>CP136898.1:44867500-47267500 GCA_034359265.1 Canna indica
TAGCTCTTCTAGTCAAAGGAGTAGCTTCAAGAGCCGAAAAAGAAAGTAGTGTGTCATGCATGCAAGGAAAAGGGGCATGTGAAGAAAAATTGCCCTTCCATAAAGAACAAGGCAAAGAAGAGGTGGAATGCTTCCACATCATCATTCCACTCAAGTGAAGCGTCCTCTTGCCATGACTATGAAGCCACATCAAAAGATCGCCTCATGAATGATAACAATGAGGTGCACTATTCTATTTCAAGTCATGTTAATGAAAATGATAGCATTAACTCATCTAGCTCTCATGATTTGCTTTATGATGAACTAATGGATGAGTACAAAAACATGTAGGCCTTGCTAATTAAAAAGGATAAGAAAAATAAAATATTAAAGAAAGAAAATATAAGGCTTAATTCTTATTTACATGAATTCAAACTAGAAAATGAAAAGTTGAAATCTAGGTCATTTGTTTCATGAATTAGAACTTGAGCTTAAGGATTTAAAGCTCGAAAATGAAAACTTGAAAAATGGTTTCAAAATTGAGAATGAGAATTTAAAAAATGAAAACTCAAAAATCAATAAGGAAAATCATATGTTAAAATCACAAATGCATGCTTTATATAAATCCGTGGATGACTTGAAAAAGGAGGTTTTAGTATTGAGTAAGAAAGTAAATGAATTCAAAAATATTTCTTCTCCTAAGAACACAAGAATGAAAAATGCTTATATAAAGAATGCCAATGTCCATCTTCATTCCCATGTTAAGCATTCTACTATTAAACCTCATGTTCAAAAAAAGAATGTTTCCTTTAAAAATGCTCATGTTCATCATAGCTCACATGTCAAGCATTCTAGTGATAAATCACATGTCCATAGCGAAAATAAAAAGTTTCATGGACACTGTTTTTGTTGTGGTACATATGGCCATGCAATATATGATTGTGCATTTAAGAAAAATCCAAGTGTTGCTAAGACGCTTTGGATACCTAGGCCAACTAACCCCCAAGGACCCAAAGTCATTTGGGTACCAAAGGTTTATTGCTCTCTTGAAGGGGGAGCTAACACACAAGGGTAAAGAGAAGTGAAGTGTTGAAGTTGACCATGGACTTAAATGAAGTATCATTCCTCGGTTGCAACTTCAAACCATCATGATGTCATAGGTATGGAAATTGGCATCTAGGTATATTTTGTATCATCTCCTTACTTTGGTTTGTTTTATTTAAGTTGGAGTTATGATACATATTTAATTTGAGTTATTTCCTCCGCTCTTGCTAAAGAGTTCTTTGGAAAATATTTTTGATTTTTGATTTTCAGTCTCTTCGGAGACCTATGTAGCCTATAACGGGCTCATGCGACCTTGCGGTTCCAAATTATAGGCTCATTGTGGCCTTTCGGTTTTCAACCAATAGAAAGTGTTGGAGATCATGTTTTCATATTTATTATTTTTGTGATATCTTAAAATTCATTTTGGTATCACTTGATTTCATTTAAAACGAATTTCAAACTATCTAGCAAAGAAGCATTTTGAAAATGATATTTGAATCTCTCTTTGCTATTTGGTTTGGTTAGCTTGCTAGTAGCCTTAATTTCATTATCTACTAATGAAGTCTACTTGCAAGTTGAAAATATTAATGGAAGACTATGCTATCTAAAAGAAAATGGAAAAGGAATTGAAAAGTTTGGGAAAATTTTCAGGAATGAGGTATGAGTTTGATTTTGCAAAAATCTGAGTATAATACTTGAATACTTATGATATAATGACATCTCTATACTCATGATTATTTTTGCATGATGAATATATGAAATTTCATAAGTAGGTAAAATTTTGATAACTTAGGCAATTTCATGATATCTTGATTGAATGAAATTTGCTCTAGGTTGAAATTCATATTAGAGACCTCATTTTGAGTTAGTGGTTGGCAAATATATTTAGATACACATATCGCATGAGTCTAGGTATTTAAACTTAAAAATTCATATCTAGATGAACAATGTGATAACTAGATCACTTTAGGGAATTTAAACTTGAAAAGTTTGACTCAAGTCAACAAATCGACTTGGACACTTCATTTTAAGTTCAAACTTCATAAACATATTTAGAAATATGTATGACATATTTCCATGCACTTAGAATGAGAAATTCATATGGATATGGATAAAATGACATATAGGCCATTTTATGATAACCTATTTTGAACCAAGTTAACCCAAGTCAATAAATTGACTTAGATGTCTCATTTTCAATCCATATTTGAGAAACATGTTTTGATTTACTCATGTTAGTTGTCCATAGGTTTAAATTTGAAAAACCATGAGTAAATGATAAGATTGACATTTAGCAAGTTTCATGATAACTAGCTTAGTTTTGAATGAAATCATGCTAGGTTGATATCTTGACTTGAGAACATAATTTTTATTACAAATTTGACATACACTCTTTACATGACCATTATGTGGTGTCATAAAAGTTTGAATGAAAACTAAGCACGTTTTGACTAAAAATTACGAAAATGTCATTGAAAATTTAGCATTTTCAATTATTTCTAGAAAAATAAAAAAAAACATTTTTAACTGATTCTTGAAACCGCATATTCATTGAAAAATCTAGTTTCTTCAGTAAAAATTTCAAAAATTTTTATCAAGAATCGAATTTATAATGGAATTTTGAAGTTGAATTTCAGAAATACAAAGTATCACCTTCTTGAAATATCAATTTTTCCGATACTTTGATTTTTCGTCGAAAACTTCGAATGAAACTTTGTGAATAATATTTTAATTACATTTCTAATATCATTCCCACCATTGCTTGAGTAAAATTATTTCTAGGAATGATTTTGATAACTTATGATAACTAGAAATATCGATTTTTTCATTGAAATCAAAATAGGATGAAAAATAAAATTAGAGAATTCATTTTGAGCTCAAACTTGACACACACATCCTAAATGATCGTTCAGCGATGTCTGAAAAGTTTGAAGAAAAATTGACAACTTTTGAAAAAAAATACCTGAAATTTACGAAAATGCCCCTGAATCTTCAGGAATTTTATGAATTTATAAAAAAAATGATTTTTGACTGATTCTTGAACATATAAATTCCTTGAAAAATCTAGTTTATCTTGTTAAAGTTTAAAAAAATTTCGTCAGGAATATGATTATATAAGGATTTAAAAGTTTGATTTTTGCAAACTTAAAGTGTACTTTGACCTAAGTCAATAAAGTGACTTAGAAATTTTATTTTAAGCCCAAATTTTACTCATATACTTACATTCACTCATGTTAGATGTATAGATGCCCAAGCTTGAGAAAACATGAGTATATAGCAAAATTTGATACTTAGTCATTTTCATGTCTTCATGCCTTTTTCAAATGAAACCGTGCTAAGTTCATATTTTGATCAAATGACATTATTTTCAGTTCAAACTTAATATACATGCTTTACACAATTATAATTTGGTATTTTGAAAGTTTGAATAAACTATGAAAATGTCATGAAAGATTCACTTATCCACGAAAATATCCAAACTTGAGTGCATACATGATTCTTAGTTTTGGATTTCATTTATCATTTCACAATATCATGTATGACTTAGTCTATTATTCAATGTTTGGCTTTCATCCCTTGAGTTGAGACTTTCGCAGTTTTGAAAAATCTTTTAGAGTTTCAACTTTGACTTTTGATTGAATTTTTTAGCCCTTTTTGATTGATGTCAAAAGGGGGAGAAAAATATCAGTAAAATGGAAAAATATATAGGAAAATCATGCATATAGATAGAGGGAGTTTATTTTCATAGATACGCATGTTGATAGGGGGAGAAATCCCTTGGTTGATATCCTTTGTGCTTTAATATATATATTTTCTTAAGGATGTTTGTCATCATCAAAAAGGGGGAGATTGTTGGCCTAAGGTTTTCTACCTTGGTCTTAATCTCGGTTTTGATGATAACAAACATGGAACTAATAATTTCATGGAGAGTTATTTTCAGGTTCCATATCGGTTAGCGCCCGACGTCCCTGATCGGAAAAATTGAAGAAATTGGAGAAATCGGCAAGGACGCTTGTCGACGCTTGGGATTCTTCGGGAAGTTAGAGTTTAGGTTTAGGGTGTCTAGAATGTGTTGTAATCCTCTTTTATGATGCAAAAATCCCAAAGACCAAACTCGAACCTCAAAACATGAAAACCCAAAAACTGCCCTGAAATTCACTAAGCCTAAGGAGCTCTTTAGAGGGCTATATGACCTAGACATTTTCTTGATACAAAAAATGGCGATAATTATTCCTTGGATAAAAACTAGATAACAATGTATTTTTAAGAAATTTTTGGAAGCCTTTAGCAAACCCATATACGACCCGGGAGATTAGAAAATTTCTATTTTTCGAAAATTTGTACTAGACCCTAAAATTATATTTTGATTCTTAAGGATTTTGATTTTTTAGATATTTTTATTGAATCCAAATAGGGGTAATCCTTATATAATATTTATGTTTTAAAGTTATCAACTTGAAATAAAGAAATGTTATATAAGTAGACTTAGCGAAGACGGAACCCATAAACGAGCAAACAAGCAGAAAAACCAGCCTAAGCAGTCTGCCTTGGCTAGGTTCGATCAATCGAACGTTGCCCAGAATGGGCATAATGCCTTCGGTCGCTCGGCGGTCGCTCGGTCGGTCGACCAACGATCGACTGGCAAGCGATCGGGCGTCGCCAATGGGCATAAATCAGCCCGTTGGGAGAGCTGTTATGCTCCCTCTCTTTGGGGCTTATATATACTAGCCCTTGAGTGCCTTCCTCCATGATCTAACCTTCATTGAGTCATTCTTGATCATTCCTAAAGATTTATTTGAGCCATCTTTGCAAGAACCCTAGTTTTGATCGCCACTCCTTGATTTAGCCTTCAAGCTTCACTGATTCATCATCTTAAGGCATCAAGAGGACTAGGATGTTTCTTTTGGAGCTAAGTACTTATTGTTTGATTTATTGCTCCAATTGTTATTGTATTTTGTTGTTTATTTTGATTGTATATCATTTGTATAAACCTAGGTTGCTAGGTTTGATTGAGTTGGTGGTTGCCTTGGTGTTTAGGCTTAAATCCACCATTGTAAACTCAGTTTACTAGGATTAGTTGAGTTTTCCCTTAGGTCAAGGTGGGAGAGTGCTCTCGGTAGGAATGCGGGATACTTCCGGGTGTGGAAGTGCCTTCGGTTTGAGAGCGGAGACTTTCCGGTGTAAAGTCCTCTTTGTAAGGAAAATGATATAATCTAGTAAAGCTAAGTTTATAAATCATAAGCGGGGTGCTTAGGTAGTGGAGTAGGCATTGAGGCCGAACCACTATAAATAATTGTATTAGCATTGTTTACTTTGCATTTCTTATTGCTTATCATTTATATCTTGCTTCCGTTTACTACTCGATTTGTGAATTGCCTAAGTAATCTAAGAAACGATTAAAATTGAATTTAGGCGATAAGTTTAGTTAACACACTATTCACCCCCCCTCTAGTGTGGTCATTTCATCAACACCCCCCCTCTACCTTACGCTTCTCAGTGAGCTCAACTTGAACCCCCCCCCCCCAAGTGCAGTCCTCGGCCCCGAAAGCCGCTACTTCTAGCCTTAGTGCCATTACACGACGAAGACTCGATTTTCACCAACCTGTCTCACTGGCCACTACGCTACTACTTCCAGCCTCAGAGCCCTTACTCTACTCCTCACGCATAGTCTTGCCTTACGCTCATCGGCGAGCTCGACTTGAACCCATCGAGTGCAGTCTTTGGCCACCCCACCATTACTTTTGGCCTCAGAGCCCTTACTCGACTCCTCACGGGCGATCCTGCCTTACGCTCATCGGCGAGCTCGGCTTGAACCCTTGAGTGCAGTTCTCGGCCCCTAGAGCCGCTACATTCGGCCTCAGTGCCCTTACACGACCATGATTTGATTTTCACTAGCCTAGCTCGTTGGCCACTACACCACTGCTTCCAGCCTCAGAGCCCTTACTCGACACCTCATGCGCTGTCTTGCCTTACACTCCCCGGCGAGCTCGGCTTGAACCCCCAAGTGCAGTCCTCGGCCTCCAGAGTCTCTACTTCTAGCCTCAATGCCCTTACACGACCAGGACTCCATTTTCACCTGCCTGGCTCGCTGGCCACGATGCCACTACTTCCAGCATCGAAGCCCTTACTCGACTTCTCGTGTGCGGTCTTGCCTGACGCTCGTCAGCGAGCTCGACTTGAACCTATCCGAGTGTAGTCCTTGGCCACCGCGCCACTACTTCCGGCCTCAAAGCCATTACTCGACTCCTCGCATGTGGTCCTACCTTACGCTCCTCGGCGAGCTTGGCTTGAACCCCCGAATGCAATCCTTGGCCACCGCGCCACTACTTCCACCCTTAGAATCCTTACATAGCTAAAAACTGGAAATCATCCAACCTGGTTTCTTAGTGAGCCCTTGCCCTGCCCCATCGGTGATACTCAAACCTTTGAGACAACCCCTAAATGTCACTGCATGAAGCATGACATCAATGGAAGAATTTCTTTTTGAAAAAAAATCTGAATGCATGCATGGGGAGAACCCTTCAAACGAGACCATAGGAAACATGCATAAAGAAAACTCAAAGGCATAAGCATAAAACCCAAAAGAAGCAATTGTCAAACAATCCAGACAATCCTCAAAAAAGGGGAAATAATTTACCCCATGATAGTTATCAAGTTGGCCCACACATGGGCAAACCGAAAATTCAAACACTCATTATGGAGGGATCATATCAGCCTTGGCAAACACAACGGGAGCATCCCTCCCCAGAACAGTATCGCCCCTTGGAGAAAATGAGCATTGCCTTGGAGTCGTAGCTGAAGATCCCCCTCCAAGGGATGAAGAAAAATCCTCCTCGGCCTTATGGTTCCCCAAGACACCATTCCTAACTTCCTTAAGGAAATTAACTCCAGAAAAATCAACACTAGGAGCAAAGAGGTTAGCTTGTTGTACCGCTCTCTCAAAACCCTCAATGTACATCGTGAGAACAGCATTCCAAAGGCAATTCATCTCATCCTCAAAGGGCCTGCCTTGCCAAATCGCACCTCCTCACCTCAGCCTTGGATTCTTCAGCCTCAATCTTCAAACAAGAACTTTCTGCCACAGCTGCGGCGAGGTCAAGATAAAGCATCTCCAATTCCATCCTGGATTTGCATTCCACCTCCGTTATCCGAGCAGCAGATTTGGAAACAACAACATTTAAGCACGCGACTTCATCAATTTTTGCCTCTAAGGCCTTTTCCACTTCGACCACCTTGATCTTCAATGCTTCAAACTCTCGAGACTAGTCCTCGGAGTCCCTCAACATAGACTCCTTCAGCTTGCTCATCAGAAGCTTGACATACTCCCTGGGGTCTACCTCCTAAGGAAAGTTCGATTAACTACTGGAACAGATGTGTTTACCCTCGCGTGGGGTAGAAACTGACTGCTGAATTCTCGGTAACATGCCATCTACCGTTGTCGCCTTCGGCAACATGGACTCATCACCCAATGAGTGTGTAGCCGCCTGAGGAAGCAAACTTCTGTCGGTATGCCTAATTGTTTTTCTGACGCCTCGAAGATGAGTTAGGGGGAGTCAGAGAGTTTAAAGACATCGACGACCTAGCCGCCTCCACCTGAGACCTCAGAACTATTGGAGTCTGAGATCCCGAAGCCCTCATAGGTTTCAGCAAACTATCTACTATCGGGTCCTTCCCTTTCTCGCTTGGACTACTCCTCCACATTTTCACCAGTTGAGCATGTATGCTTGGCACCTTCAGTAATGAAGACATCTCACATGCACGCCAGAAAATTCATATCAATACACAAACAAGGCGGCCAACACTATACAAAAACAACTAAAGCTTCGACCTCTAGAAACAGAGGG
Organism: Canna indica; assembly: GCA_034359265.1. NCBI lineage: Eukaryota > Viridiplantae > Streptophyta > Magnoliopsida > Zingiberales > Cannaceae > Canna > Canna indica. The sequence goes on from CP136898.1 coordinate 44,875,369, forward strand.
AACTTCTTCATCCAAAAGGTTTTCTCTAGGGAAAAGACCAAGAATCTTCCCACCACCTCACCCTGAAGAGATGGGGCTCTCACACACTAAAGAATTTTCTCCCAGGAATACCACTAAAAGGACAACCATGAGGTCCCCTTCGCCTGAAAGAATGAGGAAAATACGAAAAAAAATCAAGACAGTTCATTTCAAAACAATAGAAGAAAATCGGTACGAGCAATATAGGCACGAGCCTATATTTGTTCTGGTGCAACTAAGTTGATCGTGAAAAAACAAATCGGTACGAGCCTACTGACCTAAGGCCAATATCGGCAATATAGAAACTGAGGCAAAGAACCAAAAGACTCACCGGAGGAAAGTAGCGATGGACGAAGAAGGTAACCAACCATGGAGTCGCCGGCGAGAACCTCCTAAGAACAAACACCAGGTACCAAGAGCGCGAGAAAGGCTCGAAATGAGGAAAGGAAGGGCCACTTTATAGGTCGAAGAATGACAACCTATCCATCAAATGGACAACAATGATGTCACGATTAAATCCTAGCCGACCAGCTCAGCAATCGACGATTCTCTAAAAAACCCCTAAGGCACGAGCAGACACTTTTTTGCTATGATTCCTCCCTCCAAAATTAGGAGGGAAACACCAATAAGGAACTGCCACGCTGGACAAAGATATTCTTGTTATAAAACCACCATGCTAGGTGCGAAAGTCGAGAAGATACAAGAATAACACGACAAAAATATGTACTTCAAGACAAGGCAAGGCTGTCGCATGCTAACCCAGGAGACAATTTTGACCTCTACAATTGTCTACTCCAGCTCGGCCTCACGGTCGCTAGCTCCAACTCAGCCTCCACAGCCATTCACTCCAGTTTCGGCCTCTACGGTCACCTGCGCCCATTCGGCCTCCACGGTCGCTAACTTTAGCTTAGCGTCATGATCGCTCGCTCCAGTTCGACCATTAAGGTCACTAGCTCCAGCTCAACCTTTATGGTCGCTAGCTCTAGCTCGGCCTCAATGACCACCCAACACAATTCAGCCTTTACAATAGCTAGACACAGCACAACACAATATTTCCAAAGATTCCTCAAAAGTACAGGAATATAGAAACAAAAAGTTAACTCTACTTAAGAGCTCAACACATAGTCCTCCAGACTCTGAATGAGCTCGAAGGCTGTGGACTGGACTAGAACTATTGGACTCAGTCGGATTAGACCCAGCAGTGACCTACAACCCGACTCGAGCTAGACTAGACTACTCTGCCCGAGGGCTCCACCCACTCATACAAGGACATCCACGTCTTTCCTCATCACGAGGGATACACCATTACAGGCCCGCCGTCTCCAGGATCAGCTTCGACCCATTCTGAGCAATATTCCTGCGAGATTGTCGAGCGATGTTATCATCTCCACCTGCAATAAATACAAACACGACATACCTCATGTACCCTAAGTTCCATTCTGTATTACATCCACCTTGGAGTCTCACTAACTCCCCCCCGGCCCCCGGAGTTGTACCTCACTAGGAGAGACACTGAACCAGATCGAACTACTTCGATCGTCGTGTAGGAACTGTTGGCTTTAGGTTATCAACCTTAGCCTTAATCTCGGTTTTAATCGTTTTGATGATAACAAACATGAGACTAATGATTTCATTGGGAATATCTTTCAGGTTCCATATCAATTAGCGTTCGATGTCCTCGATCGAAAAAATCAGAGAAATCAGAAATTGGAAGGACATTGATCGTCGCGCTCGGGTTCGTCACGCAAACTTCTCGAAGAGCGACGCGTGCACCAAAGATGTATTAGACGGGCTCAAAGATCACTTGAAAGCTCTCCAAGTTGATGGTCGTTGAAAGTCAAAACCCAAAAATGAAGTGCGGAAGAAATAGGCTGAAGAAATAAACTTCAGCCTAGGTTCGGTCGACCGGGCGATCGACCGAATGAAGGTAAAAAATAGCAGAGCTACTTCGGTAAATCGGGAGGTCGACCGATGGAAGCCCAAAATGGGCAGTAGCTCGGGCGGTCGACCCGTCGGTCGATCGACTTGCTGATACCCAAAGAGTTAGATCGCGTCGATTGACCGACGGGTCGACCGAAGATCGGGATCGATGTTTTTGCGTCTAGGCGATCGACCGTCGGTCGACCAACCATAGGGAGAATTGCAGCGGTCGAAGGACCGATCGAATGGTCGGTCGACCGACCATTCGACCGGCGGCCTGCAACAGATAAAAAACTATCCGTTGAGCTACTATTTCTTCAGCAGGGTATAAATATACCCTAATATGATTCATTTAACACTTCTTCCTTGATTTTTTTCAGAGTTTATTGAGCCATTAAGATGAGATTTAAGCCTTCCAAAAGATTAGTGATTACGCTCTGTTCTTCCACCAAATTCTTCAAGCGCAAGCTCTGCTGCCTCAACTCAGAAATTTACTCGAGTTCCACCACTCGGCGAGTTAGAGGTTCCAAAGGGTTGGAAAAGAGTAGATAATATTGTTTTACTTCAAGCTCTTTTACCTTGTAATTTTAATTGTTATTTAAACTATTTTTGATTTAAGCGTGTAAGAAGACCTAGGTTGTTAGGTCTTGAATTGGGTGAAGTGGTATCCTTGGTGTAGATGGAGTAAAGCCACTTGTGTAAACTTAGTGTTTACTAGGATTAGTTTAGTTGTCCCTTAGGGTTGAGGTGCAAGAGGACTCTCGATAAAAAGGCGGTGACTTCCGGGTGTGGAAGTGCCTTAGGTCGAGAGTGCGTCTCTTCGATGAAAAGTCCTCGTGTGTAAGGGAAACGTAAATTAATCTAGTAAAACTAGTTTGAAAATCCTAAGCGAGGTGCTTAGGTAGTGGAGTAGGCATTGGGGCCGAACCATTAAAAATTCTGTGTTTGCATTGATTTATTGTTGTGCTTAATTACTTTATCATTTATAAGCTTCCGTATCTAATTATCAAATTGCATATTGCCTAAATAATCTAAGTAAACGTTTAAAATCCGATTTAGGCTAATTGAATTAGTAAACACACTATTCATCCCCCTCTAGTGTCACCATTTCACAAACAATTGGTATCAGAGCGGGTCGTAGATTGTGATTTCACCATCCATTCTACAATTCATCTCGATCTAGAAATGGCTCTAGAGAGTGTAGCGTCTTCACCCCCTAGGTTCGATGAATGAAACTTTGGTCAATGGATATCTAGGATGTACACCTTTCTAAAGACTCAAGGTTTAGGTGTATTCAACATGGTAAAGATAAAATATGTAGAACCTAAGGAAAAAATGGATGCATGGACACAAGAACCAATTAATAGGTTTGAACTAAATGCTAAGGCAACAAATTGCTTATATTGTTCCTTAGAAAATAACATATTTAAAAAAGTCATGCATTGCACTTCGGCTTTCGATATTTGGGCAACTCTAAACATGCTATATGATTATGCCAAGACTGAAGAGATTACTACTTTTGATGAAGGTGGTGATGACAATGGTCACTCACCTACTACTAATCTCAATTCCAATGCTCATAGTGCTTCCAGTCAAAGAAGCAAATCTAAAAGCCGGAAGAGAAAGGTAATTTGCCACTTGTGCCAAGAGAAAGGGCATGTAAAGAAGAATTGCCCTACCATGAAGAACAAGGCAAAGAGGATGTCAAATGCTTCCACATCATCATCATATTTGAATGAAGCATCCTCTTCCCATGGCTATGAAGTAAATTCAAAAGAATGCCTCATGAATGATGACAATGAGGTACACTCCACATTTTCTAGTCATTTTAATAACAATAATAATATTAACTCATCTAGCTCCCATGATTTTGATGAATTGGTGGATGAGTATAAAATCATGTATGCCTTGCTCTTGAAAAAGGATAAAGAGAATAAAAATTTGAAGAAAGAAAACTCAAATCTTAGCTCTCAATTACATGATGTAAAATTAGAAAATGAGAAGCTAAGAATTAGTGTCAACAATTCATGTCATGATACTTTAAGTATTGACACTAAGGATTTGAAAAATAAAAATGACATATTGAAGAATGAAAATAGCATGTTGAAAACTCAATTGCATGCTATTCATAAATCAATGAATGATTTGAAAAATAAGGTTGTTTTTCTAAATAAGAAAGTTAGGAATCTATCTAGTAATTCTTCCTTTAAGAATTCTAAATATGCAAATGTCTCTTTCAAGAATACTTATGCACATCATGCTTCTCATATCAAGCATCCTACAACTAAACCTCATGCTCAAAAGAAGAATGTATCTTTTAAGAATACTCATGCTCATCGTAGTTCAAATAACAAGCATTCTAAAAATAAATCTCATGTCCATAACAAAAACAAAAAGAAATTTAATGGACATTGCTTTTGTTGTGGTGTATCTGGGCATGCTATATATGATTGCGCATTCAAAATGAACGTAAGTGTTGTGAAGACACTTTGGGTACCTAAGCCCACTAACCCCCTAGGACCCAAAGCCATTTGGGTACCAAAAGTCTCATCTTCTCTTGTAGGGGGAGCCACCACACAAGGGTAAAGAGAAGTGAAGAGTTGAAGTTGACCACGGACTTAAATGATGAATCATCTCTTGGTTGCAACTTCAAGCTACCTTGATGTCTTAGGTAAAGTTGACATCAAAATTATTCCAGTATCATCTCCTATATCTCATTGCTTAATATTATAGTTGGAGTTGATATATGCTTAATATTAGTTGATTTCTCCGCTCTTAATATATTTCGAAAAAGTTTTTGATTTTTGATTTCCCGATCTCCTTGAAGACCCAGGTGGCCTGTAATGGGCCTAAGCGATCTTGCGGTTCTAAATTATATGCACATTATGGCCTTCGGTTTTCAACCAATAGGAAGGATTGAAGATCTTATTTTTCAAAATTTCATATTTTGAGATCTCTTGATTCATTTTGCTATCATGAAGATTTATTTGAAAATGAATCCATGCTATTTAGTGAAGTTAAATTTGATAAATGATACTTGGTTTCTCTCTTCACTATTTAGTTTGATAGCTTGCATGTAAATTTGATTTCATGTTCTAGTTATAAAGTATACTTGCAAGTTATAAGTTTTTAGGAATGCTAATTAAAAAAAAAAAATAGTTTGGCTAAATTATCATGAATAAGGTATAACTTTGAAAAATTCAATATCTTAGTGTTATACCTCAATGTTTAAGCTTAAATAATGTCTCAATACTCATGATTATGATTGCATGTTAAAACCCTTGAATTTTCATGAGTATGTAGTATATTAGCACTTAGGCAAATTTCATCTAATGAAATTTGCTCTAGGTTGACACTCACCATTAGAGACATTCTTTTAAGTCCAAACTAGTTAAGCATACATAGAGATCTTATTCCTCAAATGTTTCACATCCTAAGATCTTCTTAGATTCATTTTAATATCATGGTAAAAATTTTCTTTAAATGAATCCTTACTATCTAGCATAGGTTGAATTTTTTTTTTAAATGAAACTTTTCATTGAACCTTGCTATTTAGTATGCTAGCTTGCTAGTAGGCATATAATTTCATTATGATACTAATGAAGCCTTCTTGCAAGTTAAGAAAGTGTTAAGAATTGGAAAGCTATGCTATTTAAAATAAAATGAAAAAGAATATGAAAAGTTGGGCAAATTTTCAAGAAAAATGTATGAATTTAATTTTGGCAAAAATCTTTATAAAATAATTGAATATGTATGCTTTAATGATGCCTCTATATACTCATGATTGATTTTGCATGATAAATATTTAAATCTTCATGAGTAAGAAAATTTTGATAACTTAGCTCATTTCATGATATCATGATATTTATGAAATTGAACTAGGTTAATACTTTTCTTTAGAGACTTTATCTTAAGTTGAAAATTTGATGAACATGTTTATGTGTGTTAATGATTAGTTATCATTTGCTTAAAATTGAAAATTCATAAGAGATTGAGCAAATTGAAAACTAAGTCAATTCAGAGGACTTAAGCTTGAGAAGTTTGACCCAAGTCAACAAATCGACTTGGACACTTCATTTTAAATCCAAACTTCATAAACATGTTTAGGAATAGATATGACATGTTTCCAAGCACTTAGAATGGAAATTTCATATGGATATGGATAAAATGACATAGAGGTGGTTTCATGAAAACCTCTTTTGAACTTAGTTGACTTAAAGGTCTCATTTATGATCCATATTTGAGAAATATGTTTAAATTTACTCATGTTAGGTATCCATAGGTTTAAATTTGAAAAATCATGAATAAATGTTAAGATTGAAACTTAGCAAGTTTCATAAAAATTAATTTAGTTTTGAATGAAACCATGCTAGGTTGATATCTTGACTTAAGGATATAATTTTCATCTCAAACTTTACATATACTCTTTACATGATCATCATGTGGTGTCATGAAAGTTTGAATGAAAATTGAACAAGTTTTAAGAATAACTGAAAATTACATAAATACCATTTCAATCTACAATTGGTATAAATTTTAGTTATTTATAGAAAAATATAGAAAATTAATTTTGAGATGATTCTTGAAACTGCATACTTAGTGAAAAATCTAGTTTTATCAGTAAAAATTTCAAAAAGTTTTATCAAGAATCTAATTTATATTGGAATTTTGAAGTTGGCTTTAAAAATACAAAGTATCATTTTCTTGAGATATCAATCTTTTCGATACTTTGATCTTTCTTCAAAAACTTCAAATGAAAACTCATGTACACCATTTAGATTTTATTTCTAATATCATTCACATAATTTCATGAGTAAAATTATTTCTATGAATAATTTTGATATTTCGGATGATAGCTAGGATCCATTTGTCGATTAAAATCAATATAGGATGAAAAATGGTCTTTGAAAATTCTTTTGAGTTTAAACTTTGTTCATGTATTTCATATGACCGTTCAATATTTGGTATCAAAAAAATCTCATCCAAAAATTGGTATCAAAGTTTTTCATCAAAAATATGATTTTGTATAGATTTAAAAGTTTAATTTTTTTGAAAACTTGAAGCATAGGTTGACCTAAGTCAACAAAATGAATTATAAATTTTATCTTAAGCCCAAACTTGATTCATAGACTTATATTATCTCATGTTAGATGTCCAAATGCCTAAGTTTGAGAAAACATGAGTAGATAACAAAACTTGAGACTTAGCACTTTCATATTTTCATGCTTATTTCAAATGAAAATGTGTTAAGTTCATATTTAGATCAAATGACATTAGTTTCACTTCAAAGTTAATACATGAATTAAATGACCATATCTTGGTATTTTGAAAGTTTGAATGAAATCTAAAAATATCATGAAAAAGATATGAATACATTCATACTTGAGTGCATACATGATTGAGTGTTGAATTGTATCTATCATTCTTTTATCATGTATGTCTTTGTTTCATATCAAATTACTTGTTTTCCATCCATTTGGTTGAGATCTTCATGTTTCATGAAAAATCTTTAGAGTCTCAACTTCATGAAAAATTATTTGTTCTTCATCCCTTTGAGTAGATTGCCCTTTCTTGCCCTTTTTGATTGATGTCAAAAGGGGGAGAAGAGTATAGGTATAATTGGGGAGAAAATTATAAGTAAAGGAGAGGAAAATATAGGAAATCCATGCATATAGATAGGGGGAGTTTAATTATATAAATATGCATGTTGATAGGGGGAGAAATCCCTTAGTTGATATCCTTGTGCTTTAATGATTATATATTTTCTTAAGGATGTTTGTCATCATCAAAAAGGGAGAGATTGTTGGCTTTAGGTTTTCAACGTTAGCCTTAATCTCGATTTTGATAGTTTTGATGATAACAAACATGAGACTAATGATTTCATTGAGAATATCTTTCAGGTTCCATATCAATTAGCATTCGATGTCCTCGATCGAAAAAATTGGAGAAATCAGAAATCGGAAGGATATTAATCGTTGTGCTCGAATTTGTCGCGAAAAATTCTCGAAGAGCGACGTGTGCACCAAAGACGTATTGGACGGGCTCAAAGATCACTTGAAAGCTCTCCAAGTTGATGGTCGTTGAAAGCTGAAATTCGAAAACGAAGCGCGGAAGAAATAGGCTGAAGAAATAAACTTTAGCCTAGGTTCGATCGACTGAATAAAGGTAAAAAGTAGCAGAGCTACTTCGGTTGACCGGGTGGTCGACTGATGGAAGCCCAAAATGGGCAGTAGCTCGGGCGATCGACCCGTCGATCGATCGACCACAGGGAGAATTGCAGCGGTCGAAGGACCGGTCGAATGGTCGATCGACCGATCATTCGACTGGCGGCCTGCAACGGATAGAAAACTATCCGTTAAGCTGTCGTTTCTTCAGTAGGGTATATATATGCCCTCATATGATTCATTTAATACTTCTTCCTTGATTTTTTTCAAAGTTTATTGAGCCATTAAGAGGAAGATTTAAACATTCCAAAAGATTAGTGATTGCACTCTGTTCTTCCGCAAAATTCTTCAAGTGCAAGCTCTGCTGCCTCAACTCGGAAATTTACTCAAGCTCCACCACTCGGCGAGTTGGAGGTTCCAAAGGCATGGAAAAGAATAGACAATATTGTTTTACTTCAAGCTCTTTTCCCTTGTAATTTTAACTATTTTTTAAACTGTTTTTGATTTAAGCGTGCAAGAAGACCTAGGTTGTTAGGTCTTGAATTGGGTGAAGTGGTATTCTTGGTATAGAAGGAGTAAAGTCACTTGTATAAATTTAGTGTTTACTAGAATTAGTTTAGTTGTCCATTATGGTTGAGGTGGAAGAGGACTCTCGATAAGAAGGCGATGACTTCTAGGTGTTGAAGTGTCTTAGGTTAAGAGTGCGTCTCTTCGGTGAAAAGTCCTCGTGTGTAAGGGAAACGTAAATTAATCTAGTAAAATTAGTTAAAATCCTAAGTAGGGTGTTTAGGTAGTGGAGTAGGCATTGAGATCAAATCACTATAAATTCTGTGTTTGCATTGATTTATTATTGTGCTTAATTGCTTTATCATTTATAAGTTTTCGCATCTAATTATCAAATTGCATATTGCCTAAATAATCTAAGTAAACATTTAAAACCCGATCTAGGCTAATTAAATTAGTAAACATATTATTCATTCATCTCTAGTGTCGTTGTTTCGCAAACAGGAACAATTTCGATTTTAAAAAATTCTTTATTTATTTTGAAGCGGTGTTCTTTCCCATCTATTCATCCCGTCATTTTAGTCAGCTCATCGTCATCGTCATCGTCATCGTCATCGTCATCGTCATCGTCACTATTCTCTCCTCTCTCTCTCTAAAGTAACCAATTTCACCCCTTGGGTGAATCGGCAAACTAGTGATTTAACTGCTGTCAAAATAAGAGTTCACTGTCCGAGTTCAAATAGGGAAAACATTGAGTTGACCAAGTCAAAATCGACGAGCGAAGGAGAGTAAAGACGACAACGAAGGCGAAGAGAGGGCTTCTGCTCTCGACGTCGGTGAAGGGGTGAGCGGCCAGAGGCGTGCGTGAGGGCTTCGCCGGCTAAGGCCGGAGGCTGCCTTGAGGACTTCGCCGGTGAAGGGGTGAACTCGACAATCCAGGGAGCGGCAGGGGGCTGTTATTGATTTCTAATGTCGACGCCGGCAAAGGCAGCTCTGAGAGCCGACGATCCAGGGAGCTTCGTCGGCATGATTTCCAAAGGCGGCTAGGCTGATTGGTTGAAGCTGACGGGGATTGGCGATCCATCTCGGCCAAAGAGATCGTCGGACAAATGTGCACGGCCAAGCGATGAATTGAGGAATGGCGATTTGGAGAACTGTGAACCAAGCGATAGAATGAAGGAGCAGGCAATCCGGACAACTGCAGATTGGCGGCTGAGTGATCAGAAGAAGGCGCTGGCTAGGGCAATTTCGAACCTGATGAAGACAACCCCAATTTTTAGAAATATGGCTTCGGTAGTTCCAGGTATGAATTGCATGAATGCTATTTCAGATTTGGATGAATCAGTTAAAATGCGTGGAGTTTTTTTTGCTGTTAGTAATCCATTATTTGATTCAAATGCATCTGGATTGGTTGTTGATATTTCTGTGGGGAATAAGGCGAGTGGGGAGATAAGGCGAATGGGGAAAAAAGAGACGGTGAAGGATAGTTTCAATCAGGAGAATGAACTGAAAGCTGGCACGAATTCTATGAATGAAAACACCTCAAAACTGAGTCTTGAGGAGGGAAAAGGAAGGAATCAGCCAAGTTCATGGGCAGACCTTTTCAGAGCTGTGAATGTGATTGACAATTTGCCTGTGAAAGAAGAAAATTCTGACAAAATTAAAAACATGCAAGCCATTTCAAAAAATGAGGTGACCATTGAAGATGAGCTGATAAATAGTGCGAGGCTGGAATGGAAGAACAGTATGTATGTAAAGTTTTATGGGAGGACACCTACTATAGGGTTGGTATAGTTTCTATTACCAAAAATATGGAAGATAAAGGGCAATGTGCAGATTGTAGACCTTGCGGCAGGATTGTTTTGTTTCAGATTCTCTAGCAGAGAGGATTTGGAGATGCTGTTGGCAGGTGGGCCTTGGTTCATGGGAGGACAGGTATTATTGCTAAAACCTTGGAGACCTAACTTTCAGCCCTTGCTTGAAAGAATAGACACAATTCCAATTTGGCTACAGTTTCCAGGTCTTCCAATAGAGTACTTGCAAAAGAACATTTTGACGAAATTGGCAAAGTCAGTGGGTCAACCAATCAAAATAGATTAGGTGGCTTTGAGAGGGTGTTCTATGGGACTTATCAAGAACAGTGCTGAATGGAGTCTGGGTAAATAGTTCTGGTGGGAGATTTTGGCAAGTAATTGCTGTGGAAAATATTCCAAAGTTATGCTATCAGTGTGGGAAAATGGGACATTTGGAAGAACAATGTATTGAGCAAGTTGTGGGGAAGAAGGTTAAGGAAGTGGCTGAAGAAGGCACAGTAAAGAATGTTGAAAGTGTAAAAGGAAAGGAAGAAAATAAGGACAATCAAACAGAAATTCATGGACCATGGCAAGTAATAAACAGGAAAAAGAGGTTCAATGGCAAAAAAGAAGAGAAACCAGGAAATGGTCTGAGAAACAGATTCAGCTTATTGAAAGGGGAAGAGGGACAAAAGATGGAGGTTGATTCTAGAAAAAAACTGAGAAGGAAAGTACTTCAAAAATAAGAGAAGATAATATGAAAGAGGTTGGGTTAGTAAGAGAAGGTATCATGGAAATAATGGAAAACAAAAAGAGGGAGAACAACAAATCAAAAGATGTGGCCGAAGGAAAAGGAAAAGAGAAACATGTGGGTGAGTCAATGGAGATAGAAATTTGTTCTAAGGAATGGAACTGTGAAAATGTTAGTTTCAATGCAATAAATGAGAAGACTGATATTGTGAAAGTTTCAATGCAATAAATGAGAAGACTGATATTGTGAAAGAGGACAGGCAGATAAATGAAAATGAAAAATCTTTGCAGGAGCTTTCAGACAAATTTACAGCATCTTTTTCTAGAATTCTTGAGAATAAGAATGCAAAAGAGGATTTTATGGAGGAGGGGTTTGATCCTAAAAGCTCAAGATGTGTAGAGAAGGAGGAACAAAAGCTAGAAAAGGGTTAAAAAGCAATGGGGGGCTAATAAATGTGCCAATTAACTTCAGGAACGTGAAGTTAAAAAAGAGAAGATATATGAATGAAACTATTGCTTTAGGAAATGAAGGAGATCCAAAGAGTCAAAAAAAGTAAGGAAGTTGATATTACTCAATAAGAATGAAGGTGTTGTCCTGGAATATTAGAGGAGCATTCAAGAAAGAAGCTAATGAGTATCTATGGACAGTTGTTAGAACTCAAAAGATTGCTGTAATTGTATTGCAGGAAACCCATTTAGAAAAGCAAGAGGTCGAAAAATACATAAGGAATAAATACAAATATTGGAATGTTGAAGTTGTTTATAGTACAGGGAAAGCTGGAGGTTTAATGCTGCTACGGAGGAAAAATAAAATGAGAGTGAATCTGATTTACAAAGATGAAAAGATGATCAATGTAGTGATTCAGATGGAGAATGGGAGATGTGCAATGTTGTCAGGAATATATGCAAGTGTCAACAAAAGAAAAAGGGGACAACTATGGGAGATGTTGGGTGAGGTTGATACACTAGATATGCCATGGTTGGTTGTTGGTGATCTAAACTGTGTAAATAGTGTGAATGAAAAAAGGGGATGAAATCAGTAACACAGTTTAGAGAATTTATGGAAAAAACTGGGTTGTTGAGATGCTAGTTTCAAAGGGCCACAATTCGCTTGGACAAATAGAATGAAAGACAGTAAAAAAAATCAGTGCAATTCTGGACAGAGTGCTCTTTAATATTAAATGGCCTGATTGGGATTACAAAATAAATGTGCAACATTTAGAAATCAATTCTGATCACGGGCCAGTTGTAGTCTCATGTGAGATCAATAATAGAAGGAAAGCAATGATAAGGCACTTTGTGTTTGAACAATTTTGGTTGGAGCATCCAACACTGCTTGAGATTGTAAAGAGACATTGGACTGATGAGGAAAGGGGGAATGACAGTGTGGTGTCAAAGCTAGAAGAACTGAAACAAGTATTGTGGAAATGGAACAGAGATGAAGTGGGGAATTCGGAGCAGAATCTAAAGAGAACTGAAAATTAACTCAGGATGTTAGAGGAAAAGGAGGTAAGGATGGACATCACTGAGATGGAAAGAGGGCAGATAAGAAGTTTATCAATGAAGATAATTGCACACAGTAAATAGATTCAAATTAAATGGTGGGTGAAATCAAGAAAGAAATGGATAGGGAATGGAGAAAAGATTACCAAATAGTGAGGGGTGTTCATGGGTCGGGTCGGGTCGGGTTTAGGAAAAAAATCGATCGGGTCGGGTTGAAAATTTTTCACCTCTCAAACCCGACCCGACCCAACCCGACCTAGGACGGGTCGGGTCGGGTAGTCGGGTTTACCCGTTTAGGAAAAAAAGAGTTTAACAATAATTTTTTTAAAAAAATAAAAATAAATAAAAATAAATATATTTTTAATATAAATATTTTAAAAATAATTTAAAAATATAAAAAATTTGGGTAATCGGGTCGGGTCTCGGGTCATCGGGTTTTAATTATTGAAACCCGGACCCGACCCGATTATAATCGGGTTTCAAATATTTGAACCTGACCCGATTGGTTCGGGTCGGGTCGGGTCAATTTTTCAGGTTCATTGGGTCGGGTTTGACGCATGAACAGCCCTACCAAATACTACCATAATGTGGTCAAATACAGAAGAAACCAAGGTAGTGTGGATGAATTGGAAGTTGAAGACAGAATCTTCAAATCAAACTAAGAAATGGCTGATCAGTTTGCAATCCGATACAAAATTTGTGGAAGGAAGAAGGCAATAAGGAACCATGTAAAGCTGAATAAAAATAGCTAGTGGAAGAGATTAACTAAGGAGGAAAGTGAGGAACTGGTAAAGAAGATAACAGAAAAGGAGATATGGTTGGCATTGAATTCAGTGGGAAGAGGGAAAATTAAGTCCTGGGAAGGATGGTTATACCTTGAAATTTTATTTACACAATTGGGAAATCTTGAAAGAAGACCTCAAAAAGAAAATGGATAATTTCTTTAGAACAGCTGTGTTACCCAAGAAGTGGAAGGATACAATGCTAGTAATGATACGAAAGAAAGAAATGCCTAAAATCATTATAGATTTTAGGCCAATAACACTGTGTAATGTGTTGTACAAAGTGTTGGTGAAGATAATAGTGAATAGAATAAGGCCATTTTTGGACAAACTGATAAGTCCTGAACAACAAGCATTTATAGCAGGTAGACAAATACAGGATAATGTGTTGGTAGTCAATGAAGTAGTGAATTCAGTATATAATTCAAAGGCTAAGCATCCCTATTTTATAATGAAGCTGGACTTGAAAAAAGCCTATGACATATATGGCCAATTGGGAAGCAATTTATACTGTAACGGAGTTGATAGGATTTCCGAAAGCAATGATACAATGGGTGAAAGCATACATTGAAGGAGTGGAGTTTTGTTGCAAGATAAATGGTGAAACATCTTTTGGGTTCAGATGCTATCAAGGGATAAGGCAGGGATCCAATTTCACCATATCTATTCATAATGATGAAGGAGATTCTTTCAAATATCATCAATGAATATGTGGGTAAAGGAAGAATCACATTATTTAAGAAGGGAGATTTTAAATTGAGTCACTTTATGTTTCGGTGATGATATTTTTATTGTTGCAAGAGGGAACAAAAAGTCATGTAGTGGATTGAAAGATGCATTAGAGACCTACTGCAGAATAACAGGACATAAAATTAATCTGGGCAAGTTTCCAAGAGTTGTAGACCGGTTGTTAAGCATGAAATTTCTCAGTTCCTTAATATAAAGGAAGGAAAATTCCCTATTAAATGTTAAAATCCCACATTGGTTGAGGTTGTGGTTTAGATAGTCTTTAAATAGATTGGACAATCCTTACCCTTAGAGCTAGCTTTTGGGGTGGAGTTCGGTCCAAGGCTATTTTCTTACATGGTATTAGAGCCAGACTATTGTTGATTGTGGGCCACCTGTAGAACTTCACGCTCCAGATGTGGATCCTGGGCGTGAGGGGGGTGTGTTAAGGTCCCACATTGGTTGTGGTTGTGGTCTAGATAGCCTTTAAATAGATTGGACAATCCTTCCCCTATGAGCTAACTTTTGGGGTGAAGTTAGGTCAAGTCTGATTTTCTAATATTAAATACTTAGGGATACTTAGGGATAAGGAGTGTGAATCAGTATTGATGGAGAAGGTGAAGAAGAGAATTGAACCATGGTCAAAGAATCTAATCTCTCAAGCAGGAAAGCAGATAAATTTTGCACTAAATTCTATACCAACATAGTCTTTCATGACAGCATGGGTCAGTGAAGGAACAATAGAAAAATTGAAGAAAGCAACCAGAGATTTCTTTCGGAATGATAGCAGTAAAAAGAAGTTTGCAAAAATGATAAGCTGGAAGAATATTACAGGAGAGGGTGGATTGGGGATTAAAGATTTAAAAGTGATGAAGAAAGCAATAATTGCCAAGAGAATTTTACCTTGGTGAAATATCTGGTCAAGGCTAAACTTAGAAAAGTATGGAGAGTTTCATCCATGGAAATCAGTAAATGAAAAAAAAATGTCATGGAATGCAAAAGCAGTATCAAAATGTATGGTTGAATTTAGAGAAGGCTTGAGAATGAAAGTGGAAAATGGAAGCAAAACAAAATTTTGGCAGGATCCATGGATAGGGGAAGTACCACTATGCAAGTGGCCAACATTCATAAACAATCGAGTTATATAAATACAAAAATGTCAATGAGTTAATGATGCAAGGAGAATGGGATGAAAAGAAATTGGAGAATTGTTTTGGCAACCGGTTGTGGCAGAAAATTAAGTTGATACAAGTGGAGAACAATGGGGGCGATGACAGGTGAATTTGGGCAAACATTTGGAATGGGGAGTTAACGGTCAAGAATGCATACCATTATCTAAAAAGCAAAGAGATTTGTGGGAAGATACCAAAAAGGAATTGGAGGAAAATATGGAAGCTCAAAATAGCCGAGAAAGTAAATAATTTCATTTGGAAAATGATGTGGAAGAGCTTACCAATATTAGAATGGTTTGCCAAATTCTCTAATGGAGAGGTGGAGAAGTGTTTTGTATGTAAGGAAAGGAAAGGACGAGTTTAAGCACATTTTTCTTGAATGTAACTTTGTAGAGAAATATTGAGAGATGGTGGAGAAGAAGTTTGGTATTCAATACAAGAAGGACCGGGGGGATGGAAAATGGCTAAATGAGGTAGAAGGATATGATACCGTAACAGTAGAGAGATTACAAGCATTCATTGCTAATTCTTGGTGGGCAATATGGAAAAATAGGAACACTACAACAAACCACTTATTTTTCGACGTCAAAACAAGAAAATATTTCGACGCCAACAACAGTCAAAATTGACATACTAACGCCAGCAAAAATGACGAAAACGAGTGAAAAATGACGAGAGCAGGAACGAACATATCGACGTCTGAGAAGGCACCGAAATGTTCGACATATCGACGCCTGCTGACAGGGGTCGAAAAGTTTTTAAAAAAAACAATAAAATTTTACATATCGGCGGCGCCGTTATGCAAAAAAAAAAAACCACGCACAGTGCGTGGTATTGGAGAATACTGCACACAGTGCACGGTTTTCTCGAATACCGCGCGCAGGTGCAGCACGCGATAGGGCAGTGTGTTTCTGCTCCGCTTGATTTCCACCACGCAACGGAAATCAAACCGGTGAAAAATATTTTAATTAAAAAAATATTTCAAAAAAAAATAGAAAAAGAAATTAAATGAATACCAGTTAAAAAAATTTGTACTAACCTTTATATAAATTCGGTAATCCGAAAAATTTCGATAACCTGAAAAAAGAAGAAGAAAAATTAGATGACGAAAAAATACATGAGAAAGAAGAAAGAACGAGGAAAGAAGAAAAAAGATAGGAAGAAAAAGAAGACGAGGGAAAGAAGAGAAGAAGAAAAGAAGAAAAGAAGTATTTATAAAAGTAAAAAAATTTAAAATTTAAAACTAAATTTTTTCAAATGCGGCAAACCTCCTGCCTCGATTTGAAGCACCATGGGATATTAAAGACGGACTGTTTGAGATTCGTAAGGATATTAAGGAAGGAATTTGGAGCACCATGGGATATATATGTGTTAGTAAGGAAGATAAATAAGCTAGCAGATGAGGTGGGATGAGGTGAATGTAATGAAGTGGATGTACGTGAGAAGAGAGGAGAATTTACCAGCTCACAATCCAGCAAAGAAGGCAATGAGAAGTAATATGGAGTGGTTTGGAGAATACAACAATGTAGACGACAGAAATGAAGAAGAACACAACACTAAACTTGTTTATGATGCTGATGGTGATGGCAACAGTAGCTACAGAGATAATAATGAAAATTGTATGCCTATGAAAAAGGCCATAGTTTTGAGCGTGAGTAATGAGGATTGTAATGATGTAGTTCATTTTGATATTAATAAAATTGACAATCAAGGGAAAATAGTTCTACTACTTTGTATGGCGAATGATGCAAGGCCTCTGCTCCTTCTATCCATCTGACAAGTAGAATTTGATCTTTTTCTTAATTTTTTGATAAAAAAAATAAGAGTTAACTTACATTGGTGGACGATATTATATTCACAAGTCAACCAAAATGATAATTTTGATCGTATATATAGTACTACTTAACTAATTTATATATCGGAAATTTGAAAATACATAAATTATAATTAAATTGTAGGAATCCAATCAAATTCAAATGTGTAAGCAAAAGTCGGGCATAAAATTCTATAAAACAAAATAAATTATGAATTAGAATTCTGAGTCAAACACTTGGACTCCATTCTTCCGTGCTGAGTCTTCGATCCGTTCTTCCGGCGAAGCACTGCACTGTCCGTCGTGCGATCGGCAACCAAAGCCTTCCCAGTCTCTCATCTTTCTCCCCTCTTCCCGTATCTCTTTGCTCGCTTAATCTCGAGAGATCTGTGATCTCCGACATCGATCTGTTTACTTTGATTTCAAGCAGCGTTTTCTCGTCATCATCATCCTCCACCGACTTCTTCTCTTCTCCAGTTGTAAACCGATTGCTCGATGTCAACTTTAGCATGTCGGAGTCCAGCGATAGCAAATCCGACGAGGTCAAAGCGCTCCAACGGCCCTTGAAGACGACGTCGGAGACGATGATCTTATGCTTGACCTTGTGGAAAAATTCATCTCCCTTGATGGTTTCTTTTGCCTTGGTCGTCGTCGTCTTCCAAAAGCCACTCCGCATGGCGGTGGCCAATCTCGATTGTGATGATTCATGGCGGCAGTCACCGGCGTCGAGGTCCCTCTCCCGCTCGACGAAAAGCTCGAGCTCGCGGCCGCTGTCGTGCCGTTTGGAGGCGAACAGGAAGCGAGAGCTAGTGGAGTAGGCGAACGGGGCAGCGTCCCCGGCGTTGACGTCGCATCGGCACAGTGGGCAGGTGGAGTTGGCCTCGAGCCAGCGGTCAACGCAGTCAATGTGGAACACGTGCTTGCACTTGGGCAGCAGGCGGAGGACCTCCTTGCCGGCGAACTTCGACAGGCAGACGGCGCACTCGAGACCGTCTCGGACGCCGCGGAGGGAGGAGAAGCGGAAGAAGGGGAGCGACTCGACGACGGTCTTGTCGACGCCCGTCGACGGTCGACCCTGAGGTAGGCGGTCACCCGCGGCGGCGACGATGACCTCGGAGGTGCTACTATTGGAGCGGCGGCACTTCACGTAGATGAGGAGGACGACGGTGAGGGATAGCATGAATGAGAAGACGCCGATGGCGACAGCCACGCTCGGGCCGAAGGAGACCTTCGCGCTCTCCGGCGGCAGGTACTCGGCATCAACGTGCTGAGCGGTGGCGACGACGGCGGGGATCAAGAACAAGAGAAAGCAACCAAGGGAGCGGTTGATGGGAGAAGGCATAGAATGCTGTCCTGGAAGCTTCTTCTTCCAGCGCATGCAGTTGGTGATGATGATGTTGGATACCATTGCATTTATATTGTACTCTCTGTCTCTCAATTTATATACCATGCATGGATTAATCTAATATAATAATACTATATGAGAACTCTTACCAATGTGTCCTTTTTCATCTGTAAATTAAGTAATTGTCCCTGTCACGATGATGATGATGTATGCTCAAGTTTACAAGGATAATTAAATATATTGAAATGTTTAACCTTAGAGGGGGATCCATGCAATCTTGTGCCAATTATATTATATAGTGGTAATGGTTTGTCTTTGGCTTCGGGTTCATTGTATGCTGTAGTGTTTCAGGTGGGTATGACTTCTCTTATGTGGAATATAATTAATGAAGGTTGTAAGATGCAAGCAAGAATTAATTTGATGAGTTCGAGATGAGACAAACAGTAGTTGGCGAAGCTTTTTCTATATATATATATATCAGCAGACAAAACAAAAATGTACAATGGATTGAAATATTGGGCATCAAAAAAATAATAATGGAATAATTAACGTCATGGGTGACAGAATCCAATCTGAGGATGGGGCATGCATGAGAAGGTGACACGTGAAAAAGAAAAGAAAAGAAGGTGACACGTGGCGATGTCCAAGTGGCAATGATTACTTCAGCCGGATAGAGATGCAAATATATACTGACTATATATGAGCAGCTATGCCGTTGAATTCATACTTATCTAACAGCTGTATGTCAGATCAGATGGATATTGACGACCCAGAGTAAATTAATTATCTAATAAAATATTAATAGACTATATAATAGTGTATACTAATTAAATTTTAAATATTTTTAAGAGTTTTATTCTAAAAAAATTTATAATATCCTTGCTGTATGTCGTCGATGCCACAGCCACCCTAATCGTGCATCGTCAACGTCGACCCTTCTTGGCGCTACATGCATGGTAAAAACTAAGAGGTAAGGACAAAAAACATACGAAGATCATCTTTCTATTGGGTGCGGAGAGAAAACACAACAAAAAATAGCATCAAAAATAAATTTAAAAAAATTATATAAAATTTACATAACACCCTTAAACCAATGATCCCCTTAGCGACGATAGTTAAGGAATTCAATATATAGGAAAGGAAACACTAGTTTTTATACTTAGTCAGTAAGAAAGAAGGGCTGCTCCAGTCTCAAAATACGAGACACACACACACATCCTCCAACGAAAGTCCACACCAAACTTGCCTCGCAAATTCGAAAAACTCCTTTCTCGGGCAGCGATTACACGGGGCTCGTCGTGTCTCAACAGACAAGCTTTGCACTCTTTGATTTGCACCAAAAGGGTTTGACCCTTCCACCAAGGATCCAAACAGCAAAAGGGGGAGAGAGACGATGAGAAACCATGGAACAAATTCACACAAGAGAAGAGTACATTGCTGGAAATTTTGAACTCCTCCAAATATCTAACTAGGCAACGATTTCCAACGATGAAACATCGGCAATACCTCCTTGAAACTTGCAACTGTGGGACGTTGAGGATGAGAGAGGTTTGGCTGGTCTGAAGCGGGGCTTAACTCGGGAATCAACTAAGGGGTCAGCCACAAGAGAGAGCCCCCTTTTACAGGTGGTTCACCAACTACCTAGGTTGAAGTAGACCTAAGCCAAGTCAATGGGTCGACTACCATAGCTGACCTTGAATAGATGACCCCTTAGCTATTACGAGTCATCTCTCCTAAAATTTATGAGTCAAGCACCGAACATAGACCAAGCCATCCCCGGCTTGGTCTTAGCTAAAATCAAGGGGTTAAATTAACCGGCCCCTTGATCATAGTCGGCTATTCAAAATAGCCGACTCCCTCCAATTTTGACTCAACCGACCACATCAAATGAAGTCGATTCTAACTCTAATCAAGAGGCCGGGTTCATCTCATGAACACCGAACCTTAAGTTGGTTGAGTCTAACCCTAATCAAGAGAACCGGTTCATCTCATTTTCAAGGAACTCTTTCCTCAGGTAATTGTGATTTATTAAAAACCTTTCCTGCTTTTGTCCGTTGACGAGTATAGTGATCATGTTGCGGCTTGTCCGTACTACAAACATCAATTGCCACATTCGAGTTTTATCTTATAAAGCTCAATACGAGGATAGCCTATTTGTATGTGACCCATTGGGCCCCACACTAAGTCGACAGTGAGTCGTGCACAAGCTGAGTGTTCTTAATTCGATATAATGCCTTTTATTCAAATTTTCATGATCCTCCATTAAACTCCTTTATTGCAATCGTGCGATCATCTCATGATCGTAACTTAATTGACAAGTTAAGATTGATGTCTAGAAACGTATCATGATTACCCAAATAGTGTGAGGTTCAATCACTAGGGATCAGACGCCCTTTGATGTAGTTCCCGTGCAATCAAATCCTTTGGTTACACAATGTCTCGAATGCGGCTAAGGTATGGAAGACATGTCAAACCCTAATATCGATCCATATGTATTCCACTCTCTCAAGTCGTCGTCTCAACGATTGAGAGTCAGAAATTCCTTTCTAATTTTATATCTACTTTGGCCAAAGATTCCTCTAGACGACACTTGTTGGAGGACATAGGAAATTCTCTCTTCTTAATATGAGTAACTAATTCCTTGCTGGTTGCTCACCCACCTCCATGAAAGTCTCACTATGCCTAGAGTATTCGACATACGTCTCTACGAACCATGCTAGGGAATACACCAAAGCGATAGGTCGTCAATCACAAGATAATTGTGATAACCTCAGGTTCGACGATTACTTGCACCTACTATCTCCTAAGAAACAACCTATTGACACTCAAGTAAGGATTCCATTTGATGTTCCTTGAGCAGGTCAGTTCAATGAACTCATTCTCCAATGAGCACCTATACTTGTACATAAATGACACCTCATAAGTAATTGTGAGATCAACTATCCCGTACGATAGGGCATGTACCAAGTGTACTAGTCTTACCAGAGTCATCGATCCCCTACTCAGTGATCCTACCACTAGGAACATTTTGAACGGGAGCTTCTAGATTTTAGGTCTCATTGGCATGATATCATCATGGCCCTAGAATCATCACCCTGGTTCATGGGGTTCATCATAATCTATTAATAGTTAAAGATGAAACATATGATAAAAAGTTGTCTCATTTTATTCCTTACCCTCGAATAGTCCCTCAATATTTCCAAATCCTCATGCGACAACTGATCGAGTGAAGCCACCACCATGCCATGGCTCTGGTCACCAATTATCTTAGGGAGATAATCAACAATCTATTTCTTCAGCTGAGGAGGCGACATGGAGAGGACCTCCATCAGCTTTTCAGTAAACCCCTTTGCGTGCATCGACAAGGAAATCCAATCATCTAAACTGATTAACAATGAGCCTAGCTAGCAACATCATTATTGAGTGGCAAACCGCCATTGCTGGAGAGATCAAAGTATTTAGGGAGGGCTGGATGGGGGTGACCAGGAGAAGAATCCGAGCCAAGCTCTCCCTTTCAGAGTGACACCATCTTGGGATGTCAAAATCAGAACTCTAGATCAAGACAATGAACACTTAAAACCATCTATGTGAGAATAGAAAACAGTGAGTAAAGGTAAAGAGAAAGTACTATGGACCTCTTCAGGTTTTGAGGAATACAGATGTAAGCTGAGAAGCCGATGATGAAACGATAAGGAAGAGAGGGATCGACAGAGAGGCGAAACTCCAGTTGACGGCAAAGCCTAAACGGATCAATGGGGAGGGACGAGGGGGGGGGGGGAGTGTGGGATGAGGAGGCCGTGCATCCGACATCGGCGAGCATAGAGACCAAGGTAGTGATGTGTTGTTGGATATCAACGTCATCCCGTTCGCCTCCACCTATGTCTTTGGAGCATACAACTGCGGTGGTGATGGTGTTGGCAACAGGAGGGGGTTGGAGTTGGGGATCGAGGAGGGGGGAGGAGCACTTCGAAGGATTGTGTGGAGTGGTGTGCTGTACGAACACCATTTGCTTCGGTTTTGGAAGGGCGAGAGAACAAAGCGGTGATTAAGCTTGCACTGAAAGCTCGAGAGAGAAGGAGGCAAACATGGTGAGAGAAGCAGTATTGGTATAGCACTGGTGGCTGATCGGCAAGCATGAGATGTTGGTGCAAGATTTGCCTCGTCTGAGAAGAAAAAGGGAAGAGGGGAAGAGTCGAGCGGGGAAGAAAAAAATTTGAGGGATAGTATTTTGTCCGCTGAAAAAGAAGATCGGAGGGAAGTGGGAAAGAGTTAAGCGGGGGAAGAAAAAAAAGTGAGGGATAGTATTTTTGTCGGTTCAAAAATAAGAAGGGGAAAGAAAAAATTTAGGGTTTCATAAATTGGTTGGCTATATTACCAGCATATTATATTTTTGTTGGTAATTTTTCGGTAATGCCAACAAAATAGATATATCTGTAATAGATTTCTTAATGATAGTATGTTTTATTGTAGTGATTATAATGCACTAGTAGGAGATGTTTTCATAAAGTGAAAGGTCAATGGTTCAAGTCCTTTGTCATGCATTTTTTCTCTTTTTTGACCATTGATTTTTTTATCATTGTTTTTCCTTATTTTCCCCTTTTCTATAACTTAAAGTTTATTCTTGACAATTAGCCACTTCAGTTTATCATTTTGGGTCGGTGCCCTGAGTTTCTAGGTCAGGTTGGCCGGGGCGAGGAGGGTGCATCCAGCATCGACGAGCACAGAGAACAAGGTGGCGATGTGTTGCTGGACATCAACATCATCTAGTTCGCCTCCACCTATGGCTTAGGAGCATACAATGATGATGGCGATGGTGTTCGTGATACAAGGGGATTGGAGTTGGGGATCGAGGAAGGAGGAGGAGCGCTTCCAAGGATTGAGCAGAGTGGTGCGCTGTTGGAACACCATTTGCTTCGGTTTTGGGAGGGCAAGAGAATGAAGCGGTGATTGAAGCTTGCACTGGAAGTTGGAGTGAGAAGGAGGTGAACCTGGTGAGAGGAACATCATAGGTATAGCACCGGCAGCTGATCGATGAGCGCGAGATACTGGTGCAAGATTTTCATCTGAGAAGAAAAATGGAAGAGGGGAAGAGTCGAACGGGGGAAGAAAAAAAGAGTGAGGGATAGTATTTTTGTCGGCTGAAAAAGAAGAGGGGGAAAGAAAAAAATTAGGGTTTCATAAATTGGTTGGCTACATTACCAACGGATTATATTTTTGTCGGTAATTTTTAGGTAATACCAACAAAATAAATCTTTCAGTAATAGATATATTGGTGGTGGTATGTCTTAATGTAATCATTATAGTGTAGTGGTTAGAGACGTTTTGATAAAGTGAAAGGTCAATGGTTCATGGTTCGATTTCTTTGTCTTGCATTTTTTTCTCTTTTTTGACCATTCATTTTTTTTTCATTGATTTTTTTGTTTTCCTATTTTCTGTAACTTAAACTTTATTCTTGACAATTAGCCACTTCAATTTATCGTTTTGGGTCGGTGCCTCGAATTTCTAGGTCAGGTTGGGTCGGGGAAATAACCCACCCAAAAGAATCAAATATGCCTTGAAAACTTGATCATTAAATTAGTGATTCTAATTTTTCGGATCAAGTCAGTGGGTTATCTATTTTTTTAAAAAAACAAATAAACAAAAAAGAAACAATTGACAATTGATGTGTCAATCGTTGCTCGACAATGTTGATTTGCAATCAATTTGGAAGTTTCAATGCGTTTGACTTTTGTTATGTGTTGGTTTATTCTCGGGACCCTTCCATTTCATGGTCGTGTTTGTGCTGAGGAGAAATTTTGAATTTTGTAATGTTTGTTGTTCCGTTTGGTTCTTCTATAGGGGAAATTTAAACTTAGATACATGAAATCTATTTCATTGTGTTGGGAGAAAGACAAAGAAAAATCCATTTTTTAAAATTTATTAGGGTCGGGCAGGGTCCTCGTCGTGTTACTTTTTAAAACCCGAGAATCTAATTAAGGCATAGAACCCGTTCAAATATGAAATATGGTATTTATTAGGGGTTTTCTCGTGGGTTTATGCTCGAGTTGGTAGGGTTTTGGGTTTCCATTAGACCCAATGGACTTGAGAACTCGACTCGAACTATTTGAGTTGGACCGGGTAGGGTACAATCTAACAAAACTCGACCATAATTGGGTCAGGTCTCGGGTTTCAAAATTTGAAATCCGACGATCCGAGACCCGATTATATATGTATATATAATATTATATTAAAAGTATTTTTTAATTATTTTTTAAAAACTCATTTTTAAAAACTCATTTTTACCTAAACGGGTAAACTTGACTACCTGACCCAACCCGACTGGAACTAGGTCGGGTCGGGTTCGAGAGGTGAAAATTTTGCATCTGACTCGATCCTATCACATCAATTGATCGGGTTGGGTTGGTTTTTCCTCTAAACCCGACCCTACCCGATCCGTGAACCGCCTTAGTTTCCATACTAATGGAAAATTATATTTGGTTGTTCAAGCACAAACAGAAATAATAATTACTCCTTGAATAAAGATATCATGGATAATAATACATGCATTAATAGCCATGTAGTATTTATAGAAATGGTTAATTATATGGTAAATCCCCAACTTTGGGTGTTTTCTCAATTATGACTCAACTTTTTATTTGAATCAATTCTATACTCCAACTTCAGTTTTGTTTCAATTTCTATCCTGGCGTTAACCATATGTTAATTTCACCGTTATAGCGCTGACATGGCAGTGCTGATCTGTATCAAAAATAATAAAAAATACCTTATATGTCACGTTAGCACTACTTATTAGTTTATATAGTTAATTATTATATTCAAGTGCTGACATGGATTAAAAATAATCCACATCAAAAATTATAGTCAAAAGCCCGATATACTAGGTCCTCCACGTTAGCACTTTTATTTGATGACGTGACATAAGAATATTTTTTATATCATGATATATCCCCAACTCACTAGTATATATTTGATGACGTGACATAAGGGTATTTTTTATTGTTTCTGATACAGGTTAGCACTGCCATGTCAGCTCTGAATCGGTGAAATTAATAGATGGTTAACGACGGAAAAAAAATTGAAACAAAATTAAAGTTGAAGTATAGAATTGATTCAAATAAAAAGTTGGGTCATAATTGAGAAAACACCCAAAGTTGAGGATATACCATGTAATTAACCCTTATAGAAATTTAGTTAGCTCAAAAAATCTAATTCTCCCGCCACCAAAAAATAGATATATGGCGGGAATAAATTTTATTTGATTCAGCTTCAACCATTAGCCACGACTATTTATGTGAAAAAATTATATATATTATTTTTTACAAACATTATCGTGGCAAATCATGTATAATGTGGCTATAATTTAGATAAACATAACCACAAAATATGGTTGTGGCAGGGAATATGTTTATTCTCACAAACATATAATCGAGGCAACTATTGTTAACCACGACCTTCTCGTGGCTATTGAGTACATCAGCAGCCACATGTACTATTATCGTCACAACAATATAGAATGACACAAAATAATTACCCTTTGCCAGTAAACCACGAAATATGATTGTGGCAAATAACATCTTTCTTCTCACAAATAGATGATTGAGACAAATCTTGTGAACTACACGCCACGAGGCATTCATGGCTATTGAGTACATCAGTAGCCGCTTATACTATTATCATCACAAGAATATAGAATGACGTCAAATAAATATCCTTTGGCGGTAAATATATAACCATGACCGAATGGTTGTGGCAAATAACATCTTTCTTCTTCATATATGCGAATTACTAACCATGAGCTATTCGTAGGTATTAATCGAGTATATGTAGCCATATATATTATTATCTTCACAAGAATAAAGAATGACACTAGCGGTAAATATATAACCACAAACAAAAGGTTGCGACAAATAACATCTTTCTTCTCACATATATGGAGTTGAGGCAAATGTTGTGAATTACTAACCACGAGGAACTCGTGAGTATTAAATACACATTAGCCACTTTTTTTTTTGCTTCGCTATAAAAAATATAAATGGTGCAAAAAAAGTATGCCCTGGTGGTAAATGTATATCCACGAGCAGTTGTGTCACGCCCCAAAACTCAGGATCACATAACCGACCGAAATACAGACCCTTAGCCTGAAGCCTACCAAACATCATGCATACGACACAACCAATGGATGAGAATTATAATAAGTGCAACATGTCAAAGTACATGTGTCATGACACAACAAAATAAACCATCAATCTCCAAGGGATTCATGGACAAGATGCTAATACAAGGACTCGACTTTCCTACGACTATGACACAGGATGGTTTGATGAGCTTGCATCTCCAGCCGCACCCTCCAGGTATTAGTGTACCTCTACTTATCAGAACCTGCAACATTTAAAGCAAGTGGTGTTACAAATGTGAAGGTTGATGATTCACAAATCTGTTAGATTCTGACTATTGATGAGAAAGGAGTTACAACTGTTGACAAAACTAGTCAGAATACTACCAAGGTCACTAATCAGTCAGTTGAAACTGCATATACAACTGTCACTAAGACTGATGCTGAATAGGATGATGAAAGTGGTGACACCGAAAAGCCTACAAAAGCTCTCAAAAATCATCCCCTGCAGAATGTGATAGAAAATGTGAATGATGGAGTCAAGATCAAGAATCAATCAAGAAAAAATCACTAGGATATGATCAGGTATTCATGTTACACTTCCAAAGTTGAACCAAAAATGTGAAGGAAACCCTGAAGGATGAATATTAGATTTCTACTATGCAAGAGAAGTTACCATAGTTCATCAAGAATGAAGTATATGAACTTGTTTCAAGACCTAAAGGTGTTAATGTAGTTGGGACCAAATGGATTTCAATTTTCAAGAACAAAACTGATAAAGCATGAAACATAACAAGGAATAAAGTCAGACTTGTTGCTCAAGGCTTTAATCAAATTGAAGGGCTGAATTATGATGAAACCTTTGCACCAGTTGCTAGACTGGAACCTATCAAACTGTTTCTAGCCATATCCTATTGTATGAAGTTTAAATTGTTCCAAATGGATATTAAAATAGCTTTCTTGAATGGGTTCCTCAATTAAGAAGTTTATATTGAACAACGCAAAGGTTTTGAAGATCCTGCACATCCTGATCATGTATGCAGATTGAAGAAAGCTTTTTATGGGCTTAAACAAACACCTAGAGCAAGGTATGAAAGACTCACTCAGTTCCTTCTTTTGAGGGGTTACAAAAGAGGAAGTGTTGACTAGACCTTGTTCATCAAAAGAAAGGAGTCTCAACCGGTAATTGCTCAAATTTATGTTCATGACATTGTTTTTGGTTCAACTTCAGAAGCTTATGTGAAACAATTTGTGGAAGACATGAAATCTAAGTTCGGAATGAGCGTGGTTGGAGAAATGAATTATTTCCCCAGTCTCCAAGTGAAGCAAACTAAAGAAGGGTTATTCATCTCTCAGAGCAAGTATGCTAGAAACCTGATCCATAAGTTTGGAATGGACAGTTCTAAACCAGTTAGAACTCCTATCTCAACTTATGTAAAACAGACCAAAAATGGAGAAGGCAAGAATATTGATCCTAGTCTTTACAGAAGCATGATTGACAGTCTATTATATCTGACAGCTAGAAGATCTGATTTAAGTTTCAGTGTGGGATTATGTGCTAGATATTAGGCTAATCCAAAGGAATCTCATCTTCAGACAGTCAAAAGAATTCTGAAATATGTTAAAGGTACTCTGGATTTTGGACTTTGGTATTCTATGGAATCTAATCCCTGTCTTGTAGGATTTATTGACGCAGATTGGACTGGAAATATTGATGACAAAAATCTGGTGGTTTGGTTGAGCAAGAAATAGAATTCTATCTCTATTTCTTTTGCAGAGGTTGAATATTTGGCAGCAGACAGTTGCAGTACACAATTGACTTGGATAAAAAATATAATGTTAAACTATGGTTTCAAACAGGATGAAATGATAGTATATTGTGATAATACAAGTGCCATCAATATCTCAAAGAATCCAGTTATGCATTCTCACACAAAACATATTGATATTCGGTTTCACTAC
Source organism: Canna indica (assembly GCA_034359265.1). Classification (NCBI taxonomy): domain Eukaryota; kingdom Viridiplantae; phylum Streptophyta; class Magnoliopsida; order Zingiberales; family Cannaceae; genus Canna; species Canna indica. Next base: position 44,903,934 of record CP136898.1, read on the forward strand.
ATCAGAGAACTGGTCGAAACAAATGAGTTACAACTGGAATATATTTCTACAGATAGACAAGTTGCTGATATCTTCACAAAAGCTTTGGATGGAGAGAGATTTGAGCAGTTATGATCTGCTCTGGGATTGTGTGTTAAGTGACTCAATTTTACGTAAAAAAGAGGGAAATTAGAAAGGTTTTTGTTAATTACCTTTATTCTCTCACTTATTTTTGTCTCATCGAAGGATATTGATGTACTACCTTCAATCAAGGCTCGGCGCTTTAATTTCACCATTTCAAGCCTTTTGAAGTTCCAAACGTGTGGGCTTGGTATTGAATGTCGATGGTGTAACCTCCAAATTATTCAAGTCTCGACGCTGGAATCTGTTGGTGAAATGGCTACACTAGAGGGAGGATGAATAGTGTGTTTACTAATCTTTTTGCCTAAATCCAATTTTAATCATTTCTTTGGTTACTTAGACAAATTACAAGTTGAGTAGCAAGCAAAAGCAAAGTAAATACGATAATGAAGTAAACACAAGTAGAATCAATGCAAACACAATTATTTATAGTGGTTCGGCCCCAATGCCTACCCCACTACCTAAGCACCCCGCTTAGGATTTCCAAACTAGATTAATTAGTTTCCTTACAATGAGGGCTTTACACCGGAAAGTCTTCACTCTCAAACCGAAGGCACTTCCACACCCAGAAGTATCCCGCCTTCCTACCGAGAGCACTCTCCCACCTCAACCTAAGGACAACTCAACTAATCCTAGTAAACTAAGTTTACAATGGTGGATTTAAGCCTTAACACCAAGGCAACCACCAACTCAATCAAACCTAGCAACCTAGGTTTACCAATACAATGAAATAAATAAGAAAATAAAACACTAAATGGAGCAAAACCAGAAACGAACAAACTAAGCAAAAATCAGCCAAATGAAAGGGATTTATGTGGAAGATATACTCGAAATCTTCTAAGGGAATGTCATCTTCTAAGCTAGATGAAAGGGCCGAATCGCCCCCCAAATCCAATGCCACTTGAAGAAGCGTCACCTCCTCCTGCAACTCATGGTCATAAAATGAGGGTCAAACATGGAAGACATCTTGCTGATCATCCTCCTCAAAGGAGCAGTCGAGGTATGCCATCTGTCATCCCTGATTCTCAACCTAGGGTTTCAATTCCTGAGGGGGGGAATTCTCTTGTTGAGGGGGAGAGTTGTATGGCTATCATTCTCTATTCTGGCATCTCTTTTCAAACTAACTCAATTGAAACTACCTCATTTGATGTCAATGTTTCTGTTCTAACTCCAGTGAACACTAGTCCATTGCATATTGAAAATAATTCTGTATCTGATGTTGTTCATGACTCAATTCTAATGAACATTGGCCCCTCTATAACTACTATAGGTTCTACTTTTGAGGATCAGCAAATAGATTATACTCCTACTTCAGAGACAGTTACAAAGGACTCTGCACCAAGGCCCTCTACCGTTAACCCTCCAATTATAAGTGATGAGCCTATAACAGAACTAGTTATAACTACTGAACTTGTACCAGAAGTTGATCATGTACTTATTTTAGTGACTAATATTGATCATGCTAATCCATCTATTGCTCCTGCTGGAGAATATGAGCCTCAGTCATCTGATATTGTTGCCAATATGAAGAAGAAATCCACTAGCACCTCTAAATAAAAAAAGTCTGCCAAGAGGAAGTAGACTAAAAGATCAAAGAAGAAAAATCAATCAACTGTTAACATTGACAATGACTCAGAAGATGAAACTTTTTTGGAAAGAGTAGTAGTGCTATGAACCAAGAGGAACAAACCCAATGTTGAGGATCCAAAGGAGAAAGAAAAGTCTTCCTTATCTGAGAAGAAAAAGACTTCTACCTCAAAGAAGAAGTCTCCAAAGTCAAATAAGAAAGCTGAAAAGAAGGCAGTCACCAGCAAACTGCATTCTGGCTTGCTCTCAGATGAATTTTTTCCTCTCTGGGAAGCTTTACAATTGAGAGGTATTATATCTCAAAGACCTTTAGATGTTGCACACTTTAACTTGAAATACAAGCCTATTTTAGATATACTTAAGAAGAGAAATCTGTCAAGCTCATTTCTGCATGTTACTCCTTTCTCCAAGCTACCTGTTCTAGAGTTTTACAACAACCTGTCTGAAAACATCTCTGATCTAAAAAATGATCACTTTCACCAAGTTTTTGTTAGAAAAAAATGGTACAAGTTTAGTCCTGATGTGATTAGTGATTATCTTGGATTTGACTTTTCCTCTACTGCTGCTGAAGAAACTAATGAATCCAATATTGAGTTTTTAAAGAAAGTTGGATCTGAAGTATCTAATGGTGATATAACTAAATGGGTTGGAGAGCACAATACTAAGTCATCTTCTTTAAATACATTCTATGTTGTACTCTACCTGATTGTCAGGTTCCATTAGATTCCAACATCTTATATCACCTATTTGAGCAAAGAGATGGTTATTCTGCTCTATAAAATCTCTAGTGGGATTCATTTCAACCTGGGAAATATGATATTTGATCAGATTATTTCTCTTAGATCTCGGCTGACAACAAAATCCAGAGTGTTTCTTATTTTTCCTAAATGTTCTGCTGATGAAGTTTTAGAACCTCTTGGATCTTTCCTGAAAGTACACCAAAAGCTATTGAAGAAGGTAGAAACTCCTACCAAATCTCATCCTCCTTTCAGCTCTTCCAGCAAACCTACTGCCAGTATAACTGCCAATGAACAAAGTATTCTAGAGGAGCTATCCAATGCAAAGGAGACCATCTCTAAGTTACAACTGCATATTATCTCTCTGGAGCAGAAGGTTCTTGACCACTTTTCTTCCTCATTAGCTCTTGTGGGTCATATATCTACTTCTTTTGGTAATCCTTCAAGTTCTTTCAGTTCAGATTGATACAGTTCTATACTCATTTAGCTTAATTTGCCAAAAAGCGAGAGATAGTATGATACTTTATTCAGTTGCAATCCTTTGTGACGTTCTAGTCTGACTAACTCTTGTCTTGACTGGTTGGTTGTTGTGGCTGTGGTACTTGTGATGTCTGCGAAACTTGTTGTTACTGTGATGACTGGGGATGTTGTTGGAATTTTATCTGTGTTTTGGATATTATCTTTTTATTTGTCAATTAGGCTACTATTTTTTTGTGGTTTGTAATGACAACTTGTGTTTTGCCAAATAAGCCAAAGGGGGAGATTATTGATGTTTTGGCTTACTATATGTTGGTTATATTTGACAAAAGAAATATCAGTTAAGTTCTCACTTGTAAGTCAGTTAGAACTGCTCTGGTTGTTGTGGAGTTTATGCTAAAATTGATGCTGTTGTGATGGTGTTTTTTTGTTTGCTGTAATTATTGATGCTTACATGATATTTATTATTGATATATGTATTCATCTTTAATTACTTGGTCATTTATGGAAGAAATAAAATGATCTTCATTGATGGGCTAGGCAGTTTTCTTAAAGCTTTTATGACCGAAATATTATGATGTATTATGATTGTCTTTTTGAGTTTGAAGCTGATGAAGTTAAGGTCATTTGTTAAGTGGCATTTGTGGAAGTTGGTTGGTTTTCTCTATATATGAGGAAAGAGAAGATATGGATCGCTAAGTCTCCTATGTACTGAAATTGAGTTGCCAATTCTATGAGGAGTTGAGACTGTTGAGTGTGTGTCAATGGCAACAAACTATTTCAATCATCTTCAAATCAAGGTGGAGTTGGGCTGTTGAACTCACTACAACACAAAGATCATGAGGAAGACAGAACTCTATGATTTAGTTGTCACAGAGAGGCAAGTGGTTAGTACTTGCAATATCAAATAGTTGGTTTGTTATTTCCAATTCTCTTTAGTGCTAATAGTTGGATTTCAGAAGTGTGAAATCTTGAAACTTGTATTGTACTTTATTGATAGTGAATTGGGCATCTATCCGGTGAGCACCCTATAGATTGGGTGACAAGCTTGTCTCTGAACTGCGAAAACAAATCCTTGTGTTTTTGCATGAGTTTGTATTTATTCTTTAATCTACTACTTACTCTGTTTTAAAGCAGTTCCATTAGCAATTGCAACTCATGTGCATCTAAATCTTGGCAGAGAGTTTCCTTAGAGACTATTCTGACAAAACCAGACATTATTCAGCCCAGGGGCTCCACCTGGCCATACAAGGACACTTGTGTCCTCATTAATTAAGAGGGATTCATCATTTACGAGTCTGACATCTCGGGGATCTACCTCGACCCATTCTAAGCACATCCCTACAAGATTACCGAGAGACGTTATCATCAAACATCCCTCATCCTACACTATATACAGACACGATACTCCTTAGGTACATCTAGATTATAATTTCTATTACCCCACCTAGAATTATTTCTTACTTGAGCGTTGGACTGTCTTTTGCAGGTCCCCCCACGGGAGTCGCACCCAACTAGGAGATGTGTCGGACCACATCACCTCGACTTCAGGTAAGAACATTTGGCGCCCACCGTGGGGCAGAGTAAATCTTACCCACCCCGCAATGGTTGGTACCCAAAGTCAAGCGAATGCCACCGGACATAGGCAACATCCTAGCAGCTGTCTTCTCTCGCTACCTAGAAACGTTGAAACAATGAGAAGTGACGCTTCGGTACCTGCCAACCACTCACCAAAAGAATCCCAGTGTGTGATCAACGATCCTCAAACGGAAAGCCAATGGTTAGCAGCCCAGATCAAGGCGTTGAGGCGGTCCCAAGAACAACATCAGGCTGAACACGAGCACCAACGCTCAGAACACAATGAAGATAGGCACTTGAAGAGATCTGGGAGGCCGACCTCCGCTTTTCGAGACAAGGTCTTCCGTATAGATCATCATTGAGAAGAGGAGGACACCAGGTCTATAGAGGCCACTCCTGCCTCCGCTGTCGACTCGGAACCTTTCGTCGAGCACATCATGGCAGTCTGACTCCTCGACAACTTCAAGCTAAGAACCATGCTCTAGCCCTATGATGACACAAGCGATCGGATTACTCACTTGACAATGTTGAGATCGATGATGTTCCTTAGCGGCGCAACCGACTCTATACTCTATTGAGTGTTTCCAACTTTTCCTAGAAAAGTCCGCACTGCTTTGGTTCTCTACCCTCTCGCCAAGGTCCGTACACACCTTCCAAAAGCTCTCCCGAGCCTTTACCAACCAGATCTCTTCGTCGTGGATCTAATCCAAGACCGAGGACTCCCTACATTACATCAAGAAAGGGAAAACACGAGTTTCTGAGAGACTACCTAAAGAGATTCCATGCCGTAGCAATGGAGATCCCAAACCTTGACCCACACATCGAGTTGTTTTCCATCAAGCATGGTCTAAAGCCTAAACACTTCACCGACCAGATCGCTCTGACGAAACCCAAGGATATAGCTGAGTTCCGAGAAAATATTGTATGTCACATAGAGATGGAAGAACTTCGAGAGGCTAGAAAGGTCGACAGGCATATCGCTAAAGAGACCATTGAGGATAAGAAGTCCGAGAAGCCCGACAGAAGGGGCGAGGACAGAGACCGTCGTGACTGGGCTCGTGGCAGGAGAGGGAGGTCGCCTTCCCCACCTAGCCCTAAATTTGACGAATACGCTACTCTAAACACCAAAAGGGAGACCATCCTTAAGGAGATCTACCACCTACAGCTGCTCAAGCTTCCCAACAACATGGGGAGGCCGAAACCCTCATCAAACGTTGACAAGAGCAAGAAGTGCGAGTCCGATTGCACCTATGGGCACACCATCGAGGAGTGCATGATGATCAGGGACCAAATCGAACGTCTAATCAGAGAAGGTCGCCTCGGCCGCTATGTCCACTGCAAATGAATCTGTAGCCAAGATCAATAGGACTACAGCCACCAGCACCGAAGTCCAAGCAAAATGCCCCTGCAACGTGACGCAACAAGTAATCATTATGATCATAGAGTCGATTTGCTGAGCACTGAATTTTGCGGAGTCATCGACTACATAGTGAGAGGATTCGCCAGAGGAGATGGGACGAGCTTAGCCAAAAAGAAATCCTTTCAAGCCATTATGGCAATCAATGACGCGATTCGCCCATAGAGGCCATGCGTGCAAGCCCTGATAATATCCTTCTATGAATCTGATTTTCAGGGAATTGATAAAAATCTACATAACCCTGTCGTTATATTTGTAATTGTTGGTGATTTCCTTGTCAGGAAAGTCCTGGTAGACCAGGGGAGCTCAGTTGATATCTTACTCTACTCAACGTTCGGGAAGATGCACATCAATGAAGACTCACTCCACCCTTACCATGGAGACCTCGTCAGCTTTTCTGAATACTCATACAAGGGGCCACCCCAAAAGTGGGCAAACCCTTAAGTTTTAAGGTCACTCAACTCATAAAAGCCACAACCTTTCCCTAAGAGAAGGCCTTGACGAATCGTCGATGATCTCACGTTGGAATCACCACCAACCGCCGCCAGCCATCACCACTCACCACCATCTCCTTCTCTCCTCTCCTAGGTTCGCGCGCACAAGGGGAATGGCGGCAAAATCCAGCCCTTTCTAGGAGAAATAACAATATATAATAATTACTTAAGTTGCCAAATGACCGATCTACCCTTTACTTAAGTTACACGGCAAAATGAGTTCAAAACTCGCTCAAATCGCACCAAACGACTCCTAAAATCCAACTTGTTCACATAGGCTTAAAATTAATTCAATCAAGTTAATTAAACACACACATGAGTCATACCTCAAACTGTGATATTTGGCGATCTCTCCAACTCACTCGGGCACTCAATCCGAGTCTTAGCCTGAAATCATAAATACGGACACATGTATTACAAGGGAAGGGTGGTTATCTCAGTTGTAAATCCTCTTATAGTAAACAATTTAAATCTAGTGGATTGATTGGAAATCCTAAGCTAGATGCTTAGGTAGTGAATGTAGCTTGGTTAGAAATCGAACCACTATTAATTCTATGGTGTTAGCATTGTCCCTACTTGTTGGGTGTTGCTCTTTGATATACTTGATTTACTATGAAAATAAATTATGCAATTTTTCATTCACATTGTCTCAGAATCGGAAAATTTACATTTAGTCTAATATTTGCTAATACAAATTATTAATCCTCTCTTTAGTGTCTAAAACCACTAGTATTCATCCTTCTTTCAGCATCATCGATTTTGCCATCAATACTTTCTTCATGAACACCTTCTGCAACGATTGAAGTTTCACCTTCAAGAGGACTCACTTCAACTACATGCAAATTATCCTCATGATAATAATCACTCTAACCCTTAGTGCATGTTTGCTTTATAGGATAATGAAGGATATGATAAGGGATGGATTAATATCCATTGTTTGTTTAGTGCATGGATTAGAAGAAAATATGTATAAAATTGATATTATATCCGGTGCAAACCGGATTTAAAAAATTTATGTCCAATCCACCCTCATTTATTATCCAATCCTATCATATCCTATCAAATGAAGCAAACATACCATTATAGTATTGCCCTCCTCTATCAATAGATTAATTCTTAGTCATGCTTGAGTCTTACACACTATTTGTTATTCATCTATCTTTTTACTCGGATGAGTACTTTTTGTAATATACTTGTTAGGCTAGTGATTCCAAAATAAAAGACTTTTTTGGCACTAATTTTAATTTATAATTAACGTCAATAGTTTTATACTTTAGATGAATTAAAGTCCTCCTTTGTGATGTGTTGAGCCAATGACATTGAGACACCATTGTTATTTTTTTCATTCGAAATATTGAAGTTCAATTACTTCATCTAACAAGCCATAAAAATCATAGTCACAATTGATGCATGTGGAACCCTTTACACCAAGACCAACATTCATTATCTTCTTTGTGGTTGAGTATTCAAATGTATGAAATTGATATCCATTTACAAAGTATCTGTTATAACCAGTCATGATAGTCCATATGCTAACTCGAATTATTTACTACCCATTTATGGAATATGTTCATTTGACCAAGCTTTAAATTCACTCAAAAATTATTTGTTGTATTTTTCCTATTTCTTCGTCAGTGATATGGTTACAAATATGTGTCAAATTATTCAATAAAGGGGTCAACTTCTGGATAATTTATCCGAATAAATAATTCTACAATATTACACTCCTTATTTAAATATTTTGATGGACGAGAACCCAAATCAGACTACGAAAACAAAATACTAATAAGAAATTGGCATAATTCACATGTCCCCATCATTTCATAGAAGACAATTCAACCTTGTTTGCACGCTCAACCCAAAATAAAAAGAACAAAAAGTTGATATTTCTTGCATAATATAAGCTTCGCATATTGAACCTTCCATAATAGATATTTTCTTCATTTCCCTTTTCAACCTTTGCTTATACCTCTTAAATAAATACATTAATCGATATTTAACTTAAACTAAATGAACAAATAGATGCTTTATTGAGTGAAAAATGCTAGTGAAAAAATTCACTTCAATTTGTAAAGAATTTCTACATATTCGTCTCTAACTTTGTCATATCTTCAATATAGAGGACATTAGCACAAATATCTCTAAAGAACACATATATTCTACTAGAAACATAAACTTCATGACGGCTAAAATTGTCACTGAGTAGTAGGTAAAGGCCTTCAGCGATGGCAAAGATCATCGAAAAAGGTTGTGAATGATAGAGATGCCGCTAATGACTAGCGACGAAAATAAGCGGCCGTTGCAAATAAATGTTATCAACGACAACTGATACAACCATAGTTGATAATGTTGTCACCTGTGGCAGTGACCACCGTAATTGATTACAATTATCTGCTACGTCAACGGCGGTTCTCCAAACTCGTTTGTGGCCCACACACGATAAACTTTTTGTGATGGTTTGAGCCGCAAGTGATAGGTATTTGTGACGGCTAGCCATTGCTAAACCATCACAATGTTCTAGCTTTATTTCCAGTATAATTTATAATCCTCAAAACCAGTATATACAAATTTGATTTACCATGTTACATGATTACAATACATTCGATAACTATATTTACACATACCATCACATCTAACGACATCCAAACACATCCAAGTGTATATAATACATCCAATCACATCAACATACACACTAAACACATCCACAGTGGCTCAAATCGATAGACACCTAAAGAATCATGAAAACATATCAAGAATGGCTTAACAATCAAATATCAAGACAAGTATACACATATGTATCAAAATAAGAATCAAAACAACACAATTAATAATATAAAGTGTTCAAACATCAAGTATTAACTATCAAGTATGAAAAGAAAAAACTAGTTGTCTTGAGGAGGCGGCGATGACGACATGTCGAGGTGTTGAGTCAGCATTTCAGATGGCTGGGCGGATTGGGTGGCTAATGAGGAGGGATTGCTTGGACCAAGAATCTTCATGCTACTTTGGCCTACCATATATGCCATAAACAAATGCATATCCTCGAGCAGTCTTTTTTGGTTCTCGAGCATTCTTGTCCGCTCTCCATGTGTCATCTCTGCTTAGCTAGCTCAGCCTTTAAGTTGGCGATGTGATCCTGGTCTTGAAAATTGAGCTCTAGTCACTGAGGGTGTGGCAGCACGGGAGTGGCGCTGAGGCCGGGGAGGAGTGATGTGCCACTCAATGTAGGGGTTGTCATCGTTATCTAGTATGTTGAGAGATCATAAAGGTTCCTCCAAAGCTTGATATGAGATACCTTTAATCAATCTGGACACAAAAAGAATGTGCAGAAAATGGGAGTGGTATTATTAATAACTGTCAAATGATCGTACATTATGTACCACCGAGTGATGTACTCGACATATGTATGGTAGTGCCTCGTTAAAACCTTTCAAGGGGGAAATCCTATGGGAAAAATTGCAATGAAGGGAAGATAGTACATAGACCACTTATAGTTTAAGGGAGGATTCTTAGTTGTAGTAGCTAGGCCCGCAGGGAGGCCGCACTCCATGATCATGGGAGTTCTCGTCCGAAGCGTTCATCGATTTTGTAAGCGCCTTTTCCAACGACCTCGGTGATTTTGTAAGGGCATTCCCAATTTTGGGCAAGCTTCCCTTTCCTGATTGGCTTTCTTTGGAGTTCGATCTTCCGTAGAACCAGATCTCACTCTTTGAAGTTTCTCGGCTTGACATGTTTGTCTTAGTTTTGAGCTAATTCTGAGTTCCATAGCTTCTTCCCTGATTCTGGCGAGTTCTCGCTCTTCCTCAATGAGGTCAAGCTTGGCCTGACGAGTTTTTGAATTGTTTTGTTCTTTGAAGGTTGTCCTGCGGAGGCTGGGCTCTGCGATCTTGACGGGGATCATGGCCTCTGCTCCATAGACGAGCCTATAGGGATTTTCATGAGTGGATGATTGGGCGATTGTGTTGCAGCTCCATAACACTTTGGGCAGTTCTTCAGCCCAGTGCCCCTTGATCGGATCAAGTTTCTTTCTGAGTCCTAGCAGGATGACCTTGTTGGCTACTTCACCAGACCATCAGTTTATGGGTGCTCAACTGTCAGATGTTTAGGTCCGAGCAGAATTCTTGGAACTGTCGATCTGTAAATTGTGTGTCGTTGTCATTGACAAGTTCGCAAGGAATGTCATACTTGTAGATGATGTTCTTCCATACAAATTTCTTGACCTTCTCGGTCACAATCTAGGCCAGGGGTTCGATCTCCATCCATTTGGTGAAGTAGTCGATTGCAACTACCAAATATTTGATTTGTCCCGATGCTTGAGGGAAAGGACCGAGAAGGGTCGATGCCCCACTTGTGGAATAGTTAGCTGATTTCTGAACTGTGCATTGGCTCGGGATGTTTTGTGAGACTTTAGAGAACCTTAGCAATTGTCGTATCTTTTGACATATAAACTACAGTCTATTTTCATAGTTGGCAAGAAGTATCCAGCTCGGAGGATCTTGACTACCAAGGATCTTCCTCCGATATGACTACCGTAGATGACATCGTGTGCTTCTTTCATCACTGTGTCTATTTGCGGTCGTCTGACGTATTTGAGCAGTGGCCGAGAATATCCTCTTTTGTAGAGTTGATCACTGACAAGGATATAGTAACTTGTTGTCCTTCTAAATTTATTTGGGTTGGAGGTATGTTCCAGTATCTCCCCTTGCCTAAGGTAGGTTATGTACGAGGCTCTCCAGTCTGTACTTTGTTTGATTGTTTGGATTTCAGTCGAGGTGTCGACCGGTTGAATGCTCGGTTGGCCAAGGACTTGTTGTATGACTGACCTATTGTTTTGAGGTTTCTTGGCGCTGACAAGTTTAGATAATTGGTCGGCTCGAGTGTTTTACTCCCGAGGTATATGCTGAATCACAAAGTTATTGAAGTTAGTAATTAAAGAATGTACTAGTGAGATGTACCTTTCTAGGGAGGGGTCCCTTTCTTGGCAATTATCGTTGACTTGTCCTACGACAAGTTGTGAGTTGCTTTTCACAATCACATTTCGGGCTTTCACATCTTGGGCAAGGTTTAGCTCGATGATCAAGGGTTCGTATTATGCCTGATTGTTGCTGGCTTTGAATTGGAACTATAGGCACTGCTCTAGGGAGATTCCCTGACCATTCTCCAGAATGATGTCGGCTATTCTTCCTTTTTCGTTGGAGGCATCGTCCACGAACAACGTCCAAGTTTTGACCTAGTTGGGGGTGCCTTCATGGTTTGTGAATTCGACAATGAAGTTTGTAGTGCCTTGGCCTTGATGGGACCTCTGAACTGGTATTCAATATTGAACTCTGAGAACTCTACTGGACAAGATATCATCCATCTGACAAGCTCAATTTTGGAAAGGACCTGCCTATCGGTTGTTTTGTGCGTACATGGATATGGTGACTCTGAAAGTACGGCCTTAACCTTTTGGCCGAGATGACCAAGGCGAAGGCGAGCTTCTCTAGCCTCTAGTATCTCATTTCTGGTCCTTGAATGACCTTTTTGACAAAGTAGATCGGCTTTTGATCCTTTCCATGTTCCTATACTAGCACCGAGCTGAAGGCATTTTCTCTGACTGTACGATAGAGGGAGAATGTCTCTCTCGACTGTGGCTTGCTAGGACAAGCGGACTGCCGAGGAAGCGCTTGAGCTCCTCGAAGGCTCGTTCGCACTTCTCATCCCACTAGAAGTCATGTTTCTTTCTCAAGATTTTGAAGAAGAATTTGTCGAACAACCTGGAGAGGAATCTGGATATGGTGGCACTTCTAAATGTTGCATGGGCTACGCATCTCTTGGATAACCCAAAATTTTTTAGAGTCAGCCTCGATTCCTCGGTTCGTCAGCATGAAACTAAGGAATTTATCATCATGGACTCTAAAGGCACCCTTCTTTGGGTTTAGTCTCATGTTGTATTGCCTGAGTTGGCCAAAGATCTCAATGAGATCGCTGTAGTGGTCTCCCATGGCCGGTGTTTTGGTGACCATGTCATCTATATACACCTCCATGTTTCAGTCGATCTATTGCTCGAATACCTTATTCATCAGAGGTTGGTGTTGTCTCTAAGTAGAGCGCCGAGTTGAGCTTTGAGCTCGGTGGAAGGTGAGCTCCCATGTAGGTTACTTGTTCGAGAGAGGCTCCAACTTGCACGGGCTCCAGGTCGTCGGTGGCATGAGGCCGCTCTTGGATATCTCCTCTGGGGTCCAATTCTAAAATTCTGGGTTAGTGTTCTATGTGAAGAACTAAAATTGCCGATAGGGATGAGGTATCTGGTATTTCTTCCGGCTCGTCGGCCTAGGCTTTAGGCACTCATTGTAGTATATGCGAGCTTCTTTAGTCTGGACCGCTCCCACTTCTATTTTTGAGATGGGGAATTTGATTGCTAGGTGAGGAGTCGATACGACAACCCCCAAGTGTTGGCTTAAGGTTTTCAACCTTGGTCTTAATCTCGGTTTTGATGATAACAAATATGGAACTAATGATTTAATTGATAAATACTTTCAGGTTCCATATCGATTAGTGCACGATGTCCTCGATCGGAAATATCGAAGAAATCGAAAAATCAGAAGGATGTTGTTCGACGCGCTCGAATTCGTCGAAAAGATAGAGTATAGGTTTAGGGTGTCTAGTTTATATTGTAATATCCTCATGATGATGCATAAGAACCCAAAAACCATCCCCGAATCCCAAAACATGAAAACTCGAAAATTGTCCTGAGATAACCTAGGGAGCTCCTTGGAGGGCTATATGACCTAGATACTTTCTTGACATAAAAAATGACGGTAATTATTCATAGAGTTAAAATTAGATAACGAGATATTTTTTAGGAATTTTTGTAAGCCCTTAGCCTACCTATATTTGATCCAAAAAATTAAAAAAAAAAATCATTTTCAGAAAATTTGTACTAGACCCCAAAAAATAGATTTTGATTCTTAAGTATTTTGATTTTTTAGATATTTTTATTGAATCCAAATGGGGGGTAATCCTTATATAACATTTATGGTTTAAAGTTTTTAACTTAAAGTTAATAAATGTTATATAAGTAGACTTAGTGAAGACGGAACCAGAAAACGAACAAACAAAACTAGACTGCCCAGTCCAGTCCAGGTTCGGTTGACCGAATGCTGCCAAAAATTGGCAGTAGGCAATTTGGTCGACCAGTCGGTTGACCGAAGTGTGCCAAAATTTGGTAGTGCGTGCGTCGTTCGACCGGATTGCGGATCGCTAAACTCGTGACTCATTCGGTCAACCCGTCAGTCAACCGAATAGTGCGATTAGAGCCAGCGGTCGCTGGGCGATCGATCGGTCGATCGACCGACAATCGACCGACAAGCGACCGAACGGCGAAAACATCTAGTTTTTCGCCCGTTGAGTCGGCTGTTTCGTTCCATTTCTTCTTGACTCTATAAATACCCATGCCTAAGCCTTCCTAATATATTTTTTGATCACTCCTACACTTCATTGAGCCATCCTTGATCAATTCCAAGCTTTCATTGCGTCAATTCTTGGAAAAACCCTAGGTTTGATATCTCATCCCTTTGATTGATCCTTACCTTCATTGTTTCACCATCAAAGGCATCAAGAGGAAGCTAGGAATCTTGTTGTAGAGCTAAGTACTTTATTATTTGATTTATTGCTCCATTTGTGTTGTATTTTGTTATTTATCTCATTGTATTTGAGCGTACAAGAAGACCTAGTGTTAGGTCTTGTATATAAGTGGTATCCTTGGTGTAGAAGGTGTAAAGCCACTTGTGTAAACTTAGTTACTAGGATTAGTTGAGTTGTCCCTTATGGTTGAGGTGGAAGAGTGCTCTCGGAAAGAAGGCGGAGACTTTCGGGTGTGGAAGTGCCTTAGGTTGAGAGTGAGACTCTTCGGGTCAAAGTCCTCTTTGTAAGGGAAACGATTTAATCTAGTAAACTTAGTTTGGAAATCCTAAGCGGGGTGCTTAGGTAGTGGAGTAGGCATTGGGGCCGAACCACTATAAATACTTGTGTTAGCATTAATAGTTTGTTTGTGTTTATTGCTTCATATTTATTGCTTCCGCTTGCTATAAATATTGTGCTTAGCCTAACTAATCAAGAAATGATTAAAATTGAAATTATGCGAAAAATTAGTTAACACACTATTTACCCTCCCCCCCCTCTAGTGTAGGCCATTTCACCCAACACCAAATTGTTCTGTGATGATCGGCCTAGGATCATGTCATAAGGGCTTGGAAATTGGACGACCAAGTATTGCACGTCAATCAACTTTCTCCTCGGCGGGGAGCCGAACTTCGTTGTCAACCAAAGGTAGTCTCAAATGCTAACTCGCCTTGTTGAGGGATCTTTTGGAGCTATCTGATGATGATTTACCCTTGTGGTTGGATCCCTTTAAGATGGGGCTTAATTACATGGTTTTGGTTGAATTTTGGGAGAAGAACTCCCATTGTTTTCATTGGTGAAGGTAACCCAAGTTCGGAGGGTAAGCCCTAACTATTTGGTCCTTAATATAAGATATTTGTTCTAATAAATGGAGATGGCCGGAACTTTATTTTTACGGCCAAATTCCCCTTGAGGAGAGCGGCATGGTACAAGGTAAGGTATGACTTAGTTATGCTCACCAAGTGTTTGGTGAAGTGCCACACCCACATGTTCATGTCTAATTTCCAATAGTTATTTGCCAAATCTTTATATCGACATGTATTGTTTATATGGGAACTATATTTGGTTGTTTTGGCTGAGTTAAGGGCTGGAAATCTTACGTTTATGTGATTGTAAGGAAAGGGTCTTAGAGGATGCAAAATTGTCCAAAATATACTTTTTAGGTATGTTTGGCACATGGTATGGAGACCAAAGTGTCGTGCTATTAGTGTGAACTGTCAGGGTTAGTTCGTAGGAGGTATGTACAATCCTGATACCAAATTTACAATAGGGTTAACCAAATCTGCCATTTCTCCACATAGTAGTTCAAAATTTGGGTAGGTGACTTTGACGCGTCGTACGAATGGTGAGACGTCATCCTATGCCAGTAAAACTTTGGGAAAAGCTCATAGGGCATAGCGACAAGCTTAAAGAACCATTCTGGGGTGAAAAGGAATTAGTATCGAAGGGATTGTGACCTTGGCTAGATGGCTACTTGAAATTGTAAAAATTTGCTTGTAATAGCATAAATTTGGTTAGGCATATTCGGCAAATTATTTCATGGTTGAAACGTCAACCAATTGGCGTGAAACTTTAGGGATGGTTATTATAACATATGGACATGCTATATATGTAATTTATGTAGCCAATACACTAAGAATTAAGGTTTCAACAGTGGTGGCAAAAGTGAACCTGAATCTATTTGAGAAATGCAGAAATTTGGGCTAAGTGTTGAGAGATTTGCTTAAGTTATTGTTTATGGACTAATTTCACATGATGATGATGATGTATATGACTCCATGATAGATTAGCAATTGTTTCTGAGATTAAACGAGTATTTGGCTATATGTTGAGATGGCATCTTATTTGTATGTTTATGTGCACATTTATTACTGTTATATTACGCACTGTATCCATGTGGTTGATGATGTGAAAATATGACCGATGACAGAGGAGTGCCCCGAAGAGATGACGCTGGAGCGATGTGAGATTCCGACCGGTGACAGGGGAGCGCCCCGAAGAGACGGCTCCGAAAATCCATCCAGTGATGGGAAGGGATGCCCCGAAGAGACGGCACTAGGTTGTGGTGAGGATCTATTTGGTGACGGGGGATACCTCGAAGAGATGACACTAGGTCGGTTAGTACGCTAGGAGGCCACCCTGACGACCTATCATATATGACTGGTTGGAGGGATATTCTCAACTGTGCCGGACAGCGACTAGCGGGGTTTACAACAGCTAGTACTTGTGTCCCATGAGATAAGGATATGATAGCATGATGATTAGGGATGTCATGCTAATATGTTATGCCATGTTTACATTATGATGACGTACTTGTTATTACTTGAAGCCATGACCTGACTGGTCGTATGCTGAGTGAAAGGAATAGTGCCCTTGAGCCAATCACATGTCGATGTGTTTAGGGACTATTCAAGGGTAATCAACTTAATAAGGCAACATTTTCATCATATGCTGCATCTTTATTCATAAAGATTGTGATGAACCCCATGAACCCTGGCAAATGATTTCGAGACCATGATGAGATATATCATGCTAGTGAGACATGGAATCTCGATGCCCATGTTCTAAATATTCCTAGTCGTAGGATCACCAATTAGGAGATCAGTAATTCTGGATAGACTAGTGCACTTGGTACATGCCCTATACGATAAGGGGTAGCTAATCTCATAGTTACCTATGAGCCGTCATTAATGTACAAGTGCAAGTGCTCATTAAGGAATGAGTTCACTGAACGGACCTGCACGAGGAACACAAAATGGAATCCTTACATGAGTGTCAATAGGATGTTCCTCGGGTGATAGTAGGTGCAAGCAGTCCTTAGACCTGAGGTTGTCATGGTTACATTGTGAGTGACGACCCATTGCTTTGGTTCTATCCCTACGTGACCCTCAGCGTCATGTGTTGGGTAATACAGGGAACGGGGAAGCATTCATGGCAGTACATGACCAACCAACATGGAATCGGTCACTCCTAGTGAAAGGAGATAATGTCCTATGTGTCACTGCAAGTGTCAACTCGAGAATCTCTGGCCAGAGTAGACATAAAAGTCAAGAAGATGTTTCTGACGTTTCATTATTGAGACGACATCTTAGCAGGTGGAATACATATCAATCGGTATTAGGGTTTGACACATTTTTCGTACCCTAGCCGACTTCGGGACATTGTAACTGAGGGATTTAGTTGCACGATAACTAATCACCGAAAGGCGTTCGATACCTGTAGATTGAATCGAGTAGTCATGACACGTTGTTAGACATTAATCTTGACTTGTGAGTGGAGTCTCTCACGACCATACTAAAGGGGTTTAGTGGAGGCTCATGAGATTCGAATAGAAGTCGTTCTATCGGATTCGACTCTCCGTTATGCACAACTCACTGCTAGCCTAGTGTGGGGCCCAATGGGTCACACACAACAGGCTAACCTCATAACGGGCTCTATGAGATAGAGTCTGAATGTGGCATTATATATCTATTAGCATGGACATGCTGCAACTCGATCATGGATCTCGTTTACGGACATGATAGGAAAGATGTTTCCTATAGGAATGAATGCGCGAGGAAGGAGTTCCTCGGTAACCCTAATTTATAGGGCATCCCTAAATTATAGGGATTGACACATAATAATATTTTATGTGGTTGATTAAATTTAATTATGAATTAAATATTTAATTAACCACTTGGCGGGGATTGTATTTAATTATGAATTAAATACAATTTGATTTTGAATCAAATATACATGGTGGGAAAATTAATCTCTAACCATGAACCTAACCAATTAATTAGGAATTAATTTATTTGGATAAATTCTAATTAATAGGAATTTGATTTATGGAGATAAATGATAAAATTAATAGATATATGATTTATGAGGATAAATCATAATTTTATTAATTAATAGGAAATTAAATTATTTAGATAAATATATTTCCTATTGTTTAGAGGATTGATTGATTTAGATAATTATCATTAATGTTAATAACCTCTTAATTTATGAAGATAAATTAAAGTTTATATTTATTTGGATTTAATTAAATTTGAATTAATTATAAATCCATTAAATATAAATCATTGCATTGGAGGCAAACCCCAGAATTTTGAATTCCAGGAAGAGGTTTTAAAGGGGGGGTCTACCTTGGTAGCCGCCTATGCCCCTTATAAATAGGTGGCCTAACCTCCTTCGAGAGGTTAAGCAAATTGGTTATTCATCTTGGAGTAGATTAAGATTTGGATTCGTGAGAGTAGGGGTGTGCATGGGTACCGAGTAGATCGAAACCTGTTGGAACCGACCCGATTGGGTAAGTTCCTGGTAGACCCGAATTAAATTCGAGTAGGGTTCGGGAGGAAAATTTAGGAATCGGTTAAAACTGATTCCAGTTCCGAATCCAACACATCGGGTACCCAAAATCGAAATTGAAACCTGTACTCTAAAAATTATTCATTTACAAGTTCCATAGTACAGGTTCCAACAGAGGTACCTTGTTGGAACCTGTACATTTATAGGTTTCAGAACAGATTCCAACATGGTACCATATTGGAATCTATTCATTTACACGTTCCAGAACAAGTTCCAACATGATACTCGAAATTTCCAGAATAAGTTCCAGAACAGATTAATGTATTTGTTTTGTAAATGTAGACGACGGTGTTAGACGACGGGACTGTCCAGCGACCCTCCCCGTTGGCGGTGTTTGAGCGGACACGCCGTCGAGTGCATGGGACGGGAGAGTACGTCGACAACCGCGTTGCATTTATTATGGTAAGTATATTTGTTTAAATTATTCATTATATATTTATAATTTAAGTTTTATGAAAAATATTAAACAAAAAATTAAACTCAAGTAGGAGACCTACAATCAAACGGTGATACAGCGCGGAGGCACCCCCGAGGACTTTGACGCAGCAACGTGGGTCGATGATGCAAGTGGCTGGGACCATGGCCGTGTGTACGATTTTGCAGATAGTGGTCATGCGCGAGCCGTTCTAGGGCCACTTGGGGCACCGACCCCTCCGCATGCTGGTAAACGATTGTCGACCTCCAGGTCCAGAGATGATCATAGTAGCAGGATAAGGACATTGGAGGAGATGGTCGCGCATCAAACTGAGTCGATAAAGCGTCAGAGTCAAATGATGACAGATATGCAAGTTATGCTATGCAACTTGTCAAGTCATCACGAAGCAGCAGCATCTGATCTATCGTCCTCGAGTCAGTCCACGCCGGTGTACACCCAGGCACTCCAGACTTCGCCATATGATCCAGACCAGCCTCCATCGTCATCGTGAGATTTATTATTTTTTTATTAAATTGACTTTGTTACTTCGATACTATATATATTTTAGTTTTGTTTTGTTTGGATATTGATACTTCAATTTTGCATTTGAATAGTTTTTATACGATTGTGGATAATTATAAATATAAGTATAACTATTTTGATATATATCTAGGTGTATTTGTGATGTGTGAATGGATGTGTGTATGGGTGTATGGGTGTGTGAGTTATATATCAGATTGTATCAATGTATTAATGGAAATTTAGAATTTTAAATTTTTTTATGTTCCAAGTTTTAGTCATCAGCAACGGTTTTCCCACGGTGGTCCGTGGGAAAGCCGTTACTAAAAGTGTATCGTAAACCGTTGCTGTATAACATCAGCAACGGCTTAGTAATGATCTTTCACAAACGGCCTTGCTATGGCCTCATGGGCCGTTGCTAATAAGGTTATCAGCAATGGCCCGGTATCCGTGGCAAAGCCGTTGCTGATAGTGTTATTAGCAACAGCCCGATCGGCCGTTGCAGCGCCGTTGCTAAATTATCAGCAATGCACTTTTCTGTCACGGCTACTTTGCAATGGGTCGGGCCGTTGCAAGCTGTTGCTAATGGTTTTCAGCAACGGCTCAACAGCGGCTTTAGTTGTTGCTGATGCCCATTTTTCCAATAGTGAAACTTGTACCCTGGAACCTGTATATCAAAATGTTCCAACAGGGTATCCGAAATCAGAACCGAAACCGAAACCTATGGTTTCAGGTAGGGTCCGGTTCTAGGTTCCAACAGGATAGGGTCCGATTCCAAAACTTAAGAACCGGTCCTATACAGGATAGGGTCCGGGTATCATAAAAAATACAGGGTACTCGAACCCGCTCACCCCTACTTGAGAGGCTTCTTGAAGAGAAAGGCTCCCAAGAACTCCTCTTCATCTCCATGGGTGACCGGCCATCAAGATCCTTCATCCCCGATTTTGCGAAGCCAAATCGAATGTGTTTGCTTCTTGGGTGTGTCGCCTACTTCACCTTCTTGAAGGAGTCCATGAAGGACAACGAGGTATTCCTTCATCTACCTTCTTGTTCCATTGTTTTCTCATCCATTTTTCCTCCCTCTTGATGCTCAGTTCTTGGTGGAAGGGTCGGCTTCACCTTGGTCTGCTTCGGGGTTGAGATTGCCTCTCCGTTGAGCCATAACGAGTCCCAGTGTTCGCTGTCTCTTTGTTGCGAGTCGCTTGGTGTGGACTTACATTGGAGGACATGCGTGTGTGCGTCTTGAAACGGGGATAGGAGCAGTCATACCATCCATGGTATAAGGTATAACTTCTCCTTCTATTCATCGATTGAATTCCTTAAAGATTGCTAAAGTATATCACTGATTTCGGGATAGTTTGAATTTTTTAAATTGTTTTTTCCGTTGCGTTTTCGATTCCTATTCCAACACTGAGATCATTGTATTATGAATTCAGTCTGTTATCATGATATTGTTTATGATATCTGATAATGTTGATTAAGTTTGAGATGACTGGTATTATCATGCCACTCACTGAGTTGTAAACTTGCGCTCTCCTACCTAGGTGTGCAGGTTCAGGTGAGGTACAGAGTGCTTGATGCGGCGAGCGACGCAAGCTCAGCGAGAATATTCCCCCCGTCGCGGTTAGAGAGTCTCGAGTATTGTAGTTTCATTTGAGATGTTTCTTATATTTATAGTCTCCTGTCAAACATTTAATGGATCAGTTTGAGCCTTATTGTTTTCATTTTAGAGGTTGGAGGTGTTTATTATTTTTTATGCATTCATTTGCATTGTTTCATTGTAGTCTTGTGTTAGGGTTTGGGATACAAGTGGTATTCCCGGCCAGTCACATGACCCTGAGTTGGAGTGTGATACCCCTCGAGGGAACCTCCAACACGTTAAGTTCCAAGGAAACCAATCCTAATTTAGCAAACCGAGTGCAGTTATGCCTCAATAAGGCAACCACTTAATCATAATTAAGACTTATACCCTATGTTTAAAAATAATCCGTCAATTGTTATAATAATTATGATTTCCTACACATCAAAAATTCATCAATTATGTTATTATATTATAGATTATAATAATATAATAAAAATATTATAGATTATAATAATATAATAAAAATATTATAGATTATAATATTATCTATACTTTTTAGCTATCACGAGGTATCAATTTATAAAATTAAAAAAATTAGGACAAAAAAATTAACCCATATGGAACTAAAAAAATTATATTTATGATGGTTAAGAAGAAATAAAAAATAATTTTAACTCATGTGGGACTAAACAAAATAATGATAAATTTTTCTTTAATAATATTTTATTTAATTTTGTGTCAGATTTCTATTTCCGTCATTAATATGTCACTATTATGTGGTGGCTCAGTGACGGATCTGTAACGTATATGGAAAAAAAAATTCAGTGACGAATTTGTGTCGGAATATTAGTGACAGAAACGAAATCGGTCACTATTCTATCAATGATACTATTTATTAAAAATTCTAGGTCAAATTGGTCAAAGATTCTATGACAGATTTGTGATAGAACCGTCATGTGTCGGATTTTCCATCACAAGTTCGTCACTGTTTCGGAAAGAAGAAAGTTCATTACACGTCAACACAAATCTGTCATTGTTTGTGATGAATTTTAGCCGTCACAAAATTTTCGTCATTGATCCTCGTTTTTCTTGTAGTGTTAGACTCGAGGTGGTTAGGGGTGTGGGCCTCACCACCCTCTACTGCTCGCCTCCTTGCTGGTCTCTATTATCCTAAAGGGTAACTGATAAGTGCACGTTCTTTTACTGATATGCAAGAAGATTTTTCAATAATATCTTATGCTACTAGACATGATACGATAAGCCAACACATGCAAGACAAGCCACAAGATAAGGAATTGTATTAGGTTTTTTGCTTTGCACAGCATTGGATAAGAAAATATGTGTTGTTGTGCATTTATTTTTTAATATCATAGCACAAAGCAATACATATTGGTCGAAATACTATTGTATGCATAAATTATCAAAAAATAATCAAAAGAAAAAATAAATGAATGTTGAGAAGCTAGGATTTTATTTCATGGACAATTAAGTAATTTTACTCGCTTGTCCCCATGCATTTTTTATTGTACCATGATTTTCCATATATATGGTATGATAAATAAATAAGTCTTACTTTAGGTCTCATTAGTTTTGTCTTGTATCGTGATGGGTTTTGCGCACCAAACACGAAATAAATTAAGTTATTTTGTCCACTACTATGCATATTTTTAGTCTTACCAAACAAGCATGCAACGTATATAGATATAAAGAAGTTAAAAGAGAATAATTAATATAAATCCTCCTTTGATCCCTTATACTATTAAATTCTAACAAAATAATCCACAACAACAACTACGTGGAACAAAAATAGTCAACCTTCGAATTATTTATTCATCTGTTTTATGAAAAATATTTTTAAAAAAACATATGGAATCTTTTGTCTCTAATTCTAAATCCAAGTTGTTAAATAAATTTAAAAAATCAGGTCCAGCTTATCATGTTTAATTTGACACACAATTAATTAATTAATAAAAACATATTTAATTGTGCTGCATTATTATGAAACATCCAATTGCATGCGACTTCTGATATATTAATTATCGACCTACATATACGTAGTCAAACAAAGAATTAATCCAAAGTTAATTAATTAGCTAATTCAGCCGACTTCAACAAATTATATATTCACACTTGTAAATTAAGTTTTTATTTTCAAATATTAAATTTAAAAAAAATAAAATAGGAATTTTCCTTTATTGTTCCAGAACTAACCAAGTTTGAAGTTAGGCATGCATGTGAGATGGTCCTACGAATATTCCTGGCCTGGCTGAAGGAATATTGTATTAATTGATTATATTAAATTATAGCGTATATATATATCCTAAAGAAAAATTCATTCTAAATTATTTATTTAATGAACTAATTAAATTTTTTTTGTCAAAGATAATTTATTCATTCATGGAATGATATCAGTCAAAGTCGGGTACAACTTTGGAATACATGAAAGAATATAATAGCTATTAAATTAGCATTGATAAGGCTGCTTCAATTGTGGACGGTGGATCCGGAGAATGTCCATCAAAGAGGCATTTATTTCGGGTATTTCATATACTCCATAGAATAGCGCATAACTTCAAGAAGGTGGGGTTGCACCAAGTTGGGATTTTGCATCCGTCCACCAATCCCGGATAGAGTTGGCTATACTCCGAGATGGGAGTGGGATGGAGGATCTTCTCCAAACATGGACCGCATGCGGGCATATGAGAAACAAGTGAGGGATATTCTCAGGGTTGTTCTTGCATATGGGGTAGTCAACGCTAGGAGGGGAATGTTGCGGCGAACTAGTGCTACTTTGGTGGGAAGGGAGTTATAAAGCAGACGCTAGGTGAAGTGTTTTAACTTTGGAGTAAGTTTCAACTTCCAAATGCTATTCCATGGTTGAGGCAAAAGTGGAAGGGTGTTATCTTGTTGGAGAGCAATGGTAGCGTTGTATCCAAAGGAGGCTGAGTAGGAGCCGTTACCCGAAAAGTGCCAAAGTGGCTTGTCATGGCCTGGGAGGATTTCTACTGATAATGTCGTCAGCCACTTCAGGAGGGAAGGATGATCTGACCAAAGTAGTGTTCCACATGTATGTGTCCCTGTCGAAGTAATCCGAAATGAGACTAGATCTTGTGGGATCAGGAGAGGGGCCACAGATGCCAAAAAAAGGTTCACAGGGGAGCGCGCCATGAAGTGCCAAAGACGTTGTAGGTTGAGAGAGCACCGATGTGCCATCTAAACTCGACGGAGAGGAGCTCACGGCCTTGGAGAATGCTCTTCCAACCCCAGGAAGAGTTATTGGTGATAGCATCAGACATGAAGGAGTCGTAGGGATAGTACTTGGCTTTAAGAGTGCGACAGAGGAGGGAGTGCAGACGAGTGATGAGGCACCAGGCTTGAGAAGCAAGCAACGAAAGGCTTTGAGCTCAACAGTCATGGAAGCCAAGGCAGCCGGAGGAGAAAGACTAACATAGGTATTTCCATTTTAGCCTATGGATGCTACGTTTTCCAGACTTGGCGGACCACCAAAAGTGTGCGCAGCACTTGCTGATATGGTCGTAGATAGCATATTATAAATAGAAGTAGGACATGGAGTAGGAAGGGATTGCATGGAGGACGGATTTGATCAAAACTGATCTGCCTGCGCAAGAGAGGAACTTGGAAGACCAACTATGGATTTTGTTATTGATCCTAGCGATGACATATTCAAACGTGTCTTTCTTCGATCGGCTTACAGTGGCTGGCTGGCCGAGATATTTGTCATCAAATCCGACTTTTTGAATATTGATTATTTGGCTGGCAGCGATGGAGGACAGTGCTTGGAGAAGAGGAGCATTGATTTACCCGGGTTAATGAGTTGCCCGCTTAGGTTTGCAAACTGGTAGAGAAGGCTCATTATATTTGTTGCTTGTGAGACGTCGGCCTTGTAGAAGAGGAGTACATCATCGACAAAGAGAAGTGATGAAATCTGAGGGTTGTGACGGCTTAACTGGATCCCTAGGACTGAGCCTTGGAGATAAGCTTTGTAAAGAAGTTGGGTGAAGCCTTCCATCGCAAAGACAAATAAAAATGGGGAGAGGGGGTCTCCTTGCTAGATGCCCCGAGAAGGCATGAAATAACTGTAAATCGTCAACGAGGACGGAATATGATACGATTTGGATGCATTGCATTAACAGTTCAACGAAGTTTTTGTGGAAGCCCATTTCAGATAGAATTGCACTGATGAAAGGCCATTCGAGACGGCCAAAGGCTTTGCTCATGTTGAGCTTCAAAGCCATCTCATGAGATCGTGAGAGCTGCTTCGATCAGAGGTAGTGGTTGAGTTCATGCGCAAGCATAATGTTGTCAGATATTCATCTATTTTTTTATGAATGCACTCTGATTATCATATATAAGTAGATCCATGACCGGTTGGAGTCGGTGCACGAGGATTTTTGAGAAGATTTTTTAAGTGAAGTTGCATAAGTTGATTGGCCTGATATCTGTCATTGCTTGAGGGAATTTGACCTTTGGAATCAGAGCAATGTGAGATTGGTTGATGCTTTTCAACATTTTGCGGCTTTGAAAGAAAAAGGCAGCATCTTCGGTTATGAGATTGGCGATAAGAGGCCAGCGATGGTGGTAGAAATGGCCAGTGAAGCCGTCAGGGCCTGGGGTGCTTCAGGATCCAATGAGAAGACTGCAAGTTTGATTTCCTCCTGAGTGACCGGTCGAAGAAGCCAGTTGTTTATACGATGGGTTACTTTTTTGCTTGAAGAGAGGAAATCAACATTACGAATGTCTGGATTGGAGGTGAGGAAAATGGACTGGAAATAGGATTGAGCAATCGTGACTATGGCAGCAGGACCTTCAACCCAAACATCCTTGGAGTCTTTAAGGCGGTGCAGGTTATTGAAGCTCCTTCTGATACGAGTGTTTGCATAGAAGAATGGGGTGTTTCAGTCACCTTCACGGAACCATTTAACTTAGGTTTTTTGTCTCCAGAATATCTCTTCATTGTTGATGGCCTTGCAATGGTCCAATTCAAGGTGGCGACTCAAAAGATTGGAAGCCACGTCATGGTGGTTCGATAGAGAAGATAGTTGACTCTGAAGAGAAGAAACTCTGGTCTGAGAGTTTAGTTTGTTGTCTTTGGACCAAAGAATAATTGTTGCTCGGGTGGCCTTCAGCTTCGTGTGAACCTGATATTGAGGGGAGCCAGAGAGAGCGGAGAGCCAGATATGAGAGACTATGACGTCCACTTGAGGGAGAGAGTTCCATCACTTATCAAACTTAAAGGGAGCCTTCTTTATCTGGTATCCGAAAGGCTAGAGAAGAATCGGCTGGTGGTCGATGTCGATAACATCCAAGTGGATGACTTTCCAGATTCCCTAAGCGTCATGCCATGTCCGAGTTGGCCAAGAATCGGTCAAGAACTTTTTCAATAAAGTTGGCATGAGATCGTATGTTCGACTAGGTAAAAGGAGGGCCAGAGGTAGGGAACTCGAGCATGTTTCCACAGTTTATGAGTTCTTGCATGTCCTCAACCATGTTGGAATGGAATGAGGCTTCGCCGGCTTTATCTTCTTGACGGAGGATAGCATTGAAGTCGCCTCCAAGAAGGATAGGACGCGATCAGCTCTAGACAATGGATGAAAGTTCTTGAAACTGAATTCTTCGGACTGTTATTTCGTGGTGAAGATGAAAACCAATGAGCTGCCATGAAGGAAGGCCGTCCGGGTTGATAATGTGCGCATGAATGAAATAAGGAGATGAGACAATAATGTGAATATTAAACTATTGCTTCCAAGGTAGGATTTTCCCCCATCCCCCCCTTGCAGTACCTTGAGAGGGGATAATAAATAGTTCATCGAAGCCACATTTCCTCAAGAGATTTTTGAATCTGGAGCCGTCCTGTTTAATCTCAGATAAGAAGATGCAGTCTAGGGAATTTAAAGAACAGATGTTCTTTAGGTGATGAATTGTTAAGGGGTTCCCCATCCCTTGACAATTCCAAATGAGTGTATTCAAGGAGAGGGGGTGGACCTATTAAGGCTATCCGTCGACACCTTTTCAGAGATGTTTCCCGTCAGAGAGCTACGGGTGCGTTTCCTGGGAGGAGGGAGGGTTTCTTGAAGTGTTTCACCACGTCTTCTTTTGGAATCCTTTGCATTGTTCTCTGAAGGGATAGAAGGAGCTTTACTTGCCCTACGAATGAGATCAACTGCTATTGAGGTTGTATGGTGGAGCAAGAGAGAGTCACATGAGCTCCTTTTGTCGTGGTTTCCTAGTAGGTTGGGAGACCAATCATTAGTAGAACACGGCTGAGTATGCGGATGTGATTTATACATGTTGAGGGAGGATAGAAGAGAGGTGACATTCATTGCTTGTTGTTTGTCAATGGTTGAGGCCTGCATGGATTGGCGTCGGAAGTTATTCTCATATGAATGAATGAGAGTACCTGTTGTTGGCCCAAGAGTTCAATCTTGACAACACTCCTAGTTTTGATGATAACAAATATGGTTCTAATAGTTTCATCTAGGTTTGATCTCAGGTTGGACATACGATACGCATTCGAAGCTCGTTGGAAAAATCACGAAAAACCAAGAATCGAAGGCTACGGAGTTGAGCATGCCAAAATTAGTTTAGGACTTAGTTTCTTTTATTGTAAATGCTCCTAAGCCTTAGTTTGATGTCCTCTTTGAATTCATAACCAAAAAACCAAAACTCGAACCCCGAAAACTTAAAAACTAAAAAAATCAAAAATTGGTGTTGAAAATTTCTAAGTATAGGGGCTCCTTGGAGGGCTACATAATATAGATATTTTCTTGACATAAAAAATCTCAATAATTGTTCCTTAGGTAAAAATAAATTAAAGATATATTTTTAAGGAATTTTTTTAAAACCGTTAACCTAAAAAATAAGTTTTGAAATGCTAGAAACCTTCAAACTACCCAGAATGCCTCTAGCTAGTTTTTTAAAAAAATTGTCAGAATTCCCAGAATGTCCCTAAACGGCACTTTTTCAAATTAGACAAGGTTTGAACGGCTCTTTACTTCCATACTTCAATACCAACTCTATAAATACACCCAAAACTACATTCCTAAAGCTTCCAACTATTCCATTGACCTACCAAAATATTTTCTTTTGCCATAAAGAGTGATTCTAAGTGCAAACCTCAACTTCTCATTCTCAAAGTCTTCAAAACTTCATTTCAAGTCTTCAATCTGAATTTCTACATCATCTTGAGGCCTTGGAATACTAGGAGGCAACTTGGAGGAGCTCATTTGAGTTTGTTTTAATTTAAAGCTCCTTTATTTGTATTTTCTTTCTTATTTGCTTCTCATTTCATGTTGTTTAGTGTGATGTAGTGTTACACCTAGGTTTCTTTAATTTTGAGTGTTTTGCTTTGGAATAGTAGTTGAGGCATCCTCTAAGATTGAGGGATAAGTCTTCTTTCTATTCTTTAGGAAACATTCAACTTATAAAGATTTAAGGTTAGAAATCATTGGTGATGAGCCAAGATAGTGGAGTAGGCGGTGTGGCCGAACCACTCTAAATTTCACATGTTAGCATTGCTTATTTATTTAATCTTGCTTGGTATTAATCATTACTCATTTGCATCTTGAAAGCATATAACTTAAAATAGCAAAAATTAAACTTAGCGAATTTAGGCTACACACTATTCACCCCCCCCCCTAGTGTGGTTATTTGGTTTACATTTGGTATCAGAGCTTGGTAGTAGGACTAGATTTCACCATCTACCCTACACTTAGAATGGCTACCGAAAATACACTAGCTCAAGGGACCTCTACCCACCCATGCACCTCCTTTGTTTGTTGGAAATAACTATACTTATTGGAAAATTAGTATGAATATTTTTCTTCAATCACAGGGTCTAGAGGTTTGGAGGATGACTCAAAATGATTATAAGCAACCAACTAAGAACATGGATAATTGGATCCAAGAGGAAGTTAAATTATTTAATTCCAATGCTAAAGTCATGAATGCATTACATTGTGGATTATTAATTAATGAGTTTAATAGAATTTTTACATGTAAATCCGCATTTGAAATTTGGCAAGTTCTTGAAACTACTCATGAAGGGACCTCTCAAGTAAATGAGTCAAAAATCAATCTTCTCATGCATGATTATGAATTGTTTAAAATGTTATCTCATGAGACTATTGATGAAATGTATGCTATATTCCAAAACATTACTAATGGCTTATGCAATCTTGGAAGAGATATTAAGGAAGAAGAAAAGGTGAGAAAGTTACTTCGGTCACTTCCCAAAGCTTGGGAGCCAAATGTGATAGCTATCATGGAAGCTAAGGATCTTGGTACCATGAAGCTCACCGAACT
Organism: Canna indica; assembly: GCA_034359265.1. Taxonomy (NCBI): domain Eukaryota; kingdom Viridiplantae; phylum Streptophyta; class Magnoliopsida; order Zingiberales; family Cannaceae; genus Canna; species Canna indica. The sequence goes on from CP136898.1 coordinate 44,933,197, forward strand.
CATTGGATCCCTCATGACACATGAGATCCATATGAGGACACACAAGGAGGAAGATGCCCCCAAAGGCAAGAGTATTGCCTTAAAAGCATCACATAGGAATGATGACACTTCTTCATCTGAAGAGGAGCTTGATGACTATGAGGAGATGGCCTTGCTTGCAAAACGGTTCATGAAGTTCATAAAGGATGGCAAAAGGTACATTTGTTTTAATTGCAACAAACCGGGGCACTTGAGGAAGGATTGCCCACAATTGTAGCTCACCCCCACCTCATCCACAAAGAAGGACAAGCTCAAGAAGAAGAAGAAGAAGAAGAAGAAGAAGAAGAAGAAGAAGAAGGAATTGATGGCTTCTTGGGATGAAAGTGAATCTTCATCAAGTGAGGAAGACTCCAAGGATGAAAGAGCCAACCTTTGCCTCATGGCAAATGATGATGAGGTAACCTTTACATTTGGTGAATTTGCATTTACTCAAGAAGAATTAGAGTATGAGTTTAAACAAATGCATGTTGAGTTTAATGCTATTAGAAAGATGTTTAAAGAACTTAGAAAGGAAAATAAGTCTTTAGAAGCGAAAAATGAGGAACTACTTGTTTCATGCAATGCTTTGAAAAAGGAAGTAAAGACTCTTAAGGATGAAAAACTCATTTTAGAAAAGGCAAAAAATGATTTACAAGATTCAAATGATGTGTTAGAAAAGGAAAACAAGTTTTTGAGTTCACAAGTTGAGTACTTGAACGATAGCATGCTCTCATTGAATAATGACTTATTTACTTTGAATGAAAAAATGCATGGCTTACAAAATACTAAAAATGATCATGTATCACATGCTAGAAATACTAGAAAACCATCACATCCTCATTCCCATACTCATATTCATACTCATTATTCCACTAAGTTTCATGGTTATTGCTTTTGTTGTGGAATTTATGGACACATGATTAGAGATTGTGCACTTAAGAGGAACCCTCATGCTAGATCTACTTGGGTTCCTAAAATGACTAACACTCAATGACCCAAAAAAATTTGGGTACCTAAGGTTGTTTCTTCTCCACTTGTAGGTGGAGAGTCATCCTCAAGCACATGGGTGTTGGATAGTGGTTGCTCAAAGCACATGACTGGAGATATCAAATTATTTGCAACATTATCAAGCAAAGATGGAGGGTATGTTACTTTTGGAGATAATGTCAAAGGTAAGATCATTGGCATTGGTGATATAGGTATATTTCCATTCCCTTGCATTAAGAATGTCTTACTAGTTGATGGCTTGAAACATAACTTGATTAGTATTTCTTAATTATGTGATAATGGATATATGGTGATTTTTGAAGCATCTAAATGTCTCATTAGAAATGCATCATCTAGTGATATAGTATTCATTGGAAATATACATGATACATGAGAATGTTTACACTTTGAGTTTAAATGTCTTGCTTAATCCTCATGTTAGATGCTTAGTAGTAATGGACAATGATTCTTGGTTATGGCACCGTATGCTAGGACATGCTAGCATGGGCCTCAATCAAGAAATTACCAAGAAAGACCTAGTTAAAGGAATCCCTAAAATAAAATTTGAAAAAGATATATTTTGTGATGCATGTCAACATGGCAAACAAGTCAAATCATCTTTTCATAGTATTAATCAAGTTACTACCTCTAGGATTCTTGAACTTGTGCACATGGATCTTTTTGGTCCTTGTGATGTTGCTAGCTTAGGTGGTAAACTATATTGTTATGTTTTGATTGATGACCACTTTCGATTTACATGGGTCTTCTTTTTAGCAAAGAAAAATGAAATATTTGATTTCTTTAAAAATTTTGCTAAAAGAGTTGTCAATGAAAAAGAGATTTCAATTTCAAAAATTAGGAGTAATAATGGCGGTGAATTTAAAAATGAAAAGTTTTTCGAATTTTATGAAAATTTTGGGATTGAACATATCTTTTCTTCCCCTAGAACCCTTCAACAAAATGGGGTGGTTGAGAGGAAGAATATGACCTTGCAAGAAATGGCTAAGACTATGCTTTGTGAAAATAATTTACCTAAGTATTTTTTGGGCGAAGCCATAAATACCTTATGCTATGTTTTAAATCGTGTTTTATTGAGACCTAAAATAAAGAAAACTCCTTTTGAACTTTGGCATGATAGAATTCCAAATGTGGGATACTTTAGGGTTTCTGGTTGTAAGTACTTTATTTTGAACACTAAGGATCATCTAGGAAAATTTGACTCAAAATTCGATGAAGGTATTTTTCTAGGATACTCATCTAGTTCTAAAGCGTATAGAGTTTATAATCGTAGAACTATGATTGTTGAAGAATTCATGCATGTAACTTTTGAGGAAACTGATTATTCTTCTAGAAATGTTAAGATAGTGAATGTAGGTGAAGAACTTGAGGCTTTATCTTTCAATGAAGAAGAAATTGAAGATGAGCCTAATGAAGTACCTCATAATGAAAAACCTTCATCCTCAACCTCCCGACCTCAAGTTGAAGAACAAGTTTTACCACCACTTCCTAAAGCTAACCGAGTCATAAGAGATCATCTCATTGAACAAGTCATTGGAGAACCCTCAACGGGAGTGGTAACATGTTCTAAACTCAAAAATATTTATCAACATATTGATTTTATTTCTCAAGTAGAGCCTAAAAATATTAAGGAAGCCATAGATGATGAATTTTGGGTTATGGCCATACAAGAGGAACTAAACCAATTTGTTAGGAATAATGTTTGGGATTTAGTGCCTAGGCCTAGTGAACAAATGGTAATTGGAACTAAGTGGGTCTTTAGGAATAAGTTAGATGAAAATGGCTTAGTTGTTAGAAACAAAGCTAGGTTAGTGGCTCAATGTTTCAACCAAGAAGAGTGTATTGATTACAATGAAACTTATGTTCCCGTAGCTAGATTAGAGGCTATTTGCATGATTTTAGCTTTTGCAAGTTTTAAAGGTTTTAAACTATTTCAAATGGATGTTAAAAGCACTTTTCTAAATGGTTTTATTATGGAAGAGGTTTATGTTGAACAACCTCCCGGTTTTGAAAACTTTGATTTTCCAAATCATGTTTACAAATTGAAAATAGCATTATATGGTTTAAAACAAGCCCCTAGGGTTTGGTATGAAAGGCTTTTAAATTTTTTAATTGAACAAGGTTTTAATGTTGGAAAATCTGATGTTTCACTCTTCATTAAACATGATGAAAATGACACCTTATTAGTTCAAATATATGTTGATGACATAATTTTTGGTGCTACTAATGAAACTCTTTGTGAGTGGTTTGCTAAGTGTATGCAAGATGAATTTGAGATGAGCATGATGGGAGAGTTCTCTTTCATGTTGGACTTCAAATCAAACAAACCAAGAAGGGGATCTTTATCAATCAAGCTAAGTACACAAAGGAGTTAATCAAAAAATTTGGGATGGATGGAGCAAAGATTGCATCAACCCCCATGAGTCCATCCATCAAGCTTGATAAGGATGAGGAAGGTATCAAAGTTGATGAAAAATGATACCGAGGTATGATTGGTAGCTTACTTTATTTAACCGCAAGTAGACCCGATATAATGTTTAGTGTATGTCAATGTGCTAGGTTTCAATATTGTCCTAAGATGTCTCATTTGAGTACGGTCAAACGCATATCGAGATATCTAAAGGACACTTTTGACTTAGGCCTTTGGTACCCTAGTAGTGCATCCTTTGAATTGATTGGTTTTTCCGATGCGGATTTTGCCGGTTGTAAGATTGATAGAAAAAGCACTAGTGGGTGTTATCAATTCCTAGGGATGATTTTGGTTCTTGGTTTTCCAAGAAGCAAAACTCGATTGCACTTTCAATTACCAAAGTGGAGTATATCGTGGCGGCTAGTTCTTGTGCACAAGTCATTTGGATGAAACAAAACCTACTTGATTTTGGATTGAACTATTCATGTATACCCATTTATTGTGATAACACTAGTGCTATAAATTTGACAAAAAATCCCATCTTGCACTCTGGGATAAAACATATAAACTTAAGGCACCATTTTCTTAGAGATAATGTAGCTAAAAAAAATATCTTTATTGATTTTGCGCCTACCGATAAGAAACTTGCGGATATATTTACTAAACCTTTAAATGAAGAAAGCTTTATAAACTTAAGAATGCAATTAGGAATTTGTACTCTTTCGAATATTTGAATTTTGGAAAATTGCATGTAATATTGAGCTTTCTTGATAATTTGGTTTTCATGGTATCCTCACACTTGTGTATATGCCTTGTAATGGGGCTTTACAACTTATTGGTGTTTGTCTATTATAGGCATACATCAGTAGGAAGGACTATAGTGTTTGATGATACCCGATTTTAGTGAGATTTTGGTTTTCATGATCATATCATTAATAGAACCTTGCATTCTTGCCTTTTTGATTGATGTCAAAAGGGGGAGAGAAGACTTGGTCACACTTGGTTTTAACGATGCATATAGATAGAGGGAGCTTAAGCTAGATTTCAATATCTAGTTCATTAAAATCAAAAATTGGATGCTTAAAATAAATCTTTGGTGTAGTATTTTTAATGAAATGTTTGTCATCATCAAAAAGGGGGAGAATGTTGGCCCAATGGTTCAATCTTGGCAACACTCTTAGTTTTGATGATAACAAATATGGTTCTAATAGTTTCATCTATGTTTTGTCTCAGGTTGGACATACGCTACGCATCCGAAGCTCGTTGGAAAAATCACGGAAAACCAATAATCGAAGGATTCGGAGTTGAGCATATCAAAATTAGTTTAGGACTTAGTTTCTAATTTTATTGTAAATGCTCCTAAGCCTTAGTTTGATGTCCTCTTTGAATTCATAACCAAAAAATTGAAACCCGAACCCCGAAAACTTAAAAACTAGAAAAATCAAAAAATAGTCTTGAAAATTTCTAAGTATAGGAACTCCTTGGAGAACTACATAATATAGATATTTTCTTGACATAAAAAATCTCAATAATTGTTCCTTAGATAAAAACAAATTAAAGACGTATTTTTAAGGAATTTTTGAAAACCGTTAACCTAAAAATTAAGGCTTGAAATGCTAGAAACCTCCAAACTACCCAGAATTCCCAGAATGCCCCTAAATGGCTCTTTTTCAAATTAGACAAGGTTTGAACGGCTCTTTGCTTCCATTCTCCAATATCAACTCTATAAATACACCGAAAACTCCCTTCCTAAGACTCCCAACTATTCCACTGAGCTACCAAAATATTTTCTTGAGCCTTAAAGAGTGATTCTAAGTGCAAACCTCAACTTCTCATTCTCAAAGTCTTCAAAACTTCATTTCGAATCTTCAATCTGAATTTCTACATCATCTTGAGGCCTTGGAATACTAGGAGGCAACTTGGAGGAGCTCATTTGTGTTTGTTTTAATTTATAGCTTCTTTACTTGTATTTTCTTTCTTATTTGCTTCTCATTTCATGTTGTTAAGTGTGGTGTAGTGTTACACCTAGATTTCTTTATTTTTGAGTGTTTTGCTTTGGAATAGTAGTTGAGGCATCCTCTAAGGTTGAGGGATAAGTCATCTTTGTATTCTTTAGGAAACATTCAAGTTATAAAGATTTGGTAGTGGATTAGGCGGTGTGGCCAAACCACTCTAAATTTCACATGATAGCATTGCTTATCTATTTAATCTTGCTTGGTATTAATCATTACTCATTTGCATCTTGAAAGCATATAATTCAAAATAGCAAAAATTCATACTTATGCCAACTTAAAAAAAAAAAAGAATTAAACTTAGCGGAGATTGGGTGGTTGTTCGTCTTCAGTTTCCGCAATTAACATATCGTAGTTTTTTTCTTGATGACCGATAAGACCATAGTAGTAGTAGATGGTTGGGAGTTTTTCATATTGAAAGTCGACCCAGAATTTGTTGAGCGATGGGGAGTTTAGGTGCATGCCTCATTTGATCGGAGCGGAGACGTCGATGGTGACCTTCCCTTTGATGATAAATCCCTAAGGATCTCTTGCCGAGTAGATGCCTATATGATCAATTTGGCCGATCATATTTAGAATCTGAGATCCTATTTGAGCATGGCGAAGTTGTCCAGGAACACTCCAGAGTTGCATCCATAACAGAGCCTTGTTGAAATCGTAGTCGGATAATGCTTTATCGCGATCCCGGCGTCTGATGACCAAGAGTTGGTTTTTGTAAATCCAGGGCTGATTATGGAGAGTCTTCTTCATGTGATTGATGTCTCCGAAATAGAACTTGAAGGTTCTGGGGTGATTCCAAATAGCAGAGAGGACTATTTCCATGGTGGCGAGAGACTGATGCTTGTGAGTCCATAAATATCCGATGAGAAAAAAGACGATGAATCGGAGGAGAAGCTAGTGTTGTCCTTTGATAGTTCAAGGGTGAAGGAGGCTTCTTCCATTAATGGAGAGTTGCCTGTTGATGGAGAGGCCGAAGGGGGGGGGGGGAGGGTGAGCCATGGAGGAGGAGATGAGAAAGTAAGAAAGAGATCCCACCAAGGGAGGAACCGGAGGAAGCCGGAGAGAGATTCGATCGAATTTGATGGAGGACTTGCACTCAAGAGTCGCAAGGGAGCTCAAAAGGCAGATTGTTAAATCGAAAACTAATGAACTAATTAATTTGCACTTGTGTAACAGTATATGGAAAGATTAATTGTGTAATATATAATTAATTTCAAGTCAACCAATACACGATAATAGTCGAGTCTCCATGTGTGTTCCCCTACTAGACATAAATAAAGATTATATTATGATGAGAGAGAATGTTGACCATGAGTGTTGTTGCATACGAGGATTAATGATGAGGAAGCTTGAGAGAAGATACTGAAAGATGTGGATGAGAGGTGCCGAAACAATGGCAATAAGAAAAAAGGAAATTTATATACATTATATTGGACTGGACTAATTCCTTGGACCCATCTAACAAGCCCATGAAACACAGCTCAGCCTAGCCACCTAAGGACCCAGACCGTGTCGAACCCGGTCCATGCCCGGGGGCTGCATCCAACCGACCCGAAGGTATTCTCGTCTTTGGTTTATACCCGAAGAATTGAAACATAATCACAACGTAATTAAAATGGCACAATTCGGCAATTAACTCACTTAAGGTATATGCCCACGATAATTCAGGAGAAATACCCGATGAACATATTTCATCAATTACCTACCTTATAAATCAAACCCTGCATCTTTAGGTATTTGTGGAATCCAATTCTTACAAACACCATCTCAGATACGTCCTTACTTGAGCCCCGGAGTATCTTTGCATATCGCCCCGGAGCTACTTCCAAAAGTCAATATTTTTATATATATTTACTCCATTCATGTTTTGACTGCAAGTCTGCATTATATAAGCCATGCACTAATGCCGTCAATGCAATTTCTCTTGCATCCTTCAACGAACACAACCTCATTCAAGGCAAATTTCACAGAAAACAATACTCCATGGCATATATACTTGAGTAAATCAGCAAAACCTTGTTCTTTGACGATCACGATCAGATGGTTTAAAAATATTATCTGTTATTTAATTTTGAGCTAACATTTTGATCAAGCTCCTTTTTCGACCGTTGGTTTATCTCTGCTTCTAGCTTTGCAGCCATGACAGCAGCTCTTGCAGCATAAAGCTGGTAGCTGAAAAAAGGGAAAACATATGTACCTTTTTGGCAATTAAAAGGAGCAACATTGTCACAATGACAACATAAACAACAATGATCGTAGGAAGATTGTCAATGAAGAATAAATATATTTCATAGGGCTAAAAGTTAAAGAGCATTTATCCAAAATCATAACATGATTCTGAAAAATTCTCGGATCCATAACAATGATATGGAAATTCTCGAATTCATAATTTTTTTCTCGAAATCCCTGAAATACCCTCGAGTTCGATTTGGTACTCGGTTCTAGACTTTTGTAAAAGTCTAGAAGATAGTAGGTTTCAGACTTTCTCGAAAGTGTGGAACTAAAATAAGTAAGGCCACTTTATTATTTTTTGATAATTATAACGATGATTACGACAGTGTTTTTAATGAGTTTATTTTGTATATTGTTGATAACATTAGAATTTTTTGAAAATATTGTATGTTTCAAACTTTCTTAAAAGTGTGAAACTAATAGGTTCCAAACTTTTGTAGAAGTATTGAACTGAATACCAGACCACACTCGAGGATTTTGAAAAAAAAAAGTTATGAATTAGGGAATTTCCGAATCCTTGTTATGGATCGGAAAATTTCCGTAATCCATGTTATGATTTTGGGTAAATTCTCAAAGTTAAATAGTAAGATTTCTTAACACCAACAAACCGGAGTGTTTGATGAGATAAGAAGGAAACCTTTGCAACGCAACATGCAGCGGAAATACTCAAGAAGATTCATTTGGTCAAAAAAAACATGCAGTGAGGAAACATGAGTTGGAAGATGTATATATATAAAGATTGACATGTAGGAAAATTTTACTCTAGAAAATTTATGGCAGAGACATCAATCATTCCAGCTGAAAATTTTTATCATGTTTTATAGTTCTCTCTTATCTTTCTATTATGCAAAATTGTGTCTTTCTCTTATTGCAACAGCTTTTGTAGTTAATTAATTGCGACTGAGAAGCACTAGCATGCAATTAATAAACTAACCATTGCTAGTTATGAACAATTTTGAGAGGATGAAGAAGTTCTAAATTACAGAATGAATTAGTTGGTTACAGATGTAGCTAGGAGCTACTTATATACAGGCTATTAGAAGCTAAGAGAAGAAAATAGAAAAACTAACACATGACTAATCTGTTAATCTAACTAACTGTCTAACTACTTATGAACAGATTAAGTTAGGAGCTAGCTCTATACATATAGCTTACATCTCCCCCTAAGTTGGGACTTGGTTTAATTGAAGCAATCCCAACTTGGACAAGAGTTTATGGAATTGAGGAGCTGAAAGGGGTTTGGTAAGAATGTCTGCAAGTTGTTTTTGAGTTGAAATGTGCTTTGGAAAAAATAATGTCTACCATTAGTTTCTTCCTTACTAGGTGATAATCTATCTCAAGATGCTTAGTCCTCTCATGAAAGATTGGATTCTGTGAGATATGGATGGCTGCTTAGTTGTCACACCATAAAGTGACTCACATAAGAAATTCAACATGCAAATCCTTTAACAAGTAAAGCACCCATTGAATTTCACACACAGTTGAAGCCAGACTTCTGTATTCAACCTCAGCAAAAGACTTGGACACTGTGAATAGCTTCTTGGACTTCCAGGAAATCAATGAGGATCCCAAAAACAAGCAATAGCCTGTGATTAACCTCCTTGTTTCATGGCATGCAGCTCAGTCTCCATCACTGTAGGCTTCCAAAGCATAACTGTTTTGAGGAAAGAAGAACAATCTTGTTGTTGGACTATCCTTTAGGTACCTCAATATGTGCATAACAACACTCAAGTGAGCATATGTCAGATCAGGCCTAGTGAAGTTCTAGTATAGTAAACTACCAATTATCTTCCTAAATTGAGGATGATCTTCAAGTTTTGTACCTAATTCAGCAGACAAGTTAACTCCCTTAGGCAATAGAGTGTTCGTAGGTTTTGCACCAAGTAATCTTGCATCTTGCACCAAGTCAGTGCATATTTTCTTTGACTTACATAAACACCATCAGTGGATCTTGCAATCTCCAAGCCCAAGAAATACTTTGTAATTCTAATATCCTTGATGGTGAATGCAGCATGAAGTGAATTTTTGACCTGCTGAATTAATTCTTCTGAAGTGCCAATAATTAAAACATCATCTGCATGCACAATCAAGGACATAAATTGCTGCTCCTTCTTGTAAATGAACAAACAATGGTTTGCTTCTGATTGCTTAAAACCCAACTTCTGTAAGTGTGCAGTGAATTCAACATTCCACTGCCTTGATGTCTGCTTCAGCCCATAAAGAGACCTTTTGAGCTTACACACTTGCCATTGACTGGCTTTTGTATACCCTTCAGATGGAGACATGTACAAATCCTCATCAACATAGCCATGTAAGAAGGCATTGTTGATGTCTAACTGCTACAATGGTCAATCATTTGATGCTGCTATTAAAAAGAAAACTCTCACAGTTACATTCTTGGCCACTCGAGAGAAACTTTCAGTGTAGTCCACTCCCTCAACTTGGTTAAAGCCTTTGGCAACAAGTCTGGCTTTGAACCTATCAATGGACCCATCTAGTTTTAACTTAAGTTTATACACTCATCTTGATCCTATCGGCTTCTTCCCTTGTTGTAGATCAACTAGATCTCATCTATGATTCTGCTCTAATGCATCTAGTTTTGCCTTCGTAGCCTCAATCCACTTAGGATGACATCTTGCTTCAGCATAACTCTTTGGTTCATGAGTGTTTGTAAGATTGGCCAGAATCTAAATTTGTGAGGGAGAAAAACATGAGTGAACAATATATGGATAGGCAAGTATCCTATGTGGAGAAGTGGATTGCACAATCACTTGATGAGTATTAGTGACTAAATTAGTCACAAAATCATTTAGCCAAGTAGGTTTTTTCCTGAGCCTGGACTCTGTCTTCCAAGCACCAAAGCTTGATCATTAATGACCAAGTCTGAAGTTTCAGTAACTTCAGTATCTCCATGAATTACAGTCTCGGTGAGCACCTCATCAACTTCATCAACATGTCCAACTGGATCTTCATCAGCAAATGCAAGAGCTATATAACTTAAGACAGGAATAGGCAGAGAAATAGGTAAAGGAACTGCACAACTACCATCAGCTCCTTGAACTTCTATATCATCTTTGTAGGGGAAAATGGTCTCATTGAAAATGACATCTCTGCTAAGAAACATCTTCCTTTGCTGCAAATCATACACCTTAAAAGCTTTCATTTGTGCATTATAATCCAAAGAAAATACATTTAGTTGCTCTAGGATCGAGTTTGTCTTTATGTGGATTAGTGTTGGTTACAAAGCATAGGCAACCAAACACTTTAAGCATACTGTTGTCTGACATCTTCTTGTAAAGCTTCTGAAATGGTGTCTGCCAAGACAACACTTTTATTGGAAGCCTGTTGATCAAAAAAGCTGCATGCATAACACTTTCTCCCCAAAATCTCTTTAGCAAGCTAGATTGCAACATGATTCCTCTAGCAATTTGCAATAGATGCTTGTGTTTCCTCTCCACTACTCCATTCTGCTGTGGAGTATAAGTACAGCTCTTCTGATGTACAATACCAACTCCATAAACATGGCTTGACATGACTGGCTCAAAAACTCGCTACCATTATCAATTCTAACTGTCTTCACCAGTGTTAAAAAATAATGTGTTCCATCATAAGAAGCAGGTTTGTATGGTCCCCATATGTCTCCATGTACTAGCTCAAAAATGCTAGTAGTATGTATCTCACTACTAGAAAAAGGTAACCTAGTATGTTTGGCCGTTGGACAAATATCACACACTTCATGCAACTTCATAGATTTTGAAAGAAAAGGCAAATGCTGCAGCACAACATCACTAAGATGGCTCATCCTAATATGTCATTTAATAAAAGAATTCAACTCTTTATTATCATCATCCAATGCATTAGATGTAGTATTTCTCTCGGAAGGAGGTTTACAATTAACAAAAACAACATTATCACAATCAGGTACATGTATTATTGAATTACAAACAAATAAGTTGTTTGCACTAAAATTGGAAATGAAATTGTTGATGGTTTTGAAGAAAATGACTAATCATCCAGGCCGATGTACAACTTGCCAGAAGATCTGCCAACTGCAATCAGTTTACTACTCCTCAGGTCGTAAAATGAACTTGTTAGAGAAGAAAGAAAAGAAGATAGGACTAGTTTTAGTTACTCTACTCACTGACAGGAGGTTATATTTGAAAGAAGGCAAAAACATAACATTTTTAAGCATCAATGCATCATTTAGTTTGATATGACCAAACTGAGTAACCAGTTTTGAGGAACCATCAGGAAAATGCATAATTGTAGGTGGTTGAAGTACAAACAGGTCATTAAAGAACTTAGAATTAGCACACACATGAGTGGATGACCCTTATCAACAATTCAGCACACTTCTCATATCAGGCAAGACAGAAGTCATACTTGTGAAGTTCATGTGAGCAAAGTTCACAAAATTATCAGACATATGTTGCTTCCCTTTCAAGTACTATGACATTTCTTGCTTTATGAAATTCATCATCCATTCCTACTGTTTGCTAGTACCAGAATCATTATATATGATTAGTATCAGTTGAATCATCAACAACCATTTAAACTTGTTGTGACTTCCCTATCCTCTCTTTCTCCTTCTTGACCTTGAATTCCTTATACCAGTCTGGATATCCATTCAGCTTGAAACAAGTCTCCCTTATGTGCCTTGTGATTTTGCAGTGGTTACAATATTTATCCTCCTTTCTATCATCCTTCTTCTTCCTCAAATTTACCTTAGCATATCTGTATATCACCTCCCTTCATCATCAAGACACTATTCTCAACCGACTCTCCTATCCCTTTATGCACAACTCTTTGTGCCTCAACTATCTGCAACATTGCATATGCCTTATTTGCAGTAGGCAGAGGATCAAGCATCAAGATTTGATTCTTGACTGCTTCATATGAATTATTCAGTCCCATAAGAAACTGAGTGATCTTGTTAGAGGTGTTCATCTCATATAACCTCTTATTAACACTACAAGTGCATTTGCCACATTCACAGAAAGGAATAGGCCTTAACCTATTCAGATCATCCCACGGCTTAAAGAGCTTAGTGTAGTAAGCAGATAGACCTATGTTAGCTTGGTCTATGAGGTTAATTTGCCTCTGAATTTTATACACATGTGGACCATTACTCACTCCAAAACATTCTTCTAATTGATCCCAAAGTACCTTAGTAGTAGAGCAATACAAGAAATTTTCAGTCAAATCCTTATTAAGATACCCTAAGATCCAAGATTTGACTATGTAATCATTCTTACGTCGCTTCAGAAATTCAAAGGAAGATTCATGACTAGGTTTACTAATCGATCCATCTATGTAATCTAGTTTGTCCTTGGCACAGAGAAATCTGAACAGAAGTACTCCAGGTAAGATAGTTAGTACTTTAAACCATAATTATCCTCTTCATGGTGATTCTTCAAAGAGTCGTTCGCCATTAACAACAACAAGGAAAAAACTCTAGAAAAGATCGAATCAACAAGCAAGAAAGCAAAGAAAATGAAGAATCGAGAAGAAATTGAAGCAAGAAGATCTCCAGGAATTCCACATAGCTCTGATACCATGAACAATTTTGAGAGGATGAAGAAGTTCTCAATTACAGAATGAAGAAGTTCTGAAGAAAAGAGAAATTTTGAGTAGAGAATTCAACATCTTCAAACTCAAATTGCATAAAAGGAAGATAAAGAATCCAAATTGATTGAAGAAACTTGAAAAAGGTAAAAAGGAAGTTAGAATGATGAATTCTAGTGGTACTCTTAATGAAATTTTGAGTGCAGGAAAATATCCTTCCAATCACAATGAACTGGGATACACTGGTCCATCCCAATTAAAACCTTAGTCTCAACTATCTATTCAACTAGGTACATCCAAAGGGGTTCTTCAAGTCAACAACAACCTACTGCAAGAAGAAGTCAGAGGGTTCTCATATGCTATTATTGCAAATGCAAAGGGCATATTATAGCAAACTGCTTCAAACTCTCAAACAAACTGAGAAGAAAGGATCATATGAAATCTTCAAGGCAGAAAGCTAAGTAAATTTGGGTAAGGAAGGTTGATCTAAACTGTCATGTTGCATTTATATCAAAAACTGTTTCTTCTCTTGATTCTTGGTATTTCGATGGTGGATTTTCACAGCACATGACAGGAAGCCCAAACAATCTGAAGGATATTCAAAAACATGGAGGAGCAACTGTTACCTTTAGAAATGGAGGACATGGAAGTGTTGTAGGAGTTAGAACTCTTAATGTCTCAGGAATTTCGAATCTGGAAAATGTCCTGCTTGTTGAAGGTCTCAAGGCTAATTTTGTAAGTATAAGTCATCTTTGTGATCAAAATTTGAATGTTCAGTTTACCAGGAGCAGCTGCAAGGTCTTTGATGAGGATGGTGACTACATCATTGAAGAAATATATCAAAGGACAACTGCTACAAAATAGCATATTCATCTGTTTATTTTTCTATTGTTTCATCTGACATCAACCTATGGCATCGACGACTAGGCCATGTTAATTACAGAGATCTCAAGAATCTTGTAAATGACGGAGCAGTAAGAGGAATTCCTAAACTGTTTGGGGAACTTGAAGCTGTTTGCGGGTCATGTCAAAAAGGAAAATAAATAAGACAGTCACATCACCAGTTACAACTGGTTGTAACATCAAGACCTTTAGAGCTTCTTCATCTCGATCTGGTTGGTCCAATGCAAGTTGAAAGTCTTAGAGGTAAAAATATGTTCTTGTATGTGTTGGTGATTTCTCACATTTTACTTGGATATAATTTTTCAGAGAGAAGTCAAGTGCCTTCAGCAATTTCAAAACTCTATGCATGATGCTTTAAAATGAAAAGGGTCTTCCCATTATGAATGTGATCAGAATAAGGATTGATCACGGAAGGGAACTTGAGAATATTTTATTCTTTGAATTCTGTGTTGAGAATGGAATTCTACATGAATTCTCAGCTCCAAAGACTCCTCAACAGAATGGAGTGGTTGAGAGAAAGAATCACACAATCTAGGAGATGGCCTGAGTAATGCTCAATTCCAAGCACATTTCTGAGAGATTTTGGGCTAAAGCTATCAACACGACTTGTTATATTATCAATCGAGTTTATCTCAAATTAAGAACTGCTAAAACTCCTTATGAATTATGGAAGGGAAGAAAGTCTAACCTTACATACTTTCATGTTTTTGGTAATAGGTGCTATGTTCTAAATGATAGGGAGTACCTTGGCAAGATGCAAAGCAAAAGTGATTAAGACATATTTTTGGGCTATTCTACAAATAGCAAGGCCTATCGAGTCTATGATGGAGTCCGCAAATGTGAAGGTAGATGATTCTCGAATCAACCAGTTTATGACTGTTGATGAGAAAGGAGTTAAAATTGTTGTCAATCAGTCAGTTGAAACTACAGAGTTGACACTGAGACTGATGCTGAACTAGATGATAAAAGTAGTGAATCCAAAACTAAAAAGCCTACAAAAGCCCTCAAAAATCATCCCCTGCAAAATGTGATTGGAGATGTAAATGATGGAGTCAAAACCAGGAATTAATCAAAGAAAAATTACCAGGATATGATCAGGTATTCTTATTACACTTCCACAGTTGAACAAAAAAATGTGAAGGAAGCCTTGAAAGATGAATTCTTGATTTCTTCTATCCAAGAGGAGTTACAATAGTTCATTAGGAATGACATATGGGAACTTGTTTCAAGACATGAAGGTGTTAATGTTGTTGGAACCAAATGGATTTTCAAGAACAATGCTGATGAAGGAGGGAACATAACAAGAAATAAAGCCAGACTTATTGCTCAGGGCTTTAATCAAATTGAAGGGCTGGATTATGATGAAACCTTTGCTCCAGTTGCAAGACCTGAATCTATCGGATTGCTTCTTGTCATATCCTGTTGTATGAAGTTTAAAGGGTTATTAGACGAAAATGGCCCCAACTTTTGTGAATTTCTCAATTTTGGTCAATCCTTTGATTAGTTTCAATTGTATATAAGAAGTTTAACATTGGTTCTAATAATGGCCCACCGTCAGCTAGCCGTGATGTCGCCTGTTAACTTGCTGACGTGGCGATCCAAAAATAATTTTTAAATATCACCACGTCAGAAGGGATCCACGTAGATTTAAGGATTAAACTATTCCAAATAGATGTTAAAACTGCTTTACTCAAAATATTTCTCAATGAAGAAGTCTATGTTGAACAGCCCAAAGGTTTTAAAGATCCTGCTTATCCTGACCATGTATACAGATTGAAGAAAGCTCTATATGGGCTTAAACAAGCACCTAGAGCATGGTATGAAATACTCACCCAGTTCCTGCTTTTGAAAGGTTACAAAAGAGGAAGTGCAGACGATACCTTGTTCATCAAAACAAACGAGTCTCAACTGGTAATTGCTCAAATTTATGTTGATGATATTGTTTTTAGCTCAACTTCAAAAACTTATGTAAAACAATTTGTGGAAGATATGAAATCTGAGTTCGAGATGAGCATAGTTGGAGAAATGAATTATTTCCTCAGACTCTAAGTGAAGCAATCTAAAGAAGGGTTATTCATCTCTCAAAGTAAGTATGCCAAAAATCTGATTCATAAGTTTGGAATGGACAATTCTACAAAAGCATGATTGGCAGTCTATTGTATCTGACAGCTAGCAGACCTGATCTAAATTTAAGTGTGGGATTATGTGTCAGATATCATACTAATCCAAAGGAGTCTAATCTTCAAGCAGTTAAAAGGATTATGAAATATGTTAAAGGTACTCTGGATTTTGGACTTTGGTATTCTATTGAATCTAACCCATGTCTTGTCGGGTTTACTGATGCAGATTGGGCCGAAAATATTGATGACAGAAAGAGTACTACAGATGGATGTTTTTATATTGGATCAAATCTAGTGGCTTGATTGAGTAAGAAACAGAATTCTATCTCTCTTTCTTCTGCGGAGGCTGAATATTTGGCAGTAGACAGTTGCAGTACTCAGTTAATTTGGATGAGAAATATGTTATTAGACTATGGTTTCAAACATTATGAAATGATATTATACTGTGATAATACAAGTACCATCAACATCTCAAAGAATCCAGTTATGCATTCTCGCACAAAACATATTGATATTCGATTTCACTACATCAGAGAGTTGGTTGAAAGAAATGAGTTACAACTAGAATACATTGTTGGCCTAAGGTTTTTTACCTTGGTCTTAATCTCAGTTTTGATGATAACAAACATGGAACTAATGTTTCATGGAGAATTATTTTTAGGTTCCATATCGGTTAACGCTCGACGTCCCCGATCGAAAAATTCAGAGAAATTAGAGAAATCAGCAATGACGTTCGTCGTCGCTCAGATTTCATCAGGAAGATAGAGCTTAGGTTTAGGGTGTCTCGAATGTGTTGTAAATCCTCATGATGATGCAAAGAAATCCAAAAATTAAACCAGAACCCCAAAATACGAAAACCTAGAAAATTAGAAAAGGTCCTGAAATTCACTAAGCTTAGGGAGCTCCTTGGAGGGCTATATAACCTAGACATTTACTTGGCACCAAAAATATCGGTAATTATTCCTTAGGTAAAAACTAGATAACAATATATTTTAAAGAATTTTTTGAAAGCCTTTAGCCTACCCATATTTGACCCGGAAGATTATAAAATTTTAGTTTTTCGGAAATTTATACTAGATCTCAAAAGTTAGATTTTGATTCTTAAGGATTTTAATTTTTTAGATATTTTTATTGAACCCAAATGAGGGGTAATCCTTATATAACATTAATATTTTAAAGTTATTAACTTTAAGTAGACTTAGAGAAGACGGAACCCAAAAACGAACAAACAAGTAGAAAAATCAGCCAAACCAAGCAGTTTGCCCGGGTTCGATCGATTGGCTGGTCGACCGGTAAAAGATGAAGGCATTTCGGTCGACTGACCGATGCTTAGAATGGGCAGAATGCCTTCGGTCGCTCGATCGATCGACCAACGATCGACCAACAATCAACCGGCAAGCGATCGGGCATCGGTAACGGGCAGAAAAATGCACGTTGATGAGCCTTGAGTGTTGGGGGGTTATAAATACTCATTCCAAGCCACCATAGATGCTTCCAAACCTTAAAGTGTGATCATAAGCATCTCTACAAGCTTTCATTGAGTCATCCTTGCAAGAACCCTAGTGTTGATCTCCACTCCTTGATTTAACTTTCAAGCTTCACCGATTCATCATCTTGAGGCATCAAGAGGACTAGGGAGTTTTCTTTGGAGCTAAGTATTTGTTGTATTATTTATTTTCTTCATTGTTTGTGTATTTTGTTGTTTATTTTCATTGTATATCATTTGTATAAACCTAGGTTGCTAGGTTTGATTGAGTTGGTGGTTGCCTTGGTGTTAAGGCTTTAATCCATCATTGTAAACTTAGTTTACTATGACTGGTTGAGTTGGCCCTTAGGTTGAGGTGGGAGAGTGCTCTTAGTAGGAAGGCTAGATATTTACGGGTGTGGAAGTGTCTTCGATTTGAGAGCGGAGACTTTCCGGTGTAAAGTCCTCTTTGTAAGGGAAACGATATAATCTAGTAAAGCTGGTTTAGAAATCCTAAGTGGGGTGCTTAGGTAGTGGAGTAGGCATTGGAGCCGAACCACTATAAATCTCTTTGTTTGCATTGCTTACTTTGTGTATTGATTACTTAACTTATTTTATTCGCTTCTGCATTCATTTAGTAGTTGAATAGTGCATTAACGTAAGTAATCAAGAAAATGATTGAAACCGGAATTAAGTTTAAAGATTAGCAAATATACTATTCACCCCCCCTCTAGTGTGACCATTTATCCAACATACATTTCTACAGAAAGACAAGTTGTTGATATTTTCACAAAAGCTTTGAATGGAGGGAGATTTGAGCAGTTGCAATCTGCTCTGGGCTTGTGTGTTATATAACACATATTTTTCTCACATAAAAAAGGGCAGTGGAAATTTGAAAGGTTTTAAGTTATTATTACTTAATTATTTCTCCACTTATAATATTTCATTGAAGGCTATTGAAGAAATCATTCAATCAAGGGCGGACACATTAAAATTAATTATGCTTGCCTTTAGGAGACTCGCACGTGTGGCCTCTTTTATTGAAATCCTGAAGGAGTAACGCCCAAATTTATTCTTCTCGGCGCTGGAATCCTCTTCAAACCCCTGAAGTCATGACTAGAGCCCCTTCTTCTCCACTCCTTGCCCTCCCAACTACCTCCCTCTTCTTATAAATGGAGCAATCCAAGATTGTTGTGGGCTAAAGGAAGAAAGGTTTTGTGCAGAAGATTTATGCAAAATCTATAAATGGGATGTCATCTTCGACGCCTGATGAAAGGGTCGAACCGCCTAACAATCCAAAGCCTCTTGAAGAAGCTTCTCCTCCTACATCTCAGGGACACAAAATGAGAGTCAAGCGTGGTCGTCGTCCTGTTGACTTTTGTCCTCGAAGGAGCAGCCGAGGTAAGGCATATGTTCTCTCTAATTATGCGCCTAGGGTTCTGTTCCTGGGGGAAGAATTCACTTGTTGAGGGAGAGAGTTGTGTAGATGTCATTCCCTCTTCTGGTATTAATGTTCATAAATATCCTATTGGAACTTCCACCTTTGATGTCAACATTCTTGTTTCGACTCCAGTGAACACTAGTCCATTACTATTGAAAATACTCTTGTATCTAATGTTGTTCATGACTCAATTCCAGTGAAGACTGGTCCTTCTACAACTTCTACAAGTTTTGTTCTTATATAAGTAGACTTAGTGAAGACGGAACTAGAAAACGAACAAACAAAACCAAACTGCCCAGTCCAGTATAGGTTCGATCGACCGGTCGATCGATCGAAAGCTGCCAAAAATTGGCAGTAGGCAATTCGGTCGATCGGTCGATCAACCGAAGTGTGCCAAAAATTGACAATAGGGTCTTCGGTCGACCAGATTGTATAGAAAAGAGTCGCGACTGCAGCTCATGCGTCGGTCGATCGATCGGTCGACTAGACTGCGGATCGATGAACTCGCGACTCATTCGGTCAACCCATCGGTCGACTGAATAGAGTGTTTAAGGCAGCGGTCGCTCGAGCAGTTGATCGGTCGGTCGATCGACGATCGACCGAACGGTTGTAATAGCTAGTATTCTACCCATTTTCCGCTCATTGAGCTGCCGTTTCTTTGAGAGAGTATAAATATCCCTCATCTAACTCCTTTAACTTCTCTTACAAATTTTATTGAGCATTCAAAAGAGAGTTTTGAGCCTTCTAAAGATCGATTAATACCGCTCGGTTCTTCCGTCGACAACTTCTTCAAGCGCACACTCTGCCTCAACTCGGGTTTCAATTCGAGCTCTACGACTTGGCGAGTTAGAGGCTTTGAAGGCTTGGAAAAGAGCATTTGATCTTGGTTTATTCTTTAAGCTCTTTTCATTGTTATTTGAACACTATTTTCTTTGGATTTGTGCTTGTGAAGACCTAGGATTGTTAGGTCTTAAAATTGGATGGTTGCCTTTGTGTTTGAGGCTTAATTCCACTGGTGTAAACTCAATTCGCTAGGATTAGTTGAGGTATCCCTTAGGGTTGAGGTGGAAGAGAACTCTCGATAAGAAGGCGGACACTTTCGGGTGTGGAAGTGCCTTAGATTGAGAGTGAGTCTCTTCAGGTCAAAGTCCTCTTGTAAGGGAATCGATTTAATCTAGTAAACCTAGTTTGGAAATTCTAAGCGGGGTGCTTAGGTAGTGGAGTAGGTATTGGGGCCGAACCACTATAAACAATTATGTTAGCATTGTTATTTGTGTGTATTGTCTGTTTATCTTTATTACTCGCTTCTGCACTTAGTCATTCGTTCGTAAATTGCCTAAGTAATCTAATAAACGTCTAAAATTGAATTTAGGATAATTAATTTAGTTAACACACTATTCACCCCCCCCCCCTCTAATGTTCCATTTCATCCAACATCAAGATCCTACTCTTGTTTCAAAGACAATTTCAAAGGACTCAGTACCAAGTCTTTCTGCCAATAGCCCACCAGTTACAACTATACAAGAACCAATTGAAATTGTTGATCTTGTTCCTGAAGCTGATTATGTTTCTGTCTCTGAGACTAATCTTGGACTTCCTACTCCTTCTGTCACAACTGTTGGGGAAGCAATACAGCAGACTTCTGAGATTGTTGCTGAAATGAAAAAGAAATCAATCACCACCCCTGTCAAGAAGAAATATGCCAAGAGAAAGCAAATCGAAAGTTTCAAATAGAAGAATTAGTCAACTGTTAATCTTGACAGTGACCCGATGATGAACCTCTGTTGAAAAGAGTTGCTACTATGAGAATAACCAAAAAAAGTAGACTAAATATTGAGAATCCCAATGAGAAAGAAATATCTTTTGTAGCAGAGAAGAAAAAGACTTCTACCCCAAAGAAGAAGTCTTCAAAATCTGCTAAGAATTTTGACAATAAGACAGCCACTAGAAAACTTCATCCTGGTTTGCTTTCAGATGATCACTATCCTTTGTGAAAAGTTTTACAACTGAGAGGTATCATTTCTCTAAGACCTTTGGATTTTGTTAACTTTAAATTGAAATGCAAACCTGTGTTTGATACTATTGAGAAAATAAATTTGTCATGATCTTTTATGAATGTCGCTTCTTTTTGCAAGCTACCAGTTCTTGAGTTTTATTGCAATCTATCTAAAAACATTTTTGATCAAGAAAGTGATCACTTTCAACAAACTTTTTGTTAGAGAAAAGTGGTACAACTTTAGTCCATAGGTTATTAATGAATATCTTGGTTTTAACCTTCCCTCCTCTTCTACTGAACAAACTGATGAGTCAAGTGTTGATTTTCTAAGGACAATTGGCACTGAGGTATCAAATGGAGATATTATTGATCGGGCAGGAGAACACAATATCAAGTCTTCTTCATTGAATACTTTTTATGTTGTGCTTTATTTAATTGTTAGGTACCACTGGACTCCTACTTCCCATATTACAGTTCTGAGCAAGTAAATGGTGATGCTGCTCTTCAAAATCACAAATGGAATTCAATTCAATTTGGGAAGTTTGATATTTGATCAAATTGTTGCACTCTGATCTCGGCTGACTTCAAAATCCAAGTTGTTTCTTATTTTTCCCAACTTAATTTATGACATTCCTGAAAAAGCAAAGTTTTCAATGTTCTGCTGAGGATGTTCTAGAGCCTATTGGATCCTGTCTTAAAATTCATCAAAAGCTCTTGAAGAAGGTAGACACTCCTAGCAAGTCTACTCTTACCAATTGTCATCCTAGTTCCAGCTCTACCAAGAAACCT
This sequence comes from Canna indica, assembly GCA_034359265.1. NCBI lineage: Eukaryota > Viridiplantae > Streptophyta > Magnoliopsida > Zingiberales > Cannaceae > Canna > Canna indica. Next base: position 44,955,153 of record CP136898.1, read on the forward strand.
TATGCAGTCCAGCCAGTGAACAGAGTATTCTTGAGAAGATTTTCAACACCAAGAAAACTATGTCTAAGTTAAAACTACATATTGTTTCACTGGAGAAGAAAGTTCTTGAACATTTTTCTTCCTCATCAGCTCCTACAGGACCTATTTCTACCTCCTCTAATAATCTTACCAGTTCCTCAAGTTCAGATTAAGACAGTTATATACTCTTTGGGCTTCATTTGCCAAAAAGGGGGAGAAACTAGTATAACTCTTGTATGATGGATATCTGACTAACCGTTTATCTTGTCTATTTGTCTGTGATGGATGTGATACTTTGATACTTTGTCTGTGATGTCTGTGATGGGTATGATACTTTTCCTGTGATGACTATGTTATTTTGGGATAAAAGTGTTTGCATATTATCCTTTGATCTTTGCTAGTTAAATTGCTCTTTTTTAACTGGTTTGTCATGATAGATTGTGTTTTGTCAAATAAACCAAATGGGGATATTGTTGGTGTTTAGCTTATGCTGTGTTGGCTATATTTGGCAAAAGAAATAGCAGTTAAGTTCTCAGTTGTATGTCAGTTATAATTGCTCTGAATGTTGTGAAGTTTATGTTGAAATTAATGATGATGTGATGATGTCTTTCTGTTTGCTGAAATTATTGATGCTTCTTGAGTAGTTATTATTGTCTTAATATTCATCTATAATTATTTGGTCATTTATGGAAAAAGTGATGTGACTTTTCATTGATGAGCTAGGCGGTTTTTCGTGAGGCTTTTATGGCCGAAGCATTATGATATATTTTGGTTGCCTTTTGAGTTTTAAGCTGATGTAGTTAAAGTCTTGTATTAAATGGCTTTTATGCGAGTTGATTGGCTTTCTCTATATATGAGGAAAGAAAAGAGATGGATAAGTAAGTCTCCTATGTGCGTAAACAGAGTTGTCAGTTATATGAAGAGTTGAGACCGCTGAGGGTGTAGATGGCAACAAGCTACTTCAATTATCTTCATGTCAAGATGGAGTTGGATTGTTAACTCACTACAACACAGAGACTATGTGGAGGATGGAACTCTATGATTGAGTTGTCATAGAGAGGTAAGTTGGTTAGTACTTGTAATAGCAAATAGTTTATTTGTTATTTTCAATTCACTTTAGTACTGATAGTTGGATTTCAGAGTGTGAAATCCTGGAACTAATACTATACTTTGTTGATAGTGGATTGGCATTTGTCCGGTGAGGGCCTCGTAGATTAGGTGACAAGTTTGTCACTGAAGTGCGTAAACAAATCCTTGTGTTTGCGTGTCTCCTTGTGGTTATTTTTATTTGTTACTCGCTCTATTTTAAAGCAGTTATCATAGTAGTTGCAACTTCTTGTGTAAGTGTCCATTAATAGAAAGCTTCCTTAGGGCCCGTTTGGTTTGCTAAAAAATGGGGGACTGGACTGGACATCCACCCATGTCCCCCGTTTGGTTTGCAAAAGAAGCTTCGGGACAAGGACTTCTCCTTGTCCAGGACAGGATTTCCACCCATTTTGGTGTACCGAGAAATTTCTCAGTACACCGAAATCGAGCGGAGGACAAGGGCTGCAATTGTCAAAATTACCCCTTCCTTTGATCGTAGAATCGTCGGATCGAGTCGAGGTGAATACCAAAGTTGTAAATTTTCGCGTACTGAACGCGATGGTGGTGTCAGATTTCAGATTGGAAATTGTTTAATATGATTTTTGTATTTTTTGGTATTATCCTATTGTTATACTTTTAGGTTAATTGAAAATTAGTTGAACACTTATTAGTTAAACTAAAACTTCTTATTGTATTAAAGTATTTGATACTATATATTAATATTTTTTTACATATTAATTAATTTTAAGACTAATTTACAAGGGTAGTTTAGTCATTTGTCATATATAATACTTTGTTATAGCGAAACAAACGCGGGACAGAACGGAATATCGTGTCCTGTTCTTGACGAAATAAACACGGTATAGCTATTGTTCCAGGACATCTGATGTCCTGTCCTTGTCCCTGTCTGGTGTCCTGTGATGAGCAGTTTGCGAACCAAACGGGCCCTTAGAGTCTATCCTGTCAAACTAGCCATTGATCGAATGGTCACTGGAAAACTTGTGACGAGTTTCGGCCGAAGGTTCGATCGATAACCAATTGCAGGGCTGGTTTTCTGGGTTCAGGTTTTCGGGTCTTGATTTTTCGGGTTCTTTGCATCATAATGAGGATGTACATGAAGTTTAGATACCATAAACTTAAACTCTATTTTCCCAACGAATCTGAGCATGTCGACCAATGTCCTTTCGATTTTTCTAATTTCTCCGGTTTTTCCGATCGTGGATATCGGCGGTAACCGACTTGGAACCTGAAAATATTTTTTCATGAAAATATTAGTTTCATGTTTGTTATCATCAAAACCGAGATTAAGATCGATGTTGAAAACCTTAGGCCAATAATCTCTAGTTTCAAACTATTTTTTTTACTTGGAACATTTTCCTACTCAAATCATATTATATGAATTGTTTGTGTACAAATAATTGAAGCCTCTCAACCATATAGAAACTATATACCTTTTAAGATTATATTTAATTTCTATGTTTGTCCTATTTCTTCAAAATTTTGAAAGTTATCATTTCTGTTGCATGTAAATCCAATATGTAATGAGAACAGTTACAAAATTATCTACTAATTTTCTGCCCAATAATCGATAAAAACCAAACATGACGGTGCAGATCATAAGAAATCCAAAAATGACGAGTGAAAGAACAGACGAAGTAAATGTGCTTCTGCGACGATGATGAGTCATTCCTACTTCCACATGGACAAAGAGGAGGATGAGCTTTTATTAATATTAGAAATAGGTTACAACAAGAAGTGATTAGAAAATCTATTTCAAGTTGAAGAATCTATTGTCTTCAATATCTTGACCAATATGATATCTTTCTCCTTTCTTGATTGAAGAAAGTTTATCCTTTCTTGATTGAAAAAAGTTTATCCTTTCTTGCTTGAAGAAGGCCGCTAAATTCATTTACAAGTAGAAGACCCATTGCATTCTAATCTCATTGAGAGGGAGGAGCTGCTCACTATTTATAGATGAAAGTTATGAAACAAGAAAATTAATTTACAATTAATTATTGTCTTTGCCAAAACGAATCAATTTCTTGAAACGACAAGAATATTAAATGTTGCTATGTATATTGTGATTTGATCCATTAAAGAAGGAATAATTTACTATCATTCTGTCAAATTTGAACTCTCATAATTTGCAGGCAATTTGGCGAAGATCTTGAGCTTCTATTCTTGTCAAGAATTTTTGAAATTTATGCAGATATCTTCTCTTTTAAATGTTGATTGAATCTTGCCAAAAGTTTAGGAGATAACCAATTTAGGTAATTACCTAGCCCGATTCAACAGTGGATGACGATGGGCCCAGTTCAATTGTTGGTTTTAATCAGATCCTATTCAGCGACTTGGTTCAATTAGAAAATTTGGTTCAATCATAACTCAATCAAATCAACTCCGATTTAGGCATAGTCAAACTCGTTTAGTTCAATTCGGATCTAATATGAGTCAACTCTCAACAATAAATTATATATGACAATAGTTGTAATTACACAATGCATTGGATCTAATCATTACCTCTGTTTGTATATCAATGAGAAGCACAAGCAATTTTATGGACTATACACGAAAACCTAAACAATCTCAAAATGATACATCAGGGGGCCATTTGGTTTGCAAACTATCTATCACATGACACCAGACATGAACAAGGACAGGACATTAGGTGTCTTGGGACAGCAGCTATACCATGTTTGTTTCGTCAAGAACAGGACACGATATACAGTCATATCCTGCGTTTGTTTCGCTATAACACAGTCCTGTACAGGATAAAATGACCAAAATATCCTTGCATATTTTTAATGTTTAGATTCAATTTTATACATAAAAGTCTTCATACATAAAGTAGTCTTAAAATTAATGATGAATTTTTAAAAAGAAAAGCACATATGCAATATAAACATATACGTCGAAATCATGTGTATATAACAAGTATTCTTTTCAATTAAGAATAAAGAATGATTTGATATTTGCAGTCATATTTGGTACACATAAGTTTGAATTAAGCAAATCAAACATACATCAACAAACGATGTATATGCCAACAAATTTTATCTAAAATTTGTTGTTGATATTAACAATTGAGAAGTATTGTTTTCGAGCATTTAAGTAAAAACTCTTTTTCATTCTTGTAAACCAATATTACATTGGAAACTATCATCATCTTCTTTATTTGGCAAGGTAATATAAAAATGAATGTCTCGCAAGAAATCAAAAAATTACATGAGGGGAAATCTAATCTACCTTATAACAATACAATACGACTTCAAATACTTGTATGGATTATATAGCACATATAGCATCCTTAACTTTCCAAGTAGATAGTGGAATTGTGTTGTTTGGCTTCTACGTCTAACCCTCTCTCTTGGAAGCTACTTGCTTTCATTGTTGTGATACCTCCAGCTTTCCCAGCTCCTACACGAAGGTCAGTTGCAAACCCAATCAGGTTAACAAGGTTAGGATGGTGAAGCGGGCTCAACATTAGAACCTCAACAAGAAACATATATCATCTATCATAATCACCAAGCTCTAAAAATGATATATGAAGAAAGACTAAGAAAGAAGAATTATCTAACTGTACAGTCCTCAACTTACAATTAACAGAAAGAAGAAACAAAGCAAACTGGTAAATAGCGTGAACTGACCTGGTTGCTACCTTCCAACCTGCCCTTGTAAACTCTACCAAATCCTCCCTCTCCCAAAAGGCAATCAGCTCTAAAATTCTTTGTTGCATGCTGCAGCCAATTCACGAAAAAGCCTAGGCAAACAATAGACTGAACAGTAAAATTAAACATTGTAGCAATTTAAAATTAAACACTCTAGTGTTGAAAAACTCCAATCCAATGCATACAACATCCCCTTAATTATTAAAAAATCAGTTTGCACAAAGAGTACAAAGTATACCTAATTGAGGAGAATAGTTACATACTAGATTACATGTTTTATCTACTTATATCTCCACTTCCTGATAAGCATGCATGACTGACTACCTTTTGCCATTTGTTAGATAATATTGTATCTTCTCAAATACTCGTAACAACCTTCAATTCAATGCAATACAATAGCAATTGACAAAGAGGAACCCAAACTGTAATTAAAAAAAAGGATCGATCGGAGTCAGGAACCCCAAACTGCAGTTGGCAGTGAGAAGAGCGATCCCCATGCTCTGTCGTGGCCACCGTGGGGGCATTCACAACGAGGCAGCCGTGCTCGGTAGCTACAGCGAGGTCCACATTGTCGATCCCGACACCGACACACCCGACCACCCGGAGCTTGTCGCCGGAGGACTCGAATACATCGCGGCCGACCTTGGTGCCGCTCCGCACAATGGGCGCATCGCAGAGCGCGATCTTGGCGCAGAGCTCCTTAGGGGAGAGAGGTTGTAGAAGCAATCGACATCGGCGACGCCCTTAAGGAGGGCGAGCCCTGCCCCGCCGAGCTTCTCGACGACGAGGACCCTAGGCTTGGGCTCCGCCATCGCGACGATCCGCGAGGGGAAATGACGAGGGAGATGTAGGACGCAGCGTGAGAGGGAGAGAGAGGGAGGGAGGGAGAGAGGCGACTGAACCCTTACCTGGAGACACAAGAGGAAACGAGCAAATGATAGGAAACGCGAGAGACCCCTCGGATTAGGTTTTCAGAGGGGGGTATTTTTGTCTTTTACAGCTCGTGTCCTGCGCCTCATTTGGGTGTACCGAGAAATTCCTCGATACACCAAAATTGATAGTTATCCGGTCCCGAGGTTAATTTTGCAAAAAAATCGAGGGACACGAGTCGGTGTCCTGTCCCGTCCCTTATTTTCTTGCAAAACAAACGTGTCCCAAATTAGAGAAAATATATACATAGATAAGACCAAATCCTTCTAAATGAGTACCACGGCTTGAATACCACGATAAATGATTCTTATACCCCATGTGCAACGCCTCCCCAAGACTCATTGCAACCTCCACTACAACAAATTAATGAAATATTGATCATTTTTAATAAAAAAAATTGATCTTTTTTTAGGGCCTAAATATGAATTTATGAGCTCTTAAAAGGATCGATTTTAGGATAAAAAACTGGGGATGAAGAAAAATATAGAATCAACATCTTTTTGGTCGTCGATATTCAAATAACCAGTGCCCCAAAATAGGGGCGCCCTTTTTTGAATACCAGCGCCTATTTATAGGAGCCACTATGCAAATTGATTTTTTTTTATTAATAATATATATTAATTTTATTTATATTATTAATTTATAAAATATATAACATATTATACATTTTATATATATATATATATATATATATATATATATATATATATATATATTATACTAATAAAAATTTAAGATTATTATTTGTATTTTATAAGTTGGTAAATTTTTTTAACTTTAACAAGATATTTATAATATTACAAAGTAATATTAAAAAAATAAAAGATGTGGGACTATAAATATGATATTTATACTAACTAAGAATAATATAGAATTTTTTTTTCTCAATGTGACACTATAAATATAATATTATAAAATAGTTAAAAATTACTTTATTAATAAATATAAAGTAACTTTCCGTAACATTTTGGAAAATTCTGCAAATCAAACTTGCGTCAGGCTTGGGCTAGCCGGTTTAAACCGGCACCAATTTGAGTTATTTGAGTATTTATAGCTCAAGTATTCGAATGAATATCTCAGCTTACAGAATTGTAAATGATCCTGCACACTACAGCTTACAAACATTTAACTTGCCATTGTATCAACTAAGTAACAACTCACTAACAATCTCACATTAACTTATAAGAACTACTGCCATCCCATCTCCTCTACACAGACGAAGTATAAGAATGCTGTAAAATTTAGTGAAGCTTCCCACCATTTTACTCCTCCAAAAGAAAAATAGAAATGTAACTTAAAATACTTATCATTGTACCAAAATTGTCAAGATCAAGTTAAGTTTCAAGCATCATTTGGCTTGGTCAAGGAAAACACAGATAACAACCATGAGCATGGGGAAAGCTCAATAGATATGATCTTAAGAAAACAAGTGGCCCAGAAGCTTGCTAATACATATGAGCTTGCTCTAAAACGCATGAAGGACACATTTGGTTGCACACAATTAGAATATGCATCATTCTCACAAACTTTATTCCTCGTTACCATCCACAATTCAGCAGCTTTTTTATCCACACATGCTTTTTCAATTAATTCTGATGTCAGTCAAGAATACCATTATTAGAGTTTTTCAATTAATTGTGGTGTCAATCAATCACACCAGCAGAGCTTCATGTGTGATTCATACAAGCCTTTTTCATTTGCCACAAAATCTAAAATGCTGTATGCATCTTCCTATTCCTGCCAATCTCATCTTGCATGCTACTGAACTCGCACAAGGAACTCAATTGGTAAAGGGCTACAGGCTTCGCAATTTGCAAGCAGTACACCCTCTCTCATATGGCAGTACTAATTAAGCCCATTTCCTGACCATTAGCAGGAAAGAATTAAGGCGCTTCTCTAAACACAGATGCCTCAAGAACACTGCTACACCCAGTAGTCTTCCATATATTTTTCTCCTCCATCATTTGTCTTGCCTTAGAGGCTTCGTTGTACTGGCTTGAAGTAGCATACATGTTGGATAGAAGAACATAAACTCCACCCTCATCTGTTTCCAGCTCTTGTATCTTCTCCATGGCTTGCTCTGCTGATTTGATGTCATTCTTAACTCTACATGCACCAAGAAGAGCTCCCCAAACAGCAATGTCTGGTTTATAAGGCATCTCCTTGACCACTGCCTGTGCTTCTTCTATCTGGCCATTGCGGCAAAGCAGGTCGATCAAGCAACCATAGTGCTCCATTCTTGGCGAGATCTTAAAGTCTTTCTCCATAGAACTGAAGATACGGCGACCTTCTTGCACCAGACCTCCATGACTACAAGCAAAGAGCACACTCATAAACGTTAAGTCATTAAGAGGAAGCCCTTTTTTAATCATAGATTCAAAGAGTTTCAGTGAGTCCACTATTCTTCCATGCATTGCAAATGCTTTGATCATCACATTCCAGCAAAACACATCCTTCTCAGTCATCTTAACGAAAACTTTCAATGCTGAATCAATGTCGCTGCACTTGGCATACATTTCTATCAATGCCGTCCCAACTTTGGCTCCCAACCGGAGCCCATCTCTTATCAAATTGATATGTATCCATTTTCCAAGCCCCAAATCTCCAAGATGAGCACAAGCAGATAGAGCAGAGACAAATGTGTACCCATCAGGAGTCACCCCCTGTGAGTGCATCTGAAGGAAGAGATTACACGCTTGCTGGAATTTCCCATGATGTGTGTAACTCGCAAGCATGCAATTCCAAGACACCACATTTCTCTCAGGCATTTCATCGAACAACCTTCGCGCTGCTATAAGATTACCAGCATCAGACAAAGCTGCTATCATCATGGTCCATGACACGATGTCCTTTGCAGGCATCCTCCCAAAGAAATCCAGCGCCCTCTTCACATCAGCAGCTCTCACATAACCCGAAAGCATTGAGTTCCACGACACTACATCTCGCTCTAGCATGTCATCAAAAAGTCTCCTTGCCGACTCTACATCGCCAAGATTAACGTACTCGAAAATCATTTTGTTCCACATCCCTATGGACTTTGTAAGCATTCCGTCAAAAACTCTTCGGGCATCGACCAGTGAACCGGCAGCAATGCAAGAGCGCTCCATCTCAACATAAAACTTAAACAGCGGGCTGGCAATGGAGGCAACTGCATCGTATCCGGCCTTGATAAGTTGGCCATGAGCTTTCTTACCGTAACCATAGTTTCCAAGACGTGTGCAAGAGTCTAAGACGAACGGGTAAGTAAAGCTGTTGGGCTTCAGATCTCTTTGAAGCATTTCCTCGAACAAGAGGAGGGAGTTCTCCTGGGGTCCATTGTGTGCGTACCCGCGGATCATGGCGTTGTAGAGAAGGACGTGGGGAGGCACGCCGTCGAAGGGGGAAGAGGTAAAGAAGAGGCGCTCGGCGTAGTCCATGCAGCCGAAGTCGGTGGCGCGTCGGAGCAGGAGGGAGGACAGGGTGGGGGATCGGACGAACGAGGAGGTGATGAGGAGGCCATGGATTTGGTTGAGATGGCGTAAGCCGCCGCAGAGAGTCAGCAGATGGGGGATCTTTTGATGGAGCGGAACGGAGACGGCGGCGCTGCACATGCCAGCCACGGGCGCGGTCTCTTGGCTGGAGACGATCAACTCGACGTCGTTCGGGGACGCGAGTGTTGCCTCACAATGTGTTCGCAATTTGATCTAAGTTTTGCTTCATGGTGGGAGTTTGCTGTATAAGGCTTCACAGGGTCCAGCCTTTTCCACCAGTACTTAATTTAGATAATTATGTACTTTATTTTTTTCAGTTTTCAATAACATAATTTTGGTTTTCTTCATTCAAATCAAACAAAACTGAAAAAATAAATCATTTTTATTTATTAAATTTATTTCTTCAATTTCAATAATAAATATTTGTACCTTTTTTATTTTAAATAATAGAATATTATTATTATTGTGAAAATTAAGCTTATGTTTCTTCAAAATAATCATGAAAGTAAAAAAAGTATTAATTTAATGTGCTTGATATAATTGTTTCTCTTTATATATTACAATTTAATATAAACAAAATTTAATTGAATATTATTGCATTTAAAAAATAAGTAAGAAGACGAATGCTTTAATTAAATAAAGAAATAATTTTACATGAGATATGATGACAGTTCTTGGCTTGATATATCAAACACTAACCAAAGAGGTTTTGTTCGATGTACAACTATAGTCGTTTTCCTTATGATTTACTTGGCACGCTAGAAACGAATTGCTTCACTCGGGTGCCAACTTTCAATTACTAGTCTCGTCAAGAAATAGACAATGAATTAAATAGACAAAGAATAGAAATACACACAAGGAATAAGAATAGAGGAAGAATAGAATAGCTATTTCTTGTTTGGTTTGCATCATGAATGGATCATGAATAACATTTCCCTTTTTTGGTTAGTGGACTGGACTAGTACTATTAGGCCCGATCAGATTAGACTCAGTCACGCCCTAGGAAGTATAGACACTCCGTGGGACTGCCGTGTCCGCATGTCCGACACACTGGCACGCTGCAGACATCGACACACGAAGACACTCACTCAACACACGTGTCCCGCGTGTCCAAGAGTGTCTTGACCAGTCAAATTTATTTTTTGCCCGGACATGCCTTGGACATTGCCCGAAAGTCCGGACACAACCAGCCATGCATCTTTTTTTCAAAAAATATAATAATCAAAGAAATTTAGTATTTTATCTTCTTGTCGTTGTGAAAGAAATTGGAGCACTTACTCTTTTATCCATTCGCTTAAAATGAACAAGATGAAGCCTAAACGTGCGAAGAATTTAGTATTTGTCCATACTAATCTTTGTCTCATTAAGAAAAACTTCCCAATACAATAAAGGAGAAACAATGATGTGGGATATGTTAGAATTTTACATTCATCATGTAACTTACAATAAAATTTGCACATGTAATCTAGCTTCATGCATAAAGAAGTTAGAGCATGTAAATTATAAAAGAAAATTACGAAAGCGTAGAATCGCTAACCTCCTGCTATTGTATTTTGTCGTCCTTAGAAAAATTGGAATCCGCTATGAATCGAGCATCTCTGTAAGGATTCTTTTGGGCTCTCATCTTGACTCACTTTAGATGGTGTATGTGACGTCTGTCTCAATGAGCCTAGGGACCCTGACAGTCTATTTATAGATTACCTTGTCATCAAATGTGATAAAGAGATTGACTTGATTGAGTTAAGGAGATAGACATGGTAATGAGTCGAACTAGATAATTATTCATAATTATATGAACCATATAGAGATAAACACATGGGTATGTGGACCACAACACAAGATATGTGGGTCCCATGTATTACATTCTCCCACTTGGTTCATATATTATCAATGTTCAAAACTCAATGTCTGTCTTTAAAAGAAATAAAATGCATGAATCATAGCGATAAGTCCTCTTAGAGCGAGTATTATCTTTCATGTATCACATACACTTTATTCTTTTAATCTCAACCCAAATAACTTTATGAATAAACCCTATGTTTATTCTGGGTCCAACAATGTTATTCTCAAACTAAATGTGTACACTCAAATGAGAAATAACAAGTTGAATAGGAGCTTTATTAAAGACAAAAATATCTTTACATTAATTACATAAGGAGACCAAGTCTCGTTCGGTCTACATGATCCTTGAAAGTCTTTGGCGGCATGCCCTTTGTCAAAGGATCGACAATCATCAGTTCAGCATGAACGTATTCGATGACCACTTAATTTTCTTTTACACGCTCTCATATGGTTAAATACTTTATGTCGGTGTGCTTGATTTGACTTCTACTCTTATTAATTTTAGTCAAATGAACCGCAATAGAATTGTCACAGTATATCTTCATGGGTCTAGTAATAGAATTCATGACCCGAAATGAAGCTCCTTAACCACACACCATGTGAGGTAGCCTCAAAACAAGATACGAATTGGGTCAAGTTATCAATTTGTCTATACATGAGCATGATATCGTTAGTACCTTTAAGATACTTCATCACTTCCTTTGCAACACTCAAGTGGTATATTCCTGTATTACTCTGAAATTTGCTTAGCATTCCAACAGCAAATGATATGTCGGGCCTTGTACGAGTCTGAGCATGCATAAGGCTACTAACAGCCGAAGCATATGAAATGTTTCGCATCTATTCCCTTTCCAAATCATTTTTGGGACACTATTAGGACTAAATTTGTCACCTTTCATTATTGGTGTTATACACGGTCAACAATCCTTCATCTGAAATCTCTCTAAGACTTTATTGATATAGATTTTTCTGAGATAGACCTAAAATATCTCGAGATCTATCCTTATGGATCATAATGTCAATGACATAAGACGCCTCACCCATATCATTTCTATCAAAATTCTTAGAGAGGAAACTGTTTCACCTCATATAGCAACCTCTTTATCATTGGTTGCAAGTAAAATATCGTCGACGTATAGGATAAGAGAACAAAACTTACTCCCATTGATCAAGTGATATGTGCATTAATCCATGATGTTCTCGACAAAACCGAATGAATAGATCACCTCATAGAACTTTAAGTACCACTAACGGAAGACTTGTTTCAATCCATATATGGACTTCTTGAGCTTGCACACCAAGTGCTCACTATCATTAGAGGAGAATCCTTTAGGTTGTTTCATACAAACCTTCTCCTCTATATATCCTTCCAGGAATGTCATTTTCACATCCATTTGATGCAATTCCAAGTCAAAAATCATGATGATACAGAAAGAATCTTACTTAGATACAGGAGAAAAAAATCTATGTGTAGTCGATTCTCTCCTTCTAAGTGAACCCTTTGGCCACCAATCTAGTCTTATATCTTTCGATATTGCCCAAGGAATCCTTTTTAGTTTTAAAGACCCATCTAGAACCAATAGCCTTTAAACCTTCAGGCAACTCGACAAAATTTCAAACCTCGTTTGATGCCATTGAATTCATCTTTCTTCATAGCATTGTACCATAACTTTAGATTGACTGCAATTCATGGTTTGTGAAAATATCTTTAGATTATTTTCCGCTCTAAGATTATAGTTAGACTCTTATAGATACACTACATAGTCACTAGGAAAAGTTGATCTCCTTATCCTAGTAGATCTCCTTAATGTTGTGTCATTAAGTTTTTGAGGAGCCTATTTACCAACTAATTGCTCAACAATGTCTTATAATTATTGAGTACAAGGATCTACTAAGTTATGGTCAACAATTTATGGATTCTTAATGATTGGTCAACTCGGATAATGAATCAGTGAAGCTTCAAGGCTAAATCAATGAGTGGGATCAAAACTAGGATTTTTGCAAAGATGACTCAATGAAAGCTTGTGATTGATCAAAAGGGTGTCTCAATAGTGGTAGAAGTGATCAACCTCAAGGAGGAAGGCTCTCATGGCCCTGTATTTATGGGCCATGAAGAGAAGAGGCAACACACCTCATCTCAACGGGCAAAAATCTGCCCGTTACTGCCCGTCGATCGCTGGTCCGGTCGAAGGCCGGTCAACTGACCAAGCGATTGCCCGAGCAATCAGAGCCCTCTGTGGATTCCGGGCTCGGTTCAGTCGCCCCCTCCCCCTACGATCGAACCTGGAAAATTAGCCTTTTTGTTGATTTCTTGTCTCGTTCTCCGTTCTCCATTTTTCAGATTTCGGGTTTAGTTTTTAGATTCTTTGCATAATAAAAGATGATTACATATACATTCTAGACACTCTAAGTCTAACTCTATCTTCCCGAAGAATTCGAGCGCATCGACCAACGTCCTTTCGATTTTTTAATTTCTCCAATATTTTCGATCGCGGACGTCGAGCGCTAACCGACTTGGAACCTGAAAGTATTTCTCAATGAAACATTAGTTCAATGTTTGTTATCATCAAAAATGATATTAAAACCAAGGTAGAAAACCTTAGGCCAACACATTCACCTCCCCTATTTGATCTCACGAAATTTATTTGTTTTTCGCACTTCTACAACGAAAACCTCAAAGGCATCCAGTGCTTCGTTCTTATTATGAAGCAAGTAGATATACATGTAATGTGAGTGATCATCTATGAAGGAGATGAAATACATCTAACCATACGAGTCTATGTTTGGACTACAAATAGCTATAAGTATAAAATATAATATATCTTAACTCCTCTTAGTACATTTCTTTGACATGTTAGTCTACTTTCCCTTTATGCAGTCTATACACGTCTCAGAGTTAGTAAAATCCAAAACACTAAGTACTCCTTCATTTACCAATCCTTTTATTCTCTTAATGGATATAAGTCCTAATCTTTGGTGCTACAACCTAAAGGAGCTTTCATCTATAACACATCTTTTAATATCCGCACTTTATTGAACAGACAATACAGTATCTTGCAACTCAATTTTTTTTTTTAATGCAAAATATAATCATAACTTAAAATAAGTATGCATGTTCCAACGGCTTCCACATGTAAGCGCACTCTATTTCCTATATAGATGCAATGCGCACTTCCCATTAGCTTTATGTGATTTTGAAAGCCTTGCGATGTATTGAAAATATGGACTGTAGTATTTGAATCAATCCACCAAGTGTTATAACAAATATCAATCATATTAGATTCATAAGAAACCAAAGAGATTGATTGTGCACTTTCTTTCATTTCAGTAAGCAGCCTTCCCTCTTCTTGTACACACATGACCAAAAGTTTATTAATTGATCATTTTCTCTTTATGTGTGTTTTAAGATATTTTAAAGGGTTTGTATTACTGGTAAGGAGTTCAAAATAAAATGCACTTGAAATGACTCAGACATATCAATCTATAGTTTTTAAGTTGGGTCATTATATTCCTCATCTGAATGATGTGCCTATACACACCTCTAATTAACTCTAGTGAGCCTTAATGATGACAATTTGGTCATTAAGGTGCTGACAATGACCTTATCTGAATATTTAAATTGTTCATTTATAGTCTTCAGTAAATTTCTTACATTATTACGCTCCTAAATAGAACTATGAATATTAGCATGAATGCACGATTTTTTATGAACATCACTAAGTCGATGGGATTGCTCCCACTATTTATAAAGTGCGACCTTAGCCATAATGCTAGTCTCATAGAAGCAAGTGGTTCATCTTTCCTTATAGTGTAATCTATGTTCATGCACCTTAAATGAAAGAGAATTTTTTCCCTCTAGATTCTATAGTTGTCCTTAGTTAGTTCAGGAAATTAGTCTTAAAGTCAGAGTATTTAAAAGTTTGAATTGCTACATATTTAAACCATATATTCATGCTCATAATATAGATAGAGGCATATAAGATTCTAGTTTTACAAATGTAAACAAAAAATAAATAAATAAATAAATATGAATCAAAACAATAAAACTGCATGTGGACTAAGCTTTATTTTAGGACTCATATTTAACTTTAAGTGAAACTAACAAACTATATACTTTTTTCTAATACCTGTGGGCTAATTAGGAAAAAAAATCTATTATTTCACACTAATTAACTATATAAGTATGACAAAAATTCATGTGGGATGAGATTTATCATACTTCAAGTAGCTAATTATAATTTGATGTCATATATATCTATATGTGATCTAAAAATTTGTCAAATATATAATTTAATATAACTAAAGATATTGTGGCTACTTCTCAATTAGTTAAATTATGTGATCAATTAGCTAATATATAATTTAATATAATTAAGGATATTGTGGTTACTCCTCAATTAGTCAAATTCTATGGGCCACATGACATATAATGCAGCATAAATAATTACATGAAATAACAGCATTATTTATAATATGCATCATAATAAACTACAACATGACACAATTTAATTATTTAATGTAACAATGCACTGCATGACAAATAGGTGTAACATATATCATATTCATCGATGCAACAAAAAAGAGGCAATAAATAATTATATTTATATAACATGATTGAGCAAAATATAAATTGGAAAATTTAGTGCTAACATATTTCAAATCAATCATAAATAGATTCAATATTAATCTTTAAATGCTTCTAGCTCACAAAATAAATTTAAATTGGGTTGGACCAAACAATTTAAAAGAAACCATATTTAAATCCAAATCAGATTTATATTGAACCAACCAACATTGAACTAGTTTAAAGCAATGAAATAACACGAAATGAACCAAAGTAAAAATAAATTGGACCTGTTTTCAATTGATTTGAATCGGATCAAAAATTTCATCAAATCAGAGATGAATTGAAGCAATTTGAACCATAAATTAAAATCAATCCAAAACATCGATTGAATTGGACCGATTTCAATTGATTTGAACTGGACCAATATCATATTAAATTAGAGGTGAACCGAAAGCAATTGAACCAGAATTTGAAATAAACCCAAGCAATTGAACCGAACCAGTTTTCACTTAAGTTGGATCCAAAATCCAATAACCCATCTTCCCATCTTCTTCCCCACGTACAACATGCACAATAAACCCTAGTTTTCTATAACCAGCCGCCATATGCAGTCGACAATAGCGCCTTCATCAAACATCTCCCAAGCGTCGCCACCCATCCGGAAACACCGGTGGACCCTCTTCAGCCGCCTGCCATCACGAGATGTTGGCAACATAGAGGAGAGCGGTACGAGGCACTAAAGAAGCTGTGATGGCCAAGTACAGCCGCCTAAACTGCTGTCCACTGATGGTGATTTCAGTGATGCTTGTCGGAGCGCTGGTAAAGGTCGCGCCACCCAGGCAGAAGTGATGCATGCCACTCATCAACATCACCTACCATGGATCTCCATCAACTTCACGGCGACGAGGACACGCACCATCTGCATACCGCATCATCGGCCACCACGCCTCGTCTCCCATTCCAATCACTCAACGTCGTCCATCTTCATGCACCATCGATGAATACACCGGCGTCGGACAGGGACAAGAAGAATAATTTGATGTGGAAGGTTCATTGACTTGGTGGTGCTACATGCAGCATATCGGTGACTTGCGACACTATTTCTTTCCTTCACTGGCCAAAATAATTCAGTCGCATCTTTCCTTAAGCCGATTAACCTCATGCCGACAATCCATGCCCGTCTGCACCAATCCACCATCACGCCGACAAGCCTCATGCCGGCAGTGACGGGAAGGATGAAGTACACAAAGCCACGTACGTTGATGAAGAGAGAACATGTGGTTGCATGACCGTGGAGAAGAGACAAAAGCATGGAAACAAAACCCGTAAAATGACAAAGCAATCAAGGCGGAGAAAAACATGCTCTGATACCGCATGTTAGAATTTTACATTCACCACGTAACAATAAAATTTGCACATGTAACGAAGCTATGTAATCTAGCTTCATGCATAAATAAGTTTGAGCAAAATTGCAGAAGCGTAGAATCACTGACCTCTTGCTATTGTATTTTATCATCCTTAGAAAAACTAGAATTCGCTATGAACCGAGCGTCTCCATAAGGGTTCTTCTAGGCTCTCATTTTGACTCACTTTAGATGGTGTATGTGACGTATGTCTCAATGAGCTTGGGTCCCTGACAGCCTATTTATAGATTTACCTTGTCATCAAATGTAATAAAGAGATAAACTTGATTGAGTTAAAAGGATAGACATGATAATGATTTGAACTAGATAATTATATTCATAATTATATAGACCACATAAAGATAAGCACATGGGTACGTGGACCACAACACAAGGTATGTAGGCCCCATGTCTTATAGGATATTATATGAGATGAGTTTTCGCCAATTGATGAAGATAATGGAATCCTTGAAGTTGTCAATCTTTCTTTTGATGAACCAGAGTTGGAGAAAGTAACAATTTTCAATCAAGAAGATAACAACAATGATTGATGAAGAAAATAGTGGGACTCTACTTAATTTTTGTTTACATGTTATTGTACATGACTAGTTATACTAAGACATGCTAATTTAGGAAATTTTTGGAAGATGTCAATAGATATTGTGCCTCGTGCGTTTGGAAGGGGCTTAGAAATAGTAATTATTGACACAAGAAATTATCTAGTATACTTCATATATTTTAAAATAGGCCTAGAAAAAACTAAAAATTGGAAGTTTGATATCAATAAAAATATCATTATATTATTATAAATCTTTATATATATATATATATATATATATATATGAATTGTGGATTTTTTTTTAAATATATATATATATGTCGTGTTCTTGTCCTGTAAATTTTTGAAATTGGTGTGTCCCCGTGTTCGTGTCCGTGTCGTGTCTCGTGTCCATGTCGGTGTTGGTGCTTCATAGGCGGCGCCCTACAATCCAAATCGAGCCAAGACCAAACAGCTCCGCATGGGCTCCACCCGGCCATACTCCTAAACATGACTCGAGCTAGACTGAATGGCTCCGCCCGGGGGTTCCACTTGGCCCTACAAGGACATTCACGTCCTTCCATATCATGAGGGATACGTCATTACAGACTCGCTATCTCCGGGATCACCCTCGACCATTCTAAGTAATATCCCCGTGAGATTGCCAACCAACGTCATCATCTCCACCTATAATAAATACAGACACGACCACTACTAGAAAAATGGGCATCAGCAACGGCCGAGCCATTGTAATAGAGTCGTGACAGAAAGTCGCGTTGCTGATAACTTAGCAACGGCTCAGCAACGGCCCGAGCGGCCGTTGCTAAAAATATTATCAGCAACGGTTTTGCCACGGACTCGGAGCCGTTGCTGATAACATTAATAGCAACGGCCGCTGAGTTCGTAGCAACGCCGTTAGTAAAAGCCCGTCGCTAAGCCGTTGCTGTAGGTCATCAGCAACGGCTTTCGATACACTTTTAGCAACGGCTTTCCCACGGACGGCCGTGGGAAAGCCGTTGCTGATGATGTGAACCTGGTAACGAAAAAATTTAAAATTTTAAATTTCCATTGATACATTGATACACATTATCTGATACATAACTCACACACCCATACACTCATACACACATTCATTCACACATCACAAACACACCAAGATATACATCAAAACAATTATATTTATATTGATAATTATCCATGATAGTATAAAAATAATTCAAATGCAAAATTGAAGTATCAATATCCAAACAAAATAAGTTAAACAAGTTCAATATCTCAGTAACAAAGTCAATATAAACAAAATCTCACGATGACGATGGAGGATGGTCTGGATCATATGGCGGGGTCTGGAGTGCTTGAGTGTACACCGGCGTGGACTGACTCGCGGACGATGGATTAGATGATGCCGAAGAGATGCCTACTTCGGGATGACCTGACATGTTGCGTAGCATAGCTTGTATATCCGCCATCATCTGACTCTGGCGCTCCATTATCTCAGTCTGACGCGCGACCGTGTCCTCTAGAGTCATTATTCTGCTACTATGATCATAACTGGATCTAGAGGTGGACGGCCGCTCACCAGCGACCGGAGGGGTCGGTGCCCCAAGTGGCCCTAGTACGGCTCGCGCATGACCACTATCTGCGAAGCCATATACGCGGCCATGGTCCCAGCCACCTGCGGCCTCAACCCACGATGCTGCGTCAAAGTCCTCGGGGGGAACCCCGCGCTGCACCACCGTCTGGCTGTAGGTCTCCTACTCGAGTTTGATTTTTTGTTTAATATTTATCATAAAACTTAAATTATAAATATATAATGAATAATTTAAACAAATATATAATTACCATAATGTATGCAGCGCGGTTGTCGATGTACTCCCCCGTCCCATGTGCTCGACGGTGAGTCCGCTCAAACACCGCCATCGGGGAGGGTCGCTGGACAGTCCCGTCATCCGACACCGTCGTCTACATTTACAAAACAAATACATTAATTAGTACACATAGTAACAAATAAAATATATAATTAAAAGATATACTTACCATACGGTTCACGTGCACTACAAATGCAACAGAGCCGCCGGTGTGACGCGCTGCTCCCCTCGACATGCGATTTCTAGCCGCATTCCGAGAAACCTCCTGCCATTGATCCGTCGACCATATTCCCACGAGCTGGTCCCATATATCCGGAGTAATCCAACCGGGGCCGTATCCCCGAGTCTCCGCGATGTTAGTGGTCCCAGCTCGGGCCATCGCCTGGGACCGAGCTTGCCCCAGCTGCCCGTTGTACCTTGCTCGGGAAATAGCCTCCCAGGCAGCGTAAATGAAGGGCCTCTGGTCCTCGGCCCATGTATAGCGAGCTTGCAAAATAATAATATTAGTACCAATATTAATATATCATCATGCATGTAAAAAAAAAAAAAATACGTGCCTCAAACTCGCGCCATAACATGTCGACGTGCTCGCTAGGCACGTGAGACCACGTAGGCCATGCCCCGTGCATGTATCGTCGAATAGTAGAAGAAATGCTCCTCGGCACTTCTTCTTGCTCGAACCTGCACAACAAAAATAAATTTTAATATTATATTATGATATAATTAATTTGTAATGATTCATAATTCATGATATATTACCGCTCCCCAATCACGCTAATCAATCTACGTGACTCTGTGGCTGGTGGAGGCTGCCACCTGTTCGGTCTGCGTGGCCGCCTGCGTCTGGATGTACTAGCCTCGGCAGTATCATCGGCATGAGGATCAGCAATAGGAGGATCAGCAGCATGAGTAAGTGCTGGAGTCTCACCAATCGGAGACTCCGAAGCTCTCCTGCGTCGATAACCACGACCAGACATATCTGTCGAACAAACATATAATCAGATTATTGTATAAATAGTAGAGATATATTTAATAAAATATATACTTTACAATTATTCCTCATCATCTGAATAATAGTCTTCGAATTCTTCCTCTTCTTCCTCTTCTTCCTCTTCTTCATCTTCTTCATCTCCAGCTTCCTCAATTTCATGATCGTCATCATCAGCATATTCAACTTCTAATTGAATTGACGTTGTGTCTGCATCCTCGAGTATTGGAATAATATGATCCACAACAGGAGGATCATCTTCTTGATAGAAACCATGTGTCATATCAGGTATCAGCTCATTTTCTCCTACTATCGGATCAATTTTTCCTCTACCTTTTGTCTTACAGACTACACGCCAATCTGCTCTATCTTTATTTCGAGCCGGATACTTCGCGTAATATACTTGTTCGGCTTGTGATGCCAATATAAAAGGCTCATTTGCTGCCAATTTCGATTTGTAATTAACCTCAACAAGTTTGTATTTTGGATGAACTTTCATGCCCCTTCTGTTGTATCGAACCAATGACATTTAAATAGGATCACTGATTTCAAGCCGAAGTAGTGCAACTCTATCACTTCTTCCACCAGTCCATAAAAATCCATATCACATTCAACATAGGTTGTCCCTTTCACGCAGACCCCAGCATTCATCGTCTTCTTTGTAAATGAATATTCAACCGTGTGAAATTTATACCCGTTAACAAAATATCCGCTATAGCACGACACAAGTCGCGACGGTCCACTAACAAACTCAAATATTCTTTCATCTATTTCAGCTCTGTGATCTTTGCTGTAAGTCTGAATCCAAGTAGGGAAATCACGATTTCGTAATCTCTCCAATTCTTGATCGTTGTGAATAGAGTATTTTTGCACCATCTCAATGTCAAATATTTCAATGAATTGTTCAATCTCTGGACAATTGAGTAATACATACAAGTGTGCCAAATGATACTCTTCATCGCTTAAGTGTCGAGATGGACGAGAACCAAAAGCACGACCAGAGTGACAAAATATATTTAAACATCCATCTGAATATCGAACACCCCCATCGTCGTTACGTGGAAGACGATCAAATCTTGTCTGTACTGTCGATTCAAAGTAAAATGAGCAGAATGTTGAAATTTCTTGGATGATATACGATTCAGATATTGATCCTTCAACAGCTGCGGTGTTCTTTACTTTTTTCTTCAGACGATTCATGTATCTTTCAAATAAGTACATCCACCGATATTGAACGGGGCCACCAACTCGTGCCTCGTATGCCAAGTGTATCGGTAGATGCTCCATCGAGTCAAAAAATGCAGGAGGGAAAAACTGCTCCAGCTTGTATATGATTTCAACAATATTATTTTCAAGTGTTGACATATCTTCGACTCGAAGGACATTTGCACAGATGTTTCTAAAAAACATACTTAATTCAGTCAACGTACCCCAAATATTATTAGGTAGAAGATCTCGAAATGCGATCGGAAGTAATCTCTGCATGAATACATGACAATCATGACTCTTCATCCCTGATATTTTGCAATCATCGACGTTCACACATCGAGATAAGTTTGAAGCATATCCATCGGGTAATCTGAGTTCTTTTACCCATTGACAAACATCTTTGATCTGTTGTTTATTTAACACATATAGGGCCTTCGGTTTCAGATATCGTCCGTTGACCTCTTGTAACTCCAACTCTGGTCTTTTACAAAGTATTTTCAGATCATGTCGGGCTTTGACATTATCTTTAGTTTTTCCAAAAATATCCATCAAAGTGTTGAAAATATTATCAAACATATTTTTTTCAATGTGCATGACATCTAAATTATGTCGAATCAATAATGAACTCCAATAGGGCAATTCCCAAAAGATACTTTTTTTCATCCAGTTGTGTGTTTGGCCAAAACCTGACACTCTTTCATTGCGACCAAATACTATATCTGGAAGTGCTGAAACACGTGCTAATATTTGTTCACCAGACAACATCGGTGGTGGCCCATCTCTTTCGACTCTGCCCTTAGTAAATTTATTACGATTCCTTCGATATTGATGATTAACCGGTAGGAATCGATGATGACAATCAAAGAATGAGATTTTTCGTCCATTCTGAAGACTGATTGATTTAGAGTGTTCCATACAATACAGACAAGAGAGTCGGCAGTGAGTGCTCCAACCCGACAACATGCCGTACGCGGGGAAATCATTGATTGTCCACAAGACCGCGGCCTTTAAATTGAAGTTTTGCTTCCGATGACAATCATAAGTGACAGCTCCCTCAGTCCACAATGTTTTCAATTCATCTATCAAGGGTCTGAGAAATATGTCAATTTCTTTTCGCGGACCCTTAGGACCCGGAATAATCATCGAAAGATAAATAAATTCATCTTTCATGCACATTGACGGTGGCAAATTATAAACTGTCAGCAGCACTGGTCAAACTGAATAAGGAGTTGCAGAATGTCCAAACGGATTAAAACCATCTGTGCATAATCCCAATCTGATATTTCTAGTATCCCTAGCAAATGAAGGATAACATGTATCCAAATGTTTCCATGCTTCACTGTCAGATGGATGAGTCATTACTGTATCATCACGACTTCTTGCATGCCAACTCATGTAGGGGGCTGTCTTTTCCGACATGAATAATCTTTGAAGCCTCGATGTTAGTGGAAAATACCGAAGCACCTTAAACGGGATATTTTTCTGTCGGACCGATTTCTTCTCCTTGTAACGAGGGTGTTGACATACAGGGCATTTATCCAACTGCACATTTTCTTTATAATATAAAATGCAGTTATTTTGGCACGCGTGTATTTTTTCGTACCCAAGCCCCAATTTTCTCATTAGCTTTTTAGTCTTATAAAAAGTTGGCTCAAACTTGTTATCAGTAGGCAGCATTCCATTAATCAATCCAGCAATCCGATCATACGCAACTCCGCTGATATTACAATCGGCCTTGATGTTTAAGAGCTGTGTCATTGCTGAAAACCTAGTGTATTTAGGACAATTCTCATACAAAGGTTCATCGACAGCTTTCAACATCTCGTAAAATTTTGCAGCTTCTTTATTCGGTAATTCAATTTCTACCGCAGTTTGTACTTCTGTGATATCAACCGCTGTAGTATCTGGTGGGACTGATGTCTGAAGAACTGGCCGATCAATATTATCATTCAGGTGGAATTGACCCCCAAGACTATCAAGTATCATAGTTCTATAGGGATTACATTGACCGGATGAAGAAGCACCAGCAGAGGAAGATTCACCATATGTCTGAACGACAGGATTGCTCGACGTCCCGACTTCGCGTGACTCCCCGTGACAAGTCCATAGAAAATATCTTGGTGCAAATCCTTTGGTATATAGATGCAGAGTGACAGTCTCCCGATCCAAAAATCGTCCATTCGAACAAATGCGGCATGGACATCAGATTTGATCACCCATGCTAACGAAATTCCGATTCGAATAGGCAAAATTTAGGAAGTACGTTACGCCTAATCGAAACTCATTCGTTAAAGCTCCACGATCAAGACGTCGGTACATCCAACTTCGATCAGCCGACATGATTCTGTCAATCAATGACAATTTCTTTAGTTAATGTCTTTAGGTGAGATTGTCCTATTCCATTCGGGATTTATGTTATTCGTACTGCACTTACGTTTTTATTTTAACTGTTAACTAATTATTCTAAATTTCGGCAGCATCTCCCTACAGTTCTCCGAATACGCATATCATCTGGGCGCGTATCGGAGAACAAGAGAGATGTTGCCGAAATTTAGAATAATTAGTTAACAGTTAAAATAAAAATGTAAGTGCAGTACAAATAACTATATTCCCAAATTGTCCAATCAGGGACAATTCAAGAATTGTACGTTGTATAAAAGATCATCTACTTCTTTTACACGAACATACAATCCCCGAACGGATCTAAGGTTTTGCTAAATCATATCCGACTCGTCGATGCGTACGTGAAACATATCAACTCGTCGGATGAATGATTATTTTCTAAGTATTTCGAGACAGTTCGAGTCCTTATTGGACGATTCCGGCGCGCGTCCGAAGTGGACGATTCCGGCACGTGTCCGAATTGGATAATTCCGAAATTAATCTAAACCCTAAAAATTATTCTAACAAATTAAACAATTAATCTAAATAATTAATTAACAATTAATTAACAATTAAAAAATAATTAAAAAACAATTAAAAAATATTATTAAACTACAAATTCTGGCGCCGGAGTCAGGTGGACTCCGGCGCCAGCGTACAGTGGCCGGACACACTGTCCGGCCAATGTACAAGGTCCGGCGGCGGCCATTGGCCGACCGCCGCCGGCCGAAACCCTATTTTTAGGGTTCCGGTCGAATTTTCTACCGACCGCAACGGGAAGAGACGGCTGGCCGGAGGGCACATACCTGACAATGTCGGTAGCAGCGGGAGGCGTCATCGGTGTCATCGGCGTCGGCAGCGGCGGCGAGAGGCAGGAGAGGAGGAGGTGGCGGCGACAACAGCGGGAGGAAGAAGGGGGGCGAGCGCGATCTGTGAATAAATCACACTATTCGGTCGACCGACGGGTCGACCGAATGGATCGTGACTTCATCGATCCGCCATCCGGTCGATCGATCGGTCGACCGATGGACCTTCTATAATATATTTGCGTTGATCGATCGACCGACGGGTTGATCGAATGAGTCGCGAGATCAGCGATCCGCAATTCGGTCGACCGGTCGATCGACCGACGCACACACTGCCATTTTTCCGCTTCTGTCGATCGACCGACCGGTCGACCAAAAATTTGACAGACCGAGCAGACCAGTTTGCTTAGGCTGTGTTTGCTCGTTTATGGTTTAATAATTTTAAAACATAAATATTATATAAGAATTATCTCCCATTTGGATTCAATAAAAATATCTAAAAAATTAAAATATAGTTTTTGGGGTCTAGTACAAATTTTTAGAAAACGAAATTTTTTTAATCTCTCGAGTCAAATATGGGTAGGCTAAAGGCTTCCAAAAATTCCTTAAAAATACATCGTTATCTAATTTCTACCCAAGGAACAATTACCGTCATTTTTTATGTTAGGAAAATATCTAGGTCATATAGATCTCCAAGGAGCTCCCTAGGTTATTTCAGGACGGTCTCCGGGTTTACATGATTTGGGATTCGAGAATGGTTTTTGGGTTCTTATGTATCATAAAGAGGATTTACAATATAAACTAGACACCCTAAATCTAAACTCTACTTTTCAAAGAATCCCGAGCGTCGACGAGCGTCCTTGCCGATTTCTCCTATTTCTTCAATTTTTCTGATCGGGGACGACGTGCGCTAACCGATATGGAACCTAAAAGTATTTCTCAATTAAATCATTAGTTCCATGTTTGTTATCATCAAAACCGAGATTAAGACCAATGTTGAAAACCTTAAGCCAACACCTACCACTAACGCCCTACGATGGTACGGGCGATCCTACAATAAACCTGACGATGTTCAAGACCACGATGCTCTACCACAGAGCAAACGACCCCGCACTTTACAAGGCCTTTCCAACTTTTCTGGGAAAAACCGCTTTAATGTGGTTTGCCTCCGTCCCGCCAAGGTTTATCCACTCATTTGAGGACCTCTCCCGCGTCTTCCTCAACCGGTTCACCACATCGTGTGTCTACCACAAAACAAAGAACGCTCTACACTACATCAGGCAGGGGCAACATGAGTCCTTAAGGGAATACATATGCATGTTTCAGGTTGTAGCTGTTGAAATTCCCAACCTAGACTCACGAGTCGAATTCTCCTCCATCAAATTCGGGCTGAAGCTCAGACACTTTGCCGACCATATAATCCTGACGAAGCTCAAGGATATGATCGAGTTTCAGGAGAAAGCCGCTAGCTTCATAGAGATGAAAGAACTCCGAAAAGCTAAAAAGATCGACATGCAAAACCTTAGAGCAGGAAATAGCTTTCTCACTTTTTCTTGGAAATGACTTTCCATGTGAAAATTGTTTGACTTTGATTTGTGTCACCAAACCAAGCAAAGGAAAACTCAAGTGGCAAATTTGGGAGAGCGGTTTCCTTTCCTTCATTTCCCACTCTTTCTAGAGAACTAACCCACTGTTAATTAGCTTTTTTTTACTTAACTTTTTTTTAAACTTAAATTGGCTTTATAACATATATAGCAACTTAAATTGGCTTTATAACATATATAGCAATTACAAGACGTACAAAAATAAGAAAATTATTGACGTGAAAATGTGCATAAAGAAATATTCTTATATTTTCGTATGGGAATGATTAGTGGCGGACGTAGAAATTTCAATGAGCGAGGCCCAATTTAGGATATAAAAATTTAATAAATATTATTTTAATTCTTTATTTTCTATTTTTTTAATTAAAATCATAACTTATAATAGTACAAATTTCTTTTTCTATTTTTATATTTTGAAAATATTGCTAAAATATTTAAATTATAAATAATTAAAGCTATTGTGAAAATTTTTCCATCTAAATTATCCAAATCAAGCTCTACTATGATGCGGTTGTCGCCTTACGCATCTCGAGTGCCGACCTTATGAAGCTATATGAAGAAAACTAAAAAATTAGTAAGAGATTAACAAAATTACAAATACTTACAGAAAAATAATTGTTTTTTGTTGCATTAATAGTACTTAATATTATATTAAAAGTAAAAACTAACTCGACACGATAAAGATGTATTATATAATTAATATAAATATTTTTAGATTTGGATTCTCAATTAAATAAATTTCACAATCATGGATGAAATATAACATAATTTTAAATTTATTTTCTTGGATATTTGATGAGAAAATTAATTATTCAATCATATATTGAATAACTCATACGCAAAAGTTCACACAACTTTATAATATGAGCATGAATAATAGCATAGAAAAAAATATTAGAAATAAATTAAACCAACATGAGAGCTTTAGATGTAAAAAATTAATGGATAAAATTTTGAATTTAACTTATAAACTAATAAATAAAATTTTGGAGTTAAGTAAGAGATTAATAGAGAAAATTTTGGATTTTTTTAAATTAAAAAATTAGTTTTTATATTTAGCCATTATGAAAAAAAAATAAATAATGAATATAAAAGACAAGAGATGAGATTCGAACCTAAGATATATAAGCAAAAAATCAAAATAATTAACCACTAGGCTATGAATACATTAAAGAAAAAAGTTGAAATTAATTATAGTAATGCAATTTTACCATATATTTTTTTTAAAATTATCAAATTATATTTAAATGTTTGATATTTTAGAAAATTTCAAGGGGACCAAATGACCCCCTTGGCCCTAGTGTAGGTCCGCCCCTATGAATGATAATTAAAATCAGTTAATCACGATTAACCGACTAATCGAATCATAATATTTGATTATGGATAATTATTTGTATCATTTTTAGTTTGATAAGTAGATTTACAAAACTACTTAAAATTGACTCAGTTTCAATTATCACTTCGTTGATAGCGACAATTGAAATCAGTTTTACATGTATATTAATAATATATATAATTTAATAAAATATTAAAAAATATTACTTAAGGTATACTTTATTTTTTTGATTCATTTAAGATATTTTTATTTAATAATCACCGCCTACTTGCACATAAGTTTCTTACTAGTTTCAATTATTGTAAATTATTTTATTTTATTTTTAATAATGGATAATCATATTTGTTTGAAACCAAACCAGAAAAAAAAAATTGGATTATATATTCAATAATTTTCTAAAATCGAATTTTAGGGGAAAGAAATTCCCAGATTCAGATTTTAAAAATCAAAATTGTCAAAATCGGAATCTAATGGATTAGATACCCACTTTACCCCTATGGTTAGAGACTTTGGTCAAAAATATAAAAAAAGTATAAAAAATATTTTAAATTTATAAAATACTTTTTTATGATAAAGATAAGATATTAGAGAATAAAAAATATATTTTTAAACTCTCTAATATATTAAAGACTTTTGCACAGAGTTTATAAATTTAAATTTAAATTAAAAATTATGAAATATTTCGATGTAAAATATTTTTTTGGATCAAAGTAAATCTTTTTATTATCAAAAAATTATTTCATGAATTCAAATATTATTTAAAAAGATTATGAAGCTATTATAGACTTTGCAGAAAAATATCTAATGAGTTAGTGACTTTTATTTATAATAATTTTTTAATTATAAAAAATAAAATTTAATTCATAAAATATATATGTGATATAAAAGATGTGCTAGAGTCTATCAAAATATTTTGGACAAAAAATATTTTAATATTTTTATTTTAAATTTAATTTTATAGACTTTGGGCAAAAGTCTCTAATTGTCCTAAGTCTATAATAATTTTATAATTTTAAAAAATAATTTTAATTATTTTTTTTTAAATACAAAAGATGTGTTGTGGTTAAAAAAAATATTTTTTATTAAAATATTTTATAATTTATAATTTTACTTTTATTTTTAAAAATATTGTGCAAAAATTTTTATTGAATTAAAAAGTTTAAAAATATATTTTTTAATTCTAACACCTCAGTTTTATTATATATATATATATATATATATATATATATATATATATATATATATATATATATATATATATATATATATATATATATTAAATTTTAAACTAAAGTCTCGTTAGAGATTTTGGCCGTAAAATAGATAACAAATTTATTAGATTTTGATTTTGAAAATTTTGATCCCAAATTTCGAATCATGGAATTTTTATATATTTATATGAAACCAATTTTTCTTAACGCTGTGGCATACTCGTAATAATATTACAAATAGAAATCGCGGTTTCTACCCAAAACCCTTCTTCCCGGTGGCGACAGTGGCGACTGCTTCACTTCTTCCGCAGTGCTCGATGGAGACAAGGGCGACAGGTAACTTTCTTCCCTCCTTCTTCTTCCTGGCTAGATCTGGCCCGACCCCCTCTTCTTCTTTTCGGCCAGATCTGGCCCGATTCCCTTCTAAAACTCATGTTATACACTATTATAAAGTTATGTTAAAACAAGATGAATATATGTGATGCAAATAAAAGCTGCAATTGGCATGAAAACCTGTTTCCTAAGTTCCCTTCTTCCTCTTCATCACAATATTTTTCTTAAAATGTTTCTGTGGCAGCAAAACTAAAACACCATTTATGCAAATCTACTTTATCAGCATCAAGTTTGATCAGTAAAGGTAGATATGTATTCAGGTCATTATCAACAGTCAGCAATTTTCCCCCTTCAATGTGCTTGTATATGAATGTTGGTAGTGCATAATTTACATATTGTTCAATGTTGCACTCTACGATTGTAATTTGTGTATCCTGTGATAAACGTTAATAGTAACTAGTTTATTATTGTCTTGCAGATGCTAGTATATGAGTTCATGCCTAATGGTACTCTACGTGATCACCTTTCTGGTAAATAAAATTGTTTTTTTTTTTTCTGATGCCACAGTTGTTCACAGGAATTTCATTCAAAACATGTTCCTTTCTGTACCATGAATAGAAGTATAGAACTAGTCAAATAGCATTTAATAGGACAGAGTACCTATGAACTCATTATATCTGGAACCTATGGTCCAAGAGATTGAGATGCTTTGGTATTTAACTTGCTTGTCAATTTAGTTTTTGAGACTGCTTTGTTTGTGGATGTTCCTTTTTTCATAGACCTTTGTACCTATTGAAGTTCTCTGGAAGGGTTCTCTCTTGGAAATTTGAAGCATACATGATTTTTTTATGGTTCTTACCGGGCTATTTTTTCATTTGTTAGTTTTTGGTCATTGCATTTCGAATTGATTTGGGATATCAATCCTGCACGTATTTTATGGTTAGATCTGGATAGTGGTTGTAACCTTGTAGGTAGTCCTAGTAAGCCTTTTACTTATTTCGTGCTCTTCATCATACCTTGACATGCCAAATTGGTACATACAAGCATGCACCAGCAGCAGTCATAATTCCACCAGAAACAAGTTACAAAATTGTGTCCCTTTTTTTAGATCAGTGTAGACTGTAGAGATAAAGCAAGTTGGAATAAAGTTGCTTTTTCATGTTTGCTCAGGAAGAGAATTCCATTTTATGTCCCTTTCAACTTGTTCTTTCTATAATCACAGTTTTTTTATTCCTCTGCTATAGTTCATAACATAATTCAATGCCAGCAGGTTTTGATGTGATCTAACTGTTGAATTTATTATGTAACAAGTAGAATAAAAGAGCCTCTAAACTTGCCACAAGGTTACGCATTGCATTAGGTGCTTCTAAGGACATGCTCTATCTACATACTGAAGCTGATCCTCCTATATTTCACCGTGATATAAAAGCCAGCAACATCTTGTAGACTCCAGGTTCACTGCCAAAGTTGCTCCTTTTACTGTATGAACTTCTTTTAGAATCTAGATATTACCTGATTTTTCTATAGAGAGGTGGTCATAGAGGCATCAATCTCAAACTTTGATTTTTTGGATCAAACTCGAATACTTTAAACATTTGGCTTGCCAAATACTTTAATATTTGGAGGGGTAGGAGAGGATAAAACTACGAAAGACATTTTATTAACTGAACCCTTCCTCTAGAAAAAGGTACAATATGACCTAGGAGTAAGATAATAAAAGTAGACCAATACTAAATGGTAAAATACCCTAATACTCTCAACATCTTAATTTAGTAAGAAATAGAGGTGGCAATGAGCCGGGCCCGGCCCGGTTCTGGGCTGTGCTTGACCCGGCCCGTCTGTACCCAAGGGGCGGGCTGGGCTCGCCCCCTTGGGCACGTGGGCCGTGCCGAGCCCAGCACGTGTGCCAAGCCCGACACGGCACTGGCCCGGCTGGCCCTGCGCCCGCAGGCTAGGCCTGGCACCAATCTACACCCAGGCCTAGCCTGGTTTTCTGTGCTAGACTTGAGCAATATATACTTTACTTAGTAAAATTATATGGAAACAGTTAATAGGTCTTAGTGCGGTGGTTAGTTCGTCAGAAAAAGATGTGAAGGTCGGTGGTTTGAGTCTCACCTCCGACCTTAATACTTCATGTTTTTAATAATTCGGGCCAGCTCGAGCCCAGCCCTAGCCCGAGCCCGAAGGGGCGGGCTCAGGCCCGGGCTGGGCCGCCCCTTTGAGCAGTCGGGCCGTGCCTACCCGGGCTTGGGCCGGCCTAGGCACGACCCATTGCCACCTCTAGTAAGAAATAGCATGAATTGCTCAAGCATTACATTGCATTACATCAAACAAGGAAAGTGTAGGTTCATAGTCAAACGCTGCAAGGGGCAAGAACAAATTGCAACAATGGAAAGAGTGACAAAAGCAAATGAACCAAAAGGAGAGAAAAGAGAACATCAGAAGATTCTACTCTACTCGGCCACAATGCTGCTTTGCTTGCGATGAGGTGCAGCAGTGAGCGAGCGAGCGAGCTAAGGTTATGGTTAGGTCATTTACTTACTGCTACTGGATCACTAGTCCTTATGATTGGCATATTGATACATAACTCAGGTAGTCAACAAAGGGGAGGGACAGGAGGGCACCTAGGAGGGAGGGTGAGAAGGGCGTCACTGATCGGTGATTATCCCCTCTCTTGTCTCTCTCATGCATCCTCTATTAAAAGTACAAAAAAGGAAGAAAGGGACAATCATAGGGAAGGATAGGAGGAGATACTGGCGGGGAGATGCCGAAGAAATCGTCGATGACAGGGTCGACCGACTGCGGCGCACGGTTGTGTTCGGCGAGTGTCGGGCGGGTGCGAAATTAGGGATGCAACTGTTGGTTTAATCAATAATCCAAATCCAACCATTCAAAGATCTGTTGTACGAAATCGAAATCCATCAACTTTTATCCAAAAACGAAAGCAATTAAAACTTTATCATGGTGGTTCGAGTTTGATCCAGAAAATCAAAGTGTTGGTTTATTGATTCAATTTTTTTATTTTTGATTTATATTGTTTGCAGCTATTGTTAGCAGCCAGGGAAGGCAGAGTATACCTGTTCCTGCAACCATGGATAGTACGTATATGTTCTCATTTTGTAAATTTCAAAATTCTTATCTGTAATAGAGAGGTAGAACAGTTTTGATTAGATTCAATAGTTGGTGATTAGCGACAAAAGATTGGAGCATGTCTTTGCAACTAGCTATTTGTCTCAAGACGTGCTATATTTCTTTCCTCATTTGAATGGCACTAAGCTAACTTACTAAATCAGATGCTTGTTTATAATTATGTAATTTGTGGGTTTATCATCTTTATGGCACCACCACCAAAACAAACTCTCTTTTTGGTCTGAGTAGCTTTGCCTAACTCTCTCTCTTTTCTAAAAAAAACTTGTTTCAAGATGCAAAGTAATAAACCGAGTTGCTCAAGTTGACACAGCCATCAAGGCATCAAAATGAAATGACCTATATGTGTTGTTAAGGAACTTTAGTAATTCAAACCACTACACTCTCGTTGCAATAAATAAGCTTAGCATACAAATAGAAGGTTTGTTTTACACTTGGTTATTATCAGCCTACCTTTACCATTTGTTACCTTAGAATTTTCACAAGGAACACACATTAAAGAAGTAGGTTTATTACTTTAGACTGAAAATTTGGTGGCTTCTTTACTCTCATCTCAAAACAATTAAACTAGGTTCATCTAGCTGTTTTCTTTTCTTGTATCCAAGATTCATAAATATATGGCCGTTATTTTTACACAGTCACCTCTTGTATATTAGATATACAATGTTATATCGGGTTATTTTGATATTCAATTCATATTGTATCATTCATGTCTAATTTATATATTGTTGAATCCATAATCTAGAATTAGTTTTAACTTCTTATGGTTACATATTGTAGTTTGTATTGTTTCTGGCCACTATTCAATATATAATACACCTAGCTAATTATCTGGGTTTTTTTTTGCTGGACCACTTCAAATATTGAACTCTACTAATTGTATTACAGTTATACTTAGGCATTTCTGCTTGAGAGAAAAATTCTCCCATTGTATTGTCTCAATATTGTTTGTTTATCTTGCTTTAGTTGACTCACAGCCAACTATGGAAGAAACAATCATAGTAGGTGATGACCTTATGCTGGGGCCACCATCACCTGTCATTCCTCCGGAGATTGCATCTCATGTTCTTGAAGGTGTTGACTTATGTGATGGAATATTGAGGAATTTTTTTTTATGTAAGTGATAATGAGTGATGCCATATATCTCTATAATGGTATTCTTGTAGTGCATCCAATCTTAAAATGATGTTATTGAGTCTCTCACCTTAAACTAAATATAGCAATGATACTTATTCATTAATTGCCCCAGGCTTGCAGATCAATGACATTGAACCATTTTGCCAAGATGAGATTGTCTTGTATCAGGAGTGTGTTACAAAAAGGGTTAGTAGCATCTATGTTCTCCTTCATTGTGTTAACACTGAAATATTCTCAAGTCAACATGCTATATGGGTTATTCTTTTGGATCAAACTGCAAACAGGATAAAGAGCTAAGACAAAGGCTCTTTGATAGTGAGCACAAGTTGGGTTTGTCTATGCCATTGGATGAAGCAAAGGAAAGAGCTGATCAACTTCAATCTGATGTTACATCTCTCGAGAGGTGCAATATTTTTTTTTTGTTCTTTTTTTATTTCTACCATATTGCGTTGAATTTGCAGTCACAATGGATGTCATTGGTATTTGTACTTTTACATATACACACAAACTCATAGAAGAGTCCATATATCTTAGCATGTAAGATTTGTCTCATGATATTTGATTAAATTGGCAGAATTGCACAATCTATTATTTTCATGAGAAGTTTGAATTGAGGTTTTATAGATATGCTTGTTCATCCAGCATTTCCAATTCACTGCAACAACTCAAAAAACAGAAATGAATATCATCCTTTTTGTTTTCAATTGACAAATTATATGTTATTGCTAAAGTATACATCTTTTACTCGAAAGTAGAAGCTGCTTAAGTTTAAGAAAATGCCTTTATCCCCAATAACAGGGTAAGCCTAATAGATAGAACCCTGATAAGGCATTTCACATCTTTTACTTGAAAGTAGAAACTTCTTACGTCTAAGAAAATGCTTTTATCCCCAATAACAGGGTAAGCCTAATAGATAGAACCCTAACAAGGCATTACTCTTGTTAATAGATTTGAGTCCCTTCCTAACAACATAAGCTTTTGGGAAAACTAGTCAACCAATCAAATTTAGCATGATATCAAAGTACCAGATCCTCAGTTCGAATCCTATCAGTATTAGTATTAAAAAAATATCCCTAATGAAGTTTAGTTAGTGGATGTGTTGGTCATGGGCTAGTCTATAGGCACCAATGTGAGGGGGAATGCTAATAGATTGGGTGCCTTCCTAACAGTTTAAGGCTTTAAACAATTGGGGAAAGTTGGTCACCCAAACAAATATAACCATCTCTTATAACCATATTTATCAAAATTTGGTGTTCAATCATGTAAGGAGAAAAAATTTCAGCATCTTCCCTACTTATGAATGCTTTCTCTATGGTATGAAATTTGTTAATAATGATTTGACTGCAAAATCATTTTTTATTAGCTCTTTATGACGTTTTACCTCTCCTATCCTAGGCACATGATCCTTGCAAGTGGAGTTGAAGGCATGGAAGGATTCCGCCAGCGCTGGAGCTTGCATGGACGCATTCAGGATACCAAGTACTGGTCCAAAATTTTCCTTGTGATTTTTGAATTATCTTTACTATGATTCTTTATATGATTGTATATTGCAGATATATGAAATCCAATAACTTTCTGAAAAATATTATAATCTTTAAACAGTTGGTACTGTGTGTTTATAGCTTCAGGTTTTACTAATTTTTTTAACACCCCAATAGTTTCATGTATCAGAAGGAGCTAATCCTTATTTATTTTCTTTCTTTTTCTTTTCTACTGCTTCATTTCTTTTGCTTTTCTTGTTTTGTGCAGAGGAAGATTGGAAGCTTTGAACCAGGGAATTGAGAAGAGGAAACATGATAAGATCCAAGAAGAATCTAAAGGAGCTAATGTTAAGAAGAAATGGTTCTTTTGGTAGATAAATTTGTTTGCTACCAAGTGATTTCTGGCAAGTAGACCTTGAAGCACATCTAAACTATGTTTTCTCCTCAAAACTGGAACTAGTCATGTTACTGTTCCTGGCAAGGGGAAGTTGTGTTGGCACCCTATGAGTTGCAATATGTTCACTCCCAGACTCCAAAGGATCGCACAGCACAAATAGCAATTGATAAGATGCAGACATAAGAACAGCTAGAAGTCATGGAATTGATAAGATGCAGACATAAGAACAGCTAGAAGTCATACTTATAATCATTATTTTGATTTCTGAAGCTGGATTAATTGGCGAGAAATCTAAAACTTGAAAGATCGTCAAACACACTTGGATTGTAATGATTATAAAACAGAAAATATATATTGTTAAAGGAACTTGCTTTGCACTATTCGCTCATGGTAGGAAGAGGAACTTGGTGACAGTTGTCGTTCCTATCTCAGGATATTGTATTTTTCATCAGTTAGGATCCTCAAAATTTTCTCTTATTTGAGGACTGTTGTTTCCAGTGATCAATAAAATTACAATTAGTCACAAAAAGACTTTTTAAGTCTGCTGCTATCGAACTTTCTACAGTATTTCAACGTGTTGGCAACCATCTCAAGTCTTCGGGGATTGTACACCAATATATTTGGAGTGAAGTCTGCGCTTACTAACAACAGTATGATGGTTTGTTGGTTACGCTTAAGGATGCTGTAATTACCATCTCATAGTAGAAAATATGATGGTTTGTTGGTTACGACTTAAGGATGCTGTAATTACCATCTCATAGTAGAAAATTGGAGCATCGCGGTCACTAG
Source organism: Canna indica (assembly GCA_034359265.1). Taxonomy (NCBI): domain Eukaryota; kingdom Viridiplantae; phylum Streptophyta; class Magnoliopsida; order Zingiberales; family Cannaceae; genus Canna; species Canna indica. The sequence goes on from CP136898.1 coordinate 44,991,363, forward strand.
TGCCACTGCATTATGGCTATGGACATGCAGGAATTGCAGAGAACCAAAAAAACAAGTAGAAGACTAAGTTTAAAGGTGGTAATGGCTGCCGGACCTCCGACCATCTTTGGGCTGTGGAGGTGGCAATAAGTTGGGCTAGCTCGTTGGTGGTTCGGACCTAGCCCAATTTGGGATGGGCTTGGCTCAGCCCAACCTCTTATTTTAGTCGGGGCCCGACACTTCTATTGAGGCAAGTATGTCGTACTCGGCCCGGCCCAGCTCGGGCTTGAACATGGTCCAATTTTTATTACTTTTTAAATAAATTAAATAATAATTTAAGTTATTTTTTTAAAAATACTTAAATACATATTTAATTCTATGTTTTTTATTTTTAAAATTATTTACTTAATAATATTTCATATTTTTAAATATATATTTGATCAATTATTTAATTATCTAAAATTATTTTTATTTTCTAAATTAGTTTTTATTTATTTTTTGGTCGGCCCGAGGCAGACCCGAACTTGGCCTGAGCCTGAGTGTTCGAGTCGCGGGTCAAGCTGGGTCGACCTAAAACGTGCCCAGCACGACCGAGAGATGGTTGAGCCCGGCCTATTGCTACCTTTATCGGGTCGTGTTGGATACAATTAGGAAATTTTTTGGTTGGTGTAACCTAAACACTTGGGGTTCAAGTCGAGCTCAGGCTGGCCTGAAAAATAAATAAAAATTAATTTGAAAATAAAAATAATTTTAAACAATTAAATTAATTAATTAAAAGTAAACTTTAAATTCTCAAATATTAATAAAAAAAATATAAATAATTTAAAACTTAAAATATGATGAAATAAGTATTTATTTAAGTATTTATAAATAACTAAATTATTAATTAATTTATTAAAAAAATCAAGCTATAATCGGGCTCAAGCTTGGTCTCGAGCAAGGCTTAGCATGCAGGTCAAGCCATGCATGACCCAACTTCGGGCCAGGCCGGGCACAACCCATGTGCCACAAAGAAGTCGCACAACCCAATTAAAATAGGAAAATTAGACTAAAAAGTTACAAGATTTGCAAAAATTTTATGTTCTACCTAGGATTTCAAAATTCGCCTGTAAATGCATTACGTTTACATCCGTTTATGTCATCTATCAAATCGTCAAGCGTCGTCTCAACTTAACTGAAGTGGAGGTAAACGACGCTTGTGTGGCCTGACGGCTGCATACGTGGCATGCATAGTTGTGAGCTCGTTATTAAAAAGTGGGCCTGTTAATAATCTACCCTACTTTTCTTCTTTCCATTGCTGCCACCTCTTACTGCTCTTCCTTCTTCTTCTTCTTCCGTACTTAATCTCCTCTCCCCCTCCTCCATTTTCTCGCGCCATGGATGACTTACTGTGCAGCCCCACGGAGGTGAAGACGTTCACGGCCGTGGCGGACGAGCGTGGAATGGAGGGTGAGGACGTGGCGCTCCATGCTGTCGGGTGCGGTGGCGATGGCCTGGCCACTTGTGGGAGAAGACGACGATCTGAAGGCTCGTAGGAGGAGGGTGGTCGGTGGAGAGGCGGAGGCTATTACAGGAGAAGTACGTCTACCTGGCGGAGGTCGCCGAAGAAGTCTCAGTTAGAGGAGGCAGGAGCGGCGATCCTTCCTCGGTGGGAGAGATCTCCGTTAGAAGCGTCCTTTAAGGCGGACTGGAGGACCGTATTGGAGCACATGCGGAGGGTGAAAGGGGTGAGGCCCTTCGAGAGTGTGCGCACCCCCTCCGTTTGCACTGTCGTCGTGCCGTTGGAGCCGTGTCTTGATCACATAGATGGGCAAAGGCAGCATGCCTCCATGACTCTGCCTAGGGACCCCGCCACCGCTCGTACGTAAGGCAGAGTCGACGATACATTATTGTGCCTACTACTCTCCGACGTCGGTGCCGTGGCAGCGGCCATAAGGGTGGAGGAGGAATGAAGCGGCGGAGTGCGGTGCGGGAGGGAAAGAGGGCGGAGAAGTGGGGAGGACGCCAAATGAGCATTTCAGTTTACCCATTTGAATGGCTATAAATTAGTGTTTCAGTGGGTCCTACGGGAGTTGGATGAGATCTGAACCGTTGATGACTCATGTGTGAGTCAAAAAAGGTGATAGAGCGTTGGTTGAGTCATGAGTGCGGATCCATATTCCACTTCATCTTCTTCGCTGCTCAGCTATATATAGCCCGTTGCCTTCCCATTCTCTTCCACCTATCTCTAACTATTCATATCAATCCAATATATTTCAATTGCTATGCTCTCATACTACTTTTCTTCCTTGATGGCTTCCGTTGCTCTGTTCTCGTACTAGTGGTATGTAGGCTTCACCCCTGCACAAAAGTCCATCATCTCCGACTTCCTCATTTCCCTCACTTTTGGCCCCCCCACAGAAGACGAAGACCAATATTTTGCTTGCCAACCAAGTCTCTGACGATGAGTGCTCCTTGGGCAAGTCGAAGCCGTCCGAAATGGTGTGATGACTATTGGGTTGGCCTGCGACAACGGATGAGGGAGAGGAGGCGGCGATACTTGCAAGGACGGTGACACGAGCGCGAGTGACAGTGCTGCGGGGAAGCTGTAGTGGCTGAACCTGAAGTTGCCGCCGCTGGAGAACAAGTTGCAGCTCCGAAGAAAACAACTCATGGAGCCTCAGACAATCGCTGTTGAGTTCCTCTATGGAGTGGACATGGTGCTTCAAGTCACCGATCGCTCACTACTCGCTCGCTTCTCTACGTAGTTCGTCGAGGCCGCGGCAACAACTATCAAGATGGTCGACGTCTCCTCCTCCGCCGCCATGGATTGCACGAGCAATCTGAGCACTGGATACGGGGTGGTTTGCAGGAGGTAGCGGTGCAAGGTGGCAGTGGGTGGAAGAAGAGGTGGGAAAAAAAGAAGAAAAGAGAGAGAAATATGTGGGATCCTATATATATATATGTGTTCCTTTTTAATAACGAGCCCACAACTAAGTATGCCATGTATGCAACCTTCATGCCACGTAAGCGCCGTTTTCCTCCACGTTAGCTAAGTTAAGATGTCGCTTGATGATTTAGTAGATGACATAAACGGATGTAAACGTTGTGCATTTACAGGTGAATTTTGAAATCTTGGGTAGAACGTAGAATTTCTGCAAACCTTGTGATTTTTTTATCTAATTTTCCATTAAAATAAGATGTTGGCCTTGTCTCTATTTGATGCTAGAAATAATAAAATGACATACAAGTCTTACCAGAAATCATCTCTTACATCTATCTCTCTAATTTTCCTCTATTCTATTCCAAACAATATGCTTCAAAGCCATTGAAAGAGTTCCATCTTGCTTAGTAACAATAGGGAAGAAGAAAGTTTCGTGGTCTTCTTCCCAAGGTTTAAAATCTTAGTACCGGTATTTATCGTACAGACACACGGCACGTTCTCGGTATCGATTTTTTTTTGTTTTTGAGCTGGATAGCATAGTTTTAAACTCAAGTGTTAAATTTCACTTTGATCTTCAAATTTGAAGTCTAAAACCTTGTTTAAAGCTATAAAACATCACACTTGACCAAGAAATGATGAAAAACATTCATAAAATTCTTAACCTAAGTAGTCAAATACATCAAGGTTCGTAAGTAGAATACAATGTTTCAAATATAATTCAAAATGCGGACAAATGACGTTAGTCATAGAAATTAGCCATCTCTACGGAACCAACATGACTAAAGTCAATTTTGTAGGTCTCTAATAGTCACATCTAGAAATTTTTCCAAGTTATTATATTTTGGTTTCCAAGTCATGTGAATAGGTACTAGAGGTAGGGGTGAAAACAGGCCAGGCCAGGCCTGTATAGTAAAAAATTGGCTTGAGCCTAGCTTATGGCTTATTATAGGCTATTTTTTCGGCTTGAGCTTGGCCTGGCCTATGGCCTATTTATAAAGCTTGTTAAAACTTGAAACATGTTTATAAAACATACTTTCAAATTTCAATACAAAAATGATAACAACAAATTTAAACATAACAACAATAGTTGTTGTTTTATTAAATTAAAAAATATATTTTATTATATATAATGTAATATATAATAAACTAATAATATTATATATTTATTATATATACTACCTTAACAGGCCCAGGCCGACGTATCAGGCTCAATAGGCCTTACAGTGAGCTTGAGCCTGACCTGATAAGAAAAACAGGCTTAGAAATAAGCATGGGCCTGAGTTTTTTTTTTAAATAGGCCAAGCCAGGCCAGGACACAAGCCTCTGATAGGTCATCTGGCCTATTTCCACCCCTAACTAGAGATAGAGTAAGTTGAGTCTGAAACCTTTTGCAAGTTACTCAACATATCATGGTAATCTTGCAAGGCAATTGGTTGATTGGATAAAGTAAATGCCTCATCTATGAAAAGGAAAGTAACCATTACAAATTTATTCCATTGCCCTATGGCATAATACTAACACTCACTTCTTGGTCTTGTTTCAAGCATCGTCGATGTGCCGCAGCATTTCGGTGTAGAGATGAAGAAAAAAGAGAGTTTGAGATCTTAGGAGAGTGTACGAGGGTGAAATGAAGGGTTTGGAGTGTTTATATAGCCTTGCTTCTTCCTCCTTGGAAGTAGAGAACTTTTTTTTTGAATGGAAGCGAGGCAAAGCCACACCAACATATTCATTTTAAGAGTTAATTGGTACAGAGATTGTACAAGGAGAGAGAATGAGAAACAGAGTCAAGGATAGAAGTGAAATATACAAAGGAGCCGCCACATTCCTACCAAGGAGCGGCCAAATTAGTGGCATTCCTACCAAGCATGCGAAACTAGAAAGATCTAGCGGTCCTAACACTTTCGTCTAAAGAGGTAGACTCATTTTTGAAGATCTCATATTTCTGGTGTGCCAAAGACTCCAACACCAGATCAACCCTACTAGTCTCCTATGAGCCGACCAAGTCTCCAAGCCTCTCGGTGACTGTAGTAAGGGGGTGTACACTACAAGGCCACATTCCTTGAGGAAACAATTCCAACCTGCAACAGTAGCAGTGCAGCTCCCAAAGAGGTGTTCTGACGATTCAGTCTCATCTCGGCATAAGTTACAAAGTAGGTTGTGGATGGGGATCTTGTGCTTCAAGATCCTATCTGTGGTGTTTAGCCTCCCACGGAGTAAGATCCACATGTGGATCTTCATTTTCAGTGGACTTTTGCCTTTCCACACAATCGAGAGGTTCAAGTTGCTGATACCTTGTTCTGAGAGAAAGTTGTAAGTCAAAGCCGTAGAGAAGACACATACAGTTATTGTTCCATCGCAAACTCCCCTTATTATCTTCACCCAATAGCGAGACCTCCCTCAGCAAGTCCTCGAGTTTGTAAACGTGGTTGGGTTCTACCGTCCCTGCACAGAAAAAATTCCACCCCACCGAGTTAGATCCTCTCATCTTAGATCGACACCGAGGTTCAAAGTCCCCTGCAAGCCTTGTAGAGTTCGAGGAAGGCCATTGAAAGTTTACACTCGTTCAATTAATGATCATTCCAGGAACTTGTCCTCCTCCCGTTGCCAATTATCGTCTCAAAAACTACCGCGAAGGCTAGTTTTGCCTGGTGAACCCCCACCAAACACTTGACCACTTGGCCATCCCATGAGAGTCGCACCACCTCTTCCTAGAAAAGTACTTCTAACGAACAATGCACACCCAGGTGAGATCTTTGTCATTGGCCACGACCCACCACCAGCATCCCAAGCCTAGCCAGGTTGTGCAAGTCCAAGTTCACAATTCCAAAACCACCGTTGTACTTGAGAGTAGTCACATTATCCCAGTTGACCAACGGCATACCTCTCGAATCCTCCCTATCGTTGCACCATAAGAACGCTCATATTTTGCGATATTTTTGCTAAATGACCCATTAGAGAACTTAATCGGTAGTAATTCTACTCTTTCTTTGATAAGTATCACCCATCCATTGTCCTTATACATGCTCCGAATCCTTGGTTGCATGCATCACAATGCTTCCATTAGGAGGGAAGATTAGAGGATTCATGGTTGTTGAGTGTTTTAGCCATGCTTAATGCATCAAAACTCGATACCCTTTTCTTTACTTGGAATGCTTTCAAGTTTTAAAAAGTTGAAATGTCTTAAACTAAAATTTAAAAATCATGCTAGTTGATAATTATTGAACATTTTCCTTGAATTACACATCAGATTTTTATCTCCCAATAAGCTTGGTATATGCCCAAAGCTTTTACTTCTTCATGCTCCAATAGATGTTTAAATTTTATTCTTCTTCTTAAGTCATTCATCCAGAAATACATGTGCCTAATTTTCCAACCTCAAACAAATCCATTATTGCCTGTTTATATATAACACATCGTTAGCAGTCTCTACTTTCATCACAACCCAGGTCTTTTTCCAAACAACAAAGATTAACTAAAGTTGAGTTCGGAGATGGAGATGAGTGTAAAGGGTTCAAGTAGTGTCATGCCTCCTCCTGCTGCTCTTCTCTGCTGTGTTGAATTGTGACACTGTTGTTGTTGTTCTTCTCCGATGAAGATGAATTGTGCCACTGCTGAAGTTCACTACCATGAGTTTATTGTATGTCATCTTTCTCTCTCTATATATATATACATATAGGTGTTAGAAAATCATCATTGGACTTAACTTTATCCAAAAGCTAGCTTGAGGGGAAAGGATTATCCAATCTATTTAAAGGCTATCTAGACTACAATCTCAACCAATGTGAGACTTTAACAAATGGATTCGGTCGAGCACATTCCAAATCGGGCAAAACATGTCTTGTCATCGGTAGTGTAGCCCATTGGACTCATCAAATATATGTTGGCTTAAGGTTTTCAACCTTGGTCTTAATCTCGGTTTTGATGATAACAAACATGGAACTAATGATTTCATGAAGAGTTATTTTAAGGTTCCATATCGGTTAGCGCACGACGTCCCCGATAGGAAAAATCGAAGAAATCGGAGAAATCGGCAAGGACGCTCATCGACGCTCGGGATTATTCGAGAAGTTAGAGTTTAGGTTTTGGGTGTCTAGATAAATTGTAAATCCTCATGATGATGCTAAGAAACTCAAAAACCAATCCCGAACCTCAAAACATGAAAACCCAAAATCGCCCTGAAATTCACTAAGCCTAGGGAGCTCCTTGGACTATATAACCTAGACATTTACTTGACATAAAAAATGACAGTAATTGTTCCTTGGGTTAAAACTCGAGGTATTTTAAAGGAATTTTTGGAAGCCTTTAGCATACCCATATTTGACCCGGGAGATTAGGAAATTTCCGTTTTCGAAAAATTTGTACTAGAACCCAAAAACTAGATTTTGATTCTTAAGGATTTTAATTTTTTAGATATTTATATTAAATCTAAATGAGGGGTAATCCTTATATAACATTTATGTTTTAAAATAAATATTATATAAGTAGACTTAGTGAAGACGGAACCAGAAAACTAAGCCAAACCAACAGTCTGCCCAGTCTATCCATTTTTCGGTCAACCAGTCGGTCAATCGACTAAGGCCAAAAATTGGCAGAACGTGCATCGGTCGACCGGATTGAGGATTGCTGAATCGCGTCTCTGGCTTTAGGTTTCAGTCGATCGATCGATCGACCGGATCGCGGATGAGAAGAATCACGTCTCATTCGGTCGACCCATCGGTCGATCGGACAGAGCGGTTAATCCACAAAAAGCCAGCCATCGTTCGAGTGGTCGATCGGTCGATCGATCGACGATCGATCGACAAGCGATCGAACAATGAAAATGGCTAGTTTTCCGCCTGTTGAGCCGCCCGTTACATTTCATTTCTTCTTGGCTCTATAAATACCCAAACCCAGCATTCCTTAAACAACTTTTGATCACTCTAAAAACTTCATTGAGCCATTCTTGATCATTCTAAAGATTTTCTTGTGCCATCCTTTTGATAACCCTAGTTTCCAAGATACACACCTTGATTTAGCCTTCAAGATTTATCGATTTATCATCTCAAGACATCAAGAGGAACTAGGACTCGTGTTTGGAGCTAAGTATTTGTTGTAGTATTTATTTGCTCCATTACTTGTATATTTTTGTGATTTCTTTCATTATATTAAGGTTGTAAGATGACCTAGTATTAGGTCTTGTGTGTAAGTGGTATCCTTGGTGTAGAAGGTATAAAGCCACTTGTGTAAATATAATTTACTAGGATTAATTGAGTTGTCCCTTAGGTTGAGGTGGAAGAGTGCTCTCGGTAAGAAGGCGGAGACTTCCGAGTGTGGAAGTGCCATAGGTTGAGAGTGAGACTCTTCGAGTCAAAGTCTTCTTTGTAAGAGAAACAATTTAAATCTAGTAAACTAATTAGTTTGGAAATCCTAAGCGGGGTGCTTAGGTAGTGGAGTAGACATTGGGGCCGAACCACTATAAATTCTCTGTGTTAGCATTGTTTTTTTTGTTTGTGCTTAATTGATTTATTTTTGCTTCCGCATCTAATTGATAAATTACGATTTGCCTAAATAACTTAAGAAATGATTAAAATCGAAATTAGGCAACAAGTTTAGATAACACACTATTCATCCCCCTCTAGTGTGCCATTTCACCCAACAATATATACCTAAATTTAATGATTAACAAGACTATATAGTTTGCATATAATTAAGGGTACAAAACAAAATCTACTAATTCACTCGAACGCTTATATTGTTTATATCTTATAGTACCACCATTTTTTTATTGAAGTTTTACTATTGTTTCAACCTTTTTGTTGTTAATTCACAATTATTTTTTTCATTAGTTACCTTAAGCACAGGCACAAGAACAATGAATCATTTCTTGCCCGAATAATATGTTGAACTTAAAAAATCTAATGTAATGAAATTGTGTTCTCCCGATTATGTGTTGTATTAGCGTAAGGTTTTCAATCTAATGATCTTGCTTTTGATGATAACAAATAATGTACTAATGCCTGATTGAGAAATAATTTCAGTAATAAGCATATGAAGCCCATGATAGAAAAGAAGACGTTGCTACTCGATGCTTAGAAGTCAAAAAGAGTTTGAACACTAATTTTAGGATTTAATTAGAATGATGATTGTAATCATAGGATAAATTTGATAATGATATTCGATAAATCTAAAACCTTGAAACTCGAATCGAATCCGAACTGAAGCTAAAACTATTCTCTAGACATTTTCGGTAAACAATTTGGTCAATTGGTTAGTCGACAGTTCAGTCAACCAACCATCAACCTCCGTTGTGCTTGCCAAATCCCAATTTTGCTTTTTGTAAACCTATGTATATGTATTGTGTCCCTTTCTCTACCTCCCTGGAACACGTTGAGTCATTTTAAGAGATTATTAAGCTTTTATGGATCCATTTTCATGATAAAATCCTCACTTCTATCTCATTCTTGATTGAGCCTTGACTTTGAAAGATTCCCCATAAAAAAACATCAAGAGAAGCTAGAGCTTGTAAAAGGAGCTTAATATTGTTTGCTACACTATTGTTCCATTTATTTTGTAATTTTGATTTTTTTTTTCTTTGTTGATTTAGAGGTTGTTTATAGCACATAGGGTGCAAGTCTTAGAATTGAGTTGTTGTCTTGGTTTTGAGACATAAATCCACTCAGTATGTTAGTTTAAAGTAGTTGTCCTTTGAGCTTGAGGTATTGGAGACTCCCTCATAGTTGAGAGTTGTAACCTTAGCTTGTAAATTTTCTAAATTTTCTTGGAGGAAACTATTCTATTTAGAAAACTTGGTTGAAAATTCTAAGCGAAAGTCCCACTTAGGTTATAGATGTAAGCTTGGTTAGAAGTCGAATCACTATAAAGTAGTGTGTTAGCATTGTCTTTACTTGTGTTTTTATGTTTATTGATTTACTATATACTTTGCAATTGAATTGAATTGAATTGAATTGTGTAAATTTTATTCATATTGTCTTAAGAATCACAGAATTGGCATTTAGTTTAATACTAGCCAATACACACTATTTACTCCCCATGTGTGCCTAATTAAAACCATCACTATATTTTGTTACTCAATGATCAAACATTTACGGGCTCCAGGGATACAAGGTTTTCCTTTCAAGGCCGGGTTTGTGGCTTGCATCCCTTACAAGGGTTTGTGACTTGCACTCTGATTTGACAATCGAGCCTTGTACCAATGTAGTTGAAAAAGAGGACAAGATTGATGCAAAGGCCGGATGAGGATGTGGAGAACGAGGTGGTGGTTGTCAAGGAACATTGCTCGATAGTTTTGTCGAATGTCCCCTTAACTTTGATCCATATATTGCCTATCGTGTGCTCAATTAGTTCCCACTCATAAGCAAGCTTAGTGTTAGCTTGTCTTCGTTTGTTTGGTCGGTTGACTTTTTGTATATTAGGACTCTTTAACTAGGTACCCCTAATTCATGCCCTTCACAAACAGAAAGTTTTTAATGAGCTACTTCTCCTCAACTTATTCTAGATTGATTGGGTCTTGGCCGGTCGAGATTTTTTGGCGTTGTACTTCTCCTCAAAAGTTGTAAACCGATAAGTTATTAGATGATCGAGATTATTTTTATGAAATACTTCTCCTTAATTCGTGGTTGATTGATCGACTATTTGCCAATTAGGACTTTTTAATAAAGTGCTCTTGGGTTCATTGTAGTCCAATTATTTTTCGCCAATTGAGATTTTTTAACTAGGTACTTCTCAATCGTAGACTAGGGATGTCAACGTGGCGGGACGAGTACGAGGGGTGCCTATCCTCTACCCGCCCCGTGAAATATATGGGTATCCGTTATTCGTTTAATTTCCCGCGGGTATAAAAAATGAGTACTCATTTAACTACCCGCGGGGGGACGGATACCCATGCATATTGGCGGGTACCCATGACACTTAAAAAAATATAAATTATAATATTTTGATAACAACTTCAAATATAAACACACAACATGTTGATAACAACTTCAAATATTTCAACATCATCATAAGGTTTTAAAATATAAAGTCTTCAACATAAGGTCTTCAAATATAAATTACAAGCATTTCTTAACATCAACATAAGATTTTAAAATATATGTACAATGGGTATTTTTGTAATTTATTTATTTTCACGAGTAATGGGTACCCGCGGGTACATGTACTATAATATCCGTACTCGTCCCATATATTAAACGAGTAAAAAAAAATTACCCGCGAAATCCCCGCGGATAGGATACTACCCTCCATACCTGTCATAAACGGGTAAATACCCGCGGGTACCCGCCTAAATAGGTATTATTGCCATCCCTATCCTAGACTGATCAGCTCTTCACCGATCGAGATTTTTTAACAAGACATTTCTCTTTGACTCAATTTAACAACACTTTGGCTAATAATAGGATTCTGTTTATAAGAAGACAAGCATTTACAACTACCATTTAACAACACTTTGGTTAATAATAAGATTCTATTCATAAGAAGAAAAGCATTTACTACTGCATATATAGAAGTTATTTAAGTTGGAGATTTTCCAGCTGGGTTGGGAAGTTGTTTGCCATCTAGTATCGTCGGTCAGTAGGTTCCTTGATATACTTCTTCCTCCACTCAATAGGGTTCTTCCTAAGTGGGGCCGAGCTTGCCTTGGTATGTTGGGTTGGAGACGATCGTCTATCGTAATGCTAGGTTGTCTTTGCAATTAGCGGGGTTGAACCCGTTCGTCGTAGTACCGAGCCATTTGTCCTTTTTACACGACCGATCTTCAAACTACCGACTCTTAGATTTTTTCGGGCAGGTCGAGGTTGGTGAGGAGAACCTCTTTAGCATAGGATCTTGGGTGTCACACACCGAGTGGGGAGCAAGAGTTCGACAAGTAGCACTACTTTCTACCTATAGACTAGGTTAAAAGGAATTTTACCGGTTGCTAGTTGCTACCCTCGGGGTCGTTTGATAGACCCACAAAACGATGACTCCGTCGAGCTTCTTCTTTAACCCCTCGATGATGGTCCAGTTGGTCACTTGTAGCTGCTCATTCATATGTGATTGGGCGAGCGAGGTGAACTTCACCTAAATGCATAACCCCTTGCAAAAGTTGATGAACTACAAAAGTCGATGAACGATTAAGTGGTGAACTAAGTGTTGTTGATAATCATGGCATGCGGGGTGAAAAATTGAGTGACAATGTTCCTTCAGACGAAGTTGACGACCCTCGGGTGGTTCGACTTTGACATATTTGGCGAAGTAATCTACAGTGACAATCATATACTTAGGGTGACTAAATTAGATTTTTCTTCTTCTTGAAATTAAGTCCAGATTCATCCTTAATTCTTTCTAAATTCTAATTAATCCCATAATAAATTCGCATATCATAGAATATTCCAAGCCGTGCCACGGCCAGAGAATCGTTCACTTAGGGCATGTTTGTTAGCTCATGTTTCGGGTTTTGGTTTCGCTCGGAAATGAAACTGGACCGGAAACCTTGTTTGGTTGTAAAAACCCAGCAGTTGTTTCGCGAAATCACCGATTTTGCAAAATATGGATTTACACATAAAATTTGAAAATAGTAAATTCTACTAGGGGTAGAATTCACCCGTTTCATGAAATCGGATGAAACTCGATCAAAACTGCGGTGGCAAACTTGTGATTTTTGCCAAATCTCCGCAGTTTTGATCGGCTTGAACAAAACCTGTGATATCCCATTTCTCTCGTGACGGAACCCTCGCGACGACAACTCTTCGCCACCGACGACCTTTCATGCCTCTCCTACATCTTCCATCACGAAACCCTTGGCGACTTGTGTGCGAGAGCTGATGCTTGGTAGGTCGGTGAGGAGGGATGAAGATACAGTGTGACGTCTGCGAGAGGGCGACAGTGGTGGTGTTGTGCTGTGCCGACAAGGTGGCTCTCTGCTGGGGCTGCGATGAGGAGGTTCATACTGCCAACAAGCTCGCCGAAAAGCACCAGAGAGTTCCTCTTCTCCTGACCAATTCCAACTCTTCTTCTTCGTCATCTTCCTCCTCTTCGCAAGTCCCCATCTGTAACATCTGTCAGGTAACCCTATTTCTTCCTCTTTTACTTATTAATTGTCATTTTTGGTATCATTCTATGAATTATGATTTGTTTAATGTGAACTAATTTAGTATTTTTGTTCCATATGTCTTGAGATTCAATCGTTCTTGGATAAGGAAAAAAGCTCTTGAATAGGTTAACTTGAGAAAAAAAATGCAAGTGTTATATCTTTCTTAGGGAACTTAGCTATGAGCATTGTCTACATAATCGAAAATGCAGGTTCTTATACTTGATAAGCAGCCTTTTCCCCCTCTTCTGATCTGGAAAACTTTCTATGTTAGATTTTGAGATTTGAGAATCATATTTACCATGTTCTTGATTTCATATGGCAACCTCCTCTCTGGAGGATAACATGTGATTTTATTTGTTTGCTAGCCAAATGCTTGAAATAAATGATTTTTGAGATTTTCCTTTTTCATTTGTGTTTTGTTTGTATACAAGTTGAATCTGGTATGGCCAATTGAGTTACTTTGATCGATAGCAATGTGCTACTTTGAGGTTTTCTTTTCCCCCACTTTACTTTAGTATGTAATTCTTATATTTTTTTTTTGTGATGACATGGTTGAGAGTTAATGCTTCAAATTTCTTATAATTTTTGAAGGGTAGGTATACCTCCCTATCATTTTCTTTGAAGAAAATGTCTTTTTCCATGTGAAATAACACAAGATTTGTAAGAAAGGCATGAGATTCATTTTGCCGTAATTTAAGGCCCTTGATTGCTTTCTATTGGTACCATGGAAATGTAAGAACTTGATATGGTAGATGAGGTTGCTTTCACACTTAACATTACAATAACTATATTTTGAACATATAAAAAGTTTTTCAAGAGAAGTAATCAAAATTTCTATCACTTTAGTTGAAAGTCTCACTTCTTTTGCTCCGGCAAAATAAAATAAAAACACATCTGTAATCTACTATCTTAGAAGTTAACCACTAGGTTGATTTTGTTTTAGTAGTCAACTTGGGTTAAATTAAATTGTATTCAATATCCGTTGTCATGAAAAAGGATGGTTGTCTATTAGTTATTGACATCAAAACTAAGTTTCATGCATTGAGATAGTTGGCAGACACAAATCGGTTGCTTCATATTTCTATTAGCTGTAATGCACTCACATTTACTTTATTGAGCTAAGGTCTATTAACTTGATTGAAGATTTACTTCTTCATGTAATTGGTTTCAACAAGTTGCTGAATCAATTGACTTCCATGCATGCATCAAGTCCTGCTTGGATTATTTGGAAGCAGTCCCTTGGGTTGCAGAGGAAGAAGAAAATGTGCTGATGTTTATGCAGCCAAATCATGATGATGCACAGGTTGATCGAAATACTGCACTTCGACCAGTGAAGCGGCACAAACAACTACAGGCATCAAGCTTGAATGTTGCTCATAGTTGATATAGTATTAAAGATAAAGTTGAAACATACTGTCGATGGATCAAACATGAACCGAGCAGAGTTTTCCATTGCACAACCCTGTAATTTGGTATGAACTCCACAAAAAAATAACCTATATTTCATTAGAGAAAAAAGCTAGGAAAAACAAAAATGGTGTATGTGAGAATTTTTTTGATAGTTTAAGTATGGTTAATAGCTATTGTCTTTGATACTTAAAAAACTTCATCACTTGTATGCATTGATCAGTATTATAGTAGTTTTGCTCTCCTTTTAGATGTAGATACTATTTACTTGATATTTCATTTGTGTGAATTGATACTTCATTTGTGTGAATGGATCAATACCATTGTGTGTGAATTGATACTTCATTTACTTTGATGCCATGGATAAGTGGCAAGTCGGAAATCATAAAGTGAGGTAGAGTATATTAATCACAAACTTTTTTAGATTATATCACGTGCTCAACTATGTGTAACTATTAATTATATGTAAAATGAGGTTAAGTAAAATTTTGTGCTTTAAAGTCATCACTTAGAGCCATTTGATAGGGCTCATCCTTAAACAAAGCTAAGTAAAATTTTGATTTTAAAGTCATCACTTAAAACCTCCAATTAAAGCCATTTGAGATGGCGCATCCTTAAATAAATTACTAAACCCATCACTCATAATTAATTATTTGATTTAATGAATTATTTTCATCAAAATACTAATTGCTAATATCAAATAGTTAATGAGAATTAAATTATAAAATTGTTTTCATAAGAATAAAAAATAGTTGTCATAAATATTTTTATTTTTTAATAACAATTAAATAATTAAATAATATTCATAATACTAATTAATATTATTCAGATATATATTTTAAGTTTATAAGTTAATGATTTTAAATTAAAAAAACTATAATAAATAAAATAATATAAATTCATAAATTGAAATTGAGACTTTGTTTGATAAACAAACACAATTTTAATTTTTGTTCCAAAAGTTATCATCGAAATCAACACAAAATAAATAAGTTTTCACTGATTTCGTTTCGCGAAACATGAAAATTGAACTTGTCAAATAAACACGTTTTCGTCAAATAAAAAAATTAAAATTAAAATTTTAAAATTTAAAAATCGATTTTGATTTTCGCGAAATGAAATTGACTAAAATTTTTTTCTCAAGAAAACACGTCCTTAACTTCTCACGGTCCGTTTTTGTGATCCAACGGTAGCTACTTTACAGTTAGCATCTCTTCGCGTAAAGCGGTTCGAAATATTTTAGGCACAAAAACAGAAACAGTGTAGTAAAAATCTCACGAATCGTTCCTTAAAGATTTGCAACTCGTCCTAATCCTTGAGATGTATATATATATATAATTCACGAACAGAAAGCTCGGTGAGGCAAACATTTCCCCTCGCAAAATCGATCCCACCTAGGGTTGATTTCCGTCGAACGGCTGATGGGCGAGCGAAGCGACAAAAGTTGGGACCGGTGGGTCGCCGAATCACCGCCGCTGCCGCAACCCCGCCGATGCCCCGTTCCTGCCCCAGTCCCACTGTGGGAGAAGCGATTCTGCAGCGAGGCGTGCGGCTTCCCATGGGACCGGCTCTGCTCGATCCAGCGCTGGTTCTTTGATGACATCGCGCACGAGGGCATCCGCCAGTGGGACGACTCGGCGGGGCTGGAGGCTCTCCGGAACGCCAAGGCGAGGTACTTCGCCGCCTACCATGGCCGGCCCTGCGACATCCCCTTGCCCGACCCTGACATGTACATCGAGGAGGTCGACCATGATGCCATCATCGATCCGGAGTTGGTGGCCGATTTAGAGAAGCCGCCGCCGGATAACATCGATCCGGATGGCGGCTGCGTTGTGATGGATGGAACTAATTGGGATGCTCATCTTGAGCAACCCATCCAGCCCACTGGATGGGGGGATGTGGCGGAACCCAAAGCCTCGCACCAGGTCGAGCAGGGAGAGGATAGGAACGGATGGAATTCCAACGGTTGGGGTTGGGATGAGGGGACTGCTCAGGATCGTGCATGGAGGAGTGGTGTAAGGGACACGTACACGGGCAGTGATTATAGGAGAAGTGATCAATGGCGGACCTGGGACAACAGAGATCGAAACTTCTCTGAGCGTGGAAGAAGATACGTACGGAAAAGAGATGGAGGAGGTCGCTGGGGGCCGAGATATACAAAACCAAAGTATCATTCAGGTGCTTACCAATCAGACAATTACCACTGGAAAAACTGTAGAGGAAGAGGAAGTAATTGGACAGCCAATCATGCATACACAGAGAACTATCCTTGAAATGTATGTTGTGCAGCCCTTATGTTCCTGCTATCAAACAGTGTATTTTAGTTGTCTATGTTCATCTTGTTATGGTTCATCCATATTCCGAGTTCATAAATACTTATTTTGGGATACTGCAAGTTCAATGATAATGGAGTTTGATAGTAAGCAATGAGATCTAGTTTGGTACTTGTATAACTCATTTCTAGTTTTTAACATGGAAGATTTCAAAGATCATATGTTCACATGGTATATCAGTTGGAAGCAGGTACAAAGAAGGCACTTCTGAAGTTGTCATTTACAAACATTAAGATTTTAGGTAATTTACTACCATGATTTTCCTAACTTTTGTTGGTATCGCATAAGAGGCCGTTTTTTGGTCCATGAGTCAAGTAAGAGGAGAGGTATAAGATAGTTTCTTGTACTTCAAATGCTTAGGTTAAAGTATTTCTTTCTTATAGGGGTGTCATTGAGCAGTGCACTACTTGAGTCCAGTACTGTACTAATCCACTACTCAAGACCAGCTATTTGAGTCCAGTAGTTCGAACTCGATCAAGCTCTAATTTTGGAGCTTGACTTGAACAAAATTACTCCAGCTGGACTTTACTTGTGAACCTTTAAATATCCACAAAATTACTCGTAACTTTGAACAAAATTACTTGTACTTGATTAGGCTCAATTGCCCTCATACATTAGAAAGGCATAAGCTCAATTAGGCTCACGTGCTACTCGAGCAAAGTGTTCCGGTACTTGAATTCGGCTTGAGTGGTACTCGAGCTTGAGCTCAGCTCTGTGGAGTTATATTCAAATATTCAACAAGTTGAGTTCGAGCTACTCACAAGTAGCTTGACTCACTTAGATCCCTATTTTCTTATATCTATTGCAAGAGCGAGAATTCTCTCATGTCACTAAAGAACCTATAACAAACCACTTCATTCTTGACTTATCTGTCAAACCCTAGCATAGTGTAACATTCTTTGAAAGCATTCATGCTCGTCAATACATGTTGTAATATCTTGAATTGATATACAATTACACTATACCCAGTTCATGCCCTTAAGACCCTCTTTAATGAAGTAATGTTTTTCTTAGAGCTTGGCCGTGAATTTCTAATAAGTTATGCCTTTTTCTTTCTACACTTTATCTTGTTGTGGAGGACCCGTGCTTTCTTCTATTACTCGAACATTAATGCCCTTTAACTTTGGCAGCATGATTTTGTATATACCTTTTGTCGCTTTGATGCATAAATGAGGATAGGATTTCAAGTAGGGATGACAACGGTTCGGTTAACTGCACTTTTGGGGGTTAACCGAAACCGAAACCGATTTCCTAACCTTCTAATCGAAACCGAAACCGAAACCGGTCGGTTTCAAAAACCTCTATCCGAAACCGAACCGGCTCGGCGCGGATAATCGAAACCAAATTTTTCGGTTCGGATAGAACTAGTTATCCGTTTACTACCGGTTAACCCGTTAATAAACGGATAATCGGTTCAAAGATTTAATGGGTAATGGGTTATGGGTAAATAGATAAGTGGATAAGGATAATGGGTTTCGGGTTTATATTTAATATAAATGATATTACTATCGGTTTCGGATACTGGTTAACCGTAAAAAACCGGTAACTGAAACCGAATATATAACCAGTTTCGGTTACCGGTTAACCGCGGCGCGATAACCGAAACCGAATCGCAAATCCACTGTCCAAAACCGGATTTTGCAGTTCGGTTAACCGGTTAACCGCGGTTAGCCGGTTTGAATTGCCACCCCTAATTTCAAGCCATGCTGCATAAATCTATGGTTCAGCAATAGGCTTCAGGAGATATGAGGATGGCTGTAGCCACTTCTAGATGTGAAGATCTCGTTTATATGGGTAACTAGGTTATGTCACTCTTTTAACTTTCTCCCTCTTTCTACGCAGTGTTGCTAAAGTTTTAACTTTTTTCTCTAATCACAGAATGTACCAATGTTTTATTTATTCTTTGTTTTTCTAATAAGACAAATTTATATTTGTTTGGGAAGATTTTTTTTGAATTTTTCTCATTGTATCTTCTTTAACAAAAGCTTCTCAATCAGCCCTTTCCTAGCCAAAAAAAATGCTGCTGTGTAAATATTTTGGAAGATATATTAATCAAGGTCAGCCACCTATTATTGTTCCATTTTGAATATTTTATTTCAAAGTTGACTTGTTGTTAGTTTCACTTTCCGGTCCTACAATCTGTTACAGTAGTTTATTTTCCGTAGATGATGATGCTAAAGTAAGCTATCCATGTCTTTGTATCATGTCTTTGATAGGAAAGTATGGATCAAGTTGAGATTCCAATGTCCCTTCTTCGACAATTAATTCTTTGAATTCAGAAGTCCTGATATTATATTATGTTATTTCAGGTATTATATCACCTTTTTTTGTATGCATCCTTTGCCTTCAATATCTTGTTTTTCTCTTGTTAAAATTGCACATTTATAATTTACATCCATTTTTCTTTCTTGTATGTGTCTGACTTTAATAGATCTTATAAAGATGACAAATGTTTAACTTTAATTATCAAAGAATAGTCCTTAAACTGGCAGGAACATGGAAACATAGAGTATAACCTGGTTATTAAACTTAGGGAGTAGAATGTAACTTTTGTGAACCTAATTATGATATTAAAAGAGAGCAAATGGGACGCTTGTGACGAAACTCATAAATTATTTTGAAAAAGCAATACAATATTTTTATAAGCTGATGTATGTGAACTGGTCCAGTGAGTGGGTTCAAATTTAAAATAATGTTATTTTAATTGGTATATATATCTGTAGGCTAAAATCTACTTGCTAAGTACAGAGGAAAGTAGTATTTTGAAATCTAGAGGAAATTTGAGTACAATAAATACCCCTAAGTGGAGAGGGATGGTGCTGTAATGTTAGAAAAAGTATATTTGTCTTCTGTAAAGACTGCTTTTTTGTATTCTTCAAGATACTTCTTTCATAGAAGGAATTTTATCATATAACCAATGGGTTTGCAAAGGTTCTGCAATTATGTTATTTTGGGTGAAGCATGTGTTGCTAATTAGGTATTGATTTTCTTGTTTATAGTAATGTTTCTTCAGGACCTCTGGGGATGACTTTGTACCTGCCTAGTGAATGCCTGATAGAAAAAGTTTAAGCATTGTACCAAGTGGAGAGAAGAAATGTAGATGTGCCTTTTAAGCTGGAACCCAAAAAGCCAACAATCCAAACAAGATGCAGAGATCTCTATTGCAGATGGTTGGGGTGTCATTCAGCAGTACACTACTGGAGT
The DNA here is from genome assembly GCA_034359265.1 of Canna indica. Classification (NCBI taxonomy): domain Eukaryota; kingdom Viridiplantae; phylum Streptophyta; class Magnoliopsida; order Zingiberales; family Cannaceae; genus Canna; species Canna indica. The sequence continues at coordinate 45,011,278 of CP136898.1, forward strand.
CCAGTACTGTACTAATCCACTACTCAAGACCAGCTATTTGAGTCCAGTAGTTCGAACTGGATCAAGGTCTAATTTTTGAGCTTGACCTTGACTCGAACAAAACTACTCCAGCTGGACTTTACTTGTGAACCTATAAATATCCACAAAATAACTCGTAACTTTGTACATTTAATACTTGATTAGGCTCAATTTACCCTCATATATTTGAAAGGCATAAGCTCAATTAGGCTCACAACCTACTCGAGCAAAGTGTTGCAATACTTAAACAAGTTGAGTTTGAGCTACTCACAAGTAGCTTGACTCACTTAGATCCCTATTTTCTTATATGTATTGCAGGAGCGAGAGTTCTCTCATGTCATCAAAGAACCTATAACAAAACCACTTCATTCTTGACTTATCTGTCAAACCCTAGCATAGTGTAATATTCTTTGAAAGCATTCATGCTCGTCAATACCTTCTGTAATATGGGATATCCTATTTAAAGTGTGTAGGCTTCTTGAGTTCCCAATGGTTCATATCATGTTTGAGTAAACTTGAATTGATGTGTAAATTTACCCAGCTCATGCCCTTAAGACAGACCCTCTTTAATGAAGTAACGTTTTTCTTAGAGCTTGGCCATGAATTTCTAATAAGTTCTGCCTTTTTCTTTCTACACTTCATCTTGTTGTGGAGGACTCGTGCTTTCTTCTATTATTACTGGAACTTTAATGCCCTTTGACTTTGGCAGCATGATTTTGTATATACCTTTTGTCGCTTTGATGCATAAATGAGCATAGGATTTCAAGCCATGCTGCAAAATCAATGGTTCAGCAAGAGGCTTCATGCTGCCTGTAGCCACTTCTAGATGAGAAGATCCCATTTATATGGGTAACTAGGTTATGTCACTCTTTTAACTTTCTCCCTCTTTCTATGCATTGTTGCTAAAGTTTTAACTTTTATCTTTGATCACAGAATCAACCATATCTTCTTTCATAAAAGCTTCTCAATCAGTCCTTTTCCAACCAAAACAATGCTGCTGTTGAAAATTTTTGGAAGAGATATTAATCAAGGTCAGCCACCTATTATTGTTTCATTTTGAATATTTTATTTCAAAGTTGACTTGTTAGTTTCACTTTCCAGTTCTACAATCTGTTACAGTAGTTTATTTTATGTAGATGACGATGCTAAAGTAAGCTACCCATGGCTTTGTATCATGTCTTTGATAGAAAAGTATGGAGCAAGTTGAGATTCCAATGTCCCTTCTTCGACAATTAGTTCTTTCAATTCAGAAGTCCTGATATTGTATTATGTTATTTCAGCATTATATCACTTTTTCTGTATGCGGTGACAGACTTTAATAGATCTTATGAAGATGACAAATGCTTGATCAAATCATCATATGATTTATAATTTTGTCTGAATTATATTGGATGGTGCACGAGTTTCTTGTGTGGTTGAATGAGTTTCTGCTAGTGGCTTTCTGCTTTTAATGAGGCTCCTTAAATTGATAGCTGATCTTTATTCATCAGAGTAGAACCTGGTTATTAAACTTAGGGAGCAGAATGTAACTTTTGTAAACCTAATTATGATATTAAAAGTGAGCAAATGTGACGCTTGTGAAGAAACTCATAATTTTTTTGGGAAAAAGCACTACAATATTTTTATAAGCTGATGTATGTGAACTGGTCCAGTGAGTGGGTTCAAATTGAAAATAATATTATTTTACTGGTATTTACATCTGTAGGCTAAAATTTGCTTGCTAATTATAGAGAAGGTGAAAGTAATATTTTGAAATCTAGAGGGAATTTAGTAATAAATACCCCTAAGTGGATAGGGAAGATGCTGTTAGAAAAAGTGTGAAGCATGTGTTGCTAATTAGGTCTTAGTTTTCTTGTTTTTAGTAATGTTTCTTCAGAGCCTCTGGGGATGACTATTATACCTACCTAGTGAATGCCTAATTGAAAAAGTTTAAGCATTGTACCAAGTGGAGAGATAAGAAATGTAGATGTGCCTTTAAGCTGGAACCCAAAGAGAAACCAACAATCCAAACAAGATGTAAAGATCTTCTATTGCGGACGGAGGTAAAAGGCCTCTTTGGAGTTCCCATTGTTCTCACTAGCTTCTGAGATTTGAAGATTTGAAACAACCATTTGGCATCAACGCAACCAATGGTCGAGGCCTTTTTCAAAAGATTTGAAGATTTCATGCAAAATTACGAGGATGATCAAAGTTGCAGTGCGAGTGGAGAGGAGATGCTACGAGCGAGTCTTGAAGAGATGTTCACTTTCATTATTTTGAAAAAATTGATATTGACGCAGATATGAATGTAAAAAAATACTTATCCGCGCGGATGCTGATATGGATGTCAATCCGCACCGTATCTGATCTTATATTCATATTGCATTGTTCGCATATATAATTATCATTTTACCTTATATTACACCCACATATATTATAAATTATATAATTATCATTTTACCTCATTGATTTTTGTTAAATAGATTATATTAGATTATTTTATTAAAATGCGATGCAGATGTGAATATAGTGCAGATATTCATATCTAAATGTGGTGCGGATGTGGACACGCATATCTATATCCGCAGTAGATGCGAATGTGCGGATGTGAAATGCGGTACGATCATACACATAGTTTGAAATGGCGCGGGGTGCACACAGGCGCAAGCCCCCGCGCCATAATTCTCCCGAGGCGCTAACCTAGCGCCTCAGGCGCCTTGGCACGCGCCTCAGCCCAGGCGCGAGGCGCACGGGTGCAGAGGGTGCCCTAAGTTAAAACTTAGGGCACCCGATTATTTTTTACATTTGCTTCCGCCTTCTGCTTCTGTCTTCCGCCTTCCGCACGAGATTTCTTCTTATTTTCTCGTCCTCCGGTCGTCCGACGAGCCTCTCCACCGGCGAGCCTCCCCTCGGGTGAGCCTTTCCACCGGATTCCAGCGCCTCTCCACCCGATTTCAGCCTCCACCAGGTATTTTTCTTTTCTTTTTCATTTTCTCAAATTTTCGTTGTTTTTTTTTACATTTCTTCAGCATGATGAGTTCTCAACATGCTGGAACTCTCGCATGCTGAATTCTCAGCATGCAGCATGATGAATTCATGCTGAATGCTGAATTCAACATGGAATTCACCATTCAGCATGGTGAATTCCATGCTGAATTCAACATTCACAGCATGGAAGAATGGAATTCACCATGCTGAATCAGAATGGAATTCACCATGTTGAATGCTGAATTCAGCATGGTGATTGGTGAATTCAGCATTTCAGCATGCTGAAGCATTCAGCATGCTGAATTAGCGTGCTGAGAATTCAGAATGCTGAATTCTCAGCATGCAGAGAAATAGAGACTCTAATTCAGCATGCTGAGATCTGGGAATTCAGTATTCTCAGCAATCAGCATGCAAAATTTAGCATGAGCATGCAAAATTCTACATGCTGAGAATGCATGCAGAATTCTCAGCATGCTGAGAGCTGAGAATTCAGCATGCTCAGCATTTCAGCAATCAGCATGCAAAATTCTGCATGCAGAGAATGCATGCAGAGAAATAGAGAATTCAATATTTTTTTTTTCATATTTAATTTCTGATTCCGGATTCTTTCACATCTTTCAGTCTAGTTTAAATTATGGAATCATCTTCTAGTAGCATTTGCGTGAGAAGTGATTCCAAACAACACAAATAGATTGATTTGTGGCTTTTGTGACAAAATAACAAATGAGGGGATTTCTCGAGGGAAGCAACATCTTGTTGGAGGATATCGAAATGCCAAGGCTTGCACAATGTGCCCACCTCATGTCCGAGAAGAGATCAAAGAGTACATGGAAAAGAAAGCTGCCACATCAAGTGTCAATTTTGATGCATCAAGTTCTATACCTGATTCCGAGGATCTTGATTATGGTGAGGAGGAGGAGGAAGAGGGTCTTCAAAGGTCCGCGAAAAAGAAGCCAAACGTGAAAGGTCCACTTGATCTTTTATTTACACTGAGTGCCGAGGAAGTGGTGAAAAAGAGGAAAGAAACAATGATGAAGCAAACCACCATTAATGATGCATGTAAAAAGGAGTTGCGCACTAAAGTATGTGAAAACATATGCAAATGGATGTATGATGCAGGAATTCCTTTCAATGCTTTAAACTATCCAAGTTTTGAGGTGATGGTTGAGTCTATTGGATAATTGGGCATTGGCTTGAAACCTCCCACTGCATATGAGGCGAGAGTTTCTTCCCTTAAGAAGACAGTGAATGAGGTTAAGGAAATGATAAAAGAGCATGAAGAAGAATGGGTAAGGTATGGGTGCACCATCATGGCAGATGGTTGGACAGATAAAAGACAAAGAACATTGATAAACTTTTTAGTGAACTTTCCTAAGGGAACTGTTTTCATTGAGTTGGTTGATGCAAGTAGCTACTCAAAGACCGGAGAAAAGATGTTTGAGTTGCTTGATAAAATGGTGGAGCGTATTGGGGAGACAAATGTGATACAACTTATCACTGATAGTGCATCTAACAATGTGTATGCAGGTAATAAGTTAAACTTTCAAATTTTATTTAAAATATAGTATTTTTATTAGTTGGTATCTTTTTAATGATTATATTTTATATTTTATATTTCATAGAAAAAAGATTGATGAAAAAGAGACCACACTTGTATTGGAGTCCTTGTGCTGCACATTGTATCGATCTCATACTTGAAGATTTGGGGAAGATTACTGTTATCAGTAACACATTGAAGAGGGGTATGACTTTGAATTTCTACATTTATGTGCGGCCTGGTTTAGTGAATATGCTTAGGGAATTCACTGGACAAAAGGATCTTGTTAGAACCGCTGTTACAAGATTTGCAACCGCTTTTCTTACTCTTGAGAGTATTCATAAGCAAAAGGCCAATTTGAGGAAAATGTTCACTTCAGATAAATGGACAAATAGCAAGTGGGCAAAAGAAGCACTTGGTAAAAGAGTGTGTGGCATTGTTTTAATGGCCACCTTTTGGACTAACATCGTCTACATTCTCAAAATATTTGGTTCTCTAGTGCAAGTGCTTCGATTGGTCGATGGAGAGAGAAAGCCTCCAATGGGATACATATACGAGGCAATGGATAGAACGAAGAAAGCCATTGCCAAATCTTTTAATGAGAAAGAAGAGAACTACAAGAAAGTTTTTAAAATTATTGACAAAAGGTGGGAATGTCAACTCCATCAACCTTTGCATGCATGTGGGAATTATTTGAATACTGAATTGTTCTATGCAAACCCAACATTAGTTCATATTAGGAGGTTATGGGAGGATTGCTTGATGCTATTGAAAGATTGGTTCCAAGACTTGAGGAGCAAGACTTAATCTCTAACCAACTTTTTACCTATGCAAATTCTGAGGGCATATTTGGAAAGCCAATGGCGATTAGGCATAGGAGTATTAAATCTCCAGGTAAATTTTTTTAAAGTTATACTTTTGGATTAGTTCTTAATATTTAATAGATTAATTGAGCTTAACTTTTAATTTTTATTAACAATAACAACTGAATGGTGGAAACTTTATAGATCATCAACTCTAGAGTTGCAAAAATTTGCTATAAAAGTGCTTAGTCTCACTTGCAGTGCATCGGGTTATGAGCGCAACTGGAGCATTTTTGAAAACGTTAGTAACAATATTTAAAGTTTCATTTTAATTTTTAACTTGCTTCAAACTGTACTAATTAAAAATTATTTTATTTTATTTCTAGATTCATACCAAAAAAAGAAATAGGTTGGATGCACAACGCTTAAATGATTTGGTTTTTGTGAAGTACAACCGAACATTGAAGCGTCGATATGATGCACGTGACCGCATCGACCCTATTTCTTTGGAAGGTATTGATGCTAGCAATGAATGGTTGATTGGTAGACCTGAGGATGAACAAGATGATGACGACTTGGTATTTGAGGATGAGCCTTTGACATGGGACACGATTGCTAGAGCTAGTGGAGCAGAAGAGCCTGAACGACTCACTAGATCTATAAGACAAAAGTACAAAGGAAAAGCAAGCTCTTCCAAGGTCCCAAGTCACCGAAGACTCATAAATGAATCTTCTGGAGAAGAAGAAGAAGGAGAAGATGAAGAAGGAAACACTGTCCCTTTTCAATATTCCAAACTTTTTGATTATGAGATTGATGAAGACCAAGATCTAGATTTAGATCTAGATGATGAATAGTCTATTAGTTTGATGTTGTTGTCGAACTTGTTATTCTCATGTTCTTTTAATGATGTTGAACTTGATGATGAACTTAATGTTGACTTATTTTTTAATGATGTTAAACTTGATGTTGGCTTGTTTTTTTAATAATATTAAACTTGTTGTTCTCATGTTCTATAATTATTTTTAATTGTTTTTTTAATAACGTGATTTTATGTATAAAATATATTTTATAATTATATTTTATTTTTGCGCCTCGCCTCGTTATGGCGTGCGCCGTAACCTTGCGCCTTGCGCCATGGCTCCAAGAGCCCTTTGCGCCTTTGTGCGCTTTGCACCATTTAAAACTATGATCGTACGAATGCGGATAATTCAATATTAGTACCATATCCGTCCCTAGACTCCATAGCAAGAAATTTGAAGGCGTTAAAGATTGAGGGATCTCACGGGATGGAAGTAGCCAATGGCAGTGCATAAAGCTAATGGAAGTCAATTAAATTGTTTAGGTTGGTGTGTTGAACAGTTTCATTTTTTCAATTTAGGTTTACATGTAGCGCAGACTTTATAGTCTATCATATTCATGCATTTACGATCCATGTGACTATATTAATACTACTGAAAGGTGTTCTATTTGCTCGGAGTTTTCGTTTGATACATGATAAAGCAAATCTTGGTTTTTGTTTCCTCGAGGAATAAGGTTGTGAAATTTAAGGGGACTCAGAGATCACAACCTACAAATATACATGATGATGGCGAAGTGGGGGAACTGTCTAGTCTTATGAAGAAGTTCAATGTCTGAACTAGTATGTGTTAATATCATTTATTGCGATTCGTCTCATAAGATAATTGACTTATACTCATAGGCTTTAACTATTGACTCAATGCTTAAGTCGAAGTTAATTTTTCCTTACTTGAGTCTTGATATCACCGTCAAGACTAAAGCTCAATCAGTGATATATAGTATATAACCACACACACCTTGGTCAACAACATGTGAGACCATGCCTAGTAGCGGCTCTATCCTAACCAGGCCAACCCTTTCGTACATAACTATCACCCATCAATTTCATGTGCATTAACTATTCACCTAATGCGAGGCACGAGGCTTGATGGGGAAAGCTACCTAACGGAATGGACTTTCTCATTCCAAGCGTATCGGGTGAACCAGAAGGTATATGCAACAACACAGCAAAAGGAAAAGACTCATGAATGAGAGTCAGGATCAGTTAACCATGACCCATTAGCCCAATTATGGCACCTAGAGAAATCGAAAGGGAGATGAGTTTGAAGGCTATCCCAAATAGATGAAGCATAGGGGCAATGAAGAAAAATATGTGTTAATGTTTCAAGAGTGGTGTTACATAAAGGACAAAGGTCATTAGTAAGGATACCAATATGTGAAAGGTATGTTTTAAGTGGAAGACGATTGTGTAATAGCTTCCAACAGAAAAGAGTGACCTTTGGAGGAATTTTCAAATGCTGGCTATGTATACCAACAAGTTCACGACTTCTAAGGAAAGAGTAGGCCGATTTCGTGGTAACATTCCCCAAAGCCTCAACTTCCCAAGTCCAAGTATCATCCTTGGGGTTTAAAGACATCTGAATATGAGAAATGAGTTCCCAAAGAGCCTGATTAAAGTGCTGTAAACCCAACTGAGAGTTCCAACTTTGGTTGGAAACTAATAGATTAAAATTGATGCAATCCAATAAAGGCACATGTTCAAACATAGAAGGCTTAAAAGCAAGAGGTAAATTAGAACACTATCTATCATATAAAATAAACGTATTAGAGTCATTGCCAATAAATTTTAACAAAACCATCTTTAAGCTTATAAAAGGCATGCATAAAAAGCTTCCAGGTCCAGGAGGACTTATGGGGAGGAATAGATGCACTGTAAGTTATAGAAGGGTATCTAGCTTTAATAAGGTTAACCGAAGAAGTGTCAGAATTATTGAGATAATGTTGAATTCTATGAGCTAGGCATGACTTTTAAGGAAGAGGTCATGAATATTGATGCCACCAAATTTCTTAGGAAGAGTAAGAGTATTCCAATTAATTAAGTGCAGATTTTTGTTATCCTTAAAACCAGACCGGAAGAAATGCCTAATAGTTCTAATGATTTTCTCTATGGAGGAGGAATTAATCTAGGAGATTGAGAGAGAATGAAGGGGAATGAAGTTGGGGACTGAATTAATCAAAACCAATCGACCAGCTTGAGATAAAAATTAAGTTTGCCAATGAACAAGTCTATTATCAATATGAGAGGAAATAAAATCATGAGTATTGGAGGGGGGCCTTTTGGGGGCAATCATAGCACCTAAACATTTAAAAAGAAAACTCCCACACTTCATGTTGAGTTGGGAGAAAATCCTATTTTTAATAGAAAGGAGGGTGCTACGAGGGAAATAAATCTCAGATTTAGAGTAATTAACAGACTGACCAGTGAGAGTACTGTAGGTAAGGAGGATTTTCTTAATGGTGTTGATACTCTTCTTATTAGCTGGAAGCCAAGAAGCAAGTTGTTAGCAAACATCATATGAGTAAAAGAAAAGACATTCTTTATTTTTAGGGTTATTAGACGAAAATGGCCTAAACTTTGGCCGAATTCTCAATTATGATCAATCTTTTAATTGGTCTCAGTTGTATATAAGAACTTATATATTAGCTCCAATTATAGCCCGCCGTTTGACAACCATGAGCAGAGCCGTTATTTTGCTGATGTGGAGATCGAATTTTTTTAAAAAAAATACTACTTCTTCATGTCATCTGGTTTTAAATGGGTCCTCTCTCTCTCTCTCTCTCTCTCTCTCTCTCTCTCTCTCTCTCTCTCCGTTGCAGGAGCACAACACAGCACGACCTTCTCCTCCAGCCTCCAAACCTCCTTATCTGGCCACCACATCGTCGCACCGGAACAACTCCATCATTGGTCGTCACACACTCTGCATCAGTACCTTGATCGCCCCGCGGCCATCCCGCCTCCCCCGCCGGGCTGCTACGTTCGTAGCCACGAGGCATGCAGTCGGAAAATGTCGAGCGCCCACGCTGAGGTGTTCCGCTTGCACGACAGCATCGCCACGACCACATCCACCTTGCCGTGCGATGCCGACGACAAGTCTGGCATGGAATCTCTGGGCATGATGGCCCCTCGTTCTCCTCCTCCTCCTCGTCGATCCACTCCGGAAACAAGTCCTCCCATTTGAAGTTGCGGGAGACCCAACTGGTCTGCTGCTTCTTCTTCTTGTCTCTACTGGATGATTTGCGTACAATAGGTCAACATACTAATTATGGACTCCCATCATGGGTGGACTCAGGTCAATTTTCACAATGATGATTGCCGGTTCTGCTGGAATGTCATCACGATAAGTTGAGAAGGTCAATCTTGGTGAATGTGTTCATCACGAAGAATTAATTACATATCCTTCAGTCACATTAATGAAGTAATAAGATACTTCTCGTTCCAAAACAAAATAAGTTAATAACACTATATAATTATATTCTCTGCTGGTTGGAGATGGAGGTGTTGTGTTTGGATACTAGAAGATGCATCTACAATACCCACTTGTTTTACTGGAAAATATATAATTGCAGAAATGATCACAAGTACTTTGACTTTAATCATGTTTCATTTGAGAAGAAAATTAAGAGTAATAGTACTCCAACAAAATTACTGATATGTAATATTATGATGTAAATAAAATTTAGAAGAAGAGGACGATGACGGTGGTGGAAACCATGAAGACAAAAGTACACATGAGGATGCCAAAGTGTAGAGCCCAGCTTCATCGGAACTTGCCCAGGTAGCTCTCCAGTGGCTTCTGGTAATTGATCTCCACGACCCCCGATAGTAGCGCAGTGTCTTCATCGGCGGCCATAGAGCAGCAGATCATTAGAAGCTTGAGGCGATCGGTGGCTACAACGAGAGTGAGCTTCTGGCAGTGGCACTGGTACTTGAAGCTGTGGATGCACCAAAGGGTTTGGGTGGTGGCGGCATAGAAGGCGAGGTGGTCGTGGGAGAGGAAACCGATGGGAGCCCAACAATGGAGGCACCAGAGACGGTCGGGAGGTGAACCCAATTGGGCCGCGAGAACCACCGCCAGGAACAAGAAGAAGAGCGAGCCCAGTCGGGTCTTCCACAACTTCAAATGGGAGGACTTGTTTTCAGAGTGGATCGACAAGGAGGAGGAGAACGAGGGGCCATCGTGCCCGGAGATTCCATCCCACACTTGTCGCCAGCGTTGCACGGTGAAGTGGACTTGGCCGTGGCGATGCTGCCATGCAAGGGGAACACCTCTCGTGGGCGCTCGACGTGTTTTCGACTGTAGGTGCACCTCGGGGCTGTGAAGGTGGCAGACCGGCGGGGGAGGCAGAATGGCCGCGGGGCGGTCAAGGTACTGATGCGGAACGCGTACCTACCGATGATTGGTAGCAGAATTTAGAAGGTTGGAAAGGGTTTGAGCCACTAGGATATATAAGTAAGGGGAAATGGGATCCCCTTGCCTAACACCTTGATTGGAGGGAAAGAATTGAGAAGTATTACCATTAATGAGACAAGAAAAGGTAGCAGTAGAGATGCAAGAATTGATCCAGTTAATGAAAGGATGGGAAAACCAAGAGAGTGAAGGACATGAAAAATGGCTTTCCAGGAAAGTTTATCAAAAGCTTTATCTAAATCAATTTTGATTAAAATATTATGAGTAGTACCCTTGAGTTATGAATAGAGTGGGCTAATTCTTGAGCAATGAGAATATTGTCATGTATAGACCTACCTTTAAGGAAGGCAGATTGCTCCTTAGGGATAATAGAATTAAGAAGAGGTTGAAGTCTATTGGCCTAAAGAATCCTATATGAGAGATTGCATAGAGCAATATGCCTAAAGTCCTTGACCTGCATAGGATGTTTGGGTTTAGGGATGAAGGTAAGAAGGGTGTTGTTCCATTCATGAGTTATGGAAGAGTTGTTGTAGAAATCATAGATACAATTCATAAAGGCATCAGAAATGGATGGCCAATAGGTTTTGAAGAATTCAACTGTGAAGCCATCAATACCCGGGCTCTTTCTATTAGGAAGAGCCTTGATAGTATTCCAAATTTCTTCGGTCGTAAAGGGAACAATTAAATGAGAAAAGAAGTTGGATCAAATATTTGAAAAGTAGGCCAAGAAGATAAAGGAGGAGGTATAATGGAATTAGATGAAGACCAAAGCTAAGAGTAATGACTTGCGAAAGCCATAAGAATGTCTTTATTAGAAGTCAAGGTAATTGTAGAATTAATATTAATGGAATGAATTCAGTTAATTCTACGCTTACTAGTGATAATTCTGTGATGAAAAGAAGTATTGAAGTCATCGTCCTTAATCCAAGCCATCTTAGACTTAGCCCACAATTTAAGGCTAATCTGACACTGAATAGCGATGGATTTATTGTAAAGGGTTTTAAGCTGCAATTCTTGAGTTTGAGAAAGACCAAGAGAAGAAAGAATCAATATTTTCAAGAGTGAAAATATCAGATTGGGTATTGGCCAAATTGTTTTCAAGTCAACCAAGTGAGTTTTTATTCCATTTAGAAAGGGCTCTACGAGTGTAAGTAAGACCCAAATGAAATTTAGGGGGCGTTTGGTACATTACCGTTTAAGATTACTAGGGATCTAGGTTACCACCTAGATGGATTACCACTTTTAAAATTATCGATAATGTTACATTATCATGTTTGGCATGGATTGGTTATCTAGCCAGTAATCCACATTACCTTGCTTGGTATAAAAAAATATTACTTAAAAACTTATATCTTTAACTAAAAACCCTCAAATAAAATTGGATAACTCTATACTTATGTTGGTCAAATAAATAAATAAATAAGTAATAATAATAATAAATAAAATAAAAAAATAAAAAAAATAAAAAAATAAAAAAAATAAAAAAAATAAAAAATAAAAAAAATAAAAAAAATAAAAAAATAAAAAAAATAAAAAATAAAAAAATAAAAAAAGTAAAATAAAAAAAATAAATAGGCGAGGAGGGAGACATCAGGTGAGGGGGGCACGGGAGGGGAGGTAGCTGCGCGAGAATGAGATGAGGTGAGAGTTTTTTCTATATTAATAGGAGTTATTTTATTGGGGGGTATTTTTGTCAAAAATAAAAAAAATAACATTACCACTTTAGTGGTAATGTAGATTATCATTGATATCCAGATTATCGGTAATCTGTTTCAACCAAATGCGGTAATCTGATGGGCCCAGGTAATTTTAGTTCAGATTATCGGTAATCCATCTGGATTACCTCATACCAAACGCCCCTTTAGTGAAAGGCTGAAAATGATTGTTTATGATAGGACCATGCCAAACATCATTCACAATTTTATAAGAATCACTATATTGAGTCCAGAAGTTTTGAAATTTAAAATTCAGAAGTTTAGGTTGAGCTTGAAGCTTAATTAGAAGGGAGCTTAATTAGAAGGGAGCATGATCAAAGCCAGTTCTAGCGAGGTGAGAGACTGTGGTCTTCCCATAGAAGTGAAGCCAAACAGAGTTGGCAAATGCTCTATCCAACCAAACCAAAATACGAAGAGAATTACTACGATTATTACACCAAGTAAACCTCGGCTCAGAAAAGCCTAAGTCAATTAACCCTAAGTGTGTAACAAAAGAACGAAAGTCTTTAACATATTTATTAACAGTGAAAGAATTGCCACTTATTTTATTAGAAGCATCAAGAATAGCACTGAAATTTCTAGTAATAAACCAAGGAAAAGAAGATACATCAACCGATTGTAAAGAATGCCAAGTAGAAGCACGAATAATAGGATTAGTGTTGGCATAAATAGTAGAAAGCAAAAAAGGCTTATAAGAATGACAACCAATAATAGCATGGATCACATGAGATTCAATAGATAGCACCTTAGCATTAATGGAAGTTATCCCAAGCTAATATAACTCCTCCCAAAGCTCCATTAGAGGGAGCATCAACACCATCCCAATGTCGACCAAATGAGTGGATAAGATTCATAACTTGGGGAAGATTAAGGTGCAATTCTTGCAAAAAAAAAACTTGTACACGAGAATATCGAATGAAAGCATGTAATCTATCCTTAATAGGGCGCTTAAAAGCCCCTCTAACATTCTAGTTTAGAATAATCATGATAAGGGGTTAGAGTTACTTCTCGGGGCATTAGTCCCATCAGACTGAACCGAAGGTTCGCTGATATCAATACAAGAGTGGCGTCGTCGCTTGAGCGAGTTCTGGCCATCAATTAGAGCAAAAACCCTCAAAGCGGAATGGGGATAGATTAGGCGGAGAAGAGGTAGGGGGATGAGAAGGGGATGAGGAGTTAGGAGGAATAGTAGTACAGTCGGCAATGTCTTTCTGAGCACCTGGGGAAGGAACCCTAGGCTGTGAAGACCGCTGGCCTTGGATTGGAGATCTAGAGCAGAGGATAAAGAATATGAATCAGTCATGGGAGGATATGTAGAAACGGGTGAAGGGTGAGTGGATGCGGGTTTGCGGGTCTCAGAAGAGGGGGCCCTCAAATTAGAAGGATAAGTTGAAGGTTTTTTGTTATTAGAGGTGGAGGGAGATTTGGATGGAGGCTCAGATCGGGCAGGAATATGGGCTTTCGAGACTTAATCGTTAGAAATATGATGGATGTTGTTGGCCCAAGGGTTCCCCATAGGCCTTGATATCTCTTTGACGATAACAAACATGAATTTAATGCATTTGTGTAGTTTTGAGTTCAAGTTGAGATTATGATACACGCGCGAACTTCGCTTAGAGAAATACCAAAAATCGGCAAAAATGGCTCCGACGACGATTGAGTAGAAAATCTAGAGTTACAATAGATTTCATATAATATGACTCTAGAAATATATCCCAAGCCTAAATGTAATGTTATCCAAGTCAAATCTTGGTAACAGAATTTGGAAATGAAGCGCACAAGAAGAAGACTTGAAGAATCAGCCTCAGCCCAGATACGGTCGACCGAATGAAGCCAAAAATTGGCAGAAGGGTATTCGGTCGATCGATTGGTCGATCGAACAATGCCCAAAAGCGGCAGAACGCTTCGATCACTTGGGCGGTCGATCGTTCGATCGACCGGCAAGCGGTCGGGAGTCCCCGAAGGGCAGAAAAATGCTCGTTGGGTGGAACTGCCGAGTGAGGAGTTATAAATACCCTTCACCAACCTCTCTCAACCATTTATTAAAGCTTTCAAAGATAGATTTATGCCTTCCAAGCTTGATTTCTACACGCTTGCTTCACCGATCACTCATCTTTCTCAAGCATTCTTCTCGCCTCGACTCCAACTTCGATTCAAACTCAACGACTTGAAGAGTTGGAGGCATTGAAGGCTTTGCAAGGAGCTCATTTGTGTGGTTTAATCTTTAGCTCATTTTGTTGTTGTTTTACTTGTTATTAAACTCGATTCTCATTGTTAGCTTGCTAGGTGTGCTAGGTTAAACACCTTAGGGTTTCCTTTGTAGAATTATATTTTGCCTAGGTGAATAGGTTTGAGGCATTCTCAAAGGGTTGAGAAGCGAGTCATCGGTTGTAGTCAAAGAGAAACACATTATCTATAAAGGATTGGTTAGAAATCCTTGGTGTGGAGCCAAAGTAGTAGAGTAGGCGATTGGCCGAACCACTATAATCTTTCGTGTTTGCATTGCCTTGTTTGATTACTTATAATTGCTTTCCATACTTGCTAACGCATATCATTTAGTCGCATTTAGTTTGGGGTGAAGTTGGAATTCATTTAAAAGAAATCGAATTGAATTTAAAGTTAATCCAATACTATTCAACCTCCCCTTCTAGTGTGGGTATTTGAACAATATTTGGTATCAGAGCCTAGGTCGTAGGATTAGATTTAACCATCTACCCTACAATTTAGAATGTCTAGAGATATCCAACTAGCTCAAGGGTCATCTACTCATACTCCACCATTATTTGATGGAAACAACTATGCCTATTGAAAGATACGCATGAATAGCTTCCTACAATCACTAGGCATGGATGTATGGAGAATGATACAAGTAGAGTATAAGCAACCTACTAAGGACATGGATGAGAGGAGCCCGGATGAAGTTAAACTCTTTAATGCAAATGCCAAGGCCATCAATGCACTATATTGTGGTCTATCTATTAATGAGTTTAATAGGATTTTCACTTGTAAGTCGGCATATGAACTTTGGAGTGTCCTAGAGACTACACATGAAGGGACTTCACAAGTTAAGGAATCCAAGATAAACCTCCTCATGCATGACTATGAAATGTTTAAAATATTATCGCATGAATCAATTGATGTCATGTATGCTAGATTTCAAAATATTACAAATGGCTTAGCTAACCATGGTAGAGACATAAAGGAAGAGGAGAAGGTAAGGAAGCTCCTCCGTTCCCTTCCAAAAGCTTGGGAGCCAAAGTTCATTGCAATCATGGAAGCCAAGGATTTGGGCACGTTGAAGCTTACCAGCTCATTAGGTCTCTCATGACACATGAGACCCATATGAAGCAATACAAGGAGGAAGATGCCCCTAAAGGCAAGACCATTGCCTTAAAAGCATCACACCGAGTTGAAGAACCTCCATCATCCGAGGAAGAAATGGATGATTTTGAAGAAATGACGATGATTGCAAGAAGATTCATGAACATCATGAGGGGCGGCATGAGAAGAGGCAAAGGAGGGTACACATGCTATAATTGCAATAAAATCGGGCACCTAAGGAAGGATTGCTCACTCCTCAAGATGACCTCTACCTCCTACCCCAACAAGAAGGACAAGTACAAGAAGAAGAAGAAGGTGATGATAACTTCTTGAGATGAGAGTGAATCCTCATGAAGTGAAGAAGAGACCAAAAGTGAGAAGGCAAATCTTTACCTTATAGCAAATGAAAATGAGGTAAAATTTTTGTTTGGTGAAGTTTCATTTATTCAAGAAGAATTATAATTAGAATTTGATCAAATGCATGATGAATTCAATGCCATTAGAAAGAAGTTCAAAGAGCTTAAAAAGGATAACAAGTCGTTGGAAATTGAGAATGATAACTTACTACTTTCATGCAATGCCTTAAGGAAAGAAGTAGATACCCTTAAGGGAGAAAAGCATGCTTTAGATGATGCTAAGAAAAACTTTAGAAAATGAAAACAAAAAATTAGAAAATGAGAACAAGTTTTTAATTGATCAAGTAGAGCACTTGAATGATAGCATGCTAAACTTAATAAAGGGAACTATTCGTACTAAATAAAAAAATGACAACCTTACAAAATGCCATGCCTAAGGTTGTACATGCTAGAAAGTCATCAAACAATCATGCTCATGCACACTTCCATGCTCACACACATAACACAAGAAAGTATAATGGAAGTTGCTTTTTCATGTGATGTTTTTGGCCATATGGCTAGAGATTGTGGTCTTAGGAGGAACCCCCATGCAAGATTCACTTGGGTTCCTAAAATGACTAACACTCAAGGTTCCAAGAAAAATTGGGTATCTAAAGTTGTCTCTTCTCCTTCTGTAGATGGAGAACTATCCTTAAGCAAGTAGGAGCACATGGATCTTGGATAACGGTTGGTCAAAACATATGACGGGTGATATCAATTTTTTTGCAACCCTATCAAGTAAGGATGGTGGACACGTGACATTTGGAGACAATACCAAATGTAAGATTGTTGGCGTTGGAGATATAGGTATACTCCCCTACCCATGTATTAAAAATATTTTACTAGTTGATGGGTTAAAACATGATTTGATTAGCATAACTCAATTGTGTGATAATGGATATGTAGTTATTTTTGAAGCATCTAAATGCATCATTAGAAGTGCACCATCTAATGATATTGTGTTTATTGGAAATAGGCAAGAAAATATTTACACACTAGTTTTAAATATTTTGCATAATCCTCATGTTAGATACTTAGTTGTCATGGAAAATGACTCATAGAAGGCTAGGATATGCTAGCATGAGCCTCATCCAAGAGATAACTAAAAAGGACTTAGTTAAAGGAATACCAAAGATAAAATTTGAAAAAGATAAACTTTGTGATGCATGTCAACATGGAAAATAAGTTAAGTCCTCATTTCATTCTATTAATCAAGTCACTACATCTAGAACACTTGAACTCGTGCACACAAATCTTTTTGGTCCTTGTGATGTTGCTAGTCTAGGTGGTAAATTATATTGCTATGTCTTGGTTGATGATTTTTCAAGATTTACATGAGTTTTCTTCCTAGTTAAGAAAAAATAAAACTTTTGATTTCTTTAAGAAGTTTGCTAGGAGAGTTATAAATGAATTTTTTTTTTCAATTTTGAAAATTAGAAGTGATAATGAAGGAGAATTTAAAAATGAAAAGTTTTTCGAGTTTCGTGATGAATTGAGTATTGAGCAGACATTTTCTTCCCCTAGAACCCCTCAACAAAATTGTGTAGTTAAGAGGAAGAATAGAACCTTACAAGAAATGTCTAGGATCATGCTTTGTGAAAATAATTTGCCTAAGTATTTTTGACCCGAAGCCATAAATACTTCTTGTTGTGTGCTTAATCGTATTTTGTTAAGACCTAAAATTAAGAAAATACATTTTGAGCTTTGGAATGATAGAATCCCAAGTGTGTGATATTTTCGAGTTTTTGGATGCAAATGTTTTATCTTAAACACTAGGTCCGTTCGTTTCGTAAGATTTTAAGGTACAACACAGAACAACACATGTTGTCCGGTGTTCGTTTTCAAAATTATACCAAGTACATGATAAAAATAACATCTCGGTACAGTACATCGAGCTCATTTTCTTGTTAGTCCAAATTGGAGTAACAAGAGTCTGTTACTTTGGTACAAAGCTTAAAATGACCATAATATCCTTGATTATTAAACCCTATTTTTTATCCTAACTCCAAATCACCGTACAGTGCCGTTGCCGAACGATAAGAGAAGCGATCGGTGAGTTCTCTCCTCTCCTCTCCCACTTGAAGCTTTCTTCTCCGCCGACGATGTCGTTGCCAGGGAGGACGTCGACGACGTCGATGTCGCGGCCTCCTGGATGACGCGTGGCCGCGACATCAACGCTGCGGCATTTTGGAGTCGCGGCCTAGAGTCGTTGTATATTTCAATTTTGTCTTGCGACATCAAAGTCGTGGCCTGGAGTCGCTGCATATTTCAATTTTTGTCTTGTGACATCAAAGTCGCCGCCTGGAGTCGCTGTATATTTTAATTTTTATCTTGCGACATCAAAGTCGTAGCCTGCAGGAGTCGCTTGCTTACATATTTCAAAGATTCAATTTTTGTCTCATGGAGTGATTCAATTGTCTGGAGTCGCTTGCTTGCTAATTTTTGTCTTGGCAATGTGATTTCAAAGATTGCCAACTTGGATCATATTTCAAAGATACTATCTGTTATTACACATCAGATTTCCCCAACTTGTATCACCATCATTTGCTTGGCAATGTGATTTTCGATCACGATATCTAGTTGGACTTCATAAGTATCAAGCTTTTTCCTATCAAGTAATTGTCAGAAACTTGATTTTTCATTTATTCACTTGTTTATGCTTTCATTAATTTTGAATTACCCTAGTTCAATCTGATACTAGTGTACTAGTTTGTTGTCTTAAAATATATTGATGAGTTCTTAACAACTATCTATATTATGTTTTTTATTACATAATATTCTTTTTAAAATATAGACCACATCGGCACATATGCATCTGCATGCATATGTTGTTTAAAACCTTTCTCAATCTACCTATAAAATTAGTTGACATGATATCTGAGTTTGTATATGGCACAGAGAATCCAATACCCCAAGAGAGAGGCTCTAAACAGACTTAATTTACATGATCTACATGTAAATTAATACCTTACTGATAAGCAAGCATGGCTCCATCAACTTCCTTACATGATCTACGTGTTCACCTTAAATTTTCTGTTAACAACTTTCTACGTGCCTGATCTAATGTTTGATTGATTATGTGAGGTGGGAGTCCAAAATTTGCATCAGGTATGTGTTTTTTATATTTTTATGTTTTTTGCATGTAAAGTTGTAAACTGATTTTAGAAGTATAATTGATTGTTTATGTACTGATTTATCTTCTTCTTTTTTTCATAAATGGCAAATATTGTTAATTATATTTTATATTTTATATTTTATATTTTGCATAATTTTCGGTAAGGATCGTGTTACTCGTCATGGAGCTGAGACGGGAGCAGATGCAATTAATGATACCCAACCTAACATTGAAAGCAATGAAGGGATAGAACATCCACATGAGTCTCATGTGTCAGTGAGCTATATACCTACATCCTATATTGCTGGCCCTTTAGAAGAGGCATCTGTTGGTCCATCTCGCAAGCGAAATCGTAACACTAACACTGCAAGAGAATTCATTGCAGCTTTTGACAAAAATATGAAAGCTACTAGAAAAGAGTTAGCATTTAAGCCTCTACTTGCTAAGCCAATACTGCAAGAATTAAAGAAATTAGGTCTCACTCCTATGGAGGAAGTAGACGTGCTTATTAAATTTGCACATACTCCATAATATGAAAAATATTTCTTGGAGATGGAGGATGATCAGAGGTTGACGTTTCTGAGGAAGATTTTAGGAGCATAAACATCTTATTATGTTTTTGTTATATTAACTATTATTAGTGACATGTTTTGATGGATTTATAATTTGGTTGACATTTTAAAAGATGTTATGAATGATGTTTATATTAGATTTATCCATTCACTATTTCTTATTTTATATGATATAATAATATGTTTTATCATATTTATCCATTTATTAATTGGATTTATAATTTTTGTGTTAATTAAAATAAATATTTTATTATTATTATTATTATAATTTATAATCTTGTCCAGTATGTTTTGTATAATGAAATGAACAAGAAATAGTACAAAGGGTATTTTTGTCAAATTGTCTTATCCTGTGCTGTGAGAATACGAAATGAACACATGACTGTACTAGATTTAATGTCCAGTACTATGCAAAACGAACATGATACTATTTGTTATGCTGTCCTATATAACCTTATGCTGTACTGACTAGTCTATTTTGTACTAAACTATTTGCGAAATGAACGGACCCTAAGGAACATCTAAGAAAATTTGACTCTAAATCATATGAGGGTATTTTCCTAGGTTACTCTAATAGTTCTAAAGCTTATAGAGTTTATAATCGTAGAACTATGATAGTTGAAGAATCTATGCATGTCACTTTTGATGAAACTAATGATTCTTCTAAAAATGTTAAGATTGTGAATGTAGGTGAGGAACTTAAGGAATTGACATTTCATGATAAGGAGGTTGAAGATGAAAATAATGAGGAAACTCATCATGAAGAGCCTTCATCCTCAACTTTACCTCAAGTTGAAGAAGAAGAAGAGGAAGCTCTACCACCTCTCCCCAAAGGATACCGGTTGATAAGAGACCATCCAATTGAGCAATTCACTGGAGAACCATCAATGGGAATAGTAACGCGTTCTAAACTCAAAAATATTTATCAATATGTAACTTTCATATCTCAATTAGAGCCTAAAAATATTAAGGAAGCCATAGAAGATGAATTTTGGGTAATTGTCATGCAAGAGGAACTAAATCAATTTGTTATGAATGATGTTTAGGATTTAGTACATAGACCTAGTGGACAAACCGAAATTGGGACTAAATGGATTTTTAGAAATGCAAGTTAGATGAAGGATGTTTAGTCATTAGAAACAAAGCTAGGTTAGTGACCCAAGCGTATAATCAAGAGAAAGGAATAGATTATGATGAAACTTATGCTCCCATAGCTAGATTAGAAGCAATTTGCATGCTTTTAGCTTATGCAGGTTTTAAAGGCTTTAAACTTTTTCAAATGGATATCAAAAGTGCATTTTTAAATGGTTTTATTGATGAAAAAGTTTATGTTGAACAACCCCCCCGGTTTTGAAAGTTTTGAGTTTTCAAACCATATTTTTAAACTTAAAAAGGCTTTGTATGATTTAAAACAAGCCCCTAGGGCTTGGTATGAAAGGTTTTCCACCTTTTTGATTGATCAAGGTTTAGTATTGGAAAATCCGATGTCTCTCTCTTTATTAAAAATGATGAAAATGATATTTTGCTTGTACAAATTTATGTGGATGACATTATATTTGGTGCTACTAATAAATTGCTTTGAGTGGTTTGCAAAGTGCATGTAAGAGGAGTTTGAGATGAGCATGATGGGAGAACTCTCCTTCATGCTTGGTCTCCAAATCAAGCAAACCAACAAAGGGATCTTCATAAATCAAGCCAAGTACACAAAGGAGCTCATCAAAAGATTTGGGATGAATGAAACCAAGATAACTTCTACACCAATGAGCACTTCCATTAAGCTTGATAAAGATGAAGATGGTGTAAAGGTAGATGAAAAATGATATCGAGGTATGATTGGTAGCCTTCTTTATTTAACCGCAAGTAGACTCGATATCATGTTTAGTGTTTGTGCATGTCCTAGGTTTATATCATGTCCTAAAATGTCTCACTTAAGTGCGGTCAAACACATATTGAGATATTTGAAAGACACGGTTGAATTAGAACTATGGTATCCATGTGATGCATCTTTTGATTTAATTGATTTTTCGGATGCCGATTTTGCCGAGTGTAAAGTAGATAGAAAAAACACTAGTGGGTGTTGTCAATTCCTAGGGATGAGTCTCGTTTCTTGGTTTTCCAAGAAACAAAACTCAGTTGCGATTTCAACTACCGAAGCGGAATACATCGCCGCAGCTAGTTGTTGTGCACAAGTCCTTTGGATGAAGCAAACTCCTTTAGATTATGGACTTAGATATTCATGTATACCATACATTGTGATAACACTAGTGCAATCAACTTGACAAAAAATCCAGTTTTACACTCTAGGACCAAACACATTAATCTAAGACACAATTTTCTTAGAGATAATGTAGTTAAGGGTAATATATCCGTAGAATTCGTATCCACCAATAAACAATTTGCAGATATATTTACAAAACCTTTGAATGAAGAGAGTTTCACAAACCTAAGGATGCAATTAGGGATTTGTACTTTGCCGAATGCTTAAGTTTTCAAAATTTGCACGTCTTTTGAGAAATTGCATTTTATGTGGTATCATCACACTTATGTAATGCCTTGTAGTGGGGCTTTGTGACTTATCGGTGTTTACCTTTCATAGGCTTACATTGATAGGGAGGACTATAGTGGTAGATGATACGTGGTTTTCTGATTTTCTCTTGTTTACTTGGATGAAACTCATTAATAGTACCTTGGTTATTGCCCTATTTGATTGATGTCAAAAGGGGGAGAAAAGACTTGGTCACATTTGTTTTATGATGCATATAGATAGGGGGAGCTATAAGTTAAATATGCATGTTGATAGGGGGAGCATATGTTAGATTTCTATATGGCTTAACTAAAACTCACAAATGATACTTAGATTTTTATAGAATTTCATGTTTTGTTTGTCGTCAAAAAGGGGGAGATTATTGGCCCAAAGGTTCCCCCTAGGCCTTGATCTCTATTTTGATGATAACAAACATGAATTTAATGCATTTGTGTAGTTTTGAGTTCAGGTTGAGGTTATTATACACGCGCGCACTTCGCTCGGAGAAATACCAAAAATCGACAAAAATGGCTCCGACAACGGTCGAGTAGAAAATCTAGAGTTATAATAGATTTCATGTAATATGACTCTAGAAATATATCCCAAGCCTACTTGTAATATTATCCAAGTCAAAACTTGGTAACGAAACTCGAAAACGAAGCGCGCGAGAAGAAGACTTAAAGAATCAGCCTCAACCCAGGTTCGGTCGACTGTTAGGTTGACCGAATGAAGCAAAAAATTAGCAGAAGGGTATTTGGTCGACTAACTGGTCGACTGAACGACACCCAAAACTGACAGAACGTTTCGGTCACTTGGGCGATTGATCGTTTGGTCGACCGACGATCGACCGGCATGTGACCGGGCGTCCCAACGGGCAAAAAAATGCCCATTGGGTGGAACTGCCGAGTGAGGGGTTATAAATACCCCTCACCAACCTCTCTTAACCATTCATTAAAGCTTTCTAAGAGAGATTTGTGCCTTCCAAGCTTGATTGCTACATGCTTGCTTCATCGATTCGAACTCAACAACTTGAAGAGTTGGAGGCATTGAAGGCTTTGCAAGGAGCTCATTTGTGTGGTTTAATCTTTAGCTCCTTTTGTTGTTTTTTTACTTGTTATTAAACTTGATTCTCATTGTTAGCTTGCTAGGTGTGCTAGGTTAAACACCTTAGGGTTTCCTTTGTAGAATTGTGTTTTGCCTAGGCGAATAGATTTGAGGCATTTTCAAAGGGTTGAGAAGCGAGTCCTCGGTTGTATTCAAAGGGAAACACATTTTCTATAAATGATTGGTTAGATTGCTTATAATTGCTTTTCATACTTGCTAATGCATATCATTTAGTCGCACTTAGTTTGGGTTAAAGTTGGAATCAATTTAAAAGAAATCGAATTGAATTTAAAGTTAACCCAATACTATTCAACGTACCCCCCCTTCTAGTGTGGGTATTTGAACAACAGATGCGACCTCGAGGAGTCGCATGGTCTACGGGTCAGAGCGATTCGTGTGACCTAGACTTGGGTCGCGTTGAGGTGAGCAGGATCACGCACCATTTGGACTCTCGTCATAGCCCTGACGTGAATGGTCACGTGGCTGACGGCGAGGGCGTCGTCAGACCTGCACCCAGGGACCACAGGCCGGTTCCACCAGAGGCTCCGAAATTGAAGTAGCGACAAGGGCTAGGGTCGCCGAAGTAGGTGGAGTGGGAGTAGCCGTAATGACATTAGTAGAGGCATCAGGATTAGATGCATGTGTAGAGGAGCAAGAAGCTTCAAGGTGGCCAACAATGCCACAAAGATAACAAAGCATCAATAAATTTTCATACGAAATAGGGTAAAAACTTTCACAACTAGAAGGGCCAACCCAAATAGCTTGGCGAATGGAAATAGAGAGATTAATTTCAATACACAGTCTAATATATCGACCTCTCTCAAAAATAAGAGAACGACCATCAATCTTAATAACAGAACCAGGACTAGAAGCAATCGGCTTAATACAAGAATCATTCCAAAATTCAAGCGGTAAACTATGTAAACGAACCCACACAGGGGCCACAGAAAATTTTCCGTCCAGGGATTGAACATGGGCTTCCATGGAATTAAACGAATAAAGCTACCTCTGAATGACCATAGGCCGTCGGTGAGGATGATAGTGGCTTGCTTAGGATTTTGAAAACGAATCACAAAAAAACCTTGATCAAGATCAAGAACACTAGTAAAACCCAAATGCAACCAAAGATGTTCTGCCCAAGAACGAACATAATCAACAGAGGGCGGTTTATCAAAAAATTTGCCTATAAGACTAGATTGCCAAGGTGTGCTCCATTGTTGGAGTTGTTCGGCAGAAAATGAACCTTTACCAGTAGGTTGAGAAGAAATCCGACGAAGAAGAGACAAATCATCCAAAGATGAAGAGTTAGGAGACATACCTTTAAGGATCTGAGCACAGGGGTTACAGTGTTGGGGGTGGAGTTACCATTGTGGTTTGTTAAGTGCACAATTGATGAAGATGATTTCTCGGTGAGATCCGAAGAAGGGGATATAGGGTTAGGATTTGGCGACGAAACCCTAGGAAGCGTGCGCGAGGCGGTTGAAGAAGGGGGGCACTCACATCAGGCGGAGGGGGTGGATGGGGGGAGCCAACGGGAAGCAGATGAGAGAGGAGAAGCCGCAGAAGAGGGGTGAGGCGAAGAAATCGTCATCCTAATCGCTGCTACGTCTTAGGGAAAGAGTCTTAGGAAAGATTTAAAAAGAGATTTTCTCATGTCCATTTCGTAAGGAATTAATTATAGTCTTTGGATTATTTTGGAATGATAGGATTACTTTATTAATTAGGTAAAGCTGTAAATATAATATTAGTCTATCTATATATTTCCTAATTTTCTCATAGGTGTCGCTTCCTCTCTCTCTTAGTGTGTCGTTCCCCTCTCTTTTTGGTGGCCTCTAGAGTTTGACATCTCCTTATAGGTTTACCCTTCAAATTTTTAAATGAATCCTTATGGCACATTAACATATTTATTCACCATCTTAGTACCCCACAAGGGGTTTGTATATTCTTTTACTATTACTCTTTTATTGTATTAATCAAATATTATGATTAATACAAGCTTTTTTAGCTAAATATATATATATATTTATTCACCATTTAAGTTACAAATGGATTCAGAGGTGATATGTAAGTTGAGGAATGATACGAGGTATTTCCATAATATGAACGATCGAGTGCATGCTTAATTTATTGAAACTAAAAGAAAAATACATGTATGTTTCTTTAGGATCAATATCATCTTCGATTAATTCTAGATACTTAAAAGAATTTTAATCTAAGAATTACTAGTAATTTGGGGTAATATACTTGTGCACCTCCTTAACTTAATAACTCATAGTTATCCAAAATTTGTAAATCTATAGTGCATGATTGCTTCATAGGCTAAGAGAAGATAAGATAAGGGGTGGATTAATTTTCATTATTTGTTTAGTGTTCGGATTAGAAGAAAATGAAAATGAAAATAAAAATGGTATTATATCCAATGTACATTGGATTTAAATAATTCATATTCAATCCTCCATCATTTATTATCCAATCCAATCATATTCTATCTAGTGAAGCAAATATATTAATAGTGTTTTATTTGCAACATGTTGCATCTAATACTATTGTTTTACTTTTAGGCTTTCACATTTGAATAGAATAACCTCCACTAGAAGATATTTTATATTTCAACACTATTAAATAAATTTACGATCAAGAACATTTTGGATCTCATCTAATAAGGAATTTGTTTTATGATCGTCATTCATACGCACAACCAAGCTCTATTGATCTATGACTTCATCACAATAATAGAATCAAGAAAGGTAATTAAAACAATGGAGTATTTTTATTTTTGATCAATATAAAATATAGAAAATAGTGTTCAAGTTATATGAAAGTAATTGACTTATCATATACCAATCTAACAAATTTATTCAATGGTCATCGAAATAACACTATAAGAAAGATAGATCTTTATACGTGGCACAACATAACCTAAATTGACATGACTCATATGATAGTAAGTTTTCTTACCAAACATGGCTATAGGTGTAACTCGAGTGTGGACCTAACCTAGGCAATAGTCTCAAATTTTGGTTACCATCGAAATCTTCAATTGACTTTGATCCCCACTTGTGAAGCACCGAAACGTCGGAGAGGATGCCGATCATGTGTCCAAGATAGTTGGGACACGAAGACGAACAAAAACTTCTCCAAGATGCATTTGAAACTCACGTGCATTCCGAAATGATAAAGGAAATTTTTTAAAATGCATTCAAAATTTTCATTTTTTTTAAATGATAAAGACAACAAAAGTTAGTTTAAAACTAAATAAATACCTTTCAAAGGCACCAAGTTCTTCATCTTGCTTCATCTTGCTTTATCTTTTTTGTCGTTCCATGTTCTCCGTCAGTCGACGATTCGTCTTCTTCACGGTGAAAAGTGTGTTCAAGATAGTGTCGGGCAAACGTAAAGGCCTAAAGTGCATTAATTTGTGTTTGGTGGATGGCTTGTTTACAACATTTAATGCATTGATATTTGAATAAAAAATCATTTATTATTCATTTTTTACTGATGAATTTATTGCTTTAATAATTTATACATTTCGTCCTTAGTTTTAGTCCTTGAATTTAAGTCTAATTAGCTCGAATTTAATTCTAATTAGTTCAAATATTTATTTATGTTTTTTCTTTTATGTGATCATGCTCCGTAGCAATGTGTTTGGACACACTTTCTTCATTAATTAGATGCATTAATTAATAACACTAGTTTATTATTGTTAAAATATAATTCTATTAATTACTATGTTAAATGCACAACATTAGATTAAGGAAAAAAAATACTATTGTTAGAACACGTTACAATAATAAAATTTAGATTTAGTTTTAGTTTAATATTGTAATAATCATGTTTCTTATTAAACATAAATAGCACATATGGTAGGAGTTTGAGTTTTTGGGATTCACTTTGGGAGTCATTCCGTAGCATTCCTTAGCAATATGTAAGAGAAAAGTTAGTTGATCCATTCGACTGAGATTTGTGACCTTCTGTCATTTCGGGTCTAGAAATTTCCCCAAGTCTGTTATAGAAAGCTCTATGAAGCTACTATATTAGATATGCATTTTTTTGACACTAAAAGTCATAGTAATTGTTCCTTAGATGTAAATAAGCTAAAGACCGATTTTTAATGAACTTTAGAAAATCTTTAACCCATCTATTTTCAACTCGAGAGATTTTGAAATTTCCAATTTTTACAAATTTGTACTAAAACCCAAAATTTGGATTTTGATCCTTGATGATTTTAATTTTTTTTGATATTTTTATTGAATCCAAATGAGAGTATTTTCTTATTTACATTTATATTTTAAAATTAATGTAGAGTAAAATAAATGGGCATCTTGGTATTCCCGCCTTCAATCCCAGCCTCATTAAAACCCTCCCCTCACCTACCAAGCATTATAATCCACGACCCTTACTTGTCGACATCTTGCTAGTTGACTCCTTCCCATTCGACTCCCCTCTTCACTCTATCCCGATTCACCTCCGTCCTCCCACCATCTCAACGCCGGCGCTCGTGCACCATCACATTTGAGGCTGTCCTATCAACCGTTGAGACAAGCTTGGGTGCTTCGAAGTAGGGTTCTCGATTTCCTACCAAAACCAGACCACCCACTCTGATCTCTCCCCTTTTTGCTTTGAAGGTACTCTCAAACCTCACAACTTTCTATTTCCTATGATCAGTTAAATGTCAGATTTGATGGGTTGTTGCATGAAACTAGGGTTTAAATTAAGGCTTTTAAAATTAAAGCATACTTTGATATTAAATCTTTGCTATGATGGTTAATTAGTGCTCAGTTAATAATGTTGTGGTACTAGCTAGATACTCTGGAGGGTTGTTACGTTGGTTCCGTGGCACCGCAGGCTTGGAGCTCATCCTCTTTGACCGCGTATTGTGAGTTGATAATATATATGTGTAGCATGTTCTTTAGTTCTTATATTTCTATATCTATATATTTAGATATATCATGTTTTAAAGTGCATGACAAAGATTTGACTCATCATGTTTTACACTATGTTGTTTTCTATTTTGTAATGTTAGATTCTTGGACAAGCACCTTTGAAATAAATTCCTTTTACTTGAAATTAAGCTGATTGAAAAAGAGGAATTTGATTTTAGATGGTTACATAGTGATTTGAATCTATGTTATTTTTAGCTTCGATATTGTGATAAACTGATAAGTATTTTGAAATTATGATAAAAACTCTTTATTTCTTCTTTGGGAGGGATCTTTGACAGAAACTATAGCTAACGACAATAGACGTTAGCCTTGGTGCACCTTGGTTCGACTCTAGCTAGAAGGAGTGTTGCTAGCCTGGCGTGTAGGCCACATGTTCGAATATGCTCTAACTAACTACTCTGACTCTGGATATAAGACCTCCCACTCTAACCCTCTGTTATAATTGGTTTTAACATTTGCATATTGTATTTAAATTGAATGGATTTGCAATATCTTTTCATTATCTTCTTCACTTTGAAATCATGTCTTTTAGGTGTTATCTGATAAAAAGATCATGTTTTGAGCTTGTCCCGTTCATATTATAGACGTATTATCTCTTACCGAGTCTTTGTGACTCATTCTGATGCTCTTCCTATTCTTATATACTATAGTGCTGGTTCGTGTCTAGGTCCTTCAGCCCCGTAGAGACTTAGATTATTTGGTTAGCCATCACACTTCCGTGTGGGCCCTTTTGTTACGTGTTTACGCTTTGATTTATTTTGATACCTTGCCATGTAAACTTTAGTTGTGCTCTATTAGCTACAGGTAAGATCTTGCTTCCATGTTCACTCTATTGTTATGTCACTGTCTTGTTTGTGCGTTCTAAGAACGCATTGGATATTCAGACTAGATTTCTTTTTGTTATATATATAAATGTTTTGTGGTTTATGTATACCTTGAAATTTTTAGTTTTAGGGGAAACTCTGTCCGATTTTATACTTGAATGCTAGTTAGGCTTGCTAGGTGGCGAGTTCATCCTATGCGCCGATCATGGTCCCAAGTGTGGGTCGTGACAAATATAGTCTTTTTTATCTGATTTATTAATCAATTATGTTATCTTCTTATTTGTATATCAAATCATGACTAGTTTTGGTTTTGGTAGTAATAATAATAGTAATGAGGGTGATGATTTTGATTTTGGTAGTATTAATAATATTAATGAGGATGATGATAAAAAACTTTTATGGAAATATGTTATCAATGGTGATAGAACAAGTGAAGGGGGGAGGAAATGTTCGGTGATAATGTAATTTTTGTCATGAAATGAAACATGACACTTATACTAGAGTCATGGCTAACTTATTGAAGATACCAAATAAAGGAATTAGAGGTTGTAAAAAGTGAAGTCAAGCGATATATATGAGATGAAAAAATTAGAGGAAGAAGCCAAACAAAGAGGTTCAAGCTTTGCACATAAAAGAGTTCCATTACCTCCAAATGCTTCGGGACTTCAAAATGTTGATTCAAAGAGAAGAAAGATGAGTAATGATTAAAGTCTCATCTCTAAAGCATTTAATCTAAAAGCTTGTGATAGATTGCATGCAGAAATTGCTAAAATATTTTATTATGCATGGTTACCATTTAATTTTGTTAGGAACCCTTCTTACGTTAGTTTTTATGTCTTTGTTGCTAATAATATTATCAGGCTATCTACCATCAAGATATAATTTGTTGAGAATTATATTACTACAACAAGAAAAGGCCAATGTAGAAAGATTATTAGAGCCTATCAAGGGGACTTTGACTCACAGAGAAGATCATTGATTAATTTTATTATAGTATGTGAAACTTGTCCAATATTTTTTTATTTAAAAATATCTTTTATAATATAGCCATTACAAGACGTACAAAGACATGAGAATTATACAAACAAGTCGCATTTTACAAGACGTACAAAGATGTGAAAAGACGCATAAAACACTACAACCAAGGATCAAATCTCTAACATATTGACAACATAACTAGATGTATAACTACTAAGCTACTAGTGGGTCAATAATTCGGTTCGAGCTTTTTTTGAGTCGGCCTACTAATGGGGTAAAGCTCTCCCAATGGTAGTTTTCTCCATTCACAAGACTCGAACCAAAGACCTTGCTTAAGGGGAGCAAGTGTCGACCCACTTGTACCAACCACCTTTGGTAACTGGTCTAATATTTATTAACGTTGTTAATTGTGAGGATGAGATAAAAAGTAAATATTTAATTGCAAATTTGATGAAAAAAGTTATTGATGAAGTTGGACACAAGAACGTGGCTCTAGTCATTATTGATAATGCAAAAAAATTGTAAGGGTGTTAGAGAAATCATTGAAGTGATGTTTCCTCACATTTATTGGACTTCATGTGTAGTGCATAATCTAAATCTTGCCTTAAAGAGATTTGTGCAACTAAAAATATTGAGAGTAATATCAAGACATATCAAGAATGCAATTGAACTACAGAAGTTCATGGAGATGTAGTTTAAATAAAAAAATCTACTATAAATCATCCTTTAAGGTTGGTTCTTTTTAACAAATTTGTCTCTTTGAAATTGCTTGCACTTGCAGAGACACATTTCACACCCGTTATTATTATTCTTAAAATATTTAAGCTTATTAAGCGTGGCTTGCAAGCAAGGGGTTATCAATGAGCAGTGGTCTTCTTATAGATAGGATGATTTAGGAAGAGCTAGATTTGTGAAAGAGAAAATTCTAGATGATGTTTGGTGGGATAAAATTGATTACGCTCTTTCTTTCACTAAACCTATATATGGGATGATTCGAGCTTGTGATATAGATAAACCATGTCTTGGTTTATGAAATGTGGGATTCAATGATTGGAAATACAAAAGCTACAATATATTCACATGAAGGCAAACAATTGGGAGAATCTTTTTTTTAATGATACTCATTGAACGATGGATAATGAATAACACTCCTCTTCGTTCTTTGGCACAATCATTAAATCCCAAGTAAGTATATTATTTATAAGTTATTTATATCTTTTCTAATTTTTAGATTCTAACATTTTATAATAATTATATTTTTTATTTGAAAAGGTACTATAGTGATGATGGTTTAATGAGGATACAAGAAGGTTTGCTCCTTGTCAAGATTTAGAAATATATAGAGAAAGAACAAAATCCTTTAAGAGGTTCTTCCTTGATATGGACCGAAAATTGAATAAGAACTAATAGTGAGTTTACTAATTTTACATTGAAGATGAGAAAGTTTGCAGATTCTGAATCATTGTATAACAGGTATATGGATGCCAAATGTTGGTGGTCAATCCATGCTGCAAGTGCTCCTTTGCTTCTAAGTAGCAATTTAAGTAAATGCTAGATAACCAAGTACCAATACCACATAAGTTCAAATGTCCAAGCAACTACAAGTCTCAGATAAACTATAGGTCTCTTAAATAAACTCAATTCCGACTCAACTTGACTTGACTACATCAACGGGTTCCACGAGACCGCCACCGGAGTCCGCCGCCACTAGCTGCGTCGTACCTCAATGATCACGCTCTGGAAAATAGTATTCAGAAAAGAATGGTGAGTTCAAAGAACTCAGTGAGTGGCTGTCTCGACCATCACCAAGCCAAACCATATAAACAAATAATGCAGTAATTAACTCTGTGTTCAAATATAGATATAATCATGGTACATATTACATTAGTAACTTGGGTGCGCTATGCGCACCACACAACCTAACTCGGCCCATTTAGAGCAGTCGTCTAGTTACCCGCCTACAACTCACGGAGTGCTCGCTAGGCTAGCCACCCAAGTGAACTTTCCAACTCGGGTTCACTGAGCTACGAAGGCCCTCTAGCCTCAGTTCCCACAACTCAGTCAGGAAAGACCCTCCGACCCATGCCACTTGGGTCAATCGTCGGCGTGGCTCACCGACGTAAGTCTCGAGCTAGAATCACTCGTGCGCGAAGCGCACACTTGGCCCAATTCGATCTAATATCAACTCGTGCGCGATGTGCACCACTCGGCCCGTCTGGCCCAATATCAACTCGTGCGCAATGCGCACCACTCGCCCGTCTGGCCTAATATCAACTCGTGCACGATGCGTACCACTCGGCCCATCCGCCTCAATATCAACTCGTGCGCGATGTGCACTACTCGGACCATCTGACCCAATATCAACTTGTGCTCATTTAGGGAATAGGCTGTACCCTTGTAATGAAGTAGATTAGTCGGGTAATTACGGCTTAATTCACATTTATTGGTGCACCTTAGGTAGCACCCACTCGGCCTCCACTCGGCCCAATTAAGTTACTTGCCGCTGTGTACCCTCCATTACTACCTCATAATTGTCTTATATATTCTTCTATTCAAGAACCTACCACCCGTGACGATCATCGCATAGCGGAATGGTCTGTCTTGTCGAGCAATTTCCGCACGATGTACCACTTGTCACACACTCATCATTCGAAGTCTCATCCGAACTTACGGAATTTCTCGGACAATGAAAAAAGAGTTTCACATCTGTCCAAGGATTCTGAATTTAGTGGAAGAAACTACACTCCTTAGTTTTTTTACTTTCCCAGGTCTTGCGAAAATTCGATACACATGTGGGATTTCAACCCCTTTATGGCCAACTTTCGTAAATTTTTCACTTGAGGGCTTATACCCTCATCCCAAACATGGAAGTGTTCAAATAACCTACTGTTCACAAGGTAAAACCACTACAACTACAGGAAGCCGGGAAGTGTCTCACCGGGCTTGCAATCCGACTTATTCAATAAATAATATGACAATTCCAGCCTACCTAACCAATCAATTTTCTATTCGTACACTACTGTTCATGTCATAATAATGCATTCAAAGCTTATGGAATATAACGTACATAAAGATCGATAGGTTGTACCAATATTTTACAGCATGCGTACAATATTCTAGCATACATTGAGAAATTTCAGCATATATGAATATCTATTTTTAACACCTTAATCACAACAATATGGAAACATAACATGAAGGAAAAACTCATCTAATTGCCCTTAAGGGTACCCTACACTCTTAGGGTTACTCAGCCACCCTAGGCCACCATGAAAAATGAGATTCTAGCATACCATAATACATAGGATTTTCGGAATTAATCAGCAATGAAATTGAAAATAAATATTAAACTTCATTACTAAGTTTCTCACACTAGGGCCAGGCCCTTCCTAAGGTTTGGGGGCATGCCCTTGGGCTGCCGCCCCCTCCAAACCTCAAGGCCCCCCCCCCTCAAACTACATGAGATAGTAATAAGCATCAAGGATGATCTACTCGCAAGAGAACCACACGAAATCACTTCCAAATCCCTCCACAAGGATCGACAGCCCCAAATCTAAATTCTAGGGACTTTGGAGAAGAACCACTCACCTAGGATTGGATTAAGGACGAGGAAGACGATGGAGAAGCCCCGCGTCATATCCGATCCTTGGAAACCCTAAATATACATCAAGGGCCTACCTTGCCGAGTCGCACCTCCTGACCTCAGCCTTAGCTTCTTCAGCCTTAGTCTTCAAACGGGAACTCTTCGCCACCACTACGGCAAGGTCAAGGTAAAGCATTTCCAATTTCGCTTTGGACTTGCTTTCCACCTCTGTTATCCAAGCAGCAGACTCCGAGACAATGACATTCAAATGTGTGACTTCATCAGTTTTCACCTCCAAGGCCTTTCCCACTTTGACCACCTTGAGCTTTAGTTCTTCAAACTTCCGAGATTGAACCTCAGATTCCCTCGACATAGACTCCCTCAGCCTACTCATCAGAAGCTGGACAAACTCTCAGGGGTCTACCCCCTAAGGAAAGTCCATTGACTACTGGAACAGATGTGATTGCTCTTGCGAGGGGTCGAAACCGGATGTCAAATTCTTGGTAACACGCCATCTACCGCTGCCGCCTCCGGCAACATGGACTCACCACCCAATGAGCTCATAGCCACCCGAGGAAGCAACATGGACTTCCGTCGGTATGTCTAGCTCTTTTCCGATGCCTTGAAGGAGATCAGGGGGATTCAAAGAGTCTGAAGACGCCGCCGACCCAGCTGCCTCCACCCGAGCCCTCAAAGCTCCTAGAGTTCGAGATCTCGAAGCCCTCATAGGTTTCAGCAAACTATCCACTAGCGGATACTTCCCTTTCCCACTTGGAGTACTCCTCCGCATTTCCACCAGCTGAGCAAGTATGCTTGGCACCTTCAATAATGAAGACATTTCACCTGCACGCCAGAAAAATTCAGATCAACATACAAATAAGGCGGCCATGCCTATACAAGATCAATTGAAGCTCCAACCGACAAAAACAGAGGGAATTTCTCCGTCCAAAGGTTTTTCCTAGGGAAATAACTAAAAATCCTCCCACAACCTCACTTTGAAGAGATGGGTCTCATACACACTATAGAATGTTCTTCCATGAATACCATTAAAGGACATCCATAGTCCCTTCTAGGTCCCCCTCGCTCAAAAGAAAGAGAAATTGAAAAGGTTCAGGGCAATCCGTCTCAAAATAGCGAAAGAACGCCAAGTTGTCCTGGTGCAACTGAGTTGATCACGAAAAAATAAATCGATATGAGCCTACCGACCTAAGGCTAATACCAACAATACAGAAACTAAGGCAAGGAACCAAAAGACCCACCGGAGGAAAGTAGTAGTAGACAAAGAAGGTAACCAACCAAGGAGTTGCCGATGGGAACCTCCAAAGAACATACACCAAATACCAAGAACGCGAGAAAGGCACAAAATAAGGAAAAAAAGGGCCACTTTATAGGTCGAAGAATGACAACCTCTCCATCAAACGGCCAACAATGATGTCATCCCAACCGACCAGCTCAACGATCGACAATTCTCTCAAAAACTCCCAAGACACGAGCATGCACTTTCTCCGCAATAATTCCTCCTCCAAAACGAGGAGGCAAACGCCAATCAGAAGCTTCCACGCAAGACAAAAAGATCATCGTTATCAAACTGCCATGCTAGGCATGGAAGTCGAGAAGACGCAATAATAACACGTGAAAGATATGCTGACTCGATTTAGTTCAAGATGAGACAAGGTTGCCGCATGCTAGCCAAGGAGATAAATTTGGCCTCCCTGGTCGCTAACTCCAGCTCGGCCTCCACGGCCGTTCGCTCCAGTTCGGCCTTTACAGTCATTTGCTCTAGTTAGACCTTATGGTCACTCACTCCAGCTCGGCCTCCATGGCCGTTCGCACCAATTCAACCTTCATGATCACCTACTCCAGCTCGGCCTCAACAGTCGTTCACTCTAGTTCAACCTTTGCGGTCACCTGCTCCAATTCAACCTCCACGGCCGCTCGCTCCAGTTTGACCTTCACGGTCATCTACACTGTTGGCCTAAGGTTTTCTACCTTGGTCTTAATCTTAGTTTTGATGATAACAAACATGGAACTAATATTTCATTGATAAATATTTTCAGGTTCTATATCGGTTAGCACTCGATGCCCTCGATTAGAAATATCGGAGAAATCAGAAAATCAGAAGGACATTGGTCGACGCGTTCAGGTTCATTGCTGAAATTTCTAGAAGTTCAATGTGTGCACCAAAGACGTCTTGGACGAGTCTAGAGAACATATGGAAAGCTCTTCAAGTTGACGCACATTGAAGGCCGAAACCCGAAAACGAAGCGCACATGAAAAATACACAAGAAAATTTCCTTGCCTAGATTCGGCCGACCGATCGGTCGATCGACAAAAGAGGAAATCAGGTAGCAACCCGGCGTCGGCAACGGGCAGAAAAATGCCCGTTGATGACCCTCTTGTTTGGGGGGTTATAAATACCCACCCCAAACTCTCTTCCAAGCCTTCCATGATGCTTCTAGGCCTAAGAGAGTCATTTTCTTGCATCTCTACAAGATTTCTTTGAGCCATCCTTGCAAGAACCCTAGTTTTGTTCTCCACTCCTTGATTTAGCCTCCAAGCTTCACCGATTCATCATCTTGAGGCATCGAGAGGACTAGGGAGTTTCTTTTGGAGCTAATTAAGTACTTGTTTGATTTATTGCTCCAACTGTTATTATATTTTATTATTTATTTTCATTGTATATCAAGTGTGTAAACCTAGATCACTAGGTTTGATTGATTTGGTGGTTGCCTTGGTGTTAAGGCTTAAATCCACCATTGTAAACTTAGTTTACTTGGATTAGTTTGTTGGCTTAAGGGTTTCACTTAAGCCTCGATCTTTATTTTGATGATAACAAACATGTATTTAACCCAAGTGTGAAGTTTTGAGTTCAGGTTGAGGTTGCGATAAGCATGCCAAGTTCGTTCAATCGAGATGAAAGAAAAGATCGTCAAAGAAACGGAAGAAGAAAACGTCAAAGAAAGGCTCGGGCATAAATCGAATAGATATCTTGTAATATACCTCTAGGACATCTTATCCCAAGCCTAATTGTATAGTTATCCATGTTAGCTAAATCCATTAAAAAAGACATGTAAAAATTTCAAATAAAAATCCAAGGCAGTATTCTACTAAGCAGCTTATTTGATCGACCGGTCAATCGATCGAATGATGGAAAAAACTGGTAGTAGCCATTCGGTCGACCAAAGTTGGTGAAGGAATCTGCGCAAGGCTACGTCGGTCGACCGATTGGTCGATCGACCGAAGCAAAAAAGTACCAGAATGCTCACCAGTCGACCGATCGATCGACCGGATTGAGGATCACAAGTCAGCGACCCTGGCTCCACTGATTTGGTTGACCGACTGGTCGACTGAATGTAGGATCGATGGATTTACGATAGTCGGTTGACCGAGCATTGACATAAGCCAGCGGTCGCATTGGCGGTCGATCAGTCGGTCGACC
This sequence comes from Canna indica, assembly GCA_034359265.1. Taxonomy (NCBI): domain Eukaryota; kingdom Viridiplantae; phylum Streptophyta; class Magnoliopsida; order Zingiberales; family Cannaceae; genus Canna; species Canna indica. Next base: position 45,048,383 of record CP136898.1, read on the forward strand.
GACGATCGACCGGCAAAGCGATCGAACGGGTTCAATGGCTATTTTTTCACACGTTGAACGTTCTGTTCGGTCGAGGGATTATAAATACCCCACACCTAACTTCCTTAAAGCTTCTTACAGAATTTATTGAGCAATTAAAGAAGTGTTTTAAGCCTTCAAAAAGATTGAATTGTTGCGCGCCCTCTACTTCCGTTGACAACTCATTTTGAGCGTTGCTTCCCTGCTTTCCTCAGCCTTGCTGCAACTCAAAGAGTCATCCTCTCTCAAGTTGGAGCTTGAAGGATTGGGAAAGGAGCTTTGGTTCATTTTTACATTCTTAAGCTCTTTCCTCTGTATTTGAAGTTTATTGTAAACTTATTTTCCATTTGAGATAGCTGCTAGGTGTGCTAGGAAACACTTAGGGAAAACTTTATAGGATTGTGTTTTGCCTAGGTGAATAGGATTGAGGGGTTCTCAGAGTGGTGAGAAGAGTGTCCTCATTGTATTCAAAGGGAAACACAAACTCTATAAAGTAGTGGTTAGAAATCCTTGGTGAGGAGCCAAAGTAGTGGAGTAGGCAGTTGGCCGAACCACTATAATTACTCTTGTCTGCATTGCTTACTTGCTTTTGTCATTGCTATTAATATTTGATCACATCTCTTGTTAAGAAACACTTGCACCTAAGAGAAGATAAAATTGAGCAAAAAGAAAACAATTGAAAAAGGGGACCGATACTATTTAACCCCCCTTCTAGTGTCAGATTTCACACAACAATTGGTATCAGAGCCAAGTTATAGGTCAAGATTTAACCATCTTCCCTACAATTCAAGATGTCTAGTGAAATCCAATTAGCTCAAGGGTCCTCTACTCATACTCCACCACTATTCGATGGGAACAACTATGCCTATTGGAAGATCTGCATGAAAGGCTTCCTACAATCCTTAGGCATGAATGTATGGAGGATGATTCTAGTAGAGTATAAACAACCCAATAAGGACATTGACCAATGAGACCAAGAAGAAATTAGACTTTTTAATGCAAATGCAAAGGCCATCAATGCTTTATATTGCGGCCTATCAATTAATGAATTCAATAGGATTTCTATATGTAAGTCCGCATATGAAGTATGGAAGGTCCTAGAGACCACCCATGAAGGGACTTCACAAGTAAAAGAATCCAAAATAAACTTACTCATGCATGATTATGAAATGTTTAAGATGCTATCACATGAGTCCATTGATGCCATGCATGCTAGATTCCAAAATATTACAAATGGCTTAGCAAACCTTGGCAGAGAAATAAGGGAATAGGAGAAGGTAAGGAAGCTCCTCCGTTCCCTTCCAAAATCTTGGGAGCCCAAAGTCACAACCATCATGGAAGCCAAGGACTTGAGCACCTTGAAGATTACCGAGCTCATTGGGTCTCTCATGACACCTGAGACCCACATGAAGCAATACCAAGAGGAAGATGCCCCCAAAGGCAAGACCATTGCCTTAAAAAGCATCACATCGAGCAAAAGAGTCATCATCATCCGAGGAAGAGACGAATAATCTTGAAGAAATGGCGATGCTAGCAAGAAGATTCATGAATTTCATGAGGGGGGGCATGAGGAAGGGAAGAGGAGGCACACATGCTATAATTTCAACAAGACCGGGCATCTAAGGAAGGATTGCCCACTTCTCAAGATGGCCTCCACCTCCAACCCTCGCAAAAAGGAAAAGTACAAGAAGAAGAAGAAGACGATGATGACCACGTGGGATGAAAGCGAGGCCTGATCGAGTGAAGAAGAAGCAAATAGTGAAAAGGCAAACCTTTACTTGATGGCAAAGGTTGATGAGGTAAGATTTATTTTTGGTGAAGTTTCATTTACTCAAGAAGAGCTAGAAAATGAATTTGAGCAAATGCTTGATGAATTCAATGCAATTAGGATAAAATTTAAAGATCTCAAAAAGGACAATAGATCTTTAGCACCCTACATGTAAGCATGAACCATAACGAGCCATTTTCCCCCTCATTGTACCCACTCGACCGAGCCTAACTTAAATTGCTCATGCTTGGCCAAGACTGACCAGGTTGGAAGAGAAGGATTTCAGGCATGATTGAGAGAAATCGAGTCATAGATTATGAAAGAACCTTAATCCGAGGGTTTGCGACCACTCTAGGAAATCGGGAAAAAAATTGACATGACCTTTCCCCTTTTTCCTTCATGTGGCCGGCCCTAATCATCAAGAAGACTCCAAGAAATCTCTATATAACAGCGTACATAAGTACTAGAATCAAATCTCGGAAAATATTTTGGTGAATCGATGAAATTTCTCGAGAAATCGGCAAATCCCTAAAGCCTAGGGTCGGCTACCCGCCTACCCTACACAACTAGGTTCGATCCACTCACCTCGACTAGAGAAGGGGATGGATGGGATGAAGACGATCTCGATTCTCCGACGACGACGCAGATCTGGTGCCACCCCCAAAGCTCTCATCTCCTCCCTTCCTCCCTCGGGCTACGTGCGGCTCCACTTCCTTGAGCCACACGGCGGCTTGCGGGTGAGGGGTTTATTCTTTCTTTTCTTTTTTTTGACAAGAATGCCCCTCTTCACTTAAGGCCCCTCATTCGACTCCACCTAACCCAGATCAAGCCCCGACTCGATCCGCGAACCCGATCTCAACCCAACTTGAGTCAACCCACACATTCATTTCACAATTGTCCACAATGGGTCAAAATTAAATTATACCTGCTACTCGCGGTGATTTTGCGACTCGGCCCGGCTAGTTCCCGATCCAATGGGATGCATCATGAATTTTTTTTATATTAGGAAACCCTGGGTATTACACCTAGATCACTAGGTTTGATTGAGTTTGTGGTTGCCTTGGTGTTAAGGTTTAAATCCACCATTGTAAACTCAGTTCACTAGGATTAGTTGAGTTGTCCCTTAGGTTGAGGTGGGAGAGTGCTCTCGGTAGGAAGGTGGGATACTTCCGGGTGTGAAAGTGCCTTCGGTTTGAGAGTGGTAACTTTCCAGTGTAAAGTCCTCTTTGTAATGGAAATGATATAATCTAGTAAAGCTAGTTTGGAAATCCTAAGCGGGGTGCTTAGGTAGTGGAGTAGGCATTGGGGCCGAACCACTATATATAATTGTGTTTGCATTATTTACCTTGTGTTTCTTATTGCTTATCATTTTTATCTTGCTTCCTCTTACTACTCAATTTGTGAACTGCCTTAGTAATCAAGTAAATGATTAAAATCAGAATTAGGCAAAAGGATTTAAATAACACACTATTCACCCCCCCTCTAGTGTGGCTATTTCACCAACATACACCAGCTTGGCCTCCATGGTCGTTTGCTCCAGTTCGCGGCCTCCACGACCGCTTGCTCTAGTTCGACCATCGCGGTTACCTACACCAGCTTGGCCTCCACGATTGTTCGCTCCAGTTCGACCTCCACGACCGCTTGCTCCAGTTCGGCCTTTATGGTCGCTCAGTTCAGCTAGGCCTCCATGCTCGCTAGCTCCAGCTTGCCCTTAATAGGCCACTCAACACAACTCAGCCTTTTCGATGGCTAAACACAGCATGAAAAAAATACTTCCATAAATTCCTCAAAGCTATAGAAAAACCAGTTACAAGAAAGTTAACTCTACTTAAGAGCTCGACACGTGGTCCTCCAAACTCCAACTGAGCTTGTGGGCTGTGGACTAGACTAGAACTATTGGGCCCAGTCAAATTAGACCCAACAATGCCCCAAAACCCAACTCGAGCCGGACCAGCCGACTCTGCTTGGGGGCTTCACCCGACCATATTCCTAAACCTATCTCCAGCCAGATCAGACGGCTTCGCCCGGGGGCTCCACCAAGCAATATAAGGAGATCCACGTCCTTCCTTATAACGAGGGGTACGCCATTACAAACCCGCCATCCTCGGGATCAACCACGACCTATTCTGAGAAATATCCCTGCGAGATTGCCGGGTGACGTCATCACCTCCACTTGCAATAAATACAGAAACGACACATCTCAGGTACCCTAAGTTCCATATTCTATTACCTCCACCTTGGAGTCTCACTAACTTGAGTGTCGGAGTGTTTTGTAGGGCCCCCCTCCCCCCCAGAGTTGCACCTGACCAGGAGAGACACCGAGCTCGACCAAACTACTCCGATGCTCTGACAGGAACACCTTATAACTTTACTTTGTGATGAAATTCTTTTGGTTATGGTTTTGTGATTGGATAAAGTGATTACTTTGTATTATTGTTTATTTAGTAACGGTCGAGTTATAATGTTTAAATTTTTTGTAACAATGTTAATATTCTATTTTATTACATGAGATGTTAAAATTAGAAAAACATTTTTTTTTTGTATTTTTACACATTATTTATATTTGTTGACCGAGGGTTTCACCCCATGCTCTATTCTCTCAATAATTGTTTTGATGATAACAAGTTATATTTAACAAGTTTGAAGCACGAAAGTCGCGGGCTGAATTAGGATTGAAATTGATATCGTCGCACGTGGCATCGTCTCGATACGATAAGTCTCCACGCTGATTTCTAGAAGCTCGACGAGTGCACTGAAGAAACTGAAGAAAAATGAAGAATAAATATAAAACACTTGGGAAGTTCTCCAAGATGGATGCACGTCAAAACCCAAAACCTGGAAACAAACAATGCGAGAAAAATCAGCTAAAACACATGTTTCCTCGGTGTCGACCGATGGGGCGGTCAACAGCCCATCGACCGACCATCAGTCGGCCATCGATCGGTACTGCTCGAAAATAGGCAGAGGGCACCGATCGGTGGCCGGTCGACCGGCCACCGACCGAGCAGCACCAACGGGCAGAAAAATGCCCGTTGACGAGCTAGCTTGTTTGGAGGGTTATAAATACCCACTCCAAGCTTTCTTCAAATATGTTGTTGATGCCCCTTAAAGAGTTAATCCTCGCATCTCCAAAGCTCTCTCTTGCTCAAATTCATAATACTTAGCTCTTGATCCCTCATCCTAAAGTGCATCTTCATTGGATGGCTCTTCAAGGTTGCTAGGCTCAAGAAGAGGAGTTATTTTTGTTGTGATAAGTCCTCTTTACTCTCTTCTTGTGCTAGAATTGTTTTAATTTGTTTTAAATTGATTTACTCAAGTGTGTAAGAAGACTTAGTGTAGTTCTTATGAATTGAGGTGGGAAGGCTCACTCGGTGTGAAGGTGGATACTTTTGTGTGTGGAAGTGGCTTCGAAGTGAGTGTAGGGTCTTTCCAATGAAAAGTCATCGATTGTAAGCTACTTGTAATTTAGTGGATTTGTGAGTTAAATCCTAAGCACGGTGCTTAGGTAGTGGAGTTGGCGGTGTTACCAAACCACTATAAATCCTTGTTATATCTATTGCGGATACTCGTAATTTAGTAGATTTGTGAGTTAAATCCTTAGCACGACATTTAGTTGTTATATCTATTGCTTCATCTCATTGCTCTAAGTTGATAAATTGCCTAGGTAGTTTAAGAAATGACTAAAACCAAATTTAGGCTAAAAGATTAGATAACACACAATTCACCCCCCTCTAGTGTGACCCTTTGATCAACAATATTATATTAATCATAAAATATATTATCTTATTTAACATTTTCTCAACATTTTCGTGTCGTATATATTTTAAAATTAACGTGTCTCTGTCATGTCACATTTCCCATTACTGTTTAAGTAAGACTACTCTAGAACTAGTGGATACAGGGAGGACATAAGTACTTAGGCGTGTGCTTAACTATGGTACGTAGATGTTTGCGCTAAAGTCATATTGGCTTGAAAACTTAATATCTTTTTAAAGGCTTACACAAAGACATAGGAATAGACGCATAAAGCGCTACAACTAAAGATCGAACACATGATCCATTGGCAACATAGCTGAATGTCTCACCACTAAGTCACTATCAAAATATATAGTTGTTACTTATTCAATTATTTTATTTTGAATAATAGACATTTACTCATTAGTTTTGAATAAATTTTTATTTGATTTTGTTATTGTGATGAAGTACGTATAACAATTCAAAATGTTTCAAAATGTTTGAATTCAAAATAAGAAAAATAAGATAGATGGAATTCAAAATATTTCAGCCCATAAATTTATTTATTTTTATTTTTTTACTAGAAAAATAAGATTATAGATTATGTTTCCGTCAAAGAGGTCCTCATGCAAAATGGACTCCAATTCTAGAGGGCTAACAGAAGACCAAATAAAATCATGCTTCCATGGTCTTGCCCTATTTACTGCTTAATGGGCAGCTTTATTGAGATCTCTATGACAAAAAGTAAAATCAATAAGATTACATTTTATATCAAAAATAGTGGTGGAAATTGACTGAGGAATCAGATTCACCTTACAAAAGACATCCACCAGAATTTTGGAATCAGATTCCACTATGAAAGGAGGCAAGACATTGGAAACAGCAAAATGAGGGCATTCTTTCACCGCTAGGGCTTTAAGACTGAGGGGCAAAATAGGATGCATCATAATTTATTTTAAGTGCAATGCAAAAATAATTCATCTAATACATAATTGAGTATTCATGGAATTTCCCTCCGAATTATGACTTTTAAAATAATTGACAGTAAATGTGTGGATTCCATTCGTTTATTCTGAATTGGACACCTTTTATTTTTAAAGAAAAACTCAAACAAAGGTCACTCTCCACTTAACTGAAGGGTGAAGGATGTAGAGGGCCACTAGCCGTACATTCCTTGCCTTCAGCCAAGCAGGGATATATTCCTCCGTGAGCGTTAGTCGTTTTACTTATACCATCCAAAATTCTTACAAATACAGTACTAACCGGAACTACATTATTTATGCATCCATCTATACAATCAAATCTATCAGTATAGTTGTTTACAAATCCACTCTTGGTTATACATTGAATCTTCTTTTGTAAACTGCAGTTTCCATGAACTTCCATATCATTTAAATGATATTGCAAGCTAGTCTTCCCCTTGATGTAACCTTCCTTAGTAATCTCATGAGCTGCAGAGATGAATTCTTTTCTAACATGACTCCATATACAAGATTCGAAACTCCTCCCTACTAACCAGATATCTTTGATAATGTTGTACAAAAACCATGGGGGTTTATCTTTTCTGTTTAAGATATTTATGGCCTGTATACAATCTAAGAGCACTTCCACTTTATCAAGCTTCATCTCTTTTGCTTTTAACATACCAAACCAGATAGCCCACACTTCAACAGTCAGTGGAGAGTTAACTTTTTTACAGCAACACTCTTTGATAATTTTAACTCCCTTTTCATCAGTGATATTGTATCCCATTCATGCTACCTCTTCTTTACTTTTCCAAGCAGCATCACAGAAGATCTTGAAGTCACAGTTATAATTATGCAAAGTTCTTTTCCCAATTTTATTCCTCTTAACACTTGAGCATTCTGCATTTGCATATGGCCCATCCTTCCATTGTATATCAGCAATGCTTTCATAAAACAAGGTGTTAGTCCAGACATGCTATTTTTAAAACAACATTTCGCAACACTAGAGGGGGGGGGGGGGTTGAATAGTATGTTTACTAAATCAATTAGCCTAAATTCTAATTTTAATCGTTTGTTAAATTGTTTAGGCAATTTGCAATTTTACGATTGGATGCGGAAGCAAGATAAACAATTAAGCACAAAGAAAGATCAATGCAAACACACGTAATTTATAGTGGTTCGGCCCCAATGCCTACTCCACTACCTAAGCACCCCGCATAGGATTTCCAAACTAGTTTAACTAGATTAATGAGAATCCTTACAATGAGGACTTTGCACCGGAAAGTCTCCGCTCTCAAACCGAAGGCACTTACACACCCGGAAGTATCCCGCCTTCCTACCGAGAGCACTTTCACACCTCAACCTTAAGGACAACTCGACTAATCCTAGAAAAACTAAGTTTACACAAGTGGCTTTACTCCTTCTACACCGAGGATACCACTTCATACAACAAGACCTAACACCCGGTCTTCGTACACACTCAAATCAAAGAAAACAGATTCATATAACAATTAAAATACAATCAAAAGAGCTAAAAGATTAAACCAAGGATCAATGCTCCTTTGCAAGCCTTTAGCGCCTTCAACTCGTTAAGAGGTAGAACTCGTATTAGATCCTGAGATGAGGAAGAAAACTGGGCGCTTGAGAAAAAGTTCGCGGAAGAGCAGAGCACGCTTAATCGATCTTTGAAGGCTCAAATCTCTCTTTTTAATACTCAATTAAATCTGTAAAAAGTGAGAGAGATGGGTTAAATGAGATATATGAGGTATATTTATACCCTCCTGAAGAAAACTATTCATTGCAATCGCCTGGTCGATTGGTCAGTCGACCGACCGATCGACCGCTCAAAGCGACCTACGCCTCTTCTCTTTGTGTGGTCAATCGACGGGTCGACCACCCAGATGCAACTGTGCGTTCCCTCAATTCGGTCGACCCATCGGTCAACCGATGTAGGGATGCCAAGATCGCACGCCGCACGATTTTAATCCGGTCGACCGATCGGTTGACCGCTAGGGCTACTGCCCATTTTAGGCCTCTGTCGGTCGACCGAAGTAGCCACTGTCGGTTTTCGGTAGTGTTCGGTCGACCGAATTGGCTACTGCCAATTTATTACCCTATTCGGTCGGCCGCTTGGTCGGCCGAACCTAGGCTGAGTTTGATTTCTTTAGCCTTTTTCTTCCGTGCTTCGTTTCCGGGTTCCGGCTTTCAACGAGAATCAACTTGGAGAGCTTTCTATATGATCTTTGGACTCGTCCAATGTGACTTTGGTGCACTCGTCGATCTTCAAGAAATTTCCGCGACAAACCCGAGCGCGACGATCAATGTCCTTCTGATTTTCCGATTTCTTATGATTTATCCGATCGAGGACATCGAGCGCTAATCGATATGGAACCTGAAAGATTTCTCGACGAAATATTAGTTCCATGTTTGTTATCATCAAAACCGAGATTAAGAGATTAAGACTAAGGTTGAAAACCTAATGCCAATAATCTCCCCCTTTTTGATGATGACAAACATTCTTAAGAAAATATATCATTCAAAGCATAAAGGATATCAACTAAGAAATTTCTCCCCCTATCAACATGCATATCTATGAAATAGACTCCCCCTATCTATATGCATGGATCTACTATATTTTCCTCACCTTTACCTATAATTTTCTCCCCCTTTATACCTATACTCTTCTTCCCCTTTTGACATCAATCAAAAAGGGCAAGAAAGGTCAATCTAGACAAAGGGATGAAAAACAAATATATTTTTTATATTTTTTATTTAATTATTTTTGTCATGAGGTTGAGATTCTAAAGATTATTTTTCATAAAACATGAAAATCTCAACCAAACAGATGGAAAACAAATATTTAACATGAAACTTAATTCATACAAGATATGTTCAAAACACAATTGGAATTCAAAGTTAAATCATATATGATCTCAAGTATGAATGTTTTCATGAATATGGTTCTCTTTCATGATATTTTTGATTTCATTCAAACTTTCAAAATGCCAAGATCTAATCATTTAAAGCATGTTTGAGAAGTTTGAAATGAAAATAATATCATTTGATCCAAATATGAACTTAGCACATTTTCATTTGAAATAAGCATGAAAACATGAAAATGCTAAGTATCAAATTTTGCTATCTACTCATGTTTTCTCATATTTAGGCATCTAGACATTAAAAATGAGATAATGTAAGTCTATGAATCAAGTTTGGGCTTAAGATGAAATTTTTAAGTTGTTTTGTTGACTTAGGTCAACCTATACTTCAAGTTTTCAAAAATCAAGCTTTTAAATCTATACAAAATTATATTTTCGATGAAAAACTTTGGTACCAATTTTTGGATGAAATTTTTTGATACCAAATATTGAATGGTCATTTGAAATGCATGAATAAAGTTTAAACTTAAAAGGATTTTCAAAGACCATTTTTCATCCTATATTGATTTTAATAAACAAATGGATATTTCTAGTTATCATCCAAGATATCAAAATCATTCCTAGAAATGATTTTACTTAAGAAATTGTGTGAATGATATTAGAAATGAAATCCAAATGGTATACATGAGTTTTTGTTTGAAGTTTTTGAAGAAAAATCAAAGTATCGGAAAGAGTGATATTTCAAGAAAGTGATACTTTGTGTTTTCAAAATCCAACTTCAAAATACCATTTTAAATTAGATTTTTGATGAAACTTTTTGAAATTTTTACTGATAAAACTAGATTTTTCAGTGAATGTGCAGTTTCGAGAATCATCTGAAAATATTTTATATTTCTCTAGAAATAACTGAAATTGATATCAATTGTAGGTCGAAATGGTATTTTTATAATTTTTAGTTATTTTCAAAACTTGTTCAATTTTCATTCAAACTTTCATGACACCACATGATGGTCATGAAAAGAGTATATGTCAGGTTTGAGATGAAAATTATGTCCTTAAGTCAAGATATCAACCTAGCATGGTTTCATTCAAAACTAAACTAGTTTTTATGAAACTTGCTAAGTTTCAATCTTAACATTTACTCATGATTTTTCAAACTTAAAGATTATGGACACCTAATCATGAGTAAATCTAAATATGCTCTTCAAATATGGATTGAAAATGAGACCTTTAAGTCAACTTGTTGACTTGGGTCAACTTGGTTCAAAAAAGGTTTTCATGAAACAACCTCTATGTCATTTTATCCATATCCATATGAATTTTTCACTCTAAGTGCATGGAAATATGTCATACCTATTCCTAAACATGTTTATGAAGTTTGGACTTAAAATGAAGTGTCCAAGTCAATTTGTTGACTTGGGTTAAACTTTTCCAAGTTTAAGTCCCCTAAAGTGATATAGTTATCACATTGTTCATCTAGACATGAATTTTCAATTTTAAATACCTAGACTTATGTGATATGTGTTTCTAAACATGTTCATTAGGTGTTTACTCAAAATGATGTCTCTAATAAGAATTTTAACCTAGAGCAAGTTTCATTCAATCAAGATATCATAAAATTGTCTAAGTTATCAAGATTTTGGCTACTCATGAAACTTCAAACATTTATCATGCAAAAACAATCATGAGTATATAGAGACATCATTAAAGCATGAATATTCAAGTATTATATTGAGAAATTTTTTTTTTGCAAAATCAAATTCATACATTTTTCTTGAAAATTTTCCCAAACTTTCCATTTCCTTTTCCATTTTCTTTTAGATAGCATAGCCTTTCATCACAATTTTGATAACTTGCAAACAATATTCATTAGTAGCATAATGGAAATTAACTACTAACAAGTTATCGTACTAGATAGCAAAGAGAGAATCAAATATCGATTTCAAGATTTACTTTGCTAAATAATTTTAAATCCGTTTCAAAATAAACAATCATGAATATAAAACGAATCGAGAGATCTCAAAATGTGAAATATTTGAAAAGAAGGATCTCTAAACATGTTTGACTAGTTTGGACTTAAAGATGAGGTCTCTAATAATGAATATCAACCTAGAGCAAATTTCATTTAATGAAATTTGCCTAAGTGCTACAATCCTACCTACTCATGAAAATTCAAGGGTTTAACATGAAATTCTAATCATGAGATAGAGACATAACTTAAGCTTAAGTATTGAGGTATAACACTAAGATTTTGAATTTATCAAGGTTATACCTTATACTTGAAAATTTAGCCAAACTAATCTTTCTCATTCTAGTTATTAGCCTTCCTAAAAGTACTTAAAACTTGCAAGTAAGCTACACTAATATTTTAGAGAAAATATAGCTACTTAGCAAGATATCAAACTAAATAGCGAAGTAAAAAACCAAGTATCATTATCAAAGATCACTTTGCTAAATGGTTTGAAATCCGTTTTAAATAAAATCAAGTGATACCAAAATGAATTTTAAGAGATCACAAATGTAATATTAATGAAAACATGATCTCCAACCCTTCCTATTGGTTGAAAACCGAAAGCCACAATGAGCCTACGATTTAAAACTGCAAGGTCGCTTAGGCCCATTACAGGCCACATAGGTCTTCGAGGAGATCGGGAAATCAAAATAAAAAATCATTGTATAAAAGCATATCATGAGCGGAAAATCTACTAATATTAAGCATGTATCAAAACTCCAACTCTAATTTAATCAAGGGAGATGATACCAAAGTGTTTGATGCCAACTTTACCATAGGCATCTAGTCTAGGTGAAGACTTTGAAGTTGCAACCATGCAAGGATCATTCCTTCAATTTCTTGGTCAACTTCAACTCTTCAATTTCCATTACCCTTGTGTGATGGCTCCCCTTACAAAAGAACAAGACACTTTTGGTACCCAAATAGCTTTGGGTCCTTGGGTGTGAGTTGGCCTAGGAATCCAAAGTGTTCTAGCAACACTTGGATTTCTTTTAAAAGCACACTCATGGATAGCATGGCCATAAACACAATAACAAAAGAAATGTCCATGAAACTTTTTCTTTTTATTTTTGCTATGGACATTAAATCTATCATTAGAATGCTTGTCATGTAAAGCATGATGAGTATGAGCATTCTTAAAGGAAATATTTTTCTTTTGAGGTTTCCTAAAAGAGACACTTTGATTCTTAGAATTACAAGAGGAAGTATTTACTTTCCTACTCAAAGTCAACATCTCATTTTTCACATCATTCATGGATTTGTGCAATGCATGCACTTGAGATTTCAACATGTTATTTTCAACTTTCAATTTTTCATTTTCAAGCTTGAAATCATTTTTCAAATCATTACTCCTAAGTTTCATTTTTGATTTCAAACATTCATTTTCATTTTTCAAGTCTTTTACCTCACTTTTTAAATTCTCAATTTCAAGCTTAAAATCATTATGGCAAGATACATTTGTACTAGTATTCAATTTTTCATTCTCTAGTTCATGCACATGAGACCTAAGCCATAAGTTTTCTTTCTTTAACTTTTTGTTTTCTTTATCCTTTTTAATCATCAAGGCATATATGATTTTGTACTCATCCATCAATTCATCAAAATCATGAGAACTAGATGAGTTAATACTATCATTATTATTAACATGACTAGAAGGAGAGGAGTGTACCTCATTGTTATCATTCATGAGGCATATATTCTTTTGAGATGGCTTCATCATCATGGTAAGAGGATGCTTCACTTGAGTAAGATGATGATGTGGAAGCGTTTGACCTCTTCTTTGCCTTGTTCTTCATGGAAGGGCAATTTTTCCTCACATGCCCTTTTTCTTTGCACAAGTGGCAAATTACCTTTCTCTTCCGGCTTTCAGAATTGCTTCTTTGACTCGAAGCACTATGGGCATCAAAATTGAGATTAGTAGTAGGTGAGTGACCATTGTCATCACCGCCTTCATCAAAAGTAGTAATCTCTTCAGTTTTTGCAAAACATATAGCATGTTTAATGTTACCCAGATATCAAATGCGGAAGAACAAAGCATGACTTTTTCAAAGATGTTATTTTCTAAGGAACAATATAAGCAATTTGTTGCCTTAACATTTAGTTCAAACCTATTAATTTGTTCTTGAGTCCATGCATCCATTTTTTCCTTAGGTTCTATGTATTTTGATTTTACCATATTAAAAACACCTAAATCTTGAGTCTTTAAGAATGTATACATTCTTCCTTTTCAAAGACCAAAGTTTGACTCATCGAACATAGGGGGTATAGACGCTACCAACTCTAGAGCCATTTCAAGATCGAGACAAGGTGTAGAAGAGATGGTGAAATCTCAAGCTACGAACCCGCTCTGATACCAAATGTAGACGAAATGACAACACTAGAGGGGGGGTGAATAGTGTGTTTATTAAATCAATTAGCCTAAATTCCAATTTTAATCGTTTGTTAAATTGTTTAGGCAATTTGCAATTTTACGATTGGATGCGGAAACAAGATAAACAATTAAGCACAAAGAAAGATCAATGCAAACACATGTAATTTATAGTAGTTCGGCCCCAATGCCTACTCCACTACCTAAGCACCCCGCTTAGGATTTCCAAACTAGTTTAACTAGACTAATGAGAATCCTTACAATGAGGACTTTGCACTGGAAAGTCTCCGCTCTCAAACCGAAGGCACTTCCACACCCGGAAGTATCCTGCCTTCCTACCGAGAGCACTTTCCCACCTCAATTTTAAGGACAACTCGAATAATCCTAGCAAAACTAAGTTTACACAAGTGGCTTTACTCCTTCTACACCGAGCATACCACTCCACACAACAAGACCTAACACCTGGTCTTCGTACACACTCAAATCAAAGAAAACATATTCAAATAACAATTAAAATACAATCAAAAGAGCTACAAGATTAAACCAAGGATCAATACTCCTTTGCAAGCCTCTAGCTCCTTCAACTTGTAAAGAGGTAGAACTCCTATTAGATCCCGAGTTGAGGAAGAAAACTGGGCGCTTGAGAAAAAGTTCCCGGAAGAGCAGAGCGCGCTTAATCGATCTTTGAAGGCTCAAATTTCTCTTTTAATACTCAATTAAATCTGTAAAAAGTGAGAGAGAGGGGTTAAATGAGATATATGAGGTATATTTATACCCTCCTGAAGAAACGGTAGCTCAACGGATAGAAAACTATTCATTGCAATCGCCCGATTGATTGGTCGGTCGATCGATCGATCGATCGCTCAAAGCGACCGCTGCATTGATGTCTCTGTGCGGTCGACCGATGGGTCGACCGCCTAGACACAACTGTGCGTTCTCTCAATCCGATCGACCCATTGGTCGACCGACGCAGGGATGCCAAGATCATGCATCGCGTGATTTTTAATCTGGTCGACTGATCGGTCGACCGCTAGGGCTACTGCCCATTTTAGGCCTCTGTCGGTCGACTGAAGTAGCCACTGCCGGTTTTTGGCAGTGTTCGGTTGACCAACTGGTCGACCAAATTGGCTACTGCCAATTTCTTACCCTATTCGGTCGACCGCCTGGTCGACCGAACCTAGGCTGAGTTTGATTTCTTTAGCCTTTTTCTTCCGCGCTTCATCGAGTTCCGGTTTTCAACGAGCATCAACTTGGAGAGCTTTCTATATGATCTTTGGACTCGTCCAATGCGACTTTGGTGCACTCGTTGATCTTCAAGAAATTTTCGCGACAAACTCGAGCGCGACGATCAAGACCAAGGTTGAAAGCCTAAAGCCAATAGTTTCCATTCTTCCAAATATTCCAAAACGATGCAACAATGAATTCAGTAGCCCATTTACTAAAATCAGGTTTGTCAGGTATATTTTCATTAAGCCACTTACCTTTATTCCACTACAACAGATAAGACTTGTAGCTACGATATTTTACCCACGAACGATCCATTTGTGGCAATTAATCTAGTTTGTAGTCGCAGTTTGAACCATCGTGATAATTGAATAATTTGTAGCTACGAAACATTGATGTCGCGACAACAAAAGCTTTTGTTAGCCAGGAAATATTGATATTGTGGCAACCAAAACATAACAATAGCCACATATTTTATATCATGTGATAATAACATGTTTAATTGCCACAAGTGTTTTTTTGTTATAACTGATATAATATAGTCGTCGTAAGATATGAGCCAATAGCCATGTTAAAATCGTGGTTACTGTTTAATAGCATTTGCTTGGATCCTTTCTTTTGTAGATATAAATCTACTGCCAAAGTGTATATTTTGGCGCCTTTCTTGGTTTTTGTAATGCAAAAAAGTAATCGTGGCTACTATAGTACATTGTAGTCACGTTAAATCCGTGGCTAGTGGTTAATAGTATTTGCCTCGATTCCATGTTTGTGAGATCAAACATGTTAGTTGCCTTAAGAAAATATTCATGAATATATTTTTGGTGACGAAAATTCTTTTGTGGCTACTTGAGTACATTATATCCACGATCATTTCGAGGCTAATGTGTAACAACATTTGCTTCTATCATAATTCACTACTAGAATAGTCGTTGTCACCGACGGCTTGTGCCATTGCTGAACCGTTAGTGACGACTATCACGGATGGCTAGAGCCATTGCAACGAGTCGTCGCTTATGTGCGCATCCCGAGTAATTATCAGCGATAGTCGCAAGAGCTGTCGCTACTTTAAATACATCAGTGACGGCCGAGATAGCTGTCTCTAAGATTTAATTATCAGGCACGGCAATGAGCAGTCGTTTATATTATTAGCAACCATGATATTTGCCGCTGCTCAGGTCATCAACCAGTTAGGATACACTTTCGGCGATGGCCTAGTGATGGTCATCCGTTGGTAAGCCGTCGCTGACGTTATATCTTGTAACTGAAGAAAATTAAAATTTTGAAAATTCTTGTATACAACAATATTCACACGATATAATCTATTTACAACCATAATTTACAACCACAAACACGTCTTACATATACAAATAAAACCAACCACACAATTTTACTTAAATATCATCAATCTAAGCCTCAAACGGAGGCAAACAAGTATCAAATGTCAAAACTAAAGTATATAAACAACTATCAAGTATCTAAGCCCAAACGGAGGCTATCAAGTATCAAGTATCAAAATATAATCAAAATATAATAAATAAAAATCTCACGGCTACCGTGGAGTCGATAGCGACTGGGTCGGGAGCGTAGGCTGGGTGCGGAGCATCGATTGGGTTGAGGAGGATGACTCTGACATCATCAGTATATGAATGTCGGGGTGAGATACAATCTGAGTCAGGAGTGCCTGCATATTCTCCATCATCTGTCTCTGTGCATCCATCGTCCATCTCTGCTCCTCCACTGCCCGTCTCTACTACTCATTCGTTTGTCTCTGCTCCTCCATTGCGTATCGCTGCTCCTCCATCGACTGTACTTGATGTGTAAGCTCGGACTCCAAGGCCGCTATCCAGCTCTGGTCCTGCACCCGGGATTTGGAGGGCCGCTCACCTGCAATGGGAGGGGTCATTGCCCCAAGTGGCCCTAATACGACTCGTGCATGGTCATTCTCGACAAAGACATAAACACGTTCGTGCTCCAATCCACCTGCAGCTTCGACCCATGCTATAGGGTCAAAGTCCTACGACGTTCCTCTGCGCTGGGTAACGATCCTCGTGTATGTTTTCTACATGAGTTTATTTTTAAAATACTACTTCACTAGACTAGAACTAGACCCAATAGTGCCCCACCATTCACTCTGAACCGAACCACGTGGCCCTGCCCAAGCAACGCCTTTGAGCCAGACTTAAGCTAAGTCAGGCGGCTCCATCCAAGGAACCCACCTGGCCAAACATGGACTAGCTCCTACGTCCTCCCTTATCATGGGGGACATATCATCATAAACCCATCATCTCCGGGATTGGCCTCGACCCATTTTGGGCAACAATCCTAGCGAGATCATCTCCATTTGCAATATATACAGACGTGGCGCACGCATTTAACCCAAAGTTCTAATTTTCATAACCTTCACCTTGGAGTAACCCTAACTTGGGCGTCGGAGTGTCTTTTGCTGGGAACCCGGAGCCAAGCAACCGCCATCGCATATCGGTGTTAACAACCCAACAATGACAATCGACCACAGCTTGGTGGCGCTAAAACAACAAGGAATGACGCTCCGGTACCGACCCCCTTCCCCCTAAAGAGCCTCGATAGCGGGCAAACGAGATAGAAGCACAACATCAACAATGAGCGACGCAAGCCGAGACATCGGCGCAGCCCCCAGCTGAACTACATCAGGAGTAGCCTTGCACTACATCAGGTAGGGGTAACATGAGCCCCTAGGAGAATACATGAGCAAGTACCATGCCATAGCATCTGATATCCCCAACCTCGATCCACAAATTGAACTGTTCTGCATCCAGCACGGGCTGAAGCCCAAGCCTTTCGCCAACCAAATCATCTTGGTCGAACCCAAAGACATGGCCGAGTTCCAGGGAAATGCAGTAGGATTTATAAAAATGGAAGGTCAAAGAGAAGCAAAGAAGATCGACTGGAAAAACCTCAAAGCCACGATCGAAGAAAAAAGACCCAAAAGGGAGATAGAAGGGTTGAGGACTGCAGTCGACATGAACGAGGAAATGGTAGAGGGCCGAGGTCTCCACCTCGCCCGAGTGCCCGCTTCGAAAGACATACTCCTCTCAACACCAAGAAAGAAACTATTGTTTGGAACATCTACCACTTGAAGCTCATTAAATATTCTGCCAACGTAGGAAAACAAAAGCTGTCGCCCAATGCCAATATGAACAAGAAGTGTGCATACCACGACACCTATGGACACACTACCGAAGAGTGTGTTATGCTCGGAGGTCAGCTGGAGGATCTAGTCTGCACATGACACATTGACAAATACCTTCGCCACAAAAAGGAGAGAGAGCGAAGCAGGAGTTGCGACCTTCGATGGCGAAGCCGAACACCCCCGAGGTCCCAGAAAGAGCACAGTCAAGCGAACGAACCCCGAGGGATAATCAACTACATCGCAGGCGGATTTGCGGGAGGCAGGGAGTCAAGCTCGGCCAGGAAGAGGTCCCTTCAGGCATTCATGGCAGTCGACAATGCTGTTCGCCTGCGCCGACCTAGCCCCAGAACCCTGGTAATATCATTCTATGAATCCAACTTCCAAGGAATTGATCAGAATCTACACGACTGGGTCATTATTTCTGTGATTGCAGGGAATTCCATTGTCAAAAATGTCCTCATCGATCAAGGGAGCTCAGACTATATTCTTTTCCAATCCACCTTTGGAAAGATGCAACTGATCGAAGCCTCGCTCACGCCTTGCAAATGACACCCTGTAGGTTTCTCTAGAGGGAGGGTCGATGTCCGCGGAGCCCTATGGCTAAGGACAACATTCGACTCCCGACCTAGAGCAAAGACAATCGATGTGCAATATCTTGTCATTAACATACTCAGCCCATACCATATGATCATAGGACAACCATCCTTAAACACTCTAGGGGCTGTCGTGCCCACTCCTCGTCTAGCAGTGAAGTTTCCTATCTCGGAGATAGAGGTAGGAATATTGCATGTTGATTAAAAGGAAGCTAGTTGGTGCTACAATAAATGCCTCAAACCGAAGATGGCTGAACCGAGGAACACACCTATCGGGCCACAAATATTACCCAGTGACAATAACATGCAATCGGTTGAAAATCTTGAACCAAGCTCGGGACGAGGCGCGCGAAAGAAACCTTGGCCCAGCCCTAGAAAACAACTCTAGGCGAGATCACATCATCAATAAAGCTTAGAAAAGAGCACTTCCCCTGTATACATAACTTCTTTATCGCTCAAATAAAGTTATATTTCTCCTAATTCTCTCTATGAATGATCAGGAAATTATTAAAGCGATCCTGTTGTTCGAAACTCACTTGAGTCTTGGCGTACGAGCACACTCTAAACACTCTTAAGCATGAACCTGCACCTTCAAGCTTACGGTCTCCGACTCCAGAAGCTTAAACTCTCCACGCAGCGACAAGAACCCAGTCTTTACCAGTCTGGCTCGTCGGCCTTCACACCTATCTCGAGCTCCCACACCCACGATGACCCAAAGTACTCTCCTCGCGAGCTCAGTTTTCACCGAGTCCGGTCTAACGACTACCACGCCACTCTTGACCTCAGCGCCCTTATACGACTCCTCGCGTGTGGTTCCGCCTTACTTTCCTCAACGAGGTCGGCTTGAACCCCCGAATGCGGTACTTGGCTACCATGCCAACACTTTCGGCCTCAGTGCCCTCATATATACTACCCCTCGTGTGCAATTCTGCCTTATACTCCTCGACGAGCTCGGCCTGAACCCCCGAATACGGTCTCTGGCTACCACGCCAACAGATTCGGCCTCAATGCCCTCATACGACTCCTCGTGTGCGGTTTCGCCTTACTCTCCTCAGCGAGCTCGGTTTGAACCCCAGAGTGTGGTCTCTGGCTACCACGCTAATACATTCGGCCTCAGCGCCCTCATACGACTCCTCGTGTGTAGTTTCGCCTTACGCTCCTCGGTGAGCTCAACCTGAACCCTTGAGTGCGGTCTCTGGCTACCATGCCAACACATTTGGCCTCAACGCCCTCATATGACTCCTCGTGTGCGGTTTAGCCTGATGCTCCTTAGCGAGCTCGACCTGAACCCCCGAGTGCGGTCTCTGGCTATCACGCCAACACATTCGGCCATAGCGCCCCTGCATAACTCCTCACACATAGTTTCGCGTTACACTCCTTAGCAAGCCCAACCTAAACACCGAAGTACCTAATTCCTCACACCAAACACTTTTGTCCATGACCTCCACATAACACCTCGTACACGGCCCCGACGTACACCTTTTGACAGGCTCGACCTAAGGCGCTACTACTTATACGTAGTTGACAATGGTCAATCATGAACCAGATTTGAGATGGTTCAACCATAAATCATATCTCAGAAGGTTTGACTATGAACCATACCTCAGAAGGTTCAATCATGAACCAGATTTTAGATGGTTCAACCATAAACCAGATCTCAGAAGGTTCAACCATGAACAAGAACTCAGAAGGTTCAACCATGAACCAGATCTCAGAAGGTTCAATCATAAACCAAACCTCAGAAGGTTCAACCATCAACCAGATTTCAGATGGTCCAACCATAAACATATCCCACAAGAGTCAACTTTGGATCATCATTTCGGATGCTCCAGCCAAGGGAGTTTAATCCTAAACCAGATGGTTTAACCCTGAGTCAGAGCCCAAAGAATTGATAGGGACATCCCCTTTGCAAAACATCAAGCAAGAAGGAGCAACAACTGCCACGGGGAAAATAATGAACTAAACCAATGCAGGGAACGTTCGTCTGAATGAGGATGGTTATAAAAACTTTCGGCTACCAACATCCTTTGGAAGCACATACATGAGAAACAACATAAGACCTGAAAAGAGTGAATATCAGCTCTCTTCCTGAGAAGCAAGAACATCTTCCTCAGGTTCAGGATACACCAAGGCTCCATCTCGAATTTCTTTGAAACTATCAACTCCAAGAAAGTTAGCTCCATGGGCAAAGAATTGGGCTTGCTCAATAGCCCTCCTAAAACCCTCATTATATAGAGTCATGCCGGCGTCCCTCCAGCGATCTGCATCTTTCTTCTGATTTTCTTTCGCCTCAACGTGTTGACGAGAAACCTCCTCCTCAAAAGCTTTTGTTGGCGAAATGGTCACACTAGAGGGGAGGGGGGGTGTTGAATAGTGTGTTATCTAATCATTTACCCTAAATTCGATTTTAAACATTTCTTGAGCAACATAGGACAATTTGTACCTATAAAGCAATATGATGAAGCAAGTGATATAGCAATTAAATACAAACACAATATGCAATGCTAACACAATAATTTATATTGGTACGACAACACCGCCTACTTCACTACCTAATCACCGTGCTTAGGATTTCACACACAGATACACTAAATTACGAGTAGCTTATGTTGAGTGAATACCCACACTAGAAGGGGGGGTTGAATAGTGTTGGGTTACTTTTACTAATCTTTCAAATCATTTTCAATTCAATTCCAACTTCAACCGAAGTAAGTGCAACTAAATGATGTTCGTTAACAAGTATGAAACACAATTATAAGCAATCACACAAGGCAATGCAAACTCAATAAATTATAGTGGTTTGGCCAACCGCCAACTCCACTACCTTGGCTCCACACCAAGGATTTCTAACCAAATTCTTTATAGACCTTGTGTTTCCCTTTGAATACAATGGAGGACTAGGTTCTCAACCCTTTGATAACTCCATAAAACTATTCACCTAGGCAAAACACAATTCTATAAAGAAAACCCTAAGTGTTTACACTAGCACACCTAGCAAGCTAATCAATGAAAACCAAGTTCAAGTAACAAGTAAAATTACAATGAAAAGAGCTAAAGAGTAAACCACAACAAAGAGCTCTTTTCCAAGCCTTCAATGCCTCCAACTCCACAAGACGTTGAGATCGAATCGTAGCCGGAGTTGAGGGAAGATGAGCAATTGAGAGAAGTTGTCGATCGGAGAAGAAAGCGCAAGCAAATCAAGCTTAGAAGGCACAAATCACACTTTTGAAGCTTATCTCAATGGTTAAGAGTGTTTAATGAAGGTTGGTGAGGGCTATTTATAACCCCTCCCACGGAACGGCTCTTCAACGGGCATTTTTTGCCCGTTGGACGATGATTGGTCGCTTGCTGGTTGATCATTGGTTGATCGACAGATCGATCGCCCAGCGACCACTGGCATTCTACCCTTCTGCCGCTATGTTCGGTCGACTAGATGGTCGACCGACTTTTTCACGTTTTAATTCCTCTATTGTTTGGTCGACCGATTGATCGACCAAATTAACTACTGCCAAATTTTGGCCTTGTTCGGTTGACGGACCGATGGTCGACCAAAGTAGCCACTGCCAAAATTTGGCCTTGTTCGGTCGATCGAAGTGGCTACTACCATTTTTTTGCCTTGTTCGATCGATCGATTGAACCTGGGCTGAGGCTGATTTTTACATTTGCTTTGTTACACGCTTTTTCATGGGTTTTGTTACAAAGTTTTAACTTGGATAACTTTACAAATAGACTTGGGATGAGATCCTAGGGATATATTACAAGGAATCTACTTAATCTGCATCTGAGCCTTTCTTGACGATTTTTGTGATTCTCCGAGCGAAGTTCGCGTGTTTATCACAACCTAAACCTGAACTTAAAACTACACACACATATATTAAATACATGTTTGTTATCATCAAAATAGAGATCGAAGCATAGGGGGAACCCTTGGGCCAACAATCTCCCCCTTTTTGATAATGACAAACACAACATGAAATTTTATATAAAAGGAGACTCTAAGTATCATTTGTGAGTTTGAGTTAAGGCATACACAACTTAGTTCACAACTTAACATATACTCCCCCTATCAATATGCATATTATACTTGTAACTCCCCCTATGTATATGCATCATAAAATAAACGTGACCTTACTTTTTCTCCCCCTTTTGACATCAATCAAAAAGGGCAAGAACTAAGGTACTATTAATGAGTACCATCATTAAAACCAAGAAAACCATAAAATCAAGTATCATCTACCACTATAGTCCTTCCTATCAATGTAAGCCTATAGAAGGCAAACATCAATAAGTCGCAAAGCCCCATTACAAGACAGTACAAAAGTGTGATGATACCATATGAAATGCAATTTTTCAAAAGATATGTATATTTTGAATATTTTTAACCACTAGAAAAAGCATAAATTCCTAATTGCATTCTTAATTTTGTAAAATCGAGTATATCCACAAGTTGTTTATCGGTGCATACAAATTCCATGGATATATTTCCCTTGGCTACATTATCCCTAAGAAAATGGTGCCTTAGATCAATGTGCTTGGTCCTAGAGTGTAAAATTGGATTTTTTGTTAGATTGATTGCACTAGTGTTATCACAATGTATAGGTATACATGAATAACTAAGTCCATAATCTAAAAGGGTTTGTTTCATCCAAAGGACTTGTGCACAACAACTAGCCGCAGCGATGTATTCGGCTTCGGTAGTTGAAAGTGCAGCCGAGTTTTGTTTCTTTGAAAACCAAGAAACAAGACTCATCCCTAGGAATTGACAACACCCACTAGTGCTTTTTCGATCTACTTTACACCCGGCAAAATCGGCATCCGAAAAACCAATTAAATTGAAAGATGCATTACATGAATACCATAATCCTAAGTCAACCGTGCCCTTCAAATATCTCAATATGCATTTGATCGCATTCAAGTGAGACATTCTAGGACAAGATTGAAACCTAGCACATGCACAAACACTAAACATGATATCGGGTCTACTTGCAGTTAAATAGAGAAGACTACCAATCATACCTCGATATCTTTTTTCATCTACTTTGACACCATCTTCATCTTTGTCAAGCTTGATGGATGTGCTCATTGGTGTAGAAGCTATCTTGGCTTCATTCATTCCAAACCTTTTGATGAGCTCATTTGTGTATTTAGCTTGATTTATGAAGATTCCTTTGTTGGTTTGCTTGATTTGGAGACCAAGCATGAAGGAAAGTTCTCCCATCATGCTCATCTCAAACTCTTCTTGCATGCATTTTGCAAACCACTCACAAGGTAATTCATTAGTACCACCAAATATTATATCATCAACATAAATTTGTACGAGTAAAACATCATTTTTATTATTTTTTATAAAAAGCGAAACATCGGCTTTTCCAATTCTAAAGCCTTGATCGATAAAAAACGTGGAAAGCCTTTCATACCAAACCCAAGGGGCTTGTTTTAAACCATACAAATCCTTTTTAAGTTTAAAAACATGATTTGGAAACTCAAAACTTTCAAATCCGAGGGGTTGTTCAACATAAACTTCTTCATCGATAAAACCATTTTAAAATGCACTTTTAACATCCATTTGAAAAAGTTTAAAACCATTACAACTAGCATAAGCTAAAAGCACGCGAATTGCTTCTAATCTAGCTACGGGAGCATAAGTTTCATTATAATCAATTCCCTCTTCTTGATTGTACCCTTGGGCCACTAACCTAGCTTTATTTCTAATGAATAAACCTCCTTCATCTAACTTGTTTCTAAATACCCATTTAGTCCCAATCACGGTTTGTCCGCTAGGTCTAGGTACTAAGTCCCATACTTCATTCCTAACAAATTGATTAAGTTCTTCTTGCATAGCTATTACCCAAAATTCATCTTCTATTGCTTCCTTAATATTTTTTGGCTCTACTTGAGAAATGAATGCTACATATTGACAAATGTTCTTAAGTTTAGAACGCGTTACCACTCCCATTGATGGTTCTCCAATGACTTGATCCATTGGATGATCTTTAATCAACCGGTACCCTTTGGGGAGAGGTGGTAGAGCTTCTTCTTCTTCTTCTTCTTCTTCTTCGTCTTGAGGTAGAGTTGAGGATGAGGGTTCTTCATGTTGAGTTTCCTTATTATTTTCTTCCTAATCCTCTTTAGCATGAAATGTGAGTTCCTCAAGTTTCTCACGTACATTCACAATCCTAACATTTCTAGAAGAATCATTAGTTTCATCAAATGTAACATGCATAGATTCTTTAATAATCATAGTTCTACGATTATAAACTATATATACCTTAGAACTATTTGAGTAACCTAGGAAAATACCTTCATCAGATTTAGAATCAAATTTTTCTAGATGTTCCTTAGTGTTTAAGATAAAGCATTTACATCCAAAAACACGAAAATATCCCACACTTGGGATTTTATCATTCCAAAGCTCCAAAGGTGTTTTCTTGATTTTTGGTCTTAATAAAATACGATTAAGCACATAACAAGAGATATTTATGGCTTCGGCCCGGAAGTACTTGGGCAAATTATTTTCACAAAGCATGGTCCTAGCCATCTCTTGTAGGGCTCTATTTTTCCTCTCAACCACCCCATTTTGTTGAGGGGTTATAGGGGAAGAAAAGGTATGTTCAATACCCAATTCATCACAAAATTCGATAAATTTTTCATTTTTGAATTCTCCTCCATTATCACTTCTAATTTTCAAGATTGAAATTCCTTTATCATTTGTAACTCTCCTAGCTAGGAAGAAATCATTTTTTGAAGAAATTAAAAGTTTCATTTTTCTTAGCTAGGAAGAAAACCCATGTAAATCTTGAGAAATCATCTACCAAAATATAGCAATATAATTTTCCACCTAGACTTGCAACATCACAAGGACCAAAGAGATCCATTTGCACAAGTTCTAGCATTCTAGATGTACTTACTTGATTAATGCTATGAACTGGAGACTTAACTTGTTTACCATGTTGACATGCATCACAAAGTTTGTCTTTTTCAAATTTTATCATACGTATTCCTTTAACTAAGTCATTTTTAGATATTTCTTGGATGAGGCTCATGCTAGCATGTCCTAGCCTTTTATGCCACAACCAAAAATCATTCTCCATTGCAACCAAGCATCTAACATGGGGATTAGGCAAAACATTTAGAACTAGTGTGTAAACAATTTCTTGCCTATTTCCAATGAACATAATATCATTAGATGGTGCACTTCTAATGATGCATTTAGATGCTTCAAAAATGACTACATATCCATTGTCATATAATTGATATATGCTACTCAAATTATGCTTTAACCCATCAACTAGTAAGACATTTTTAATGCATGGGTAAGGGAGTTTACCTATATCACCAATGCCAACAATCTTACCTTTGGCATTGTCTCCAAATGTCACATGTCCACCATCCTTGCTTGATAGGGTTACGAAAAGATTGATATCACCTGTCATGTGTTTTGACCAACCGTTATCCAATATCCATGTGCTTCTACTTACTTGAGGATGCTTCTCCATCTACAAAAGGAGAAGAGACAATTTTAAGTACCCAAATCTTCTTGGGTCCTTGAGTGTTAGTCATCTTAGGAACCCAAGTAAATCTAGCATCAGGGTTCCTTTTTAGTGCACAATCTCTAGCCATATGGTCAAAAATACCACATGAAAAACAACTTCCATTAAATTTTTTGGACTACGTGTGTAAGCATGGAAGTGTGCATGAGCATGATTGTTTGATGACTTTGTCGCATGTGCAACCCTAGGCATGGCATTTTTTAGGGTTGTCATTTTTTCATTTAGCATGCAAAGTTCCTTTTTTAAGTTTAGCATGCTATCATTCAAGTGCTCTACTTTATCACTTAAAAACTTGTTTTCATTTTCCAACTTTTCGTTTTCATTTTCTAAGTTTTTCTTAGCATCATCTAAGGCATGCTTTTCTTTCTTAAGGGTATCTACTTCTTTCCTTAATGCATTGCATGAAAGTAGCAAGTTATCATTTTCAAGCTCTAAGGATTTGTTGTCCTTCCTAAGCTCTTTAAACTTTTTTCTAATGGTATTAAATTCATCATGCATTTGATCAAACTCATTTTCTAATTCTTCTTGTGTAAATGAAAGCTCGCCAAAAGTAAATCTTACCTCGTTGTCATTTGCCATGAGGCAAAGATTTGCCTTTTCACTTTTGGAGTCTTCTTCACTTGAAGAAGACTCACTTTCAACCCAAGAATCCATCATTTCCTTCTTCTTCTTCTTGTATTTTTCTTTCTTGTGAGGGTTGGAGGTGGAAGCCATCTTGAGAAGTGGGCAATCCTTCCTTAGATGCCCGGTTTTGTTACAATTGAAGCATGTGTAGCCTCCTCTTCCCTTCCTCATGCCTCCTCTCATGAAACTCATGAATATTCTTGCCAACATCGCCATCTCTTCAAACTCATCTGCCTCTTCCTCGGATGATGAGGGTTCTTCACCCTGGTGTGATTCTTTTAAGGCAATGGTCTTGCCTTTGGGAGCATCTTCCTCTTTGTATTGCTTCATATGGGTCTCATGTGTCATGAGAGACCCAATGGGCTCGGTGATATTCAAGGTGCTCGTATCCTTTGCTTCCATGATTACGATGACCTTGAGCTCCCAAACTTTTGGAAGGAAACAAAGGAGCTTCCTTACCTTCTCCTCTTCCCTTATATCTCTACCAAGGTTAGCTAATCCATTTGTAATATTTTGAAAGCGAGCACATGGCATCAATAGATTCATGTGAAAACATCTTGAACATTTCATAATCATGCATGAGTAGGTTTATCTTAAATCCTTTAACTTGTGAAGTCCCTTCATGTGTAGTCTCTAAGACTTTCAAAAGTTCATATGCAGACTTACACATAGAAATTCTATTAAACTCATTAATTGATAGGCTACAATATAGTGCATTGACGGCCTTTGCATTTGCATTAAAATGTTTAACTTCTTCCTGATCCCACTCATCCATATCCTTAGTTGGTTGCTTATACTCTACTTGAATCATTCTCCATACATCCATGTCTAGTGATTGTAGGAAGCCATTCATGCGTATCTTCCAATAGGCATAGTTGTTTCCATCAAACAATGGTGGAGTATGAGTAGAGGACCCTTGAGCTAGTTGGATTTCACTAGTCATTCTAAATTGTAGGGTAGGTGGTTAAACCTAATCCTACAACCTTGCTCTAATACCAATTGTTGAGTCAATACCAACACTAGAATAGGGGGTTGAATAGTGTTGGGTTACTTTTACTAATCTTTCAAATCATTTTCACTTCAATTCCAACTTCAACCGAAAGTAAGTGCAACTAAATGATGTTCGTTAACAAGTATGAAACACAATTATAAGCAATCACACAAGGCAATGCAAACTCAATAAATTATAGTGGTTCGGCCAACCGCCTACTCCACTACCTTGGCTGCACACCAAGGATTTCTAACCAAATTTTTTATAGACCTTGTGTTTCCCTTTGAATACAACCGAGGACTCGATTCTCAACCCTTTGATAACTCCATAAAACTATTCACCTAGGCACAACACAATTCTACAAAGAAAACACTAAGTGTTTACACTAGCACACCTAGCATGCTAATCAGTGAAAACCAAGTTCAAATAACAAGTAAAATTACAATGAAAAGAGATAAAGAGTAAACCACAAGAAAGAGCTCTTTTCCAAGCCTTCAATGCCTCCAACTCCACAAGATGTTGAGATCGAATCGTAGCCAGAGTTGAGGGAAGATGAGCGCTTGAGAGAAGTCGTCGATCGGAGAAGCAAGAGCGAGCAAATCAAGCTTAGAGGGAACAAAACACACTTTTAAAGCTTATCTCAATGGTTAAGAGTGTTTAATGAAGGTTGGTGAGGGGTATTTATAACCCCTCCCACGGAACGGCTCTTCAACGGGCATTTTTTTGCCTGTTGGACGCCAACTGGTCGCTTGCCAGTCCATCATCGGTCGATCGACCGATTGACCGCCCAGCGACCGCTGGCGTTCTGCCCTTCTGCCGTTATGTTCGGTCGATCGAATAGTCAACCGACTTTGTCGTGTTTTAATTCCTCCGTTGTCCGGTCGACCGATCGGTCAACCTAATTAACTACAGCCAGATTTTGGCCTTGTTCGATTGACCGACCGATCGACCAAAGTAGCCACTGCCAGAATTTGCCCTTGTTCGATCGACAGATCAATCGACCGAAGTGGCTACTGCCATTTTTTTGCATTGTTCGGTCGACTGAACCTGGGCTCAGGCCGATTTTTACATTCGCTTTGTTACACGTTTTTTCATGGGTTTTGTTACCAAGTTTTGACTTGGATAACTTTACAAATAGGCTTGGGATGTGATCCTAGGGATATATTACAAGGAATCTATTTAATCTGCATCTGAGCCTTTCTTGACAATTTTTGTGATTCTCCTAGCGAAGTTCGTGTGCTTATCACAACCTCAACCTGAACTCAAAACTACACACACATATATTAAATACATGTTTGTTATCATCAAAATAGAGATCGAAACCTAGGGGGAACCCTTGGGCCAACAGCTTACCATCGAAGACTTTACACCGGAAAGACCCTACACTCACTTTGAAGGCGCTTCCACAACCGGAAGTATCCACCTTCACACCGAGTGAGCTTTCCCACCTCAATTCCTAAGAACTACTCCTAACCTAGTTTACACAAGTTGCTATACACCTTATACACCAAGGTAACCACTAATTCACAAGACCATACACTAGGTCTATTACACACTCAAATGAATCAATGTAAAACAAAGCAAACTCAATTATATCACAAGAGGAGAGTAAAGAGGACTTATCACAATGAGAACACCTCTTCTTCTTGATCGCCTGACAACCTTGAAGAGCCCTCCAATGAAGAACACTTTAGGATGAGAGATCAAGAGCTAGGGATTATAGATTTGAGCAATAGAGAGCCTTAGAGATGCAAAGATTAGCTCTTTGAGGTTTCAGGGCATCAAAAACATGCTAGGATAGAGTTTGGGATGGGTATTTATAACCCCCCAAACACATTAGCTCGTCAACGGGCATTTTTCTGCCCGTTGGCGACGCCCGGTCGACAAACCGAGCGACCAGCCCAACGGCCGGAGCCCTCTATGGATTCTGGGCTAAATTCTGTCGATCGGTCGGTCGGCCGAATCTGAATCCACTTTTTTGCTAATTTCTTATCGCGTTCTTCATTTTCAGGATTTGGTTTTCGAAGTGCGTCAACTTAGAGATCTTCCCAAGAGTTTTACATGTGCTCTAACTCTTCCAAGGCATCTTCGGTGTGCTAATCGAACTTCTAGAAATTTCCGCGATGATTTATCGTATCGAGATGATGTCGCGTGCGACAATACCGATTTCAACTTTTATCAAAACCTGCGACTTTCATGCTTCAAAAAATTTGTTAAACTTGGTTTGTTATCATCAAAATAATCATAGAGAGAAAAGAACACAAGGGAGAAACCCTCAGCCAACATTCTCCCCTTTTTTGATGATGACAAACCATCGACGATAAAAAAAATGTATGTGACCTATTAATCATTTTTAGAGCATGAAGCATGAGTTCGTAAATGCATAATAGAGAGTGATATAAAATTATGAAGATACATTAGGGGCTCCCCCAATCAACATGCATATCTATAATTTTAACTCTCCCCCTTTCATCATGCCATAACTTACAAGGTAAAGATTATAACACCCAACATCATTATTATATTTCATTCTTCTCCCCCTTTTGACATCAATCAAAAAGGGCACAAATAGAGAAATAGTATGTAAATCCACAACATTCAAGAACATAAAATTCATAGCAACATATATATCCACGGTAAACCATGCATCTATCAAAGTGCTAATTAATATAATGGTTTAACTATCAAAGCAACTACAATAAGTCAAATACAACATAATATGGACATATCAAATATACAACATCCATACAAATCCATAGAATAAATGTCATAAAAACAATAGTGGGACTAATCATCCTTAGGTGGTGGAGGTGGCAGATGTGTCTGATAGTATTGCCACATTTCATCCACCCGTCCGTTCATCTTATCAACGTGATTTCCATAATAGTCTATACATCGACCAAACTCATCCATATGGGCAATTGCACGGTTGTTCCAATCCACTCGATCAATGTGAAATTGGGACAACCGATGCTCTATCATCTCAAACCGCTCATTAGCAGGAAGGTACGATGAGCTGCCGCCTGCATCATCCTCTTCTTGATAATCATCATCGTCACCCTAATCAGTGTGATCTGAAGGACCTCCATGTGCACGTTTACCACGCTGATCTCTAAGGATTTTCATACGGTTAAGAGTTACGATATTCATGGCCTTCGAAAAGGGCTCTACCTCAAATCTAGATCGGTCTACCCCTAGCAAGGTATATGAAATGGGAGATCACAGTGGCATAAGGTAGGGCTTGTTTTGAGAGGCGTGGATGACAACTACGATCAGGTACATTTATCGATCTACGAGTCATGGCATAAAATAGAATGTCCTGCCCTAGGCAGGATGTTTGTGCAATGATGGGGTGCATGATCCTAGTGGTGGTAGATAATTTGATGCTTTGTGTAGAATGCATCCCATGATATCCCTCAGGACAGATGGATGAAACTACTTGATGAGATGGAAAGTCTTCATGAAAGGCTTGTGTGGTCATGTTATAGACTGAGGTGCCTAAAAGAGGAAAGCCAAATGCCTCCCTAATGGATGTGTCAGTGATAACAATAGGCTTCCCTAATATTTCGGACCTAAGATCAAGAGAGTTACCAAGTCAAGAATTTTCTATGACTAGGTTTGAGAAGAAGGCCTTAACTAGAATGGGACATACTGGGATATGTTTCCCAAGATATTCCACCCAACCTAAGGCAGCTAAGTGGCTTCTTATATCATACCGTTCTAGGTCTCCTAGGTTTACTAGCCGAGTTTGCCAAATAGTGCGATTTGCAAACCGTGGGGCTTGGGTCTTTCATACTGCAGTTAGGAGATGATCTGGGAGAGTTGATAACTTGGTTTTAGGTGTCATCTACAAGATAATCAAGATAATGCATAGAAGATTATTATCTTAATAATAGATACATGCAACCTAAGGTCTAATGTGGGAATGAAAAGAAATGAAAACTGGATTTTAAAATAAAAATGTAGAGTGATTCAAATTAAGATAAAAATATTGCAACTCTACTGTTAATTCCAAAAAAATCCAAACCAAAGAGCCATGTTTTTGAAAGCATGTGTCAAATAAATCCAAAAATTTTAAAGAACTTTTTCATGACAATATCAATTTCTCCGTATATCAAATAATAAATACAAAATTTCAATTTCTTCTTTCTTTCATCTTTGTAGTAATTTTCTTTCTTTTTCATTAAACAAAAAAATGAGAGTGTGCATGATAAAAACTCCTTTTCTTTTTGAAATAAAAGATTGAATATTTTGTAGAAGCATTAATAAGGCACTTACTCCATCTTTAAAGAAAATAACATGCAACAAACAAAAACAACAAAAAAGAATGAAATATCAAGCCTAATACTTTTACTTCAACATATATATTTTTTGAAAGAGAACCTTGTTGGGGTTTGTCGTATGATGTGTTGGTTGTATTTGGCAAAAGTTCTTTTGGTAAATTCTCAGTTTTTGCACAGTCTCAACAGTAAGAAGCTCTGCTTATGTATTGATAGTTTTAACTATGTTAGAACAGTTTCAACTGATTATAGTCTGAGGTTTTCTAGATATTTTTGCTGCGAATGTGATGGCTGCTGGACTTTTGCTTTAAATGATGATTCTGGATATTTCTGATTATTTAATCATCATTTATGACTTATGTCAGTACGTTGAGTAGTGGAGAGTTTCCTACTCTTTATTTTTAGGTGTTACTATTCTATTTTAATGATCATATGTTTATGATGCCTATTTATGTTTATTGTTCCAAATTGTTGTTTGCGTAAAGGATAGGCCAGTTCTTAGTTGTATGACAGTTGCAACTACTATAAAGTTTATACTGAAGTTCTCAGTTGTATGTCAGTTGCAACTGTTGTAGAGTTTATGTTGAAGATCTCAGTTTATACTAACAGGTTACATTATATTGTCTAACTGTTACTTGCTCTGTGGTTGCTTAAACAAAAGTATTTCACGCTATTATTTAGTTAAATGGACAGTCACAACTGTGAGGAGTTCTACTTATGTTGAAGTTAGTTATAACTTTGTGAGGACAGTTTTAACTGCTCATGTAGTTTATGGTTTTTTGGACGGGGATGTTGCGCAAATGATGATGACCTTTGGTTTCCAATATTAGTGATGATTCTATTTTATATCTCAGATATTTTTAAATCATATTTAATTACTTGTTTACTTCCTATGATCAAAGTCAGTTTTGGAAGAAATGAAGTGGTCTTCATTAATGGGCTGACAGTTTTTCTTAGTGATTTTATGGCCGAAGTATTATGATGTGTTATGGTTGTTTGTTGAGTTTGAAACTGCTGAGTTAAATCCTTTGTTAAAGTAGCATTTATGAAAGTTGGTTGGCCTTCTCTATTTTTGAGGAAAGAGAAGATGTGGATCTACAAGTCTCTTATGTCAACAGACAGTCTTAACTGCTCGTTGGCCAGTCTCAACTGCTCTTGCTGCAGTGAAGTTTATGCTACTACGATGATTATTCTGCTGCAATGATTGCTATAATATTCTGATGATATATATTATATATATGTATTTATGATGGAGTTAATCTTGATTGATCACTTATGGTGACTTTTGGACTTGATCATTTATGGTGTCTTTTGGATTTGGTCTTTTATTATGCTTAATGGAGTTTTGGCCATCATGGAGCTACTACTTTATGCATTGGTTGTTCACTTTGAGGGAGTTATATTCATCATGAAGCTTTTATAATCTTGGTCATTCATTAGTGGAGTGAATGGTCATTAATGGAGTTATGAGTTTCCTTGAGTAGTAATGACTATGTCTTTTGTGGATGCCTACTCTGGTTATAAAAGGTTTGAGAGAATGTTTGAGAATATTGACCATCTTTGATGGATCCACTCCTATCCATTCTACTGCAGATCTTATCCTATTGATCTACTCTTATCCACTTCTATCAATTCCTATGTGCGTAAACTGTGTTGCCAGTTTTATAGGAGTTGAGACTGCTTTGTGCAGATTGCTGAGTGTAGACTTTTCTTATCTTCAGGAGAAGATTGATTCCGGGTGGATAGCTCACTACAACACAAGACCATATGGAGGACAGAACTCTATGGCTATGATGTCATAGAGAGGCAAGTTGGTATGTACTTGTAATAACAAAAGGTTTTGTTATTTCTAATTCACTGTAATACGGATAGCTAGATTTCAGTGTGTGAAATCTAGAGCTAAAAGTTGTACTTTCTAATAGTGGATTGGGCATCTGTCCAGTGAGTGCCCTGCAGATTAGGTGACATATTTTGTCACTGAACTGCATAAATAAATACTTGTCTTTGCATATGTTTTATTTTGGTTATTAATCAGCTACTTATGGCAGTTGTTATAACAATTGCAACATCCTAAGCAACTGTCTTTTATACAAGTTCCCTAAGAGACATATACTATCATTTAGTATTAGAGCGGTTATGCTAACATTTACCTGCACAGATCCTTGGTGTGTCTCTTACCTTTCATGCTTAAGATGGAAGAAATGCCTACGGAAATTTTTTTCAATGTTCCCCACTTCTCATCAAGACAAACTATGCTTATTGGAAGGCTCGAATGTGATCATTCATCAAGTCATTGGATGATCGTTGTTGGGATAACATTGTGATTGGCTACACTTCTCCAACAATAGATGGGACTGAGCATAAGCCAAAGAACCAATATATCAAAGTCAAAACTATTGAAGCAATTTATGACAAGGCTCCAGAAAACTCAAATGCAGAAGTTGATCACTGCAAAGTTCAATGTGCTTATCGTCTTCCACCTGTTTCAACTAAAGAAGCACCAGTTGAAACTTTTTGTCAAGTACCTGAGGATGAATCTACTCCAGTTCTTGTGTCTAAGATAGTTCTAGTTGAAACTGTCCCTTAAGCAATTGAAACTCCTATACCAAGTCTTGAAGCAATTGAAACTACTGCTACAGTTCCAAATGTAGTTGAAATTGTCACACCTGAACCTGAAACAACTATGTGTGAGTATATTTCATTCGATTGACAAGTGGCAGACATCTTCACAAAGACCTTTGATGGAGGGAGTTTTGAGCAGTTGAAATCTGCTACTGGGTTGTGAAATTTTGTGATATGATAAAAAAAAGGAGAGGAAAAGGGGTTTTTATTTAAATAGAAAGTGTAACCCCCTTTTGTTATAAATGCTCTCTCTCTCTCTCTCTCTCTCTCTCTCTCTCTCTCTCTCTCTCTCTCCACTATTTTTGCACATTCAGCGATCGAAGCATTAAATCCTCTCAATCAAGGTCTGAAGTTGTAACCTCCTCAATCGAGGCTCGGAGTAGTAACCCCCTTCATTCAAGAGCTGGCCAAGTCTTCCTCGGGTCGAAAAGAGTTTATGGGAATGGTTTACATGAAAGCTACTTCTCCTCCGGATAAGGGCATGTAATCTTCTAATCTTGAAGAAAAGGGTGTGACATCTTCCAATCCAAGGCCTCTAGAAGAAGCTTCTCCTCTTCGCTCTCAAGGTCACAAAATGAGAGACAAACATGGAAGGGACCCTGCTGATCATCTTCCTCAAAGGAGCAACTGAGGTATGCCATCTGTCTCCCCTGATTCCTCGACTAGGGTTTCAGTTCCTGAGGGGGAGAAATTATCTATTGAGGGGGACTGTTGTGACGATGTGTATCCTCGTCTGTGATCATGTTGAACCAGTTATAACTGCCAAACATGATGATATCATTCCACTTTCAACTCTAGTGAACACTGGTCCTGCTCATGTGGTTAATGATCCTATCTTTGTCAATGTTCTTGACTCAATTCCAGTCAAGACTAGTCTTTCTCTATCTTCTACAAATTCAATTCTTGAAGACCAGCATCAGGATCCTGCTATTATTACAGAAGCAAAGGAATATGTACCCAGTCCTTTTGCAAGTGTCCTCCCAGTTACAACTGTACATGAAGTAGTTGAAACTGCTTCTCCAGTCCCTGAAGCTCCACCTAAAATAGTTGGAACTGAATTCGAAGCAATTCAACTACGTGTACCACACAAGTGGTAGTTGAGACTGCTACTCCAGTTCCTGAAGCTCCACCTAAAATAGTTGGAACCGAATCTGAAGTAGTTCAGACTGCATGTACCACACAAGTGGCAGTTGAGACTGCTACTCCCATTGTTGAAGCAGTTAAGACTGCTGAAACTAAACCTGTTGCTGCTACAACTTCTATCAAGAAAGAAATCCTCTAAATATGCCAGGAAGACTTAAAAGAAAACAATCACCAGCAAGCTTCACAAAATACTACTTTTTGATTATCTGTACTCTCTTTGGAAGGCTCTTCAAGTAAGAGTTTTACTACAATCATGCTGAGGATATATCTGAAGGTATCTACTTTCAACAAGTATTTGTCAGAAGAAACACAAAGAAGGTATCAAATGGTAAAATGATAGACTGGGCAAAGAAATGTTGATGTTGCTTTCCATGATAACCATTGTGATACTTTTTGATCTAGGATGTTTGATTTTTGAACAAATTACAACTCTTAGATCTAGAAATCTAATTCCAGGATGTTTCTGACCTTTCTAAACTTAGTTTATGGAATTCTGGAAAGGCAATGGTTCAAATGCTCATCTGAAGAGTTTCTTGAACTAGTTGGTTCATCCCTGAACATTCATTACAAGTTTTTGAAGAGGGTGAGTACTCCTGTGAAGTCCCAGCCTGACTGCAATTCAAATAATAAACCCTCTAGTTCTTCAACTGCTAGTGAACAGTACCTACTCTTGAGGAACTCTTTTATGCAAGGGAAACCATGTCTCCGCCTCAACAATAGGTCTTGTTTCTCCCTCCTTTGGTAGTCTTTCAGATTCTTCAAGCTCTGATTGATCTTGGTACTCTCACTACTTCTCCTTTGACTTATTATGCCAAAAAGGGAGAGAAATGGTACATTTAGGTGCAACCTTATTTATCTTGCCTATTCTTTGGTTGCAACTATATTTTGGTTTAACTATTGTAACTGTTTGTTTGTCTGAGTGACTTTGCTAGTTGTATTTTCTGTGTGACTTTGCTAGTTGCTATATTTTATCTATGGCCGTGGATGAATGAGTGGATGACTGTTGTGTTTTGCCAAATAAGCCAAAGGGAGAGAATGTTAGTGTTTGGCTTATGTGTGTTGGCTATATTTGGCAAAAGAATTCCCAAATTATTCTCAGTTGAAAGACAATTACATCTGCTTTTGCCTATGAGGGGTTCTGTTAAGTTTCAATTGTAAAGACAGTCACAATTGCTCTGGTTGCTGAGCAATTTATGCTGCAGCTTATAATACTGTGTGTGATGTCTATTACAACTCATCTTGCTTGACGAGTTGCTTGAATGTTGTGACTGTGATATACTTTGGATATTCTCTTGACAACTTGTGTTTTTTCAAAATAAGCCAAAGGAGGGATTGTTGGTGTTTGACTTATGATGTGTTGGTTGTATTTAGCAAAAGTACTTTTGGTAAATTCTAAATTTTTGCACGGTCTCAACAGTAAGAAGCTCTGCTTATGTATTGATAGTTTTAACTATGTTAGGATAGTTTCAACTAGTTACAGTCTGAATTTTTTCTGGATATTTTTGCTGCGAATGTGATGGCTTCCAAACTTCTGGTTTAATTGATGATTCTAGATATTTTTGATTATTTAATCATCATTTATGACTTATGTTAGTTGAATAGTGGAGAGTTTCCTACTCTTTATTTCTAGGCATTACTATTATCTTTTAATGATCATATGTTTCTGATGCCTATTTATATTGATTGTTCCAAACTGTTGTTTGTGTAAATGACAGTGATTGATGTCAGCATTGATGTCAACAGTAAGAAGCTCTATATTTGGCAAAAAGATTATAGGCCAGTTCTTAGTTGTATGACAGTTGCAACTATTATGAAGTTTATACTGAAGTTCTCAGTTGTATGTCAGTTGCAACTATTGTGGAGTTTATGTTAAAGATCTGAGTTTATACTTACAGGTTACATTATGTTGTCTAACTATTACTTGCTATGTGGTTGCTTAAACAAACGTATTCCAGGTTATTCTCAATTAAATGGACAGTCACAACTTTGAGAAGTTTCGCTTATGTTGAAGGCAATTACAACTGTGTGAGGATAGTTTTAATTCCTCATACAGTTTATGGTTTTCTGGATGGGGATGCTCCGCAAATGTTGACCTTTGGTTTCCATAATTAATGATGATTCTATTTTATATCTCATATATTTTTAAATTATCTTTAATTACTTATTTATTGCCTATGGAAGAAATGAAGTAGTATTCATTGATGGGCTGACAATTATCTTGAAGCATTTATGACCAAAGTCAATTATGGAAGAAATGAAGTAGTCTTCATTAATGGACTGGCAATTTTTAAAAGCAGAGTTGGTGGCAGTTTTTCTTGAAATTTTTATGGCCGAAGTATTATGATGTATTATGACTGTTTGTTGAGTTTGAATCTACTGAAGTTAAGATCCTTTGTTAAAGTGGCATTTATGGAAGTTCGTTGGTTTTCTCTATTTATGAGGGAAGAGAAGATATGGATCTATAAGTCTCCTATGTCAACAAACAGTCTTAACTGCTCGTTAGCTAGTCTCAATTGCTCTTGTTGCAGTGAAGTTTATCCTGCTGCGATGATTGCTTGAATGTTGTTGAGATTATTGATATGTATATATATATATATATATATATATTATATACACTACAAGAAAACATAGCATCACCAACGGAATTTTTATCAACGGATCTAATTTGTTGGTATTACCAACAAAATTACCAACGGATAAATAATCGATTGGTAAATTAGCTTTTTTTTCCCTCGCTTATTTTAGCCGACCAATTTGTTTCCCCCTCTCCCACTCATCAAAATAATTTCTCGTGCCCTCTTATTTTCAGCCGACCCCGACAAAACCTCTTCTTCATCTTTCTTCCCCCACTCCCACTCGTCATCTTTCTTCCCCAGCCACCCCGACAAAGCCTCTTCTTCCTTCCCCAACCGCAGGTTCCTTCCCCACAGTTTCCTTCCCCACCGGTTCCCTCCCCGCAGGCTCCTTCCCCGTCGGTTCCTTCCCCGCAGCCGACAAAATAATCAGTTCGAGTCGTCACAGATAGCGTAGGTTCCTTCTAATTCCCCGCAGTTGATCCGAGCTTTTCTTTCTTCCCTCGCCTTCTACAGGCTCCTTCCCTTCCTCGTGCCCTAATCCTCTGAGGTTCGCTCACCACTTCTTTTGGTGTCTGAACAAAAAAAAGTCTTTCTCTGAGAGGGGAGTCGATGCCCCTGTTCCTGTTCTCGATTGATGGTCATCTTAATTCCTGCTTTAGCTGAATGAATGTTTGCTACTCCCATATCCAATTTCCGCATTCTCTTCCACGAATAATCCTCTACGCGTTTGAGAATATATTGCCCAATTCTCCAATCACCCTTCTATGCTGACCGTAACCGCCCATGGGAGATTCCTCCAGTCAAGAAAAGGGCGTAATTTCTTCATCGTGTCATCAAGAATGGATGGGGTATGCATCTGCTCCTTGAATCGTACTCCATTATTCCTTTTTTTTCTCCGATGTCGGTGATAAGCATCGATGTTAAAGTGGCTACTTTCGGACACGCAGCGCGCAAGAATCGCTTAAGAAGTAACTAATTCTTGAAGATGACTTCTCGTGGGACGTGCCCACGCAAGGATGGGCTTCGAAGGATGGGTTGCGAATGGAAAAGCTGAAGTATATTGGTGGAGTTGATATAAGCTTCTTAAAGGAGGATCCTTCTGTGGCATGCGGCGCTCTCGTGGTGCTGGATGGTGAAACTCTGGAAGTTGTGCACGAGGAGTTTGATGTTACCCGTCTGCAAGTTCCTTATGTTCCAGATTTTCTTGCATTCAGAGAGGTATTCAATTATTTTATTATGCATTCTCAAAGATTCATCATTTGTACATATTAGTATGTTTATATCCTATCAAGCTACTAATAAGTTGTTAGTAGTGTTTGCTTTTAATGTAGTAAAAGACAGATACAGCTCTTGCATAATCATGTGCTTGTAAGGATTTATATAGCTTCTATCTTCTGAGCTAAGCAATTATTTTACTGGTTATGAACACTTAATCTCATAGTTTCAGACTACATGTACAAGTTTGATAATTCTTTTATTATTAATTCCTTTAGAAAGAAGAAAGACTTGTTATACTTTATCATATCTTCCTTTCTTCTAAAGGCCATTTGTTGATCAAGGAAAACTCTGATATATCCTCTTAAGTTCATTCTTGGACCTATTATCTTCTAAATACCTTTTGCTACTATCCACAAGGTTTTGTGATGGATTTGGTTGCATAAGTTGGCATCAATAGATACCCCTTTTCCCTGGATTTGTTGTTTCGTCATAAGCTTGAAATCTGTCAAATGTGGCATTTCTTAGTTCCTTCTAAATCTTTCATTTCCATTATATGCAGTTTGCTCCTACTTGGGCAACTTGTCCATGTCTTGTCATATGCACAGTTAAGTCTTTGCTTGATTTTTGGTTGTGGCTTGTTGCAATTGCAACTAGGTGTAGTCTCACTAGAACTTAAAAGTGATATCATACTCTGTAATAAAACTGTACCTATAGATTCCCAGTGATTAAATTTGTAGTCAAACTTTTAAATCCTTTGTCAATGGATAAAATAAAGGGGAAAATAACATTGAAAAAGCTTAGAAGTCGATAGATCACATTATTCTTATCATTGTTTATTGTAAAGTAATTTAGGTGCTAACATTTTTTGGTTGACATGTTTGAAACTATCATATATTCAACTTTATTTGAAATATCATTTCAGGAGCATGTCTCTATGTTGTGTATGTTTGACTTCATAGGTCATTTTCTTTTATATTATAGGTTCCAATACTTTTGGGACTTCAGGAGAAAATGATGTTCAATGCTCATCCTTTCTTTCCTCATGTGAACTCTTAATTTTGTTTTTCTCTGATGGAAAATATAAACTCTCAATGATCTCTTGCTTAGGCAAAAAAGTGATGTAAGAATTAGCTATCCACACATTAGTGGATATATATTTTTGTACCATTCTGGGACTTTTTTTTATGTAATTTCATTTGTACCTAAATTGCAAATCTCATTGTATTTCTAAAAGAAAGAAAAAAGCTTGTCCTCTTGAAACACCTCATGTAAAAATTAGATGCTTTTATTTTGCCAAAACTTGGAAATTTTATTATGTAAAGTGAAGTGATAATTTTGAATAGAAAATTATTTAGGAAGTAATTGTGTCATCATGTTGGGGGGTATGCATAGTTGGATTGCTGATGAGTTCATGAATAAATGGTTGCTTAAACATAAACTTCTATTCAGTATTTACCCTCAATTTCTTTTATAGCATTGAGTTTATGCATCAACAAATATTGATGTCGCATTCATCAAAGTTTCAAATTATCCTATTGACCAGAGTTTATTTTTCAAAATAGAATCTGGCATGAGATTGTGATCATCTTCATATTGTAAAATAATACTAATATGGTTCATGTTTTTTATCTAAGAACATTTTGAAACAATCATATGGACAGTAGAGTCTTTAGATAATGGCCACTACATTATTTGACTCTGATTCATTCATCTATGGTGATACCAAAACTATTGTATTATTCATTTTCTCTGGCAAATAATTGGTTTGTCTCTGAAACTGAAACTTCTGAAGAATGAGATTCTTACTTTTGTATGAATTTTGCAGTTACTGATGGTCGATGGTAATGGGTTGCTTCATCCTCGAGGTAAGTTTAGCCTTTACCAATCTTGTTCATTTGGAGAATCTTGTCAATGTGATACTTCTGAAGAATTGTATTTCATAATTATTGTCATATACCCTCTATATTTGAGTAGTTTGAGGGAAACTCCTTCTGTTAGTATTTGGGTATTATTTTTTCTTCTTTAACTCATATAATGTGTGACATTATCTCATTCCAATTATTAGCCACAATTCTTACTATTATAATATGTATATAAATATGTGTGTGTGTAAATTCATTCCTCAGCAACTATGTCTGCTATTTATATTCCCTTTTTGGAACTTTACTTTGTTATAAAGTCAGCAACTCTCTCTCTCCCCCTATACCTGTCTCTTTTCATTCTTTTGAATGGAAACAGGGTTCCTTTTCAAAAAAAAAAACATGGAATGTTGAAATAGGGAATCAAATAAAATAACCTGGTGTTTTTTCTTACTATAATAATATAGTATTATGGCATTATGTATCTCCATTTTGTTTTCGGTGTTCAAGTCTTCTGTAGTTTAATTGATTTTGCATTTCTAGTACCATTTTGGATTTTGTGTACTCAGTTGGGACTACTTTCTTTGATTCACTGCTCGGGTCTTGGTTTAGCTTGTCATCTTGGGATTCTAGCTAATCTTCCAACTATTGGAATTGGGAAAAATATGGGTAATAAAGAACTATTTTCTTAAATACTCCTAGATAACAAATATAACTGACCGGTGATATTAAGACCTTAATTTGATTGTGCACAAATAGCACCATTTAAATTTGCAAACTGCAAAAGAGGCATTTATGCCATCATTAAGACCTTTGCATCTAAAATGTAACCTTACAATAGGTGCTACCCATGTTTCCCTTTTATGTGATTAATAGCCAGATGCTCTTATCAGATTCCTGGCCTGTTGGACAATTGATTTTTCTTTTTGTCATCTTACCTTGGGTTTTTAGTACACGAAATCCTATTAGTTTTTGTTATTATAATGTTCTTTAATCATCTTGAAAATAGATAGCATTAAGACAAGAGATGTACAAGAATGTTACTGAACTTCTCATAGCATGTATTGATTGGTTAAATTTGTTGTTCTATGTATTGACTGCACCCTTGTATGTGTGGGAAATAAAATAGTGTCCTTGTAAATATAATGTCTAAAATGATTGAAGAGTTTACTTTTCTGAAAATCTCGATTTAGATAAATAATCGATTACTTAACTTGTTTAGGCGAATTACACTTATGCGATGTGGAAGCAAGATAAATGATAAAGCAATTAACACAAAATAATAAGGCAATGCAAACACGCAATTTATAGTGGTTCGGCTCCAATGCCTACTCCACTACCTAAGCACCCCGCTTAGGAATTCCAACCTAGTTTTACTAGATTAATTTGAGTTTCCCTTATACACGAGGACTTTTCATCGGAAAGTCTCACTCTCGACTTAAGGTACTTCCACACCCGGAAGTCTCCGCCTTCTTGTCGAGAGTAGTTATCCCACCTCAACCCTAAGGGACAACTAAACTAATCCTAGTAACAACTACGTTTACACAAGTGGCTTTACTCCTACACCAAGGATACCACTTCACACAACAAGACCTAACACCCAGGTCTTCACAAACACAAATTTAAGAAACAATTAACAATTAAAAATACAACGGAAAGAGCTAAAAATGAAACCAAGTGTTCGTGCTCTTTTCCAAGCCTTGAACCCTCCAACTCGTCAAGTCGTGAAGCTTGAATAATTTCCGAGTTGAGGCAATAGCAGGCGGCGCTTGAAGAAGAACTCTATGAAGAACAGGGCGCGCTTTGATTAATCTTTTGGAAGGCTTTAAATCTTCCTTTTGATGACTTAATGAAATCTATAAGAATAATGGAAGAAGAATTAAAACAAGTTGTAGAGGGTATATTTATACCCATGTGAAGAAACGGTACTCAACGTTGTAGAGGGTATATTTATAGGCCGGTCGAAGCGTCGGTCGAAGCATCGGTCGATTGGTCCTTCGGCCGCTCATTTTTTCCCTGTGGTCGGTCGACCGCCGGGTCGACCGCCAGACGCAGATCGCGCGATCCGCGATCTTCGGTCGACCGATGCGATTCGTGTCTACGCCTTTCAGCAGGTCGGTCGACCGCTGCTCTCTGCCTATTTCTGCCACCATTCGATTGACCAATCGGTCGACCGAAATTGGTCTGGACTGGGCAGACTGGGTCTTTGCTTGGGTTTTTTGCTTCCGTCTTCACTACGTCTACTTATATAACATTTATTAATTTAAATAACTCGATAACATGATAACTTTAAAACATAAATGTTATATAAGGATTATACCCCATTTGAGTTCAATAAAAATATCTAAAAAATCAAAATCCCTAAGGATCAAAATCTAGTTCTTGGGATCTAGTATAAAATTAAATTTTT
Source organism: Canna indica (assembly GCA_034359265.1). Taxonomy (NCBI): domain Eukaryota; kingdom Viridiplantae; phylum Streptophyta; class Magnoliopsida; order Zingiberales; family Cannaceae; genus Canna; species Canna indica. The sequence goes on from CP136898.1 coordinate 45,092,386, forward strand.
CTAATTTTTCGAGTCAAGTATGGGTATGCTAGAGGCTTCCAAAAATTCCTTTAAAATGCCTCATTATCTAGTTTTGACCCAAGGAACAATTACCGCCATTTTTTATCTCAAGAAACTATCTAAGTCATATAGCTCTCCAAGGAGCTCCCTAGACTTGGTGAATTTCAGGGTGGTCCCGAAATTTCATGATTTGGGGTTCGGGATAGGTTTTTGGATTCTTATGCATTATGATGAGGAATTTCAACATATCTAGACACTCTAAACCTAAACTCCCTTTCTTGAATATTCTCGAGCACCGACGAGCATCCTTGTCGATTTATCCGATTTTTCCAATCGCGGACGTCGCGCGCTAACCGATATGGAACCTGAAAGATATTCTCAATGAAATCATTAGTCTCATGTTTGTTATCATCAAAACCATCAAAACTGAGATTAAGGCTAAGGTTGAAACCTAAAGCCAAAAATCTTCCTCTTTTTCATGATGACAAACATCCATAAGAAAATATATCATTAAAGCATATAGGATATCAACTAAGGGATTTCTCCCCCTATCAACATGCATATCTATAAGATAAACTCCCCCTATCTACATGCATGGATTTCCTATATTTTCCTCCTTTTTTTCTTATACACTTCTCCCCCTTTTGACCTATACTCGTCTCCCCCTTTATTCATACTCTTCTCCCCCTTTTGACATCAATCAAAAAGGGCAAGAGAGGCTATCTACTTAAAGGGATGAAACACAATTAAAGATTCATGAAGTTGAGACTCTAAAGATTTTTCATGCAACATGAAAATCTCAACCAAAGGGATGGAAAACAAATATCTAATGAGAAACAAAATCATACATGATATGAATAAAAACTAAATAGTTGAATTCATGATTAATCATGTATGTTCTCAAAATGAATGACATTTTTAGATTTCATTCAAACTTTCAAAATACAAGGATATAATCATTTAAAACATGTATATCAAGTTTGAATTGAAACTAATGTTATTTGATCTAAATATGAACTTAGCATGTTTTCATTTGAAATAAGCATGAAAACTATGAAAATGCTAAGTCTCAAGTTTTGCTATCTACTCATATTTTCTCATATTTAGGCATCTAGACATCAAACATGAGAAAATCTAAGTCCATGAATCAAGTATGGGCTTAAGGTGAAATTTTTAATTCACTTTGTTGACTTAGGTCAACCTATACTTCAAATTTTCAAAAATCAAACTTTTAAGTTTATACATAAACCATATTTTCAATGAAAAATTTGGTACCAATTTTTGGACAATGATTTTTGATACCGAATATAGAATGCTCATTTTGATACCAATTGTGGAATGAAAATTTTGATACCAATTATTGAATAGACATTTGAAATGCATGTATCAAATTTGAACTCAAAATGAATTTAAAAATCAAACTCCATTTTTCATCATATATTATTTTCAAATAAACAAATGGATCCTAGCTATGACCCAAAATATCAAAATCATTCTTTGATATGATTTTACTAATGAAAATGTGTGAATGATATTAGAATTAGAATCCAAATGGTGTACATGAGTTTTTATTGAAGTTTTTGAAGAAAAATCAAAGTATAGAAGATTGATATTTCAATTAAGGATGATACTTTGAGTTTTGAAATCCAACTTCAAAATTTCACTAAAATTTAGATTCTTGATGAAACTTTTTGAAATTTTTACACAACATTCTAGATTTTTCAATGAAGGTGTAGCTTCAAGAATCATTTCAAAATCAATTTTCTATATTTCTTTAGAAATAACTGAAATTTGATACCAAATGTAGATTAAAGTGGTATTTTTGTAAAATTTCAATTTTTCCTAAAACTTATTCAATTTTTATTCAAACTTTCAAGACACCACATGATGGTCATGTAAAGAGTATATGTCAAGTTTGAAATGAAAAATTAAGTTCTTAAGTCAAGATATCATCCTAGCATGGTTTCATTCAAAACTAAACTAGATTTTATGAAACTTGCTAAGTTTCAATCTTAACATTTACTCATGATTTTTTAAATTTGAACCTATGGATACCTAACATGAGTAAATCTAAACATGTTCCTCAAATATGGATCATGGATGAGACCTTTAAGTCAACTTGTTGACTTGGGTCAACATGGTTCAACAAGAGGTATTCATGAATTGACCTCTATGTCATTTTATTCATATCCATATGAATTTTTTATTCTAAGAGCATGGAAACATGTCATACCTATTTCTAAACATATTTATGAAATTTTTGGACTTAAAATTAAATGACCAAGTCGATTTGTTGACTTGGGTCAAAGCTTTTTCAACCTTAAGTCCTCTAAAGTGATGTTTACATCACATTTTTCATCTACACGTGAATTTTTAAGATTGAACACCTAGAATCATATCATGTGTGTCTAAATATATTTGTTTCATTTTTACCTTAACATGAAGTCTCTAAAGAAGAATTTTAACCTAGTTCAATTTCATAGATATTAAGATATCATAAAATGAGCTAAGTTATCAAGATTTTTCCTACTTATGATAATTTCAAATAATTAGCATGCAAAGTCAATCATGAGTATATAGAGACAACATTAAACATGAATATTCAATCATTTTATAAATACTTTTGCAAAATTAAAACATATATTTTTCTTAGAAATTTTGCCCAACTTTTCATATCCTTTTTCAGTTTCTTTTAGATAACATACCTTTCCAATTCTTATCACTTTGTTTACTTGAAAGAAGACTTCATTAGTAGCATGATGAAATAATATGCCAACTTAGCAAGATAACATACTAACTAGCATGGGTTCAATACAAAATTTCATTTAAAATCTTAACCTAAGCTAGATAGTTAAGATTCATTTTAAGATGGATACCATGATTTCAAAATGAATCTAAGGGATCAAGATGTGAACCATTTGAGGCATAAGATCCCTAAACAAGTTTAACTAGTTTGGTCTTAAAGAAATATCTCTAATAGCAAGTATCAACCTAGAGCAAGTTTCATTTGATGAAATTTACCTAAGTGCTAATATTCTACCTACTCATGAGAAATCAAGGATTTTACATGTAATTTTAATCATGAGTATATAAACATAGTTTAAGCTTAACTAATGAGGTATAACACTAGGATTTTGAATTAATTGAAGTTACACCTAATTCATGAAAGTTTAGCCAAACTAATCTTTTTCTTCCTAGTTAGCCTTCCTAAGAACTTATAACTTGCAAGTATACTTTATAAGTAGAAGATGAAACTAAATCTACATGCAAGGTATCAAACTAAATAGTGAAGAGAAAAAAATAAGTATCATTTATCAAATTTCACTTCACTAAATAGCATGGATTCATTTTCATATAAATCAATCATGATAACAAAATGAATCAAGAGATCTCAAAATATAAAATTTTGAAAAATAAGATCTCCAACCCTTCCTATTAGTTGAAAACCGAGAGGCCACAATGTGCCTACGATTTAGAACCGCAATGTCGCTTAAGCTCATTACAAGCTACCGGGGTCTCCGAAGAGACCGGAAAATCAAAAATCAAAAACGTTTTTGAAACGAACTCTTTTGCAAGAGCAGGGAAAATAATCGATTTAAAGCATGTATCATGACTCCAACTTAAATAAAGCAAGTCAAAGTAAGGAGATGATACCAAAGAGTTTGATGCCAAATTTATCATAGGCATCTAGTGTAGATGAAGACTTTGAAGTTCTAACCACGTAAGGATCATTCCTTCAACTCATTGGTCAACTTCAATTCTTCAATTCTCTTTACCCTTGTGTGGTGACTCCCCTTATAAGAGAAGAAATTTTTGATACCCAAATGACTTTGGGTCCTTGGGAGTTAGTGGGCTTAGCTACCCAAAGTGTTTTCATAACACTTAGGTTCATTTTAAAGGCACACTCATGTATAGCATGCCCATAAACACCACAATAAAAACAATGTCCATTAAATTTCTATTTGTTTTTATTATGGACATGAGATTTATCTTTAGAATGCTTGTCATTTGAACTAGATTGAGCATGAGCATTCTTAAAAGATACATTCTTCTTTTGAATATGAGGTTTAAATGAGGAATGTTTGACATGAGAATGATGATGAATATTAGCATTCTTTACACAAGCATTTTTATTTCTAGAGTTCTTATAGGAAGATGCATTTGATAAATCATTTATTTTCCTATTTAACAATACAACCTCATTTTTCAAATCACTCATGGATTTGTGAATAGCATGCAATTGAGATTTCATCATACTATTTTCATTCTTTAAATTTTCATTTTTAAGTTTCAAGTCATTAACTTCTAGAGTTAATGTATCATGGTAAGGATCAATCATGCTAGTTTTCAATTTTTCATTTTCACTCTTCAACTCATGCACATGATTTACAAGCTTCCAGTTTTCTTTCTTGATTTTTCTATTTTCTTGATTTTTTCTAACAAGCAAGGCATACATGCTTTTATATTCTTCCATTAATTCATCATAAAGAAAATCATGAGAATTAGATGAATTAGTACTACACTTGTTATTATTATGACTAGAGGAAGAAGAGTGTACCTCATCATTAGTATTCATGAGGCAATCTTTTGAATTTTCTTCATAGCCATGGGAAGAGGATGCTTCATTCGAATATGATGATGATGTGGAAGCGCTTGACCTCTTCTTTGCCTCGTTCTTCATGGTAGGACAATTCTTCCTTACATGCCATTTCTCTTGGCACACATGGCAAATCACCTTTCTTTTTCGATTTCTTGTGCTCTTATGACTAGAGACACTATTGGCTTCAAAAAGCATGTTAGTAGTGGATGGATGACAATTGTCATCACTCCCCTCATCAAATGTTTTGAGCTCTTCGGTTTTTGCATAATTATAAAGCATATTTAAAGTAGCCCAAATATCGAAAGCGAAAGTGCAATGCATGATCTTTTCAAAAATCTTATCATCCAAAGAACAAAATAAACAATTTGTAGCTTTAGCATTTAACTCAAACATGCTAATTTGTTCTTGGGTCCATGCATCCATTTTTTACTTAGGTTCTATGTATTTTGATTTTATCATATTAAAAACACCTAAACCTTGAGTCTTTAAGAATGTATACATTCTTCCTTTCCAAAGACCAAAATTTAACTCATCGAACCTAGTAGGTCTAGACGCTACCGACTCTAGAGTCATTTCAAATTCGAGACTAGGTGTAGACGAGATGGTGAAATCTCAAGCTATTTTTTATCTCTAAAAACTATCTAAGTCATATAGCTCTCCAAGGAGCTCCCTAGACTTGGTGAATTTCAGGGTGGTCCTTGAATTTCATGATTTGGTGTTCGGGATAGGTTTTTGGGTTCTTATGTATTATGATGAGGAATTTCAACATATCTAGACACCCTAAACCTAAACTCCCTTTCTTGAAGATTCTCGAGCACCGACGAGCATCCTTGTCGATTTATCCGATTTCTTCGATCGCGGACGTCGCGCGCTAACCGATATGGGACCTGAAAGATATTCTCAATGAAATCATTAGTCTCATGTTTGTTATCATCAAAACCATCAAAACCGAGATTAAGGCTAAGATTGAAACCTAAAGCCAACAGCATGGACATGCTGCAACTCGATCACGGATCTCATTTACAGACACGATAGGAAAGTTATTTCCTATATGAACGAATGCGCGAGGAATGAGTTCCTCGGAAACTCTAATTTGTAGGGCATCCCTAAATTGTAGGGATTGACACATGATAATATGAAGTTGAATATGAAGGGCAGTTGAATATGAAGTTGCAACTGTTATTCCAACTACTACTAATAGCAAAGTAAGAACCAAAACCAAAGCACACGCAAACACAAGAGGTTTGTTTACACAGTTCAGTGACAAAACCAGTCACCTAATCTACGGGGCACTCACCGGACAGAGGCTTAATCCACTCTCAATAAGTACAATTTTAGTCCTCAAGATTTCACACCCAAAATCCGACTACTAGTACTACAATGAATTGCAAATAACAAAAACTTATTTGCTATTACAAGTACATACCAACTTGTCTCTCTATGACGTCCCAGCCATAGAGTTCTTGTTGGCCTAAGATTTTCAACCTTGGTCTTAATCTCGGTTTTGATGATAACAAACATGGAACTAATGTTTTCATGAAGAAATATTTTTAGGTTCCATATTGGATAGTGCACGACGTCCCCAATCGGAGAAATCAGAGAAATCGGCAAGGACACTTATCGACGCTTGGGACTCTTCGTGGTGAATAGAGTAAAGGTTTAGGGTGTCTATAATGATTGTATATTAATTCTCATAATGATGCTAATATCCGTAGGGTACATGAACCTAACCTATTACCAAGAGTTTCTAGTCATAAACAGCATTCCGGATGGAATATCCCGGATTATGGGATGAGATGTTGTAACATTCCGAAATAGCCTAGAACATCCCGAATAGACATTCTGGAATATCTCGAAACATCTCAGAACATCCCGGATGGACATTCTGGAATATCCCAGAACATCCCGAGACATCCCGGATGGACATTCCGGAATAGCCCGGAATAACATGTAGAGTACCGGTACTCTACCGATCAAATTGTCCAAAATTACCAAAATACCTCCAATGACTATATTTTAAATTTCTACTCATTGAGCTTGTTGAAAATCGAGCACCTACCTTTGGGATTTTTATATAAGATCTCAAACTTGCCTTCCAAGCTATCTAACACTTCACGAGACATCTATTGATCATCCCTAAGCTTCTCTGAGTCAATCTTTGTTAAAAACCCTAGCTTTGAGCTTCTACCTTTTGATTGAGTCTTCAACCTTGAGTTTAATCATCAAAGGCATCAAGATGAAGCTAGGATCTTGTGTTGGAGCTAAGTATTTTTGTTGTTATATTTATAGCTCCTTTTACTTGTATTTTTGTTGTTTACTTGTTGTATTTCTCAAGTGTGTAAAGGTAGTGTGTAGATCTTGAGTTTGGTGGTTGTCTTGGTATAGAGGCATAAGTCCACCAGTGTACTTAGTTTACAAAGATTAGTTCTTGTTGTCCCTTAGGGTTTGAGGTGGGAGAGTACTCTCGATGAGAAGACGGAGACTTCCGGGTGTGGAAGTGCCTTGGTGTGAGAGCAAAGACTTTCGAGTGAAAAGGCCTCAAGTGTAAGGAAACAATTATAATATAGTAAAGCTAAGTTTGGAAATCTTAAGTGGGGTTCTTAAGTAGTGGAGTAGGCATTGGGGCCGAACCACTATAAATTGTTATGTTTGGTTTGATACTATTTGTGTTTGCTTAATTGTCATACTTACTTGCTTCTGTATATATCATTTAATCTTGTGTTTGCCTAAGTTATTAAGAATTGATTAATATCGAAATTAGGCTAAAGTTTATAATAAACACACTATTCACCCCCCTCTAGTGTAGGCCATTTCACTTACAGTTCTGTCCTCCACACAGCCTTGTGTTGTAGCGAGTTATTAGCCTGAAACTAATCTTCTCACAGAAGATAAGAAAGATAGATTGTTGTCGTCTATACTTAGCAGTCTCAATTTCTTAAATAACTGACAACACAGTTTAAGCACATAGGAGTTTATAGAAGCGAATCCATAGAAGTAGATCAATAGTAGAGGATCCGCATTGGAGTGGATAGGAGTGGATCCATCAGAGATGGTTGATATTCTCAAACATTCTCTCACACCTTTTATAAGTAGAGTAGGCAACTCAAAAGACATAGTCATTACTCCACGAGAGAAACTCCTAATTCCATGATGATCATTAACTCCATTAATGATCATTAACTCCATTAATGACCATTAACTCCATTAATGATCATTAACTCCACCAATGAATTACCAAGATCATAAAGCTTCATGATGACTATAACTCCCTCAAAGTGAACAACCAAAGCCATAAAGTAGTAGCTTCATAATGGCCAAAACTCCATTAGACATCATAAAAGATCAAGTCCAAAAGTCACCATAAATGATCAAGTTCAAATGTCACTATAAGTGATCAATCAAGATTTACTCCACCATATATATAAACAATAATCTCAGCTTCAATCAAGCAATATCACATCATGATAAACATCGCAGTAGTATATACTTCATTGTAGTAAGAGCAATTGAGACTGGCCAATAAGTAGTTAAAACTGCCTGTGTTGACATAGGAGACCTGTAGATCCATATCTTCTCCTTCCTCATAAATAGAGAAGGCCAACCAACTTCCATAAATGTCACATATCAAAGGATCTTAACTTTATCAGTTTCAACCTGAAAAGATAGTCATAAAACATCATAATACTTCGGCCATAAAAGCTTCAAGAAAAAACTGCCGCCATAAAAGCTTTAAGAAAAAACCTCCAGCCCATTAATGAAGACCACTTCATTTTTTCCATAATTGACTTCGGTCATAAAAGCTTTAAGATAACCACCAGCTCATCAATGAATACTACTTCATTTCTTCCATATGCAATAAGCAAGTAATTTAAATATGATTTAAAAATATCTGAGATATAAAATAGTTACATCATTAATACTGGAAACCTAAGATCATCATTTGACCATAGACTACAGGAGTAGTTAAAATTGTCTTTACACAATTGTAACCGCCTACAACATAAGCAAAACTTCTCATAGTTGTGACTGTTCATTTAACTGAGAATAACTTAGAATACTTTTCCTTAAGCAATCACAGAGCAAGTAACAGTTTGAACAACATAATGTATAACCTATAAGTATAAACTGAGACATAAACTCCACAGTAGTTGCAACTGACATACAACTGAGAATCGACTTATCATCCTTTTGTCAAATATAGTAGTAGCAACTAGCATACAACTGAGAGCTTCAGTATAAACTTCATAGTAGTTGCAACTGTAATACAACTAAAAACTGACTGATAATCCTTTTGCCAAATAAAACAAACACAACATAAGTCAAACACCAAAAAAACTGATTGAACCAAAGGTAATGGGGGGGTTTTGTCGTACGTAGAATTTATCGTACAAATAGTTAATCCAGTTCATTCTGGCGAGCTCTATGAGGTCATCATCGATGAAGACTTCATCTAAAGAGCTTTCTTGGATGGCTTGCATTGTTGGAACTAATGAATTGCTACCATTTCCCGGCGATCGAATGCTTGCCTCCTTGAACAAAGCGGCCCACGATCTAAGCTTTTTTACAGAGCTAGGGCAAAACTTCACAGATGAGCCTCTCTTTATTGCTTTCTCGCCCTTTTTGGTTGAATCTTCCTTCAGAGATTTGAGCACTTGACTCTCCTCTTTAGTGGTCGCCAATATTGCAGAGCACTTGATCGGTTTCGACAGTTTCTTCGGCTTCGCGATCCAAATCAGGGATGGACTTTTGCCGGGGGCACAGGAATCGCCATTGGCGTCGACTCCCGACTTTTCAAAAAACTTTTAGCTAAGTGAAATTGAATTCAAATTTGAATTGGACACCGTTAAGTTAATAATTTCTACGGGTGTGTTGCGACGTATTAAATTAATAAGTATAATATTTAATTAATCAAACTATCAAAGTTATCCCTTTTAAAGCATCAATAAGTACAATATTTAATTAAATTTTAATTGGCAACGTCACGTACACCCTATTTACAAAAGACTTACCGATCTTGTAATTCAAGTACTTCAGTGTGGATCCCACGTGGGGACAGCAGCTTTGTCCAATCACAACGAGGTATATATTGATCTGTGAATCTGTGATCTACTACCCACCCACAACCTCGCGTCGCAGCGTCGCAGATGCTGCCAAGGGACAATTCTATGGACTCCCTTAGAACTCGCCCACCGTCTCTCCTCGGAGTCCGAACTCGCCCACTGTACTCGGAATTCCTACCCGCTTTACGAACCTGGGGGCGCCGCTCGCCGGGTTGGCACGGAGAGCGGAGCAGCGCACGATAAGGCCGGGGCGTACTGGCAGATGCTAACGTGCGCTACATCGGCCCCACATCGTGGAGGTTAAAAAGCGGCCTCGTGAGGTCGAGGCACGCACTTGTTCGTCAAGCCAACTGACACCTCGACCATTGTAACTTCTTCGTCCGCTCCCATCCATGGCGTCGGAGGACCACTCCCATGGCGGATCCGTGTTCGCCAACGTCACCCAGGCAACGGAGGACCCGATCCTTGGGGTAATTCGCTCTCCCGCTCGCTCTTCGTCCTTGATCTCGAGACATTGGACGGTTCTGCGATCGGAGTCTTACGGATCGTTTCTCTTTTGTGTAATACCGCTTTATTGGATTACAAGTCGGAGCCTTGAATACTGCGATCGGTGATCCATGGTTTTGGTTGGCTTGATCTTGATTCTTCCTTAGCTTTTGCACGTTCGATTGAGCTACTTATCTTTCTCTTCCATTTTATCCTTTTTTTCTTCATCGTGGAAGTATTTTCGTGTGATTCCCTGGTGCTGAATGAAAAAGTAGAGCCTTGAGTGCTGTAATCGTTATGTTTGTGGATTTAAGATTGGTATTTAGCTTTTGCTAACTGCCTAACTGTGTTGGGTGTACGAATTTGGTAAATTTGGGACGTTTTGAGGATTTCATATGATTTTTAGTAGCCGATCATCGATTTCTTCCCTTGGTGGTAACTTTTGGGATGAATGAATAGGTGACTGTGGCATACAACAAGGATCCAAGTCCCATGAAGCTGAATCTGGGTGTCGGAGCTTACCGAACTGAGGTAAAATAAGTGAAATTGTTTGGTAACCTTTTGGTTTTGTTGGTTTTGTTTGACTTTCAAATGAATGAATCATCATCAATAAGTGTTCTTTTTCTGTGATAGGAAGGAAATCCTCTTGTACTGAATGTGGTGAGGCGAGCGGAACAGCTGCTAGTCAATGACCCGTATGATTTCAGACTTATTTGAGCTTGCTTTTTAGATCATACAAGCAATGCACAATTTATGGTAGCACCTGCATATTATGTAGTAGAATTTGAATAGTTCCAGATAAGGTTAATTTATGGTGCGTCGTGAATGATAACTTTTGAAAAAGTTTCCAGCCTCAATTTTGACTTGTCAAATTGGCCTGGTAGCCTCAAACAATATGACCCAGCCTGCCCCAGCATAGCATATTGTCGGCCCAGCATGGCATACGTTGTTATTATTTTTGAAAAAATAACCAGTCCAAATCTACAGTTGGTAAGTGACATGTGATCAACTACCATTGACCAGTTGGTAAGTGACTCACTCGATCTGATTGGTATATAACAACTGGTCCCTTGACCATTGGACAAAAGCACCGGTCAGCCATAGGCTATTTTAGTCGTGCTTCAGACAGCTTGGGCAAGCCTTTTTGCATGTCTAACTTCTCTTACATCTTCCTTGCTGGTTAGCTTTCCTTCAGGGTTTTCCACCTTGATTCTTCTATATATATTATCAACAAACCCACCTTTTTTTACCTTTACTAATATCTAGGAAATACTCACTGGGTTGTTCAATATATATGTTTAAAGTACTTGTGTTGATCAAATCTTACTTGGGCAATTAGTTTAAGCATTCATGATGATCCATTGTCTTATTGTATATCGGCCAGTTCCTCTTGCTTTCTAATTTCTACTAGGGTCTTCTCTTTGTGGTTCTGATAATGGCGATGGGCTGTGATGATGGTGATTGGCATTGTGATTACGTGCATTATTTGCAAGGCAATAAAGACAAAAATGATAAATGCTCAAATAGTGACGGTCATAGTTAGTGAGAATTTTTTAATAGAGAAAACTAATAAATTGTAGAATTGAAATTTATTAGTTTTCCATGAGTCCTTTCTGTTTCCCGTTTCAATTAATACAAGTTCCGACAAGACTAAAAATTGTACAATTGAAATTTAATTATTTAAAGAAACATTAACCCATTTTAAGTTAATAGACATTTTTCCTGCAGTTTTCAGAATTCTTGGAGATCTTCCTGGATAAGAATTCCATAAGTAATCATGTGTCATGGTTTACTATATTGCTTGGATCCATAGTTTTTAAAGGCACTAAAGACACCTTGGTGCTAAAGGGTTGTAGAGCCTAGAAGTGTAAGGTGTGGGCCACTCATAGTAAAAGTGAGGCACAAACTTCTAAATATCAACTATAAATAATGGTTCTGGCAGCTTTTTTGATGTAGGAAAATTTGGTGTTTCTTTTGTTTAGGCCTAATTTTTAGTGTCGTTTTCATTGGTCTTTTATTATGTTTAAGTTTCCTCGTTTAGGACCTAATTTTTTAGGTTCCTTTTACTTAGCCTTTTATTTAGGTATTGTTTCCTTTTTCCTAACAGGAGTTGGGTTTGTCCAACCCTATTCAAGTGGCCCTTTGGGCATAAACTTTTCAAGTTGAATGAAGTTTTCTTCTCCTCTACTCTCTTACCTCTCTTCTCCCTATTGTTTTCTTGGTTCTTCATCAAATTTTTTACACATGCAATTTACATGAACATGAGAATGCTATTCGTAACTGTTAAAAGCATCTATCTGTAACAAATTAAATGTAGTACTCAACCACATTATTAGAACATCTAATGCTATAAATATGGCTAGGAAAGATATCAAATTGACATCATGACTGAAACATATTGCACAAGTGGCTGATGATCTAACATTATTCTGTGGTGATTATCGTTTTTTTAGGAAAAAAATGTGGCATCTTCATCAACGTCGTTACATTTCTAACCCTTACCAACTTCCTCTACCACTTCATCGTCTTTTAGATCTTAACTTATAACTTTATAAGGACCTATTGTATACTTTGAACTAGGCTTGCTTTGCCTTGGGCACTGTAAAAAGGTGCATGCATTTGCATTTTAGCTCTGATGCCTAGCACCTTGGTGCATACACCTGTCTCCTATTAATAACACTGGTTGAACCTCTACATACCGACTGGTCTGTACCTACTTTGATCAAATATCGTTAATGAAAACTAAGCTTGGGTTATATAAGGGTCATGCAATTCAGTATGCTGTCCAATAACTTGGTATCATATCTGGCTAGTATTGGGAAACCTTGATTTAGCCATTGGTCTTTTCTTTCTTGTGCGCATGCATCTTGTCTTGGAGGATACTTTACATTTCAAAACTGTGAACTTTTTAGCAGATGCACTGATTTTTCTATCCATTACATTTCAGATCTCGTGTGAAAGAGTATCTTCCTATTACTGGATTGGCAGATTTCAATAAACTGAGTGCTAAGCTGATCTTTGGATCTGACAGGTGCTTAAATTCTTAACAATTTTTCTTTTGTCTAATACTGTTTTTACAGATTTTGATGTGTGCCCGTGTGCTGTTTCATTGTTCATGATTTAAGATCTCACTTGTGCAAAGAAGTTTGACCTTCTTGTTGTTTTACATGGAGAAGAAAATAACATTCTAGTTTTCCTCCGATGCCAAAGTCAGTTACTTCTAGGTCATTTTTGCTTATGTTGAAACTATCATGGCGAAAGGCATGATAAATGAATAGGTGAAGAGGAATAGTCTTGGAAAATTGTTGCAGCTGCCCCATCCATTAGTTATTATTTGGCTTTTGGCACGATATCTTTAAGCATGATATGTGTTGAAGTTACTGTTATTTACATCTGATTGCTGCTATGAATCATGCACACAACATCAATAAGAATAATCTATGTATTAGACCTGTCAGTACAATACAGATTATTTCTGAATCACGAGCACAACCCAATAATATTCAGTTTATCAATATATAATTCTCACTATTGATTAATACAAAAAGGAATAAACGAAAATGTTTTTTCTAATGACTCTTCTTTTGGATATACAAGCACATTGAAATTATTTAGTTCTTTCAGAAGTAGTTGCCAACATTGAGGAATGGGTAAATTAACTAGCGGGCATTTCTAAGCTTTTCACAAAAAAGGACTTTGCTCTTTGTACTGTAATGTTAATTGTGATACAGAGAGATAAAAGAGTTAGCCAGATCTTATGATGAAAGAAGTAAATAAGGTTGCAATTTGGAATCTATGGACCACAAATCTGACTAATATAGATGCAACAGCATATAATAAACTTATATCAATTATCATCTATAGGTTAATGTTTGTTAGGGTGAGCGAAGAATTCTCTTAGTGCTACAAGGTTTGTAAGACATCCTAAGAGTGTATAATTTCTTAGAAGTCATATAAAAATGAATATTTAATGAGACAGCCAACTCTAATGTAGAAAATATTTGATAATGAATATGATATACATTTGGAACTTGGATGTATCCATTTTCTATAAATGATATATTTATATATAGTGAGAAGTACACATTTTGAGGCATCTGTTTTCTAAACATTTGGAAGTATCCATTTCCCATAACTTAACTATATATGGTATGGTGCCAAATATGTATATTAGTGCTGATGATTGCACGATTGGAAGTTGTTTGCTCGATATGAGTATGAACTATGAATCCAGAGTGTATGATGTTGATTTTAATTGATGGCATTTTGAGATATGTCATTAGCAGCTTTATTTTTGCTAAAGATATAGAATGGAATGTGATTTCTCTCATCTTAGTTAGATGTATTAGAAAATACATATCATACCAGCATAAATGCTTCTTTATAATTCCTTATTTCATTTAATTTTTATTTACATCTATTCATATTTCTGTATCAATTATATTGTTGCATATCGTATGGTGGCAAATATGGTGCTAAATATGTATATTAGTTGTCATGATTGCATGCTGAAGATTGTTTGCTCGCCATTATTATGTACTATATGACCCAGTGTAAAATGTTTATGTTAATTCATGGCAAGGTTGTTAAACTCAAGAGTTTAAGTAAACTCGTGGAGCCTCCGTAAACTCGACTCATAAACTCGTAAGAGTTTACTTCATATTAAAAAAATATTTTAAAAAATTATTATGCTAGAAAAATATAATCTAATAGAACTTGAAATTCATAATTAAGTAGTTCAATTCCATAATAAAGCACACATAAAGATAAAATATAAAAGTACAAGTCTAATTCATACATAATAAAGCATTCTAAATCCATAATAAAACACACAGAATGACTCAAAGATAAAATATAAAAGTACAAGTTCAATCCATATTAATTATCATCAAAATGAGTTCACCCGAGTTTACTCCCAAGTTTACTCACGAGCTTGACCGAGTTTATGCGAGTTTACCCCGAGTTTACCTAGAGACGAGTATGGGTGCGAGTCAGCTCAATTTTGATACCTGGGATCGTAAAATCGTCCGAGTTTACGTTCGAGTTTACGAGTTGACTCGCGATTTTGATAACCATGATTCATGGCATTTTGAGATATGCCATTAGCAGTTTATTTTGGTAAGATATATTATAGAATGTGATTTCTCTCATCTTAGTTAGATGTATCAGAAAAACGTTTCATATCGGCATAATTGCAGCTTTATAATTCCTTATTTCATTAAGTTTTTATTGACATCAAATCATGTTTTCGTATCAAGATAAATTATTGAGGATCACCATGGCCATGGGAACACTACATTGACAAACTTACCTATCATCTTCCTTGGGCTTTGAAATATAAGTAGCATGTCATGCCAGCAAAATTACAAAATGTTTCATCATAGAAAGTGTTGCATCATCAATTATTTCTATAACTAATTTTGCAAATTACAATAGTGAAAGTTGATATATTTCTATCTTTTCAACAGTCCTGCCATTCAGGAAAATAGGGTGGCAACTGTGCAATGCTTATCTGGCACTGGCTCGTTGAGGGTTGGAGGCGAGTTTCTGGCAAGACATTACCATGAAGTATAGTGTTATCTCATAAATCTTATTTTATATTTTGTGGCTGTTTAAGAAAATATTTTTGAGACTCAAGTTGTTCCTTTCCTCCAGCGTACTATTTACATTCCTCAGCCAACATGGGGAAACCATACCAAAGTTTTTACATTAGCTGGTCTATCAGTGAAGACCTACCGTTACTATGATCCTGCGACCAGAGGACTAAACCTTGAAGGTGCAGTACATATCTAGGTTATATTGACCATTTTACCATTTTCTTTTAACAACTTCCCATGTTGATTGCAAAAACATGCGGGTGGTACAGGTTTGCTAGCAGATCTAAGTGCAGCTCCTTCTGGAGCAATTGTACTTCTCCATGCATGCGCACATAATCCTACTGGCGTGGATCCAACTCTTGAACAGTGGGAGCAGATCCGGCTGCTCATGAGATCGAAAGGCTTGCTGCCTTTCTTTGACAGTGCTTATCAGGTAAATAACTATCTGGAAGACCAATTCTTCTGTGTTACTTACTATTCCAGATTCCATACATGCATGCCACATGGTTCTTTCGGGACTTCATTCCTTTGACAGTATCTACAATTTATGGTCAAACATATAACTTAATTGTGATAAACATACAGATCCTATTCTTGGATCTGCCCTAAATATGCTACCACATATTTTGCTCCTATTTGCATGTACTTTGCACTTATGTGGATTTGAATATGTTCTGCATAATTTTCATTACAGGGATTTGCAAGTGGAAACCTGGATGCTGATGCTCAATCTGTTCGGATGTTTGTTGCTGATGGCAGTGAATGCCTCACAGCTCAAAGCTATGCGAAGAACATGGGCCTCTATGGGGAACGTGTTGGTGCACTCAGCATTGTGAGAAGTTTGCATTACCTTTAGAATTTATTTTGTTTTTCTGTTAGTTCCATTTTTAATCTTCTTCCATGTAGCCATGTTGATTATTACAAGATTATAAATATTCTTTTCTCCTGCTAAAATATGGTTGGTGACATCAACATCCTTAATCTCTACTTTATCAACTTCCTTTCAGATATTCTTTGTAGTTTTGAACATTCTGTAGCACTATTCAGGATTTAGCTTTAAGATGCTAGTATTTGATCTTTTCCAATTTGGTTGCTTTAGATAATCATGGATGCGTTTTAGCTAAAGGAATTGTCTCAGTGCAAGTTCCCCGATAATCTTTGATATTTCTTAAAATCACTTTTCCATATGTGTCAGTTGCTGTTAACTCATCTACTCTGAATCAGTCAGCCTTGAGCTTATATCTAATTACATCATTAGTTCCGACATTCCAAATTGATGCCAGTTAGTTAGGCATTCACAAAGAGAAATAAGTCAACTGGACCTCTCATTTTAGATGGTTATGCGGCTCATGCCCATTTCCAATTATTATTACCAGAATATATGATTTGCTAAATGGATTTATGGATTGTTAACAAGTTTCCTAGTGATAGATTGGATAAACTTTTTAGTAATTTATTGAAGATTTATCTTATAATTATGTTCTGCCATGGGTGGTAAATTGCAACTCTACCCCTTAATTTCGTCTATTTGCAGCTAGATCACTTTGCACTTGAAACCTACAACTTCAACACCCTTGAATGACAAGTTGGCAAAATGATATTATTTTATTTATTTCAAGTTGGCATGGCATCATGACTTAGATGAATAATTTTAAAACTTGTATTATTTATAAGTGAAATCTTCCTTATCATATTATTTTAATGTTTAGAAATAGACTGACCTCCCATCTATTTTGGGATTAATTGCATGAATCTACCATATTGTTTCAAAATGCTCGGGACCTTCCTAAAAATCCAGCTAGCATCCCTTCAACAATTTAAAATAATTTTTTGAAGAGAATAATATATTTTAATGATTAAAACATTTGCATTTCTGCCACCTCCTATTACAAGACTTTTTTCCCCCAAATCTAACTAGTCACACTTATAAAAAGTTTGTTTTGGTATTCGATTAGAGAATCACTTGTAGATTTTAATTTATGATATGAGCTGGCATATGACATAGACATTTGTAATCATTAAATATATTGTTCTATTAAAAATACTACTTTAAATGGTTTGAGGGGTGCTAAATGGGTTTTACAGATTCCAAGCATTTTAAAACAATGAGAGGTTCCTGCAGTTAGTCGTAAATAGAGAGGTCAATGCAATTTTTCCTTAAAAATAATAATAATAATAACAATAATAATAATAATATGTTAGTATAAGTATTAAAATAATGATTTAGAAGTTAGTTATTAAGTTATGATGCCACGTTAGCTTGAAATGAATGAAATAATATGAGTTTACATCATACTCTGCCCTTGACTTGTCATCCAAGGGTTGCCGGTGATGGTCTCAAACTTATAGGGGGTCTAACTGCAATTAGACCATAGTTCAAGGCAAGGTTTAAAATTTCGTTACCGGTACTGTACCGACACAGTACGGTCCGGAGCCAAAAAAATGATACTGACATACCAAGTATGGTGCTGCAAGGTGCTAGCAGCACCATACTGCTTGCTGCTGCACCATGTTGCATAATACTGTACCTATACCGGGCGGTACCGACCGGTATCAAGTGTGGTACTGCCTGCTATTGGGTGGTATTATGGAATACTGGGTGGTACACCCGGTATGTATCGTACCAGATATCGGTTTTTTCAAAAATCGGTATGTATACAGTTTTTGAGACCTTGGTTCAAGGGATGGCACTGTGGTTATCTCTTAAATTTAAACAATTTCTGGGATGTTACACATTTGTCCTTCCATACAGAATCCACATCTAGATCATTCACAGTTAGCAAGTTTCCTAGTGATAGGATGGACCATGTTTTCTACTAATTTATTGAAGATGTATCAAATCTTATTTATCTAATAATAGTTTATATTTAAATCTTATTTTATCTAATAATAGTTTTTTCAGGTGTATTAGGACATCCTGGGCACTTGAAAGTATGTATATATTTGTAGTGTTTCTGGATCTTTTCAAACATAAATTTTTTTGAGTTTGGATCTATACACTTTTAGCAGATCCACACAGAGAACAGAGAATACCAAAGTCTAAATAATATTGTTTCATACTTTGAGCTGAATTCAGTATATTTCTGAATTGGCTACTATATGCTTTTGTTGCTGTCATCATCCTAGCTAATAATCCAAAATCGACTCTAGAAACACAATTGATTACTGGTTTTCAGCTTCCAAGATAGGAAAAGCATTTCCAGCTAACTCAGTCATCAGTCGAAGCTCATAACACTAATATTGTAAACTTTGTTAATTGTCTTGACTTGTCCTCTCTTAAGTTTCACCTTTTGAATGTCACTTCAATTTTTATAGGTCTGCGGGTCTGCTGATGTGGCAGTTAGGGTTGAAAGCCAGCTGAAGCTTGTCATTAGGCCCATGTACTCTAATCCTCCTATTCATGGTGCTTCCATCGTAGCTACTATTCTGAAAGACAGGTACATCATTATAATTAGCCTTTTAAAAGAACTTCCTCCAAATCATATTAGTCCTGTAAGATGAAGATTACATTTGTATTTAACATTATGCTAATGTATTTTTCAAATGTTCCAACTCATAAAAGATCTCTTGCAATGTAATATTTTAGTACTTAAATCATGCCCATCCTATAACTGTTCAAACTTCTGCATAGTAGTGACTAGTTTTCCACCCTAATTTGCATTTCAGAGAAATGTACCATGAATGGACTATTGAATTGAAAGCCATGGCGGATAGAATTATCAACATGCGTGAACAGCTTTTTGATGCCTTGCGTGCTAAAGGTATGTGAATTTCCAACTATTCCCTCGGGTTAACCTCTCTTCTCACTATCTTGAGTGCCATGCACGTTATTAAGTATGAGTAGATAATCACTTATCCTAAAAGTTTAGTCTATTAGAAAAATTGTCCAATCTATACTTTTTTATAGTCTTGATACTAATGGCTCATCTAGGAGTGAACCCAGATTGGCCCAAGCTCAACATATGAATTCATTTAACTTAGCTATGTATACATATCTTAATAAGTGACTTGGATATGAACATAGAAGCTGTCTCTGATCATACTAGAGAACAAATAGCTGGGCTCTGATCACTTGTCCTTTCCTTTTAGCCAACTGCTAAACATTAATATAATAATATTGCAGCATTGGCCTGTCTTTTATGAAACTAAGAGCTTCATTTTCTGATGAAACAGGGACGCCTGGTGACTGGAGTCACATTATCAAGCAGATTGGAATGTTTACTTTCACGGGACTCACCAGCGAACAAGTAACCTTCATGACCACTGAATATCATATTTACATGACATCTGACGGGTAACCTTTTCTATCCTCCCGAAATATGTATTCTATTCATCATATCCGTCTAACAGTTGCTGCCTTCTCTGGTGTTACTGTTGGAATCTTTTTTCTACTGTTTCGACATACAATAACCATAACTTACCAGGGTTTAATTAAATAATAAGGGATAACTCCATTCTTCTGACTTGAGCTATTCAATTCTGTTTGACTGGTGCACTGAGAAGCAAGTGCTTGTTGCAGGAGGATTAGCATGGCCGGGTTGAGCTCTCAAAAAGTTCCTCATCTTGCTGATGCTATTCATGCAGCAGTTACTCAGCATTAACTGATAGATATGGAGGTCTCAATCTAGATTCTGCTCTAGTCTCTGGGCAAGTTCATCTGCTAGGGTTTGATTTTGTCTCTTCTGCTTGTTTTGTGAAAATAAATCCATGTCTGCAGGTTTTGTGGCCATTACATGGATTTTTTATAATTATAATACATGTAGACCTTGCATATGGATTTAAGCAACGCCGACATTTTCCACGGTTCTGGTTGCTGCTACCATTATGTTTTATCATCTCGTTATTGAAAACTGATTTATTTAGCAGAAATGTGTAATGAGGATCGATTTTCCATCTGCATTTTCATGACTTGTGACTTTGCTAAGGATGACATTCGCATCTGCGCACATTTGCATCGTATCTGCTGTGAATATAGATATTCATATCTGCACCGCATTATTATTTAATAAAAAATTAATAAATAATATATTTAATTTAAAACTAATAATTTATATTATTAAAATTCATAATAATTAGTAATTTACTAGGATTTTATATGTAATTTATCATAAAATTTACATTTATAATATATATATTAAGTAATATATATATACGGATAAAATGATAATTTTTTATACGCAGGTATGCGGTGTGGATCTGTATTCATATTCATATTTGCACCGTATTTGTGTAGATAGTAATTTTTTAAATTTATATTTGCATTTATATTTGTTTTTATTCATGAATATGAATTAGATACGATTTGATATAGTCTTTAATGAGAAAATTGCTAAATCCTAGATGCCAGTGGAGTTGTGGCGTAAAGGGACTAGTGTGATGTTGTAAAAGGACTGGCTGTGGATATAGTTTTTAGTGAGAAAATTGCTAAATCCTAGATGTCGTAGAGTTGTGGCGTAAAGGGACTAGTGTGATGTTGTAAAAGTACTAGCTGTGAAGGTAATTGTGACAAGATAATATCTTATTTTTCGTTGGATACACAAATACCACAATAAATAGCGTTCTTTGCGTTAATTAATATATTTAGTTTAAATTACTATCTTTTTCATAAATCTAATTCCATTTTTAATTTATATTAACTATATCTCAAACTATCAATTGATATCAATTTTAATCTGACATCAGATGCTCGTCAATGCAATCGATAGGTGCTGATGTGGCATCTGAATCAGCAAATTAAAAAAAAAAATATTAACATATGCCATGTCAGCATGTTATAAAATTTATTATAATATTATATAAATAGAAAAAATTAATATATCTATCTCAAATTTTAGTTATTGTAACAAATTTATCACAACTTTTAATATTTCTCCTTAATCATTTTCAAAATTTGGGATTGACAATAATTATCTCATTTGAAATTGAGCTTGAAATTGAGATTACATTATAATTATAATCAATCCAAAAGTTTGAATTACTAACGCGGCTCCTTAGTAATTTATTCAGCCTACACCTTTCGCTCAGAACTGAGTGGCGAGTGGTGATTTTTGGCGTATGCATTTCCCGCTACATCTTCCACCGAGCAAGCTTCTCAAGCTTCTTCAGCACATGACGCCGAGCAAGCAGGATCCTTGAATCCTAGCCTTTGAAGCGTCCTTGTTTGCGATCGCGTGGCGCCGATTGGAATCGCGTGATATGCGATCGTGTGGGGTTGATTGGATTTCTTAGGCGCCTCCTCTCCTTTGTTGTGGCGCGTCTTGTTCCATGCGGCACCTCCTCTTGTGTGTTGTAGGTGTCGAGATAAAGATACTTGTTTTCGAAGACCCTGCCAATCCTCGCTTCCCATCTTCCATTGTGGTGATGCCTAGCAACTCCTCGGTATTTTGATACACCTCTTGAGAAACCATTGCTCTTTCTTTTGTTCAAATTCTTCAACACAGGCACCTCCTCCTCCGGTCTTCAATTCTTGCTGGTCTTCAATTTCTCATCTTCATCCGATTCCATCATTGGGTGATCTCTATTCACTCTTCTTTTGGTTGATTCCATTATTTTATCAAAAAAAAATTTACTTTGTATTAGTTGTGTGTAAAAAAAAAAGAAAACAGAAAACGAAAAAAAAAGAGAAAAAAAGAAGCAAAGCTCTATTCTCTATTATGCATTCATCCTTATCGGATATATTTTCTTCGATTGTTGCCCCCATCACTATGTTCTTGACAGGATCCATTGGCATCACAATAGAAAAATTGAATAGAAAAAATTATGCTTCTTGGTCTTCTGCAGTTAAGGTATAGTTTATGGGGCAAGGACAATCTGATCATCTTATCAAAACTCTTTCAGATATTGATGAGGTGAATAGGGTTGCTTGTGCAAAATTGGATGCTCAACTTTTGGCGCTTCTCTGGCAAGCTATTGGTCCATCACTTATAGGAATTTTTTAAAGCATTCGCACTTGTTGTGCTATATGGGAGCGTACTCGCTCGTAGTTTGTACATGGGTGACCTCTCTCGCTCTTATGATGTGATTGGCAGACTTTATCAGTTGGGACAGACAGATGAGGATATGATCACACATGTTGGTCATTACCAGGCGGTGGCGACTGAGTTTAGTGATTTATTGGAGGTTACTTTAGATGTGAGAGTCATGCGTGAGTGCATTGATAAGTTTCTCACCATCTTCTTTCTCCATACAATGCGACCTGAATATGAATCAATGAAACAACAGATTGTGGGGGGTGGGGGGAGGGGGGGGGGGAGGGGGAGTACCTTATCTACCCTTGGGAGGATGATCTGTGTTGCCACTATTCCACTATCTTCTATGGTGCCTGAGAGTTGTAGGTCTGCTCTTGCTGTCCAAACTCCGACTTATCAGCCTCGTCCTACTTATTAGCCTGGATCTGAAAGGGTTCGTGGTGGAGGCGAACGTGGTTGTGGTTCTGGTCAAGATTGTTTTCAGTGCACTCACTGTGGGAGAAGGGTCATGATAAGGATAATTGTTATTTCTTACATGATTATCCCCCTAGTCATATATCTCATACTGTTGGTATAGTACAGTTTGGGCAACCATTTTCGGAAGGTATTCTAGGCAGTCAGCCACGATCCACGATCACTATTTCATCAGATGAGTACACTCGGTTACTTCAGTATCAGCCTGCTCATCAATTAAGGGAATTGTCCACGTCTCACCCACATACTCCCTACCACTCAAACACGTCCTTTATATACATCAGTTTCCCTTGAGTTTACTTTTGATTAGCAAACTCACTCGAGATCTGCATTATTCTATTATATTTACTTCTAATTCTATTTCTATTTAGGATTCTCGGACTGGCAGGGTGATTGGCACAGGGCATAAGTCTCAGAGGTTATACCAGCTGGCCGTGCCTTCCTCATCCGCATTGGTGGCTAACTCCTCCCCATTGTAGATTCATAGTCAGTTGGGGCATCCTCACCTGCAGAAGTTGAAGAAGATGTGTCCTCGTCTCTCTTTCATTTCTAGTCTTGAGTATGAGTCGTGTCAACTGGGTAAATATTCCCGGTGTTCCTTTCCTCGAAGTCTTGATAAACGTGCTTTGACACCTTTTTCTCTTGTCCACTCTGATATTTGGAGTCCTAGTTGTGTTTCTTCTAAATTGGGTTTCAGATATTTTGTTACTTTCATAGATCACTATCGTATAACGTGGTTATTTCTAATGAAAGATAGATATGAACTCTTTCATGTATTATCTACTTTTTATGGTGAAATAAAAACTCAATTTGGTGTTTCCATTCGTGTCCTGTGCAGTGATAATGTAAAAGAATATTTTTCAAGTGCCTTCTAGTCTTTCTTCTCTACACAGGGTCTTCTCCACTAGTCCTCATGTCCACATACTCCTCAACAAAATGGGATTGTTGAACGAAAGAATCACCACTTAGTTGAGACAGCTCGTACCCTTCTACTGCACATGGGATCGGTGTACCATTGTAGTTTTGGGATGATGCTATGCTCACGACCTGTTATCTTATTAACATGATGCCATCTTTTGGTCTTCATGACCAAATTCCCTTTAGTATTCTCTTTCCTCGTGATCCTCTTTACAGTCTTCCTCCTCGTGTGTTTGGATGTACTTATTTTGGTCATCACCTTTCCTTGGGCAAAGATAAGTTATCTCCAAAATCCATTAAATGTGTCTTTCTGGATTATTCATGTCTGCATAAGGGTTATCGTTATTACTCATCTGAGCTGTGATGTGCCTTTGTCTCTACTGATGTGACTTTCTTTGAGTCTACACTATTTTTCTTAAACCAGTCTACCAAACTTGAGTTGGCCACTAAGGTCCTTCCCATTCCTGTTCCAATATCGCTTCCAGAGATCACTGAGGTCACATCTCCTCCGACTGTTGGGGATACACTGCCCCCCAGACGTGAACCCACCCGGTTCTTTAGTCATCGTGCTCCTCCAGAGGCAGCCCGACCCCCCATCAGACTCTACTGTCCTACCTGATCCCTTGTCAGTTCTGGATCCTTCCCCACCTTCTAATCTTGACCTACCTATTGCTTTCAGGAAAGGTATTCATAAGTGTTCCACTTCTTATCCTATATCTAATTATGTTTTGCTACGATACCTTATCTCATGAGTATTTTGCTTTTATCACTGCTCTCTCCTATGTTTCCAGACCTCAAAGTGTGTTAGGCGCTCTTTCTGATCCGGTGTGGCGTCAGGCTATGATTGATGAGATGACTGCATTACATTCTAATGGCACGTGGAAGTTGGTTCCTCTTCCTTCTGGAAAATCCACCATTGGTTGCAAGTGGGTCTCCACAATCAAGACAACTCCTGATGGCTCTATTGATCGATTTAAGGATCGATTGGTACCCAAATGATACACACAACAGTATGGTGTAGACTACTTGGATCCTTTTTCTCCAGTTGCTAAAATTGCTTTCATACGTCTGCTCCTCACACTTGCAGCTATTTCTGGTTGGCAACTTCATCAGCTTGATATCAAGAATGCATTTATACATGGTGACCTTGATGAGGAGGTATATATGGAGCAACCTTCAGGTTTTGTTGCTCGGAGGGAGTCCACCTTAGTCTGTAGGCCAAAGAAGTCTCTCTATGGTTTGAAACAATCCCCAAGTGCTTCGTTTGGCAAGTTCAGTTATGCTATTATCAAGTTTGGCATGATCAGAAGCACTTCAGATCACTCAGTCTTCTTTCACACTTCTTCTGCGGGAAAACGAGTGATTCTAATTCTTTATGTAGACAATATTATCATTACTGGAGATGATACATAAGAGATACAAAGGTTAAAATCTCATTTACACTAGCAGTTTCAAACTAAAGATTTGGGTGATTTGAAATATTTTCTTAGCATTGAAGTAGCTCGATCAGGAAGAGCTATCTATATCTCCCAGAGGAAGTATGTGCTTGACATGCTACAGGAGGCTGGCATGTTGGGGACACGACCAGTGGACACTCCCATGGACCCGAATACAAAGTTGCTGCCAGGACAGGGAGAGCCTTTAGCTTATCTAGGTCCCTATCATAGATTGGTAGGCAAGCTAAACTACCTTACAAAGTTACAATTACAAGGCCTAACATTTCCTTTATTGTAAGTTTAATTAGTCAATTCTTTGATTTACCCTGTGAGCGTCACTTGGAAGCTACATTAAGAATTCTTCGTTATCTTAAGACTGCACTAGGAGAAGGTCTCTCAAATAGTGACCGAGGACACGTGCAAGTGATGGGTTACTGTGATACTAATTGGGCAGACTCACCTATTGATCATCAATCAACATCGGGATATTGTGTTGTAATATCCTAGAAATTTTAATTTTAATTTTCCTTTTATGGTTGTGTTTGCCAGCCTAGAGGACTAGTTCGAGGTCGAGCCGAGTCGACTCATGGTCCGGTGCGAGCTTGTGAGAGGGAGTATAAAGGGTTTAGGGTTGATTAAAGGGTTTAGGGTTGATTAAAGGGTTTAGAGGGATTAGGGTTGAGGAGGGAGTATAAAACCCCCTCCCCTTGGCTTGTGGCTCCTATTTTTGAAGCCATCCAAAGTTTTGAAGAGAGGGAGCCAGCCGCTAGCCTAGCCAACAGCCTGCCCCCTCCTCTCTTTCCCCTTGGAGCCGCTGCCACCCAAAGCTGAGTCGCCGCCCGCCTTCCCTTCTCCTCTTCCTCTTCTCTTCCCTGTGGAGCCGAGCCGAGGGAGCTGCCGCCCTGAGCCGAGCCGCCCCCTCTTGCTTCTTCCCTTCCCCTGGAGCCGGCGGCTTGGGAGGAGCCGCCGCCTGCCCCTACTTCTTTGGAGGTTGAGCCACTGGATTTCGGAGCCAAAATCAGAGGTCGTCGATTGGATTTTCTTTTCCAATCCTCTTTCCAAATTAGGTGAGTGGTTTACCCTCTGTCTTTCAGGTTTTCCTCGAATTCTTGAAGCCGTTCTTGGCCGCTTGGCGTTTCTTATTTCATTCTTGAATTGTTTCGACGTTCTTTCGAGTTCTTGTCGTGATTTCTTGTAGTTTGTGCTTGAGGAGGCCCTAACCACTCCCCTAAGGGGCTCAGCAGCCCTAGGGTAAAGCTAGGGATGCTCGGCCATGGGGGAAATCAGGGTCGCCCTCAAGGTGTTTGATGAAAAGTCCAAATGAGCCTTCTTGTCTCCTTGATGTGTAAATCTTGATCTCTTTACCTAATTTTGGTTCTTGATTTGTGGATTGTATGCTTAGGATTAAATCTATAATTTTTGGGTAGAAATCATGATTAGGATCAAGATCTTGTAATTTATGCCATGGGGATTCTTGAGAAATGGGGATTCTTAATCTAGGTATTATTTCTTGATTAAAGTATTGTAGATTCTTTTTAATCTTGATTAAAAAGCATGAATTCTGTGAAATTAATCTCGAGATTAGTATTCTGTCCTAATGACAATTAAGGAGTTAATTTCTGTTAATTTTCAGATTTAATTTCATGTTATGCTAAAAATTATATGTTGCTGGAACTTTTATGCTGAGATGATGAATCTGTGCTATTTTTAGATTTCTTGCTGTGGTGTGTGTATTTCTATGAATATAGTCATGTAACCTATCGTTTCGACCAAAAAATATAGTTTGGAAACATAAGACACACTTTGGAGACTAGATTCTGGTAAGATGCATCAGTACAGGGCAGAACAATAAGCTAAAACAAAACTCTAATCTTGGTGATTTAAATTTTAATTGCCTAATTAAAATTGGGTTAAGGGTCAACATAATCTGTTATGAACCAACACATAAAGTTTGCATGAAATAAAATCACATAGGTTCATGACATTACGGGTCTAGGAGTTGGGGTCGGGTTTTGGAGTGTTGAGACACTTTTAATAGGATTACCCCTAAGACATCATAGGAGAGTCATAACTTATGTCATGGTGTGACATATTTTTATGAATGGCGGAGAGGCTCGTAGAGGAGCCGGGTTGCGGGCTAAGCCCGGGAGGTTGGATGACTAATTCCCAACTTGCAGAACAACTTCGGAGGGCCTTTCCCTGATTGTTCTGGTTTGGCCTCGTGGGGTAAGTTCAGAGGGCCTACCTGATTATCCTCGAGGTGGTTTTAAGGAATAAGTTCGAATGGTCTTTTTCGATTATTTCTGTGATATCTTTTAAGAGTAAGCTCGGAGGGCATACCCGATTACTCTTATGATATCTTAAAAGAGCAAGTTCGGATGGGCGAATTCCGATTATCCCTACGCGTCTCGTGGAGTAAGTTCGGAGGGCCTTTCCCAATTGCTCCCGAGTTTATTTATACTAGGATAAGTTCAGAGGGCCTTCCCGATTATCCTAGTATGTGTTGTTTGCCTTAGGGCATGGTAGGCTTAGGCCTATTATTCTTCACCGTTTGGGTGTTGGCTGCCTTCGGGCAGATGGTGGCCGGATGGCCTGTTAGCAGGTCACTCTCTTGTGACCTTTTCCTGCTTGAGTCAGGAGTTTTACCTTATGCATGTTTTCTGTGATGTTTGTTTTGCGAGGGTTGGTAGAACTGCTCACTGAGTTCTTTGAACTCACCCGTTGTCGTTGTTTTGTTTTGCAGAGCCTGACCGGTGAGGTGGGCTGGAGCACTTGGCGCAGTTGAAGGGCAGAGGAGTCACATGATCTCATAGTAGTCCTAGTTAGGGATCGTAGTCGAGTCTGTAGTAGGTTACCATGCACTGTTGTTTTGGTATTTGGAGTTATAGTCACGTGGGGACATTCATGTTTTATTCAGTTTTTATTTATTAAAAGAATTGTTGCTCTTCGATTTATTTATTTCCGCACTTGAGATATTTAATTAAAATCTTGCTATTCTGAAATGAAAATCTATTTTGGTTCTTTTATTTATTAAAAGCTGTTGTTTATTTCGCTATCTTATGATGTTGGTATGTGCATGAGTTAGGCTACGGGGTATAGGCACATATACTCTGGCCGGTCACGTGACCCTATATTTGGGGCGTGACAATATGGTATCAGAGCATGTGGTTCGGTCTGACTACGACCTAGAGTTGTCACCGTATAGGGCATTGCTAGCGTGTCAGTATACGGTAGAGGTATGCTATGAGATCAATGAGCTAAGTCTGCACCTCAGCGCGACTTATGGTTAAGTTTGCCAAATGTTGGGTGAATTCAATTACTTAATTATGAATTGTTTCTTTTCTAGTGTTTCCAGATCGACGGAGGCCTTTGATGCCGCAAGGAGCGGTAGTGATAGCAACTCCACTAAGCGGCTATGTCCGTGGCCGGGGTTATGGGAGACCACCGCAGGCCCGGGAGGAGGTGGGACAGGATCCCATGGTTGTGCAGCTGCAGGCCCGAGTGGCTGAGCTGACAGAGGCACTATGTAGAGAGCAGGAGCTAAGGCAGCAACCACCGCTAGTACCAACAGCACCCGCAGTACCATAGGTGTTTCAGCCAGTGGCACTAGTGGTCAAAGCCCCCAGAGCACCTTCATATGCAAATTTTGTTGCATTCAGGCCACCAGAGTATACAGGGATAGATCAGTGGGTGAAGGTCACTAGTTTCCTGGGAGATTGCTATGAGCTGTGCACGAAGCTCGGTTGTTCTTCTGAGACGATCGCTCGACTGATCAGGTTATAGCTTAGAGGTCCAGCCAAGGATTAGCTTCACACATGGAGGGACCGCAGAGCAGCAGATGCACCACCCCCTACCTGGGAGGAGTTTAGAGCTGCTATGGTGGAGAAGTACCTGCCGATGAGCGTCCGGGACAGGCTGGAGAAAGAGTTCGAGCTACTGCGTCAGGCGGGCAGTTTGACGGTGACAGATTATGAGATGGAGTTCACTCGGCTCTCGAAGTACTATCCCACCTTGATAGCCACAGAGACCGCCAGGGTCAAGAGGTTTGTTGAGGGACTGAGGCCGCAGATCGCCAGACTGATCCATTACACGAAGGAGACTTCCTTTTCTCGGGTTGTAGATGAGGTGCTCCGAAAGGAGGCGTTGCTACCGATAGATAGGCATGATGGTCCCCAAAAGAAAAAGTTTCGGCCCCAGCCTTCTGGGGGTCGGCCAGCTCACTCTGAGGGGACTTTCAGGATAGCAGATCTACCGCAGGGCGGAGGTCATAACAGTTCCAAAGGTCACATGGGTTCAAGACTAGGGGTGTCATCTAGAGGTTTGCAGCAGAGATCTGGGCCGCAACAGTGTTGTTGGCCTAAGGTTTTTTACCTTGGTCTTAATCTCGGTTTTGATGATAACAAACATGGAACTAATGATTTCATGGAGAGTTATTTTCAGGTTCCATATCGGTTAGCGCACGACGTCCCCGATCGAAAAAATCAGAGAAATCGAAGAAATTGGCAAGGTCGCTCGTCGTCGCTCGGGATTCTTCGGGAAGATAGAGTTTAGGTTTAGGGTGTCTAGATAAATTGTAAATCCTCATGATGATGCTAAGAAACCCAAAAACTAATCCCGAACCCCAAAACATGAAAACCCGAAAACCGCACTGAAATTCACTAAGCCTAGGGAGCTCCTTGGAGGGCTATATGACCTAGATATTTTATTGACACAAAAAATGGTGGTAATTATTTCTTGGGTTAAAATTAGATAACGAGGTATTTTTATGGATTTTTTGGAAGCCTTTAGCCTACCCATACTTGACCCGGAAGATTAGAAAATTTTTGGTTTTCGAAAATTTGTACTAGACCCCAAAAGTTAGATTTTGATTCTTAAGGATTTTGATTTTTTAGATAATTTTTTTGAATTAAAATGGGGGGTAATCCTTATATAACATTTACTAACATTAAAACATAAATGTTATATAAGAGGACTTAGCAAAGACCGAACCTAGAAACGAGCAAACAAGCAGAAAAATCAGCAAACTGGGCTGATTTTTGCAGTTTCGGTCGATCGATCGGTCGACCGAATAGGGTCAAAAATTGGTAGTAGCCAATTCGGTCGATCGGTCGATCAACCGAAGTTCGCCCAGAAGCAGCAGAATACCACGGTCGCTTGGGCGGTCAATCCACCGGTCGACCGATGATCGACCGGGAAGCGATCGGGCGTCGCCAACGGGTAGAAAAACACTCGTTGACGAGCCTTGGTGTTTGGGGGGTTATAAATACCCATCCCAAACTCATTCTTAGCTAATTATTGATGCTTCTAAGCCTCAAAGAACCACCCTTGCATCTCTACAAGAATTCTTGAGTCATCCTTGCAAAGAACCCTAGCTTTGAGCCTAGAAACCTTGTGATTGACTTTGAGCTTGCCTTGATTCATCTTCAAGTCATCAAGAGGAGCTAGGACATCTTGTTTGAGAGCTAAGTGTGTATCGTTTATTATTTGCTCTCATTATTGTTGTATTTTGGTGTTTATTTCATTGTATTTGAATTTGTGTAAACCTAGAGTGCTAGGTTGATTGAGTTGGTGGTTGCCTTGGTGTTGAGATTTAAACCCACCATTGTAAACTTAGTTTACTAGGATTAGTTGAGTTGTCCCTTAGGTTGAGGTGGAAGAGTGCTCTCGGTAAGAATGCGGAGACTTCCGGGTATGGAAGTGCCTTAGGTTGATAGTGAGACTCTTCGAGTCAAAGTCCTCATTGTAAGGGAAACAAGATTAATCTAGTTAAACTAGTTTGGAAATCCTAAGCAGAGTGCTTAGGTAGTGGAGTAGGCATTGGGGCCAAACCACTATAAATCATTGTGTTAGCATTGATATTTTGTTTGTCTTTATTGCTTCATATTTATTGCTTCCGCTTGCTATTAATATCGTGCTTAGCCTAACTAATCAAGAAACGAATAAAACTGGAATTAGGCGATAAGATTAGTTAACACACTATTCACCCCTCATCTAGTGTGGTCATTTCATCAATAAGTGTAATCGATGTCACAGGAGGCACTGGGGGGTTTGTTGGGGACGTTCTGAGGTATGTTTCAATTGTGGGCAGACTGGATATTTCAGAAAGGATTGTCCTAGCAAGGGCAATCAGCAGCATGATCAGACCAGAGGAAAGACACCTATGTCAGTGGGTTCCGTAGCTCAGAGGGGCCAGACTTAGGGAAGAGGCCAGCGAGCTGGTGTTTCAGAGAAGCCCGCTGCACGGGTATTTGCTATGAACCAAGAGGGCGCTGAGGTGTCCACGACAGTGGTGTCAGGTAATGTTGTTGTTGGGTCTGCCATTGCATATGTTTTGTTTGATCCGGGTGCTACGACTCTTTTGTATCTTATTTATTTGCTGCTAAGTTGTCAGGGGTACCTTTTGTGCTTGAGTTACCTCTTGTGATGTCTATGCCTATGGGCGTTTCTGTGATGGCAGAGACAGTCTTTCAGGGCTGCGAGATTGTCATTTGTGGGCATGTGTTGATAGCCGACTTGACACTCCTGCTGATGTTGGAGCTTGATGTGATCTTGGGCATGGACTGGTTGGCGGACCATTTCGCCTCAGTGGATTGCAAGGCTAAGACTGTGACCTTTAGTATGCCCGGATTGCCCCAGTTTACCTTCCAGTGTGAGGGAAGGGGAGAGTCGTTGATGGCAATTTCAGCTCTTAGGGCTCGGAAGCTACTTATGTGCTTTTGCCAAACCTTCTTAGCCTGTGTTTGTGGCAGAGGAAGGCAGAGGTGCGGCTAGGGACATCGGGGGAACGCCCGTGGTGTGCGGGTTTTCTTATGTGTTTTCGAAGGAGTTGCTAGGGTTGCCTCTAGAGAGGGAGATCAAATTTTATATTGATTTGCAGCCAGGGGTGAAGCCAATCTCCATTCCTCCGTACCAGATGGCACCAGCGGAGTTGAGGGAGTTGAAGTCCCAGTTGCAGGAGCTGCTTGAGTTGGGTTTCATTCGCCCAAGTGTTTCTCCTTGGGGTGCTCAAGTGCTCTTTGTGAAAAAGAAAGATGGGTCTATGCAGATGTGCATTGATTACCGACAGATTAATAAGATAACGATGAAGAATCGGTACCCGCTGCCCAGGATTGATGATTTGTTTGATCAGCTTCAGGGAGCTCAGTGGTTTTCTAAGATTGACTTGCAATCAAGGTATCATCAGTTGAGGACCGGGACAGTGACATCCCCAAGACTGCTTTCAGGTCGACCTATGGGCACTTTGAGTTCCTGGTGATGTCCTTCAGGCTAACTAATGTACCTGCAGCATTTATGAACCTGATGAACCGGGTGTTCAAGGAATACTTGGATAAGTTTGTAATTGTGTTCATTAATGATATTTTGATTTATTCCAGGAGTAGGGAGGAGCATGCTGAGCACTTGAGGGTAGTTCTGGAAACTCTCAGGGAGCACAGATTGTATGCCAAATTCTCCTAGTGTGAGTTCTGGCTAGAGAGTATTGAGTTCCTTGGTCATGTGGTGTCCAGGGAAGGGATAAAGGTGGACCCCGTAAAGATAGAAGTAGTTCAGAATTAGAAGATGCCGACTAATGTCACTGAGATCCGTAGTTTCTTGGGGTTGGCAGGGTATTACAGAAAAGTTTATGGAGAATTTCTCCAGGATTGCAGCGTTATTGACCCGCCTGACCCAAAAGAAGGTCAAGTTCGAATGTGATAGTAAGTGCAAGGAGAGCTTTCTGAAGCTCAAGGACCGCTTGACGTCGGCGCTAGTTCTAGCAGTACCTTCGGGCTCGGGAGGGTTTGTTGTTTATTGTGATGCCTCCCAGGTCGGCTTGGGTTATGTGTTGATGCAAAATGGCAGGGTGATAGCTTATGCCTCCAGGTAGTTGAAGGTTCACGAGAAGAATTACCCAACCCATGATATTGAGCTGGCAGCGGTGGTGTTCGCATTGAAGTTGTAGTGTCACTACCTTCATGGCGAGACTTATGAGATATACACTGATCATAAGAGCCTCCAGTATTTGCTCACCTAGAAGGAGTTGAACCTAAGGAAGAGAAGATGGATTGAGCTGTTGAAGGACTATGACTACACGATTATGTACCATCCAGGGAAGGCAAATATGGTAGCTGATGCTTTGAGCAGGAAGTCTATGGGTAGTCTGGCACATTTGGCGGTCAGGAGGAGGCTGTTGGCTCAGGACTTAGCCCTATGTTTGGATGGCGGGGCAGTCTTATCAGTATTAGATTCTGGTTCATTGGTGGCTCAATTGAGGGTGCAGTCTACATTGGTTGATATGCTGCGAGCAACACAGGAGGAGGATGCTTTCTGTGCACTCACTAAGGATCTCGCCAGGAGGGGAGATGCAGATAATGGGTTCAGTGTTGACTCGGAGGGCGTCCTGAGGTTTAAGAACCGGATAGTAGTGCTTGATATGGCCAAGGTTCGCAGGCAGGTGATAGAGATGACTCATCGATCTACATATACTATGCACCCGGGAGCCACGAAGATGTACCTAGATTTCATGCGAAACTATTGGTGGAGAGGCATGAAAAGAGAGGTGGCAAAGTTCGTGTCTAAGTGCTTGGTGTGTCAGGAGTTGAGTAGTTGAGCATTTGAAGCCAACAGGGTTGCTCCAAAACTTAGGGGTACCAGAGTGGAAATGAGAGAAGATAATCATGGATTTTGTGACAGGATTGCCAAAGTCTGGGAAGGGCAATGATTCTATCTGGTAGTGGTGGATCGCCTAACCTAGACGTCGCATTCCATACTAGTCAGGACGACATTTTTAGCCGAGCAATATACGAGGTTATTCTTGGATCGGATTATCGCTTACCATGGTGTCCCTGCTATGATCATCTCAGATCGGGGTACCCAGTTCTCGACTCGATTTTGGCAGTCCTTCTAGGAGGCGTTGGGCACTCAGGTTCCGTTCAGCACCGCATTTCACCCTAGACATATGTGTTGGCGAAATGGCGACACTAGAGGGGGGGGGTGAATAGTGTGTTTACTAATTCGATTAGCCTAAATCCAATTTTAAACGATTACTTAGATCGATTAGGCGATTTCCAATTCGATGCAATTAAATGCAGAAGCTTATAAGTGATTAAGCAATTTAAGCACAACAAAATGAAAGCAATGCAAACACGTAATTTATAGTGGTTCGGCCCCAATGCCTACTCCACTACCTAAGCACTCCACTTAGGATTTTCAAACTAGGTTTTACTAGATTAATTAGAGTTTCCCTTACAACGATGACTTTGCACCGGAAAGTCTCCGCTCTCCAACCGAAGGCACTTCCACACCCAAAAGCATCCCGCCTTCCTACCGAGAGCACTTTCCCACCTCAACCTAAGGGACAACTAGAACTAATCCCAGTAATCACTAAGTATACACAAGTGGCTTTACCCCTTCTACACCAAGGGTACCACTTCACCCAGTTCAAGACCTAACACCTGGTCTTACAAACTCAAATTAAACAAACAGTTAAAATAACAGATAAAATACAATCAAAAGAGCTAAATAATAAAACCAATGGGAAGAGCTCTTTTGCAAGCCTTTGTCGCCTCCAACTCTTCAACGGATGAGCTTGATCAAAACCCGAGTTGAAGCAGAAGCTGGCGCTTGAAGAATGAACTCGACGGAGAACAGAGCGCGAGCTTTGAATATTTTGGAAGGCTTAATTCTTCCTCTTAATGGCTCTATAAACTCTGTAAGAATGAGGAAGAAGTATCAAATGATGAATATGAGGGTGTATTTATATCCTCGTGAAGAAACAACTATTCAACGGATAGAAAACTATCCGTTACAGGCCGCCGATCGAATGGTCGGTCAACCGACTATTCGACCGCCAGCATCGATTGCTCCTTTTACTCTCTGGTCGGTCGACCGCCAGACGCAAATCCCCGATCCATGAACTTTGGTCAACCCATCGGTCGATCGACGCGATCTTGCGTCGCGGCTATTCGCAGGTCGGTCGATTGAAGTGCCCACTGCCATTTTTCGGCAGTGTTCGATCGATCGACCGATCGACCAAAATGGCTGGGCCTTTCTTTCTTACCCTATTCGATCGACCAGACGGTCGACCGAACATAGGCTGAATTTGCAATTTCAGCCTATTTCTTCTACGCTTGGTTTCCGGGTTCCGGCTTTCAACGAGCATCATCTTGGAGAGCTTTTGACTTGATCTTTGGACTCATCCAAGTGACTTTGGTGCACTCGTCGATCTTCGATAAACTTCCACGACGAACCCGAGCGCGACGATCAATGTCCTTCAAATTTCTGATTTCTTCGATTTTTCCGATCGAGGACATCGAACTTTAATTGATATGGAACCTGAAACATATTCTCAATGAAATCATTAGTCACATATTTGTTATCATCAAAACCATCAAAATCGAGATTAAGGCTAAGGTTGAAAACCTAAAGCCAACAATCTTTCCATTTTTGATGATGACAAACATCCTTAAGAAAATATATACAATAAAGCATAAGGATATCAACTTAGGGATTTCTCCCCCTATCAACATGCATATCTATAAGAATAAACTCCCCTTATCTATATGCATGAATTTCCTATATTTTCCTCCCCTTTACCTATACTTATCTCTCCATTTTAACTATACATTTCTCCCCCTTTATACCTAAACTCTTCTCTCCCCCTTTTGACATCAATCAAAAAGGGCAAGAAGGGTCTATCTATTCAAAGGGATGAAAGACATGTATTTTTTCATAAAGTTGAGACTCCAAAGATTTTTCATGAAACAAGAAAAATCTCAACCAAGGGATGAAAAACAAATGATTAATATGAAACAAAATCATACATGATATGTTTAAAGCTAAACTTTTGAATTCAAGATAAGTCATGTATGTTCTCAAAATGAATATTGTTTCTTTTTCCATGACATTTTTAAGTTTCATTCAAACTTTCAAACTATCAAGATATAGTCATTTAACTCATGTATTGAGTTTGAAGTGAAACTAATGTCATTTGATCTAAATATGAACTTAGCACATTTTCATTTGAAATAAGCATGAAAACATGAAGGTGCTAAGTCTCAAGTTTTGCTATCTACTCATGTTTTCTTATATTTAGGCATCTAGACATCAAACATGAGATAATATAAGTCTATGAATTTAGTTTGGGCTTAAGATGAGACTTTTAAGTTATTTTGTTGACTTAGATCAACCTATCTTCAAGATTCAAAAATCAACCTTTTAAGTTTACACAAAATCATGTTTTTGACAAATATTTTTGAAACCAATTTTCGGATGAAAATTTTGATACCAAATATTGAATGGTCATTTGAAATGCATGAACAAAGTTTGAACTCAAAAGAATTTTCAAAGACATTTTTCATCCTACATTGATTTTAATCAAAGGCTTATTTTTAAGATATCGCTCAATATATCGAAATCATTTCTAGAAATGATTTTGCTCAAGAAATAATGAGAACGATATTAGAGATGAAATCAAAATAGCATGCACAAAGTTCATTTGAAGTTTTTGAAGAAAATTCAAAGTATCGAAAAGATTGATATATTAAATAAGTGATACTTTGTGTTTTTAAAATCCAACTTCAAAATTCCATTTTAAATTAGATTCTTGATGAAACTTTTTAAAATTTTTACTGATAAAACTAGGTTTTATCAGTGAATGTGTAGTTTCAAGAATCATCTAAAAAGGATTTTTTTCATATTTTCCTAGAAATAACTAAAATTTGTGATACCAATTGTTGAACAAATGGCAATTTCATAATTTTTCAGTTACTTTCAAAGAATGCTTAGTTTTCATTCAAACTTTTATAACACCGCATAATGGTCATGTAAAGAGTGTATGTCAAATTTGAGATGAAAATTATATCCTTAAGTCAAGATATAAACCTAGCATGGTTTCATTCAAAACTAAACTAGTTTTAATAAAACTTGCTAAGTTTCAATCTTAACATTTACTCATGATTTTTCAAATTTAAACCTATGGATACCTAACATGAGTAAATCTAAACATGTTCCACAAATATGGATTGAAAATGAGACCTTTAAGTCAACTTGTTGACTTGGGTCAACATGGTTCAAAAGAGATTTTCATGAATTTACCTCTATTGTCATTTTATCCATATCCATATAAATTTTTCACTCTAAGTGAATGGAAACATGTCATACCTATTTCTAAACATGTTTATGAAGTTTGGACTAAAAATCAAGTGTCCAATTCAATTTGTTGACTTGGGTCAAACCTTTTAAGTTAAGTCCACTAATGTGATCTAGTCATCACATTTTCATATACACATGAATTTTCAAGATTGAACACCTAGAGTCATATCATGTGTGTCTAAACATGTTTGTTTGATGTTTACTCAAAATGAGATCTCTAATATGAGTTTTAACCTAGAGCAAGTTTCATTCAATCAAGATATCATGAAATTGCCTACTCATGTGTGTCTACTCATGGAAATTCAAACATTTATCATGCAAAATCAATCATGAGTATATAGAGACATCATTGAAGCATTAATATTCAATCATCATACTAAGATTTTTGTAAAGTTAAATTCATACCTTATTTCTTGAAAATTTGCCCAACTTTTTCATTTCCTTTTTCATTTTCTTTTAGATAGCACATCCTTTCAAATTTTTAACTTGCAAGTAGACTTCATTACTATCATAATAAAATAATATGACTACTAGCAAGCTAACATACTAAATAGCAAGGTTCAATGCAAGGTTTTCATTAAAAATAACTTAACCTATGCTAGATAGTTAAGATTCATTTTAAGAAAGTTTTACCAATATATCAAAATGAATTTAAGAGATCCTAAGATGTGAAACATTTGAGGAATAAGATCTCTACCTATGTTAAACTAGTTTGGACTTACAAGAAGGTCTCTAATAATAGATATTTACCTAGAACAAGTTTCATCTAATGAAATTTGTCTAAGTACTAAAGTTCTACCTACTCATGAGAATTCAAGGATTTTAACATGTAATTCTAATCATGAGTATAGAGACATAATTTAATCTTAAGCATTGAGGTATAACACTAAGATTTTGAATTTAGCAAGATTATACCATATTCATGATGATTTAACCAAACTAATCTTTTTCTTTTTAGCCTTCCATTTTATCATAACTTGCAAGTATACTTTATAAATAGAACATGAAATCAAATCTACACGCAAGCTATTAAACTAAATAGTGAATGGAAAAACCAAGTATCATTTATCAACTTCAACTTCACTAAATAGCATGGATTCATTTTCAAAGAAATTATTCATTATAACAAAATGAATCAAGAGATCTCAAAATATAAAATTTTGAAACATAAGATCTTCAACCCTTCCTATTGGTTGAAAACTGAAAGGCCACAATGTGCCTACGATTTAGAACAGCAAGGTCGCTTAGGCCCATTACAGGCCACCTGGGTCTCCGAAGAGACCGAAAAATCAAAAATTAAAAACGTTTTTGAAAGATGTTAAGAGCGGGGAAATTCAATCAATTTTAGGCATGTATCATAACTCCAACTATAATTTAATCAAGAGAGTATGGGAGATGATACCAAAGTACTTTTGATGCCACCTTTACCATAGGCATCTAAATGACTTGAAGTTGCAACTTTGAAATGGTTCAATCTTTGAATCCTCAAGCAACTTCAATCAATCACCTTCATCTCACCCTTGTGTGGTAGCTCCCCTTACAAAAGAATATGATACCTTTGGTACCCAAATAGCTTTGGGTCCTTGGGGGTTAGAGGGCTTAGGAATCCAAAGTGTCCTAGCAACACTTGGATTTCTCTTTAAAGCGCAATCATAAATAGCATGCCACACCACAACAAAAGCAATGTCCATGAAACTTTTTCTTTTCATTTTTAACATGGATATGATATTTATTATTCATCTTTGGAGCATGAGATTTGATGTTGGAATGTTTGATATGAGAAGCATGAGGAACCTTAGCATTCTTATTCCTAGGATTTCTAAAAAATGAAGCATGTGATAAGTTACTAGTTTTCTTACTCAAGAAAACAACCTCATTTTTTAAGTCATTTATGGATTTGTGTAAAGCTTGTATTTGAGATTTCAACAAGCAATTTTCATTTTTGATTTTCATATTTTCTACTTTCAAATTCTCAATCTCAACTTTTGAGATGTTTTTCAATTCAATTTTTAAATCATCATTTTCATTTTTCAAGTCAATATTCTCACTTTTTAGGTCTTCAATTTCAATCTTAAAATTGTCATGGCAAGAATTACTAGTTCTCAAAACATCAATACTACCATGGCAATCAACACTTGAGGAACTTAGATTTGTCTTTAAATATTTATTTTCTAATTCTAGAGCTTGCAAATCCTTAGTGAACCTCGAGTTATTCTTTTTAATTTTCTTCATTTATTTACTCTTTTTTAAAAGCATGACACACATACTTTGACATTCTTGTACTAATTCTTCATATGACATTTTGATTGAATGTGAAGAAATAGCATCACTATCACATGCTATATCTTTATCATGACTAAAAGTGGAATGTTGTACCTCATCATGGATACCCATGAGGCAAACCTTGGATGTGCCTTCATAGTCATGACAAGAGGATGCTTCTTGAGATTTGGAGGTGGATGTTGAAGCACTCGTCCTCCTTTTGGCATTCTTCTTTGATAAAAGACAATTCCTCTTGATGTGCCCCTTTTCCTTGCACAAGTAGCATATTACTTTCCTTTTTCGGCTTTTCGATTTGCTTCTTTGACTAGAAGCACTAAAATCATCAAAACCGATGTTAGTACTATGGGGATAACCATTGTCATCACCACCCTCAACAAAAGTGGTAAGCTCTTCAGTTTTAGCATAATCATATAACATATTCAATATTGCCCATATATCAAAAGCCGAAGTGCAATGCATGATTTTCTCAAACACATTGTTTTCCAAAGAACAAAATAAGCAATTTGTAGCTTTAGCATTTAACTCAAACATGCTAATTTGTTCTTGGGTCCATGCATTCATGTCTTCCTTAGGTTCACTATACCTAATTTTTACCAAGTTGAAAACACCCAAACCTTGGGTCTTTAAGAAGGTATACATCCTAGACTTCCAAAGACCAAAGTTTGACTCATTGAACCTAGGGGGTGTAGACGCTACCGACTCTAGATCCATTTCAAGATCGAGACGAATTGTATAAGGGATGGTGAAATCACAATCTACGATCTGCTCTAATACCAATTGTTGGCAAAATGACGACACTAGAGGGGGGGTGAATAGTGTGTTTACTAATTTGATTAGCCTAAATCCAATTTTAAACGATTACTTAGATCGATTAGGCTATTTGCAATTCGATGCGATTAAATACGGAAGCTTATAAGTGATTAAGCAATTTAAGCACAACAAAATGAAAGCAATGCAAACACGCAATTTATAGTGGTTCGGCCCCAATGCCTACTCCACTACCTAAGCACCCCACTTAGGATTTTCAAACTAGGTTTTACTAGATTAATTAGAGTTTCCCTTACAACGATGACTTTGCACCGGAAAGTCTCCGCTCTCCAACCGAAGGCACTTCCACACCCAAAAGCATCCCGCCTTCCTACCGAGAGCACTTTCCCACCTCAACCTAAGGGACAACTAGAACTAATCCTAGTAATCACTAAGTATACACAAGTGGCTTTACTCCTTCTACACCAAGGATACCACTTCACCCAATTCAAGACCTAACACCCGGTCTTACAAACTCAAATTAAACAAACAGTTAAAATAACAGATAAAATACAATCAAAATAGCTAAATAATAAAACCTTTGCAAGCCTTTTGCAAGCCTTTGGCACCTTCAACTCTTCAAGGGATGAGCTTGATCAAAACCCGAGTTGAAGCAGAAGCTGGCGCTTGAAGAATGAACTCGACGGAGAACAGAGCGCAAGCTTTGAATCTTTTGGAAGGCTTAATTCTTCCTCTTAATGGCTCAATAAACTCTATATGAATGAGGAAGAAGTGTCAAATGATGAATATGAGGGTGTATTTATACCTTCGAGAAGAAACGATTGTTCAACGGATAGAAAACTATCCGTTACAGGCCGCCGGTCGAATGGTCGATCGATCGACTATTCGACCGCCAACATCGACCGCTCCTTTACTCTCTAGTCGATCGACTGACTGGTCGACCGCCAAACGCAAATCCCCGATCCGCAATCTTCGGTCAACCCGCCGGTCGACCGACACGATCTTGCGTCGCAACTATTTGTAGGTCGATCGACCGACCGGTCGACCGCTAAGCCAAGTGCCCAAAACTAGCCACTATTGGTCGACTGACTGGTCGACCAAAGTGCCCACTGCCATTTTTCGGCAGTGTTCGATCGACCGAAATGGCTGGGTCTTTCTTTCTTACCCTATTCGGTCAACCAGACGGTCGACCGAACATAGGCTGAATTTGCAATTTCAGCCTATTTCTCCCGCGCTTGGTTTTCGGGTTTCAGCTTTCAATGAGCATCATCTTGGAGAGATTTTGACTTGATCTTTGGACTCATCCAAGCGACTTTAGTGCACTCGTCGATCTTCAATAAACTTCCGCGACGAACCCAAGCGCGACGATCAATATCCTTCCGATTTTTGATTTCTCTAATTTTTTCGATCGAGGACATCGAACTGATATAGAACCTGAAACATATTCTCAATGAAATCATTAGTCCCATGTTTGTTATCATCAAAACCATCAAAATCGAGATTAAGGCTAAGGTTGAAAACCTAAAGCCAACAAGATGGTCAGTCAGAGCGAATTATTCAGATGCTGGAGGATATGCTGAGAGCTTGTGTCCTGGATTTGGAGGGCAGTTGGGAGAGGCACTTACCTCTAATTGAGTTTGCCTATAATAACAACTACCACAGCAGCATCGTATGGGCGGAGATGCAGGTTGACCGTAGGTTGGTTTGAGATAGTGGATTCCCTTATGATATATGGGACCTGATTTGGTGGAGGAGGCTGTGGAAGAAGTGAAGCAAATCAGAGAGAGATTGTTAGCAGCTCAGAGTCGCCAGAAGATATATGTAGATGGAAAGTCCAGGGAGGTAGAGTTCGCTGAGGGGGACATGGTGTTCCTCAAGGTGTCCCTTCTGAAAGGGGTGGTGAGGTTTGGTAAAAAAGGGAAGCTAAGCCGTAGGTTCATTGGGTCGTTTCCTATTCTCAGGCGCAGGGGAGCTGTGGCCTATGAGTTGGTCTTACCTCCTAGTATGGACCGAGTACATCCCGTGTTCCATGTGTCTATGCTGAAAAAGTACATTCAGGATGAGTCCCATGTGATCGAGCCTACAGGAGTGGAGGTGGATTTAGCAGTCTCTTATGAGGAGTGGTCAGTTGAGGTGCTAGACCGGCAGATCCGAAAGTTGAGGTCCAAGGAGATCCCCTTGGTTAAGGTCAGATGGGAGCACCATTCCGGCCAGGAGGCCACCTGGCAGGTGAAGTAGGATATGAGGGAGTGTTACTCTTCATTGTTTGATGATTTGGTGACTCCTTAATTTTCTTTTCTGAAATTCGAGGACGAATTTTCTTAAGGATGGAGGATTGTAATATCTTAGAAATTGTTATTTTTATTTTCCTTTTATGGTTGTGTTTGCCAGCCTAGCGGACTAGTTCGAGGTCGAGCTGAGTCGACTCATGGTCCGGTGCGAGCTTGCGAGCTCGGGTAAGTAGGATATGAAATTATTTGGCTTGAGTAGTTAAATTATTCAATTTGATGTTGTGTATGCATAATTGTTTAATTATATTTATGTGCCTATTTAATTGCTTATGATTTATTTTAGGATTAGAATAAGTTTGATTAAGTTAATTTAAGTTAGCGGGTTCGGATTCGACTTAACGTGGATGCAGGTTGATTAAAGGGTTTAGAGAGGTTAGAGTTGAGGAAGGAGTATAAAAACCCCTCCCCTTGGATTGTGGCTCCTATTTTTGGAGCCACCCAAAGTTGTGAAGAGAGGGAGCTAGCCGCTAGCCGCCAGCTATCGGCCCCCTTCTCTCTTTCCCCTTGGAGCCGCCGCCACCCAAAGCCGAGCCGCCGCCAGCCTTCCCTTCTCCTCTTCCTCTTCTCTTCCCTGTGGAGCCGAGCCGAGGGAGCCGAGCCGCCCCCTCTTGCTTCTTCCCTTCCCATGGGAGCCGGCAGCTTGGGAGGAGT
Organism: Canna indica; assembly: GCA_034359265.1. Taxonomy (NCBI): domain Eukaryota; kingdom Viridiplantae; phylum Streptophyta; class Magnoliopsida; order Zingiberales; family Cannaceae; genus Canna; species Canna indica. The sequence continues at coordinate 45,136,047 of CP136898.1, forward strand.
CGGCGGCTGCCCCTTTTTCTTTGGGGGTTGAGCCGCCGGATTTCGGAGCCGAAATCGGAGGCCGTCAATTGGATTTTCTTCTCCAATCCTCTTTCCAAATTAGGTGAGTAGTTTACCCTCTCTCTTTCAGGTTTTCTTCAAATTCTTAAATTCGTTCTTGGCGGATTGGTCTTGTTTCATTCTTGAATTGTTTTGACATTCTTTCGAGTTCTTGTCGTGATTTCGAGTTTGTGCTTGAGGAGGCCCTAACCTCTCTCCTAAGGGGCTCGACAGCCCTAGGGTAAACCTAGGGGTGCTCGGCCAAGGGGGAAACCGGGGTCGCCCTTAAGGTGTTCGATAAAAAGGTCGAATGAGCCTTCTTGTCTCCTTGATGTGTAAATCTTGATCTCTTTACCTAATTTGGGTTCTTGATTTTTGGGTAGAAATCATGATTAGGATCAAGATCTTGTAATTTATGCCATGGGGATTCTTATGAAAGAGGGATTCTTAATCTTGATATTGTTTCTTGATTAAAGTGTTGTAAATTTTTTTTAATCTTGATTAAAAAGCATGAATTCTGTGAAATTAATCTCGAGATTAGTATTATGTCCTAATGATAATTAAGAAGTTAATTTCTGTTAATTTTCGGATTTAATTTCATGTTATGCTGAAAATTGTATGTTGCTGGAACTTTCATGCTGAGATGATGAATCTGTACTGTTTTTAGATTGCTTGTTGTGGTGTGTGTATTTTTGTGAATATAGTCGTGTAACTTATCGTTTCGACCAGAAAATATAGTTTGGAAACAAATGACACACTTTGGAGACTAGATTCGGGTTAGATATATCAGTACATGGCAGAACGATAAGCTAAAACAAAACCCTAATCATGGTGATTTAAATTTTAATTGCCTAATTAAAATTGGGTTAAGGGTCAACATAATCTGTTATGAACCAACACATAAAGTTTGCATGAAATAAAACCACACGAGTTCATGACATTACGAGTCTAGGAGTTGGGGTCGGGTTTTGGAGTGTTGAGACACTTTCCAATAAGATCACCCCTAAGACACCGTAGGAGAGTCATGACTTAGGTCATAGTGCGCCATATCTTTATGAATGGCAGAGAGGCTCGTAAAGGAGCCGGGTTGTGGGCTAAGCTCGGGAGGTTGGATGACTAATTCCCAACCAGCAGAACAAGTTCGGAGGGCATTTCCCGATTGTTCGGGTTTTGCCTCGTAGGGTAAGTTCGGAGGGCCTTCTTTTATTATTCCAGCGATATCTTTTAAGAGTAAGCTCAAAGGGCCTACCCGATTACTCTTATGATATCTTAAAGGGGCATGTTCGGATGGGCGAATCCCGATTGTCCCTACGCGTCTCGTGGAGCAAGTTCGGAGGGTCTTTCCCGATTGCTCCCGAGTTTATTTATACTAGGATAAGTTCGGAGGGCCTTCCTAATTATCCTAGTATGTGTTGTTTGCCTTAGGGCATGGTAGGCTTAGGCCTATTGTTCTTCACCGTTTGGGTGTTGGCTGCCTTCGGGCAAGTGGTGGTCAGATGGCCTGTTAGCATGTCACTCCCTTGTGACCTTTTCCTACTTGAGTCAGGAGTTTACCTTATGTATCTTTTCTGTGATGTTTGTTTCGTGAGGGTTGGTAGAACTGCTCACTGAGTTTTTTGAACTCACCCGTTGTCGTTGTTTTGTTTTGCAAAACCTGACGGGTGAGATGGGCTAGAGCATTTGGCGCAACTGAAGGGCAGAGGAGCCACATGATCTCATAGCAGTTCTAGTTAGGGGTCGTAGTCGAGTATGTAGTAAGTTGTCATGCACTGTTGTTTTGGTATTTTGAGTTATAGTCCCGTGGGGACATTCATGTTCTATTCAGTTTTTATTTATTAAAAGAACTGTTGCTCTTCGATTTATTTATTTCCGCACTAGAGATATTTATTTAAAACCTTGCTATTTTGAAATGAAAATCTGTTTTGGTTCTTTTATTTATTAAAAGCTGTTGTTTATTCCGCTATCTTATGATGTTGGCATGTGCATGAGTTAGGCTGCGGGGTATAGGCACATATACCCTGGCCGATCACGTGAAAGTCCTGTTGCGGCTAGGTCTAGTACATAGGCAGAATATAAGGCTATGACCTTTGTAACATGTGAACTGATATAGCTCAAGCAATTTATGAGGGAACTTAGAATCACTCAAGTAGATACAATGAAGATATTCTGTGATAATCAAGCAGCCATACATATTGCCTCTAATTTCGTGTTTCATGAAAGGACAAAACACATAGAAATTAATTGTTATTTCATCGGGAAGAAAGTGCAATCCAAAGAAATTGTCTTGTCATTTGTGAGTTTCAATGATCAATTAGCTTATATGTTAACGAAGTCTTTAAGAGATCCTAAGAGTGATTTATATATGTAACAAATTGGGCATCCATGATATATTTGCTTAAACTCGAAGAGAAGTGTTAAGAGACCAAAGTGTAAATATAGTATATCCTTGGACGATAATGTAATTTACCTTGTATTATATATATTGGTAGTGGAGGCTGCCAAGACAATTGATTCTTTTCTCCCCTAATTTTCACAAAACTCTTCTAATAAACAAGCTAAAGTGGCACCATTCCAATCTATGTAATTTCAAGCTAATCTCAGGGACTGAAAAGAATGGCAATATCTTGAAAAACTGGACCAATCGGACCTGAAATTGTGCCAGAAGACAGTGATCAATACCTAATCAAATATGCTCAAAAAAAGATTGAATTGAATTAAATTAGTAGACCCTAAAAGTTTTTTTTTTCATTTGGAAGGAGATAACCAGTCAAAACATCTGATCTGGATTTAAAATCATTGAAGCAATTCTAGTAAACCAGGAGGTTCTTCAAGTTTTCTCAAAAATACACTTCAATAGGAGATTACAGAAGTTCCCATGTGCAGTTCAAAACCATAAAACTTACATTTAGATACATTTACAAGAGAGCAGAAAAGAAAAGCTACTATGTGCTGCTACATTACATCCAACTGGAAACCTACTGCATTCAGTACGATAGGGCAGTTATACCATACACAGCCACCCTTGTCATCATCCCCCTCCAGCGAAACATAACCCTTTGAACATTCCCTATCATCATTGGCTACATTAACACATTGGTCCTACTAACTTGCATTGTACAAAGAATGACAGAAGGCAGGATATGATATCCGAACCCTTCATATATATAACCCGGCTGATCCAGTCCTCTGGCTTGCTATCAAGCAAGTACTCTTACTGGACTTTATCATGGCATGAGAACCTTGAACTCCACTACTTGTTTTCAACCATAAAATCTCGAAGGTGATTGTTGTATTATGTCCCTGGCTGCATCTGCAAGAAACTGAGGGCAGACTGCCGCCTTATGTGCTCTGGAATCAGCTTGTTGATGAGCTCTGGTGATGCACCTGCCAACTGCAATGCCATAAGATAACTAGGATTAATTGATCAGTATTAAGAGTTTCTGTTACTATGGCTTTATTTCAATGTTCAATATCCAGTTTCTGGTAATCCCAGAAACATGGAAATCTACTTGATAAACATAATGACAAAATTGAATGTGACAGGTGGCTTCTAAAGTCTGTTTTGCTTACCTCCTGTTTGAAGTCAAAAAGGGGAGGGAAAGGACGACCATTTGGCAGTCGCGCATTTGGTTCTCGTAGTTCATCAAAAAAGGCATGAGCACATGCTTCCAGCTGTAACAAAAGATAACGAGTTAATAAAAACCAGAGCACTGCGATATTTCTTAAGATGCTGTTGCCACTTTACTTTCTGAGATGGTGCAAATAAACTTACTGCAGTACAGCGGAAATTTGGAGAGTATTGAAGAAGGCGTGATGTGAGATCTATTGCTTCTGGAGGCATTCGCTTATGGAATATCTGAAAAATTACAACTTACTATGAGACTCTTGAAAGAAAAGTTAATATTATGCATGGCATTCATAATAGCTATTTACATAAGCAACTAATATGCAAAAATATCTTATAAAAATATTCCGTAGTAGATTTTGGAACAAATGTTTTGGAATGTGTTGGTTCCAAACTCAAGCTAGATAATTTTACCATTATTACAGCATCCATTCATGAACAAAATTTCAAATTGGAAGTTAGCACAACAGCTTTAATTACTTGGATCTCTTATTTATTATTCACAATTATGTTGGTTGGTCATCAGTAATATCCTTTCAAACAAATTTTGAAAAAGCGCATCCTAGTAACAGTTACTAATGTGGCTTTATTGGTAGATTCGCTGAATTTTTTAAATGATCTTGATCATGTTTAGTAATTTATGAATGTACCTAGGACACAAGGAAGCATATACAAGAGTAACCAAATAAATGAGAAAGGATTGGGTTTCCACTTTCCAAAAGAGGAACACAAGGAATTTTCCCATACAAATAATTGAAGTTAATATTCATGACTAGAAGTTGATTTGGGAGAAAGTCACAACTCACAAGTATTATGTCCATTAAAATGAGAAGCTGTGGGAAATGTGATTGTCATCTAAGATAACATATATTTCATACAGATTTGACACAACCATAAAAACATTATTAAGGCTGGATCTTCCCTCCAGACATGAACAATTATAATCTGTATTAAAGGTCAAAACTCCTAACTCCTCTAATGAATATGAAATGCTTTAGAACTAGTCTCATGAGAGGTTCACCATTCTGGATACCTTCACAATATTATGGATGTCAGAAAATAAAAACAATACAACTGATAGATAATACTTTTCCTGAGAATGTCATCCATTTATGTACATATGAATGGTAAAGAAGTCAACCTCCATCATGGAAGTTCCTGTTCACATTTGCATATATTTTAAAAATTATTACTAGTATGCAAAAAAGGGACCTAACTAACCTTGTGCCATGGATGGGCTTTTATCTGTGGAAACCTAAAGTCTGTATAATTAGGATTCATGCACCGAATTTCCTCACGTGTTGGAGTCCCAAGCACCTGAATATAAAGCAAAACTTATGATACTGTCATCAAACTTTTAAAGTAGCAACAATCAATGATGAACATTACTGCAGCAAAGCCATACCTTGATTATCTCAACAAGCTGATCTACAGCACTTTCTCCGGGAAACAATGGCTGAAAAATATGTAAAGAAGTTGGCATGGTAAGTATTTATTACAAATAATCATCATAATCTTTAAGCTATGTTAAATTTGATTGTGTGACCAACTTTTTCCTAGAGCTTAAACTATTAGGAGGGTCCAATATATTCGTCGGGCAAACCGGAGGATTCTTTTAAATACACAATTAAACTAGAGACCTACTTAACTACCATCTTAAATTTGATTAGTGATAAACTTTCTCAAAAGCTTATGATGTTAGGAGGATCCAACATATTCATTTATATTTCTAAGAGGATACTCTTGAAGGAATATAAAAGGCTCCATAATTAATAGGTGAGCCAAAAAGTACCTGACCAAGGAGTAACTCAGCAAGAACACAGCCTGCTGACCATATATCAATAGATGTTGTGTATTCTGTTGCGCCAAAAATAAGCTCTGGGGCACGATAATAGCGGGAGCAAATGTAAGAAATATTGGGTTCACCCTTGACCTGATACAGCAAATCAATTAGCAGAAACAAAAGGAAATAGTGAAAATTAAATGAAAAAGCTTTCTGTTGTCCTTCAGGTTATAGAGATTGTAAAAAAGTACTCCATCACAAAAATTCGAAATTCTGTAAGTTCCATTTCAAGCAACACATACCAAAACCTTTGCGCTTCCAAAATCACATAGCTTGACTTGGTGAGTAAGAGGATCAACCTGCAAAAAGCTCAAATAATTGTAAAAGGAAGAAATTTTAATTGATCAAAACTGACAAAATATTACAATTTTGAGGCCACAGAAACCTACCAAAACATTTTGTGGTTTCACATCTCTATGACAAACACCAGGAACTGTATGAATATATGCCAGTCCTCTAAATATCTGAAAACATATCAAGTTATATAGAGACAGCCATTTTCTGAATAATGGGACCCAGAAAAGAAAGCAGACAAATTTACCTGATATGTATAAAGCTTCACATAGATAAGTGGCATCCTCTGGCTCACACTACTGTAATGCCTTAGAACACGGTATAAAGTTTCAGGAACGTATTCCATGACCAGGTTGAGAAAAAGTTCATCTCTGCTCGTTGTGGAGAAAAAACAATGCTTTAGAGAGATAACATTTGAATGGTCCATGGACCGCATCAGCTGTAGCTCACGATTTTTGTATTTTCGATCCTGCAAAACCTTCTTTATAGCGACGGTCTCCCCTGTTTCCAAGCATTTTGCCTGGAAATAGACAATCATGTTTAAGACCAAAGCAGTCTACGGCATCATGTATTTGTGAAGGTTCCAGAAAGCCAGTGGAATACCTGGAATACAATCCCAAATGAGCCAGTGCCCACAACACGCTCTGCCATGTAACTAATCGTCTGCATAGCAAGGATTCAAAAATGAAGATGCAATTTTGCAATTTTGCCAATTCTGTATCCCTGTATATGATATATTAGAGGCTTCTAACCTGCTTGGGTTCACCATTCTTGCCTCCGATGGTGGTGGAAATGATATGCCCAGTGACAGCATCATTTCCCTCAGAAATAGATGCTTGCTGGAATATATAGTCAAAAGGAGCTTTATTTATACTCTTAAAAATTATATATAAACAAACTAAGCGCGAAACAGTTGCAAATACTAAATGAACAAATAGTAAGATCAATTTTAACAAAGCTGGACAATCAGATTAGTAAGATCAATTTTAACAAAACTGGACAATCAGATTGGGAATGCTATTAAGTCAAGTCACTAAACAAACTACGTAACAGCAATACACTAAAAACAAAGAGCAGTAGCACAACCACGTTATGGAGCCAAGACATCCAGGAAGAATGTCAAATAACTCGGGAATTGCACACGAGGCAAGAAAGAACCACAGAAATCCTAAATATAGTATAAGATGCCATCATCTTCCTCAAGAATCTAGTAATAGTTTGAACAACGAGTATACAATTGTCCAAATACCTAAATCAATATAAATGTTTTGGAAGAAAGGGGGAACTACCACGTAATTAGGATCGGGGATGAACTCGACAGCGTCAGGAGGGGAGAAAGAAAAAAGGCAGGCCTTCAAACCTTTCAATGGAAAGCAAGCGAAAAGCTCGAAGAATGAAAAATACAAACTTCAGCTCTAATTGTACAAAAGGAATGATTAAATTGCAAAGTGACGATCAGAAGAACAACAGTACGCCAATGGATGCATATTTTTGTTCTTCAAAGATGCATCATGAGAAAGGACAAGTGCGTAAAAGAACAGATAAAGCGGGGAAAGAACGAGGAGAACCTCAGATCCACCCCCGTCTATCTCAAAAGAGAAAAAAAGTAATAAAATAATAGACTAGACAAACACCCCATGATCTCTGAAAGCAAGTAAGCATTCAACCGATCGAGTAGCAAACAACCAACCAATCGCTCCAAAATCGCAAGGAAACAGCTCGAATCAACTCAAAAAAAAAAAAGATTAGCTTTTCGGGACAGAGGTAAAAGGAAACAAGGGAAGCATCGAATCCATAGCTGGAAAAGGGGATCAAAGGGGGAACAGGAAAGAGGGAGCCAAAAAAAGCGAGTATACCTTGCCATCGGCCATCTCAGGGCGGTGGGGCGCGGCGGTGGGATTGTGGGCGTCGTGCTCCGGCGGCGGATGATGGGGTCCCAGCGGGAGCGAGGCCATGTGAGGTGGTGAGGGAAGGAGAGGAGGAGGAGGAGGAAAGGGAGTGAAAGAGAAGAAATAGACTACGCTTTTAAGACACTTCTCCAATGTCATAAATGCAACAGAGACCGGAGTAGCAAGTAAACACTTTCTGCTTTCTATTTTAAAAAGCATCAAATAAATAACACAATTTTCTTTATATAACGTAAGTCTTTTCTCGTTGGTTTACTCAGAATGACAATTTTTTACATATCTATGAACTAAAAATAGCATTTACATCATATTTAATCTATATTCCTAAATAAAAATAAATATGAATGTAGATATAAATTTAAAAATAATTTTCCGCACGGATGTTGTATGGATATGGATATAAATATAAATTCACATTGTATTCACATCGTATCTGCATTGCATATTCGCATATGCGAAATTATTATTTTATCTATATATAAGTTATTTAATATATATTATATAGGTAGGTTTGATGATAAAAATACATATGAAATTAGTAATTTATTAATTTTTATGAATTTTAATAATGTATGTTATTATTTTCTTTTTAAATATATTATTCAATATTTTTTATTAAATATCGTGCAGATGACGATGCAGTGTGGATATCCGCATCTGAATGCGGTGTGGATACTCATATTTATATCCGCATTTGAATGCGGTGTGGATACCCATATTTATATTCGTAGGAAATGCGGTATGGGTGCGAATAATAACCATATTCGATCCACTGCCATCCCTAATAACTAGGGATGACAACATATCAAATACGATACGAATGCAACATTATTAATATCTGCACTATATTTTAATAAAAAATAATAAAAATATATATTTAATTAAAAAATTAATAGAGTAAAATGATAATGGTATAATTTATAATATATATAGTGTAAAATAATATATAAGTTGTAGGATAAAATGGTAATTATGTATATACAAATAATGCAATGCGGATACGAATCAAATATAATGTGGATCTGCATTAGTATTCGCTCTTTTTTAAATAATTGATCTACACGGTGCAGATGTGGTATCCTTTATTTACAATAGATATCCAACGATTGTTTTAATTGTCGGTCTATTTAACAGCAATAAGATGAACAATTTATTTTTTCAAATTGTAAAGATACTTTTATTAGTTAAAAATATTTTTGGAGGAAAAATTATTTTATTGCTTCGTTAATTTGACTGATAGAAATATATTCCCTTGTATTGATTTTTTTTTAAAAACTTTTCTTAGTTAGAAGTTTCACATTAGATGAATCAAAATCAATTGGGATTTGAGCGGTCAAAGCATTGCATTCAACTTTGTAGGCAATTTCCAACACCACCATGTTGAACAAAAGAAAAAAGAAAGAAAGTGGGTTTTGACCAACCCAGAAATGAAAAAAAAGTAAACCCTAATCCACAAAGTGGTTGGATCTTCCCAAGTGTGTACATATCTGCAGTATTATTGAGTAATTCTTTTGTCAACCTTCAATGCATCCATATATGTTGGCTCAAATTTCACACCATTAATTGTTTGATTTCCATGCATCCTGACTTTTCATGGAAGATTGGTCAAATACATATCATTTATTTTGTAATAATAATTTTTCAATTAAATTGGGATTGAATATTCGAATGTTGGATGTCTGAAGCTTCTGGTTGTGCCAGTCTGATGCCTGGCTAGAATTAGAAAGATGAACTTTGAACACATGAGTGGAGCCCACCATTTGAGGATACAAAGGAAGTGGACTTAATTATATAATTAAATGCATTGCAATATGTAGTGTATAATATCAAGTGCAAAATGATTGAGCACAAGGCTTGATATATATATATTCATTATTAATAGCTTTCTTTCTCACAAGTCACAACATGAACATGGTGGTCTCCATCTGACAGTTTGCAATCCCTTGGAAGAACATCATAATGCTTGCTCATTTTTGGCCCCCACTGATTAAGATTATATATATATATGGACCATAAAAAAAAAATAATTGTGGTGATAATGATAACAATGATAATATGGGATGTTATTAATAAATCAAATTACTGAAATTTGGAGACAAACCACATAACATGGTCTCTGGAGTCGAGCAAGTTTGATAATCATTGATGCATGATGTTAGCAAAAATTAATATTGTTATGATCAGCTTGATGAGATAATTGATCCACCAATTTTATAGGTCAATCTATTTTAAATTTTTTATGATTAATTGATTAAGTTGCAAGTTTATATTAGATATGGTGTTAATCATGTTATTATAAAAGGTGCATTTCGAGTTGGATGCATTTCGAGGTCATTCGGTGCTTGGTGCGTGCGCTACGGCTAAGCGGAGTAGTTTTTCTGCATTTGTCATGGTCGTGGTCATGAAAAATCACCATTGCGCATGACCACGATTTTTGTCATGCTCCTCGTGCTTTTTGTCATGCTCCTACACCCGGTTTATATTTTCTTGCGTCCAAAGTCCTGTAATTGTTGTTTTACTTTTCGCCTTCAATATCATTCGGCCAGCATAGTCTTTTGAGGGCGCGAATATGGAGCGCGAGGTTGGTACGTGGACCAATGCATGCCCCGTGATGTTAAGTCGGGAAGCCCAATTCGGGACGATAGGCTTATCCCTTGCATGTGATGCAAAGGTGTCGCACGAGTTCTTCCGCACAAAATAATTGGCATGTGACATAGCGACGTGCATTTCATCTATGGCGCTCGAGTCGACGTGCATTACGTCTATGGCACTCGAGTTGCTGATGTAGTGAACCCAATCGATGAACATTCTGACTGCTGTATTCGGGGAGACAAGCATTCGATGATCGACACAAAGACCATGACTTTTGCGCAGGGCAGATGGGCCCCTAAGACGCAAGTCGTTTGCATGCAGAACTGATGGCTCTTAAGTCGTGTGCGCAGAGCAGATCTCTCATAAGACGCAAAGTGGTGTGTAGAGCAAACTCTCTCATAAGACGCAAAGTCCTGCGCAAATGCATATCTATCTCTAGTAAGACGCACACTATGCGCAAAATAGACTCTCTCATAAAACGCGAGGATGGTGCGTATGGTGATGTCCCCTAAGACGCAGCGAAGAGCCGATGGCTCATGAGTCGTCAAGTATGGTGCGCAGGGCGTATGACCCCTAAGACGCAGCGCATAACAGATGACTCGTGAGTCTCCAAGTTTGTGCGCAGGGCTGATGACCCCTAAGACGCTGCGCAGAGCAGATTGCTTGTGAGATGCCAAATTGGTGCGCAGGGCTGATGTCCTCCTAAGTAGCAAGGTTGGTGTGCAAGACAAGATGGCCTCTAAGACGCAAGATTTGTGCACATAGTAGATGGCTCTTAAGACGCAAGATTGACACGTTTGAAATAAGCACTAACGAAGAATAGCTGTGGTGTGGCAGCAATGCTCTTAGTGCGAAGAGTTGGCAGACATTGTGACCCAGTTGGAGAAAATCCCTCAAGTCGTGGTTCGAGGAGCAGCATAAGACTTGTAGCTCGTTGATTTGGGCTCTCAAGAGAGAGCCATGACCTCTACGGGGGATGAGTGAGCAAGCAGTGATCTGTAATACTTGAAGCTCGTTGAGATGAGCTCGGAGGAGAGCGCCATGACTCCTACGGGCGAGTGAGCAAGCAGTGATCGGCTCAAGACGGCGGTAGAGGCAATGCTCCAGTGTGGTGCGGCCACGGAACTACTCATCACTTGGGTGTTGCACAACGACACCCAGATGTTATCCAAGATGAGCGTTGCTTGTATGCTCTTCAAGTCTGGAACTTTCCATTGCCCAATAAGACCGAGACTTGGTGAATCAAGTAGCCTCTTCTTGGTGCCCCTCCAAGCAAGCGTTGCTTAACGGCGCTCGTTTGCTCCACAAGTATGGGACTCTCATTGCCCAACAACAATGAGTTTGAGAATCTTAAAGCCATTTCTTGCAACAACAGGAGATGATGAAACTCAACAATGTTTCAAGTAGTCATTTCCTGGTGGCGGACTTCACGGTAAAACTCGACATGTTGCAGCCCCACTGCGGCGTGTTGTTACTAATGTAGTGTTCCCTTCGACTACTTGTGAAGAATTTACTTTAGCAATTGCAATCTATGTAGAAAGGTGGTGAGGCCGAGGCGAGTTCGACGAGGACGTTGAAGCTTGAAGTGGGGGAGGATGTTAGGGACTTTTCGATTTGCCTGAGCAACGACAGATCATGGCGGAATGTTCTCTACATGTTTGTAAATATATTTTCGCGTCCATGTAATTTTGGCTTCTATTATAGTTCGTACTTGTAAAATCTCTTATGCGATCCCCGAGGGCCCACAATACGAGTTGGATGCATTTCGAGGTCATTCGGTGCTTGGTGCGTGCACTACGGCTAAGCGGAGCAATTTTCTTGCATTCATCATGGCCGTGGCTATGAAAAATCACCATCGTGCATGGTCATGATTTTTGTCATGCTTCTTGTGCTTTTGAAAATCTTGGGGGTGGCACAAGGGGGTTAGGGGTCTCATGTATAATGTAGGAGAGCGTTGACAAACAAAGCGGTTGCCTTGGGCGGAGACGAACGAGTGGCCCATATGGGCGTGTGACCAGTCAATCTTCGCATAAGATAACTTGCGGAGCTCATCCTACACCTGGTTTTATATTTTCTTGCGTCCATAGTCCTATAATTGTTATTTTACTTCACGCATTCAATATCATTCGGCCAACATAGTCTTTTGAGGGTGCGGATATGAAGCGTGAGGTTGGTACATTGACCAACGCATGCCTCGCGATGTTAAGTCGAAAAGCCCAATTCGGGACGAATTCAGGACGATAGACTTATCCCTTGCACGAAATGCAAGGGTGTCGTACGAGTTCTTCCGCATAAAACAATGAGCCCGTGACACATGCTATAAGATGAATTGTCCGGTCCAATACCATACTTAAGTACAAAACACACACACACTAGAAATAGTAGCATTATTATTTTTAAGATCAATTAATTTCTAATATTGAATAGGGGTTAATTAGTTAATTAATCATTTTATCCACGTGCACTGAATAGAGTTAAAATTTAAAACCACATTAATATATAATTTTTATATCAAATTACCACACTTTTAATTTTAAAAATTGGATGGAGGGTAAAACTTTTTTTATTTTTTGAATCGATATTACTATATTCCAATTTCTTTTCGATACCTCCCAAAGAAAATTTTGAATTGGATCCAAAATTAATGGGTTAATGTGATTATGCATTCTTCAAATAAAAATTCATTTTTTGAAGTATCATCGCTTTCAGGCTCTAACAAGATAATTTATATATATATATAAAGAGATTCGATTTGAGACTATCATGCGTAGAAGATTCAATATTGAAATTATTTAAGAGGTTTTGCCTTGTCTGATTGGCTTAAATCATTAGCTGGATTTGTCAAAAGCCAATCTGATTTGAAAATATAGTGATTCAATAGTGGATTTGATAAAAAAAAATTTACTAAAATAAGTATATATAGATGGAGTTCATAATGCAAAGCTGGTTTTTTTCTCAGCCCCAGGTGAAGGGCACTAGTTCTCCCTTGATTAAAAAATTGTGCTGAGATCATGAAAACAATGATTAAACACCTGGGAAATCATTAACCTTACTTTATAAAATCTGGGGCCAAGTCACAGCAACATGGGCTTGGAGTCAAGCTAAGTTTAGAATAATCATTCTGGTAAAGATCATGACTAGAATGGTTTCTTTACATAAAAAAACAGCAGCATTAAGCTGTCAAACAGATCAGCATTTTGACCAAGAAAACCACTCTTGGTTAAACCAGGGAAAACCTACTCTGGTGTTTAATAAAACCTTGGTCTTCTTTAGATTCATTATTATATGTTTGTTTTATGTGCAAGAGAACAGATGACCAGGAACAAGTGCTGTGTCCTGACTTGGAATATAAATGGAGAGAAAAGACTGGTACTGTTTGAAGTTTGAACTTGCAGGTAATTAAGAGTCGGACAAACCAAATTAAGGACACTTGCAAGAAAAGACAGATTCTTGGGCTCCTTTCAATGGCTTGGATGAGACTTTTTTTTGGTTCAAGGGCTATATGACCAAGTTTTTGTTCAAGACTTGGTTTGCTCTCGTGGGTCAGTTGCCAACCTTTGATATCGCTACCAAGCACAGGGAAAGGCTAGCCCCAACTAATGCATTCTTTGCCTTAGTTGAGTAATTAAGATTCTATTGATCATTTCTTCTTAGCACGTCTTTTCTCTCCGTAGGTTTGGCAGTCCATTAGGGCTATCTACGTATCGATTATCCTTTTGTTAGGGAGTGGGATATGACGACTGACTGTTTGATTCCTCTACTCTCGTGTTACAATCCTAATATGACGACTGACTGTTTGATTTTTCTACTCTCGTGTTACAATCCTACTACCTTTTCATGCTTGAGGATCGAAGTAATCTGGTTCAGCTCGGTGTCTCTCTTGGTCAGGTTTAACGCCGGCGAAGGGAGGGAGGGCCTGCAAAAGACACTCCGACGCTCAAATCAGTGAGACTCCCATGTGAATGTAATAAAATTGGAACTTAGGATTACTTGAGGCGTGTCGTCTCCGTATTTATTGCAGGTGGAGGTGATGGCGCCGCTTGATAATCTTGCGGGTAGGAGTGAAAATAGGTCAGACAGCCTGTTAGGGACCTGTGGCCTGGCCTGTATAAGGCCTGGCTTGGCCTAGCTAGTTTAAAAAATAAATTAGGCTAAGGCTTTGAAATGGGTCTGTTTTCTTTATCAAGCCAGACCTAGGCTCAATTTATAACCTATTGAGCCTAATAGGCCGGCCTGGGCCTATTAAGATGATGTATATATAAATATATAAAATATAAAATATAAAATATAAAATATAAAATATTATTTTATTATATATTTACATTAAAATTATTTTAATATAATAACTAATATTGTTTTAATTTAATAAAACACAAGCCACATGCCATAGGCCTGTGGCCTGACCAATATTTTGTATTGAAAGCAGACTTTGTTAACAGGCCATAGGCCAGACTAAGCCAATGAACAGGTCAGGCTCAGGCCAAATTTTAAGCCTATAACAGGCCACTGGCTAGGCCCAGGCCAATTTTCTACCATATAGGCCTGACCTGGCATGTTTCCACCCCTACTTTCAGGGATGTTGCTCAAAATGAATCGAGGCTGATCCCGGAGATGACGGGCTCGTAATGATAAGAAAGGACGTGAATCTCCATGTATGATCGGGTGGGATCCCCGGGTGTTTAGGGTGGCTGGCCACCCTAGGGTTCCTAGAGTGCCCTACAAGGGGGCAACACACCCTAAACACCCTTCATCTTCCCTATTTTCTCAAGATATCAAACCACCACCAAGAACCCTCAACAACCATCAAGATTCCTCAAAAAAACCATTAAGAATTGAAGAGGAAAGGGGGCGGCACAACAAGGTAAGGGGCGGCCAATTGCCCAATATTCAATCCGATAAAATCGTTGCGATCACGATAAAACTCTCAACGCAATCAACCAATTCGATTCGCAAAAAAGCCAACGAAAAATGACAAGAACCCTATGACATAGGGCAACATGGCTGATGAAGAAAAGAGGAAAAAGAATGCTCATCCACTCACCTCTTTTGGAGAAACCGAGAAGGAAGAAGAAGCTAAGGGTCTTCTAAGGTTGAACGACAACGATCTTACGAAATCCGGCACCAGAACTCATCCTCCTCTCGGCGGCGCCTCTCTCTCCTCCTCCTTGAGCCTCGGGTGGCATGTGGCAAAACCCTTGGCCACACGCCCCGGGTTCTATTTTATAGGCGTCTGTTTGGTCCAAATGACCAAAATGCCCCCTGCTTAAGTTATCCGATTAAACTAGTTTGTATCTAACCCGTTCTAACTCTGATTCGAGTTCTGATTGAATTGCTAAATTTATCTCGAGACCTTCTATAATCCTAGCATTTTAAATCACAGAAATAAAATAAATATATTTTCCCTAATTTTTTCATATAAAAAGCTTACCCGAATTAAATTCGGCAACTCTATGCCAATCCGCGCTAACTCGGGCCCCTGGTCCCGTGCTAAGGATTAAAATATTATTTTAAGATTTTGGGTATAACATTGTTGAGCTGTCCTATTTTTGGAACACTGTGAATTAAATTCTAATTGCAGTAATTATCTACAAGGATGCTAAAAATAGGTGTATGCTTGCAATATTTATCATGTATCAAAGATAGATAAATATTAGAGATATATGTGACAAGTTGAACATGAAATCATGACATACCCCTACTAGTAGATGATGGTGAACATTAGAAATTAAATACTTAATTTCAAACCTAGAGACATTATAAGTAGGGACACAAAACTATATACTATAGTCATGATAGTCACACCCTACACCCATAAAAGAAGGGTAATATTTGGAGGTTTGATTGATAGAGCCCGGAATGGGGCTGGGTACGGGCATGACGGGTAGTTGAATGAGTATAGAAATCTTGTGTACACTGTGTATTGTGTACCGTATTTATGATGGCCGGGTTGAGGAGCGTCTCTAGCCGGCATGGCTATTGCCCGACTCAGCAAATGATGAGGGGTCGTGAGATCGCACTAGTGAGCTACGCTGGTGCCAGACCCAATGGCGGTGGGTCACGTCAGTGGGCCACGCTGATGTTAGACCCGAGTTTGAGTTGGATGAGTCATTCCAAACCCGGTGGTGTTACGAAAGCTAGCTAGCCATCCTAGCTGAAGGACCCGAAGATTTGTTTTATGTAGATCGAGTTAAACTGCGCACATTGTGGAATTATGTAATTACATGTTTGTGTGGCTGGTTGAGGCCAAGTATTTATTCATGCTTGTGTGGCCGGTTGTGGCCAGGTATTATTTATGCATGTGGGCCAGATGTGGCCGGATAGCACTTATACTGTATAGGGCCATTATGGCCGAATGCTCTTGTTCATGCAGGTTGGCCAAATGGCTAGGTGGTGTACCAAATCCCTGAGTTTATCTGAGAATTTACTTAATGTTATATATTCATGTATTTGGGATTTAGGTGGAGGTTCGTTAGAACCACTCAGTGAGTTCCTCATGGACTCACGTTTTGTTTAATTTTTGTTTTGCGGAGCCTGACTAGTAAGGTACTGGCTAGTAGACATGGCGCAACTGGAGGGGCAAACGACACCGTTGATCTCGTAGAAGACTGAGTTTAGGGAGTCCTAGTCGAGTCTTGGTTTTTCTTTCATGCATAGTGATGTCTTTGTTTAAAGATATTGGAGTCTGTACTTTCCTTTGAACAAACACTTATTCATATTTGAGCAGTGGTTTCATTTTATGTCAATCTCTTTATTGTCATCATATCTGCATGGTTATAATGCATGAGTTAGGCTTCAGGGTATTTACACATATCCTGACCGGTCATGTGACCCTGAGTTGGGGCGTGACAATATTTTTTAATATCATTTTTATTTATTTATTCAAGGTCAAATGACAATACCGCCCCTCAAATAGATTTTTGACTTTAGTTAGATCTCAACTCGACCAAACCACATACTAATCGGGTCTCGGACCCAACTCGAACCCAAAGTCAAGTTACTCCTAGATTAAGATAAATTCCTCACGTGTAAGGGCTATACCTTCGATCGCATATTTTGGCTATCTCCCAGACTCGCTCCGACGTGCAACCTGAGTATCTGAAATACGAGTATTACAATCCCCTCCCCCTTAAAGAAAATCTGTCATCAAATTTTAGTGTAAGCTAGAGACTCATCAAATCCCAAAACAAGTATGGATACTTCTTGCGCATATCGCGCTTAACCTCTCAGGTGGCCTCTCGTCCAGAGTGGTGCGTAGTATAAGTGGGGCTATGCTAACTCAAGTGATGGTACAATACTAATTCGGCCTCAAGTACGTGGCCACACACTAACACATCAAAATCTAGAAAGGTCACCTCCTCCAGGAGGGCATCGTCCGTAGGCGTCGACACTATACTCCCTTTTATACCAATTCAAAAAGCGAATAAGGAAGAAATGAACGAGTGCGCAACACTTGAATCAAATAGTACGAAAGCCAAAAGGAACACACTACTTAAAGTACCTAACACAACTACCTTGGACGCCTCTGTGCCCTCCTGTATCAAAGCAAACACCTATGCTGGGGCCTTCCTCGAACCAATGCCGTGCTGCCCTCTGCTTTGTGTTTGATCTTCCTGCACAACTGAAGCTGTGGAGATCAATGCATTCCCCGGAGAGGGTACTGGCCTCGCACTGACACCCCTCAGACAGTCTCTCATAAAATGTCAAGTCTGGCCACAAACAAAACATGCATATGTACCCCCGAAACATGGCCCTCGGTGCCTCCTCCCGCACTGGCTACACGATAGGATGTCTGCCCTCTATTGGGATACTGATGATATGGTCCTCTGCCCAAATCCAGATCCTGAGTGTTCCCTAAAACTGCTTTGACCCCTACCAGACTATCAGAAAACTACGACACAAGATTCCTCTGAACTTCAACCTCTTCATAGGAGGCCCATCATTACATTCATCAGGCACCATGGTCTCCTTTCACATGGCATCTTCTACCACCTTAGCAAAAATTGTATCATGAGTATATTGCACCAACTTGCCAATGTACACTTTGAGTCCCTCTACAAAGCACCGCACCTGTGTTGCCTTAGTTGACACAATCAATGGGTTGTACCTGGATAGTCTGGTGAACTCGAGCTCATACTGTTGCACAATCATTCCCCCAGTCTTCCACAATTGCTCAAACTCCTTCGCCCGTATGTCACAGATGCTGCAGGGAAAATACTGCTCTATCAGTGCACCCTTAAATTCTTCCAAAGTAGGCAAGGGCACGTCGGCCCCTCTGCGGGCCTTCCACACTTGAAGCCATTCCTTAGTTGGTCCCGCAACTACAACGCCACCATCTTGTTGGCCCAAGGGTTCTCCCTTGGCCTTGATTTCTATTTTGATGATAACAAACAAGCATTTAATATATTTGTGAAGTTTTGAGTTCAGGTTGAGACTACGATATGCATGCAAAGTTCGTTTGGAGGAATACAAAAATCGGCAAAAATGGCTTCGAAAACGACCGAGTAGAAAAATCTAGAGTTAGGATTAGATTTTATGTAATATGTCTCTAGGAATTTTATCTCAAGCTAATTTGTAATGTTATCCAAGTCAAAACTTGGTAACGGAACCCAGAGATGAAGCGCGCAAGAAGATGGCTGGAAAAAACAACCTCAGCCCAAGTTCGGTCGATCGGTCGGTCGACCGAACAAGGCCAAAAATTGACAATGGCCAATTCGGTCGACCAGACAAAGCAAAAAATTGGCAGTGGCCAATTCTATCGACAGGTCGATCGACCGAAAAAGATAAGAAATTGGCAGTAGCCAATTCGGTCGACCGAATGTGGCCAGAAAGTGGTAGTAGCCCTGCGGTCACTATTGGAGTGAACTGCCAAGTGAACTACTCGTTGGAGTGAACTGCCAATCGACCGAACGACGTCCAACGGGCAGAAAAACACCCGTCGGAGTGAACTGCCAAGTGAGGGGTTATAAATACCCATCACCAACCTTAATTAAGGCCCTCTAACAACTCTCTAAAGCTTCCTAAGTGTGATTTAAGCCTTCCAAAGTTGATTTGCTCGCGCTTGCTTCTCCGATTGATGATTTCTCTCAAGCGCTCATCTTCCCTCGACTCTGGCTTCGTTTCGACCTCAACATCTTGTAGAGTTGGAGGCGTTGAAGGCTTGGAAAAGAGCTCTTTAGCTATTTTCATTGTAATTTTACTTGTTATTTGAACTCGTTTCTTCATTGTTAGCTTGCTAGGTGTGCTAGTGTAAACACTTAGGATTTGCTTTGTAGAATTATGTTTTGCCTAGGTGAATAGGTTCGAGGCATTCTCAAAGGGTTGAGAAGGAAGGTCTCAGTTGTATTCAAAGGGAAACATATAGTCTATAAAGTGTTGGTTAGAAATCCTTGGTGTGGAGCCAAGGTAGTGGAGTAGGCGGTTGGCCAGACCACTTTAATTGTTTGTGTTTGCATTGTGTTGCTCATTTCATATACATTGCTATTTATACTTGTTAAGCATCGTAATTTAGTTGCACGATTAATTTGGTTGCGTTAGAAATCGAATAGAAGTTAAAATTCACCCAACACTATTCAACCCTCCTTCTAGTGTGGGTATTCGTTCAACAATTAATTGATGTCAGAGCAAGGTCGTAGGATTATATTTAACCATCTATCCTACAATTTGGAATATCTAACGATATCCAACTAGCTTAAGGGTCATCTACTCACACTCCACCACTATTTGATGGAAATAACTATGCCTATTGGAAAATTCGTATCAATAGCTTCCTTCAATCACTTGGCATGGATGTATGGAGGATGATCCAAGTAGAGTATAAGCAACCCACTAAGGACATGGACGAGTGGAGTCCGGAAGAAATTAGACTCTTAAATGCAAATGTCAAGGCCATCAATGCACTATATTGTGGCCTATCCATTAATGAGTTTAATAGGATTTCTACTTGTAAGTCAGCCTATGAACTTTGGAGTGTCCTAGAGACCACACATAAAGGCACCTCACAAGTTAAGGAATCTAAGATAAATCTCCTCATGCATGATTACGAAATGTTTAAAATGCTTTCCCATGAATCAATTGATGTCATGTATGCTAGATTTCAAAATATTACAAATGGTTTAGCTAACCTTGGTAGAGACATCAAGGAAGAGGAGAAGGTAAGGAAGCTCCTTCGTTTTCTTTCGAAAGCTTGGGAGCCAAAAGTAATTGCAATCATGATGGAAGCAAAGGACTTGGGGATGTTGAAGCTCACTGAGCTCATTGGGTCTCTCATGGCACATGAGACCCATATTAAGCAATACAAGGAGGAAGATGCCCCCAAAGGCCAGACCATTGCCTTAAAAGCTTCACATCAGGTTGAAGAACCTTCATCATCTGAGGAAGAGATGGACGATTTTGAAGAAATGGCCATGATGGCAAGAAGATTCATGAACTTCATGAGGGGCGGTATGAGAAAAGGAAAAGGAGGATACACATGCTTCAATAGCAACAAAATCGGGCACCTATGGAAGGATTGCCCACTCCTTAAGATGGCTTCTACCTCCAACCCTCACAAGAAAGACAAATATAAGAAGAAGAAGAAGACAATAATGGCTTCTTGGGATGAAAGCAAGTCTTCGTCAAGTGAAGAAGATTCCAAAATTGAAAAGTCAAATCTTTGCCTCATGGCAAATGACAATGAGATGGAGAAGCATCCTTAAGCAAGTAGAAGCACATGGATCTTGGATAGCGGTTCCTCAAAACACATGACGGGTGATATAAATCTCTTCACAACCCTATCAAGCAAGGATGGTAGACATGCGACTTTTGGAGACAATGCCAAAGGTAAGATTGTTGGCATTGGTGACATAGGTATACTTCCCTACCCATGCATTAAAAATATCTTGCTAGTTGATAGGTTAAAAGCATAACTTGATTAGTATATCTTAGTTATGTGATAATGGTTATGTAGTTATTTTTCAAGTATCTAATTGCATCATTAGAAGTGCATCATCTAATGATATTGTATTTATTAGAAATAGGCAAGAAAATATATACACACTAGTTTTAAATGTATTGCCTAATCCTCATGTTAGGTGTTTAGTTGTCATGGAAAATGATTTTTGGTTGTAGCATAGAAGGCTAAGACATGCTAGCATAAGCCTCATCCAAGAAATAACAAAAAGGGACTTAGTTAAAGGTATACCTAAGGTAAAATTTGAAAAGGACAAACTTTGTGATGCATGTCAACATGGAAAATAAGTTAAGTCCTCATTTCATAGCATTAATCAAGTTAGTACATCTAGACTATTAGAACTTGTGCACATGGATCTCTTTGGTCCTTATGATGTGGCAAGTCTAGGTAGAAAATTATATTGCTATGTTTTGGTTGATGATTTCTCGAGATTTACATGGGTTTTCTTCCTAGCTAAAAATAATGAAACTTTTGATTTCTTTAAAAAGTTTGCTAGGAGAGTTATAAATGAAAAAAGAATTTCAATTTTGAAAATTAGAAGTGACAATGGAGGAGAATTTAGAAATAAAAAGTTTTTTGAATTTTATGATGAATTAGGTATTGAGCATACCTTTTCTTCCCCTAGAATCCCTCAACAAAATGGGGTGGTTGAAAGGAAGAATAGAACCTTGCAAGAAATAGCTAGGACCATGCTTTTTGAAAATAATTAGCCTAAGTACTTTTGGGCCGAAGCCATAAATACTTCTTGTTATGTGCTTAATCGTGTTTTGTTAAGACCAAAAATCAAGAAAATACCTTTTGAGCTTTGGAATGATAGAATCCCAAGTGTGGGATATCTTCGAGTTTTTGGATGCAAATATTTTATCTTAAACACTAAGGAACATCTAGGAAAATTTGACTCATGAGGGTATTTTCCTAGGTTATTCTACTAGTTCTAAAACTTATAGAGTTTATAATCGTAGAACTATGATAGTTGAAGAATCTATGCATGTCACCTTTGATGAAACTAATGATTCTTCTAGAAATGTTAAGATTGTGAATGTAGGTAAGGAACTTGAGGAATTGACATTTCATGACAAGGAGGTTGAAGGAAAACAATGATGAAACTCATCATGAAGAGCCTTCATCCTCAACCTTACCTCAAGGTGAAGAAGAAGAAGAAGAAGAAGAAGAAGAAGAAGAGGAAGCTCTACCACCTCTCCCAAAAGGATATCGGTTGATAAGAGACCATCCAATTGACCAAGTCATTGGAGCGCCATAAACGGGAGTGGTAACACTCTCTAAACTCAAAAACAATTGTCAATATGTAGCTTTCATATCTCAAGTAGAGCCTAAAAACATTAAGGAAGCCACAGAAGATGAATTTTGGGCAATTGCCATGCAAGAGGAACTAAATCAATTTATTAGGAATGATATTTGAGATTTAGTACCTAGACCTAGTGGACAAGCCGTAATTGGGACTAAATGAGTGTTTAGAAACAAGTTGGGTGAAAGAGGTTTAGTCATTAGAAACAAAGCTAGGTTAGTGGCCCAAGGGTATAATCAAGAGGAATGAATAGATTACAATGAAACTTATGCTCCCGTAGCTAGATTAGAACCAATTCACATGCTTTTAGCTTATGCAAGTTTGAAAGGTTTTAAGCTTTTTCAAATGGATGTCAAAAGTGCATTTTTGAATGGCCTTATTGATGAAGAAGTTTATGTTGAGCAACCCCTCGGTTTTAAAAGTTTTGAATTCCCAAACCATGTTTTTAAACTTAAAAAGGCTTTGTATGGTTTAACACAAGCCCTTAGGGCTTGGTATGAACGACTTTCCACGTTTTTGATTGATCAAGGTTTGGCATTGGAAAAGCCGATGTTTCTCTCTTCATTAAAAATGATAAAAATGACATTTTGGTTGTGCAAATTTATGTGAATGATATTATATTTGGTGCTACTAATGAATTACTTTGTGAGTGGTTTGCAAAGTGTATGCAAGAGGAGTTTGAGATGAGCATGATGGGAGAACTCTCATTCATGCTTGGTCTCCAAATCAAGCAAACCAACAAAGGGATCTTCATAAATCAAGTCAAATACACAAGGGAGCTCATCAAAAGGTTTGGGATGAATGAAGCCAAGATAGCTTCTACACCAATGAGCACATCTATTAAGCTTGATAAAGATGAAGATGGTGTAAAGGTAGATGAAAAACGATATCGAGGTATGATCGCTAGCCTTCTCTATTTAACCGTAAGTAGACCCGTATCATGTTTAGTGTTTGTGCATGTGCTAGGTTTCAATCTTATCCTAAAATGTCTCACTTAAGTGTGGTCAAACGCATATTGAGATATTTGAAAGGCACGGTTGACTTAGGATTATGGTATCCATGTAATGCATCTTTCGATTTAATTGGTTTTTCGGATGCCGATTTTGCCAGGAGTAAAGTAGACAAAAAAAGCACTAGTGGGTGTTGTCAATTCCTAGGGATGAGTCTTGTTTCTTGGTTTCCAAAGAAACAAAACTCGGGTGCTCTTTTCAACTACCGAAGCGGAATACATCGCTGCGGCTAGCTGTTGTGCACAAGTCGTTTGGATGAAACAAACCCTTTTAGATTATGGACTTAAATATTCATTTATACCCATACATTGTGATAATACTAGTGCAATTAATTTAACAAAAAATCAAATTTTACACTATAGGGCACCATTTTCTTAGGGATAATGTAGCTAAGAAAAATATATCCGTGGAATTTATATCCACCGATAAGCAACTTGCGGATATATTTACAAAACCCTTAAATAAAGAAAGTTTTACAAATTTAAGAATGCAATTTGGGATTTGTACTTTGCCAAGTGTTTAAACTTTCAAAATTTACATGCCTTTTGAAAAATTGTATTTCATGTAGTATTATCACACTTATGTATTGCCTTGTAATGAGGCTTTGCGACTTATCGATGTTTGCCTTCTATAGGCTTACATTGATAAGAAGGACTATAGTGATAGATGATACTCGGTTTTATTGATGAAACTCATCAACAGTACCTTAGTTCTTACCCTTTTTGATTGATGTCAAAAGGGGGAGAAAAAGCAAGATCACATGTGTTTTATAATGCATATGGATAGGGGGAGCATATATCATGTTGCAAAATAGGTTGTGTATGGCTTAACTCAAACTCACAAATGATACTTAGAGTACTTAGAGTTTTATAGAATTTCATGTTTTGTTTGTCTTCATCAAAAAGGGGGAGATTGTTGGCCGAAGGGTTCTCCCTAGGCCTCGATCTCTATTTTGATGATAACAAACAATCATTTAATATATTTGTGAAGTTTTGAGTTCAGGTTGAGGCTATGATACGCGCGCGAAGTTCGTTCAGAAAAATATAAAAATCGGCAAAAATGGCTTTGAAAACGAGCGAGTAGAAAAATCTAGAGTTAGGATTAGATTTTATGTAATATGTCTCTAGGAATTTTATCCCAAGCTAATTTCTAATGTTATCCAAGTCAAAACTTGGTAATGGAACCCGGAGACAAAGCGCGCAAGAAGATGGCTGAAAAAAATAGCCTCAACCCAGGTTCGGTCGACCGGTCGATCGACCGAACAAGGCCAAAAAATGGCAGTGGTCAATTTCGTCGACCGGTCGGTCGACCGGATAAAGCAAAAAATTGGCAGTGGCCAATTTGGTCGATCGATTGGTCGACCGAAAAAAATAACAAATTGGTAGTAGCCAATTCGGTCGACTAGTTGGTCGACCGAATGTGGCCAGAAAGTGGCAGTAGCCCTATGGTCGCTGGGCGGTCGATTGATGATCAACCAACAAGCGATCTGACGATATCCAACGGGCAAAAAAATACCTGTTGGAGTGAACTGCCGAGTGAGGGATTATAAAGACCCGTCACCAACCTTCATTAAGGCCCTTTAACAACTTTCTAAAGCTTCCTAAGTGTGATTTAAGCCTTCAAAAGTTGATTTGCTTGTGCTTGCTTCTCCGATCGATGATTTCTCTCAAGCGCTCATCTTCCCTCGACTCCAGCTTCGGTTCGACCTCAATATCTTGTGGAGTTGGAGGCATTGAAGGCTTGGAAAAGAGCTCTTAGTTGTGGTTTACTCTTTAGCTCTTTTCATTGTAATTTTACTTGTTATTTGAACTCGTTTCTTCATTGTTAGCTTGCTAGGTGTGCAAGTGTAAACACTTAGGGTTTGCTTTGTAGAATTGTGTTTTGCCTAGGTGAATAGGTTCGAGGCATTCTCAAAGGGCCGAGAAGGAAGATCTCGGTTGTATTCAAAGGAAAACACATAATCTATAAAGTGTTGGTTAGAAATTCTTGGTGTGGAGCCATGGTAGTGGAGTAGGCGGTTGGCCGAACCACTCTAATTACTTGTGTTTGTATTGTGTTGCTCATTGATATACCTTGCTATTTATACTTGTCAAGCATCGTAATTTAGTTGCATGATTAATTTGGTTGCATTAGAAATCGAACTCGAAAGAAATCGAATAGAAGTTAAAATTCATCCAACACTATTCAACTCCCCTTCTAGTGTGGGTATTCGTTCAACACATCTGAGCTGCTGCTGCAGTAGTGCACACCTCACATAGCTCGAAATAGTCACTCAAGAAACTAGTAAGCTCCACCTTTAGGTCTATGCCATGAACTCAGGTGGTCTCAATCTAACAAAATCCACATAGGGCACTCCATCCTCGGCCAGCTCTCTTTGGTCCATTGTCCTCACTACAGGTGGAGCGAACCTCGCTGCTACATGATCAGTATGTACTTGAGAAATCGACGATGGATGTTGATATTGCTGTCTCATTTCCCGATCACAACGAAGCTCCTCCACTCGAGCCTCAAGTTGTATCACTCTTGGATCTTGCTCAACCTCCTATGTCACTACCTGCCTTAAGCCTCCAGCCATATGACCATGGCCCTGACCTCGGCCTCCTCACCGTCCCGCAGAATTTCTTCTGCCCTCGCCTGTCACTGAGTTACTGCCTACTACCATATTCCGAGAATAATACAACAATTCAAGCATTAAATACTATTGCTAAAATGAGAAAATAATTACATACCACTGGCGCGCAAGCTCATTTCAATCTTTCCCCCTAGGATATGACACACCATATGACGACACACTAGAAATGTCCTATATGATGCTCCCACAACATATTGTAGTAGTCATGACCTACTACCTTGCTCTGATACCATTTTATCATGCCCAAACTCAGGTTCACGTGACCGGCCGGGAGTACTAGTTGTACCTCGAAGCCTAACACAAGACTACAATAAAATAAATGCAGAGGAATGCATCAACAATGATCCTATAAATTGGGTTCCAAACTCGGATATGATAACAACATGACCCTAATGAATCAAAGTAAATGTCTCACATGAGACTACAGTAGCAAACACAACTCAACATCAATTACAAAACCCGACTCTCTAACTACGACTAGGGAAAGTCTCCTCACGGAGCTTGTGTCGCCAACCACATCAAGCATCATGAGCCGTACTTGAACCTGTACACACAGGTAGGAGGGCATGAGTCTACAACTTAGTGCGTGGCGATCAAGCCCTCTCAAAAGAAATCGGCAATATAATATCAACAATAGTATAGAAAAACTAAATCAATATCCACAGCATAAATATGTGGAAGCTCATCGATCAATCACACAATATAGAGATGTGTATTCATAATCATATACACAGACAAAGTATGGAAGGTAACCCCTCTAGTAGTTGCCTGAACCGACTGGGTATGCATACTAGCCACTATCGCATCATCCACATAGCCCCTCTAGCCGCTACTGCGTAGCCCCTCTAGTCGATGCTAGCCGCTATCGCATTAACCTCATAGCCCCTCTAGTCGTCACTAGTAGCTATCATATAGCCCCTCTAGCCGATGCTAAGCACTACCATGTCACACTCACAACCCATCTAGTCATCGCTAGTCGTCGTCTCATAGTCCCTCTAGCCGACACTAGCTGTCATCATGAATGGCTGGGAATATCCCTCCAACCAAGCCAATCATCACAGTAATGTCGTATAAAGAATAACAAATACAATACAAAACAACAGATAAGTAGCGATATAGGTAAAGTCTTGCCATACCTCGGCATGTTATTCGGCCACACCAACCGCTAACAATCCACGCACAATATCATCAAATCACACATTTCCATAGTTCGATAATAGTAAAAAGTGTGTGCATGATAGTCTCAAGAAAAATAGCCCTTGATAGGGGCAAAATAGGTTTTCATAACACTTAGTCAAAATTTATAAGTCTCTCAAATAGTTTCTGGACTTGACTAGTACTGTTGGCTCAGTCGGATTAGACCTAGTATCTCCCTGAAACCCAACTTGAGCTAGACCAGACAGCCTCATCCGGAGGCTCCACCCGGCCATACTCTAAAACCTGACTCGAGCCAAACCGAATGGCTCCGCTTGGGGACTCCACCCGGCCATACAAGGACATGCATGCCCTTCCTTATCACGAAGGATACACCATTACATGCCCTTTGGGATCAGTCTTGACCCATTCTGAGCAATATCCCCACAAGATTGTCAGGCGGCGTCATCACATCCACTTGCAATAAATACAGACACGACATGCCTCAGGTAACCTAAGTTCCATTTCCCATTACCTCCACCTTGGAGATCAACTAACTTGAGCATCGAAGTGTCTTTTGTAGGCCCCCTCCCCCCTACTGGAGTTGCACCTGACCAAGAGAGACACCGAGTCGGACCAGACAACTTCGTTCCTTAGGTAGGAATATTTGGCGCCCACCATGGGGCCGAGTAAAGCTTACCTCCCCCATAATGGTTGGAACCTGGAGCCAAGTGACCACCGCCGCACGCCATCGACAATGACCCAATGACAACGATCATCCACAACCTAGTGACATTGAAATAGCGAGGAGCGATGCTCCAGCACTAACCCAACTCCCTCTAGAATCATCCCAGTGTCGAACAAACAACCCAGAGGCGGAGAACCAGTGGTTAGTGGCCCAAGTCGATATGCTTCTATGGTCTCGGGAACAACACTAGGCCGGCCCCTAATGGCTCATGTAGGCAACCTTGGAACGTGGAAAAACATAGAGACTTCACAATAGGGAGATATCTACATGTCATTAAGGTATGGTTAAATGTAAAGACCTATACTTAGGGAATTTATGGAACTTAGGTACACATAGAGACACATGGCTCCTATTATGAACACTACATTGAGATGACCCATGGAGGGCGTGTAGGGGCCGAACCCCCCTTTTGGAAATACCTGGGTAAGGGTAGGCCGGCCCTATGAATTATGGGTAGGTTCACAAGGAGCTTAGTTTACTATCGTTAGGTGCTAATTATGTTTAGTTATGCCTTGTGTAATTTATCTTCATGCTTAATATTGCTAGTGTTTACATGTCGTCTTATGTTGATACATGCCTATGTCATGCGCCTATGATGGTATGCGGGTTGAGATATAATTATTTTCCTTATGACATTTGTTATGTGATGTATGGATATGATGATATATATATTCATGGCATGTTCGTATTATGGTTTATAATTATGTAGCATGAACATTATGGCTTTTAGACATGTGAGATGCGATGTATGGCATGAGGACATGGAGGGGCCGAGGTATGGCCATAGCATATTTATGATATACCTGTATGTGTGTCTGCTTTGCTTGATGCATGATCCTGGAAGCCCCACTGATGAGGGGAGAGTATGCCCCAAAGAGATGGTGTTGGGTACTATTTCTGGAATCCCGACCGGTGAGGGGAACGTATGCCCCAAAGAGACGATTCGGAAGAGCCCGTTCCGGTGAGGGGGTATGCCCCAAAGAGGCGGTCTTGGGCTAGATGGTAGTACGGAGGCCACACCGACTACCTACCCTATATGGCTAGTTGGACATGTGTTCCATACTCTATTGGATTGACGGGTCCCGGATGGCCTACTTGCTATTTGGTGTGTTTATTGATATGATTTATTACTTGCTTGACGATGGTTATGTTATCGGTTGATGTACTATGTGGTACAGGTGGTGGTTTGCGTATGGGTTATACTATACATGGTTGAGATATTATTATGCTTGTTGTTATATCATGTATGGATGAGTAGATATGCATGTTGGTAATTTCTTATGAGTTATACTCTTACCCATTATATGCTTATTTACTCAATGGATTCCTTATTGATGGATATGGTGGTTTGAGGACTGATCCGCTCACTAAGTCCTAGTTAGACTTACTCTTTATTATGATAAAGCTTTGCCAACTCCACCTTTGAGGCTGAGGATTGGCCTTCTGCCTCTCTTACTTGAGCATTCAAGCGACCAATATCACCAGTCTTGGACTCTAGAGCCCTCTTCAGTGGCTCAACCTCACGAGAATAGGCCTCTGACGCCCTCGACAAAAACCTTAGGCCGAAAAGATTGGTTTGATAAAATTCCCACGGATCCACCCCCTTAGGAAACTGCACCTGGGCACCAAGGCGAACACGCCTACCACCTTCAAAAGGTGCAACTGGTTGCAGAGATGCCGACGGGTGACTTCCTGTCACCACTGTGGGTGCGACAACAACACCCCCGCCGGAAGCACAATTATTTGAGGGCTTGGACTTCACTAGCACTCCTAACCCTCTTTTGCTATATTAGAGGAAATCTGGGGGAGTTGGAGAATTTGAAGGTGTGAACCGCCCGACCACCTCTGGGTCAGAAGGCATTGTAGACCTCAGAACTCGAGACTTAACAAACTTCAGTAAACTCTATACCAAGGGAGTGTTACCTTTACTGCTAAGATATTTATCTCTGCCAGTCGCGTGCGAGTGCTCAGAGCCTTCAACATAAAGACATTCGTCCTATATGAACCAAAAGAAAACAAGTGAGTATTTTTTGAATGAATGAAATACTGAATACCTATGTACTACAAACCTACCTATGTACTCTAGAACCAAGGACTCGTCATGACTTCATTGGAATATCTCATGCAGAGCGAGGGGGACAGAAGGACAATTCTGTGACAAAAAGGTGACCATAACTTTGTCCTCAAGGGGAACACTTCCATCCTCAAAATCCTGAACGGAACGAGGCTCCGACCTCCAAGACAAAGGAAATCTCTATGTGCATAAATGCTCTTCCAGAAAGAATGGCCAAAGGTCCTCTCACGATCTAACCCTAAAATAACGGGTCTTGAAGCCTTTATACGAACTCTTGTATAGAGCAAAGAGCTTCATCCAAAGAATGGCATTGAAAGACATCCACAGTCCTTTTTGTGCCCCTTTTGCTTGGAAAAGGGAGAATAACATATAGAGGCTTGGCTTAATCTCGAGACACTCCATCATAATTTCAAAACATCGAACAAATGCCCAACTATTCGGGTGCAACTGTGTGGGAGCGACATTCACCAAATTCAAGACACTATGCTCGAAATCGGTAAAAGGAAGACGAACCCCAAGCTTGTCAAGTAATGTCTGGTACATAAAGACAAATTCCGAGTCGGTGTGATGATACACTTGATTCGACAACATGCACGGAAGACATTCATAGTCCTCCTCGATGCCCTCACGGGCAATGGACACACTATCCTGGAAAGTCAAAATGCTATCTAGGCCGATCATCATTGAGCCCTGCAACTTCACATCTTCTTGAACCCAGGAATAGGAATTTGGATCCCTCCCCGACATCCCAAACTATGATTTCACGACAGCACTTCTCTTCACCATCGGTCCAACAAAGATTGTAGAAACCCTAGAACGGGGACGAGTTAGTGCAAACCTACTGATCTAAGGTAGGACCTATGAAAGCCGAGACAAAGCATCAGAAAACTCACCGAAAAAGAAAAGGAAGATGACAATAGCCGGACAGGCAACCCACGAAGTTGTCGCCGAAGAGAATCTTCAAAGCACAAATTTAATAACATGTTATCATAATCATATGTACAAATGAAGTATGTAATGTAGCCACTCTAGTCGCTGCCCCGTACTGACTGGGCACGCGTACTAGATGCTATCTTGTAGCCCCTCTAGTTATGGCCCAAACTGCCTAGGTCCATACTATCACAGACGGACCTTCGTGGCCACCTGAATTGTAATACCCCGGTTTAGTCCCACATCGGGAGTATGTTGGATGTGGTGTTGGCTTATAAGGCTTGATGGGTGTGCTACCATCAACTTCAGCTTAAGCATTTTAATTAGGCCAATAGATTAGCTTATGAAGTTGATGGATTAGTTATCCCATCAAGCGGGTTGTAACAAATGGTATCAGAGCAGGACCTAGTCCTAGGTATGGTGAGGGAGCCTATGTGAGAAAGGGCTGCCCGGGTGATGGAGTGGAGCCGCTACTACGCTAGGCCTCACATGCCGCCGACTTGGGTGTGATTTTGGGCTATGTGTTAGACTCGACTTGGGTCTTGACGAGGACGTCAAGACATAGGTGGGGGAGATTGTAATACTCCAGTTTACATCGGGAGTATGTTGGATGTGGTGTTGGCTTATAAGGCTTGATGGGTGTGCTACCATCAACTTCAGCTTAGCATTTTAATTAGGCCAATAGGTTGACCTATGAAGTTGGTGGGCCAGTTATCCCATCAAGCGGGTTGTAACACGAATGTCCGTTTGGCTCCCTTGTCCCCGCAAGGGATGAGCCTTGGGCCAAGGTCGCTTTGACAATGTCATAAGTCACGGGTTCCTAATTTGCTCGTCTCAAAGCCTACAGACGCTTGGGCGCAAAAACGTTTGGGCCAAATGGCCATTTGTATGGAAAATGCTTGCGAATGCAAGAGCGAATACAAGAGCGAATGCAAGAGTGAAAGCTTGACTAGAGTCCCTAATCTATGTCGGGTATTATACTCGTGGCCTCTACCCCCCAAGTGCCACCCACAGGATTCCCAAAAGCACGTGGAGCATGACAAAATTTCTATTGCTGCACACTCCCACCGGCCATGCCACGGCTAGTAAACGAGGGTCGTTTCCTAGCTGCGGGCGATAGCAGTGGACAGTGTGCAAACGTTTTACATGAATGCTTATGATGCGATATTTATAATGCACGTTATGGACCATCATGGCATGTACAGGACTTGACAAATCCGAGGGTCCCTAACATTCTCCCTCACTAGTCGACACCCTCATCGACCCGTTCTTAAATGTGGTGATGATGTCTTCTTCATGTCGCATGGTGCTCTCCTTCTCCTAGCTAGTTACCGGTAGGAAGTGTCACTTTGCGGTCCGCCAAAATCTCCTCCGCTTGACGTTGAACCGCCTTGGTTGTGGCAGGTAAGAAGATTGCAATGTTGTGTTCGTCATCATGTGGGTCAACATGGTAGGGCTTCAGGTTGCTCACATGGAAGACGGGGTGTATTTTGCACCATGCTGGCAATTGAAGTCAATAGGCCACCGGCCCTACCCTTTTGATGATGGGGAAGGAACCTTTGTATTTGCGTACGAGGCCCTTGTGTATCTTGCACCGAAAGACTATGAGGGATGCTGAGTGGAGTCTTATCAGTACTTGATCCCCGACCTTGAATTCTCGATGTCTCCTTCACTCATCGGCTCACTTTTTCATTTTGTGGGCTACTGATTCAAGATAGGCTCGAGCGATCTCTTGATTTTGTTGCCACTCTTTGGCTATTTGATATGCAGCTGGACTGCTTCCCGTATAGCCAAGAATTAGTGAGTGGGGTGTGTTTGGTTGTCGTCCCAATAAAATCTCGAAGGGACTCTTGTTGGTTGCGGAGCTCCTCTGCAAGTTGTAGGAGAACTATGCTACATCTAGCAGCTTCACCCAGTCCCTTTGGTTCGCCGCCACGAAGTGTCAGAAGTATTGCTCAAGTAGTGCATGTATGCAATTTGTTTGCCCATCTGTTTGAGGGTGTAAGCTCATGGAGAAATATAGTTGAGACCCCAATAATTTGAACACCTATGTCTAGAATCTACTAAGGAATCATGGATCTCGATCACTGATGATGTTCCTTGGGATGCCCCAATGTTTCACGACGTTCTGCATCACGAGCTTTGCGGCTTAACTTGTTCTACAGTGCGAGGGAGCGGCCATGAATGTGGAGTATTTGGAGAAACGATCCACTACCACCAGGATGGAACCGAACTCCCCCACTTTAGGTAGACTTGCTATGAAGGCAAGGGAGATGCTTTCCCATGGCCGCTCGGGAATAGGCAGGAGTTCGAGGAGACCCGCCGGCTTTTGCCTCTCGCGCTTGTCTTGTTGGCAAATCGGGCATATCTTCACATACTCCTCGACATCGTCTGCCATCTTTGGCCAATAGAACACCCTTTCCAGTAGGGCCAAGGTTCGGTGTACGCTAGGGTGCCCTGCCTAGAGAGTATCGTGACACTCCTTTAGCAAGTCTTTGCGCACGCCATCTGCCCTAGGCACGTACAATCGATTTCCTTTGGTGAAGATGAGTCTGTCTTGGATCAAAAACTTCCTTATCTTCCCATCCTTGATGAGCTTGAACAGTGCCTCCGCCTGGGTGTATTTGAGCAAGCCCATGCTGATCTACCTACGGAAGTTGGATTGTACTTGACTCACACTGCTCCCTGTTTCTCCTTGAACGGTTGCAACCCATTCTATCTTGCGGCTTAAGGCATCCGCCACCATGTTGGAACATCCCGGCTTGTATCCCATTGTCATGTCAAACTCGGCTAAGAAGTATTGTCATCGTGCTTGCTTCGATGAAAGCTTCTTATGAGTCTGAAAGTAATTATGCGCTATGTTGTCCGTCTTCACAACAAAGCGAGATGCGAGCAAATAGTGCCTCTAAACATGAAGACAATGCACTATTGCCATAATTTCCTTTTCGTGTGCGGGATATCGTCGCTTCATGTCATTCAGCTTACGACTCTCGAAAGAGACGAGATGTCCTTCCTACATAAGGACACCTCCAATGACATAGTCGGAGGCATCAGTGTGGACTTCAAAGGGCTTCCCATAGTCAAGAAGCTTGAGAACTAAATATCACATCATAAGCATCTAAGTAAAACGTTTGCACACAGTCCACCGCTCTCGCCTGCAGCTAGGAAACGACCCTCGTTTACTAGCCATGAAATGGCCGGTGGGGTGTGCGGGCCATGTAATTATGCATTCAAAAGTGTTCGCGCACCACCCACTGCTCTTGCTCAAGACTAGGAAATGACTATCGTTTACTAGCCGTGGTATGGCCGATGGAGGTGTGTGGCCATAGGAATTTTGTCATGCTCCTCGTGCTTTTGGGAACCCTGTGGGTGGCACTTGGGGCGTAGAGGCCACAAGTATAATGCCTGACATAGACTGGGCACTCTGGTCAAGCTTTCGCTCTTGCATTCGCTCTTCTATTTGCTCTTGCATTCTCACGCATTTTCCATATACAAACGGCCATTTGGCCAAAACATTTTTGCGCCTAAGTGCCTAGAGGCTTCAAGATGAGCGAATTGGGAGCCTGTGACTTTTGACATTGTCGAAGTGACCTTTGCCCGAGGCTCATCCCTTGCGGGGACAAGGGAGCCGCATGGACATTCGGGTGGCCACGAATGTCCATCCGTGACAGTTGGTATTAGAGCGAGGTCAAGCTCGCAAAGCATTGGTGCAAGCAAGCGATGCAAATCGTCAAAAAATTCGTGCTTTCGTCGTTGGAGATGAACGACGTTGGGGCACTCGACAATCTTGTAGGAGAGATTTTCTGGACCAAGCATGGCTCCCAAAGGAGCCAGTGAAACGAGTGGTGTCGCCCAAGCCAGGAAGTTGCATCATTCAACGGCTTGGAGAGTTGGAAACATTGGGGATGACCCAACGCAAGCTCAACAAGCTAAGCCAGGAAGTCACATCGTTCAATGGCTTGGAGAGTTGGAAACATTGGTTGCCGCCCATGATGTGGCAATCAACGATCTCGAGATTGACATGGGCCAACAAGTTGGCTGGTCGACGCATAAGAAGTTCTAGATTCAAGGCTAGAGGGACTCCAGGACGACACTCAGGTGACAGTCAAACAGCTTCAGGAGGAGATTGTAGAGCTAAGGGATGCACTTTCATTCCTAACCCAAGAGATCCACTCAGGTGGTGGCAACTCCCAAGAACGCGAAACGCTACAACACCACATCGAAGCACCTGAGTGAAAGCCTTACAACGGGGCTCAAGATGCTAAAGCGGTAGAAAACTTCCTCTTCGACTTGGAGCAGTACTTCAAGGTTACAAGGACAATCGGCGAAGACATGAAAGTGCCTGTTGCAACCATGTATCATGTCTGAGGATACAAAACTTTGGTGGCGGATCAAGTACGATGACATTCAAAAGGGACATGCCAAGATCAACACTTGGGATGAACTCAAGCGGGAATTGAAAGCAAAATTCTTTCCCGAGAATGTGGAGTTCATCGCTCGACGGAAACTGCGACAACTCCGTCACAACAACTCAATCCGGGAGTATGTGAAGGAGTTCTCAACCATTATGTTGGATGTACTGGACATGGCGGAAATAGATCAATTGTTCACGTTCTTAGGAGGCCTAAAATCGTGGGTACGACGGGAACTCTCCAGGAGGAACGTCAAGACTTGTCTGAGGCGAAGATCGCAATGAAATGACTCACAAACTATACTTCCGAAGAAAATACAACTAAGGTGGCACCCTTCAAGCCAAGATTCCTAAGACCTGACAACCCTAAGGGCAAAGGGATCATAGGCGATACAAGGTGGAAAGACCACTCCCAAAGATAATAGCCTCCGTGGGGACCTCCTCAAAGGGAGTACCCTCCGAGAGGGAACCAACAGAGATTTTTTCCAACTTGCTTACTGTGTAGAGGACCACACATGGCCCGAGAATGCCCATAGCCACAAACTTTGAACACCATTATAGCAGAATCTATGGCGGAGAATATAGCCAACATCACCGCAAAGAAGGAGAAAGCCAAGTCTCCTTCAATTCCCGACGCGGGGCCTTCAGGGAACTACTCAAGCAAGGACGAAGACACAGAGAGGCCCAACATGGGAGCAGTGTGGCTCCTCAATGCTCTTAAGACTCAAGTGGGGGAGCGAAGCCCAAAGGGGGAACCCACAAAGAAGCACAGGAGCTGATGTTCATCCACATTGAGCTTAAGGCAGAAGCACCCGAGTGATGGTCGACTCGAGAGCAACACATAATTTTATTGCCAAGGGAGAGGGGAAGCGACTGGGACTCAAGCTAGAAAAAAGCTCGAGTCATGTCAAAGTGGTGAATTCGGAGGCACAAGAAATCAACAACGTCGCACGGGACATCCCACTGAAGATAGGAAGATGGAGGGGGCAAGCCAACTTGATGGCGATACCCCTCGACGACTACCTAGTTATTTTGGGGATGGAGTTCCTCAAGTTTGCGAAGGTGGTGCCCATGCCCTTCCTCGACACATTTTGCATGATGGGAGAGAACAACCCGAGCGTTATTCCAACGGTGAATTTGACATCAGGAAGCGAGAACAAACTACTTTTTGCAATACAAGTGAAGAAAGGAGGCTGACGGGGCGAACCCACAATGGTGACTACGGTGAAGCTAGAAGGGCCACTCAATGGGGCATAACGAGAACCCGTAACAATTTCTAGAATACTCAACGAGTTCGAGGACGTGAAGCTAAATACTTTGCCTCCAAGGAGAGGGGAGGATCATCGAATGGAGCTGGAACCGGGGACTAAGCCCCCATACTGATCGCCTTACAAAATGACACCACTAGAGTTGGCAGAATTTCAAAAACAACTCAAGGAGCTACTCGATGGAGGATTGATCCGTAGCTCCAAAGCTCCATTCGGGGCCCCTGTGCTATTCCAAAAGAAGAAGGATGAGATTCTCCGCCTCTGCGTGGACTATCGGGCCTTGAACAAAGTGATAGTGAAGAATAGGTACCCCATCCCGCTCATTATGGACTTGTTCGACCAACTTGGCCAAGCAAGTTATTTTTCCAAGTTGGACCTGAGATCGGGCTATTGGCAAGTGCTTGAAGGTGATGAAGGAAAGACCACTTGCGTAACCCGCTATGGAGCCTATGAATTCTTGGTGATTCCGTTCGGCCTCACGAATGCTCCAACAACTTTTAGCACCATGATGAACCAACTGTTCCATGAGCACTTAGACAAATCCGTCATGGTGTACATAGACGATATTGTGGTCTACGGTAGGACCCTGGAGGAGCACATCCGACACTTGAAGACAATTTTCAAGATTATTCGGGAGAACACTTTGTTTGTGAAGCAGTAGAAGTGCTACTTTGCCCAAGAAGAAATTGACTTTTTGGGACACCGCGTTGGGGGCAGAAGAATTCGAATGGACGACGTAAAAGTCCGCGCCGTGGTAGAATGGCAACCACCCACAAAAGTCACAGAGCTCAGGTCATTCCTTGGCTTTGTGAATTACTATCGACGATTGATCGCCGGCTACTCGAGGCGAGCAACTCCACTGACAGACTTGCTCAAGAAGGAAAAAGCATGTCATTGGTCTCAACCTTGAATGGAGGCATTTGAGGACCTGAAGCATGCAGTGATCGAAGAACCTTACAATGCACATTAGGGACCGTCATTACACGTACAGGGCTTGACAAACCCAAGGGTACCTAACAATACACTAGCCTCTATCACATCATTCTCATAGCCCTCTAGTCGTCGCTAGCCACTACTACGTAGCCCCTCTAGCCGACGCTAGCTACTATTGCCTCAACCTCGTAGCCCCTCTAGTTGCCGCTACCCGTTGTCATATAGCCCCTCTTGTCAATGCTAGCTGCTACCATATCACACTCATAGCCCCTCTAGTCATCGCTAGTCGCCGTTACATGGCCCCTCTAGTCGACTCTAGCCGCTATCATGAATGGTTGGGAATATCCTTCCAACCGAACCACAATCACAACATGTCATATGACTAAATAACAGATATAAAACTACATAGCATGTATGTAGCAACATAAGTAAAGCACTTGTCGTACCCTGGCATATCATCCGGCCATACGGCCGTAACGAATCATGCATATATGTATCATCTAACCATACATTTCCAATAGTTTAATAATAATAAAAAGAGATATGCATGAAAGTCTCAAGAAAACATCCCTTAACAGGGGTAAAATATGAATTCCCAACACTTAGTCTAAATTAAATATGTAGTTTTAACACGGATTTCACTTAGTCACTTTGTCTAGCAGGTACATCCCTCAAATCCCACTTTATTATTCGTCGAATTTAGATATCAAGCTTAACCACTTATGTTGGCCTAAGGTTTTCTACCTTGATCTTAATCTTGGTTTTGATAATAACAAACATGGAACTAATGTTTCATTGAGAAATACTTTTAGGTTCCATATCGGTTAGCGCTCAACGTCCCCGATCGAAAAATCAAAGAAATCGGAGAAATCGGCAAGGACGCTCGTCGTCGCTCGGATTTCGCCGGGAAGATAGAGTTTAGATTTAGGGTGCTTAGAATGTGTTGTAAATCCTCATGATGATGCAAAGAAACCCAAATACCAAACCCGGACCCCAAAACACGAAAACTCAGAAAATTAAAAAAGGTCCTGAAATTCACTAAGGCTAGGGAGCTCCTTGGAGGGTTATATAACCTAGATATTTTCTTGGCACCAAAAGTGTCGGTAATTGTTCCTTAGGTAAAAACTAGATAACAAGATATTTTAAAGGAATTTTTGGAAGCCTTTAGTATACCCATATTTGATCGAGAAGATTATAAAATTTTTATTTTTTGGAAATTTGTACTAGACCCCAAAAGTTAGATTTTGATTCTTAGGATTTTGATTTTTTAGATATTTTTATTGAATCTAAATGGGGGTAATTAACTTTAAAACATAAATGTTATATAAGTAGACTTAGCGAAGACGAAACCCAGAAACGAGCAATCAAGCAAAAAAACCAGCCTAACTAAGCAGTCTGCCCAGGTTCGGTCGATCGACTGGTCAACCAGCAGACGGAGAATGCATTTTTGTCAACTAAATGATGTCCATAATGGGTAGAATGCCTTCGGTAGCTCGGTGGTCGCTCGGTCGGTCGACCGACGATCGACCGACGATTGACCGACAATCGATCGAAAGGCGCAAAACAACTAGTTTTCAAGCCGTTGAGCAGTATTTTACCCGAGCCCACTTCTATTGATGCCCCAGCCTTCCTTTGACCATCTTGATCACTCCAAACCTTCTTGAGCCATCTTGTGATCATTCGCAAGCTTTATTGAGCCAATTCTTGTAGAAACCCTAGCTTCGATCTCTTATCTCTTTGATTGAGTCTTACCTTCATTGTTTCATCATCAAAGGCATCAAGAGGAAGCTAGTAACCTTGTTGTGGAGCTAAGTACTTTATTGTTTGATTTATTGCTCCATTTATTATCGTATTTTGTTGTTTATTTCATTGTATTTGAGTGTGTGTAAACCTAGAGTGCTAGGTTGTTGAGTTGGTGTTTGCCTTGGTGTTAAGGCTTAAATCCACCGTTGTAAACATAGTTTACTAGAATTAGTTGAGTTGTCCCTTAGGTTGAGGTGAGAGAGTGCTCTCGGTAGGAAGGCGGATACTTTCGAGTGTGGAAGTGTCTACGGTTTGAGAGCGAAGACTTTTCGGTGTAAAGTCCTCTTTGTAAGGGAAACAA
Organism: Canna indica; assembly: GCA_034359265.1. Taxonomy (NCBI): domain Eukaryota; kingdom Viridiplantae; phylum Streptophyta; class Magnoliopsida; order Zingiberales; family Cannaceae; genus Canna; species Canna indica. Next base: position 45,175,845 of record CP136898.1, read on the forward strand.
TTAATCTAGTAAGGTTTAGTTTAGAAATCCTAAGTGGGGTGCTTGGGTAGTGGAGTAGGCATTGGGACCGAACGACTATAAATCTCATTGTGTTAGCATTGCTACCTTTGTTTGTGTTTAACTATTTTATTATTGCTTCCGCATTTAGTCGATAAATTACAATTTGCCTAAGTAATCTAAGAAACGATTAAAATCGAATTTAGGCTAATAGATTTAGATAACACACTATTCAGCTCCCTCTAGTGTGACCATTTCACCAACAACTTATCCCATTAGCCATATCTTAAGTTCTACGTGAATAAAATGATGATTCATCTTAGAAACATTGTGTCAAACTTGACTACCCAAATATGGGACTGCATGTGCAAATTTGCACATATTCACTTAGTCATCTTACCAAGCATGGATGGCCTTTGAACCTCAGTCAATTTTCTATTGAGCACATACATCGAGCTTTGTTGGTGAAATGGTCACACTCACTACAAGATAAATGTCATTTACTAACGAGCTATTTCCGTTACTATAACCCAAAAAACCGTTAGTCAATCCTATACCAACAACATACATATCCGTTGGTAGAAGTTGCGATAGTATAAACTTATGCCAACGGATATTTGGATCATTGGTATAGTGATGCACATTTTCTAACAGAAAATTAATGCTGTTAGTAGAGACCTAGTGTTAGTATAGAGGTCCCTATACTAACAGTTATAGACTCCGTTAGAAGAAATTGTCGTTAGTATAGTTGGGCAAGAATACCAACACCTATTAGCATTAGTATAGGTTAGGAGATATTCTAACGGAAGGTTATAGCATTGGTACAGTAATTTTATAGTAACGCCTATGTTCGTTGGAATTGCTAGAATTATACTAATTGTAATTATCGTTACTAAAGGTGAAAAAAAATACTATCACATTTATCGCCATTGGCAACCCATATAATATTAATCTTGCGTTCATTAGTATATGCTAGATTTACTAAAATTATTCAATTAATAGATAAAATACAATAGAATTGACAGGAGATCACATAAAGAAAATTGCATTATATGTACGTCATTACGTCATGGAATTATCAATCTATTCACATAATTGAAGTCCTGAAATTGTATTACAAACAATATTCAAAGGAAATATAAAAAAAAAGAGACCAAATTAAAGTTTTGAAACTATATTTACAAAAAGTATTCAATCAATATCACTCATTTTACTAGCCAACTGTGGGTAGCACAGTTGGTGGCAACATGTTGTAAGTTGTCTAGAGGTCTAGGGTTCGATTCCTAGTATGGTCACCTATTTTGACTTCCTATCTTTGTTAAAAAAAATATATCACTCATTTTATTGTCTCTGCTCCACAACTTTCAACTTTAAACCTTGATTTAACTCGAAAAGCTCCCTTTGATAATTAGCTTCCTAATTAGAACCTACAAAATCACAATAAGTTAATACATACACAAAAGGAAACAATAAAGTCACAAAAATATTTAAATCAGAAATAACAAAATTAAAGTTCTAAAATTTTTTTACCATTAGGATTTGAGTCACGACGACTTGACGAAGAAGAACGTAGCAAATTATTTGGAGAATTGTTGGTGCTGCTATTAGCTTCTGGCACCTATATGATTTAGAGAGCAATATATATATATATATATATATATATATATATAGAAGGATCATAAATCATACGAAAAATTCATAAAATAAATTATTATACCTCTTTATTGAAAAGTTGATTAACTGCATTTGAAATATTAGTGATTTTTTCATCGCCAAATCGACTCTGGAGTACAGTGAGCATGCCGGTAAATAATCCTTCTAACCCTTTAATTTTCTCCCTTAATTCTTGGTTCTCTTCATACACTTGAGATGGAGGTTGTTTTGTCTTAGAGGAAGATGCAATGCTACCAACGCATCGAACACGCCCCTTCTTTTTCGGTTCTTTAACATTTGAATATATGTCATTCTTCCAAGATGTATATACTTTTGAAGTTTCACCACATTCATTCATCGTAGTTTTCATGTGCTCCTGATATTAAATAAATAAAAATTAAAAATAACCAAATCTAATAGAAATGACAAGTAAACAACTCAAAATGAAAACTAAAAGGGTAAGGCAAACACCAAAATGCATGCAAATCAAAATGGTGTTTGGAGATCACTAAATCTTTGTAATGACAAGTATTAGTATCTCTTGAGTACTATGCATGGGAGAAAAGTATGTTACATCTAAAGCATGATGCACTTGAGTTCTCTTGAAAATACATTCTTGAAGCATTGTACTTCACCAAATTAGCTCAAAGAGTAGATCACTGTTTCAGTCACTATTAAAACAATATGGATAGTACTATGCATGCTCACATAATGCTCTATGTTAAAAGAATCAATATGAATAGTGTGAACCATATGCCCTAAACATTAAAATTCATTCTCAACCATGTGGCTTACATAAATTAATCAGCTATAATTATATATTTACCTACCACATGTAACAATCAAAATTATATATTTACATACCACATGTAATAATTCAAACACCAATAATTGAAATATATATATATATGTATATTTATATTTACATACCACCATTTGAGTTGCTCTATCATTTACAATATTTCCATCCTTGTGAGTGCGGCTACCAATGTATATTTGAGCTCCGGAAGGTATGACCCCATTAGCTTCTTTAGTCTAAATGAATATTTTGAAAAGTAATTTAATTATAAGATCAAAATAATAAATTAGCTAAAATAAACAAAATCAATTACCTTCTCTCAGATAAATTTTTGAAGTGATCTTGTTCCCAAGCAATGAGGCTCATCATATTTTGCACGATTTCCTTTGTTCTTTGAACTAATTTCCTATTCAAGAAAATAAATTAACAAAATAATTTTTTTATAGAATGGTGTACTAATTTTTTGTATCTTATACACAACTTTACATACTATCAATGACAATTAAAAATGAAGCCTATTCAAAGTTCTCATACCTTAGCTTTCTCCGTGCACCAATATCGTACAAGATTCTTGTATTGATCTTTGTCAACACGGCCATCGGGCATTTTCTCAAGCATTTCTTCCTCGATGAGGCTATCATCAAACCCTCTAGACTTCAAATCAGACTTCCAATGCCTCCATTGATCATTCATTTTTCTCATGACCCACTTCTTCGTATCATCATTTGAAGATGACCCAAATTTGAATTTTGACTACAAAAGGAATCAAACAATTGGATATTTCAAGCAATTACAAAAGAAAATTAAGTAGAATGAATTTTACCTCGACTATTCTCCACATTTCATCCTTCATATGTTCTGGCATGTGGAGCCAAGACAAATAATCAATCGGGCCAAGGTTAGACATTCTCACCATGGTTCCTATAAATCTTGCGAGATTACCATCATCTCCCCCGACTGGTATATGTGTTACGGGATCAGCTTCAATAACAACACGCTCATTTTCATCCAAATCCCATATATCAGACATGAGAGTGGGACCTCGAACCTTTCTAGGTTGTTGTGAAGCATCTATTTCAACTACAACATATTAGAAGGCCTAAATTGATGCAACAAAAATATCTTCAAAGCTTATTAAAGTTTATACTCATCCTCTATTAGTATTCTAGACGTACGTGAAATATTTGTGCTAGCATCAGGTTGCTGATCAGAAAATTGGGATTGTTGCTCTGATTGTGTAGGATCTTCAGTTTGTGAGTTAGAAGTTTCATCCCGATGTTGCTCGACTATAATATTCAAACGTTTACGCTTTGCCATTGTTGTTGCCTAAGAAGAAAGGACAAGAATTGGAGAGAATAATGATAATAAATGTAAAACAATAGAGAGCATAGTAGCACAAAGAAGCAAAAAGCATTAAACAAGCAATCAAAAATGAATGCTTGATATGAATACATTTAAGAAATGAATGCATAAAATGATCAAATAGTAATACAAACTATGGAGAGAAGCATATGACACCTATTTGATATAACTCAATTATCCAATATCTGCATGTGCAAACGAAGTCAATTAATAGGATTAGTATTGATCAGAAACTCGTATTGGTGGCAACTTCCGAAGAATAAAAAGAACAAGAGCTGATGGGAAAATCTCAACTAACTGGAAGATAAAAGAGCTAGCCCCCAATATAAGCTTTAGGATAGAAATCCTAAATCGGAAAACAAATTCTTCTGACTAACAAAAGAATAACTATATTATTCATATGTGATAAAAGCTGGAAGAAAAAAATTAAACCAGATGATTCTTACCACAAAGCACCTTATCAAGAAACATGTGCAACATATTCCTGTAACATAGCCAACCTGCCAACAATGTTGAATTCAACAATCAATTTGAGAAACAACTAAAATAATATCACAAGTTTAAGCTATCATAAGTTTGAGAAACAGCTAAAACTGGTACGTAGAATATTGTAGGACACTTCCTCTGCAGGTGGATGCCTACAAATAGGCAGTATTCCTGGTTGTTGTTGGCATTTTAAAGCACTGAGTTGATGCTTTGCAATTTGCATGTACTTCTACAAATACTGACAATTTAAACTACATGACAATTCAATAAGGAACAAGATAATAGGTGTGGATCTCAAGTAAACTGATGAGATGACATAATGTAATCATGTATAATGTTGATTTAATCTATCTACCTACTATGTGAAGACACTCAACCTTGTCCAAACTAATAATTATATTTGGAGAATGAAGTGGCTGGTGTCCACAATATCTCTTAAAACAATGCTCGGGAAGGAGTTTTTGAAGTACTTCTCCTGCCAAATTAGTTAAATTACCTTAGAAAACATTTTTTTTTTTGCAACACCCTTAGAAAACTTTATATTGTTCAATTGATGAGAGCAAACTTATTTTTTTAACATGCTGAATCTATTTACATTTTACTCTACGAAACATGAATATATGGGACAAGGAAATTGAAGGGCAGCAAACTTAGATCAACTGCCAAGCTAATAAATGGTATTTAATTGGATATTATTTTTGTAGAAAAGAAAGCAAAGTAGGCAAACTAATGGCAATGAGAAGGAATACAAAACGATACTCGAAACAATTTAAGATATCACAAGTTTCTATTAGTCTAAAATGATACTCGAAAAATTAGTAGTTCAGGACAACATATGGAAAAGTGATGACATAAAAGATACTAAAACAATTAAAAGGAGTAAACTTAGATAGACCAAAGAAATGAGGACATAGATAGACCAAAAGGAGTAAAACAATATCTATATCAACTTATATTGGAGTCTACGGAAAACATAAGTAAGAATATTGAGAACATAGACATTAATTTCATAAGCCGTAGTAAAAATAGTGAAGAAGGTTTTCACAAATTCTAATGTAAATAAAATTGGGGCTCAAAGAATGACAATATTCTAATGTAGCAAAAAAAAGGTTTTCGCAAGTAAACTGAGTCAACCATGTATGGTAGCAAAATAAAAATAAAAATCCAACATATGTCATGGTGTAAAAAAGAAAATGATAATATTTCTTATTCAAAGTCTAAAAACTTCATATAAAACTAGATAATATCATCTCCATATTGATCGGCTGCATCATCTTCGACGAGCTATTCATCTTCGACGAGCTCTTCATCAACTCCATCATCATCAACATCATTACGAGCCAAGGTCAAATTCTCAAGCACAACATTAGAAGTTTCAAAAATATCTTGCCTCAAAGGTTCACTGCCCATATCAAATGTGTCTCTTAACTTAACATGTTTGACAACGAGCCAATCCTTGTGTCTTTCATCTCTAATGTAAAATACTTTGTTCGCTTGAGATGCCAAAATAAATGGGTCATCCAACAAACTCTCACCCCTATGGATTAAATAAGAGAAATTAACAAGGGTCAAACCAAATTTATCCTTCTTAACCCCTCTATTGACATCAACCCAATCACATTTGAAAAGCGCGACTTTGTATTTCCCATGATAGTTCAATTGAATAATGTCCTTCAGTATGCCAAAAAAATTAATTTCTCCTTCAATAGGATGCCTGTCTCTCGCACTAGCATACCTTGTTGCATTGACAGACACAACAACTCCGTTGTTTTGAGTAATCTGTCACAATCTTTAGTGTGAAACCTAAAGCCGTTGACCATAAAACCCATATATCTCCTTGCTGATTCCAAAGGACCTTTCGAAAGATACATGATTTCATCGTTCATGTCCACATCCCCTTCATCACATAAACGTGCGACCTAGATCATTTATCCTGAGTTAGTATATATATATATATATATGAAAAATTCATACTTATGCTTATTTAACTTACTCGTGAATGAAACCACTCAAGAAAACCTTCACTATGTTTCTTTTGGATTTCAAATTCTGATAAACGGCATGGACGGTTGCCTCTTTTAATAAATTCCTCATGCTCCCTTTATTAAAAACACAAAAAATAAAAACCTTAGAACACATAACCGTAAGTATAGTATAGAAATTTATCACCAATAACATATCAAGCTTTAATTAATTATAAAGTAATCTTACTTTCGAAAAGGAGCAACCGAATCATAGTTAAATAGCACTTAACGATGTGCTTGCACAAGTGTCATTTTGTCAAGGTGAACTCTTGACACTCGTTTTCGTTTTCTAACTTTGAACCCTTGGTACTTCTTTCTCCCAAGTGGATGACCAGATGTAGGTTCTTCTTCATTAAGGCCATCATCATTTCGAAGAGGTCGGTTAAAGATAGTCTCAACTCCTGATAGATATCAGGAACAAAATGTAAGGCATTCTCGGGCTATATATCCTTCCGCAATTGAGCCCTCCGGATGAGCTCTATTTCGCACATAATTCTTAATTGTCAAAAGAAACCTAATGTAAGGCATGAGATGATACTTTTAAAATTCAATATTAGCCAAAAGTATAAATATAGGATTTTGTGATAAACATTATATACCTTTCAATAGGATACATCCATCGGTACATGACTGGTCCTGCCACCTTTGCCTCAGCTGCTAAATGAACAACTAAATGCATCATGTTGGTGAAAAAGGATGGGGGAAATATTTTTTTCAGCCCACATAATATGAGAGCAACTTGAGATTGGAGTCGGTCAAGTTGACTTTCATCAAGAACTTTAGCACAAATCTCCTTAAATAATGGCATAACTGAATGATAACCGAGCTTACACTATTAGGCAAGACCCACATATTGCTACAGGAAGAAGCTCTTGCATTAAAACATGACAGTCATAACTTTTAAGGCCAATGAGCTAACGTTGATTGAGTATCACGCAACGTGAAAGGTTGCATGAAAGCTCATCGGGAACTTTTATCTCTTTCAAAACTTTCAGAAAGCTATATTTTTCTTGCAAAGTCATCTGGTAGAAGGCCTTGGGCATGTACGTGGCATTAGAACCTGGACGACTTTTTGGATGAAGTTCACTCCTTAGGCCCATTTGTTGGAGGTCAAATCGTGCTTTATAGTTATCCTTTGATTTTCCTTGTCCTATGTCACACACCAACTTAGGGGCGTGTGACCGGCCAGGGTCTATGTCCTACCCTGAAGCCTACTACATACACTAACTAATAGAAATCGAAAACACATAATAAAAACAGCGATGCAACTTTATTCAAATTTTTAAAGAAGGTTCACAATTTTTATAAAAATGAAAAGTTCCGAAACATCGACGACAATATGAAACAACTCAAGTTTAAAGTCGAATACATGTTTTCAAATAGACACTCTCCGTGTATGAAAATCAACAGTACTAGACCTCTAGACTATGACTAATGGACGCTACTACGAAATCTATGCCACCGCCTGCCCTCCAGCTGCAGCATGACTCTAAGCCTCAACTCACTGATCGGACTCTACAAAATAAGGAAATAAACTGTGAGTCCACATGGGACTCAGTGAGCGGTTCTTTCGAACCTCCACGTAAATCCCCAATAATCACACACACACACACACAGACACACACACACACATATATATAAGGCAGTAAAATATAAAGTTAGGGATATAATTTGCTTCTGATATGACAACCGACCTCAAGGGTCATCCTGTATAGACCGTACATACAAACAACCAGCTATAACAGCCCTTCTAAGCCACATGGCACCCGACCCTTAGGGCTTGCTCATAACACACAAAGATAGTAACTTACTGGTCGTACGACCTACATAACACACAAGTGAATCAGAGCAATCTCCGGGTCGTCGACTAGGATGGTCTGCTAGTCTCCAGACACCTACCGGGTTAGGGATAGCTAGTCCCACCCGACTGGGGTCTGACACCTAGTGAGCTCGCTGGTGAAATCTCAAGACCCAAATCACTGGCCGAGTCAAGCATTAGTCATTCCGACTATTAATGCTTCTCGGCTGACCACCACAATCACATCACACAAGCAAAGTGTCCTAGAGCTTCCTTATTTAAAATCACGGGTGTCCGCCCGTGCTCAGCCTTTTTTTCGGCTGTATCATGCGCACATTATTGTTCGCTGAATGTTTCGTAGGTGTGAGATCTAACTTGTCTACTTTTGAGTTTCCATAAATAACACACACTTTATAGTTTCATGTAAATCATCTAGCGTCATATGCTACCTTTGCTGATACAAACTACATGTTATTAACTTAGAAATACACCCAATAACAATACCTCGCAGCATATAGTCTATAAATAAACTTCACGTCACCTAGTCTGTATAGCCACATGATTCAAATGATATGAATTTAAATTTTGCATTTAACAATAATTTCAACAAGGAAAGAAATTATCTAACATGGTAAAAGTACAACCCAAATTCTGAATTTAAATAGGAAGATCTAAGAATGGTTACTATCCTACCGTACTACTAAATAAATGCACCCATGTAGTAGTCTTCCTTAGTTAGAGTCTTACCTAAATGTCATCTTGATTCTACTTGTCAATCTAGGCAACCTTCATTTCCTATTATTTTGAGTATTCCTAATCTTCAAGCTTAGTTTCTAGAGGCCACCACCCCCTCCCTCTTGCTCGACCGAGACTTGAGCAAGGCATGCCTTGCTCGGCCGAGTCTTAAAGGGTAGGAACAAGGAGGAAGAACTAACCCCAATCCTAGTATCTTGCTTCCAATCTAGCCTAATCAAGCCCTTGATCGATATGTACACCCCTTGCTCAGTTGAACCCTGGACATGGGCTGTCCCCTTGTTGGCCGAACCTACAAGGCTTAGAGAAAGAGTTTCAATCCTCATTTCCAGTAAATAGACTATACATCCACTCGATATAGATTCAAGATCGATTAAAAAGGGGTTTATACCCGTCGAGGGAATTGGGGAAAATTTTGGCATGACCTTTCCCCTTTTCCCTCTACTCGGTAGCCCCTAAAACATCAAGATCTGAGGAAACTACTGTAGATCCGACGTAATAACAATTAAAACAACGATACGAAGATCAAAGTACCATAAATTGACGAAACCTCGCGACAAAATCTCTACCTAGCAATCCTAGGGGTTCGGCCACTCGCCTCCCCCAAGAAACCATGGAAAACAACCACTCACCTTGATTAAGGAAGAAGAAGGGATGGACGTTGGCGATCTCGATCCTTCCGACGGCGACACGATTTCTGGCGCCAACCCAAGATCTCCCCTCCTCCATCTCTTGCTCGGGCTGCGTGCGGCTCAAAGATGAGCTGCACGACTATAGATGAGGGGTTTTATTCCCTCATCTAGAAATGACCTCTATGCCCTTCATCATAACTTAGCCCTTACTCGACTCAATCCGAGTCCGATTCGGGCTCTGATTTGATCCGCACACACGGGTCGAACTCCACTCTAATAAGACATCTAATGCATAGAAGGAAATATCCATTTAACAAATCAAACTTCATTGGTCGAGTTATACCTTCTACTCGAGGTGATTCTGTGGCTTGACCCGACTAACCCCTGGTCTGGTGCGCTGCATCAAAATAGATTTCTATATTAGAAAAATTTTGGGTCTTACAACCTTCCCCCCTTAAAGGTAATTCGTCCTAAAATTTTGATGAATTATAAAGGCTTACTGGCTCTCCAAACAGGGAAGGGTAGCGCTCGCTCTTGTCTTGCTCTACCTCCGAAGTGGTGCTCCCATCTAACTTTCACCAAGGAAATTTCCTTGGACCTCAGCTTCCTAATCTGTCGGTCAAGTATCTCCTCTGGCTTCTCATCATACGTGACTGCCGTGCCAACCTCAACCGCAGTCGGCTCGATCACGTGGGACTCATCCCTCACGTATCTTCGGAGCATTGACACATGTAAAACTGGGTGAGCTCTGCTCAGGCTAGGAGGCAAAGCTAGTTCGTAAGCCACCGCGCCTTTCCACTTTATAATAGGGAAAGGCCTAATGAACCTAGTGCTCAACTTCCCCTTCTTCCCAAATCGGACTACCCCTTTCATGTGGGAAACCTTCAGGAACACCAAGTCGCCCTCAGCGAACTCCAACTCTCTGGCCTTCTTATCGGCATACATTTTCTGACGACTCTGGGCCGCCAGCAATCTTTCCTTTATAATTTTCACATTCTCTACCGCTTTCTCAATTAGATCAGGACCCACCATGAGTGATTCTCCGACCTCAAACTAGCCCACAGGAGACCTACACCACCGCCCAAACAATGCCTCGAAAGGAGCCATGCCAATGCTACTGTGATAGCTATTCTTGTAGGCGAACTCGATCAATGGTAGGTGTTTCTCCCAACCGTCGTCCATATCCAGGACACACGCCCTCAGCATATCTTCCAAGGTTTGGATGGTTCTCTCAGACTGTCCATCTGTCTGCGGATGGAAAGCCATGCTAAAATGTACTTGAGTACCCAAGGCTTCTTGGAAGGATTGCCAAAACCAGGCTGTGAACTGGGTACCTCGATCTGATATGATGATCACTGGGGTACCATGATAAGCCACAATCCCGTCTAAAAATAGTCTGGCGTACTACTCCGCAGAAAAGGTTGTTCTCACCAGAATGAAGTGTGCGGTCTTGGTTAATCGATCCACTACCACCCAAATGGAGTCAAAATCTCCTTTTGACTTAGGCAACCCGGTCACCAGGTCCATGATGATTTTCTCCCACTTGTACTCGGGCACCTCGAGGTTCTGCAACAGCCCCGCGGGCTTCAGGTGTTCAGCCTTCACCTGTTGGCAGACCAGACATTTGAATACAAACTCTGCTACCTCTCTTTTCATGCCCTTCCATCAGTAGTTTTGCCTTAAGTCTCGGTACATTTTGGTGGCTCCCGGGTGCATCGTGTAAGTGGAATGGTGACCCATTTCCACAAACTGTCGGCGTACCTCTGCCATGTCAGGGACCACGATTCGGTATCTAAACCTTAGAATACCCTCTGAGTCGACCCTGAACCCATCATCTGCGTCACCTCTCTGAACTAGATCCCTTGTTAGAGAACAAAATGTGTCCTCCTCATGCGCGGCATGCAACATGTCCGCCAAGGTGGACTGTACCCGTAGGTGTGCCACCAAGGTACCTGAAGCTAACATAGTCTAGGCACAACGCTAGCTCTCGAGCTAGAGGCCTTCGCCTGATTTCCAAATGAGCCAAACTGCTCACGAATTTTTTGCTTAAAGCATCTGCTACCACATTGACCTTCCCCGGATGATAAATAATAGTGCAGTCATAATCCTTTAGGAGCTCCAGCCACCTCCTCTGCCCGAGGTTCAGCTCCTTTTGGGTAAGCAAGTACCGGAGGCTCTGGTGATCTGTATAGATCTCGCAAGTCTTCCTGTACAGATAATGTCGTCAGAGCTTTAGTGCAAGAACCACCGTAGCTAGCTCTACGTCGTGCATCGGGTAGTTCTTTTCATGAACTTTCAACTGGCGGGATGCATAGGCTATGACTCTACCAAATAGCATCAGAACACAGCCTAGGCCAACCCGAGAGGCATCACAGTAGACTACAAACCCTCCCGAGCCGGAAGGTACGGCCAACACGGGTGCCGATGTCAAGCATTCCTTGAGCTTCTGAAAGCTCGCCTCACACTTGTCGTCCCAAACAAATTTGAGCCTTTTCTGAGTTAATCGAGTCAAAGGGCCTGCAATCCTGGAGAAGTTTTCTACAAACTTCCGGTAGTACCCGGTCGACCCAAGAAAGCTGCGGATCTCAATCCCACTGGTTGGCCGTCTCCAGTTCTGCACAGCCTCCACCTTTGAGGGATCCACCCTTATCCCTTCCTTGGACACTACATGGCCCTAGAACCCTACACTTTCTAACCAGAATTCACATTTGGAAAATTTAGCAAACAACCGTTGTTCTCTAAGGGTTTCCAGGACCATCCTCAAGTGTTCGGAGTGCTCCTCCTCACTCTTGGAGTATACCAAGATGTCGTCAATGAAGACGATCACAAAACTATCTAGGTACTCCCTAAACACCCTGTTCATCAAATCCATGAAAGCAGCAGGTGCATTGGTTAGACCAAAAGACATCACTAGAAACTCGTAGTGACCATAGCGAGTCCTGAAGGCAGTCTTAGGCACATTGCAGTCCCGGATTCTCAGCTGATGATATCCTGACCTCAAGTCTATCTTAGAAAACCATCGTTCCCCCTGCAGTTGGTCAAATAAATCGTCTATCCTCGATAGTGGGTAACAATTCTTGATTGTCACTTTATTCAGTTGCCTATAGTCGATGCACATGTGCATAGACCCATCCTTCTTCTTCACGAAGAGCACCGGAGCACCCCATGGTGACACGCTCGGCCGGATGAAGCCTAAGTCTAGTATTTCTTGCAATTGCACCTTTAACTTCCTGAGCTCGGTCGGTGCCATCCTATAGGGTGGGATGGAGATCGGCTTCACCCTGGGCTACAAATCAATGTAGAAATCAACCTCTCTCCTCGGCGGCAATCCCGGCTACTCCTCGGGAAACACATTGGGGAACTCGCATACTACCCGAGTTCCACCGACATCCCTTGTCGCACCCTATTCTTCCTCGACCACGGATACGAAGGCCAGGAAAGACTGACAGCTGCCCTGAAGTAGTTTACGAGCTTTAAGGGTTGAGATGACCCCAATCGGCTCGCTCCTTCCTTCTCCTTGGAAGGTAAACTGTGACAAATCGGGCTTGTAAAACACGACTATCTTAGCCCTACAGTCCAACAACGCAAAGTGCTCCGCCAGCCAATCCATGCCAAGAATGATGTCGAGTTCAAGCATGGGCAGGAGTGTCAAATCTGCCCTTAATGCATGGCCGCAGATGAGCACTTCGCAGCCTTGGAAAATAGATTTGGCTACGATTGCATCGCCCGTAGGCGTTGATACTACAAATGCCCATTGAGCAAGGAAGGTGCCTTTGGTAACTCAGCAGCAAATTTGGCAGATACAAACGAGTGTGTGGCACCCGGATCAAGTAGAACATAAGAAGTAGATGAACATACTAAAATAGTACTTGTTACCACTGCCTTAGACGCCTCTGCCCCATCACGGTTCATAGGAAACACCCTAGCAGACGATCTCTCTGAATGGCTAGCCTGCGGCCCCCTGTTCTGCATCTGCCTTCTCTGAGTCATTGACCCTACTAACATAGGTGCCTTTCCTTTTGACTGCTCAGACTTCTGGTCCACTCTCTCCGGACAGTCCTTCTTGAAGTGCCCGACCCGACCGCATTTATAGCAAGCATCCGTGCGGCCAAGACAGGCCCCCAGTACCTCCGACTATAGCTGCCACATTGCGGCACCTCAACCTTCTGAGAAACACCTCCTGACACTTTCGACCTTACTGATCCAGACCCTGGCCCCCCATGGCCCTGGTTACCATTCTGTCCTCGGCTCTGCTGGTGGTCTACGGCGGCCACTGCCCCCTCTGAATGCTATGGTCGACCCCCAAATCCTTGCGGCCAAAATTTCTTCTTGGCCGGCCCGTCATTCCTCTCGAATGACACCAAGGCTTCCTTCTGAAGGGCTTCATCGACTACCCAGGCAAGAGTGGAATCCTCGGTATAGTGGATGAGCCTGCCAATCTAAGGCCTCAAGCCTCCAACGAACCTCTTGACCCTAGCAGTCTCAGATGCCACTAGGGTCGGATGATATTTGGAAAGACGATTGAACTCCATCTCATACTCTGAGACTGACATGCCACCAGCCTGACGCAACATCTCAAAGTCTCGGGCCCGCTTATCGTGAACACTCATAGGCAAATACTGCTCTTCCATAGTCGCCCTAAATTCCTCCCAGGTGAGAGGCAGTGCGCCTGCTGCCCTGCGAGCCCTCCAAGTATGAAGCCAGACCTTTACCGATCCTCTCATCTAAAGTCCGACCATACGGGCCACTGCCACCGATGAGCATCCCAGCTCTATGCATAGCTCGTAGCAGTCCCCCAGAAATTTAGTGACTTCCATGTGCCGATTTGTTCCTGTGAATTTCGATGGCTTCAGAGTGACGAAGTTTGCATAGGATGGGGCTCCCGAAGCCCTGATCACCGGTGCTACTGCCTCGACTACCTCCGGTACCACCGAAACTATAGGTACTGGTTGCGGCGGCGAAGGCTGCTACTGTTGCTGCATCTGATGCCTCAATTCTTGCTCCCTAAGGAGAGCCTATGTTAAATGAGTTACCTGAGCCTGCAATCGAGCAATCGCAGACTCTTGCCCCTGGTCCTCAGACTGCTCCTTGTCCCTGCGCAGGGCCCGGCCTCGACCTCGCCCCCGACCTCGATGTTCCGTCGAGTTACTGCCGCTGGGGCGCTCAATGCAGCATTATGAGCTTCCATCACACTATCATAGGAAAAAAAAACAATTCTCTTATAACAAAAAAAAAATCAACAAAATCTTTTTAAATTACTAACCGCATGGTGCGCTGATTGCAGTCGTGGTTGCCAGATCTCATAGCATTACTATATCGTATATCGACACGCTAGCATATGTCTCATACGGTACCCCACTCTGAGTCATAGTCAAGACCTAACCAAAAGCTCTGATACCAACTTCGTCACACCCCAACTTAGGGTCGTGTGACCGGACTGGGTCTATGTCCTACCCTGAAGCCTACTACATACAAAGACTAACAAAAATTAGAAACACATAATAAAAACAACAATGCAGCTTTATTCAAATTTTTAAAGAAGGTTTACAATTTTTATAAATATGAAAAGTTCCAAAACATCAACCACAATATGAAACCACTCAAGTTTAAAGTCGAATACATGTTTTCAAATAGACACTTTCAGTGTATGAAAATCAACAGTCCTAAACCTCTAGACTATGACTAATGGACACTGCTACGAGATCTATGCCACCGCTTGCCCTTCAGCTGCACCATGACTCCAAGCCTCAAGTCACTGATCGGGCTATGCAAAATAAGGAAATAAACTGTGAGTCTACATGAGACTCAGTGAGCGATTCTTCCGGATCTCCACGTAAATCCCCAATAATCATATATATATATATATATATATATATATATATATATATATATATATATATATGGCAACAAAATATAAATTTAGGGATATAATTTGCTTCTGATATGACAACCGACCTCAAGGGTTGTCCTGTATAGACCGTACATACAAACAACCAGCTATAACAGCCCAACTAAACCACATGGCACCCGGCCCTTAGGGCCTGCTCATGATCTAGTGGTTCGGCCCTAACCAGCCCTACCATACAAAGATAGTAACATACTGGCCGTACGACCTACATAACACACAAGTGAATCAGAGCAATCTCTGAGTCGTCGACGGGGATCGTCTGCTAGTCTCCGGACACCTACCGGGTTAGGGATAGCTAGTCCCACCCGACTGGGGTCTGACACCTAGCGAGCCCGCTGGTGAAATCTCAAGACCCAAATCACTAGCCGAGTCAAGCATTAGTCATTCCGACTATTAATGCTTCTCGGCTGACCACCACAATCACATCACACAAGCAAAGTGTCCTAGAGTTTCCTTATTTAAAATCCCGGGTGTCCGCCCGTGCTTAGCCTTTTTTTCGACTATATCATGCGCACATTACTGTTCGCTGAATGTTTCTTAGGTGTGAGATCTAACTTATCTACTTTTGAGTTTCCATAAATAACACACACTTTATTGTTTCATGTAAATCATCTAGCGTCATATTCTACCTTTGCTGATGTAAACTACATGTTATAAACTTGGAAGTACACCCAATAACAATATCGCACAACATATAGTCTATAAATAAATTACTTCACGTCACCTAGTATGTATAGCCACATGATTCAAATGATAATGAATTTAAATTCTGAATTTAACAATAATTTCAACAAGGAAAGAAATTACCTAACATGGTAAAAGTACAACCCAAATTCCGAATTTAAATAGGGAAGATCTAAGAATGGTTACTATCCTACCGTACTACTAAATACATGCACCCACGTAGTAGTCTTCCTTAGTTAGAGTCTTACCTAAATGCCATCTTGATTCTACTTGTCAATCTAGGCAACCTTCATTTCCTATTGTTTTGAGTATTCCTAATTATGAAGCTTAGTTACTAGAGGCCACCACCCCCTCCCTCTTGCTCGGCCGAGACTTGAGCAAGGCATGGCTTGCTCGGCCGAGTCTTAAAGGGTAGGAACAAGGAGGAAGAACTAACCCCAATCCTAGTATCTTGTTTCCAATCTAGTCTAACCAAGCCCTTGATCGATATGTACACCCCTTGCTCGACCGAACTCTGGACATGGGTTGTCCCTTTGTTGGCCGAACCTACAAGGCTTAGAGAAGGAATTTCAATCCTCATTTCCAGTAAATAGACTATACATCCACTCGATATAGATTCAAGATCGATTAAAAAGGGGTTTATACCCGTCGAGGGAATTGGGGAAAATTTCGGCATGACCTTTCCCCTTTTCCTTCTACTCGGTAGCCCCTAAAACATCAAGATTTGAGAAAACTACGATAGATCCGATGTAATAACAATTAAAATAGCGATACGAAGATCAAAGTACCATAAATCGACGAAACATGACGACAAAATCTCTACCTAGCAGTCCTCGGGGTTTGGCCACTCGCCTACCCCAAGCAACCATGGAAAACAACCACTCACCTTGATTAAGGAAGAAGAAGGGATGGACGTTGGCGATCTCGATCCTTCCGACGGCGACACGATTTCTGACTCCGACCCAAGATCTCCCATCCTCCCTCTATTGCTCGGGCTGCGTGCGGCTCAATGATGAGCCGCACGGCTATAGATGAGGGGTTTTATTCCCTCATCTACAAATGACCTCTATGCCCTTCATCATAACTTAGCCCTTACTCGACTCAATCCGAGTCTGATTCGGGCTCCGATTCGACCCGCACACACGAGTCAAACTCGACTCTAATAAGACATCTAATGCATAAAAGGAAATGTCCATTTAACCAATGAAACTTCATAGGTCGAGTTATACCTTCTACTCGAGGCAATTCCATGGCTTGACCTAACTAAACTCTGGTCCGGTGCGCTGCACCAAAATAGATTTCTATATTAGGAAAATTCCGTGTCTTGCATCCTAACAGTGTACCAAGAACATTATCAACAACATTTTTCTCAATGTGCATCACATCGAGGTTATGACGCAAGAGATGATACTCCCATTAGGCAAATTGAATAAAATTCTCTTTTTCTCTCAATCGCTCTAATTGTTCTAATCTAATATTGAACTTCTAGAAGCTGGTACAAGTGCACTTCTAAATTCTTGGGTTCCATCGAAAAAGTTCCTATCATATCAAAATTTGTGATTATGATCTAGCCATCGTCGATGTCATTATCTTGAATGGATTAAACCCATCGAAAGTCAACCTAACCGCACATTTCGAGGCTCAGAGGAGAAGTTGGGATAGAAACAGTCGAATTGCTTCCACGGCTTGGAAACTGTAGGGTGTCTTAATAACCCATCCTTTATTCGTTCCTCCTAATGCCATTTCATCAGAGATGCAATCTTTGAATGTATAAATAATCTTTGCAGTCTCGGCTTCAGAGGAAACCAACCACTACTAGAAACTTCGTCTTCAGCAACGGCTATCAGCGACGGCCGCTCAAGCCGTTGCTATTTGCAACGGCATTCTTACGGCCGCCCGAGCCGTTGCAGAAAACTGTATCTGCAACGGCGTTCTAACGGAAACCCGAGCCGTTGCTGATTATTTTAATTATCAGCAACGACTTTCTGACGGAAAGGCGAGCCGTTGCTGATTTTTTAATCTTTAGCAACGGCTTGCTAACGGATAAGTGAGCCGTTGCTGATGATAACTTATCAGCAACGGCGTTCTAACGGGCGAGTGAGCCGTTGCTGATAAGTTTATATAGGGCACGCTCTCGCGCCCGACTCTTCTTCCTCCCGCTGCTCGCTGCTGCCGCCGCCGCTCCTGCCGACGCCACTCGCCACCGCAGCCGCTGCTGCCGCTGCTGCCGACGCCGACGACGCCGACCGCTGCTGCCGACTTGTTCAGGTAAGTCTCCCCTGCTGCCGTCTCTTCCCTGCGGCCGGCGGAAATCACCCGACCGAAACCCTATTTCTAGGGTTTCGGCCGGCGGCGGTCGGCCGTTGGCCGCCGCCGGACCTTCTGCAGTGGCCGAACATTGTGTCCGGCCACTGTACGCCGGCGCCGGAGGGTGGACTCTGGCGCCGGAATTTAATATATATATATATAGTTTATATTATTTTATATTTGTTAATTAATTATTTAATAATTGTTAATTAATTGTTTAATTTGTTAGATTAATTATTAGGGTTTAGATTAATTTCGGACGCGCGCCGGAATCGTCCACTTCGGACGCGCGCCGGTATCGTCCACTTCGGACGCGCGCCGGTATCGTCCACTTCGGACGCGCGCCGGTATCGTCCAATTCGGACGCGCGCCGGAATCGTCCACTTCGGACGCGCGCCAGAATCGTCCAATTCGGACTCGCGCCGGAATCATCCACTTCGGACTCGCGCCGGAATCGTCCACTTCGGACGCGCGCCAAAATCGTCCAATATGGACTCGAACTGTCTCGAAACATTTAGAAAATAATCATCCTCTGACGAGTTGATATGTTTCACGTACGCATCGATGATCGGATATGATTTAGCAAAACCTTAGATCCGTTCGGGAATTGTATGTTCGTGTAAAAGAAGTAGATGATCTTTTATACGACGTACAATTCTTGAATTGTCCCTGATTGGACAATTTGGGAATATAGTTATTTGTACTGCACTTACGTTTTTATTTTAACTGTTAACTAATTATTCTAAATTTCGGCAACATCTCTCTTGTTCTCCGATACGCGCCCAGATGATATGCGTATTCGGAGAACTGTAGGGAGATGCTGTCAAAATTTAGAATAATTAGTTAACAGTTAAAATAAAAACGTAAGTGCAGTACGAATAACATAAATCCCGAATGGAATAGGACAATCTCACCTAAAGACATTAACCAAAGAAATTGTCATTGATTGACAGAATCATGTCGGCTGATCGAAGTTGGATGTACCGACGTCTTAATCGTAAAGCTTTAACGAATGAGTTTCGATTAGGCGTAACGTACTTCCTAAATTTCGCCTATTCGAATCTGAATTTCGTTAGCATGGATGATCAAATCCGATGTCCGTGCCGCATTTGTTCAAATGGACGATTTTTGGATCGGGAGACTGTCACTCTGCATCTATATACCAAAGGATTTGCACCGAGATATTTTCTATGGACTTGTCACGGGGAGTCACGCGAAGTCGGGACGTCGAGCAATCCTGTCGTTCAGACATATGGTGAATCTTCCTCTGCTGGTGCTTCTTCATCCGGTCAATGTAATCCCTATAGAACTATGATACTTGATAGTCTTGGGGGTCAATTCCGCCTGAATGATAATGTTGATCGGCCAGTTCTTCAGACATCAGTCCCACCAGATACTACAGCGGTTGATATCACAGAAGTAGGGGCTGCGGTAGAGATTGAATTACCGAATAAAGAAGCTGCAGAATTTTACGAGATGTTGAAAAGCTGCCGATGAACCTTTGTATGAGAATTGTCCTAAATACACTAGGTTTTCAGCAATGACACAGCTCTTAAGCATCAAGGCCGATTGTAATATCAGCGGAGTTGCGTATGATCGGATTGTTGGATTGATTAATGGAATGCTGCCTACTGATAACAAGTTTGAGCCTACTTTTATAAGACTAAAAAGCTAATGAGAAAATTGGGGCTTGGGTACGAAAAAATACACGCGTGCCAAAATAACTGCATTTTATATTATAAAGAAAATGTGCAGTTGGATAAATGCCCTGTATGTCAACACCCTCGTTACAAGGAGAAGAAATCGGTCCGACAGAAAAATATCCCGTTTAAGGTGCTTCGGTATTTTCCATTAACACCGAGGCTTCAAAGGTTATTCATGTCGGAAAAGACAGCCCCCCACATGAGTTGGCATGCAAGTAGTCGTGATGATACAGTAATGACTCATCCATCTGACAGTGAAGCATGGAAACATTTGGATACATGTTATCCTTCATTTGCTATGGATACTAGAAATATCAGATTGGGATTGTGCACAGATGGTTTTAATCCGTTTGGACATTCTGCAACTCCTTATTCAGTTTGGCCAGTGCTGCTGACAGTTTATAATTTGCCACCGTCAATGTTCATGAAAGATGAATTTATTTATCTTTCGATGATTATTCCGGGTCCTAAGGGTCCGCGAAAAGAAATTGACATATTTCTCAGACCCTTGATAGATGAATTGAAAACATTGTGGACTGAGGGAGCTGTCACTTATGATTGTCATCGGAAGCAAAACTTCAATTTAAAGGCCGCGGTCTTGTGGACAATCAATGATTTCCCCGCGTACGGCATGTTGTCGGGTTGGAGCACTCACGGCCGACTCTCTTGCCCGTATTGTATGGAACACTCTAAATCAATCAGTCTTCAGAACGGACGAAAAATCTCATTCTTTGATTGTCATCGTCGATTCCTACCGGTTCATCACCAGTATCGAAGGAATCGTAATAAATTTACTAAGGGCAGAGTCGAAAGAGATGGGCGACCACCGATGTTGTCTGGTGAACAAATGTTAGCACGTGTTTCAGCACTTCCAGATATTGTATTCGGTCGCAATGAAAGAGTGTCAGGTTTTGGCCAAACACACAACTGGGTGAAAAAAAGTATCTTTTGGGAATTGCCCTATTGGAGTTCATTATTGATTCGACATAATTTAGATGTCATGCACATTGAAAAAAATGTGTTTGATAATATTTTCAACACTGTGATGGATATTTCTGGAAAAACTAAAGATAATGTCAAAGCCCGACATGATCTGAAAATACTTTGTAAAAGACCAGAGTTGGAGTTACAAGAGGTCAACGGACGATATCTGAAACCGAAGGCCCTATATGTGTTAAATAAACAACAGATCAAAGATGTTTGTCAATGGGTAAAAGAACTCAGATTACCCGATGGATATGCTTCAAACTTATCTCGATGTGTGAACGTCGATGATTGCAAAATATCAGGGATGAAGAGCCATGATTGTCATGTATTCATGCAGAGATTACTTCCGATCGCATTTCGAGATCTTCTACCTGATAATATTTGGGGTCCGTTGACTGAATTAAGTATGTTTTTTAGAAGCATCTGTGCAAATGTCCTTCGAGTCGAAGATATGTCAACACTTGAAAATAATATTGTTGAAATCATATGCAAGCTGGAGCAGTTTTTCCCTCCTGCATTTTTTGACTCGATGGAGCATCTACCGATACACTTGGCATACGAGGCACGAGTTGGTGGCCCCGTTCAATATCATTGGATGTACTTATTTGAAAGATACATGAATCGTCTGAAGAAAAAAGTAAAGAACACCGCAGCTGTTGAAGGATCAATATCTGAATCGTATATCATCCAAGAAATTTCAACATTCTGCTCATTTTACTTTGAATCGATAGTACAGACAAGATTTGATCGTCTTCCACGTAACGACGATGGGGGTGTTCGACATTCAGATGGACGTTTAAATATATTTTGTCACTCTAGTCGTGCTTTTGGTTCTCGTCCATCTCGACACTTAAGCGATGAAGAGTATCATTTGGCACACTTGTATGTATTACTCAATTGCCCAGAGATTGAACAATTCATTGAAATATTGGACATTGAGATGGTGCAAAAATACTCTATTCACAAAGATCAAGAATTGGAGACATTACGGAATCGTGATTTCCCTTCTTGGATTCAGACTTACAGCAAAGATCACAGAGCTGAAATAGATGAAAAAATATTTGAGTTTGTTAGTGGACCGTCGCGACTTGTGTCGTGCTATAGCGGATATTTTGTTAACGGGTATAAATTTCACACGGTTGAATATTCATCTACAAAAAAGACGATGAATGCTGGGGTCTGCGTGAAAGGGACAACCTATGTTGAATGTGATATGGATTTCTATGGACTAGTGGAAGAAGTGATAGAGTTGCACTACTTCGGCTTGAAATCAGTGTTCCTATTTAGATGTCATTGGTTCGATACAACAGAAAGGGGCATGAAAGTTCATCAAAAATACAAACTTGTTGAGGTTAATTACAAATCGAAATTGGCAGCAAATGAGCCATTTATATTGGCATCACAAGCCGAACAAGTATATTACGCGAAGTATCCAGCTCGAAATAAAGATAGAGCAGATTGGCGTGTAGTCTGTAAGACAAAAGGTAGAGGAAAAATTGATCCGATAGTAGGAGAAAATGATCCTCCTGGTTTCTATCAAGAAGATGATCTTCCTGCTGTGGATCGTATTATTCCAATACTCGAGGATGCAGACACAACGTCAATTCAATTAGAAGTTGAATATGCTGATGATGACGATCATGAAATTGAGGAAGCTGGAGATGAAGAAGATGACGAAGAGGAAGAAGAGGAAGAAGAAGAAGAATTCGAAGACTATTATTCAGATGATGAGGAATAATTGTAAAGTATATATATTTTATTAAATATATCTCTACTATTTATACAATAATCTGATTATATGTCTGTTCGACAGATATGTCTGGTCGTGGTTATCGACGCAGGAGAGCTTCGGAGTCTCCGATCGGTGAGACTCCAGCACTTACTCATGCTGCTGATCCTCCTGTTGCTGATCCTCATGAGGATGATACTGCCGAGGCTAGTACATCCAGACGCAGGCGGCCACGCGGGCCGAACAGGTGGCAGCCTCCACCAGCCACAGAGTCACGTAGATTGATCAGCGTGATTGGGGAGCGGTAATATATCATGAATTATGAATCATTATAAATTCATTATATCATAATATAATATTAAAATTTATTTTTGTTGTGCAGGTTCGAGCAAGAAGAAGTGCCGAGGAGCATTTCTTCTACTATTAGACGATACATGCACGGGGCATGGCCTACGTGGTCTCACGTGCCTAGCGAGCACGTCGACATGTTATGGCGCGAGTTTGAGGCACGTATTATTTTTTTTTTTACATGCATGATGATATATTAAGAATTGGTACTGATATTATTATTTTGCAGGCTCGCTATACATGGGCCGAGGACCAGAGGTCCTTCATTTACGCTGCCTGGGAGTCTATTTCCCGGGCAAGGTACAACGGGCAGCTGGGGCAGGCTCGGTCCCGAGCGATGGCCCGAGCTGGGACCACTAACATCGCGGAGACTCGGGGATACGGCCCCAGTTGGATTACTCCGGATATATGGGACCAGCTCGTGGGGATATGGTCGACGGATCGATGGCAGGAGGTTTCTCAGAATGCGGCTAGAAATCGCATGTCGGGGGGAGCAGCGCGTCACACCGGCGGCTCTGTTGCATTTGTAGTGCACGCAAACCGTATGGTAAGTATATCGTTTAATTATATATTTTATTTGTTATTATGTGTACTAATTAATGTATTTGTTTTATAAATGTAGACGACGGTGTCGGATGACGGGACTGTCCAGCGACCCTCCCCGATGGCGGTGTTTGAGCGGACTCACCGTCGAGCACATGGGACGGGGGAGTACATCGACAACCGCGCTGCATACATTGTGGTAATTATATATTTGTTTAAATTATTCATTATATATTTATAATTTAAGTTTTATGATAAATATTAAACAAAAAATCAAACTCGAGTAGGAGACGTACAGCCGGAGGGTGGTGCAGCGCGGGGGTACCCCCGAGGACTTTGACGCAGCATCGTGGGTCGAGGCCGCAGGTGGTTGGGACCATGGCCGCGTATATGGCTTCGCAGATAGTGGTCATGCGCGAGCCGTACTAGGGCCACTTGGGGCACCGACCCCTCCGGTCGCTGGTGAGCGGCCGTCCACCTCTAGATCCAGTTATGATCATAGTAATAGGATAAGGACACTAGAGGAGACGGTCGCGCGTCAGACTGAGATGATGGAGCGTCAGAGTCAGACGATGGCGCGTCAGAGTCAGACGATGGCGCGTCAGAGTCAGACGATGGCGAATATAGAAGCTATGCTACGCAACTTGTCGGGTCATCCCGAAGCAGGCATCTCTTCGGCATCATCTAATCCATCATCCTCGAGTCAGTCCACGCCGGTGTACACTCAAGCACTCCAGACCCCGCCATATGATCCAGGCCATCCTCCATCGTCATCGTGAGATTTTGTTTATATTGACTTTGTTACTCAGATATTGAACTTGTTTAATTTATATTGACTATGTTATTGAGATGTTGATACTTCAATTTTACATTTGAATTGTGTTTATACTATCGTGGATAATTATGAATATAAATATAATTGTTTTGATGTATATCTTGGTGTGTTTGTGATGTGTGAATGAATGTGTATGAGATGTTTGTGATGTGTGAATGAATGTGTGTATGAGGGTATGGGTGTGTGAGTTATGTATCAGATAAATGTATCAATGTATCAATGAAAATTTGAAATTTTCAAATTTTCTAGTTACAGGCATAGGTCATCAGCAACGGCTTTCCCACGGGCGTCCGTGGGAAAGCCGTTGCTAAAAGTGTATCGAGAGCCGTTGCTGATGACCTACAACAACGGCTTAGCGATGGAGTTTTACTAACGGTGTTGCTACGGACTCAGCGGCCGTTGCTATTAATGGTATCAGCAACGGCTCCGGGTCTGTGGCAAAACCGTTGCTGATAATATTTTTAGCGACGGCCCAGCGGCCGTTGCTGATAATGTTTTGAGCGACGGCCCGAGCGGCCGTTGTTGATCCGTTGCTAAGTCATCAGCAACGCGACTTTCTGTCACGGCGCTATTGCAACAGCTCAGCCGTTGCTGATGCTCTTCAGCAACGGCTCAGCAACGGCATCAGCCGTTGCTGATGACCATTTTTCTAGTAGTGAACGCAAGATTTTTGCAGCTTTCTTAATTCTCTTCGAGGCGCCTTGATTGTCATCTTCCAAGTCACCTATGCTTTCTTTCCATACGGAAGAACCACAATTTGAACATGTTTCTTCATTTTCTTTGTCTTTCCAAAACAACATACAACCGTTAGGGCATGCATGAATCTTCTCATACCCTAGACCTAAGCTCGAAATAGTTTTTTTCATCTTAGGTAAAGACCTTGGCAATGTGTTACCCTATGGCAACATATCATTTAAGAGTTCTAACAGCATGGAAAATGACTTGTTACTCCATCCGTTAAGACACTTTACTGCAGTTTGGGTACAACTCTTGCTTAGCATCTCTAAGTAAATCAAAAAATGTACCTGTGGAGCTTCCGCCAAGTTTTTCCATCCCTAGGCCATCCCCTAATTGTGTTGGGATGTGTGGCGATTGATCAGCCCAAATCCTTTTATGTTGCCCAAATCTGGAGATTTTTTGGACTCTTTGGGGTGTGGGCCTCTATCGCCCTATATAAACTCACATGTATTATTTGTTTTGTATCTGAGAAAAACCCTAATAGAGAAGAACTTCTAGTGCGGCCGTAGAGTAGGCATTTTTCGCCGAACCACGTAAATCTTGTGTGTTCTTGTGTGTGTTTCATTTTTTCTCTCATTCTTGTCTATTACACCAGATCTATTCTCAACAAACTGAGCATCAACATCATTAATATTCATGTCTCCGATATTTTCTTGTGCATGCACAAAAAATGCATCAAGCACCAAGCCGTGCATATCATCTGGAAATCCCAATTCTTGATCTTCAAAAGTCTGGACGGTGGAAGTAGAGGGTTTGGAATTTTCCCTATGAAAAATCCACCGTACATAACCTTTAAGGAACCCGTAACATATGATATGGTCATATACATCCTTTTCGAAATGCCAATATGCATTTATGCACCTCACGCAAGGGCATAATATTTGTCCATCTTTTGACGATTTCTCAAATGCAAACTTCAAAAAATCCAAAGTGCCCCTTATATAATCAGTGCCAGCTCTTCTGGTGAGACAAATCAAAGATTTATCCATATTCTTGGTTCTGAATTTTGAAAAAAAAAAGACTACTCTTAGATAGTTTGATGATCATACTGAATTAACAAAAAAAAAAAAAGACTAATCAAGCTTTCTAATGTTTTCAACCTAGACTAGATGTTGCTCTTTTGAGACCGATATAGTCCTCCCAATATTTTCCTACTGCCATAGTTTAGTGTACTCCTGCACATTAGCTTGTTTACTACTGCTATTTTTTTTTCCTTGTGAGATTGTTTATAGTTGGAAGTAAGAAGGAACAGAAAAAATTCAGTGATTCTTGGTAGCCTATGAAATGAAGAATTCGGCTCGTTATGATGCCAAGAAAAGAAACATGGGCTGAAAATGACTAGAACAAGTTTAACTGGCCGGGTGTTTGAGTTATGATTTATACAGTATCCTTTCAAAGCTTTCAATATATGAAATATATATGATACTTCACTCTCTTTGTCTGTGTGT
This sequence comes from Canna indica, assembly GCA_034359265.1. NCBI lineage: Eukaryota > Viridiplantae > Streptophyta > Magnoliopsida > Zingiberales > Cannaceae > Canna > Canna indica. The sequence goes on from CP136898.1 coordinate 45,202,579, forward strand.
CCGTCTAGTTCAATCTCTAGTTCTTCAATTCTTTTTCCAAGCAACAGATAGGCAAGTCTATCAACCCTATAATATCAAGATTCAACACCAGGAGGATCCATGTGCAGAAAGCAATTGGACTAGAAGAAAAACAAAATAACAATAGAAAACATATTCAATCACTTGGTATTTTCTAGGACAACTGTCATAGTGCATCATATTTAAGATTCTAAGTTTCTAACAGCACTTACCAATTAACTTTGCTATCCATAAAATTAGCAACTTCTACCATGTTAGCCAAACAAAATTTTGACATTAAAATATAATACATGCTACTCAGCAGCATATTGCTAAAAATATCATTGCTATAGACACTCATTCTTCTCATGCATATTATAATACACTCTTACTTCCAAGAACATAATGACTTAGTAGAAACTGTATATAACGGAAAAAAAATAGGAAAAAAAAATTTACACTTTAGATTTTTTTTTTAGCGAAGAAACCTGTAATATATTTCAAGAATTATGAAAAGCAATTGCAGGCAGTGAGAGAGTAGAGGAAAAAAAACAAAAACAAAGTAGTCCAAATGATTTTCTTTCTTTAGAATTAATAAGATAGATCTTAATTTGAACTACCAAGAGTTTATAGGAATAGTGTCAATCAATCAATAAGTTCGATGAACTATAAGCATATCCAAATTTTAATGTTCCAAATTAACAAAAAATAGTAAACTATCTTTCTTTTTCAGAATTGGCAAAATAAAATTATTTCTATCAAAAAAAGTGTATCACAGAATAAGTGATTTTCCTATAAATGAATCAGTAGAAACAAATTTACTGGTTAGAATTTAAAATTAGAATTAATGAATCATCACAATGTATCAAATAGAAAACAAATTGCAAAGCCATTCTTCTCATGCATATTGTAGTACATTCTCACTTCCCAAAACACAATAAAGAAGTATAAAGTAGGAAATATAAATAAAACTACGTTGTTTCAACATAGTCAACATATAATTAACAGTGTGATGCCTGTAAAGCACTCTTATGGAAAATGTTATGGAAATGAACTGCAGCTTATGGAAAATGTAATATGAAAATATTACAAAATCTGAAAAGCACTTGTGCGAAGGAAGCAATGCGCGAGTTTCATTAACCATCATGCTAGAAATTATAGGCTCAGGGGAGTCTGAACAAAATGCTAATCTAAATAAATTTTGCTAATATTATAAATATAAAAATATCTAACTACATCTACATAAATTTCTAATTATCAGATATAAAAATAAAATTTGTGTGTTTATAATTGTGACAAAACGAAACTGCAAATTAAGCAAGATGAGAAAGCATAGAATATTACATAGATGAAATAGAAGGTTATTTTCCTAAAATTTCAACTTCATGAATAGAGACAGAAGTAACAGATGAATGACCAAAAAAAATTAATCCATATATTGAAGATCGAGTCTATAAGATTATCACAACTAAAACTGTTCCAAAACATGGAGACAAAGTTCACCAATATCAAAATGACTGAATCAAAACAAGGTTTCTTGCAATCTTACTCGATGCCTTACCAAAATAGATTAAATAAACAACATAATCTGAAGCTAAATCATGTCTCATATAAAGAAGTCTCCTTTTTGGGCATCACGATCTTATGGAATATTACAAAATCTACTTCAGACCCTCGTGATAAAACCCTAACATAGTCAACATATAATTAACTATTAAGATTAAGGATTATTTGCATACTCTAGTGATAGATAACCAAATGTCCTTGCTAGTCTCGTCTCAACAAAGCAGCCCTTCCCATTTGGTGCAAGTGCTTAGGCGGAGAAGACCAGAGGAGAAGACGAGAAGTGGCGGAGAAGACCGGCGGAGAAGAGGGGCGGCGGGAGATCAACGCGCGGAGACACAGTGGCGGGCTATAGACGCTCAAAAAAGAGGCAGAGGCGAGCAGTGGGTGAGCAGGATATTGATCGGTTATTGGAGAGAAAGGTGAAGAGTCGAGTGATTACGGCGCGAGAGAAAGGTGCGGAGAGAAATTTTGGTGTCGATGGTTAATTAGGGCGCGAGTGCTAGGCACGGGCCAAAAAATTTGGTCAATTGGAAAAAAAAATAATAATAATAAAATGATTTATGATGGAAATATAAAAAAAGTAAAAAAATTATATATGTGCAAGTTTGATCGGCAATCGAACGCAGCACGAGAGAAGGAGAAAGGCGAGAGAAGTAGGTGGATTAATTTTTTATGCGGATTAATTTTTGTTCACAAAAAAAAACAATTTTACTCGTGGGTTTTGTTAATTTGGAGGTTAAGAAAAAAAATGCATGATTAATTTTACTATAGGCCCATAAAATCCATTAGTGATTGGGGCACGAATATGAGATAGAAAGGTACGTATCGGCTAACCCCTTGACCCCCGCCTGCTAACCGGATAGCGGGATCGCCGAAAATCTCTGCGTAGCGCAACATAAAAGGGGTTGAACTATAATAAGTCGTGATACATCCCAGCATCTAATTGAGACTTTTGTAGTAGTGTTATGAAAAAAAGGGCGGATTAATTTTAGTAATGGCTCATAAAATTTGTTAGTACAAAAGATGCTTCACTAACGGATTCAAGAAATCTGTTAGCAACTTCACTAAAGGATGCATAATCTGTTAGCACTAGTTACTCTACACCAATGGCAAAGCTCGTCCGTTGGTATAGGGTATGACTTTCAGCAATGATTATTGTTTTCGTTTGTAGAAGTTGCATTCACTAACAAATTTCCTTGCCGTTAGTAATGTTGTCCGTTAGTAGATGACATTTATTTTGTAGTGACTAGGGGGGGTGAATAGTATGTTAACTAATCAATTAGCTTAAATTCGATTTTAAATATTTTCTTAAATTACTTAGGCAATTCACTATTTAACAACTAAATGCAAAAGCAAGTAATAAAGATAAGCAATACGATACACAAAGTAAACAATGCTAACACAATAATTTATAGTGGTTTGGCCTCAATGCATACTCCACAACTTAAGCACTCTGCTTAGGATTTCCAAATTAGTTTAATTAGATTAATTAGTTTTCTTACAATGAGGACTTTGTACCGGAAAGTCTTCGCTCTCAAACTGAAGGCACTTTCACACCCGGAAGTATCCCGCCTTCCTACCAAGAGCACTCTCCCACATCAACCCTAAGAATAACTCAACTAATCCTAGTAAACTATGTTTACACCGGTGGATTTAAGCCTTAACACCAAGACAACCACCAACTCAATCAAACCTAGCAACCTAGGTTTACACCAATTCAAATACAATGAAATAAAAACCAAAATACAACAATAATGAGAGCAGATAATAAATAATATAAACTTAGCTCTCAAACAAGATGTCCTAGCTCCTCTTGATGACTTGAAGATGAATCAAAGCAAGCTCAAAGTCAATATCAAAGTTTTTAGGCTCAAAGCTAGGGTTCTTTGCAAAGATGGCTCAAGAATTCTTGTAGAGATGCAAGGAGTGGCTCTTTGAGGCTTAGAGACATCAACATTAGGCTTGGAATGAGTTTGGGATGGGTATTTATAACCCCCCAATACTCAAGGCTTGTCAACGGACATTTTTCTGCCAATTGTCGGCGCCCGGTCGCTTGCCGGTCGATTGTCGATCGATCGACCAAGCGATCGCCGAGCGACCGAAGGCTTTCTACCCATTCTAGGCATCGGTCAGTCGACCAAAATGCCTTCTCCTTCTGCCGATCGACCAGTAGATTGATTGAACCTGGGCAGACTGCTTGGTTTGGCTGATTTTTTCTGCTTGTTTACTCATTTTTGGGTTCCATCTTCGCTAAGTCTACTTATATAGCATTTATGTTTTAAAGTTAATAAATGTTATATAAGGATTACCCCCCAATTGGATTTAATAAAAATATCTAAAAAATCAAAATCCTTAAGAATCAAAATCTAAATTTTGGGGTCTACTACAAATTTACGAAAAACAAAAATTTGATAATCTTCCGGTTCAAATATGGGTAGGCTAAAGGCTTCCAAAAAATCTTTAAAAATATCTCGTTGTCTAATTTCTACCTAAGGAACAATTATCGGCACTTTTGGTACCAAGAAAATATCTAGGTCATATATCCCTCCAAGGAGCTCCCTAAGCTTAGTGAATTTCAGGGACTTTTCTAATTTTTTGAGTTTTCGTGTTTTGGGTTCAGGTTTGGTTTTTGGGTTTCTTTGCATCATCAAGAGGATTTACAACACATTCTAGACACCCTAAATCTAAACTCTGACTTCCTAAAGAATCTCGAGCATCGACGAGCGTCCTTGCCGATTTTTGATCAGGGACGTCATGCGCTAAACGATATGGAACCTGAAAATAACTCTCCATGAAATCATTAGTTTCATATTTGTTATCATCAAAACCGAGATTAAGACCAAGGATGAAAACCTTAGGCCAACAAGATTGACAATGTACCCCACAAGCTATCCCCAATACTTTTCTTGAGTAGGATGACATCTCGTCCTCCGAACGGCGTGTCAAACTTACCTACTCAGATTTGGGACTATCGCATGCAGAATTGCACAAATTCACTTAGCCACTTTGCCAAGTATAAACACCCCTTAAATCCTAGTTTGTTCTCTACTGAAACTAGATATCGAGATTGGTCATATACCCTACAAGCTAATTCCGACATTTTACTTGAGTGGGAGGATGTCTCACCCTCCGAACGGCGGGTTAAACTTACCTATTCCAATTTTTTGGCAGTTTTGGGTGTCCTAAGGCTGACCACCCAAACACCATTTCAAACTTGAAATTTTGGCATTCCTAAGGTTGACCAATCGACCACTCTTGGCCTCCATACATATGTTCAGTACAACCATGAAGTTCCACTATCAAAGAGATGAGGTTTAAACATAAGCAAGTGGATTAAACATAAGATGAGGTTTAAACACTTGGTGGGCATGCCCATGCCGCACCAAGCCCTCCTCCATGCGGTCATCACAATTGGCCCAAGGGTTCAATCTTGGCAACACTCCTAGTTTTGATGATAACAAACATGGTTCTTATAGTTTCATCAAGGTTTGGTCTCAGGTTGGACATACGATACGCCTCCGAAGCTCATTAGAAAAATCACGAAAAACCAATATCGAAGGCTTCAGAGTTGAGCATGTCAAAATTAGTTTAGGATTTAGTTTCTTTTATTGTAAATGCTCCTAAGCCTTAGTTTGATGTCCTCTTTGAATTCATATCCAAAAAACCGAAACCCGAACCCCAAAAACTTAAAAAGTAGAAAAATCAAAAAATGGTCTTGAAAATTTCAGTATAGGGGCTCCTTGGAGGGCTACATAATATAGATATTTTTGTGACATAAAAAATCTCAATAATTGTTCCTTAGGTAAAAATAAATTAAATATATATTTTAAAGGAATTTTTAAAAACCGTTAACCTAATAAATAAGGCTTGAAAGGCTAGAAACCTCTAAAATACCCAGAATTCCCAGAATGCCCCCAGCTAATTTTTTTTAAAAACTACCCAGAATTCCCAGAATGCCCCTAAACAGCTCTTTTTCAAATTAGACAAAGTTTGAACGGCTCTTTGCTTCCTTACTCCAATACCAACTCTATAAATACACACAAAACTTCCTTCCTAAGGCTCTCAACTATTCCATTGAGCTACCAAAATATTTTCTTGAGCCTTAAAGAGTGATCTAAGTGCAAACCTCAACTTCTCATTCTCAAATTCTTCAAAACTTCATTTCAAGTCTTCAATCCAAATTTCTACATCATCTTGAGGCCTTGGAGTACTAGGAGGCAACTTGGAGGAGCTCATTTGAGTTTGTTTTAATTTATAGCTCCTTTACTTGTATTTTCTTTGTTATTTGCTTCTCATTTCATGTTGCTAAGTGCGGTGTAGTCTTATACCTAGGTTTCTTTATTTTTGAGTGTTTTGCTTTGGAATAGTAGTTGAGGCATCCTCTAAGGTTGAGGGATAAGTCCTCTTTGTATTCTTTAGGAAACATTCAAGTTACAAAGATTTAAGGTTAGAAATCCTTGGTGAGGAGCCAAGGTAGTAGAGTAGGCGGTGTGGCCGAACCACTCTAAATTTCACATGTTAGCATTGCTTATCTATTTAATCTTGCTTGGTATTAATCATTACTCATTTGCATCTTGAAAGCATATAACTCAAAATAGCAAAAATTCATACTTAGGCCAACCTAAAAAAAAAGAAAAGAAAAAAGAATTAAACTTAGTGTATTTAGGCTACACACTATTCACCCCCCCTCTAGTGTGGTTATTTGATTTACATTTGGTATCAGAGCTTGGTAGTAGGACTAGATTTCATCATCTACCCTACACTTAGAATGACTACCGAAAATACACTAGCTCAAGGGACCTCTACCCATGCACCTCCTTTGTTTGATGGAAATAACTATGCTTATTGGAAAATTAAAATGAATATTTTCCTTCAAGCACAAGGTCTAGAGGTTCAGAGGATGACTCAAAATGATATAATCAACCAACTAAGAACATGGATGATTGGACCCAAGAGGAAGTTAAATTATTTAATTCCAATGCTAAAGCCATGAATGCATTACATTGTGGATTATCAATTAATGAATTTAATAGAATTTCTGCATGTAAATCCGCATTTGAAATTTGGCAAGTTCTTGAAACTACTCATGAAGGGACCTCTCAAGTAAAGGAGTCAAAAATCAATCTTCTCATGCATGATTATGAATTGTTTAAAATGCTATCTCATGAGACTATTGATGAAATGTATGCTAGATTCCAAAACATTACTAATGGCTTATGCAATCTTGGAAGAGATATTAGGGAAGAAGAAAAGGTGAGAAAGTTACTTCGGTCACTTCCCAAAGCTTGGGAGCCAAAGGTGATAGCTATCATGGAAGCTAAGGATCTTGGTACCATGAAGCTCACCGAACTCATTGGATCCCTCATGACACATGAGATCCATATGAGGACACACAAGGAGGAAGATGCCCCCAAATGCAAGAGTACTGCCTTAAAAGCATCACATAGGAATGCTGACACTTCTTCATCTGAAGAGGAAATTGATGACTATGAGGAGATGGCTTTGCTTGCAAAACGGTTCATGAAGTTCATAAAGGGTGGCAAAAGGTACATTTTTTTAAATTGCAACAAACCGGGGCACTTGAGGAAGGATTGCCCACAATTGAAGCTCACCCCCACCTCATCCACAAAGAAGGACAAGCTCAAGAAGAGGAGGAAGAAGAAGAAGACGAAGAAGAAGGAATTGATGGCTTCTTGGGATGAAAGTGAATCTTCATCAAGTGGGGAAGACTCCAAGGATGAAAGAGCCAACCTTTGCCTCATGGCAAATGATGATGAGGTAACCTTTACATTTGGTGAATTTACATTTACTCAAGAAGAATTAGAGCATGAGTTTGAACAAATGCATGTTGAGTTTAATGCTATTAGAAAGAGGTTTAAAGAACTTAGAAAGGAAAATAAGTCTTTAGAAGCGGAAAATGAGGAACTACTTGTTTTATGCAATGCTTTGAAAAAGGAAGTAGAAACTCTTAAGGATGAAAAAATCGTTTTAGAAAAGGCAAAAAATGATTTACAAGATTCAAATGATGTGTTAGAAAAGGAAAACAAGTTTTTGAGTTCACAAGTTGAGTACTTGAAAGATAGCATGCTCTCATTGAAGAATGACTTATTTACTTTGAATGAAAAAATGCTTGGCTTACAAAATACTAAAAATGATCATGTATCACATGCTAGAAATACTAGAAAACCATCACATCCTCATTCCCATACTCATTTTAATACTCATTATTCCACTAAGTTTCATGGTTATTGCTTTTGTTGTGGAATTTATGAACACATGATTAGAGATTGTGCACTCAAGAGGAACCCTCATGCTAGATCTACTTGGGCTCCTAAAATGACTAACACTCAAGGACCCAAAAAAATTTGGGTACCTAAGGTTGTTTCTTCTCCACTAGTAGGTGGAGAGTCATCCTCAAGCACATAGGAGCACATGGGTGTTGGATAGTGGTTGCTCAAAGCAAATGACTAGAGATATCAAATTATTTGCAACCCTATCAAGCAAAGATGAAGGGTATGTTACTTTTGGAGATAATGCCAAAGGTAATATCATTGGCATTGGTGATATAGGTATACTTCTATTTCCTTGCATTAAGAATGTCTTACTAGTTGATGGCTTGAAACATAACTTGATTAGTATTTCTCAATTATGTGATAATGGATATATGGTGATTTTTGAAGCATCTAAATGTCTCATTAGAAATGCATCTTCTAGTGATATAGTATTCATTGGAAATAGACATGAGTGTTGGCTTTAGGTTTTCAACCTTAGCCTTAATATCGATCTTGATGGTTTTGATGATAACAAACATGTAACTAATGATTTCATTGAGAATATCTTTCAGGTTTCATATCGACTAGCGTTCGATGTCCTCGATCGAATAAATCAGAGAAATCGCAAAATCGGAAGGACATTGATCGTCGCGCTCGATTCGTTGCGGAAGTTTCTCGAAGATCGATGAGTGCACCCAAGTCACTTGGATGAGTCCAAAGATCAAGTCAAAAGCTCTCCAAGATAATGCTCGTTGAAAGCCAGAACCCAGAAATGAAGCGCGGAAGAAAAAGGCTGAAGGAAACAATCTCATCCAAGCTTCGGTCGACCGAGCGGTCAACCGACTGTAGGTAAAAAGGGGCAGTAGCCCTGGCGGTCGACCAATCGATCGATCAGACTGAGGCTAGCTACAGACACAGCTTGCGTCGATTGACCGATCGATCGATCGAAGAAAGAAAATGCAAGATTATTGCGTCGGGCGATCGACCGAATCACGGCAAAATCTGCCCGAAGTTGGCTGTCGACCAATCGGTCGATCGACCTACTGAATGCCGCAATGCAAGATCACGTCGATCGATCGATGGGTCGACCGAAGATTACGGATCGCTTGATCAGCGTCTAGCAGTCAACCAGTCGGTCGACCGACCACAGGGAAAGTTTTAGCGATCGAATGATCGATCGACCAATGCTTCGATCGGTGCTTCAATTGGCGGTCTATAACAGATAGTTTTCTACCCGTTGAACAACCATTGCTTCACGAGGGTATAAATACACCCTATGATACTTCATTTAATCTTCTTCTCCCAATCTTACAGTGATCATTGAGCATTCTAAGGGATTTAAAGCCTTCCAGATGGTCAATCACGCGCGCTCTGCTTCTCCAGCGAGTTCCACTTCAAGCGAATGTTCTTCCTCAACTCGAGAATTAAATCGAGCAGTTCATCTTGACGAGTTGGAGGCATTGAAGGCTTGAGAAGAGCACTAATGCTTGGTTTATCCTTTAGCTCTTTTCAATTATAATTTTACTATTATTTTAACTATTTGATTTGTTTGTGTGAAGACCTAGGGTGTTAGGTCTTGCTGTGTGTGAAGTGGTATCATTGGTGAAAAGGAGTAAAGCCACTTGTGTATACTTAGTGATTACTAGGATTAGTTTTAGTTGTCCCTTAGGTTGAGGTGGAAAAGTGCTCTCGGTAGGAAAGCGGGATACTTCCGGGTGTGGAAGTGCCTTCGGTTGGAGAGCGGAGACTTTCCAGTGCAAAGTCCTCGTGTGTAAGGGAAACTCTAATTAATCTAGTAAAACCTAGTTTGGAAATCCTAAGCGGGGTGCTTAGGTAGTGGAGTAGGCATTGGGGCCAAACAACTATAAATCTTGTGTTTGCGTTGATTTAAATTGTTTGAGCTATATTGCTTTATTTTGCTTTCGCATTTAAATCGCATAATTGAAATTCGCCTAAGTAATCTAAGCAATCGATTAAAATTGGATTTAGGCGAATCATATAGTAAACATACTATTCACCCCCCCTCTAGTGTCGTCATTTCGCTATCAATTGGTATCAGAGCCAGGTTCGTAGTTTATGATTTCACCATCTCGTCTACACCTAGTCTCGATCTAGAAATGACACTAGAGAGTATAGCATGTTCACTACCTATGTTTGATGAAGAAACTTTGGTGTATGGAAGAGTAGGATGTATACCTTTCTCAAAACACAAAGTTTAGATTTATTGTGCATGCTAAAAAATGAGTATGTTGAGCCAACCATTGACATGAATGATTGGACTTAAGAACAAATTAGATTATTTGGATTGAATGCTAAAACAACGCATCTCCTATATTGCTCATTTTCAAATAAAATACTTGAAAAGGTCATGCATTGTTCATCCGCATTCGATATTTGAGCTTGTTTAAACATGCTTTACGATTAAGCAAAAACTGAGGAACTTATTACTTTCAATGAAGGAGGTGATGACAATTGTCATACCTCTAGTCCTAATGATGTTTTTGATGCCCGAATCTCATCTAGTCAAAGGAACACCAAAAATCGAAGAAGAAAGCTAAGGTGTTTCATTTGTCAAGAAAAGGGACATAAAAAGAAAAATTGTCCCCACTTGAAGAAAAGGACCAAGAAGAAGAATGCTTCCAAGTCCACCTCAGAATCTAGTGGAGCATCTTTCTCTCATGATGATGAAGTCACATCTCAAATATGCCTCATGGGTTTTCGAAATGAGGTAAAATCGTCTACTTCTAGTCATGATAAAAATCTTAATAGTGATAGTGATGATAATAGCTCTAATTCATTAGGAATGTCTTATGATGAGCTATTAGAAGAATCTAAGAAAATGTATGCCATCCTTGTAAAAAAGAACAAGAAAAATAAAAAATTGAAGAAAGAAAACTTAAACCTTAGTTCTCAATTGCATGAATGCAAATTAGAAAATGAGAAAATGAAATCTAGTTCTTTTAATTCTTGCCATGATGATATGAAAATTGAGATTAAGGATTTGAAACATAGAAATGAAGAATTAGAAATTGAGAATGATGAGTTGTTAACTAAGATTACAAAAATTAGAAATGAGAATGAAAACACAAACAATAATGTGAATCTCAAGGGTAAGGATTGTATAAGTGTTTTCAAATTTGAGCATGATATTTTGAAAAATAAAAATTGCTTGTTGAAATCTCAAATACAAGCTTTACACAAATCCATAAATGACTTAAAAAATGAGGTTGTGTTCTTGAGCAAGAAAACTAGTAACTTATCACATGCTTCATTTTTTAGAAATCCTAGGAATAAGAATGTGTATGTGAAGAATGCTAAGGTTCCTCATGCTTCTCATATCAAGCATTCCAACATCAAACCTCATGCTCCAAAGATGAATAATAAACATCATGTCCATGCTAAAGATGAAAACAAAAAGTTTCATGGACATTGCTTTTGTTGTGGTGTGTCTGGGCATGCTATTTATGATTGCGCTTTAAAGAGAAATCCAAGTGTTGCTAGGACACTTTGGATTCCTAAGCCCTCTAACCCCCAAGGACCCATAACAATTTGGGTACGAAAAATCTCATCTTCTTTTCTAGGGGGAGCTACCACACAAGGGTGAGATGAAGGTAGTTGATTGAATTAAGTTGCTTGAGGATTCAAAGATTGAACCATCTCAAAGTTGCAACTTCAGGTCATTTAGATGCCTATGGTAAATGTGGCATCAAAAGCACATTGGTATCATCTCCTATATCCCATTGCTTAAAATTATAGTTGGAGTTTGGTATGTTCCTAATATTAGTTGATTTCCCCACTCTTAACATCTTTCAAAAATGTTTTTGGTTTTTTGATTTCCCGGTCTCTTCGGAGACCCCGGTGGCCTGTAATGGGCCTAAGCAACCTTGCGGTTTTAAATCGTAGGCTACTTGTGACTCTCGGTTTTCAACCAATAGGAAGGGTTGGAAATCTTATGTTTCAAATATTTTATATTTTGAGATCTCTTGATTCATTTTGTTATCATGAAGATTTATATCAAATGAATCCATGCTATTTAGTGAAGTGAAATTTGATAAATGATACTTGGTTTCTCTCTTCACTATTTAGTTTGATAGCTTGCATGTAGATTTAATTTCATTGTCTACTTAAGATGTATACTTGCAAGTTATAAGGTTTTAGGAAGGCTAATTAGGAAGAAAAAGATTAGTTTGACAAATTATCATGAATTAGGTATAACTTCAATTAATTCAAAATCTTAGTGTTATACCTCATTGTTTAAGCTAAAATCATGTCTCTATGCTCATGACTTGAATTGCATGCAAATCCTTGATTTCTCATGAGTAGGTAGAACTTTAGCACTTAGGCAAAATTCATCAAATGAAACTTGCTCTAGGTTGGTATTCATTATTAGAGACCTTTTTGTAAGTCCAAACTAGTTTAACATAGGTAGAGATCTTATTCTTTAAATGTTTCACAATTTAAGATCTCTTAGATTCATTTTGAAATCATGGTATCCATCTTAAAAATGAATCTTCACTATCTAGCATAGGTTAAGTTATTGTAATGAAAACTTACATTAAACTTTGCTATTTAGTTCGTTAGCTTGCTAGTTGACATATTATTTCATTATGATACTAATGATGTCTACTTGCAAGTTATGAAAGTGAATGAAGACAATGCTATCTAAAAGTAAATGAAAAAGGAAATAAAAAAGTTGGGCAAATTTTCAAAAAAAAATGTATGATTTTGATTTTGCAAAAATCTTTGAAAAAAGAAATTGAATTTTCATGTTTAATGATTTCTCTATATACTCATGATTGATTATGCATGATGAATATTTGATCTTTTATGAGTAGAAAATAATTTGATAACTTAGGCAAATTTCATGATAATTTTGATTAAATGAAACTTGCTCTAGGTTAAAATTCTTGTTAGAGACCTCATTTTAAGTTAAAATTTGATGAACATGTTTAGATACACATATCACATAAGTCTAGAAAGTTAAAATTGAAAATTCTTATCTAGATGAACAATGTGATATCTATATCACCTCAGGGGACTTAAGCTTGAAAAGCTTGGTCCAAGTCAACAAACCACAATTGGTATCAATTGACTTGGTCATTTCATTTTAAGTCCAAATCTTCATAAACATGTTTAGGAATAGGTATGACATGTTTCCATGCACTTAGAATGAAAATTCTTATGGATATGGATAAAATGACAATTGAGGTTAATTCATGAAAACCTCTTTTGAACCTTGTTGACCCAAGTCAACAAGTTGACTTAAAGGTCTCATTCATGATCCATATTTGAGAAACATATTTAGATTTACTCATGTTAGGTATTCATAGGTTTAAACTTGAAAAATCATGAGTAAATGTTAAGATTGAAACTTGGCAAGTTTCATGAAAACTAGTTTAGTTTTGAATGAAATCATGCTAGGTTGATATCTTGACTTAAGGACAAAATTTTCATTTCAAACTTGACATATACTCTTGACATGACCATCATGTGGTGTCATGAAAGTTTGAATGAAAATTGAAAATTTTTTAAGAAAAACTTAAATTTACAAAAATATCATTTCAACCCACATTTAGTATAAATTTCAGTTATTTTTAGAAAAATATAGAAAAATCTTTTTTACGTGATTCTTGAAACTACACCTTCATTGAAAAATTTAATTTCTTAAGTAAAAATTTTAAAACATTTCATTAAGAATCTAATTTATAATGAATTTTTGAAGTTGGATTTCAAAACTCAAAGTATCATCCTTAATTGAAATATCAATCCTCTATACTTTGTTTTTTCTTCAAAAACATCAATAAAAACTCATGTACACCATTTGGATTCTAATTCTAATATCATTCACACATTTTCATGAGTAAAATCATTTCTAGGAATGATTTTGATATTTTGGGTGATAATTAGGATCCATTTGTTTATTTGAAAACAATATAGGATGAAAAATGGACTTTGATTTTTAAATTCATTTTGAGTTCAAATTTGATACATGCATTTCAAATGTCTATTCAATAATTGGTATCAAAATTTTCATCCCACAATTGGTATCAAAATGAGTATTCTATATTTGGTATCAAATCTTTCATCCAAAAATTAGTTTCAAAAACATTTATCAAAAATATGATTTTGAATAAACTTAAAATGGTGATTTTTGAAAACTAGAAATATAGGTTGACTTAAGTCAACAAAGTAAGTTAAAAATTTCAGTTTAAGCCCAAACTTAATTCATAGTCTTACACTATCTCATTTTTGATGTTTAGATGCCTATGTTTGAGAAAAATGAGTAGATAGCAAAACTTGAGACTTAGCATTTTCATAGTTTTCATGCTTATTTCAAATGAAAACATGCTAAGTTCATATTTAAATCAAATGACATTAGTTTCAATTCAAACTTGATATACATGCTTTAAATGATTATATCCTTGTATTTTGAAAGTTTGAATGAAATCTAAACATGCCATTCATTTTGAGAACATACATGATTTAATCATGAATTCAACTATTTAGTTTTTGTTCATATCATGTATGATTTTGTTTCTCATTGGATATTTGTTTTCCATCCCTTTGGTTGAGATTTTCATGTTGCATGAAAAATCTTTAGAGTCTCAACTTCATGAATCTTTAGTTGTGTTTCATCCCTTTGAGTAGATAGCCTCTCACGCCCTTTTAGATTGATGTCAAAAGGGAGAGATGAGTATGGAGAAAGGGGGAGAATGTATAGGTGAAAAGGGGGATAAGTGTATAAGAAAAAGGGGGAGAAAAATATAGAAAATTCATGCATATAGATAGGGGGAGTTTATCTCATAGATATGCATGTTGATAGGGGGAGAAATCCCTAAGTTGATATCCTTATGCTTTAATGTTATATTTTCTTAAGGATGTTTGTCATCATCAAAAAGGGGGAGATTGTTAGCTTTAGGTTTTCAACCTTAGCCTTAATCTCGATCTTGATGGTTTTGATGATAACAAACATGGAACTAATGATTTCATTGAGAATATCTTTCAAGTTCCATATCGACTAGCGTTCGATGTCCTCGATCGGATAAATCGGAGAAATTGCAAAATCAGAAGGACATTGATCATCACGCTCGGGTTCGTCGTGGAAGTTTCTCGAAGTTCTACGAGTGCACCCAAGTCGCTTGGATGAGTCCGAAGATCAAGTCAAAAGCTCTCCAAGATAATGCTCGTTGAAAGCCGAAACCCGAAAATGAAGCGCGGAAGACAAAGGCTGAAGGAAACAATCTCAGCCAAGGTTCGATCGACCGGGAGGTCGACTGACTGTAGGTAAAAAGGGGCAGTAGCCCTGGCGGTCGACCAACTGGTCAATCAAACTGAGGATAGCTGCAGACGCAGCTTGCGTCGATCGATCGAAGAAAGAAAATGCAAGATTCTTGCGTAGGGCGGTCAACCGATCGACCGAATCACGGCAAAATTTGCCCGAAGCTGGCAGTCAACCTACCGAATGCCACGATGCGAGATCGTGTCAGTTGACCGATGGGTCGACCGAAGATCGTGGATCGCGCGATCTACGTCTGGCGGTCGACCAGTCGATTGATCGACCACAGGGAAAGTTTTAGCGGTCGAATGACTGGTCGACCGATGCTTCGACCAGCGCTTCAACCGGCGGTCTATAAAGGATAGTTTGCTACCCGTTGAATAGTCGTTGCTTCACGAGGGTATAAATACACCCTCTGATACTTCATTTAATCTTCTTCTCCCAATCTTACAGTGATCATTGAGCATTCTAAGGGATTTAAAGCCTTCCAAACGATCAATCGCGCGCGCTCTGCTTCTCCAGCGAGTTCCACTTCAAGCGCAAGTTCTTCCTCAACTCGAGAATTAAATCGAGCAGTTCGTCTTGACGAGTTGGTGGCATTGAAGGCTTGAGAAGAGCACTAATGCTTGGTTTATCCTTTAGCTCTTTTCAATTGTAATTTTACTATTATTTTAACTGTTTGATTTGTTTGTGTGAAGACCTAGGGTATTAGGTCTTGCTGTGTGTGAAGTGGTATCGTTGGTGAAAAGGAGTAAAGCCACTTGTGTATTCTTAGTGATTACTAGGATTAGTTCTAGTTGTCCCTTAGGTTGAGGTGGGAAAGTGCTCTCGGTAGGAAGGCGAGATACTTCCGGGTGTGGAAGTACCTTCAGTTGGAGAACGGAGACTTTCCGGTGCAAAGTCCTCGTGTGTAAGGGAAACTCTAATTAATCTAGTAAAACCTAGTCTGAAAATTCTAAGTGGGGTGCTTAGGTAGTGGAGTAGGCATTGGGGCCGAACCACTATAAATCTTGTGTTTGTGTTGATTTAAATTGTTTGAGCTATATTGCTTTATTTTGCTTCCGTATTTAAATCGCATAATTGGAATTCGCCTAAGTAATCTAAGCAATCAATTAAAATTGGATTTAGGCGAATCGTATAGTAAACACACTATTCACCCCCCCTCTAGTGTCGCCATTTCGCTATCAATGAGAATGTTTACACTTTGAGTTTAAATGTCTTGCCTAATCCTTATGTTAGATGCTTAGTAGTAATGGACAATGATTCTTGGTTATGGCACCGTAGGGTAGGACATGCTAGCATGGGCCTCATTCAATAAATTACCAAGAAAGACCTAATTAAAGGAATCCCTAGAATAAAATTTGAAAAAGATAGACTTTGTGATGCATGTCAACATGGCAAACAAGTTAAATCATCTTTTCATAGTGTTAATCAAGTTACTCCCTCTAGGATTCTTGAACTTTTGCACATAGATCTTTTTGGTCCTTGTGATGTTGCTAGCTTAGGTGGTAAACTATATTGTTATGTTTTGATTGATGACTACTCTCGATTTACATGGGTCTTCTTTTTAGAAAAGAAAAATGAAATATTTGATTTCTTTAAAAAATTTGCTAAAAGAGTTGTCAATGAAAAAAGGATTTCAATTTCAAAAATTAGGAGTGATAATGGCGGTGAATTTAAAAATGAAAAGTTTTCTGAATTTTATAAAAATTTTAGGATTGAACATATCTTTTCTTCCCCTAGAATCTCTCAACAAAATGGGGTGGTTGAGAGGAAGAATAGGACATTGCAAGAAATGGCTAGGACTATGCTTTGTGAAAATAATTTACCTAAGTATTTTTGTGCCGAAGCCACAAATACCTCATGCTATGTTTTAAATCGTGTTTTATTGAGACCTAAAATAAAGAAAACTCCTTTTGAACTTTGGCATGATAGAATTCCACATGTGGGATACTTTAGGGTTTTTGGTTGTAAGTGCTTTGTTTTGAACACTAAAGATCATCTAGAAAAATTTGACTCAAAATCCGATGAAGGCATTTTCCTAGGATACTCATCTAGTTCTAAAGCCTATAGAGTTTATAATCATATAACTATGATTGTTGAAGAATCCATGCATGTAATTTTTGATGAAACTAATGATTCTTCTAGAAATGTTAAGATAATGAATGTAGGTGAAGAACTTGAGGCTTTATCTTTCAATGAAGAAGAAGTTGAAGATGAACCTAATGAAGTACCTCATAATGAAGAACCTTCATCCTCAACCTCCCTACCTTAAGTTGAAGAACAAGCTTTACCACCACTTCCTAAAGCTAACCGAGCCATAAGAGATCATCCCATTAAACAAGTCATTGGAGAACCCTCAACGGGAGTGGTAATACGTTCTAAACTCAAAAATATTTGTCAACATATTGCTTTTATTTCTCAAGTAGAGCCTAAAAATATTAAGGAATCCCTAGATGTTGAATTTTGGGTTATGGCCATGCAAGAGGAACTAAATCAATTTGTTAGGAATAATGTTTGGGATTTAGTGCCTAGGCCTAGTGAACAAATGGTAATTGGAACTAAGTGGGTCTTCAGGAATAAGTTAGATGAAAATGGCTTAGTTGTTATAAACAAAGCTAGGTTAGTGGCCCAAGGTTTCAACCAAGAAGAGGGTATTGATAACAATGAAACTTATGCTCCCGTAGCTAGATTAGAGGCTATTCGCATGCTTTTAGCTTTTGCAAGTTTTAAAGGTTTCAAACTATTTCAAATGGATGTTAAAAGCTCATTTCTAAATGGTGTTATTATGGAAGAGGTTTATGTTGAACAACCCCCCGGTTTTGAAAACTTTGATTTTCCAAATCATGTTTACAAATTGAAAAGGCATTATATGGTTTAAAACAAGCCCCTTGGGCTTGGTATGAAAGGTTTTCAAATTTTTTAATTGAACAAGGTTTTAATGTTGGAAAAGCCGATGTTTCACTCTTCATTAAACATGATGAAAATGACACCTTATTAGTTCAAATATATGTTGATGACATAATTTTTGGTGCTACTAATGAAACCCTTTGCGAGTGGTTTGCTAAGTGTATGCAAGATGAATTTGAGATGAGCATGATGGGAGATCTCTCTTTCATGCTTGGACTTTAAATCAAACAAACCAAGAAGGGGATCTTCATCAATCAAGCTAAGTACACAAAGGAGCTAATCAAAAGATTTGGGATGGATGGAGCAAAGATTGCATCAACCCCCATGAGTCCATCCACCAAGCTTGATAAGGATGAGGAAGGTATCAAAGTTGATGAAAAATGATACCGAGGTATGATTGGTAGCTTACTTTATTTAACCGCAAGTAGACCCGATATAATGTTTAGTGTATGTCAATGTGCTAGGTTTCAATCTTGTCCTAAGATGTCTCATTTGAGTGCGATCAAACGCATATTGAGATATCTAAAGGGCACTTTTGACTTAGGCCTTTGGTACCCTAGTAGTGCATCCTTTGAATTGATTGGTTTTTCCGATGCGGATTTTGCCGGTTGTAAGATTGATAGAAAAAGCACTAGTGGGTGTTGTCAATACCTAGGGATGAGTTTGGTTTCTTGGTTTTCCAAGAAGCAAAACTCGATTGCACTTTCAACTACCGAAGCGAAGTATATCGCGGCGGCTAGTTGTTGTGCACAAGTCCTTTGGATGAAACAAATCCTACTTGATTTTGGATTGAACTATTCATGTATACCCATTTATTGTGATAACACTAGTGCTATAAATTTGACAAAATATCCCATCTTGCACTCTAGGACAAAACATATAGACTAAAGGCACCATTTTCTTAGATATAATGTAGCTAATAAAAATATCTTTGTTGATTTTGTGCCTACCAATAAGCAACTTGCGGATATATTTACTAAACCTGTAAATGAAGAAAGCTTTATAAACTTAAGAATGTAATTAGAAATTTGTACTCTTCCAAATATTTGAATTTTGGAAAATTGCATGTAATATTGAGCTTTCTTGAAAATTTGGTTTTCATGGTATCCTTACACTTGTGTATATGCCTTGTAATGGGGCTTTGAAACTTATTGGTGTTTGCCTACTATAGGCATCCATCGGTAGGAAGGACTATAATGTTTGATGATACCCGATTTGTCACACCCCAAACCCGGTATGACCAGCCAGGATACCCGTACCCCAAAACCTAATACAACTCATCAAAACAACAATAACTTGAAGAGTGGAAGATTTTTTTTTGAAAAGAATATACATGACACCACGAACCAAACCAAACCAAAACTCAATATGAACACATTGAACAAGTTATTAAAAAAGGAGTTCAAATAAATAAACAAGACTCCCCAAATAAAAATAAAATGCGGAAACCACGACCCGAGCCAACATGACTCAACAACTCAAAGAGACACTAAAATGACTCAGGCATCCTCCTCAATCACGACATGTCATGAGACTCGCTGCCCTGCCACCACCAGCCGCGCTACTGCACCTCGGTTCCTCTCTGATCTAACTCAGGTGCTGCAAAATAATAGTAATGAGGGGTAAGTCCAACAAGGACTTAGTGAGTAGATCAGTCCTCAATTCACCAAATCAATCATCATGCATAAAAACACAAATAGCTGATATAAATCAACGTTAGAAGAAATCAGCAATAATATATCCATAGCTATATGCATGAAATCAACATCCATCAACAAGTATAAAATATCTTCTTTGTTTTAAATGACGGACAAGCATCAATAACACATCCGCTACCCTACTCATATCCACAACAATAAGTATAAGCATCCATCAGTAGTTATAAACATATCCACAACAACAAAATAGGATGAATGCAACACCTCAATCATATGCATGGTCTCTGGACCCGTCGGTCCCACATAGCCACATAGGGTAGGTAGACGGGTGGTCGCTGAACTACCAGCCAGCTCAATGCTGTCTCTTTGGGGCATGCCCTCCCCTCACCGGCACTGGCTCTTTCGAGCTGGCCTATTGGGGCATACGTTCCCCTCACCTGCTTAGGTCTCCGGACTGTCTCTTTGGGGTATGATCTCCCCTCACCAGCCGGACTTCCAAAATAAGGCCAACGCTATCTCTTTGGGGCATACCCTCCCCTCACCAGCGAGGCTTCCGGGAAATGCAATAAACACATCACAACACCACACACGCAAGTATATAAGTATGAACAATATGTGCTATCAACAAGTAATAAAAGGTATGTCAAGTGCATACCTCATCCTCCACCTCCTCCTGTTATACATCACAATCACATATCGATACATATGTATAAATAGTGCCAATAAATCATGAATGCTCAGCATAAATAAACAATCATAAAATAGAATTATAGCATTGTAAGAAAAGATGCACGTGTAACAAGAAAGCAGTGCCAAAAAGAAACTCCAACTATAAATCAATGAACTAGAACATGATAAAACAACTCATTATAGAAATCATTGATCTAGGATAAAATTCACCTCATTAACTACTATATCCATGAATCATCTCAGATTGAATCACAAAAATATATAAAATACGATTTTTCAGCTTGGCACGCAAAATGAGGCGACATCCACCTACAGTTTTCAAAATCCGAAGGTCTGATGGCGAAACAGACCTCACCAATGAATTTGGAACGCCGATTAGGTGAAAATTCATATATAACATGAATAGTTTCGCTAACATTAAGGTCTCCAAATAATTATTTAGAATAATGAGAGAAATAATGCCTTAATTTATTTAATAAATCACTGTTATAAATAAATATAACGGTGTTACAATCAATAAATCAGTAATGAAATCTCAGCCCTTCATCTAAACAGGATCACATCACAGCCTTCCATCTAATATGATGCAATCACAGCCCTCTATTCAACCTGATGCAATCTCAGCATTACATCTAACCAGATGCAATCACCACCTTCCATCTACATGATGAAATCATAATCTTACATCTAATCAGATACAATCACAACTCTCTATCTAACCAGATGCAATCACAGCTCTCCATCTACATAATGCAATCACAACCTTTCATCTAACCAGATGCAATCACAGCCCTTCATCTAACCTAATGCGATCTCAGCCTTCCATCTAATCAGATGAAATCTCAGCCTTACATCTAACATGATGCATCCACAGCCAAACATCTATCCTGATGCAATCTCATCCCTCCATCTACATGATGCAATCTAAACTTTACATCTACACAAGATCAAATCCCAGCCCTTCATCTCAACCAACTCAATCCAACCCTTCATCTTACCCAAATCAATCTCAACCCTCCATTTAACTCACCCCCTTAGGTCATCTTCTCCACCTCTCCTCACCAACCCAGCCGCCGCCGCCCCTTCTCCGGCCTATATTCAAATTTTGATCATTTGATAACTTGTTTACGCAAGATGCAATTATGCGGTTGAATGCAGAAACAAGATAAAGCAATTAAGCATAAATAATTTAAAACAACGCAAACACAAGATTTATAGTGGTTCGGCCCCAATGCCTACTCCACTACCTAAGCACCCCGCTTAGGATTTCCAAACTAGTTTTACTAGATTAATTTACATTTCCCTTACACAGAGAACTTTTCATTTGAAGAGTTTCACTCTCGACCTAAGGTACTTCCACACCCGAAAGTCTCCGTCTTCTTATCGAGAGCACTCTTCCACCTCAACCCTAAGGGACAACTAAACTAATCCTAGTAAATACTAAGTTTACACAAGTGACTTTACTCCTTTTCACTAAGGATACCACTTCCACACAACAGAACTAACACAAGGTCTTCACAGACTCAAATAAAAAATTGTTCAAATAAACAGATAAAATACAATCAAAAGAGCTACAATATAAAACAAGATTAAAAGCTCTTTTTAATCCTTCAAAAACCTCCAACTCGCCAAGTAGTAGAGATTGGGTTGAAGCCCGAGTTGAGGAGCAGACGACGCTTGAAGAAGAACTCAACAGAGGAATGGAGCACGCTGCGATTACTCCTTAGAAGGCTTTAAATCTCCCTTAGAATGCTCAATGATAACTGTAAGAGAGGGAGAAGAAGATTCAATGAATCATATAGGGGTGTATTTATACCCTTCTGAAGAAACAACAGCTCAACGGATAGTTTTCTATCCGTTGCAGGCCGCCGGTCGATAGGTCGGTCGACCGACTGATCAACCGCTCCTTCGACCGCCATTTTTTCTCTTTGGTCGGTCGACCGCCAAGACGCAAGATCTTCGATCCCGACCTTCGATCGACCCGTCGGTCGACCGACAAGATTTTTCGTCTTCAGCAAACACAGGTCGACCGCCCGGTCGACCGACGTAGCTACTGCCCCTTTTCGGCACTAGTTGGTCAACTATAATAGTTGGTGCCCATTACTTTACCCTATTCGATCGACCGCCTAGTCGACCGAACATAGGCTTAGATTTGTTTTTCAGCCTATTTTCTTCCGTGCTTCGTTTCTGGGTTCCGGCTTTCAACGAGCATCATCTTAGAGAGCTTTCCATGTGATCTTCGAGCTCGTCCAATTCATCTTTGGTGCACTCATCAATCTTCGAGAAACTTCAGCGACGAACCCAGAGCGCGACGATCAATGTCCTTCTGATTTCTGATTTCTCCAATTTTTCTAATCGATGACATCGAACGCTACTGATATGGAACCTGAAGATATTCTCAATGAAATCATTAGTCACATGTTTGTTATCATCAAAACCATCAAAACCGAGATTAAGACTAAGGTTGAAAACCTAAAGCCAACAATCTCCCCCTTTTTTATGATGACAAACATCCTTAAGAAAATATAATCATCAAGGCATAGAAGGATATCAACTAAGGGATTTCTCCCCCTATCAACATGCATATCTATAAGAATAAACTCCCCCAATCTATATGCATGGATTTCCTATATTTTTCTCTTCTTTACCTATACTTTTCTCCTCATTTTAACTATACATTTCTCCCCTTTTATACCTAAACTCTTCTCTCCCCCATTTGACATCAATCAAAAATGGTAAGAAAGGTCAATCTAGTCAAAGGGATGAAACACAATTATTTTTTAGTTGAGACTCTAAGGAGTATTTTTCATGAAACATGAAAATCTCAACCAAAGGGATGGAAAACAAGTAATTTGATATGAAACAAAGACATACTTGATAAAAGAATGATAGATACAATTCAACACTCAATCATGTATGCACTCAAGTATGAATGTATTCATATGTTTTTCATGACATTTTTAGATTTCATTCAAACTTTCAAACTACCAAGATATGGTCATTTAACTCATGTGTTAAGTTTGAAGTGAAACTAATATCATTTGATCGAAATATGAACTTAGCACATTTTCATTTGAAATAAGCATGAAAACATGAAGGTGCTAAGTCTCAAGTTTTGCTATCTACTCATGTTTTCTCAAACTTAGGCATCGAGACATTAAACATGAGATTTCATTCAAACTTTCAAAATATCCATATATGGTCATTTAAATCATGTATATCAAGTTTGAAGTGAAACTAATGTCATTTGATCCAAATATGAACTTAGCATGTTTTTATTTGAAATAAGCATGAAAACATGAAAATGCTAAGTATCAAATTTTGCTATCTACTCATGTTTTCTCATTTTTAGGCATCCAGACATCAAACATAAGATAATGTAAGTCTATGAATTAAGTTTGGGCTTAAGATAAAATTTTTAATTCACTTTGTTGATTTAGGTCAACCTATACTTAAAGTTTTCAAAAATCAAACTTTTAAGTTTATACAAAGTAATATTTTTGACAAATATTTTTGAAACCAATTTGTTTGGACGAAAATTTTTGATACCAATTATTGAATGGTCATTTGAAATGCATGTATCAAGTTTGAACTCAAAATGAATTTTCTAAGTTCATTTTTCATCCTATATTGTTTTCAAATAAACAAATGGATCCTAGCTATCATCCAAAATATCAAAATCATTCCTATAAATGATTTTACTCAAGAAATTGTGTGAATGATATTAGAAATTGAATCCAAATGGTATACATGAGTTTTTATTAAATTTTTTGAAGAAAAATCAAAGTATCGAAATGATTAGCGTTTCAAGAATGATGATACTTTGTGTTTTGAAATCCAACTTCAAAAATTCACTTTAAATCCGATTCTTGATGAAATATTTTGAAATTTTTACTGATAAAACTAGATTTTTCAGTGAATGTGTAGTTTCAAGAATCATCTAAAAAATATTTTTCTATATTTTCCTAGAAATAACTGAAATTCATACCAATTGTAGGTTGAAATGGTATTTTTGTAATTTTCAGTTATTCTTACAACTTGTTCAATTTTCATTCAAACTTTCATGACACCACTTGATGGTCATGCAAAGAGTATATGTCAAGTTTGAAATGAAAATTATGTCCTTAAGTCAAGATATCAACCTAGCATGGTTTCATTCAAAACTAAACTAGTTTTTATGAAACTTGATAAGTTTCAATCTTAACATTTACTCATGATTTTTCAAATTTAAACCTATGGATACCTAGCATGAGTAAATTTAAACATGTTTCTCAAATATGGATCATAGATGAGACCTTTAAGTCAACTTGTTGACTTGGGTCAACTAGGTTCAAAAGAGGTTTTCATGAAACCACCTCTATGCCATTTTATCCATATCCATATGAATTTTCCATTCCAAGTGCTTGGAAACATGTCATACCTATTCCTAAATATGTTTATGAAGTTTGGACTTAAAATGAAGTAACCAAGTCGATTTGTTGACTTGGGTCAAACCTTTCCAAGTTAAGTCCCCTAAAGTGAGATACCAATTGTATTTGTTTATCTAGATATAAATTTTTAAGTTTTAAATATCTAGACTCATGTCATGTGTGTATCTAAACATGTTCATTTCATTTTTACCTTAACATGAAGTCTCTAAAGAAGAATTTTAAACTAGTTCAATTTCACAAATATCAGGATATCATGAAATGAGCTAAGTTATCAAGATTTTTCATACTCATGAAAATTCAAATATTTATCATGCATAATCAATCATGAGCATAGAGAGACATCATTAAAGCATACATATTTAAGTATTATATTAAGATTTTTGCAAATTCAAATTCATACATTTTTTTTGAAAATTTGCACAACTTTTTCATTTCCTTTTTCATTTTCTTTTAGATAACATAGTCTTTCAAATTTTTATCACTTGCAAGTAGATAACATTAGTATCATAATGAAATTATATGTCAACTTAGCAAGCTAACATACTAAATAGCAAGGTTCAATGCAAAGTTTCATTAAAAAATTTAACCTATGCTAGATAGAAAAGATTCATTTCAATGAGGATATCATGATATCAAAATGAATCTAAGGAGATTTTAGGACGTGAAATATTTGAGGAATAAGATCCCTTATCATGTTAAACTAGTTTGGACTTACAAGAAGGTCTCTACTAGTAAATATCAACCTAGTGCAAGTTTCATTTAATGAAATTTGCCTAAGTGCTACTATTCTACCTACTCATGAAAATTCAAGGGATTGACATGAACCTAACCGATCTTGATCCAACATTGAGTTCTGAAGAACATCAGGTCGAAGCTTAGGGTTATTATTAGTCGCGCACCATCCCCCTTGAATCAGATGGATCTTGAATCTCCATCAACACCGACGATGGAAAGGAGCCAGATCCGGGCCTCTGATCCCCATTGGATCGCCCGGCACCACCCTTGCCCACCATCGGACAAGGAACCCCATGAAAAGGAAACAACCGCCTCTGCCAAAACCCTAACACAATAAAAGGTCTCCAAATGCACAATGACGAAAAAGCCCTCACACGCTATTGCCGTCAGCGGCAAAGAAGAGGAGAGCAACGTAAATTCGCCACACCGCACGCTTCTGAGATGGAAAA
The DNA here is from genome assembly GCA_034359265.1 of Canna indica. Classification (NCBI taxonomy): domain Eukaryota; kingdom Viridiplantae; phylum Streptophyta; class Magnoliopsida; order Zingiberales; family Cannaceae; genus Canna; species Canna indica. Next base: position 45,228,562 of record CP136898.1, read on the forward strand.
TACCCAAATTACCTTCACACAATTTGGGAGAGAGTCGAGACACGGGAAAGGAGCCTACATCTATATTGAACAACACTGTAATCACTATATCTTTGAGAGATATTAATAACAAGCTTAGTCTATATATATAACACATATATCTTCCACTCTGACAATATTTTAGAGACTTCTTTGTAACTTGCTTCATATTTTTAGCATGCATATATTATTGTAATGCTTGTAGAGAGGTTATTGCAATAACAACCTTTCAACTCTAATTAATATTCAAAAAATACATCATATTGAGCTAATTCAAATATATAAATTAATTAACAAAACCATTGTATTTTCATGTAAATTTAGAATATACATAAACAAAGTGTTTAAACTCTATACATTTGGTTAACATTCCATCACATAGCAACAATTACATTCGCCCATTTCTATACATCCATGGCCGATAAAGAAAACGATGAAAATTGTAAGGAAGGGTGTAGAATTCTTGATTCCTACTATCTCCCCTAGATGTGCGGAACCGATCCCACCATGGCATTCCCCGATCTCTGGCAGTATCTTTGCAATCAAGTGTGTTGTCTAGGAATATTGCAAGAATCAGTGCCACAGTAGGCGGAGACGAGAAGATTGTGTTGATGTAGTCATTGAACTGCACATGATATATATGTTCAGAAGCCAAATGGTAACTAAAACTTAGTAGAATAAGCATTTGTACTACATGATAGATATAAACTCATAAATGATACAAACCCATGTTGCTTTGGTGTGTGCTGGACCATGCAGTGAACTCGCAGTGTAGCTAAAGAAGTACTGAGGAATAGAAAGGCCGAGGAAGATGGATACACCAACGATGAAGAGGTTGCGCATGGAGTTCATGTTAGTAAACTGCAACAAGGAGAGTCCCATAGCAGCTACATGCAAACACATAATAAAATCAACACAGAGTCAGTCAGCTAAAAAAAATCTATGGCTATCATTCATTCTATAAACTCGAGTTAATTATCTTCAACCATGTTTATGAGTAACTTTGCCATTAATGGAGAAATTAAGAGTTAGAGATGATAACATACCGACAAGCCCAAATAAAACGCAGTAAACAGCAGCAAAGATGGTGAATGGAATGGAGGCAAATAGAGCTCCAAATTTCCCTATCGGATTCAAGTAGATGAAATAATCAAATATGTAGATTTCTAAAAGCTAAAACTAATTAATGTATTGTGAACAGATGACTCACCCAAGATGGAGAAAAGTATCATGAAACCAGCTGAGATTTGGGTGATTCTTCTGCTCCCAACTCTAGTTGATCCAAGCAGCCCTACATTCTCCCTGTAATGTTATGTTATGTTATGACCTAATTTCCCAACTTACAAGCTCCTTTCTTTCTCCCAAAATAAAAGATGCATTGTGAACTACTTACACAGAAACAGTGGAACCACTGAGAGTGCCAAATAGCCCATCAAGTAGAATTCCTAATCCCTGTGGCAACATTGTAAATATAGTTAGTGTATGTGTTGACGAGTTGATCAAGGATTAGGGATGACAACGGTTTGGTTAACCGCGTTTATTGTGGTTAACCAAAAACGAAACTGATTTAAAAACTCGTTAACCAAAATCGAAACTGTTCGGTTTCAAAAATTAGCATCTGAAATCGAAATCAAATTCATTAATATCGATTATCTATCAGATAACTGAAATCGGTAAATTCGATTTGGATACTAACCGGTTACTTGTTTACTAACCAGTTAGTAAATTTCAAACATATATGATTACTTAACATATATAATTATTGATATATATAATAATTAACTATTACCGGTTCCGATTATCGGTTAACCGTGGATAATCGGTAACCAAAATTAAAACATATAACTGGTTTCGGTTACTAGTTATCTGTGACCCAGTAATCGAAACTGATCGATTTTATATCAATCTTTGGATTTTACTAACCGAAACCGACCGAAACCGAACTACAAATTCACTATCCGAAACCGAATTTTATGGTTCGGTTCGATTTTAATTGCCACCCCTATCAAGGATTAATATAAATAATAATTGTAACCTGCCATCCAATGCCTCGACTAATAACATGAGGTGGTGGTGGTGTTGCACTGGCTAAGCGTGCTGCAGCCTTGAAAGCTCCTGTTGACTGAAGAGAAGAACAAAAGCAAAACAATCAATTAATAGATTAATTAGTGGAAGATCTGCCTACTATCTTTAGGCCCCTCATTAGACCTTATTTTGACAAAAGGCCATATTTTAATTTAACCTCTCAACCTTGAAGAATCTAGGGTTAGGTTGTGAACTTTGTTTCAGTAATTTAATCTAATTTCCTCTACTATAAATTATTATATAACTAGCCTTGAAGATATATCAGATATGTTGTAGGAAAGCTTCATTTGAAACCAAACTGAACAGTATATTTCAAGTGTAAACGGACTTTGCAAATTTACACTGACCTTCATTTAAATTAGTCATTAGTTAGACTTCTAATTTGTGTCAAATTCAATTTTCTTTACAAATTCGGTCTGGCAAACTAATTATACTTTTTGTTCAAAATTTAAATTAAAATGAGGGTTTTGGATAAAATTTTATGTTAGATATGTTAAAACACAAAAGGTTGTATAAACAACTTTTGATTAAGTTTGGATCAAGTAATATTGTCTTTTTCAACGTAAGAAATTATGATTCAGTGACAAAAATTATCACGTTATTAATTAAGATAGACATATGACATATTAGTAACCGTAGGGATGGATCGACTAACAAAACAACGAAGAATAGAAAGAAATAGAAAAGGAGAACACACACAAGATTTACGTGGTTCGAGACAGCGATGTGCCGTCCGTACATCCACAGGCAAAGGAGGAGCAGATCTTTACTATTCACCAAGAACACAAGTACGAAGAGAGAGGAAAAACCTTAGTCCCAAAATACAGATCTCACGACGGCTGCTGCGAACCTCTCTCCAATCCTATAAATACATAATAACCCTAAATGGGTCGGGTTACAACATAACGGATTGGATAGTCTGTACCCGGTGTGGTTACAACTCTATCGGCTCTCTGCGCCGGCCCGATATTACAAATTCAAGGCATCCAACAGTAACAAATGAGTGATCTAATTTTGTCACTAACCGGTCATATTTATGTTATTGAACTATTTTGTGAAAATAATTTAGCCACCAAATTTTAGTAATCAACGTATATTTTTAATGATGTTTTTTTTACTAACACTACTAGAATTTTTGTCTATCATTTGACCATAGTGGACCTATCATGGCTGATTACCAAGACTAATGACTTTCGTTTGTTATGGCTTCAGATGACAGGATAAACCATGCAAATAATAACTCATTAACCGTGACTTTTTTTATTTTCCATTGGTGTTTATCCAAGGCATTTTTTTTATCGCCAAGCTGCGATTGACATTTTTCACTTAGGTTGCATTATGCTTAAATTTGGTTAGCCCCATCTACCTCAGTGCTGCTGAAACCCTTAACTCTGATCATCACCCCTCCTATTTTGATCCACCTAATTGAACAACTAGCTAGCTCATCAACTTCATATATATGTTCAGTCCACTAGGCCAATAAAAATGATTGTACTAAAGTTGATGGTAATACATCCATCAACACTTATTGATCACCACAAACCCTACTTAAATCTTAACATCCTCATCAAGACCTAAGTGAAATCAACGTATAGCCCAAAACCGAACTCTAGTTGGCACCATGTAAGGCCTAGCCTAGTAAAGGGCTCCATTCTTTCATCAAACATTCCCTTTCCATATAGGATTTGTCACCATGTCTGGGATCGACTATGCTCTACTGGCAATTATTATGACTTATCTAATATATAGAATAACTAGTCCATCAACTTAATTGTTCACTAGCCTAATTAAAATTCTTAAGCTAAAATTCATAGTAGTATGCCCATTAAGCCTTATTAATCAATACAACTTTTCACATACTCATTACGTAGGACTAAATCAAGGTGCTATACTGCCTCCTATTTAAATTATATGATTTGTTATATTTGTATAATTTAGTGAATAATTATGGTAACAATATTTTTTTTTAACAAAGATAGAAAATCACAATATGTGATCATACTAGGGATCGAACCTTAGGGGCCCATTTGGTTCGTAAACTGTCCATCACAGGACACCAGACAAGGATAAGGACAGAACACCAAGTGTCTTGGGACAACAGTTACACCATGTTTGGTTTGTCAAGAATAGGACACGATATCCAGTCTCGTCCTGTGTTTGGTTTGCTAAAATAGAGTCCTGTATAACACAATATGACCAAAATATCCTTGCAAATTTTTAATGCACAAATTAAATTTTAAACATAAAACTTCTCAGGGGTGCATGGCCAAAGTAGCAAAGAAGAATCTCCATTATGATTGTCTGATCATGATCAAACAGTGATGTGCAAATTCTGAACCCTCACATACAAATGACTACATGGTGTTGTGACCATTAAGCCATTTGTTGATTGGTTAACATTGACAAGCATTTTGCCATAAAGTAAGGAATTGCAAGATGTGATGTCATGATATTTATGTCTATCTATGGATCATAGCAACCTTGGTTTTAAGCATGCAACTTGTGGCTATAAACACCATGATCTAACTTTGCTGGATATATTTAACATCATAGCAGATAAGTTTTTGGGTGTTGGATATATTTTTCTAAAGGTTCTGATTGCCAAGTGCTCATTAAGCCCCCTTAGGGCCCGTTTGTTAATATAGGATTCCTGATAATTACGATAGTTTGTTAATTGTTTTTCCTTGTATGGACTCTCAGAAATTCATTGCTACAGTTTGTTAATCAAAAGCAACAAGTGGAAGAAGTTGAATTTTTAAGAACATATGAAATAATCTCCACTTTTTCCTGCAACATATGAAATCAACCAAATTCATCATTGTATATGTAATATTTTCATTTCCACTAATCAAACATGAACTGTTTTCCACCAAAAAAGCTTCCTCGATCCTTTTGTAGATCAAAGTTTACTAAAGCCTGGGCATGTATAGCAATCTATCCAAACACATGCCCTCCTTTTGCAGATCAGACGACAAATTGATTTGTGCATTCATCTAAATCCTCAATTAAACCATGCCTTTTCTTCTCCCTCTATCAATGAAACATTGTTGACTGTAAAAAGACAAGGAGTCAAAAAAGAGAACATTGGATAGTAACCTGGCAAAGTGGGAATCTTGGTTTTCATCTGCAATTGTCTTCTTCCTCATTCCCTTCCTCGAGGCCTCTCAAGCTTCAAGTTTCAACCCCAATCTGCCTCCCTGTGCTAAAGTATGAGAAGTTGAGTTGTTTACCCTTTCTCTTCGCCTTCATCTCCCAACCACGGTCCCAAAAATCTCATCTTTCCCCATCTCCCTCTCTCTCTCTCTATTGACTTGGATCCCAAAGACTCATACAAGAAGCCGCAAGACGTCCCAAATTTCCACCAGGCCCTGGGTTTTCCTTAGAAAAGAGAGCCAACTGCAGCCTCTTCAACGCTAGCGGAAAGCAGGGATCTTTTGCCCTCTACCGACTTGGAGAGGGAGAGGGGCTTGCAGATGGCGATGGTGGCGGAGAAGGATGAGCAAAGGAAATAACTTGCGCCCAATAGGACTTACAACAAGGACCGGCACACCAAGGTGAAAGGTAGGGGGAGAAGGAGACGCAAACCAAGAGAAGCGAAAGGAGGAAGATGAGGCGACAGAGGCGACGCTGCTTTGTCGTCGTCGTCGTCGCTTCGTGGCGTTGAGGTGCCGAGTCTAAAGAGGGAGGAGTTCGGAAGAAAGGGGGAGAAATAGAGGAGGAGATCATTTACGAGCAGACGAGAGAGGAGATGCGAGGGGAGACACCACAATCACCTCTGTGAAGAGAGGAGGAGATGTGAGAGGATACAGCTACAAGCGTGAGAGACCCCCTTTTGGGGGGTATTTTGGTCTTTTGCAACTCATGTCCTCCGCCTCATATCGTTGTACCGAGAAATTTCTCGGTACACCAAAATGGGTAGTTATCCTGTCCCGAATACGAGTATTATCTTGTCCCGATGTCAATTTTGCAAAACAAACGAAGGACATGATCCGGTGTCCAGTCCAGTCCCTCGTTTTTTTGCAAAATAAACGAGCCCTAGATCTCTATGCAATATACAACATGTTGACACCAACTGTGCTACCCACAGTTGGCAAGTTAACAATATATTAATTATGTAATTTATTGATAATAGTATAATTGTTGATAATTATTACTTAGCACAGGGAAAAATAAATGTTGATAATTAATTGATAAATTTTCAAATATAATGCCAATTAAGATGTAGATAGTGTTTAATATGTTAATAATTTATTTTCCATATAAGGTTTGGTAATTTTTTTAAATTTTTTATATAATGTTAAAAGACATGCAAATGTAATTCGACTAATTAATATGATTTTCCATTGTAATTGGACCAACCCATATATATATAACAATTATAGTTGATGAACCATCGGTTTCAACTAAGGAGCTCCAAGGGGTAAAGTTATTGTTAATGTTCAAGAGTTTTTGAATTTTGCGTTCCAAAATAAATGTTTTGTTAGTGAAGACAAAATTAGATGTTCTTCTTGTAATTGTGTCAAATTAAAGTTTCTAAATTGAGAGATAATAATGTTGCATCTATGCCAAATAAAGAATTCAAAACTCGGGACATACAATGAGTTTCACATGAAGTCTTATCAATTTGTAGTGTCCCTATTAGTTGCTTATAATGTTGGACCTTTGAACCCATCTATTATGGATCTTTTAATTATAGAACTATGATTCTTGATATAGTAGGTGATTCATTCTGTTATGTTGTTGACGGAGTGCTTTGGGAGTTGAATCTTGGATCAGTGCTAGAAATGTCTATGCCATACACACATAAAGTAGATGTAACAAAATGTGAGCTTGAGGTAGCAATTGAATTACCAAATAACAACGCAACATAATTTTATGAGTAGTTGTACTAAGATTGTGATGAATACTCCAAGTTATACATAATATTCCCAAGTTATCAACACTTGCTCCATGTTGCCACCACCCAATGTAATATCCCCATTTTATAAAGTTGATTTTTTAATAGATTGATTCATTAATGTAAATAATCTTTTAATATATGTTTTGTATTGTTTGATAGTTTATAAATTGTAAACCAAGGTGTTAAATTATAGAAATAATAAAAATAGGTACAATATCAAGCCTTCAACCATGATTTTGCCACGACTAAGCTATAGTTGGTGAGTTCTCAACAATCGTATCAAGCCCATGGTTGAAGGCACATTAAACTCAACTCCAAACATTGACCAAGCATATCACTTGTTGATAATAATTGTATCACCTATGGTAGAGCCATGGCTAATGATATTGTTGTTTGCGATAGTTAGATCTTGGTAATGGTCATGTTTGATCACTATATCAACCACGGTATGGTCATGATAGATAATATCATATTTTCCATAATACATGTGGTCATCGTCACAAAGCTTTTACCACATATTAATTATGCTTTTTTTACATAGTTCATTGAGTTTTACCCGGGTTCTAGTCGTGGCCATTGTTAATATTTCTTGTAGTATAATGCTCAATTTTATTGTAGTAATTTTATATATACCCATATAAAATTAAGTCATGCATGTTTGGGCACGATATAATTAATTTCAAAATAATAAATAAATAATATGAAAACCAACTTGAATTATAATTTTTCAAAATTTAATTGTTCAAATGTTATTTTTCCCCAACCATGCAAGCTTGGAGCTCAGCATGGACTTGTTTTTGTCCATATTATGTATATTTTTTCTTTAGGTTAACTAATTAGTCTAATTAACTTAGGCATCAAACAATTTATACACTCTTGATTACCTCAATTAAGGACACAATGGCAGCAGCCATCATCCCGAAAGCATGGCCAGCATCGAAGGTTGGCGCACCCCATTGCAGCGGGTATGGAACCTTTATCCTGCAAATTAGCCATCATTTAATTATACATATATACATTAATAAAATCAAAAATAAGAAAATACCATGGTGCGGATGTGATGAGGTTTGCACGGTCTGTGCGACAATTGTCTTGAGTGCGCTCTGGGCTATGTTTGTACGCACCGCCAACGGTGAGTAAGTGGGCATATATCCAAATTATGGGAATTGTTATCAGAAGAGAAAACCTTTCTAATAGTGGTAGTCTTCGAAAGTGTCGCTGCTTCAGATACTGATCAAGTTGTCATGTTTAAATAATTCGATTAGAAATCAATATATGTTATATATCAATAAATTCTAAAAAATATTTTATTATTATATAACTATTAGTTATTCAAGATATTAATATTATTAATATTATATATAATTTATTAATTATTAACATTTTACTAAGTTATATCAACAAAATTTATACATGTCAAATAGCAATTCCTAAATTATCCCTTTTGTAATTTGATAGTTTAGGAACACAATTATTTCATGAATTTAATCTCCTTAATCACACATGTCAAATTAACTTTTTTAGTCTAGATGGATAAGAGTTTGAGAATGACATAATGATTAAGTGGCTTAATCTTGGTTAAAAGAATTTGTTACTTGGATCATCATAAATGGTTGTCACAAGGACATTCATTTTGTCAAGATAAAAAATTATTTGATGGAACAATAAAAAATGGTGATGAACCTATTCTAATCGATTGATTAGTTGTTTATGAACAAATTAGATATATCAAATAAGTTTTTGGTAAAACCCCGCAATAGGTAGGAACACACTCTGAAATGATGATAATGTACTCTAAAGAAAATATTAGCATGCAAAAGTTCTCATATGCAAGATTGTAGAGTGCATAGAGAAAAAATATTATTTTTTGAATTACATTATTAGCAAGATAATGTATTATGACATAATTTGAATGTCATGCATATTGAAAAGAATATGTGTAATAATTTGATTACTACTTTGCTAGAAAAATAAAAAATAATTTGAATGAACGATCAAACTTACAACACACGAGTATAAAGCATCATTTACATCATACATTATTACCAAACAATAGATCTAATATTACATCGGCTATTTGTTCAATGTCTGCTGTCGACATGGGCGGAGCCATTGTATTGGCAGGGGGACAATTGCTCCCCCCCCCCACCCCCCATTTTAGCTATATTTGCTCCCCTTCAAAATATTTTTTTTCTATGTAATTTTTCCCATGATATGTGGTTTTATATATTGCCCAACCTAAGATAATTTCCTGACTTCGCCCCTCACGGTAAAAAAAAATTAATGTTACATTAAGCCAACTTAGTTTATTCATCTCTCAGCTATGCAAGTATTTTAAAATAATTATCAAGTTATCTTCTTAGCTTCCTAATTAATTGAATATGTCTTTTTGAATAAGAGTATATCAAACTTTCCCTTAGGAAATGTCTCTAAGGATTCATTTGGTTGACACTACTTTCTGCAGGAAGTAGGAAAAAAGGCTCATGTTTGGTTGACACACTTCCTGCATTTTGCAAGAAGTACAATTTCCTGGGTGAATGCAACTTTTTGCAAAATGCAAGAAGTAAGTTGCTCTTCCTGCATTATATTTGAAGGTAAAAGTCAATTACACCCTCACATTTGATTTAGTACAGAATTTATAATTCATATTTCCAACATTATAGATTAGATAATCCTTGAATTCTTTACCTATTTTATTTTAATTTAATTTGTTTTTAATAAAAATATGTAATTTCTTTATATTAATTATAAATAAAAATTAATTTTTCATATATAATAAAGTATATATTATATTAATTATATATGCAAAAATTTTATATATATATATATTAAAATATTAATTTATAAATAAATTTATTTTTTTCATATATATACTAATGCATATAAATTAAAATATTATTTTATAAAGACTTTAAAAATGATATATTGGTCATTTTACGTGTACTTCCTAGGAAGTATTCATGTCAACTAAACATATTCTAGGAGAAAAATTACAATTCCTATTAATTGACTTTTTGTCAACCAAATACTTTTTAGATACTTCTCGAAAAATATATATAGAAAGTTAATTCATGTGAATTGTAACTTTCTACATAAAATTACTTTCCATGTCAACCAAACGAGACTTAAGTCATACAAGTAAAAGTACTAGTGACACAACTAGATAGCACAACATTAGTGCGCTGAAGATCCATTTTGGCTTGTGAGTTTTTGTTTTCTAAATAAAAATAATTATTTATTTTCTATATAATTATATTTATAATACTAATGCTAGTAATATCATGGCAAGTAGCTTCTTATTTATTAACATATGATGTCATGTATTTGTTGATACATATCATTCTAAAAATATTTCTTTGATGTAATTTATTTTTAATGTGTTTTCCTATTTTTTTAAAGGTATCCGCAAATGATATTTTATTCATACCTATATTTTTTATAATATAGCACATTAAATGTAATGTACAATGAAATATTACTATTAATGAGGGGATATCAAACCCAAGCAGATTTGCTTGGCCCAATAGACCAATTGCCCATCAGTTGGCCCACATCACAGGGCTGCCCATTACACCTTGTTGGGCACGTGGAAAACATGTGCATGACTACGTGACTTCACAGCAAATGGATGAAGATGACCACCAAGGAAATGATTGAATCGCGCTTTCATAGAGCCTCTAAAAGGTAGGTCCCACCATCGTGGTGAGGGACCACTCTCTCCTCTTTGGTCCCCACCTCCTCTGTCTACCTTTTGATCTCACTTTTTTCATAAATATTGATTTGATTATCCGGAGGTTTCCCCGAGGGCCCAACCTTGAGGGGACTCTTCTGCAAGTGTTATGCAAGTGTTGATTATGTCCAACTTGGACTCAACCTGACCAAATCAGTGTGGTCGACCATGTCATCTCTTAGACAATTGTGGAAATGGACATCATCTATAGACAAACCACAGTTGACTCAAAATTGATCGACTTCTATGACGATTAAGGGGAAAATCCCTTGCAAAAAAATCCTGGTTGTTGGCCCAGAATCAATTGACCCCTACAACATGTGAGTGCACGACAAGAGTTGGACAAACCTAAAATCGAGAGACTTGACCTCGTTAAAAATATTGATTGGTTCAAAACTAATCGGTGCCCGACAAACTAGTGGAAGAGCACAATCTCCTCATGCAAAATACATATCAACCCAAAACTAAGTCCACAACAAATCACTCAATGAGTCACCAACTTATGATACACGAACGGACAAGTTCACGAGTCAAGGAACACCACCTTGTAAGAAAAGACCAATTGTCCCATAATCGATCAGTGTCTTCGAGAAATAAAGTGCGGGCCATACTGTACTTCACTACCCTAGAATCGATGGTTTGCAACATTGAATACATAGATTCATTGACGCGAGCAATAGACCAAGTGTGATCACTTCGGATAGAGGACAATCACATGTTGTTGGTACAGTGGCACTCCTACGACAAGCTCAAATGCTCCACCCAAAGGGTCGATATATGAGACCCCATGGCCCAAGTCGACTTGAGAGCTAAGTGAGTTAGAATAACTCAACCTGAATGGAATCCTTTGCCAACCGACAAAAGCCACCAGTTCGAGCATGCCAACTTAAGCGTGTTGGCGCTAAATTCCTCATCAAGAGAATGATAAAACAATGTAATTATGATTTTTGTGACCTTCAAAAAATAAACTGTCTAGATTTCCATTATCCCCCAATGGCTACCTGCCCTCAAGCACGCCCCCAATTAGGTCAAGATTAAAGTCGGTATTGGCCACTGCTCCTTTCTCGAATGCATCGATGCTTAAGGGATTATTGTTGGAGAATATATTAAACCCCCTATGAACTCGCCAGGTCCAACAAACAAATTGCCCATGGATCGGCCCAAACTAGAGGGTCGACCCACCGCACCCTATTTAGCACAAGAAAAAGACGAGCTTGACCGCAGGACCTCATAGCAAATGGACAAAGACACCCTATAAGGAAATGACCAAATCACCCTTTGAGGTGCTTATAGAAGGTAGACCCCTATCTCCTTTGGTGGGGAACCTCCCTGCCGTCTCTTGATTCTTCCTCTTGTAGTACGTTTGAGTAGAGCTGAACAAAATAAAGCTATGTAAGGTGAGACTTGATATAATACCTGGGAGGTTGCAATGAAGAGGATAAGCATTGGAACGCCAATCTCCACACATTTCCCAACCTGATGCATATATGAACCAATGTGCTTAAAAACTACACTGCACAATTCATAATAATAAAGGAAGAGGGAGATAGAATTAGGTAATATATATACCACAGGGAATCCTCTGTTGAATAAACCAAATCCTACCAGTGAAACCACTGGAACCATTCCCAGTGGGCTGAAAAATCTGCAGAAATTTAGTCATTGATCAAAATTTAATGCCCAAACCAAGCTGAATCTTTTTATGCTATGATGAAATAAACTGTTTATCTGTAGAAATTAAACTTCCATATAACATGCCATATATGATGGAAGAAGGCAATTAAGACCCAACCTGGAACAAAAACCCCACAGCTGGCTGTAACCCAGAATAATTTGAATGCTGGAGGAGACAATCAGAGCCCCTTGTACTGCTCTCATGGTTTGCAGGAATCTCTGCTCCCATACAATGGCCCAAAGTACCCACAAGGAATCTTAATTTGGAAGAGGTCTGAAATTAATGAGAACAGTAATGAATTAAATGGGTTGAGTTGACTGACTTTGTGGTCATCAGCAATCTCCATGAGGGATGAGTCCTGGATGATGGATAAGATTGGAATCACAAATGCATATGAACCGCCGATCACAGTAGGTAGACGACTCCCCAACAGGGTTTGAAGCAGTGTATTTATTCCTGTCACAAACAGCAATGTCTGAACCACTCTCACCTTATCACCCTGCACCATTAATTTCATCAAGCTTCACTATCTTCATCACTAGTTAATTATTTCTTCCCATTTCCCAGCAGTGAATAATTAGTTTGAATTAATTAACAAAACACAAGAAATCTGAAAAGGAGAAGTGAAAAGCAGAAAAGAAAGACTGAAACTAGACTGACATCAGTTCCCCCCATCAATGGCACCAACATGGTTGGGATCATCACCACGGTCCCCAACGCCAATATGTAATGCTGAAACCCCAAAGCAATCGTCATTCCTGGAATCCAATCAGAAACCCACAAATTAATCATGCGCAGTAATCAGCAGCTAGCATCATCACCACCAGCAGAAGCAGCTAGCTAGCGCACCCCAAGACGGATTTGAATCGATGCAGTACTCCAGCCCCTGCAGCTGATCCATGGGTGGATGCATGAACTCCTCCGGTTTGAATTCCGCCATTTATCTCCTCCAATCAGTCAAAGTATAGCAGCAAAGTAAGTATATATATAAGAGGAATAAAAATCCAATCTTTGAGAGGCAAATTAATGGAGAGAAATAAGATGGGAGCAAAAGGAAGAAGAAGAAGGAGAAGATAAAGGATGAGAAGGAGAGGAGAAAAAGAGTGGCTCGTCGCTGGCTCGCTGCAGACAAAAGACGGGAGCGAGTGAGTGATGATTTTTAAGGAGAAAAGGCAACCACTGATGGCAATTATTTGAGTATATCCTGTGTATTTTTGTAGCTTCAATATATTTGTCGCCTGTGGTTGTAGGGGAACTGGTGACGGAATGCTGAGGCCATGCAGAGCTGACAGTGGTCTACTTTTTGCGAATTGGAATTACTGGAGCAGCCGTCGAGTAGACAAGCATAATAATAAGATGCTTTGCAGTTGTATGGAGAGAGAGAGAGAGAGAGAGAGAGAGAGAGAGAGAGAGAGAGAGAGGTAGGTGTGGGTGGGAGGTCAACCTCACTCAATAATTTGATGCGAGAGTATTTTAAGATTGCTAGAAGTGAGCGGAGATTTATTTTTTATGATATTCGGATTCTATCATATATAAATTATACATAATAATTCGTGCTGATTGAACTCAAACAAAAATCGTGCTCGGCTCGGCTTGGCTCGATAAATATTTGGGCCTGAGACCCTGCATTACACGATCAGTAAACGGACCAATCGAGCCCATTAGCACGATAACAAAAAGTCAAAAATTCAAAACTATGCTATCGGGTTGGAATCGTGCTACCGGGCCCTAATCAGGCTTTTGAAACCGGGCTATCGGACCAAAATTGGATTATCGAGCCGATTTGAGCCCAATATTCCATAACAAATAAAAATCTTATCTAGCTATCGGGTTGAGCCTACACCACTTGGCCCGATATTTGTTCATGCCTTATCTGGCCGACCCAATCAATAACGACGAGGGCAAGGTAAGAATCGGCCCGAGCCCGATTTTATCGTGTCGGGCCGAGCTATTGAGCCAAGCAAAAAATTGCTAGGTATATTGTAGGCTCGATTCCTAAGTTTTGAATTAGGATCCTACCATGTTGGGACCTGAAAACAGATCCTACCCGAAATTTGTACTACACCACAGGTTTCATATATTCTCTTGGAATATGTTCATTTTTTAATTCTCATTTCATATATCATAATTTAATAAATAAATAAAGACTACAAATTATCTTTTTATTATAAAAATTGTTTTGACATGAATATATTAAAAGAAAATAATGAGAGAACATAACATATATATCAATATATAATAAAATATTATCGGCTCCTATTCTAGATATCTTGTATGCTGGAATCAAAATCGGAATCGAATTTAACTGGCTCCTTAATTCCTTGAATCCTAATTGAATTTAATTTGAGTCTACTCCCGAACCTACCTAATAGAATAGGTTCTAATTCGTTTTAAACGTGCTTGTATCGGTGCACACCCCTAAAGATCTTAGACTACAAGTTGACTTGTAAAAGCCAGCAGGTCGTTTATATTTGTACCTTATAATGACATCACATGCAGCTTGTCAAGTTTCTTGTTCACTCATGAATGTTTTGGAGGTACTTTTTTATTTTTCATGACATAATTATAATTAAGCTGATGAGATAAAGAAATTGATACGTTATTTGATGCATGGATGCATATAATCTATTAAGGAAAAATAGATAAAAAAATTATAAGATTTGCGGAAATTCTTTATTCTACCCGCATTTGCAGAAATAGATT
Organism: Canna indica; assembly: GCA_034359265.1. Classification (NCBI taxonomy): domain Eukaryota; kingdom Viridiplantae; phylum Streptophyta; class Magnoliopsida; order Zingiberales; family Cannaceae; genus Canna; species Canna indica. The sequence goes on from CP136898.1 coordinate 45,243,673, forward strand.
AAAAATACACAACTTTTACACTCGTTTATGCCATCTACCAAATTGTCAAGCGCCGTTAGCTGAGTTGAGACGACGCTTGACGACTTGGTAGATGACATAAACTGATGCAAATGTTGTGTATTTACAGACGAATTTTAAAAACGCGGATAGAACATAAAATTTATATAAACATTGTGATTTTTTTATCTAATTTCCCATTAGATGAGGAAGACAACTTGTATTTTTTGGGACTTAATTATTCAATTATATTATTTTTCAAAATTTATAGAATTGGATGATTCAAACCGTAAACATTTAAAGCATATTTTTTCTTCCATTTCTTTTAATGTTTGACAATGTGATAATTTTATTCAAACATTGAGTCGAGAGGAAAACATCAATATGTTTATATTTCAAGAACATGTATAATATAATTGCTAGGATTAGGGCGGTAGTGGATTTGTGTAAATGAGTATCTCACCCTTCCCAAACCTTGATAAGTCATTAATGGGTTTGTAGAAATTTTATGTTCTATCCGTGTTTTCAAAATTCGTCTATAAATACACAATCTTTATATCCATTTATATCGTCTACCAAATCGTCAAGCTCTGTTAGCTAAGTTGAGATGCTTGACGATTTGGTAGATGACATAAACAGATGTAAATGTTATTCATTTACATGCGAATTTTGAAAACACGAATAAAACATAAATTTTTTGCAAATCTTATAATTTTTGTCTATTTTTAACACTACTACTCTTATAAAATATATTTTATACGTATATCATCCTAAAAGATTTAGTTTTGGATAAAAGTATCCGGATACATTAATATTCATTTATACACAAGAAAAAATAAATTAAAAACCAACTTCTAATCAATGAAAAAACTAAAATATCAATACTTTTACGTGTGAAGGAATTAACAAGGAAGTAAGGGGTGAATAATGTCTGAAATTGACTATGTTTGGATTGAAGATTTCGGAAGGTTTCAAAAGAATTTGAAGGAAGAGGATTTTGGAGGAGTTTAAAACATCCTGTTTGGATAATTTTTTTAAGGAGTTTGAAGGGATTTCAAACTCCTCCAAACCTCTCATAGAATCCATTTTTAAAACTCCAAAATAAAGAATTTTGAAGGGATTTGAAGAGTTAATGAATTGAAAATAGTTAAATTATAAAAATATCTTTAGAACAAAGATATATATTATTATAAGCGAGAGCTTAGTGGTTTACCAAATCCATCCAAATCCCTCCAAACTCTTTATGAAGTTTAATCAAACAAGATTTTTAAAACTCTTTCAAAAACTTCTAAATCTCTCCTCCTTCAAAATCCTTCAAACTCCTTCAAATTTCTCTTCCTCCAAATCTCTTACTCAAAGTTATCCAAACATAACATAAAGAAAGTGTCCGAACCTAATTTAATATAGTAAAATCGAAACCTAGTAACAGTATCTTAATCAAGAAGTTTAGTTTCAAACTTTTTCTCCTAACGTGGGATTAATCAGTTATTAGGAATAAAAAGTTATTTAACTTTGATTTAAGCTAATTTATTCATATCCGGATGTGTTTATTTTATTTATAAACTTTAATTAGACTGAAAAAGAAAATCAATTATTGATGTAGGATTAAATGAAAAACCGGGGCCAATTGTTATTGGCATCGATTTCGTGAAAATCGGTGCTTGAAGTGGCATCGATTTTAAAAAAACCGGCACTAGCACCAAAATGTGGCACTGGTTTCTCCGATGTTGAGAAAAATTATAATTTTTGTTGGTTTTTCTCTTTTAGTAATTTTTAATGATAGTATAATAATTTTACGACTTTTAAAAAAATATTAAGAGTCAAAATCCATGTATAATTTTTCAACCACAAAAATTATCTTATATTTCTAAAATATATTTTTTTTAAAAGGCACAGCAACAAAAAGCTTATAGAAATAATAATTAAATTATCAGCGAAGCAACCTATAAATTATACCTAAACAATTATATAAAACTCTATTACTATAGTATAAAATACATAATATAATATAATGTCCCAAATATCATAATTCATTTGTTCCATTGTGAAAGAAAGAGTTAAATATATATTTTTATATTCGATGTATATCAAATATAATATTAATTTTATATTCATTTAATTCTAATTTTTTTAATTCAAGCATCAAACAAATAAAAAATTGTGGACTTGTTTAGATAAAAAGGAGAGGTGGGGTGAGGAGAGATGAGGAAGAAAAGGATAAACATAGATGAGAAAGGATGACTGAGAAAAAATAGTTAATCTCATATTTAGATAGGGTGTCATGTTCTAATTCAAGATCACGTGATTGGCCAGATTGTACGTGTCTATACCCCGCAACCTAACCTATGCACATGTCAACTCATGAAAAAAAAAAACATAGCGGAAAGAATGTACTGAGTTTTATTTTCAACGAAAAGAAAAATCAAATCAGATTTCATTAGAGACAAGTTTAGCAAAACAGTAAAGTGCGAAAATAAAAAATCAACGCTCAACGATTCGTTATATATGAAAATCTGAAATAAAAGATATGGATGTCCCCAAGGGACTACATCTCCAAAATACCAAAACACAGGTGCATGACAAACTACTAAAAACTCGACTACGACCCCTAACTAGGACTGCTATGAGATCAATGTGGCTCCTCTGCCCTCCAGCCGCGTCAAGTGCTCCAGCCCACCTCACCAGTTAGGCTCTGTAAAAAAACGACAACGAGTGAATTCAAAACAACTCAGTGAGCGGTTCTACCAACATCCACAAGAAACCAAACACAGAGATATAACATGATAAAACACATGTCTCAAACAGAAATAAAGTCACAAGGGAGTGACTAGCTATCAGGCCACCTGGCCACCACATGCCCGAAGGCATCCAACACTCTAGCAGTGAAGTACAATAGGCCTCAGCCTACCATACCCTAAGGCAACAATTTATGCTCAAGGGTTACTAGGATAATCGGGATTGGCCCATCCAAGCTTATCCTATAACAAAGAAACTCGGAAGCAATCGAGATTTGCTCGTCCGAACTTGCTCCACGAGATGTATAGGAACAATCGAGATTCACCCATCCGAACTTGTTTCTTAAAGATATCAAAGGAATAATCGAGATTTGCCCGTCCGAACTTATTCCTTAAAAGAAACTAGGGAACGATCGGGATTTGCCCATGCGAACTTGTTCCACGAGAAAACACAGGAACAATCAGAATTTGCCCATCCGAACTTGTTCCAAAGAGATAAAGTAGGAATAATCGGGATTCGCCCATCCGAACTTATTCCTTTAAATATAGGTTGGGAATTAACCATCCAACCTTTCGGGCCAAGCCCGCAATGCGGCTCCTAGCCGAGCCTCTCTGTCATTCATAAAGATATGGCGCAATTTGACCTCAGTCAAGTGTCTCCTACTATACAATATCTTAGGGATGTCTTTATTGGGAACGCTACAACACCCAATACCCGATCCCAACTCCTAGACCAATAACATCATAAACTCATGAGGTTTTATTTCGTGCACAAAACATAATTTATTGGTTCTTGTAAATATATATGTTTGTTAGATAATATATGTTAAGGAAATAGAGGACACGTGTAAGCATCCTATGATGGGAACTTTTACTGGTGTTGTACATAAGTTGTATCGACAGCTTTTTTAATGTAATCGAAGATTTGTTTTCTTCCCTAATTTTTCTCTTTTCCTTGATCTTGGTTTCTACATGGTATTAGAGTCTATCCTGTGGTTGATATTGTGCCACACGCAAATGTTCATTCTTATTGCCACATACATTATCAACAGATTACCATGTGCAATTTTAAAATGGAGTGCTCCTTTTGAAAGATTATTTGTCAAACCACCAGATTACAGTAGACTCAAGACTTTTGGATGTTTATGTTATGTTACCAACACCCAGCCACATAAAGAAAAGTTCTCTCCCAGGGCTTCCAAGTGCATATTTTTGGGATATATGTCAGGGCAAAAGGCTTATAAAGCTTATGACTAAGAATCTCATAAGGTGCTTATTTCTAGAGAGATCATTTTCTATGAATCTCATTTTCCTTACTCTGATATATTTGAAGAGCAACATGTTGTACCCCTTCCCTATATTCCTCTTACAATACCAAAATAAATCAACCCTCTTTCCTATTACATCTCATTTTTCCCTTCCTAGACAATTTTCTCCTTCTCATAGTCCAAATCAACCTTCTGCACCCACCACATCTACCAATCAAACAACCACACCTCCTACTTGTTTTCAACCTATAAAAACTAGCAGAAGAATTAAATGACCACCTGCTTGGTTACAAGACTACACTTGTCATAATGCAGTAGCTGATTTTTCTTGTGTTTTAGCTGATTACACAGCCTTTATGACTCATGTACTGAAAGTACCAGAACCAATGTCTTATAAGCAAGCAAGCAAACACCCTAAGTGGGTTGTAGCTATGAACAGAGAATTGACAGCACTTGAAGAAAATAAAACCAGGGAACTTACAACTTTACCTGAAGGGAAGAAGCCTATTAATACAAAATGGGTCTATAAAGTCAAATTTAATCCAAATGGTACTGTTGAAAGGTACAAAGCACAATTAGTAGCCAAGGGTTATAGTCAAATAGCCAGTGTGGACTATTTTGATAGTTTTTCTCCTGTTGCTAAATTGGTCACAGTTAGAATATTTCTTGCTCTATCTACTATCAAGAATTGGTCTATTCATCAACTTGATATTAATAATGTTTTTCTACATGATTATCTCAAAGAGAAAGTATACTTATACCCACCTGAAGGGTATAGCAAAGCTAAGCCAAATGAAGTTTGTAAACTAAGAAAGTCTTTGTATGGGTTGAAACAGACATCCAGAGAATGGAACTCAGAATTCACTAGTCAACTCATATGTTATGGATTTCAGCAATCTCAGAATGATCACTGCTTGTTCATAAAACAATCACAGACATCTCTTATAGTGTTGTTAGTATATGTAGATGATGTATTAATTGCAGGTAATCATGAGGCTGATATCATAGCAGTCAAGCATTTTTTGCATTCAAAGTTCACAATTAAGGACCTGGGCTATGCCAAATATTTTTTTGGCAAAGAAATTGCTAGGTCTGAATCTAATACCTTCATTTCTCAGAAGAAGTATCTCAGTGACATCCTTAAAGATATTGGTTTGACAGGTTCAAAAGAAGTTCTAACCCCTTTGCCAAAAGCACACAAGTTTTCTACTGATTCTCCTCCTCTTACTGATTCGAAAATGTATAGAAGATTGGTGGGAAGATTATTGTATCTCCATAGGACCAGACCAGATATTTCTTATAGTGTGCAAACATTAAGTCAGTTTGTTTCTAATCCTTGTGAGACTCATTGGAATTCAACACTTCATGTCTTAAGATACCTCAAAGGTACTGCGTCTCATGGTCTATTATACAAGTCCACTTACACTCTCTCTATTTCAGCTTATTGTGATAGTGATTGGGCTGCTTGCCCACTCACTAGGAAGTCTTTGACTGGATATTGCATGTTTCTTGGCGATTCTTTGATTTCCTAGAAGACAAAGAGGCAAACAACTATATCTAGGTCTTCAAGTGAAGCAGAATATAGAAGTATGGGATTTGTTTGTGAATTGCAATGAATATCCTACTTGCTCAAAGATTTTCAAGTCCCTGTTCCAACTCCAATTCCTCTCTGGTGTGACAATCAATTTGCCTTACACATCACAGCCAATCCAGTATTCCATGAGAGGACTAAACACTTGGAGATTGACTGTCATATTGTGAGAAATCAATTTAAAGAAGACTTCATTAATCCCCGGTATATTTCTACCCATCTTTAACTAGCTGATAGTTTTACCAAGTCCTTAGCTCATCCTTAGTTTTCAGCTATTATTCGCAAGTTGGAACAGGTTTCACAACCATTTCCAACTTGAAGGGGGGATGTAAATATATATGTTAGTTAGATAATATATGTTAAGGAAATAGAGGACACATGTAAGCATCCTATGATGAGAACTTTTACTGGTGTTGTATATAAGTTGTATCAGCAGCTTTTTTAATGTAATCGAAGATTTGTTTTTTTCCCTAAATTTTTCCTTTTCCTTGATCTTGGTTTCTATAGTTCTTAACAGATTATGCTGCCCATTGGATTTTAATTATGCAATTAAAATTTTCATTTGCCAAAAATTAGAGTTTTATTTTTAGTTTACTGTTGGGCCTAAAATTGGTGCACCCAAGTCGAATCTGACTTCCAAAGTGTATCCTATGGATCCAGACTATATTTTCTGGTCAAACTGATAGGTTACACGACTATGTTCAGTAAACTATACGCATCAGAATAGAGATTAGAAAACCAACCCTGAATTAATAATTTCAGCATGAAATTCTAGCAAGTTTGAGTTTTCAGCATGTCAAGGTAATTAATCCAAAAATCACGGTAATTAAATCCTTAATTACCCTCACAACAGATTTATGACATCAAGATAAAACATACAAAGAACAAACCATAATTCATAATCAAGATTTAGCATGCATCCACATCATCTTTAATCAAGATTCAAACTTCAACACAAGAACTCAAACAAGAACATACATGGCAACGAAATCAAATCTTTCCTCATGCAAAATATAGATTCATATGCTGAAATTTTTATATCTAAATACATATCATGCATTAGCATCATAACAAGTTAATTTAGAAAATTAATCCCAAAGTCTAGACCTCACAAACGATCAAGAACTTCCTCTTAAGCATTTCATCGAACACCTTGAGGGCGACCCTAATTTTATCTTGGCCGAGCACCCCTAGGGCAATCCTAGGGCTGCCGAGCCCCATAGGAAGGTTTTCGGGTCTCCCAAATTTTAGAACGGCTCAAGAACACAAGAAAACCATGAAAAAGAAGTGGGAAGATCCACTCACATGATTTAGGAAGAAGGAATACAAGAAACTCTAAAACGGCGGCCTCCAAATCCGGCCACAACCACTCGGTGGCGGCTCGGCTCCTCAAAGGGGGCGGCGGCTCCAAGAACAAGAAGAAGGGAGGGGGTGGCAGCTCCATTTCAAGCCGGTTGCTCCAAGCGAGGGGAAGAGAGGGGGGGGGGGGCTCCTCTCCTCCTCAAAGGCTCGGCGGCTCCAAGAGGGGGAAGGGAGGGGCGGCTTGGCTTTGCTCGGCGGCTCCTCTCTTCATTAAAGCGGCTGGTGCGGCTCCAATAGGGAGCCGCCTAGCCAATTAGGGGGGGGGGGGTTTATAATCCCCTTCCCAAACCCTAAATTCACTAACCCTCTTAACAAACCTGCATCCGCCTCGAGCCCGAATCCAACCCGCTAACCCGCTAGCTCAATATAACCCCATGCTAAATACCATCATCAATCACATGCACACCCATATGCAACATAATTTAATAATTAAGTACACACAATAACATAATTAAATAAATTTATCTAATCAAGAAAAGAAACCACATAATTCAAATTCCTACTTACCCGAGCTCGCAAGCTCGCACCGGACCATGAGTCGACTCGGCTCGATCTTGAACTAGCCCGCTAGGCTGACAATCACAAATAATAACAGAAGTAAATATTAATATCTAGGATATTACAATCCTCCCTCCTTAAATAAAATTCGTCCTCGAATTTCAGAAAAAGAAGCTTAGGGACTTACTAGATCATCAAATAACGAAGGATATCACTCCCTCATATCCTGCTCTACCTCCTAGGTGGCCTCCTGCTCGGAATGGTGTTCCGACCTGACCTTGACTAAGGGAATCTCCTTGGACCTCAATTTTTTGATCTGTCGGTCTAGCATCTCAACTGGTCGCTCCTCATAGGAGACTGCTGAATCCACCACCACTGTGGTAGGCTCAATCACATGGGACTCATCCCGAACATACTTCTTTAGCATGGATACATAGAACACTAGATGCACCCGGTCCATACTAGGAGGTAAGGCCAACTCATATGCCACAGCTCCCCTGCGCTTGAGAATAGGGAATGGCCCGATGAACCTAGTGCTTAGCTTCCATCTCTTGCCAAACCTCACCACCCCTTTCATAGGGGATACCTTGAGGAACACTATGTCCCTCTCAGCAAACTCTACTTTCCTGGCCTTACCATCAACATACATCTTTTGACGACTCTGAGCTGCCAACAATCTCTCTCTGATTTGCTTCACCTTTTCTACTACCTCCTCCACCAGGTCGAGTCCCATCATAAGGGAACCCCCTGCGTCAAACCAGCCTATAGGCGATCTACATCGCCGCCCATATAATGCGTCAAAAGGAGCATCCCGATGCTTCTATGATAGCTGTTATTGTAGGCAAACTCAATCAAGGGTAAGTGTCTCTCCCAACTGCCCTCCAAATCTAGGACACATGCTCTCAGCATATCTTCCAACGTCTGAATGGTCCGCTCCGACTGACCATCTATTTGAGGGTGAAATGTAGTGCTGAACCGAACTTGAGTACCTAACACCTCCTGGAACGACTGGCAAAATCGAGTTGTGAACTGAGTACCCCGATCTGAGATGATCATAACAGGAACACCATGATATGCAACGATCCGATCCAATAACAACTTTACATACTACTCGGTTGAAAAGGTTGTCCTGAATGGTATGAAATGTGACATCTTGGTTAGATGATCCACCACTACCCAGATAGAATCATTGCCTTTCCCAAACTTTGGCAACCCTGACACAAAATCTATGATTATCTTTTCCCATTTCCACTCTAGTACTTCTAGGTTCTGGAGCAACCCTGCCGACTTTAAATGCTCAGCCTTAACCTGGTGACGCATTAGGCACTTAGACACGAACTCGGCCACCTCTCTCTTCATTCCTTTCAACCAATAATTTTGCCTTAGATCACGATACATTTTTGTGGCTCTCAGATGCATAGTATATGTAGATTGATGAGCCAACTCTAGCACCTGCCTGCGAACATCAGCCATATCTGGCACCACTGTCCTGTTCTTAAACCTCAGAACGCTCTCCGAGTCAATACCAAGACCATTATCGACATTGCCTCTCCTGGCCAGATCCTCAGTGAGTGCACAGAAAGCATCCTCTTCTTGCGCTGCCCGCAGCATGTCTACCAACGTGGACTGCACCCTCACGTAAGCCACCAACGCACCAGAAGCTGATACTGACAAGACTGCCCCGCCATCCAAATACATGGCCAAATTCTGAGCAAACGACCTCCTCCTGACTACCAAATACGCTAGACTGCCCATGGACTTCCTGCTCAAAGCTTCAGCCACCATATTAGCCCTCCCCAGATGGTACATGATCGTGCAGTCATAGTCCTTCAAAAGTTCAAGCCATCTTCTCTGCCTCAGGTTCAACTCCTTCTGGGTGAGCAAATACTGGAGGCTTTTATGATCAGTGTATATCTCACAAGCCTCGCCGTAAAGGTAGTGACGTCATAGCTTCAATACGAACACCACTGCTGCTAGCTCAAGATCATGAGTCAAGTAATTCTTTTCGTGGACCTTTAACTGCCGAGAGGTATAAGCTATCACTATGCCATTTTGCATTAACACACAACCCAAGCCGACTCGGGAGACATCACAATAAAAAACAAACCCTCCCGAGCCCGAGGGTACAGCTAGAACTGGTGCCGACGTCAATCGGTTATTGAGCTTCTGAAAGCTCTCCTCGCACTTACTGTCACAATCGAACTTCACCTTCTTCTGGGTCAGGTGGGTCAATGGCGCTGCAATCTTGGAGATATTCACCACAAATTTTTTGTAATAACCTGCCAACCCCAGGAAACTAGGAATCTCAGTGACATTAGTCGGCCTCTTCTAATTCTGAATTGCTTCTATATTTACGGGGTCCACCTTTATCCCTTCCCTGGACACCATATGGCCAAGGAATCCTACACTCTCCAGCCAAAACTCGCACTTGGAGAATTTGACATATAATCTGTGCTCCCTGAGAGTCTCTTGAATTACCCTCAAATGCTCAGCATGCTCCTTCCTACTCCTGGAATATATCAAGATGTCATCAATAAACAATATCAAAAATTTATACAGGTATTCCCCGAACCCTCGATTCATCAGGTCCAGAAATGCTTCAGGTGCATTAGTCAGCCTGAAGGACATTACCAGGAACTCAAAGTGCCTATACCTCAACATGAAAGAAGTCTTAGGGATGTCACTATCCTGGATCCTCAACTGATGGTACCCTGACCACAGGTCAATCTTAGAAAACCACTGAGCCCCCTGAAGCTGATCAAACAAATCGTTGATCTTGGGCAGCAGATGATGATTTTTCACTATCACGTTGTTAAGTTGTCGATAATCAATACACATCCGCATAGACCTGTCCTTTTTTTTCACAAAGAGTACTAGAGCACCCCAAGGCGAAACACTTGGGCGTATGAAGCCCAACTCAAGTAGCTCACACAACTGGGACTTCCACTCCCTCAACTTAGCTGGTGTCATTTGATACGACGGAATGGAGATCGGCTTCACCCCTGGCTACAAATCAAATACCAAATTCGATCTTCCTCTCTGGGGGAAAACCAAGCAACTCCTCTGGAAACACATGAGAGAAACCACCTACCACTGGCATTCCCTTAATGCCCCTAGCCATTGCTCCGCTCCCCTCTACCACAGACACGAAGGCCAAGAAGGATTGGCATCCAACTAGAAGTAGCTTCCGAGCCTTGAGAGCTAAAATTGTCACCAACGAATCCCCCCTTCCCTCACCCTAGAAGGTATACTGGGGCAATCCACTGAGGTGAAATAGTCCGCCAACCAGAGCATGCCCAAAATCATATCAAGCTCCAACATCGGCAGGAGTGTCAATTCGATCATTAGCACGTGCCCACAAATGACCACCTCGTAGCCCCAAAAGATTATCTCTGCTAGCATAGAATCGGCCGTAGGCATAGACACCACAAGAGGCAAATCAAGCATAGAGGGTTTTCCCGATAACTTAGCAACAAATAATGTAGATATAAATGAATGCGTAGCTCCTGGATCAAACAAAACAAATGCAATGGCAGAACCAACAATAAGGTTACCTGTCACTACTACCCTGAACGCCTCAGCGCTCTCTTGGTTCAATGCAAATACCCGTGCAGCGAGTCTGTCCGAACCAGCAGCTGACTGGCCTCCGCCCTGAGTCTGACCCCTCTGAGCTACAGAACCTACTGACATCGGTGCCCTCCCTCTGGTCTGATCAGACTACTGACTACCTCTGCTAGGAAAATCCTTCCTAAAGTGCCCAACCTGTCCGTACTCAAAACATGCTTCAGAGCAAAATCACTCTAGGTCCTACTCAACTCTGGTCGCACATAATCATGGCCCTTAAGCATAAGGTCACTGTACACCCATAATTTATATTTCTTGAAATCTAGGGGAAAGATCCTCCAATCAATCCAAAATTTTGGCTATAGGGAAAATTTACCATTGGCCAACCCCTACATATCCCTTCTGCAGAACTCTATCAACCGGCCCCCTAGGATCCCTAGGGCTGCCCTAACCAAACTGCACCATAGATATTTAAACTACATGACGAGAGCCAATGAATCATTCAAGATACTAAGCAAATATTGCAAGGATCTCTAATCCAGGCACCCATACAACGGTAGCCCCTAAAAATAGTGCACTCTCTAGCACAGGGCCATTCACGGCCTCAAGCTGTGCTACCCTGGGATTGTCCCAGTTCCTCCTCTCGGGCTTGGGGTGGTCTCCCACGACTCCGACCTCGGCCTCGGCCTCGGCACTCTGTGGAGTTGCTGCCACTGCCGCTCTATGCGGCACTAAAGGCCTCCATCACACTGGAATCACCAGAAAGAAAACATCACAATTAGATAATTTAATTCACCTTAATTTTTTCTTTTACAAACTTAACCATAAGTCGAGCTGAGGTGCCGACTTAGCCCATTTATCTCATAACACAATCCTACCGTATATCGACACGCTAGCAATGCCCTATACGGTAAACAAACTCTAGGTCGTAGTCAGATCGAACCACATGCTCTGATTCACATGCCAACTCATGAAAAAAAAAAATAGCAAAAAGAATGTACTGAGCTTTATTTTCAATGAAAAGAAAAACCAAATCAGATTTCATTAGAGACAAATTTAGCAAAACAGTAAAGTGCAAAAATAATAAATCAACGTTCAACGGTTCGTTACAAATGAAAATCTGAAATAAAAGACATGAATATCCCCAATGGACTACATCTCTAAAATACCAAAACACAAGTGCATGACAAACTACTAAAAACTCGACTACGACCTCTAACTAGGACTGCTATGAGATCAATGTGGCTCCTCTGCCCTCCAACCGCGTCAAGTGCTCCAGCCCACCTCACCGATCAAGCTCTGTAAAAAAAATAAAAACGACAACGGGTGAGTTCAAAAGAACTCAGTGAGTGGTTCAACCAACCCCCACGAGAAATCAAACACAGAGATATAACATGATAAAACACATGTCTCAAACAGAAATAAAATCATAAGGGTGTGACTAGCTATCAGGCTATCAAGCCACCTGTCCGCCACATGCCCGAAGGAATCCAACACTCTAGCAGTAAAGTACAACAGGCCTCAGCCTATCGTGCCCTAAGGCAATAATTTATGCTCAAGGGTTACTAGGATAATCGGGATTGGCCCATCCGAGCTTATCATATAACAAAAAAACTCGGGAGCAATCGGGATTTGCCCGTCCAAACTTGTTCCACGAGATGCATATGAATAATCGGGATTCACCCATCCGAACTTGTTCCTTAAAGATATCACAGGAATAATCGGAATTTGCTCGTCCGAACTCATTCCTTAAAAGAAACTCGGGAACAATCGGGATTTGCCCATCCGAACTTATTTCACAAGAAAATACAGGAACAATCGAGATTTGCCCATTCGAACTTGTTTCAAAGAGATAATGTAGGAATAATCAGGATTTGTCCATCCGAACTTATTCCTTTAAACACAGGTTGGGAACTAACCATCCAGCCTTCCGAGTCAAGCTTGCAATCCGGCTCCTAGCCGAGCCTCTCCACCATTCATAAAGATATGATGCAATTTGACCTAAGTCAAGTGTCTCCTACGATGTCTTAGGGATGTCTTTATTGGGAACGCTACAACACCCAATACCCGATCCCAACTCCTAGACCCGTAACATCATAAACCCATGAGGTTTTATTTCATGCGCAAAACTTAATTTGTTGGTTCTTAACAAATTATGGTGCCACTTAGATTTTAATTATGCAATTAAAATTTCCATTTGCCAAAAGTTAGGATTTTGTTTTAGGATTTTATTTTTAGTTTACTGTTGGACCAAAAATTGGTGCACCCAAGTCGAATCTGACTTCCAAATTGTGTCCTATGGACCCAGACGATGTGTTTTGATCAAAAGGATAGGTTACACGATTATGTTCAGTAAACTATACGCATCAGAACAGTAAACTATACGCATTAGAACATAGATTACAAAATCAGCCCTGAATTAACAATTTCAGTATGAAATTCCAACAAGTTTGAGTTTTTAGCATGTTAAGGTAATTAATCCGAAAATTACAGTAATTAAATCCTTAATTACCCTCACAATAGATTTGTGACATCAAGATAAAACATACAAAAATCAAACCATAATTCATAATCAAGATTTAGCATGCATCCACATTATCTTTAATCAAGATTCAAGCTTCAACCAAGAACTGAAATAAGAACATACATGGCAACGAAATCAAATTTTTCCTCATGCAAAATATATATTCATACGTTGAAATTTTTATATCTACATAAACATCATGCATTAGCATCATAACAAGTTAATTTAGAAAATTAATCCCAAAGCCTAGACCTCACAAACGATCAAGAACTTGCTCTTAGACATTTCATCGAACACCTTGAGGGTGACACTAATTCCATCTTGGCCGAGCACCCCTAGGGTCATCCTAGGGCTGCCGAGCCCCATAGGGAGGTTTTCGGGTCTCCTCTTGCATGGCAATCACAAATTAAACGACAAAAATTCGAGAGTTGACGAAAAAAGTTCACAAAAGTATCCTGAATTCAAGAACGGCTTAAGAATACAAGAAAACCACGAAAAAGGGGAGGGACGATCCACTCACATGATTTAGGAAGAAGGAATACAAGAAACTCTAAAACGACGACCTCCGAATCCAGCCACAACGTACCACTCGACGGCGGCTCGGCTCCTTAAAGGGGGCAGCAGCTCCAAGAACAAGAAGAAGGGAGGGGGCGGCGGCTCCCCTTCAAGCCGGCTGCTCCAAGTGAGGGGAAGAGAGAAGGGGGGGAGGGGGGGCTCCTCAATGGCTCGGCAGCTCCAAGAGGGGGAAGGGAGGGGCGGCTTGGCTCTACTCGGCAGCTCCAATAGGGAGCTACCTAGCCAATGAGGGGGATTTTATAGTCCCCTCCTCAAACCCTAAATTCACTAACCCTCTTAACGAATTTGTATCTGCCTCGAGCCCAACTCCAACCCGCTAACCCACTAATTGGCTAACCCGCTTGCTCAACATAACCCCATGCTAAATACCATCATCAATCACATGCACACCTATATGCAACATAATTTAATAATCAAGTACACACAACAACATAATTAAATAAATTTATCTAATCAAGAAAAGAAACCGCATAATTCAAATTCCTACTTACCCAAGATCGCAAGCTCGTACCGAACAATGAGTCGAATCGGCTCGACCTCGAACTAGCCCGCTTGGCTGACAATCACAAATAATAACAAAAATAAATATTAATATCTTGAATATTACATTGGGTAATTAGAATGTTGGTGGGGAAGGGTACGTGGGATAATATATCTCTTTCCTTATTTGGGTATAAATTTAGAAGGTGAAAGATAACTATACAAATTAAATAATTAAAAAATTAAGAGAAATTTTTTGATTTCATAGAGGTCAAAATAATATTTTTGATGATATTAAAAATTACAAATTTGTTATCCCTACTTATTTTATTATTTTGGTGGAATAAAGATTTGAGGGGTTTAATACGATTTAGAGGAGTTTCTAACCCCTTCAAACCTTTCCTCTTTTTCTAAAATTGAAAACTAAATATGATATAATTAATTTCTACCTTTCTCGCTCCTCCCCGTCTCTCTTTATCATTTCCTATTTCAGAGTTCAAATAAGCCCTAAAATTTATCTCTTATTTTTTTCTTTTTTCTTAAAATAAATACGTCCTAAAATGAAGTTGAAGGATGGGACCTTATACTTTTGTTCTGAACGCTTCAACAAATCGGACAAATCAGACAAATCAGTAGCCTTCAAGAAAGGATGTTGCTCAATCAATTATTAATAAATTATTATGTTAGGTTATCAGAAAATATATACTTAAATATTGAAAGGACATAATATTCTCTTCCTGATGTGCTGTTGCAATGCAAGTGGATGTAAAATCTTTGAGATTATAATTGAAAGAGTTTGCTATTAATTAATTACAACAAAGTCTTTTGTGTACAAATAATTGTCATTTAATAAAAGTTTTCAGAAAATAAAACATTATGCTATAAATATAGCGCTGATTTATATACAGCAATTTGTTATTTCTCCTCCTTTTTACAAAATCATGAGCAAAAGGAATTTACTTTGTGGATTTTTCAATTTTAATTCGAAATGAACGAAAATGGAATTTTGATGTTTTTATAATAAAATTTATTTAATTTTATATTTAAATCTGTTTTATTCAATCAAATGGGAATTCCTTAATTTATATTTAATTTAAAAATATGAAACAAAATTATTGTATAAATATATTTTTCAACTTTCAAAATTTTTACAAATCTATTCAATTTTTTTTAAAAATTATTTCAATTTTATACATGAACTTTTAGATTGCTAACATTGAATTATGTTATTAAAATATTATTTAAACTTTTGTTAATAGAGTATGTGATATTGCTGACGTACTGTTTTTCAAATAATATAAGTTATTAAAAAAATATTTGTTAACTAACATGTCATGTCATTCACATGATTATAAAGCACGTAAAATTATTTGAAAAATATTAAATTTAACCATATAATTGGTAAATAATTTGAAATTCTTTTATAAATATTAGATTGAGGGGTACGTATATTAAAGTTTGTCCGTGTGGCTTAACGGTTCCTCATTTTGCCCTTTGTGGTTTTAAAATGCCTAATTTACCCCCATGTGATTCTCCGTTAGGACTAAGCCCTTCCACCACCTCTCTCTCTCGATGGGGGAGGCTATGGCCACCAATGCAGCGGCAAAGAGGTGGAGTAGGGAGATAGAGATTGTGAGAAGGTACCGTAGAAATATTACACTGAAGGAGGGTAAATAATATATTCCCAAGTTTTTCAAGTAACTTCAAATGATACTTCTAATTAAATTATCTAGCTTAGGCACTAAAATGATTATGATTATTGGACTAGACAAGAATTATTGGGCTCGGTCGGATTAGACCCAACAACACCCCACAAACCAACTCAAGCCAAACCAAACGGCTTCGCTCGAGGACTCCACTCGATCATACATGGATATCCACGTCATTCTTTATCACGAGGGATACGTCATTACGAGCCCGTTATCTCCAGAATCAAACTCGATCCATTCTGAGCAATATCCCCGCGAGATTACCGTGGGGCGTCATCACCTCCACCTACAATAAATACAAACACGACATGCCTCAGATGACCTAAGTTTCATATTCTGTTATCTCCACCTTCGAATCTCACTAACACTACTAGAAACTTGGTCTTCAGCAACGGCTATCAGCAACGGCCGCTCAAGCCGTTGCTATTTGCAACGGCATTCTTACGACCGCTTGAGCCGTTACAAATATGTTGTATCTGCAACGGCTTTCTAACGGACATGCGAGCCGTTGCTGATAATGTTAATTATCAGCAACGGCTTTCTAACGGACAAGTGAGCCGTTGCAGATGATAACTTATTAGCAACGGCTTGCTAACAGACAAGTGAGCCGTTGCTGATGATAACTTATCAGCAACGGCTTTTTAACGGGCGAGTGAGCCATTGCTGATAAGTTTATATAGGTCGCAGATCGCGCCCGCCCCCCTTCTTCCTCCCGCTGCTGCCGCCGCCGCTCCTCTCCTCGCCTCTCGCCGCCGCTGCCGCTGCCGCCGACGCCGACGACTCCTCCCGCTGCTGTCGACACTGTCAGGTATGTGCCCTCCGGCTGCCGTCTCTTCCCGTTGCGGACGGTAGAAAATCCAACCAAAACCCTAAAAATAGGGTTTCGGCCGACGGCGGTCGGCCGATGGCCGCCGCCGGACCTTGTACATTGGTCGGACAGTGTGTCCGGCCAGTGTACGCCGGCGCCGGAATTTGTAGTTTAATAATATATTATTATTGTTTTTTAATTGTTAATTAATTGTTAATTAATTATTTAGATTAATTATTTAGATTAGTTATTTAGTTTGTTAGAATAATTTTTAGGGTTTAGATTAATTTCGGAATTATCCACTTCGGACGCGCGCCGGAATCGTCCAATTCGGACTCGCGCCTAAATCGTCCACTTCAGACGCGCGCCGGAATCGTCCACTTCAGACGCGCGCCGGAATCGTCCACTTCGGACGCGCGCCGGTATCGTTCACTTCGAACGCGCGCCGGAATCGTCCACTTCGGACGCGCGCCGGAATCGTCCAATATGGACTCGAACGGTCTCGAAACATTTAGAAAATAATCATGCATCCGACGAGTTCATATGTTTCACGTACGCATCGACGAGTCGGATATGATTTAGCAAAACCTTAGATCCGTTCGGGGATTGTATGTTCGTGTAAAAGAAGTAGATGATCTTTTATACGATGTACAATTCTTGAATTGTCCCTGATTGGGCAATTTGGGAATATAGTTATTTGTACTGCACTTTGATGGATATTTCTGGAAAAACTGAAGATAATGTCAAAGCCCGACATGATCTGAAAATACTTTGTAAAAGACCAGAGTTGGAGTTACAAGAGGTCAACGGACGATATCTGAAACCGAAGGCCCTATATGTGTTAAATAAACAACAGATCAAAGATGTTTATCAATGGGTAAAAGAACTCAGATTACCCGATGGATATGCTTCAAACTTATCTCGATGTGTGAACGTCGATGATTGCAAAATATCAGGGATGAAGAGCCATGATTGTCATGTATTCATGCAGAGATTACTTCCGATCGCATTTCGAGATCTTCTACCTAATAATATTTGGGGTCCGTTGACTGAATTAAGTATATTTTTTAGAAGCATCTGTGCAAATGTCATTCGAGTCGAAGATATGTCTACACTTGAAAATAATATTGTTGAAATCATATGCAAGCTGGAGCAGTTTTTCCCTCCTGCATTTTTTGACTCGATGGAGCATCTACCGATACACTTGGCATACGAGGCACGAGTTGGTGGCCCCGTTCAATATCGTTGGATGTACATATTTGAAAGATACATGAATCGTCTGAAGAAAAAAGTAAAGAACACCGCAGCTGTTGAAGGATCAATATCTGAATCGTATATCATCCAAGAAATTTCAACATTCTGCTCATTTTACTTTGAATCGACGGTACAGACAAGATTTGATCGTCTTCCACGTAACGACGACGGGGGTGTTCGACATTCCGATGGACGTTTAAATATATTTTGTCACTCTGGTCGTGCTTTTGGTTCTCGTCCATCTCGACACTTAAGCGATGAAGAGTATCATTTGGCACACTTGTATGTATTACTCAATTGTCCAGAGATTGAACAATTCATTGAAATATTTGACATTGAGATGGTGCAAAAATACTCTATTCACAACGATCAAGAATTGGAGAGATTACGGAATCGTAATTTCCCTACTTGGATTCAGACTTACAGCAAAGATCACAGAGCTGAAATAGATGAAAGAATATTTGAGTTTGTTAGTGGACCGTCGCGACTTGTGTCGTGCTATAGCGGATATTTTGTTAACGGGTATAAATTTCACACGGTTGAATATTCATTTACAAAGAAGACGATGAATGCTGGGGTCTGCGTGAAAGGGACAACCTATGTTGAATGTGATATGGATTTTTATGGACTGGTGGAAGAAGTGATAGAGTTGCACTACTTCGGCTTGAAATCAGTGATCCTATTTAGATGTCATTGGTTCGATACAACAGAAAGGGGCATGAAAGTTCATCCAAAATACAAACTTGTTGAGGTTAATTACAAATCGAAATTGGCAGCAAATGAGCCTTTTATATTGGCATCACAAGCCGAACAAGTATATTACGCGAAGTATCCGGCTAGAAATAAAGATAGAGCAGATTGGCGTGTAGTCTGTAAGACAAAAGGTAGAGGAAAAATTGATCCGATAGTAGGAGAAAATGATCCTCCTGGTTTCTATCAAGAAGATGATCTTCCTGCTGTGGATCGTATTATTCCAATACTCGAGGATGCAGACACAACGTCAATTCAATTAGAAGTTGAATATGCTGATGATGACGATCATGAAATTGAGGAAGCTGGAGATGAAGAAGATGAAGAAGAGGAAGAAGAAGAAGAATTCGAAGACTATTATTCAGATGATGAGGAATAATTGTAAAGTATATATATTTTATTAAATATATCTCCACTATTTATACAATAATCTGATTATATGTCTGTTCGACAGATATGTCTGGTCGTGGTTATCGACGCAGGAGAGCTTCGGAGTCTCCGATCGGTGAGACTCCAACACTTACTCATGCTGCTGATCCTCCTGTTGCTGATCCTCATGAGGATGATACTGCCGAGGCTAGTACATCCAGACGCAGGCGGCCACGCGGGCCGAACAAGTGGCAGCCTCCACCAGCCACAGAGTCACGTAGATTGATTAGCGTGATTGGGGAGCGGTAATATATCATGAATTATGAATCATTACAAATTCATTATATCATATTTTATGGCGCAGGTTCGAGCAAGTTCGATCATTACAAATATAATATTAAAAAATATTTTTGTTGTGCAGGTTCGAGCAAGAAGAAGTGCCGAGGAGCATTTCTTCTACTATTCGACGATACATGCACGGGGCATGACCTACGTGGTCTCACGTGCCTAGCGAGCACGTCGACATGTTATGGCGCGAGTTTGAGGCACGTATTATTATTATTTTTTACATGCATGATGATATATTAATATTGGTACTGATATTATTATTTTGCAGGCTCGCTATACATGGGCCGAGGACCAGAGGCCCTTCATTTACGCTGCCTGGGAGGCTATTTCCCGGGCAAGGTACAATGGGCAGCTGGGGCAGGCTCGGTCCCAAGCGATGGCCCGAGCTGGGACCACTAACATCGCGGAGACTCGGGGATACGGCCCCGGTTGGATTACTCCAGATATATGGGACCAGCTCGTGGGGATATGGTCGACGGATCGATGGCAGGAGGTTTCTCGGAATGCGGCTAGAAATCGCATGTCGGGGGGAGCAGCGCGTCACACCGGCGGCTCTGTTGCATTTGCAGTGCACGCGAACCGTATGGTAAGTATATCTTTTAATTATATCTTTTATTTGTTACTATGTGTACTAATTAATGTATTTGTTTTGTAAATGTAGACGACGGTGTCGGATGACGGGAGTGTCCAGCGACCCTCCCCGATGGCGGTGTTTGAGCGGACTCACCGTCGAGCACATGGGACGGGGGAGTACATCGACAACCGCGCTGCACACATTGTGGTAATTATATATTTGTTTAAATTATTCATTATATATTTATAATTTAAGTTTTATGATAAATATTAAACAAAAAATCAAACTCGAGTAGGAGACGTACAGCCAGACGGTGGTGCAGCGCGGGGGTACCCCCGAGGACTTTGACGCAGCATCGTGGGTCGAGGCCGCAGGTGGCTGGGACCATGGCCGCGTATATGGCTTCGCAGATAGTGGTCATGCGCGAGCCGTGCTAGGGCCACTGGGGCACCGACCCCTCCGGTCGCTGGTGAGCGGCCGTCCACCTCTAGATCCAGTTATGATCATAGTAGCAGAATAAGGACTCTAGAGGAGACGGTCGCGCGTCAGACTCAGATGATGGAGGAGATGCATGCTATGCTACGCAACATGTCAGGTCATCCTGAAGCAGGCATCTCTTCGGCATCATCTAATCCATCGTCCTCGAGTCAGTCCACGCCGGTGTACACTCAAGCACTCCAGAGCCCGCCATATGATCCAGACCATCCTCCATCGTGATCGTGAGATTTTTTGTTTGGATATTGAACTTGTTACTGAGATATTGAACTTGTTTAACTTATTTTGTTTGGATATTGATACTTCAATTTTGCATTTGAATTGTTTTTATACTATCGTGGATAATTATCAATATAAATATAATTGTTTTGATGTATATCTTGGTGTGTTTGTGATGTGTGAATGAATGTGTGTATGAGGGTATGGGTGTGTGAGTTATGTATGAGATAATGTATCAATGTATCAATGTATCAATGGAAATTTGAAATTTTCAATTTTTCTGTTCCCAGGTATACGTCATCAGCAATGGCTTTCCCACGGCCGTCCGTGGGAAAGCCGTTGCTAAAAGTGTATCGAAAGCCGTTGCTGATGACCTACAGCAACGGCTTAGCGACGGGGTTTTACTAACGGCGTTGCTACGGACTCAGCGGCCGTTGCTATTAATGTTATCAGCAACGGCTCCGGGTCTGTGGCAAAACCGTTGCTGATAATGTTTTTAGCGACGGCCTGAGCGGCCGTTGCTGATAATGTTTTGAGCGACGGCCCGAGCGGCCGTTGCTGATCCGTTGCTAAGTCATCAGCAACGCGACTTTCTGTCACGGCTCTATTGCAACGGCGCGGCCGTTGCTGATTCTTTTCAGCAACGGCTCAGCAACGGCATCAGCCGTTGCTGATGACCATTTTTCTAGTAGTGTAACTTGAGCGTTGTAGTATCTTTTGAGAGACACCGAACCTGACCGAACTACTCCAATCCTCAGGCAGGAGTATTTGGCGCCCATTGTGGGGCCGAGTAAAACTTACCTCCCCTATAATGGTTGGAACCTGGAGCCAACGGCAATGACCCGACGACGAAGATCGATCACAACCTATTGACGGAGCTTCGGCACCAGCCCATCCTCCCCCTGAAGATCTCCAGCGTTGGATAAATGAATTGGAGGCGAAGAACCAACGGTTAATAGCCCAAGTTGAGATGCTAACACGATCACGTGGACAACCACCGGCTAACCACGAGCACTGCCGCTCAGAGCATAAAGAAAGCAATCACTCAGAGAGGAGGAGACTGGTTCCCGTCCTTTGCGATGAGGTCTCCAGTACCCCCCCCACCCCCCTGGTTAAAATCTTGGTACCGGCACCGATATCAGTACGGGCCGGTACCAGAAATGGTACCAATGATTTTTTTTGCTATTAAATATCACTAGAATGCATCACAATTGACCAAGAAATGCTTTAAAATAACCATAAAATTAAGAACTTAAATGTCAAATACATGAATACAATGTTTAAAATGCGGACGAATGACGTCTATCGTAAAAAGTAGCCATCTCCAATTCCCATATCTGAAAATTATCCCATTTCATAATGGTTTGGAATCTAGAATACCACATTGACATGTGGGATTCTTTGGTGGGAGCCCAAGAACTAGTCCTTGTATTCATAAAATCAGTTGAGTAGGTACTAGACACAGAGTATGTTGATCTAGAAATCTCTTGCAAGCTACTCGGTCCACCTCCTAGTTTTGGTTGACACCAATCTTTCACTCTCTTCTCGTATAACCTAGTTGTTCCTCCTTGCCTACCACCATGATCGATATCTTGGGTGCAGTGGTTGAAGTATTGCTTATTCGTCCAAAGATCGGTAGGTGCCGGTGTTTATGGCATGATAGTGTCTTCTCCATCATCATCATCATCATCATCATCATCATCATCATCATCATCATCATCATCATCTCTGTTGGCGTAAGATTTTCAACATTGGTCTTAATCTCGATTTTGATGATAACAAACATGGAACTAATGATTTCATGGAGAAATATTTTCAAGTTCCATGTCCGTTTGCACGCGACGTCCCTGATCGGAAAAATAGGAGAAATCAGAGAAATAGGCAAGGACGCTCGTCAACGCTCGGGATTCATCGAAAAGGTTGAGTCTAAGTCTAGAGTGTAAATATAAATAAGGATTGAAAGTTATGGACCTTGCTGAAACTACCTTCAGTGCAATTTCGGTCGATGGTTAGGTAGAATGGTCAATCGACCGAACCTTCGACTAAAGGATAGACTTGTAGAAGGCCAACAACTCTTTTTTGAGCCGTTGAGTGCCTTGCTCCGAGTCTTACCCCTTGACTCCTTATAAATTGATCATCCCAGCCTTCCACCACTATTATTAATCACTCTTAACATCCTTGAGCCATCTATTGATCATTCTCAAGTTTTATTGAGACACTTTTCATCAAACCCTCGCTTTGGCATTAAATTCTTGATTTCAGCCTTATAGTTCATTGTTTCATCATCCAAGACATCAAGAGCAAGCTAGGAATCTTATTATGGAATTAAGTACTTTATTGTTTGATTTATTGCTTCATTCAGTGCTGTATTTTGTGATTTATTTCATTGTATTTCAAGTTTGTGAATCAAGGGTGCTAGGTTATTTGATTGGGTGTGTTGGCCTAAGGTCTTTAACCTTGGTCTTAATCTCGGTTTTGATGATAACAAATATGGAACTAATATTTTCATGGAGAAATACTTTCAGATTCTAAGTCGGTTAGTGCTCGACATCCGCGATCGAAAATATCGAAGAAATCGGAAGGACGTTGGTCGACGCTCATCATGATTTATATTAATCCTCATCATGATGCAAAGACACCTAAAGAACCAAACCCGTAATCCAAAACCCGAATCGAAGTTGGAAAGTATAGGTACTTTCTAGCATCGATCGATGAGCGATCGGCGAGAGGCTGAAACCTGTTGGGTGAAATATCCTACACTAGAGGGGGGGCGGGTGAATAGTGTGTTATCTAATCTTTTCGCCTAATTCCAGTTTTAATTATTTCTTAAATTATTTTAAAAAAATTGCAATTTATCGACTAGATACAGAAGCAAAAATAAATCAATTAAACACAATCAAAGATAACAATGTTAACACGGAGATTTATAGTGGTTCGGCCCCAATGCCTACTCCACTACCTAAGCACCCCGCTTAGGATTTCCAAACTAAGTATACTAGATTAAATTGTTTTCCTTACACAGAGGACTTTGACCCGAAGAGTCTCACTCTCAACCTAAGGCACTTCCACACCCGGAAGTCTCCGCCTTCTTACCGAGAGCACTATTCCACCTCAACCCTAAGGGACAACTCAACTAATTCTAACAAACTACGTTTACACCGGTGGATTTAAACCTCAAACACCAAGGCTACCACCCAATTTCAAGACCGACACTCTAGGTCTTATACAACTCAAATCCAATGAAAATAAGTTCAAATAACAATTAAAATTACAATGAAAAGAGCTTAAAGAATAAACCAAGACCAAATGCTCTTTTCCAAGCCTTCAAAGCCTCTAACTCGCTAAGACGTTAAGCTCGAATCGAAGCCCGAGTTGAGGGAAGATGAGCGCTTTGAGAAGTCGTTGATCGGAGAAGCAAGCCCAAGTCAATCAAGCTCTAGAAGGCACAAATCTCCCTTTTGAATGCTTATGTTAGTTGTTAAGAGAGATTAAGAAGTTAGGTGAGGGGTATTTATAACCCCTCAACCGAACGGCTCCTCAACGAGCGTTTTTTCGCTCTTTGGACGTCGTTCGCTTGCTTGCCGGTCGATCGTCGGTCGACCGACCGATTGATCGCCCAGTGACCGCTGGCAATTCTTGCTTCTGCCGCTCTGTCCGGTCGACCGGAGGGTCGATCGATTGAGTCACGATTTTGCTCCTCTACTATTCGATCGACCGATCGATTGACTGAAGCAAGCACAACCAGTTTTTGGCCTCGGTCGGTCGACCGACCGGTCGACCGAAGTAGCCACTGCCAATTTTTAACCATCTTCGATTTCGATCGGTATTCGGTCGACCGAATTAGTTACTGTCAATTTTTAACATTATTCGGTCGATCGACCGGTCGACTGAACTTAGGCTAAACTTGATTTTTTCAGCCTTCTTCTTGAGCGCTTCGTTTTCGGGTTTCGGCTTTCAACGTGCGTCAACTTGGAGAGGTTTCCATGTGTTCTTTAGACTCGACTAAGACGTCTTTGGTGCGCACATCGATCTTCGAGAGATTTCAACAACGAACCCGAACGCGACGATCAATGTCCTTTCGATTTATTGATTTCTTTAATATTTCTGATCGAGGACATCAAGAGCTAATCGATATGGAACCTGAAAGATTTCTCAATGAAACATTAGTTCCATGTTTGTTATCATCAAAACCGAGATTAAGACCAAGGTAGAATACCTTAGGCCAACAATCTCCCCCCTTTTGATGATGACAAACATCCTAAAGAAAATATATCATTCAAGCAAAAAGGATATCAAACATGGGATTTTTTCCCCTATCAACATTCAAATCTATGAAAATAAACTCTCCCTATCTATATGCATGGTCTTCCTATATTTTCTTCCATTTAACCTATATTTTTCTCCCCCTTTTGACATCAATCAAAAAGGACGAGAAAAGTCAACCTATGGTCAAAGTTGGGACTTGAAAACTAGTTTTCATGAAAATAAAGTCAACCAACCCAAGGGACGAAAATAACATATCAAATGAGAGACTAAGTAATACATGATATCATTAAAAGATAATTGAAATCCAAAACTAGGAATCATGTATTACTCAAGTATGGATATTTTCGTGAATATCATATTTTTTCATGATATTTTTAGATTTCATTCAAACTTTCAAAATACCAAAATATGGTCATTTAAAGCATGTATATCAAGTTTGAGGTGAAACTAATGTCGTTTGATCAAAATATAAACTTAGCACGATTTTATTTGAAATAGGCATGAAAGCAAAAAATGGCTAAGTATCAAATTTTGCTATCTACTCATGTTTTCTCAAACTTAGGCACATAGACATCAAACTATCTACTCATTGTGAATCTAAGTGTATGAGTTAAGTTTGGGTTGAAAATGAGATTTCTAAGTTACTTTGTTGACTTAGGTCAAAGTTTACTTCAAGTTTTCAAAAATCAAGCTTTTAAATCCATACAAATCAGTTTTCTATAAATTCATAAAATTCTTGAAATCCAGGGGCATTTTCGTAAATTTTAGATGTTTTTCTGAAAGTTATTATTTTTTTATTCAAACTTTCCAGATATCGCTGAATGGTCATTTGAAATGCATGTGTCAAGTTTGAACTTAAAATGAATTTTCAAAGTCCATTTTCCAATCGATCTCGATTTCAACCAAAAGCTCATTTTTTCAAGATATCGCTCAAGTTATCAATATTATTTTTTAGAAATAATTTTACTCAAATAATAGTGAGAATGATATTAGAAATAAAATCAAAATATTATACACAAGGTTTCATTGAAAGTTTTCGACGAAAAATCAAGGTATCGAAAAAATTGATATTTCCAGAGGATGATACTTTGCAATTTTGAAATCTAACTTCAAAATTTCACTATAAATCAGATTCTTAATTAAACTTTTTGAAATTTTTACTAAAGAAACTAGATTTTCCAGTGAAGGTGCAGTTTCAAGAATCAGTTAAAAAGAATTTTTCTACATTTTTTTTAAAAAATAATTGAAAATGCTAAAATTTGGATGACATTTTTGTAATTCTGAGTCATTTTTCAAAACATGCTCAGTTTTTATTCAAACTTTTATGACACCATAAAATGATCATGTAAAGAGTGTACATTAAGTTTGAAATGAAAATTATGTCATTAAGTCGAGATATCAACCTAGCATAGTTTTATTCAAAACTAAACTAGTTATCATGAAACTTGCTAAGTGTCAATCTTATTATTTACTCATATTTTTTCTTCAAACTTAAACCTATGGATACCTAAAATGAGTAAATCTAAACATGTTCCTCAAATATAAATTGAAAATGAGACATCTAAGTCAATTTATTGACTTGGATCAACTTGGTTTAAAAGAGGTTATCATGAGATGGCCTCTATGTCATTTTATCCATATCCATATGAATTTTTCATTCTAAGTGCCTGGAAACATGTCATACATATTCCTAAACATGTTTATAAAGTTTGGACTTAAAATGAAGTGCCCAAGTCAATTTGTTGACTTGAGTCAAATTTGTTCAAGTTTAAGTCCCCTAAAGTGATCTAGTTATCATATTGTTCATCTAGACATGAATTTTCAAGTTTAAGCACATGACAACTAATCATTATCACACCTAAACATGTTCATCCAATTTTCAACTTAAAATGAAGTCTCTAAAGAAAAATTTCAACCTAGTCTGATTTCATAAAATCATGATATCATGAAATGAGCTAAGTTATCAAGACTTTTTCTACTCATGAAAATTGAAATATTTATCATGCATAATCAATCATGAGCATAGAGAAATCAATTAAGCATAGGTATTCAAATATTATACTAAGATTTTTGCAAAATCAAACTCATACTTCATTCCTGAAAATTTTCCCAAACTTTTCATTTCATTTTCCATTTTCTTTTAGATAACATAGCCTTCTATTAACATTTTCAACTTGCAAGTAGACTTCATTAGTAGATTTCATGAAAATAAAGCTACTAGTAAGCAACCCAAACCAAATAGCAAAGGGAGGAATCGCGTATCATTTTCAAAATCCGCTTTGCCAACTAGTTTGAGATCCGTTTCAAAATATGTTATCATGAATCCAAAATGAATTTTAAGAGATCACAAATGTAATATTTAATAAAAAATTGATCTCCAACCCTTCTTATTGTTTAAAAATTGAAAGGCCACAATGAGCCTACGATTTAGAACTGCAAGGTCGCTTAGGCCCGTTATAGGCCACATAGGTCTCCGAAGAGACCGGAAAATCAAAATAAAAAATCATTTCATAAAACAAATCGAGAGCACATAGATCAACTATAATTAAGCATAGTATCATAATCTTCAACTAAGGTAAAACAATGTAAGTTAGAAGATGATACCGGAATAGTTTTGATGCCAGCTTTACATAAGGCATCAAGGTAGCTTGAAGTTGCAACCAAGGGAGGATTCATCATTCAAGTCCATGGTCAACTTCAACACGTCTCTTTCCTTCAACCATGTGTGGTAGCTCCCCCTACAAGAGAACAAGAAACCTTCGGTACACAAATGGCTTTGGGTCCTTGGGGGTGAGTTGGCCTAGGAATCCAAAGTGTCTTAGCAGCACTTGGATTTCTTTTAAATGCACAATCATGAATAGCATGACCATATATACCACAACAAAAATAATTTCCATGAAACTTTTTCTTTTGGACATGAGGTTTGAAGGAAGAATGCTTGACATGAGAATGATGATGAACATTAACATTCTTTACATAAGCATTTTTATTTTTAGAGTTCTTGAAGGAAGATACATTTGATAAATTATTGATTTTCCTATTTAAGAATACAACCTCATTTTTCAAATCACTCATGGATTTGTGAATAGTATGCAATTGAGATTTCAACATGTTATTTTCAATTTTCAATTTTTTATTCTCAATTTTGACATCATTTTGAAGTCTTCATTCCTAAACTTCAATCTAGCTTTCAAATCCTCATTTTCATTTTTCAAGTCTTTTACCTCACTTTTTAAATTCTCAATTTCAAGCTTAAAATCATCATGGCAAGAAACAAGTGTAAATGTATTTAATTTTTCATTTTCTAGTTCATGCACATGAGAACTAAGCCTTAAATTTTCATTCTTTAGTTTTCTATTTTCCTTATTCTTTTTTATAAGCAAGGCATACATCTTTTTGCATTCTTCTAGTAGTTCTTCATAAGACATGTCAAGGGATTTTGAGCTACTAGAATCACTATTTTGATCATGACTAGAAGATGATAAATATACCTCATTCCGAAGACCCATGAGGCAAACGTTCGATGTAGCTTCATCGTCATGTCTAGAAGAGTCTTCACTTAATTGAGATGTGGATGGAGAAGCACACTTCTTTTTGGATTTCTTATTCAAGAGAGGACAATTCATCTTCTTGTGTCCCGTCTCTTGGCAAAGGAAGCACCTAAGTTTCCGTTTCCGATTCTTGCTTGTGCTTCTTTGGCTAGAAGTGCTTTGGGCACCAAAACCAAGATTAGTACTAGGGGAGTGACCATTGTCATCACCACCTTCATTAGAAGTGTCAATCTCTTTGGTATTGGCATAATCATATAGCATATTTAAAGTTGCCCAAATATCAAAAGCCGAAGTACAATGCATGACTTTTCCAAGGATGCTATTAGGTAAGGTACAAAATATGGAATACATAGCATCTCCATTAGATTGAAACATTTTCTTGTCAAGTTCACTCCAATCATACATGTCAACCTTAGGTTCAATGTATTCTAATTTAATC
This sequence comes from Canna indica, assembly GCA_034359265.1. NCBI lineage: Eukaryota > Viridiplantae > Streptophyta > Magnoliopsida > Zingiberales > Cannaceae > Canna > Canna indica. The sequence continues at coordinate 45,273,050 of CP136898.1, forward strand.
ATGTTATAAACATCAAAACCTCTAGTCTTTAAGTAAGTGTACATCTTAGACTTCCAAAGACCAAAGTTTAATTCATCGAACCCAGCAGGTGTGGAAAAAACTGACTCTAGTGCCATTTTCGGATCGAAACAAAGTGTAGGAGAGATAGTAAAATCTCAATCTACGACCCATTCTGATACCAATTGTTAGGTGAAATGACCTACACTAGAGGGGGGGTGAATAGTCTGTTACTAATCTTCTCACCTAATTCCGATTTTAATTGTTTCTTAAATTATTTAGATGCAGAAGCAAAAATAAATCAATTAAACACAATCAAAGATAACAATGCTAACATGGAGATTTATAGTGGTTCGGCCCCAATGCCTACTCCACTGCCTAAGCACCTTACTTAGGATTTCCAAACTAAGTTTACTAGATTAAATTGTTTCCCTTACACAGAAGATTTTGATCCGAAGAGTCTCAATCTCAACCTAAGGCACTTCCACACCCGAAAGTCTTCGCCTTCTTACCAAGAGTAGTCTTCCACCTCAACCCTAAGGGACAACTCAACTAATCCTAGCAAACTACGTTTACACCGGTGGATTTAAACCTCAAACACCAAGGCTACCACCCAATTTCAAGACCTACACTCTAGGTCTTATACAAACTCAAATCCAATGCAAACAAGTTCAAATAACAATTAAAATTACAATGAAAATAGCTTAAAGAGTAAACCAAGACCAAATGCTATTTTCCAAGCCTTCAAAGCCTCCAACTCGCCAAGACGTTAAGCTCGAATCGAAGCCCGAGTTGAGGGAAGATGAGCGATTTGAGAAGTCGTTGATCGAAGATGCGAGCGCAAGTCAATCAAGCTCTAGAAGGCACAAATCTCTCTTTTGAATGCTTATGTTAGTTGTTAAGAGAGATTAGAGAAGTTAGGTGAGGGGTATTTATAACCCCTCAATCGAACGGCTCCTCAACGAGCATTTTTTCGCTCGTTGGACGCACTTCGGTCTCTTGCCGGTCGATCATCGATCGACCGATCGATTTACCGCCCAGCGACCGCTGGCAATCCTTGCTTCTGCCGCTCTGTCCGGTTGACCAGAGGGTCGACCGATTGAGTCACGATTTTGCTCCTCTGCTATCCGGTCGATCGAATCAGGCACTGCCAATTTTTGGCCTCGATTGGTCGACCGAAGTAGCCACTACCGATTTTTAACCATCTTCAGTCGACCGATCGGTCAATCGAATTAGCTACTGCCAATTTCTAACACTATTTGGTCAACCGACCTGTCGACCGAATTGGCTACTGCCAATTTTTAACATCATTCGATCGACCGACCGGTGACCGAACTTAGGCTGAACTTGATTTTTTTAGCCTTCTTCTTGCGCGCTTCATTTCCGGGTTCCAGCTTTCAATGTGCGTCAACTTGGAGAGGTTTCTATGTGTTCTTTAGACTCGACCAAGACGTCTTTGGTGCACACATCGATCTTCGAGAGATTTCAACGACGAGCCCGAACGCGACAATCAATGTCCTTCCAATTTATTGATTTCTTTAATATTTCCGATCGAGGACATCAAGAGCTAATCGATATGGAACCTGAAAGATTTCTCAATGAAACATTAGTTCCATGTTTGTTATCATCAAAACCGAGATTAAGACCAATGTAGAAAACCTTTGGCCAACAAAACTGACACTCGGATTTTGGTCGACGCCTGGTCAATGATCCGGTCGATCGATGATCAACCGGTGAGCGACCTATGGTTGATAACGGCTCTTTTTTGAGCTATTGTGTTGTTTCATCTGAGCCTTCTTTGGCTCCCTATAAATAAGCCTCCCCAATCTTCCTTACACATTCTAACTATTATTGAGCCATTATATGTGATCCTAAAGATTTGATTGAGCTACTTTCATCTCAAAACCCTAGTTTCTTCATCTATCTTTGATATTGAGCTGTCATTCTTCATTGATTAATCATTTTGAGGCATCAAGAGGACTAGCGATTTGTGTTTGGAGCTAAGTATACTTTGTTTAGTATTTTGCTCCGTTTACTTGTGTATTTTCTTATTTATTTCATTGTATAGATCTTGAGTTTGGTGGTTGCCTTGGTGTAAAGGCCTAAACCACCGGTGTAAACTTAGTTTGCTAGTATTAGTGATTGTTGTCCCTTAGGCTTGAGATGGAAGAGTGCTCTCGGTAGGAAGACAGAGACTTCTGAGTGTGGAAGTGCATTCGGTGTGAGAGCAGATAGTCTTTGGGTAAAAGGTCCTCATTGTAAGAAAAACAATATAATCTAGTAAAGCTAAGTTTGAAAAACCTAAGCGGGGTGCTTAGGTGGTGGAGTAGGCATTAGGGCCGAACCACTATAAATCAAAGTGTTATCATTGAATTGATTTGTGTGTGATTAGCTTGTTCTTGCTTGCTACTTATTCTTATTGCTTCTGCTTGTTAATTGATTTGTGAATTGCCTAAGTTATAAGAAAAGATTAATACCGATAATTTACATTCAGCCTAATGTTTTACATAACATACTATTCATCCCCCTCTAGTGTAGGCACTACAAGAAATGTCACTTTTCGTGACCGCTATTAATGAGGGTCACGTGCTGGCCCGCAGCAAAATATAGATTTTTCCCGAAGGCCAACATATGACCCCCATCAAAATATAATTTTCCCGGGGGCCAGCATTTACCCCCATCAAAACATAGAGTTTTCTCGAGGGCCAGAGCTTGGCCCCCAACAAAAGATTATTTTCCCGGGGGCCAAAGCTTGGCCCCCAACAAAACATAGAGTTTTCCCGGGGGTCAGCATGGCCCTCAAGCAAATATAGAGTTTTCTCGGGGGTCAACATGACCCTCCAGCAAATATAGAATTTCCTCGAGGGCCAGCATGGCCCCTAGCAAATATAGAATTTTCCCGGGGGCCCTGACCCATGGGAAAACTCAATACATAAAGTATTAAGGTCGACACGGTGCTCTTCTGCGAACATAGAAGAGGTCGACGTGATGCACCTGCCGCGCCTACTCATAGAGAGTTTTCCCGGGGGCGGAGGCCCCTAGTAAAACTCAAAACATAAGGGTCTGTTTGGTTAGCGAAATCAAGTCTATTTTCATGGTTTCGATTTCACTGAAACCAAAACTTCTTACGGAAACGTGTTTGGTTCAGCATTTTCATGAAACTGAATCGAAACCAGAATGAAAATGAAACACCAGAATATTATTTTACGTGGTTTCGAGACTGTCAGTTTCGTTATCAAAATGCAGTGACAACTTTGTAATTATAAATATTTTTTTTATAAATTTAATTAATTTAAAAATAAATCAAATTATATCTAATTTTAAAACTAAAAATAAAAACCATCATTTTCAACTCAAACTATTATCTTAAATTTATAAATTAAATAAACCAATTTATATCTAATTGACTCAAACATAAATTTTAAATTACTCAATTTTTTTAAAGTTGATCTATTTATAATTTAATCAAAACTAATTTAAGATCATTAGACTTATTTTTTTTTAAATTTTATAATAACTATTAATTAATTTTTATATCTAATTGAACAAAAAAAATCTTAAATTACCAATAACTTAATTAATTAAATCATATAAATATTTTATAACCATATTAGCAAACATTTGATTTTGTAAACTAGCTAAATATTTAATTACTACTAGAAATGTTCAAAGAAAATTAATATTATTTTTTATAACCAAATAAATATTCACTGATTTCAACTAACTAAAACTGATGTTGTTTTCATTAACCAAACGCATTTTCAGAAAAATAAAAACTAGAAACCAAAACTAAGTTTTCAAAATTAAGTTTTCAATTTTATTAAAATAAAATCAAAAAATAGTTTTCGCTAACCAAACAATACTTTGATGCGATGCTGCAAACGAGGTCGACGCGATGCAGCGGCCACACCTACTCCTCTTCGGCAACCTCGTCGCCTAATCCGTCTCCGGCCTACACGCCCGGAGGCCCCTTTCCTCCCCCGCCGCCGATGCCCCTCCCTCCCAAGCCCTACCCTTGCAGCCGCCATCGCCACCCGCCCGAACCATCGCTGACCTCCGTCGGCGCCTCGCCAAGGAATCCCCTGCCCTTTTCGATTCCTACTCTGTTGAGGTCGGTACCAAGAAGCGGCCGCTCCCCAAGCCTAAGTGGATGAAGGAGACCATCCCTGGGGCGCCAACTCGCCAAGTATGCCACCATCAAGGTAAAGCTCAGGGATCTCAAGCTCCACACTGTGTGCGAGGAGGCTAGGTGTGCGAGGACCTAGTGAACGAGTATAAAGGGTAATGTGTAAGTACTAATTATTTTAGGAATTCTCAAGAAATATCCATTCAATATTCTTTCTTCATGGGTGATTCACATCCATGTCCCGTTAATTTTCTTTAGTTGTTTAACATGTTTTAGATTTTTTTTCTCTATATCTATGCTCCAAGAAGAGGTTAACCCTTTATGAACACGCAGGATGAGTTTCTCAGATTGTCAATTGCTATTTTGCAAGTCAGTGTCACTCAATTGTCTAATTGTTGTATTTCCTCAAGTAGAAGATTTTATGAAAGGAAAACCTTTAGTACATACCTTGATCTTTCTGCCAAAGTTTCTCTTGCTCCTCTTAATTTTCCCTATATCTGGAAAGCTTCTGTTGTCACTGTTTTGTCTTGATATCACTGATTAGGAGCTTCTCAAACGAAGAGCATACCGTAGTTGTAGTCGTATTTCCAGTACTTGTATTTTTGTTGCCAAGATTCTGCCAATAAAAAACACAGCCGATTATCTTACTAAATCCCATAGGAAATTCCAGAAAACATGTAAATATAGCAACAAGTTCATGTCAAGAGTTATCTAGCTGTGATATGTTATCCATTCAAACATATAGATAGATGGCAGGTGAGCAATTTGAATTTAAGTCATTTCTTCAATATTTTGGTAAAAAATAATATTCTTATACAAGTTCTCCAAGGTATGAAAGTCATATTTGGATATATTATTGCTAATGTCAAATACCTTGGATAATGATTGAAATATGTTATATCTATGAATTATCAATGTTCAATTCAGTAAAGGACAAACAAAAAAGAAATGTAATATTTTCAGCAGGATATTAAATTTGACATGGAGTAGAAAAATGAAGAAGCAACTTTTAGTTTCTATTCTATGAGTAAACTCTATTAGGAGAAAGCGAGAAAGCATAATTTAAATTAATATAAGGTCTGCACCCCTATTTGTGGCAAATGGTTTTTGTATAGAGTTTATACTTCAGTTATTTTACAAGATATTCCTGTATGAGGTAAGTTGCCAATATTTGACTATTTTATTTTATTAACACTACGAGGGCACAGGAAAGTGAATTTTAAAATGGAAAAACAGAGGATGAAGACATTGCTCCTCATTAGTCAAAATATTTCTAAGAAGATAGTTTAAGGTTATATTTTGTCTTACTACTAATTCTACTCAAATTAGAAGGGATAAATTGCATCACTGAAATAAAACAAAAAGGAAAGAAATTGGATATAGAACTATATTAAACCTGAATATCTCCCTCACTGAATGCCCTTCTCAAGCCAAGTGCAGCTTCAAAATCCAATCCTTGGAAATCAAGGAAGTCTTGGTCTCATAGTGCTATTAGGGACCCATTCCAGTGAACTCAAACACCCAGAGCTACCACTTTGTCATGAGGGGGATGAGAAGTCACCAACTCAGCGAGAAAGAATTGGAGGATGATTCGCGAGACGCGTGTCGGATGGAGAACGACGCTGAGGGTCAACATGTGCAAAGAAATCGTGAGCTGGCAAGACGAATTAGACGCAGGCCCCACTGGAGCCGTGACTACATCATGTAATCTTTACATTGTTTCATTTGATTAATTGTAAGTCATATAAATAGAAACATTGGGGGAAATAAGAAGGGGCGAAGTTTGTTGGTTAAATATCCTCTTCCTATCTTCCCGCTTCTTCTCCTGTTCTTCTTTAGATTCCTTTTTTTTTTCTCTCTCTCTCTTTCGCATGACACTTCTGGGTCAAGAAGATTCTTTGTTGGCGTCATTCCAGTGAGACTCAGCTCGGGTGATCGCCGGCGACGCAGTTAGGTACCCTAATCATGACATTTGGTGCTTTCATCTTACAATTCTCGCAAATTCTTGTGGCCATGGAAATGAGATATCATGCATTGGCTAAGTCTGTGAGATCCTTGCAAGAGGCCAATGCGCGACATGATCAATTCCTTGAGTCAATTTAGAACAATGTAAGTTCCCAGCAACAAGCAATCGAGGGGTAGCAGACGATTATGCAAACTATCTCATCCCAAATTGGATTGTTAAACAATCAAATGGTACAGTGGAATAGAGCTAAAGTAGATCAATCGCCTCATGGCAGTACCAGCTATCAAAAGTCTCGATGGCGGTCGACGCCCAAAGGCGATAGCGGCGATGATGACGAGTTTCCCTTTCAACCTAAACCACCTCAGATTGAATTGCCTCTTTTTAATGGTACTGATGCTGAAGAATGGATAGCTGCAGCAGAGGATTTTTTTGAATTTTACGCAACAGAAGACCATCATCGCTTCATTTCGGATGGATGGGCTGGCTCGACGATGGTTCCGTTGGATGCAAAAAAGGAAATAGCTTGCGGGTTGGAGACATTTAGTTGAAGCGATTCTTAGACGTTTTGAGCCTACAGATCTTGAGCCACCTAAAGGTCAATTGACAAAATTGGTTCAAAATGGAAAGGTAGAAGACTACGAAAGCAAGTTTGAGGAGTTGGCCTTGTGAACTACTGATTTGCCAGAGTCTTTTTTGATGAATTGTTTCATCTCGGGACTTAGAGCATACATCAAAACAGACATTTTGTCTATTCAACCTACCTCAATGTATGAGGCAGTGATGTTGGCTAAGAGGTGCGAGGCTAAACTTGCAGCTATCAGAAGATATCCAGCTCAGTACAATAACAGTAAGGGTCTAGGTCTCTTACCAACTCCATCGAAAGGGGTGGGAAATATGAATGCAATGCCAATGTCGAGGGGAACTTCTAGTTATTCAACTGCTATGGACAGTAGGCAAACACCTCGAAGAATCTCTGCAGTTGAAGCACAAAAAAGAAAAGAACAAGGCCTATGTTTTTATTGTGATGACAAGTATTTTTATGGACATAAATGTAAAATTCCATAGTTGTTCATGATGGATGAGGGTGTATCAGTTAAGGAAAATAAGGCAGTACATGAAACATCAGAAAGTGATAGTATGGAACAATCTCTAATCTCATTTAATGCGCTATCAGGATGCTTTTCTCCGACAACTTTGAGGTTCAAAGGCTCCATCAAATCGAAAGATGTTCAGGTGCTGCTTGATGGTGGCAGCACTCGCAACTTCATCCAAACCAGAATACTGAAGTACTTGGGTTTGGCAAGGGAACCAATAACATCATTTGGGGTAATGATTGGTAGTGGAGAGAAGATTCATAGTGAAGGTTTAATTCAAAATATCCACTTGACTGTATAGGGCACTACAATTGCCACTTATTGTTTTGCACTACCAATCAAAGGTTCTAACATTGTTCTTGGAGTAGCTTGGATGGCAACATTAGGTCCAGTAATAGTGGACTTTGCCAATCTTCGATTTGAGTTTCAGTTTCAGTTGAGTGAGGGGTTAATTCAACATAGTAATAGTCCCTTTTCATCACCTGTTTTGTTGGTAAAAAAAAAGATGGCACATGGAGATATTGTGTCGATTACAGAGCTCTAAACGCAGTCACTATTAGGGATAGATTCCCTATACCAACAGCTAATGAACTATTTGATGAACTTGGAGGAGCTCAGATTTTTTCTAAACTTGATTTGTTGGTTGGATATCATCAAATTAGAGTTCATATTGCAGACATTCCAAAGATTGCTTTTAGAACTCATGGAGGGCATTATGAATTCCTAGTAATGCCCTTTGGTTTATCTAATGCACCCTCAACATTCCAAGCTACAAAGAACATGATTTTTCAGCCATATTTGTGCAAGTTTATCCTGGTATTTTTTGATGACATATTGATATATAGCAGTTCTTTGGATGAGCATAAAATTCATTTGAAAATTGTTTTACAACTACTCAGAAACAACAAATTGGTGGCCAAGCAAAGTAAATGTTCCTTTGGTTGTAATACCATCGAATACTTGGGACATATAGTTACTCCAGCTGGGTTAAAAATGGATTTAGCAAAAGTAGAAGTTGTGCAAGCTTGGCCTGTGCCAAAGAATGTTAAAGGCCTGAGAGATTTTTTGGGTTTAATTAGCTGGCTATTATAGAAGATTTATCAGAGATTTTGCCCAGATTGCTTCTCCACTTACTGATTTGCTTAAAAAACAAGCTTTTCATTTGACTGACAGTGCTCAATTGTCCTTCCAGAAACTGAAGACTGCACTCAGTAGTGCACCTGTCCTAGCTCTTCCTGATTTCAATAAAGAGTTCACAATTGAGACTGATGCTTCGGGGACTGGCATTGGAGCAGTTCTTTCTCAAGATAGAAGGCCTATTGCATACTTCAGTCAGAAATTATCTGCTAAGATGCAAGCAGCTTCTACTTATCACAGGGAGATGTTTGCTATTATTAGGGCAGTTCAAAAATGGAGATAGTACCTATTGGGTAGGAAATTTTCAATATTTACTGATCATGGTTCATTGAAGGAACTTCAGACACAAGTCATTCAGACTCCTGAGCAGCATAAATGGCACATGAAACTGCTAGGTTATGACTTTGATATTAAGTTTCGAGCAGGGAAACTTAACTCAGCTGCGGATGTCTTATCCAGGGAAGCTGAATTTTCTTCCTTATCAGTTTCGCAACCACTTTTTGGTCTTCTAACAGAACTCAAGCATCTTAATAATTCGAATGGGGAATTGAAAGCCTTACAGGATAGGATAAAATATGGTGAAGTAATTGACAACTTTGAAATCAGAGATGACATCCTATTGTTTCAAGGTCACATTTTTATACCAGATGACTCAACTTTGAAGTCCAGATTAATTGGGTAATTTCACAATTCTGTAATAGGAGGCCATTTTGGGATAGCTCAAACTCATTATAGAGTGTCGGCAATTTTTTTTGGAAAAATATGAGGAAGGTTATCAAACAGTTTATTGAGACCTGTCAAGTATGTCAGCGAATGAAAGCTGACCAATTAAATCTTGCAGGCTTGTTGCAACACCTACCAATACTTGATGAGGTTTTTGATGATATCTCAATGGATTTCATCACAAGGTTACCTTTGTCGAGAGGCCAAACTACAATCATGATTGTAGTGGACAAATTGTCTAAGTATGAGCATTTCTTTTCATTACCAAAAAAGTATTCTACTAAGCTGGTGGCTAAAACCTTCCTCCGAGGGGTGATAAAGATTCATGGTATCCCTAAGTCTATTGTCAGTGACAATGATACTCATTTTACTAGTGAATTCTGGAGGGAGTTAGCATCACTGGAAGGTTCGGAGTTGCTATTCAGCTCAGCCTATCATCCCCAAACGGATGGGCAAACCGAAGCATTGAATAGATGTGTTGAGATGTATCTTCAATGCTTTTCATCTGCAGAACCCTCGACTTGGGAGAAGTTCTTGCCTTGGGAAGAATTTTGGTATAACACTTCTTACCAATCTTCAGCTGGTATGACACCTTTCCGAGCTCTTTATGGCAGAGATCCACCACAGCTCATTCGATATGCAGGTGGTACTTCAGTTAACTCGGCTGTGGATCGAGAGTTGTTAACAAGAGATGCTATTATCAGTCAGCTGAAGTTGAATTTGATCAAGTCGCAGGCCAGGATTAAGGCTCAGGCGGACAAACACAGACGCAAATTGGAATTTCAAGTGGGTGATTGGGTATTTGTTAAAGTCAAACCATATCGTCAGCTAGCGGTGCGACTACAAAAATACTAGAAGTTGAGCCCACGATACTTCGGTCCATTTCGCATTAGCAAGCATGTAGGCAAAGTTGCTTACAAACTGGCATTACCAGAAACAGCCCAGATTCACCCCGTCTTCCACATATCTGTACTTAAACTGTGCAAAGGTGAACCTGACATGCAAGTTACACCACTTCCATTGCTGAATACATCGCCGATGGCGGAATCAGTTCAAGAAATTTCAGTAGTCGCCAAAGACAATGGTCACTTGCAGAACCTTGTGGACAAGGTTCGTTTGCGGGAGGTGGGTAATGTCATGAGGGGGACGAGAAGTCACCAACTCAACGAGAAAGAATTCGAGGATGATCCGCGAGACGCGTGTTGGATGGAAAACGATGCTGAGGGTCAACATGTGCAAATAAATCATGAGCTGGCAAGGCGAATTAGACGCAGGCCCCACTGGAGCCGCGACTACATCATGTAATATTTACATTGTTTCATTTGATTAATTGTAAGTCATATAAATAGAAACATTGGGGAAATAAGGAGGGGCGAAGTTTGTTGGTTAAATCTCCTCTTCCTATCTTCCCGCTTCTTCTCCTGTTCTTCTTCGGATTCTTTTTTTTCCTCTCTCTCTCTTTCGCAAGACACTTCCAGGTCAAGAAGATTCTCTGTTGGCGTCATTCCAGTGAGACTCAGCTCGGGTGATCGCCGGCGACGCAGTCAGGTACCCTAATCCTGACACACTTTTCTGCATCGATCTTTCTGCAGAGCTTAGTTTTTCAAGAGCTGGATTTTCATCCATTTGGATTGCTGGATTTGGAAATTTTTCATCTAGGAGTTGAGAAATTGAATCTTCGATCTCTGATTTGCCTAGGAGGTCCTTCTTGCACTCATAATATATGTCACTCAGGTAATCATTTTGGATTGACTCTATATCCGCAGCCTTGATTGTTTCTGCTGTGATGACATCTCCCTCACCTGATATAATGGACATTGCAGCAGTCATAGGATCAAGTGCAGGATCTTCTAAGATGGGCTCTGGAGCTTTGTAAAGATCTCCTTCTCCCATATCATATTCTGATACAGTAGGAGTTTGTACCATGTTGACCTGTGAAACAAAATCAACAAGTTAGAGGAACAATTTTCTATTCTTTATAGATTAATAAATTACTTCTTCTATAAACATAGCTTTCGATGGGAAATCTAATAACACATTGGAATTATCATCTCTGCATAGTAATTTCCATATGGAGATGGAGACCAGGTCAATTTACTGCTCATACTTATACCAATTCTTTTATAATTGCATTCGAATAGGAATACAGTTCATATCATTTTCTGCACAATGTCTGTCTGATCCATGCTCTGTTATTTTGAAGCTTACAAGTCCATGCATATTATGCCAAGCTTACAATCCATATCCTCAATCTCTAGCTGCCTTCTCGTGCCCTCCACTTTTCACCATTTTTATCCCCACTTTTCTCTTGACTGATTGCATACATGTAGATAACTTGTTGCTTGGAGTCTTCTGATTAAGCTTAAAATCTAGAATCATTAATGTTCTGTGGTTGTAGAATTTTAAAGCATATGACTGCTTCAAATTAGCCACAATGAAGCATTCAAAGCAAGGTGCTAGTATGTAACCAGAGCAGTCTTTTAGCTTCTCAACTGCACTTTCTAGGTATGGAAGTATGGAACTGATTGAGGAACTCTCTTTGTGAAGAGAAGCAACCATCCAAGCCTTGCTGATATGCTTCCCTCGAGATGCCGTGATAGTGGAAGGTCTTGAAGAATAGCAAGGGTCCTCTTCATCAAAGTCAAAGCAATCTCAAAGTCATTTATGTTGGAATATATAATGTGAAGCTTGATTAAAACCGTATCTTACAGGATGACGTGGCACGTAAGAAGACCTATTTTAAACATGCTTTTGCAATAAACAATGCATAGAAGTATGTTGTTACTTGTTTTTACAGAGGCGCTCTCTGTTTCAGCGCTGATACTATAAATAGGTTTACTGCTTTCTTTTGAGATAGTTTTTTTGGTGTATTTGATTGTTTTCTGATTCCAGTTTATAGAAGCTTTCAAGAGTTTAGATCTGGCATTCTCATTTGTCTCTACTGGTGTTGTGTGTGATTGATCCTTGGTGCTTTCAGGTGGTATCAGAGCAAGGTTATCGTGGAGTTGCAGATTCATGGCTCAATCCACGGGAAGCAGCGGAATGCTAGGAATTCCAGTCTTCAACGGAGAAGGGTATGATCTCTGGTCTCAAAAGATGGAAATCTATTTTATTTCGCAAGATCTCTGGGATTTGGTGGAAGTGGGTTACAATCCAGAAGGGATGACGATAAATCGATTGAAGGAATACAAAAAACGGGATGCTAAAGCCATTTTCTGTATTCAACAAGGGATTTCTGATAAAATAGGAACACAACTGGGAAGAATATTCTCAGCTAGATCTGCTTGGGAGGCGTTGAAAACTCGGTTTGAAGGTACTTCCAGAATCAAGGAAGTAAAGCTTCAAACGCTGAGGAGCAATTTTGAGGGATCATTCATGTATGAGGAAGAAAACATAGATGCTTTTGTATCTAGAGTGATTGAGATTGTAAATCAAATCAGGAACTATTGAGAAGAGGTAGAAGAAGTAAGAGTAGTTCAAAAGATCCTAAGAAGTTTACCGCAGAAATTTGACCATGTGGTCACTGCCATTGAAGAAGGAAAGGATGTGAAACGAATGACTGGGGAAGAACTGTTGGCATCCTTGCTTTCACATGAAGCAAGAATGAAGAGATTTGAGAATAAGAATCCTGAAGGTGTAGCTTTCTACATGAGATCAAGGAATCGTAACAGAAGGTGGAATAGAGAAGAAACTTCTAGATCAGAAAATGCTGGTAAACAGAATGATAGACCTGATGATGAGAAGAAGCAAAGGAGAATCCAATGTTATTACTGCAATAAACTGGGTCATATAGAAAGGTTTTGCAGACTCAAGCAAAAACATGAGAAAGAAAGGCAACAAGCTAACTTTGTAGAGGAAAAATCAGATGATGATCAAAAGGAGGATGAAGAAAAAGTATTGTTACTGGCAAAATTGAATGATGAAATGTCTCAAGTGGGCTAGTATATTGACTCGGGATGTAGCAATCACATGATAGGATCAGAGGAATCATTTATAAACATTGATGATTCTCGAGCTACTTCAGTTAGACTTGGAGATGGGTCAGTGAAACGTGCAAAAGGCATGGGTGATCTCAGACTACTTACCAACAAAGGAGAACTGATTCTGAAGAATGTTTTATATGTACCTCAACTTGAGTCCAGCCTGTTGAGTATTGGGCAACTTCTAAGGGATGGATATAGGATTAGCTTTGAAGAAAATGAGTGTCAGGTTTTCTCTAAAGCTAACAAAGAAGCAGTTCTTAAGGTGACAATGGCACACAACTTATTTTTCCTGAATAATTTCGAGTTTGCCTTAACAGTAACTAGCCCAGATATGGAAGAAGTATGGCATGACAGATTTGGTCATCTTAATATCCTGAAGCTGAAAGAAATGTCACAACAACAAATAGTAGAAGGCATGCCTCTGATTGAGAAAAGTGATTTCAGCGTTTGTGAAATATGTGCAGTAGGGAAGCAGACAAGACTTCCATTTCCCAATGGAGGAGGTACTCGAGCTGATAATCCTCTGGAATTTGTGCATACAGATGTGTGTGGTCCAATGGAGGTATCATCTAATTCTGGTTATAGATACTTCTTGATCTTTGTTGATGATTACACCAGATTTACTTGGGTATTTTTCATCAAAAACAAGTCTGAAACTTTTAATATGTTCAAGAAGTTTAAAGCTATGGTTGAATTAGAATCAGGATATCAAATTAAATGTATTCGTTCAGATAGAGGAGGGGAATACATATCAAATGCTTTTGCTGATTTTTGTGAACAGAATGGCATAAGAAGACAACTTACAGCTAGTTATACACCACAACATAACGGTGTAGCGGAGAGGAAAAATCGAAGTATTGTTGAAATGACAAGGTGTATGCTTAGAAGAAGTAAACTGTCAAAGGAGATGTGCGCAGAAGGGGTAAATACTTCAGTCTACTTGCTAAACAGATATGCAACTAAAGCCTTGATCAAGATGACTCCCTATGAGGCTTGGTATAAGAAGAAACCAAATGTCAGTCACTTAAAAACATTTGGTTGTTTAGCACACTGTCATGTTCCTAATGAAAGACGAAGGAAATTGGATGAGAAGAGTAGAGTACTTGTCATGATTGGGTATAGTACAGAAACCAAAGGCTATAGGCTATATGATCCTGAGACAAAAGACATCATTATCAGCCGGGATGTCTTGTTCAATGAGAAAAAGATATGGTGTGAAAAGGAAGCAGCAACATCTCATGCAAGTGAAGCTTACTCACAGCTAAATGTTCTACCTGATGTAACTGCAATAGATGAAGGTGAAAATCTTGAAGAGGTTATAATTGAACCTGAAATACAGAATGATGAGAATTCTGAAACTCCACCTCCTAGAGGATTTCGAAGCCTAGAAGACCTATATACCAGGAGCCAAAGATGCAACTTAACTATGATGAATGAACCAACAACCTTTGAAGAAGCTTGTAAAGAACTGGTTTGGGTAAAAGCTATGGATGCTGAAATGGATTCCATAGAACAACATGGAACATGGGAACTGACTGAATTACCAGAAGGAAGGAAAGCATTAGGTTTGAAATGGATATACAAAGTCAAACTAAATGCAGATGGCACCCTAAACAAAAATAAAGCTCGGCTAGTTGTGCAAGGGTACATGCAGACAGAGGGGAGTGACTATAGTGAAACATTTGCTCCTGTTTCTAGGATGGATACAATTCAAATCCTATTAGCAATTACTTCAATCAAGAAATGGAAAATATATCAGTTGGATATAAAATCAGCATTCCTTAATGGAATTTTGAAAAAAGAAGTATATGTGGACCAGCCAGCAGGCTATGTTATTCAAGGAAAAGAGCATCTTGTGTACAAACTGAAGAAGGCCCTTTATGGGTTGAAGCAAGCCCCAAGGGCATGGTATGAGCAGATTGATGGATTCTTTGAAAAGGAAGGCTTTAGCAAAAGTCAAAATGAACATACATTATATACCAAGCATATTGAACCCGATAAACTGATAATGATTCTATTATATGTAGATGATCTATTAGTGTGCAGCAATGATGAAAGGTTGAGCCAAGAGTTCAAGTATAACATGGCTAGGACTTTTGATATGACTGACTTAGGTGAAATGAGTTATTTTTTGGGTTTTGAAGTAAAGCAGAACCATGAAGGTATCTTTATCTCCCAAAAAAAATACATCACAGAACTCATTCACAGATTTGGAATGGATCAATGTAATGCAGTGGGAAATCCTATGACTACTGGATGCAAACTTACTGAGGAAAATGAAGAAATGGCAAATGCAACACTATACCGGAAAATAATTGGTTCACTCATGTATATTACTAACACAAGACCTGATATAGTGTGTGGAGTCAGCATACTGTCTAGATATATGAACAAACCAATGTTAAATCATCTCAGGTCTGCAAAAAGAATTCTGCGTTACTTGAAGGGAACACAAGAACTAGGTATATTTTACCAAAGTTCAACTAAATTAGAATTACTTGGTTACACTGACAGTGACTGGGGAAACTCTACAGTAGACCGCAGAAGCACTTCAGGTTACATATTTAAGATTGGAGAAGCTGCAGTATGCTGGAGTACTAAAAAGCAACAAGTTATTGCACTCTCTTCAGCTGAAGCAGAATATATTTCTGCTTCAGCAGCAAGTTGCCAAGCTGTATGGATTCGAAGAATCATGACAGAATTTGGAATTCATCTCACCGAACCAACTATGATGATGTGTGACAATTCCTCAGCAATATCCATCAGTAAAAATCCAGTTATGCATGGGAGAACAAGACACATTGACATCAAATTTCATTTTATTCGGGACTTAGTCAAAGAAGGAATTGTATCTTTGAAGTTTTGTAGATCTCAAGATCAACTAGCTGATCTGTTCACCAAGGGGTTGCCACTTGACAAATTCGTATTTGACAGAGATATGCTGGGTTTACAAGCTCCACATTGAAGGGGGAGTGTTGGAATATGTAATGTGAAGCTTGATTAAAACCGTATCTTACAGGATGACGTGGCACGTAAGAAGACCTATTTTAAACATGCTTTTGCAATAAACAATGTATAGCTAGAAGTATGTTGTTACTTGTTTTTACAGAGGCGCTCTCTGTTTTAGCGCTGATACTATAAATAGGTTTACTGCTTTCTTTTGAGGTAGTTTTTTTGGTGTATTTGATTGTTTTCTGATTCCAATTTATAGAAGCTTTCAAGAGTTTAGATCTGGCATTCTCATTCGTCTCTACTGGTGTTGTGTGTGATTGATCCTTGGTGCTTTCAAAGTCATTTATTGTCTCGAATATCATAGATATCTCTGCATAAGCCTCAGCAACCAATGAAGGAGACATTATTTCCTTCTTGTCAAGAATACTGCAAGCAATTTCCAAGCATCTCCTGCAATCACCAAAGTTCTCTTGACTACAGAAAGCTTTGGCCATGGAGATAAGCACTAATGCTCTCATCTCACTTTCCTTGTCAGTCTGTTTAATCACCCTTTTCAGAGTG
The DNA here is from genome assembly GCA_034359265.1 of Canna indica. Classification (NCBI taxonomy): domain Eukaryota; kingdom Viridiplantae; phylum Streptophyta; class Magnoliopsida; order Zingiberales; family Cannaceae; genus Canna; species Canna indica. The sequence goes on from CP136898.1 coordinate 45,289,589, forward strand.
TTGATCGCCTGTTCAAATCTACCTAGTTCTATCTGTATGTTAGCTGCATCAATTTCGAGACGAATCAGTTTCTTCATCCACGCACAGATAGACAAATCAGTTCTATCTGTTTAATCACCATTGGAGTCCTTTGATTACCGCTAAGGTAATAAAATCCTTAATCAGCACATTCCATTGTTTTGGCATGATCTAGTTGAGGTGTTTGAACTGAACTGCTGCTTTTTATGATCATGAGGGGGAGAATGTAATATAACCCCAGTAACATTTTCATTAAATACGATGCTTTGACCATTTATCATCACAATGCATTTCAGGTCAAAATTCAGAAAGACAGTGAGGTCCGGCTAATGATTATTGGGACTCTTGTTGATGCCACATAAATTGTATGCTCCTTTTCTTTTGTGTTTTTACTTTACATGCTAAAATTTAGCAAATGATTTCTTGAAGGGTTATGCATATTCAACTAACTAGAAGTCTACTGAATCTGCTAAAATAAATTTTGGCTTCCCACATTTTTCCCTTTATTTATTTTGTTCTCATTATCATACTCGGACATTAGTCCATAATATTTTTAGTGCCACTTGTAATTTTCTAAGGCTTGGATCTAATTTTGCAAATTTAATGCCTTTTATAGTTTATTGGATTCAACCACATTTGATGACAGTTCCTTTGTCAAAAAAGTTAAATCCATGGTAAATTTCTGCAGGTACATGGATACGATTGCAGGTATTAGTGATTTAGATCCTGCTAGATGAAAAAACTCATAATGGCCGAATTTGCAAGTTGGTTTTATTAGTGATTCTCATGCTTTAATTTTTCGAGACTGATGGACTCGATAGTAATTTTATGTTTTCAATCTTGTGAACTTTAATTGTGAACTTAGACTTACTAGATCGTCAGTAATTTTTCTAGTAAAATTATTTCAAACTCGAAATTGTGAACCTAGACTTACTAGATCATCACTAAGTTTTCTTGTAAAATTATTTTTTTGCTGAATGGGTTGTTGATGATGTTACAGATGATGAATCATCAGAAATGGAAAATATCTTTAAGAGGGCAATGCCTTAGCTTGGAGAGGAGATCTACATAAAAGATTCTCAAACTCAAAACACTATAATGCCAGGTCTAAGTTAAGTTCAATGGATGAACATGCAACACAATTCTTCCCTTGCCAACCAAACTCTCCAAATAGAATATCTGTGTTCCCTTGCCTAGTTCACAGCAAGTTCACAGCCATTGTCCAATGTATTGGGAAAGATGAACCTATGTTCACAGCAAGTTCACAATCATTGTTCAGAGCAACAACAGTAAAAATGAATCTATGAATATTATTTTGTATCTATGTAAAGATGAACCTATGAATCTATGTATTGGAATTTTAGTTGCAGCAGTAATGTAAGAGACATTTTGGTTTGCAATCTAGTGTATTAATTGGCTGTAATTTTGGTTTATAGCTATAATTTGATATTTAGGCTATAAATTTATTTCACGGTGAATGAGAAAATACTGGGGTCTGCGACTTACATTCCCGGGGATTGAGGCCCCAGGAATATATATATATATATATATTTGGGGGGGGGGGGGGTCAAGGCCCCCTGGAAAAGTTCTACTTCCCGAGGGTCGCGACCCCATGAAAAGTTACATTTCCTGAGGGCCGTGCCCCCCACAAAAAATTATATTTCCTGAGTGCCTTGGCCCCTTGGAAAAGCTACATTTCCCGGGGGTCCCACAGTAAAAGCAACATTTCTCGGGGGCAGTGGCCCCCAAGAAAAGTAACATTTTTCGGGGGCCGCGGCCCCCAGGAAAAGTTATATTTTTTGGGGATCGCTCGCTACCTTCGGTAAAGGTCTATCGACCTTTACCGACATGTTCTTTCCTGGCGACACTTGGGGGCCGCGAGGCCCTCACTAAAAGGCTTTAATGGGGGGCCATGGTTACTTTTAGTGGGACCCGTGGCCCCCGGGAAATGTAACATTTCTTGTAGTGAGGTCATTTGACTTATAATCTCCTATGTCTTCTGTGTTGTTACTGCTATGAACGGAGGCCCTTCTTCTTCTTCTTCTTCTTCTTCTTCTTCTTGTTTGATTGTTCATGTCTTGTTGGCTCTTTGACTCAATTGCATCAAATATAATCGGTGATGGCCGAGGTGGATAACTTGGTTCGTTAAGAAGAGGCTGGTCACTCTCCATTGCCTCCTCTAATCAATCATTGGGTCCGCATCGCATTGGACGAACTCGACATCGAACAGATCAACATGTGCCACGTCTCTATCTTCATTTTGTAACGCCCGTATTTGAAGTCGCATGTTGTAATGAACATATACTAGCTTCTCTAATCGGGCGTATGAGAGGCGGTTGCACGGCTTCGTATGAATGAGGGAGAAGGTTAACCAATTTCTCTCGCATCCACTTGATGATGTTGTTTGTGAGAGGATTCGTACGGCAATCCTCCGAAGATTTGGAGCTCCGATTCCAAATCGCAACCACCATTCGACTGCATTACATTGAAAATGAATATTAGAAATGAGATTTTATCTTTAATAAATAACTTGAAAAAAAAGAATTTCTATCTACTTGGATTCATCTTGTCTCGGCAATCTCGTGCAAATGAATCACCAAAGTTGTCATTTTCATTTCAGAAATATCTTGATTCCGAAATAGCTTGTGTCGCTTCTAAGTTAGATGCCGACATACGCTGTATCACCTTGCAGATGAGATATAACAAACTATCTCTTGTTCCAAGGTTATATTTGTACTGGTATGCCAGATTTAAATAATAACCTATAAAAATTATAAATTTAATAAGTAATTAAGCATAACAATTTAAAATTAAATAATTTCAGAATATAAAAGAAAAAAACCCTGCAATGTGGATGTCATTACCCATTTGATTCTCCCATCTCTCAGAGATAATGTCGATGAAGAACTTATATTTGGTTGGAGAAATTATAATAAATGACTTCTTATTTCCACCTGACATCTTCTTCATGTGTCCTTGCTACGATGATAAAGCGGTGATAGATCTTTGCAACAACATTAAATTTGTTACTCAATACTACGTGAAATGAACAAGGGATTATCTCTTGTACAATTTTATATCGTCTTATGTTGTATTGATTAGCTTTGTATACAATTTGTGATTCACAAACAAATCTTAGACTAAACTCATTAAGGATAAATGTTTGCTCATGTACAATTTCAAGAGAATAAAATATATGGGTACCGAATATAAATGAAAAAAATAACTTTTTTCACAATAAAATAAAATATATTGACTTAATTGGCTATTAAACCAGTAGAATGATAATCATGCAACGAGATAAGATTCAACTCAGGCGACTGGATAGAAGACCAAATAATGGACTCTTTCCTAACCCGAGCCCTATTTGCTGCCTGATGGCAGCTTTGTTTACGGATCTAGGAACATAACAAATTTGAACATCAATAATTATTTTCATTACATTCCAAATATCCTATACAATTGCATGCACCTTCGAAGGGATGTGAGACTTCCTAGTTAAGCAGTCAGCCAATAATTTATAATCCGATTCCACCACTACACAGCTCATTTCCTTGGACACTACAAGACTTAAAGAAAGCCACACATCTAAAGCTTCAGAGTGTAATGTTGAATAGGATTTAAAGTAATTACATAGAGCAAGTAAACAAGTACCTGTATTATCTCTAAAGATACTACCAGAACCATCCTTAAAATTAGCGAAGGAACTATCACTATTAATCTTAGCGAAAGATACTACAAGTACCTATATTCAAATGCATATTTCAGCAAGGATGCACATCATGATAGTGGATATAGTTGGCTTAACTTCACCATGCAAAACACTGCTTCGAAAATACTAGATAAACCAATAGGTATTAGCAACAATGGCTAAGGGACCCTGACCCAAAAGTAGGATAGAGTTCTCCTTGAGCCAGCTACCAGAACACCAAGACGCCCTTGAGGTAAAATTCAAATTTAATTTAAGACTCATAGCTAACCAAAGGTTAGAAGCAAAACTCACTACAAGAAAAATGAGTACCAGTGATGAAAAATTTGTGACGGCTAAAATCCGTCACAAACCGTGACAGGTTTGTGACATCATGAAATAAATGTTCTTTTTCCAAAACAGTGACAAATTTGTGACAGAAAAACCGACACAAGATAGTTCCATCACAAATCAGTCATAGAATTTAAGATCAATTACAATTTTTAATAAATAACATCAGTGACAGAATATTGACTGATTTCATTTCCGTCACTAATATTTCGACATTAATCTATTACTGAAATTTTTTCTTCATATCTATCACAGATCCGTCACTGAGCCACCATATAACAGTGACAGATCATTGACAGAAGTAGAAATCCGTCACAAAAACTAAACTAAATATTATTAAAACAAACTTTATCATGTTTAGTCCCACATGGGTTAAATTTTTTTTTAACTTATTCCTAAGCATTATAAATATAATTATTTTAGTCTCATATGGATTAATTTTTTCTCTCCTAATTTTCTTAAATTTTATAAATTGATACCTCACAAGATCTAAAACTTTATTATCATAGTATCTTGTATAAATTTCTTAAACATATTATAAAAGTATAAATAATAATATTATATTATATTATACTATATTATATTATAATATAATAATAGAATTGATAGATATTTTATTAATAAGAAATCAAAATTAATATCATAATTAGTGACGAAAAATTTATTTTTGATCATTGATATCAGTGACGGATTTTGTGACGGAAATTTTTTCGTCACAAATTTTTGTGACAACAATAGCTAATTATAGACACCTAACATGAGTAAATCTAAACATGGAAATTTTTATCCTTTAATCATGGTTTTTCAAACATAGACACATAGCCGCCTAACATGAGTATATCTAAATATATTTGTGAAGTTTAAGCATAAAAGGAAATTTCTAAGTCACTTCGTTGACTTAGGTCAAACTTTTTCAACTTTGAGTCCCCTAAGATGATCTACATATCACTTTGTTGATCTACACATGAATTTTCAACTCTAAACACCTAGAAGCATGTCATGTGTATATCTAAACATGTTTCATGAGTTTGGACTTAAAATAGAAGTCTCTAATGTCAAATTTTAACCTAGGGCAATTTTCATTCAATGAAACTTACCTAAGTACTAAAATTCTACCTACTCATGAGAATTCAAGGATTTATCATGCAATTCTAATCATGAGTATAGAGACACCAATAAACATGAATATTGAGGTATTATGCTAGGATTTTTACTAAATTCAAAGACATAGCTCTTACATGAGAATTTTGCCAAACTTATCATTTTCCTCCTAATTATTAGCCTTAATTTCATTTTCATAAATGTTAACTTGCAAGCCAAAAATCGTTAGTAGCACAATGATATAACAACTAGCAAGTTAGCATAGTAAATAGCGAAGGTGAAATAAAAATCTTCATTTGAGAATTTCAACCCAAGGTAGATAATGAAAAATTCACTTCAAGTAGAATCGTCATGAAACCAAAATGAATCGAGACATATCGAAATATGAAAATTTAAAAGTAAGATCTCCAACCCTTCCTCTTGGTTGAAAACCGAAAGGCCACAATGAGCCTACGATTTAGAACCGCAAGGTCGCATGAGCCCGTTATAGGCTACATCGGTCTCCGAAGAGACTGAGAAATCAAAAATAAAAATCATTTTCAAGTCATATAATGAGCGGGCAAAACCAAGTCAAATTTACCTAGTATCATAACTCCAACTTTAAGATGACAAGTAATATAAAGGAGGTGATACTAAACATACCTAGATGCCAATTTTCATACCTATGGCATCATGATGGCTTGATGTTGCAACCAAAGATGGATTCTTCATTGAAGTCAATGGTCAACTTCAATTCTTCAATTTCCTTTACCCTTGTGTGGTTGCTCCCCCTACAAAAGAGCATGAGACCTTGGGTACCCAAATGACTTTGGGTCCTTGGGGGTTAGAGAGCTTAGCTACCCAAAGTGTCTTAACACCACTTGGGTTCATCTTAAATGTGCAATCATATATAGCATTCCCATAGACACCACAACAAAAACAATGGCTTGAAACTTTTTTGTTATCATTTTTCATAGCATGAGATTTTGCATTAGAATGCATAGCATGAGATTTATGATGAACATAGGCATTTTTGAAAGAAACACTTTTCTTTCCAATTTTCTTGAAGGAAGTTGAGTTTTTCAAATTATGCACTTCCTTGTTCAAAACCAAAATCTTATCTTTTAAAACTTCAATTGACTTATGCATGGCATATAGTTGAGATTTCAAAATATTGTTCTCACTTATGATTTTTGAATTCTCAAATTTCAAATTTTTATTTTCAAGCTTTATGTCCTTAAGCTCAAGTTTCAATTTATCATGGCACAAATCAAATGAACTAGATTTCAATTTCTCATTTTCTAATTTAAATTCATGCACATGAGAATTAAGCATCACATTTTCTTTCTTTAGCATTTTATTTTCCTTATCTTAAATTTCTAACAAGCAAGGCATACATCTTTCTACACACATCTACTAGCTCATCATATGGCATGTCATGACAACAAGTAGAACTAGCATTGTCATTTTCATTAGCATGACTAGGAGAAGAGTATACCTTCTCATTGACGTTCATGACGCTAGCTTCATAGTCATGGCGAGAGGATGCTTCACTTGATGCACATGAGTGAGTGGAAGCATTTGACCTCCGTTTTGCCTTGTTCTTCAAGTAGGGCAATTCTTCTTCCCCACGCCCTTTTTCATTGCATAGGTGACAAATCACCTTTCTCTTCCGACATTTTGTACTTGTTTGACTAGATACACTAGGAGCTTTAAGAACTTCATTAGCAATAGGAGTATGACAATTGTCATCGACTCCTTCATTTAAGGTAATAAGTTCTTCAATTTTAGCATAATCATAGAGCATGTTTAAGCATGACCAAATATCGAATACGGAAGTGCAATGAATGACTTTTTCAAAGATAGCATTTTTCAAAGAACAAAAAATACAATTCATGGCTTTTGCATTTGATTCAAATCTATCTATTTCTTCTTGGGTCCATGCATTCATATTGTCCTTAGGTCAGTGTATTTTGTCTTTACCATATTGAACACACCTATACCTTGAGTCTTTAAGAATGTGTACATTCTTCCTTTCCAAAGATCAAAGTTTGACTTGTCAAATCTAGGTGGTATAGATGCTACCAACTATAGTGCCATTTTTTAGATCGGGACTAGATGTAGAGGAGATGGTGAAATCTCAATCTATGACCTGCTCTGATATCAAATGTTGGTGAAATGACCTACACTAAAGGGAAGGGGGTGAATAGTGTGTTATCTAATCTTTTTGCCTAAATTCGGTTTATTGATTTTAATCATTTTCTTAGGCAAAACACAATATGAGATAATTACGTGTGGAAGCAAATAATAAGACAATTAAGCAAACACAAGAGAGACAATGCTAACACAATAATTTATAGTGGTTCAGCCCTAATGCCTACTCCACTACCTAAGCACCCCACTTAGGATTTCCAAACTAGTTTAACTAGATTAATTAGTTTCCTTACAATGAGAACATTGCACTAGAAAGTCTCCGCTCTCAAATCGAAGGCACTTCCACACCCAGAAGTATCCCGCCTTCCTATCGAGAGCACTTTCCCACCTCAACCCATAGGACAACTCAACTAATCCTAGTAAACTACGTTTACACCGGTGGATTTAAGCCTTAACACTAAGGCAACCACCAACTCAATCAAACATAGCAACCTTGGCTTACACACATAAAAATATAATGAAATAAATACTAAAATACACAAGTAATGGAGCAAATAGACAATACAACTTATACTTAGCTCTAAACACGAGTCCTAGTTCCTCTTGATGCCTCAATGATGAATCGATCAAAGCTTTGAAGGCAAAATCAAGTTTTTATCATGAGAACAAGGGTTTGCAAAGAAATGGCTCAAGAAATCTTTAGAGATGAACAAGGATGGCTCAATGAAGGTCAAGATCAAGGGAGGAAGGCACTCATGGTCTTGTATTTATAGACCATGAAGCGAAGATGCACACTCCTCTCTTCAACGAGCAAATTTTTGCCCGTTAGCGATCGTCGGTTGATCGACTAAGCGACCAACCAAGCGACCGGACAACTCTGTGCTTTTCGGGCTCGGTTCGGTCAATCAAACCTGTGACCGCCCATGAGAAATCAGCTTTTTTGCTGATTTCTTATCGCGTTCTTTGCTTCCGGATTTCGGATTTGGTTTTTGGGTTCTTTGCATAAAAAAAGAGGATTACATATGCATTCTAGACACTCTAAACTAAACTCTAACTTCCCGATAAATCTGAGTGTGTTGAGGAGCATCCTTGCCGATATCTCTGATTTCTCTAATTTCTCCGATCAGGGATGTCGAGCGCTAACCGATTTGGAACCTAAAAGTATTTCTCAATAAAACATTAATTCCATGTTTGTTATCATCAAAACCAAGATTAAGACCAAGGTAGAAAACCATAGGCCAACACCCTGCTCATGATAAAAGCATACACTAATAGATAATAATCTCAAATGCAATTGTACAATCATATGAATGCTCACTGGACCCATCGGTCTCTCATAGCCACGTAGGGTAGGTAGACGGTGTGGCCGTCGAACTACCACCCAGCTCAGTGTCGTCTCTTTGGGGCATGCACTCCCCTCACTGACACTAGCTCTTCCGATCCGTCTCTTTGGGGCATACGTTCCCTTCACCGGTCGGGTCTCCAGACTATCTCTTTGGGGTATGATCTCCCCTCACCAGTCGGACTTCTGGAATAATTAAGACCAATGCTCTCTATTTGGGGCATACCCTCCCATCACCAGCGAGGCTACCGGGCCGGGAAATGCAATGAGCACATCACACACGCAGATATATATATATATATATATATATAACAAAAGATACACTATACAATAGATAAATAAGGGTAAGTTAAGGACATATACCTTAACCTCCACATCCACATGCCATACATCACTATTGAACAAATACCCACACTAGAAGGGGGGGGGGGTTGAATAGTGTGTATCTACTTTTTATGATTAATTGAATTCTTTTCGATTTTAATCAACTCAATTACCCGATTCAAGTTACTTGATTCTTAGTGTGACTAGATGAAATCACAATTATATCAAGCACAAGTGAAAATCAAATTGAGAAATCAAGATAACAATGCAAACTCGAAATATATAGTGGTTCGGCCAACACCGCCTACTCATTACCTTGGCTCCTCACCAAGGATTTCTAATCTTAACACTTTATAGATTGATAGTTTTTCAGAGGCGAGCCTCAACACCCGTTCTCTAGCAAAAACAATAATCTACAAGACACCAAGGTGTTTACACGCACACCTAGCAAGCTACCTTAAAAATTGATACAAAGAAAGATGAAAATAATATAAATGGAGCTTAAATGTAAAACAATACTTGATATAGCTCCAACGCGTCTCCTTCGAGCACTTCAAGGCTTCGAGTATGGACTTCTCGGTGAAGACCAAGCTTGATGAAGTGAGGGGGGATTGAGAGTGTGGAAACAGAGATTAGGACTTTAAATCAACACCTTTAGTCTTGTAATATCTAAGGATATGCTCAATGAAGTTCTGAACAGCTGGGGAGGAGGTTTATGAGTGATATTTATAACCCCTCACTCGGCTAGGGCACCCAACGGGCATTTTTCTGCCCGTTGGCGACGCCCGGTCTCTTGCACGTCGATCGTCGGTCGACCGACCGATCGATCGCTGAGCGACCGAAGGCGTTATGCTGCTTTCGGGCCACATTCGGTCGACTGACTAGTCGACAAAATTGGCTACTGCCAATTCTCTGCTTTGTTCGGTCGACCGGTCGACCGAATTGGCTACTGCCAATTTTTGGCTTTATTCGATCGACCGACCGGTCGATCGAACATTGGATGAGGCTTATTTTTCGAGTCTTCTGCTTGCGCGCTTCATTTCTGGGTTCCGTTACCAAGTATGAACTTTGATAACATTATAATTTGGCTTGGGCTTATAATTTGGACTTTGATAACATTTACATGAAATCTATTCCCAACTCTAGATTTTCTACTCGATCGACGACGAAGCCATTTATGTCGATTTTTGGACTTTCTCCGAACGAAGTTCACACACATATCATAACCTCAACCTCAGATCAAACACTTGATAAATTCATTAGAATAATTAAGTTTGTTATCATCAAAATCAAGATGGTGACTAAGGTTGAAAACCTTAGGCCAACAATCACAACCATATATATATCCAGATATCATAATGATGTTCACAAATCTTAAATAAATAGATATAACGCATCCAACAACGTAGGAACATGCCAATCCGGCTAAACACATTCAACAAGTATAACACCCAAAGTATACATCATAACCTCGTAAGTAAGAAAAATGAAAAGCATGAATAACCCTAGAACAAGGTAACACCACTTAGCAACCCTACGCAATCCTAGCCGTGTACCCTAGGGCTGGCCTAACTACCTCACCTGAGTGCCCTAACGGCAAGGAGGGTTCGGCCCCCTAGGGTTACCTAAGGGCCGACACATCCGAATGTCAACCCAGGGTTCTAATATCTCTAGGTGTCCCTAATTCCCTAATTGTAGGTCTCCAGGATTTTAGAACTTTAGAAATAATTCAACATACCCTAAAGTGTATTCCCTAGGTGTGAAAATATATCTAGGACCCTAAAATTTATCCCTAACATGGCCGGCCACCCTAGGGTTCCTAAGGAACCACCTAAAGGGAGGGGCAGCATACCCTAAATCATCAAAACTTCTTTCTTTCATCAAGATACCAAACAAGCATCAAGAACCCCTAACAACCAACAAGAAAACCAAAGAATTCCTCAAGAATTCAAGGAGGTAGAAGGGAAGCACAGCAATGGAAGGGGTGGCCAAATCGCCCAAAAATTGATCCGACGATATCACAATAACGACGAGAAAACCCTCAATCCGAATATCTAATCCGATACGAGAAAAACACACCAAAAATTGACAAAAACCCCATGACATAGGGGCGGCGGCATGGATGAAGAAAAGGGAAAAAGGGGCTAAATCAACTCACCTCCTTGGAGAAAACGGAAAGGAAGAAGACGCTAAGGATCTTCCTCCAATCAACGCCGATGAACTCGCTGAATTCTAGCTCCGACGGCTCCTTCTCTCCCCTTGGTGTCGCCCTCTCCCTCTCTCTCTAGGCCTTGGGTGGCTTGCGGCTAAACCCCTGGCTGCACGCCCCAGGTTTATTTTTATGGGGCCTGGTTGGGACCCAAATGACCATTTTACCCCTCCTTAAGTTATTCGACTTAAAAAGTTCATATCTAACCCGTTCTAACTCCGATTCGAGTTCTGATTGAACCACTAGACTCGACTCAAGACCCTCTATCATCCAAGCATGCTAAATCACATAAATATGTCAATTAAATTTTTCCTAATTTTTTCTACATTAAATACTTACTCGGATTTAATCCTGAGGCTTTCCGCTAGTCCATGCTAACTCGAGCCTATAGTCCCCTGCTTGAGGATATAATATTATTATTAAAATTTTGGGCATTACAATTTCATCCTCCTTCACGAAAATTCATCCTCGAATTTTGAGATGAAGAAAAGAAGCTCACCTCGACATCAAAAAGGTATGGGTACTTCTCTCTCATATCCTGCTCGACCTCCCAAGTGGCCTCTACCTTGAGAGTGATACTCCCAACGAACTTTCACCAAAGAGACCTCTTTGGATCTCAGCTTCCTCACTTGCATGTCTAGGATCTCTGCAGGCTGCTCCTCATAAGAAATGGTCGGATCAACATCCATTGCAACAACATCTAGGATATGGGACTCCCGAACATACCGCTTAAGCATGAATACATGGAAAACAGGATGCACCCGGTCCATGGTAGGCAGTAGAGCTAACTCATAAGCAATCGCCCCTCTACACCGCAAGATAGGGAAGGGCCCGATGAATCTGGGGCTCAACTTTCCCTTCCTTCCAAAGCGCACCACCCCCTTCATAGGGGACACCTTCAGGAAAACCGAATCCCCTTCCTGAAACTCCACGTCGTGGGCTTTACCATCAGCATACATCTTCTGACGACTCTGAGCTGCTAGAAGTCGTTCCTCGATTAATTTCACTTTCTCAACGACGTCATGAACCAAGTCTAGCCCCAACATCTGGGACTCACCGACCTCAAACCAGCCTCTCCACCATTTAGAAATATGGCGCACCATGACCTAAGTCATAACTCTCCTACGGTGTCTTAGGGGTGATCCTCTTGGAAAGTGTCTCAACGCTCCAAACCCTGACCCCAACTCCTAGACCCGTAATATCATAAACCCGTGTGGTTTTATTTCATGCATAAACTTCTCATGTTGGTCCATATCAGATTATGCTGACCCTTTTCCCCAATTTTAATTATGCAATTAAAATTTAGTTACCACAATTAGGGTTTTGTTTTAGCTTACTGTTCTGCCCAAAACCAATGTATCTAATATGAATCTGATCTCCAGAGTCTGTCCTATGTTTCCAAACTATGTTTTCTAGTCAAAATGATAGACTACACCGACTATAATTAGAGAAATACAAACACCACAGCAAACATTACAAAAATAGCACATATTCATCATCTCAGCATGAAATTCCAGCAACATTGAATTTTCAGCTTATCATGAAAATAAATCCGAAAATTACATAATTAAATTCCTTAATTATCATCACAATAGAATTATATCATGGAGATAAAATTCACAAGAATTAAATCATGTTTGTTTAGCCAAGATTAACAAGCATCAAGATATTCTTTAAACAAGATCCCAACTACATGATCAAGAACCCACATTAAGCATACTCATGGCTTTAAGGTCAAAATCATATTTTTATAAACATGATTAAATTCCAAAAATCACAGATTTAATTGTAAGGCATGCCACAATAATACAAGAACCTAGATTGGTAAGCAATCCAAAGTATAGACCTCAAAATAAATAAGAACATCTCACTTAGGCATTTCATCGAACACCTTGAGGGCACCCTTGATTCTTCCTTGGCCGAGCACCCCTAGGATCATCCTAGGGCTGCCAAGCCCCGAAGGGGAGGGTTTAGGGCCTCCTCAAGTACGACACACAAAAAGAATGTCAAGAATCCGAGAGATCATCAAAAAATAAATCAAGAACATCAAGCCTCCAAGACGGCTTCAAGAAACTCGAAGAAAACCACAGAAGGAGGGGTAAAACCACTCACCTAATTAGGAAGGAAATTTAGAGGAGAATTTCCAAGCAGCGATATCCAAATCCGGCTACAAAGGGGGTGGCTTGGCTCCTCAAGAAGAGGCGGCTTAGCTCCAATCATGAAAAGGGGCGGCGGCTCAAAGCTTCAAGGAGGTGGCGTCTTCAAGGCTTCAAGCCGATGGCTTGGCCTCCAAAGAGAGGGGAAGAAGAGGGGGAAAGAGAAAGAGGGCTTGGCGGCGACTGCCATGCTCGGCGGCTCCAAAAGAGGGAAGGGAGGGGCGGCGGCTTGGGTAGCTCCTTTCTTCTCTCCAAGTGGCTTGTGCGGCTCCAATAGGCAGCCGCAAGCCCTAGGGGGGGAGAATTTATAATCCTTCTCACCTCTTTTAATCCACATCCGCCTCAAACCGGATTCATACCCACTAACCTCTCGACCCGCTAACCCAATAAGCTTAATTAAACCCAAATTAATCCCATGCTCCACATAAACATCCATCACATGCACACCCACATGCGACATAATTAAATAATTCAAACACATGCAACCACATAATAAAATAAATTCATCCACGCAAGCTAAAAATTACATAATTCATATTCCTACTTACCCGAGCTCGCATGCTCGCACCGGTCCATGAGTCGACTCAGCTCGACCCCGGACTAGTCCGCTAGGCTGGCAAACACACACAATAATATGGAAATTAGAATTAATATCTAGGATATTACAACTTAGTTTATTTCATTTAGTCATTAATCATTTTTAAATTTTGGCTTGTATCTCCCTTATTCTTCGATATGCGCCCAAATGATATGCGTATTCAGAGAACTGTAGGGAGATGCTGCCAAAATTTAGAATGAAGTTAATGACTAAAAGAAATTCTAAGTGCAATATAAATAACATGAATTATGAATGGAATAGGACCATCCCACCTAAAGACATTACCTAAAGATATTGCCAATGTCTCGAAAGAAAGATAGGGTAGATTGGTGTGTAGTCTGTAAGACTAAAGTCAGAGAAAAAATTAACCCGGTAGTTGGAGAGAATGAGCCAACAGATGACTTCTATCATGAAGAAGATCCCTCTGAAGTGGAACGAGTTAGTCCAATACTCGAGGATGATGACACAAAGTTAGTTCAATTGGAAACAGAATACGTTGATGACGACGATAATGAAGTTGAGGAAGGGCAGAATGATGATGAGGGAGAAGAAGAAGAATTTGAAGATTCTGATACAGAAGAACAAGAAGAAGAGTATTACACGGATGATGATAATGACGATGACGAATAAATGTAAATGTGAAGTATATATTCAATTAATAAATATATATATTAATCTATTATATATAATCTAATTATATTAAATTTTTACATCTATGGTTTGAGATATTAGTTCCCGAGGAGGCATTCCTCGTAGGACCCCCCGACGATTACCACCCACCCCACCTGTACCCACTGACCCTCCCTCCGCCTTCCACCACCATCCCCCCACCTCCGGTCACCATCCCCCCACCTGATCTGTCCATCGCTCCCTCACCTGATATGTCCACCATCCCCTCACCTTCGGCTACCATCCCTCCGCCACCCTCTGTAGATCCAGGACCGTCGTCTTTAAGACCTAGGCCACGAGGGCCTAATAGAATTCTCCCTCCGCCACCAGAGGAAGAACTGCACAGAGCAGTTAGTGTGCGCGAAAGACGATAAGTATATGCATAAATTATTTCCTATAATTGAATTATAATTCAAAATATCATAATATGAATTTATATTTGGTGCATATTTGAGCAGGAGGACGTCCCCTGCACGATAGCGGGGACGACTCGGAAGTTTATGCACGGGATGTGGCCTACATGGTCTCACGTGCCCCGTGCATATGGATTTATTGTGGCGAGAGTTCACGGTAAGTATATTTATTAAATTAATGTTAATGTTAAATATTGATCGGTAATAATAAATTTTTTTTGCAGGCTCATTGTACACGATTGGAGGACTAGACCACTTTTGTTGAGGCTAACTGGGAGCGTGTTGCCCATGCTCGCTATAACGACTGCTTCAGTAGGCTTGTCAGACCGTGATGAGACGGCTGGGGGCCACACAGATAAGGTAGACTCGGGGACATGCTTCCGAGTGGATTCCTGGCTCTATGTGGGACCAGCTCATTAAGCGGTGGGACACGCTTGAGTGGCAGGTGGTCTCCCGGACTGTGTCGAGAAACCGCATGTCCGTGGGGGATGGCACAGGGGTGCGCCACACTGGTGGCTCCATTTCTTTTGCGGTTCATGAGTGTCGTATGGTATGTATAATTTAATTATTTTTAATTAAATTATATATTGGGTATAATGATACTAATGTATTTGTTTTATAATGTAAGATGTGCGTGGCGGAGGATGGCACCATCCAACGCCCGTCGATGATGGAGGTGTTTGAGCGGACCCACCGT
Organism: Canna indica; assembly: GCA_034359265.1. Classification (NCBI taxonomy): domain Eukaryota; kingdom Viridiplantae; phylum Streptophyta; class Magnoliopsida; order Zingiberales; family Cannaceae; genus Canna; species Canna indica. Next base: position 45,305,288 of record CP136898.1, read on the forward strand.
CGTCGATGAGGAGCGGGGGACTATGTTGATAGTAGAGCCTCCATCATAATGGTAGGTATTTATATATGTCTATTTGATTTACACAATTTTTATTTATAGTTTATATATATTTAAAATATAAACACGTGTAGGAAACTTACACGAGGACTGTGATCGAGCGTGGAGGGACACCGAAGGGGTTCGACGCATGAGCTTGGGTGGAAGCCGCAGATGGCTGGGAGCATGACCATGTTTATGGCTTTGCAGACAGTGGCCATGCACGCGCCATGCTCGGGCCACTTGGGGTACCGTCCCCTTCGGCTGCGGGTGAACGACCCTCAACATCCCGAGCGCAGGGCCAGAGCCGGATAGCAGCCTTGGAGTCGGAGCTCACCCAGCAGAGACAGGCGATGGAGGAGTAGAGGCTGGCGATGGAGGAGCAGAGAGACAGATGAATGAAGAGTTGAGACAGACGATGTAGAACATGCAGGCACTCCTCACTCAGATTGTGTCTCACTCTAGCCTTCTACCGATGATGTCACAGCCATCATCCTCCTTGACCCAGTCGACGCTCCTGACCTAGTCACTGTCGACTCCATCGCCTCCACTACCTCCACCGCAGTCGTTAGATTTTGATTTATTGTATTTTGTTTACATTTTGATACTTGTTTGTATATGGATAGTTGTTTATATACTTATGGTTGTATATATATGATATTTTGATAATTGTTTGCCTCCGGTTTGAGGCTTAGATTGATGATATTTATGTAAAACTTGTATATTTGATTTCAAATGCATGTGTATGATGTTTTCTGATTGTAATATGTGATTGAAAATAGATTGTAATCTATAAATATTATTGTATACATGAATTTATAAATTTTTTATTTTGTTCAGTTATAGGATATACGTTTAACCACGGCTTACCCACGGTCAACCGTCACTAGGCTGTGGCTGAAAGCTTATTATAAATGGCTGATGGCTCGGGTAGCACCAAATATCATGGTTGCTTAGTATAAATGGCTGATGTGTTGGTATCAGTGACAGTCGTCTACTACCGTCACTGATGTGTTTAAATCAGCGATAGCACCCACGACTATCTCTGATGATTACCTGTAATGGCTGATAGAAGTCGTCACAACTTATTTGAGATGCGCACATCAGTGATGACGTTTTGCCACGGCTAACGCCCTCCGTGATAGTTATCACTGACGGTTCAACCACGGCTTCGGTCCTCGGTGATGACGATAGTTCTAGTAGTATTTCTCTGATCTCGGTAACCCGGTAACAAAGTCCACAGTAATTTTCTCTTATTTCCATTCCAGCACCTCAAGATTCTGCAACAACCCTGCAGGTCTCAAGTGTTCGCCTTTACCTGCTTGCAGAGCAAGAATTTAGATACAAACTCTACCACCTCTCACACCTCCCGCTTCATCCCTTTCCACTAGTAGTGCTGCCTCAGATCTCGGTACATCTTAGTGGCCCTCTGTGATGAAGCCACTGCTCCACAATGAGGATTCGTCATTGGCTCAAATGGATGTGGGTACATCAACGCACAGTGATGCGTTAACAAACTATGGTGTCGTGGCGTGATCGCAGGAACGGGCGAAGCGTGAACGGAGGATACCACACCACCTCAGCGATTATGAAATGTAATGATGTAACTGTAACAACGAAGTATAAAATGGAGAAAAGAGAATGAAGGAAGGATAGCAAATCTGTTGAATTGAATCCCTCTCTCTTGATCCCTCTTTTCTCTCTCTTTCTCGTTGTTCTCTCTATCTTCTCCTACTCTCGAATTTGTTCATCACATGGCCATCGATCTGGTGCTCCATTTATATCAACAAGCGATACTTGAGCTCACTCCACCTCACGGCTGAACTGGAGCAGGGATTGGAGATCGCTTTCTAGTTGGCATCGAAGCTTGACAGGTGAGTTAATTCCTGTCAATTGGTGCTTTCATTGATTACTACTGTGATATGTGATTGCTCCGATCAATTGCGATGGAAACAAGATCGCATACGATGGCCGAGTCGGTAAAAAGGCTCTAAGAAACAAGCAGCCGCCATGATCAAATATTGGGAGCATTCTAGACTAATCTGGACAATCAACAGCAAGCCATGGAGGCACAACAAAAATTACTGCAGACAGTTTCATCACAAATTGCATTATTGAACTTTCAGATGGATCAGATGGCAAAAATTAAATCAGAATCGCCGGGATCGGGCGGATCTTCGTTAACTCTGGTGAATCAGGGAAAAAGTATAATGCGGGGAGAACCAGGTGAGGAAGATGAGTTCCCTTTCCCTCTGAAGCCACATCAGATTGAGCTTCCCATCTTTAATAGATTGGATGGTGAGGAGTGGATCGCCTCAGCAGAAGATTTTTTCGAGTTTTACTCTACAGAGGACCAGCATCGGGTGACGATGGCCTCGTTCAGAATGGAGGGTATAGCGAATCGATGGTTCCGCTGGATGCAACGTCGAAAATAGTTGGTTGGGTGGCGACATCTTGTCGACGCCACACGTCGACGTTTCAAGCCGACGAATTTAGAACCCCCCGAGGGACAATTGACTAAACTGATACAAGTGGCAGGTGTTGAGGAATACGAAGGACGATATGGAGAGCTCGCCCACCGAATGAGTAACTTGCCTGAGTCATTCCAGATTAGTTGTTTTATATCGAGGTTAAGAGCTGATATAAAAATGGATGTATTGACCTGGCAACCTGATTCAATGCACGAAGTTGTGCTGTTGGCCAAGAGGTTCGAAGTGAAGATAAATGCATCAAGGAAGTTTCAGCTAGCCTGGGGAAACAATAGGAGCCCGGCATTGCTACCTACTCCGATGCGAGGATTGCATTCGAACCCTGCACCAACATCTATTCGACCAGTGGGTTCAAATAAGTCAAATTTTCAACGTTCATTGCTGCGTAAATTGACATCCGTAGAGGTGCAAAAATGCAAAGAACAGGGACTGTGTTTCTATTGTGATGAAAAATTCGTCTGGGGCCATAAATGCAAGTCACCTCATTTGTTTATGATGGATGATGATCCTAGGAAAGATGAGCTGGTAGGGAACCAGGGATTGTTACAAGAGACTGATGAAGAGGAGCAGTTGGAGCCGACTCTCGTATCTCTGAATTCCATGCATGGGTCTTTCTCTCCCATGACATTGCGATTCCAAGGTGCTATCAGCGGAAGAAATGTTTAGGTACTGTTAGATGGGGGTAGCACACATAATTTTGTGCAAACCAGAGTGGCAAGATTTCTGGGACTGCAGATAGAACCAACACCAGCATTTGGTGTGATGGTAGGCAGCAGAGCAAAAATTAAAAATGAGGGAGTCATTCGCAAGCTTGACTTGGGCATTCAGGGCACCACGGTCACCACTGACTTCTATATTATTCCCCTTAAAGGGTCGGATGTGGTGCTCGGAGTGGCGTGGATGGCAACATTGGGGCCGATAGTGATGGATTTTGCAAATCAAACATTCGAGTTCAGCTTGAATGGACAGAAACATTCTTGGTCCAGTTTGAACAGCCGACAACCTGAGCAAATAGAGTGTCATTCGTTACAAAGGATGTGTGATACATAGGCTATGACAGAAATGTATCATTTGGAACTGATAGAAGAACTGAAGGCAACGGGAGAATGTACTATCAAAGAGCTACAACTAGTGCTCGATCAATACCCAGAGGTGTTTGAATCACGTCAAGGGTTATCGCCGGTTCAAAAGACTGACCATCGAGTTTTCTTACAGCCAGGGCAACAAGCAATCAACGTTAGACCTTACAAATATCCTCATTTTCAAAAAGAGGAGATCGAAAGGCAGGTGCAATACATGCTGCAGGGAGGACTCATTCAGCCAAGTAACAGTGCTTACTCATCACCTGTGTTGTTGGTGCGGAAGAAGGATGTGACGTGGCAATTTTGTGTGGACTACAGGGCCCTAAATGCGACCACCACCAAAGACCGTTTCCCCATTCCCAATGCCGATGAACTGTTTGACGAATTGGGAGGAGCTACCATCTTCTCAAAATTGGATCTGTTGGCCAGCTGCCATCAGATACGAGTGCATGCAGAAGATATTTCTAAGACAGCATTCAGAACTCACGAGGGCCATTACTAGTTCTTGGTGAGGCCTTCGGCCTCACCAATGCCCCGTTGACCTTCCAAGCCACCATGAATGCCATCTTCAAACCTTTCCTCCGTAAGTTCTTACTGGTATTCTTTGATGACTTGTTGGTTTACAGTTGCACGTTAGCAGAACACCAAGTCCATTTAAAGTGTATTATGTAAACTCTTCGCGACCACCAATTGGTGGCTAAAAGGTCTAAGTGTTCCTTCGGATGTCAGACGATTGAATACTTGGGCCATCTGGTGACAACAGAAGGTTTAAAAATGGATGCTGGTAAGATTGAAGCTATCCAAGGGTGGCCACCACCTCGAAATGTCAGAGAATTGAGAGGATTTATTGGCCTCGCGTGATACTATCATCATTTTATTAGGAACTTTGCACAAAAGGCAGCTCCTTTGACGGATTTATTAAAAAAAGAGGCGTTCTTGTGGACGAGTCTAGCTCAGATATCCTTTGAAACACTTAAAGCTACACTGAGCAGCACCCCGGTACTAGCTTTGCCTGATTTTTCTAAAGTATTTGTGTTGGAAACTGATGCTTTGGGTCTAGGTATTGGTGCAGTGTTATCTCAGGAATGGAGGCTGATAGCTTACTTCATCCAAAAGCTTTCAAGCCGCATGCAAGCAGCTCCGACATTATCAACGAGAGATGTTTGCAATCACTCAGGCTATCAGAAAGTGGCGTCAATATTTACTTGGCCGCAAGTTCCTCATCATTACCGATCAATGCTCACTGAAGGAGTTGGTCAGTTAGGTGATACAGACACCCGATCAGCAGAAATGGCTGGTAAAGCTTCTCGGGTATGATTTTGACATCTTATATCGCTCTGGAAGCTTGAATGTGGCTGCAGATGCGTTATCAAGGGAACCAAGGGGAGCTCTAATGGCCCATTCTCAGCCAATATGTGGGATGATCGAAGAAATTAGAGGGCTTAACTAGGAAAATGAGGAATTGTTGCAGCTCCACAAGCTGATGCGAACACCAACAGGTGAGGGGTATGAAGTAAGAGATGGGATTTTACTCTACCACAATGAAATAGTCATCCCGGATGATCAGACCCTCAAGTCAATATTGATGAGGGAGTTTCACAGTTCACTTACCTGGGGACATGCTGGCATAAGTCGAACATATCGACGGATTGCAGATAACTTCCATTGGAGAACAATGAGAAGAGACGCCCAATGTTATGTGGAGGATTGCCAGATTTGCCAACGTATGAAGACAGAGCAGAGGTCACCTGCGGGGCTATTACAACCTCTAGCTATTCTGGATGAGGTATTTGAGGATGTCTCTATGGATTTCATCACTGGATTTCCTCCTTCTAATGGGAAAACTTCAGTCATGGTAGTGGTCGATCGTTTGTCCAAATTCGGACACTTCTTCTCTCTGCCGCGCCATTTCCCTATTGAAAAGATTGTTGAAATATTTTTAAGGGGGTTGTTAAATTTCATGGAATACCCCGTTCGATTGTGAGTGACCAAGATAGTCACTTCCTCAGTCAGTTTTGGAGGGAACTCTTCATGCTACAAGGAACTGAGTTGTGCTTGAGCACTTCATACCACCCTCAGTCGGATGGACAAACGAAGGCGTTAAATAGATGCCTTGAAATGTATCTTAGTAGCTTTTCATCTAAAGAGCCGAAGAAGTGGGAAGATTATTTGGCCTTGGCGGAGTATTGGTACAATACTTCACATCAGACGTCCGCCGAAATGACTCTGTTCATAGTGTTATATGGACGTGATCCCCCTCAACTGATTCGGTACATAGGAGGAGCTAAAAATTCAGAAGTCAACCAAGAATTAACGACGAGGGATCAGATTTTAAAGCAACTGAAAATTAACTTGGCCAAGGCACAATTGCGGATGAAAACACAGGCGGATAAAAAGACAAGAGACTTGGAATTTAAGGAAGGTGATTGGGTATTCGTTAAGCTGAAACCATATTGGCAGCTCTCATTGAGGTTGTAGAATAATCAGAAGCTAAGTCCTCGCTATTTCGGACCATAATAGATCATTCAACGTGTTGGTCGAGTGGCCTACAAATTGAGCTTGCCAGAATCAACAAAAATACATCTTGTATTCCACATCTCAGTTCTCAAATTATGCAGAGGACAACCGACAATGCAAATGACACCTCTGCCCTTGATAGGTTCGACGTCGGCTTCGACTCTTAGCAATCCGATCTTGAGGCCATACTAAAGAACAAAAGATAACCTCGAGGATGAGGTTTCACTCGACCCAGGTAGTAATGTCATGAAGCCACTGCTCCACAACGAGGATTCACCATCGACTCAAATGGACGTAGGCACATCAACGCACAGTGATGCGTTAACAAACTATGGTGTTCGTGGCATGATCGCAGGAACGGACGAATTGTGAACGGAGGATACCACGCCACCTCAGCGATTACGAAATGTAATGATGTAACTGTAACAACGACGTATAAAATGGAGAAAAGAGAATGAAGGAAGGATAGCAAATCTGTTGAATTGAATCCCTCTCTCTCGATCCCACTTTTCTCTCTCTCTTTGTTCTCTCTATATTCTCCTACTCTCGAATCTGTTCATCACAAGGCCATCGATCTGGTGCTCCGTTTCTATCGGCAAGCGATACCTGAGCTCACTCCACCTCACGGCTAAACTGGAGCAGGGATTGGAGATCACTTTCTAGTTGGCATCGAAGCTTGACAGGTGAGTTAATTCCTGTCACCCCCGGATGAATGGTGTAAGCGGAACAGTGGGCCACCTCTAGTACCCGCCTACAAACCTCTGTCATATCTGGTACCACAATCCTATCTCTGTATCTGAGAACCCCCTCGGAGTCCACCCTGAAATCCTCTGCATCAGATCTCACATCCAGATACTTCGTCAGGGAACATAAAGCATCCTCACCCCGAGCCGCCCGTAGCATATCAACCAAAGTGGACTGTACGCGCATGTGTGCCACCAATCCATCTGAATCAGCCACAGCTAACACATCCCCTGGACCCAATCTCACTGCTAGCTCTCTGGCCAGGGATCTCTTACTCATGGCCAAGTGAGCTAAGCTACCCATTGACTTTCTGCTCAAAGCATCTGCTACTACATTTGCCTTCCCCGTGTGATACTGTATAGTGCAGTCATAATCTTTCAATAGCTTAAGCCATCTTCGCTGCCTGAGGTTCAGATCCTTTTGTGGAAGCAGATATTAGAGGCTCTTGTGATTTATGAATATATCACATGCCTCTCCAAATAAGTAGTGACGCCATAGCTTCAAGGCAAAGACTATGGCCGCCAACTCCAAGTCATGAGTCGGGTTGTTCTTCTCATGGGTTTTCAGCTACCTGGATGCCTATGCAATTACCCTACTGTGCTGTATCAGTACGCACCCCAATCCAACCATAGAAGCATCACAATAAACATCAAATCCCCTCGACCCCGATGGTAGTGCCAGTACAGAAGCGGTAGTCAAGCGGTCCTTGAGCTTCTGAAAGCTCTCCTCGCATTTGTCATCCCAAATAAACTTTACATTCTTTCGAGTTAGGCGCGTGAGCGGGCGGCAATCTTGGAAAAATTTTCCACGAACTTCCTATAGTAATCGTCCAACCCCAAGCAGTTGCGAATCTCGGTCACGCTGGTCGGCCTCTCCCAGTTGTGAACTGCCTCAATCTTTGCAGGGTCGAATTTTACACCATCCTGAGATACGATATGCCCAGCAATCCCACACGAGTCAACCAGAACTCACACTTTGAAAACTTCGCATAGAGCTGGTGCTGCCTAAGGGTTTCTAGAACTACCCTCAAATGCTCCGTGTGCTATGCCTCGCTCCTGAAATATACTAGAATGTCATTAATGAATACTTTGATGAATCTATCCAGAAAGTCCTTGAACACCCGGTTCATCAGCTCCATGAAAGCTGCCAGGGCGTTAGTAAGCCCAAAGGACATGACCAGGAACTCATAATGTCCATACCGCTTCCTAAAAGTAGTCTTTTGAATATCCTGATCTCTGATCCTCACCTGGTGATATCCTGATCTCAAATCAATCTTTGAGAACCACTGAGCCCCCCTGCAACTAATCAAAAAAGTCATCAATCTTGGGAAGCGAGTATCGATTCTTGATCGTCACCTTATTGAGCTGCCGGTAATCAATGCACATCCATATGGATCCATCTTTCTATTTCACGAACAACACTGGCGCCCCCCAGGGTGAGACACTTGGCCGAATGAACCCAATGTCCACCAACTCCAGCAATTGTACCTTAAGCTCCCTCAGCACCACGGGAGCCATTCGGTATGGGGGAATCAATATAGGCTTCACCCCCCGGTACAGCTCAATATAGAACTCGGTCTCTCGCGCCGGTGGTAGTCCCGACAACTCCTTAGGAAACACATCAGGGAAGTCCATGACCACTGGAGTACCCTCTATGTTGCTGGTCGAGCCCTCGCTGATAACATCTGTATAGACAAAAGCCAAGAAAGACTAACAACCACCCACCATTAGCTTATGGGCCTAGAGAGCAGAGATCACCCTAATAGAGTCCCCTATGTTGGCTATAGGTTTTCAACCTTAGCCTTAATCTCGGTTTTGATGGTTTTGATGATAACAAACATGGGACTAATGATTTCATTGAGAATATGTTTCAGGTTCCATATCAATTAGCATTCGATGTCCTCGATCAAAAAATCGAAGAAATTGAAAATCGTAAGGACATTGATTGTCATGCTCGGGTTCGTCGCGAAAACTTTTCGAAGAGCGACGCGTGCACCAAAGACGTATTGGACAGGCTTAAAGATCACTTGAAAGCTCTCCAAGTTGATGGTCATGGAAAGCCGGAACTCAAAAATGAAGCACAGATGAAATAGGCTAAAGAAATAAGCTTCAGCCTAGGTTCGGTCGACCGGGCGATCGACCGAATGAAGGTAAAAAGTAGCAGAGCTACTTCGGACGACCGATGGAAGCCCAAAACGGGCAGTAGCTCAGGCGGTCGACCCGTCGGTTGACCGACCTGCTAATACCCAAAGACGCAGATCACGTCGGTCGATGGTCGGGTCGATCGAAGATCGAGATCGATGATTTTGCATCTTGGCGGTCGACCCACCGGTCGACCGACCATAGAGTAAAGAGCAGTGGTCGAAGCTACGGTCGAACAGTCGATTGACCGACCATTCGATCGACGGTCTGCAACGGATAGTTTTCTATCCATTGAGCAGTCGTTTCTTCAGCAAGTTATAAATATACCCTCATATGATTCTTTTAACCCTCTTCCTTGACTCCTACAGATTTTTTAGTGCTTTAAAAGGAGATTAAAAGCCTTCCAATGATTGATTGAGGTGCGCTCTGTTTCCTTCTGCAGACATCTTCTTCAAGCGCACAAGCTGGGCTCAACTCGGGTTTTGATCAATCTCCACATCTTGACGAGTTGAAGGCTACAAGGATTGAAAAGAGTAGTTATTCTTGTTTTATTATTAGCTCTTTTCATTGTAATCTTTATTGTTATTTGAACATGTTTTAATTGAATTTGCGTGTGACAGACCTAGGTTTGTTAGGTCTGAATTTGGAAGTGGTTACCTAGTGTTAGGTGTAAAGCCACTTGTGTAAACTTAGTGTTTACTAGGATTAGTTTAGTTGTCCCTTAGGGTTGAGGTGGAAGAGGACTCACGATAAGAAGGCGGTGACTTCCGAGTGTGGAAGTGCCTTAGGTCGAGAGTGCGTCTCTTCGGTGAAAAGTCCTCTGTGTAAGGGAAATGTAAATTAATTTTTCAAATGAAATACTTGAAAATGTCATGCATTGTTCATCCGCATTCGATATTTGGGCTTGTTTAAACATGCTTTACGATTATGCAAAAACTGAGGAGCTTACTACTTTCAATGAAGGAGGTGATGACAATTGTCATACCTCTAGTCTTAATGAAGTTTTTGATGCCTAAAGCACTTCTAGCCAAAGAAGCACAAGCAAGAATCGGAAAAGAAAACTTAGATGCTTCCTTTGCCAAGAGAAGGGTCACAAGAAGAAGAATTGTCCACGCTTGAAGAAGAAATCCAAAAAGAAGTGTGCTTCCTCATCCACATCTCAAACAAGTGAAGCCTCTTCTAGACATGACGATGAAGCTACATCAAACGTTTGCCTCATGGGTCTTCGAGATGAGGTATATTCTCCATCTTCTAGTCATGTTCAAAATATTAATGATAGTGATTCTAGTAGCTCTAAATCCCTTGACATGTCTTATGAAGAATTACTAGAAGAAAGCAAGAAAATGTATGCCATCCTTATAAAAAAGAACAAGGAAAATAAGAAATTGAAGAAAGAAAACTTAAATCTTAGTTCTCAATTGCATGAATGCAAATCAAAAAATGAGAAAATGAAATCTAGTTCTTTTAATTCTTGCCATGATGATATGAAACTTGAGGTTAAGGATTTGAAACATAAAAAATGAAGAATTAGAAATTGAGAATGATGAGTTGTTAACTAAGATTTCCAAAATTAGAAATGAGAATGAAAACACAAAAAATAATGTGAACCTCAATGGTAAGGATTGTATAAGTGATTTCAAATTTGAGCAAGATATCTTGAAAAATGAAAATTGCTTGTTGAAATCTCAAATTCAAGCTTTACACAAATCCATCAATGACTTAAAAAATGAGGTCATTTTCTTGAGTAAGAAAACTAGTAACTTAACAAATGCTTCATCTCTTAGGAGTCCTAAAAATCAAAATGTCTCATTTAGGAAATCTCCAAACAAGAATGCTCATGCTCATAATATTTCACATGTTAAGCATTCTAACTTTAAACCCCATGTCCATAGCAAAAACAAATTTTTTTTAATGGACATTGTTTTTGTTGTGGTATTTATGGGCATGCCATATATGATTGTGCTTTCAAAGTGAACCCTAGTGTTGTTAAGAAACTTTGGGTACCTAAGCCCATTAACCCCCAAGGACCCAAAGCTATTTAGGTACCAAAGGTCTCATCTTCTTTTGTAGGGGGGGGAACCACACAAGGGTAAAGAAATTGAAGGATTGAAGTTGACCTTGGATGTTAATGAGAAATCTCCAAGAGGTTGCAACTTCAAATCACCTTGATGCCTTAGGTAAAGTTGGCATCAAAACTATTCCGGTATCATCTCCTATATCCCTTTGCTTTATCTAAGTTGGAGTTATGATACATGCTTAAAATTGATTGATTTTCCTCGCTCTTAATATCTTTGAAAAATGATTTTTGATTTTTTTTGATCTTTGGTCTCTTCGGAGACCCCTGTGGCCTGTAATGGGCCTAAGCAACCTTGTGGTTCTAAATCGTAGGCCAATTGTGGCTTTCGATTTTCAACCAATAGGAAGGGTTAGAGATCTTATTTTTCAAAATTTCATATTTTGAGATCTCTTGATTCATTTTGTTATCATGAAGATTTATTTGAAAATGAATCCATGCTATTTAGTGAAGTTGAATTTGATAAATGATACTTGGTTTCTCTCTTCACTATTTAGTTTGATAGCTTGCATATAGAATTGATTTCATGTTCTATTTATAAAGTATACTTGCAAGTTATGATAAAATGGAAGGCTAAATAGAATAGATTAGTTTGGCTAAATTCATGGATGGGGTATGTTTTTGGTTATTGCATATTTCTAGTTTAATACCTAAATTTTCATGGTTGATTATGTCTCTATACTCATGATTAGAATTGCATGTTAAAACCCTTGAATTTTCATGAGTATGTAGAATCTTTGCACTGAGGCAAATTTCATTAAATGAAACTTGCTATAGGTTGATATTTACTAGTAGAGACCTTCTTGTAAGTCCAAACTAGTTTAACAAGATAATGGATCTTATTACTCAAATGTTTCACATCCTAAGATCTCCTTAGATTCATTTTGAAACCAAGGTATCCATCTTAAAATGAATCTTAACTATCTAGCATAGGTTAAGATTTTTAAATGAAACATTGCATTAAACCCTTGCTATTTAGTATATTAGCTTGCTAAGTCGGTATATGATTTTATTTTGATACTAATGAAGCCTACTTGCAAGTTAAGAAAGTGGCAAACATTGAAGACTATGCTATCTAAGAGAAAATGACAAAAGAAATGAAAAAGTTGGGCAAATTTTCTAAAAGATAAGGATGGATATATTTTATTTTGCAAAAATCTTTGAAAAATAATTGAATTTTCATGTTTAATGATGTCTCTATGCTCATGATTGATGTTGCATGATAAATACTTGAAGTTTCATGAGTAGGCAAAATTATGATAACTTAGCTCAATTCATGATATCTTGATATTTATGAAATTGAACTAGGTTAAAATTCTTCTTCAGAGACTTCATTTTAAAGTTAAAAATGATAAACATGTTTAGATACACATATCACATGAGTCTAGATATTTAAAACTTGAAAATTTATATCTAGATGATCAAATACAATTGGTATCTCACTTTAGGGGATTTAAGCTTGAAAAGTTGGACTCAAGTCAATAAATCGACTTGGTCATCTCATTTTAAGTCCAAACTTCATAAACATATTTAGGTGTGTTAATGATTAGTTGTTATGTGCTTAAGATTGAAAATTCATGTATAGATGAATAAAGTAACAACTAATTCACCTTAGAGGACTTAAGCTTGAAAAGTTTGATCCAAGTCAATAAATCGACTTGGTCACTTTATTTTAAGTCCAAAACTCATAAACATGTTTCCATGCATTTAGAGTGAAAAATTCATATGGATATGAATAAAATGACATAGAGGTTAATTCATATTTACCTCTCTTTCAACCATGTTGCCCAAGTCAACAAGTTGACTTAAAGGTCTCATTTTCAATCCATATTTGTGGAACATGTTTAGATTTACTCATGTTAGGTATCCATAGGTTTAAATTTGAAAAATCATGAGTAAATGTTAAGATTGAAACTTAGCAAGTTTCATAAAAACTAGTTTAGTTTTGAATGAAACCATGCTAGGTTGACATCTTGACTTAAGGACATAATTTTCATTCCAAACTTGACATATACTCTTTACATGACCATCATGTGGTGTCATGAAAATTTGAATGAAAATTTAACAGTTTTAAGAATATCTAAAAATTACAAAAATATCATTTCAACCTACAAATTGTATTAATTTCAGTTATTTCAAGGAAAGTATAGAGAAATCATTTTTAGATGATTCTTGAAACTACACATTCACTGAAAAATCTAGTTTTACGTGTAAAAATTTCAAAAAGTTTCATCAAGAATCTAATTTATAATGGAATTTTGAAGTTGGATTTTCAAAATGAAAAAGTATCATCTTTTTAATATCAATTTTTTTTCAATACTTTGATTTTTTAAAAAAACTTCAAATAAAAGTTGGTGTATACCACTTTGATTATGTTTCTAATATAATTCACACAATTGATTGAGTATTTGGATCAAATGACATTAGTTTCACTTCAAACTTGATATACATGATTTAAATGACCATATATGGATATTTTGAAAGTTTGAATGAAATCTAAAAATGTCATGAAAAAAATATGAGTACATTCATACTTGAGTGCATACATGATTTAGTTTTGAATTGTATTTATTTTTTTTCATGTATGATTGTGTGTTCATATCAAATACTGTTTTCCATCCCATGGTTGAGATTTTCATGTGTCATGAAAAATCTTTAGAGTCTCAACTTCATAAAAAAAAAAAAAAAAAACTTGTCTTTCATCCCTTTGAATAGATAGACACTTCTTGCCCTTTTTGATTGATGTCAAAAGGGGGAGAAATGTGTAGTCAAACGGGGGAGAAATGTATAGTTAAAATGAGGAGAAATGTATAGGTAAAGGGGAGGAAAATATAAGAAATCCATGCATATAGATAGGGGGAGTTCATTCTCATAGATATGCATGTTGATAGGGGGAGAAATCCCTTAGTTGATATCCTTGTGCTTTAATGATTATATATATTTTTAAGGATGTTTGTCATCATCAGAAAGGGGGAGATTGTTGGCTTTAGGTTTTTAACCTTAGCCTTAATCTCGGTTTTGATGGTTTTGATGATAACAAACATGGGACTAATGATTTCATTGAGAATATGTTTCAGGTTCCATATCAATTAGCGTTCGATGTCCTCGATCAAAAAATCAGAGAAATCGGAAATCGAAAGGACATTGATCGTCGCGCTCGGGTTCGTCGTGGAAACTTCTCGAAGAGCGACGCGTGCACCAAAGACGTATTGGACGGGCTCAAAGATCACTTGAAAGCTCTCCAAGTTGATGGTCATTGAAAGCCGGAACCCGGAAATGAAGCGCGGAAGAAATAGGCTAAAGAAATAAACTTCAGCCTAGGTTCGATCGATCGGGCGGTTGATCGATGGAAGCCCAAAATGGGCAGTAGCTCGGGCGGTCGACCGACCTGCTGATACTCGAAGACGCAGATAGTGTCGGTCAACCGACGGGTCGACCGAAGATTGGGATCGATGTTTTTGCGTCTGGGCATTCGACCCGTCGGTCGATCGACCACAGAGTAAAGAGCAGCGGTCGAAGCTGCGGTCGAAAAGTCGATCGATCGACCATTTGACCGGCGGTTTGCAACGGATAGTTTTCTATCTATTGAGAAGTTGTTTCTTCAGCAGGGTATAAATATACCCTCATATGATTCTTTTAACCATCTTCCTTGACTCCTACAGATTTTTTGAGCACTTTAAAAGGAGATTAAAAGCCTTCCAACGATTGATTGAAGTTGGCTCTGTTTACTTCCACGGACATCTTCTTCAAGCGCACAAGCTAGGCTCAACTCGGGTTTTGATCAATCTCTACATCTTAACGAGTTGAAGGCTACAAGGATTGAAAAGAGTAGTTATTCTTGTTTTATTATTAGCTCTTTTCATTATAATCTTTATTATTATTTGAATGCATTTTAATTGAATTTGCGTGTGACAAACCTAGGATTGTTAGGTCTGAATTTGGAAGTGGTTACCTAGTGTTAGGTGTAAAGCCACTTGTGTAAACTTAGTGTTTACTAGGATTAGTTTAGTTGTCCCTTAGGGTTGAGGTGGAAGAGGACTCACGATAAGAAGGCGGTGACTTCCGGGTGTGGAAGTGCCTTAGGTCGAGAGTGCGTCTCTTCGGTGAAAAGTCCTCTGTGTAAGGGAAATGTAAATTAATCTAATAAAACTAGTTTGTCAATCCTAAGCAGGGTGCTTAGGTAGTGGAGTAGGCATTGGGGCCGAACCACTATAAATCTTGTGTTTGCATTGATTTCTTATTTGCTTTAATTGCTAAATCATTTATTGCTTCTGCATATAAAATCATCGAATTGCAAATTGCCTAAACCAATCTAAGTAAACAATTAAAAGTGAATTTAGGCTAATCGAATTAGTAAACACACTATTCACCCCCCCTCTGTCGCCATTTCGCCTACACCCTCCCCCATCGCCCGAAAAGGTTAAGGGTGGTATTCCTCTCTTGCAAAATGTGACCACCTTTGTTTAGCAATTGAGTGACGCTTAATGGGCTGATAGCCAGTCCAGAATTCTCCCCACGTAGGGGCTGGTGCATGAGTCCCCCAACGTGCCCTACATGCCTGGTGCCACTCTTTCGCTGAGCCCCTAAGTTGCAACCCAACTATGTGCACCATCGCCTCAGAAAAACACTCTAAGACCGAGCATAGTTCTGTACAATCGTTAAGGAATGACATCACCTCCACTGCCTGATCTATGCCTGTGGATATAGGCGGCTTCAGCTTTACAAAGTCCATTTATAATGAGCTGTGTACCACTGGCTCTCCTCGATCCTCCTCTCATATCCAGACTGAATCAGCTAGATCGGCTCGATCGCTGTGGTTGCCGCTGGTGGCATAGGTGGGATCCGCTACTGCACCAGCTCCCGCTCCTTATGAAGCTCCTCTCGTTCCCTACGAAACTCCTCCCGTTCTCTATGGAATTTGTCCCGTTCCTTGTGAAGCTCTTTGGTTAGCTCAGTCAACTAGGTCTCTAGTAGTACAACTCTCTGATCTCACACTGCCTCCTCCCGACCAGCCTGACCTGTAGCACGGCCTCTACCTCGGCTGCGACCCCGGGCTCAGCCTCGTCTATAAGCGGAGTTACTTCCGCTTCCACTCATCACGGCATCATCATGTGCCTACATTTTTATTTAAAAAAAAGCAAGTACTACACAATTTAACATATGAACAATCAACTTAAATAAAAAATACATACCTCCCCTGGTGCGCAGGTTCAGTTATCGATCTCGTGACTAGCATATCATATGTGAACACGCTAGCAATGCCCCCATACGTAACCCACTATCCTATTGTCATACCCGCATTGATACCACATTGTCACACCCAAAATCTGTTATGATCGGCCAGGATACGCCACGTACCCCGAAGCCTAACCCAACTCAAACCACAGATAAAATAAATAACCTGAACAGTCTACGACATCTCAAAAGAGATAAAATAGACATTAAATAACCTGAAAAATCAAATGTTCAAGTTACTTTACTGAAACTTTAATTAAATAACCAAGACTCCTATAAATAAAAAAAGTGCGGAAACAAATAACCCGAGTCTACATGACTCAAAAAAAGTAGGCATATAATATAAGGAGTAAATATTAAAATAATATCATATGCTTATCCACTACCCTGCGCATGATAAAACCATCCACCAACATATAATAACCTCAAATGCGATAGCACAATCATATGAATGCTCACATAGGGTAGATAGACGGTGTGGTCGTCGAACTACCACCCAGCTCAGTGTTGTATCTTTGGGGCATGCACTCCCCTCACCGACAATAGCACTTTTGATCCGTATCTTTGGGGCATACGTTCACATCACACACGCAGATATATATATATACCACATCCTCATGCCATACATCACAACCACATATATGCATATATCATAATGATGTTCGCCAATCCTAAATAAAGAGATATAACACATCCAACAACGTAGGAACATGCCAATCCGGCTAAACACATTCAACAAGTACAACACCCGAAGTATACATCATAACCTCTTAAGTAAGGAAAATGAAAAGCATGAATAACCCTAGAACAAGGTAACACCACTTAGCGACCCTACGCAATCCTAACCATGTATCCTAGGGCCGGCCTACCTCCCTCACCCAAGTGCCCTAATGGCAAGGAGGGTTCGACCCCCTAGGGTTTCCTTAGGGTCAAAACATTCGAATGTCAACCTAGGCCTCAGTGGAGGATAGAACGCGGAAGTACCAGAGGAAACAAGGGAGGCGGGTGACATCCACCACGTGGAAGGGGCCGAGTGATAGGGTTTGGGTGTCTGGTTCCATGATTATGGAGATTGAGGCGGTTCTCCAGACATTTGGGTAAGCAAAATTATGTGAAAGCATGACACTATTATCTTTGCCAGAACGTCTAGGTTTTGGAGAATTGATTTTGTATTGTTCTTACAGATACATGGCTCCAGTGTATGAAAAAGTGGGCAGTTAATTGCTAAATCTGATGTGTATTCTTTTGGGGTAGTTCTTTTAGAACTTATTAGAGGATGAAAGCCTGTTGACACATCTCAACCTTTGGGAGATGAGAGTCTTGCTGAATGGGTAATCTCTATAACCACAAACCTTTCATTAGCTTTTGTAGTCTTAAAAGCTCATTAGCAGTTCAGATAAGTATTCATCACTGCCAGTGAGAAGCTTTAATTTTTGAGTAATTTCAAGTCGACCACAAAATGAACATCTTTTACTTACCCCTTATGCGGACTCTAGTTGTTTCTTTGATCATGAAGTAGTGGTTTATGATCTAGATGAATGATGGTTTGAATTGTTATAGCATGTACAAAATTCCAATCCGAATATCCAATCTGATACGAGAAAAATGCACCAAAAATCGACAAAAATGCCATGACATAGGGGTGGTGGCATGGATGAAGAAAAGGGAAAATAGGATAACTCCACTCACCTCCTGGGAGAAAATGGAAAGGAAGAAGACGCTAAGGATCTTCCTTCAATCGACACCGATGAACTCGCGGAATTCCGGCTCCGACGACTCCTTCTCTCCCCTTGGTGCCACCCTCTCCCTCTCTCTCTAGGCCTCGGGTGGCGTGTGGCTAAACCCCTGGCCACACGCCCTAGGTTTATTTTTATGGGGCCTGGTTGGGGCCCAAATGACCATTTTACCCCTCCTTAAGTTATTCGACTTAAAAAGTCCATATCTAATCCGTTCTAACTCTGATTCGAGTTCCGATTGAACTGCAAGACTCGACTCGAGACCCTCTATTATCCTAGCATGGTAAATCATAAAAATATGGCAAGTAAATTTTTCCTAATTTTTTTCTACATTAAATGCTTACCGAATTTAATCTTGAAGCTTTTCGCCAGTTTGTGCTAACTCGAGCCTACAATCACCTGCTTGAGGATTAAATATTATTGTTAGAATTTCTGGCATTACAAAAGGTCATGCATTGTACTTTCACATCTGATATTTTGGCTAGTTTAAACATGCTATATGATTATGCCAAGTCCGAAGAGATTGACACTTCCATGAAGAACAAGGCAAAAAAAGGTCAAACGCTTCCACATCATCATCTTATTCAAGTGAAGCACCCTCTTGCCATGATTATGAAGTCATTTCAAAAGCTTACGTTATGAATGCTGTTAGTATTGATTTTGTGAATGATTGGCTATATTTGGCAAAAATATTTTTCTAGATTTATTCTCAGGTAAAAAGACATTTCACAACTGCTCTTTCTGATGAGCAACTTATGCTGTAACTTATGTTGTTTGTTCAGATATAATTCATCCTGGTTGAGGAGTTGTTGTGACTGGAATTTACTCTGAGAATGATGAAGGTTTCAACTGTGAAGATGCAGTCTTAACTGCTTATAGTCTTAAAGGATTTCTGGATGGACTGTTTGATGTGAACTTGATGATTGATGGACTTCTAGTTTAATGATGATCTTGTTAACTGATTTTGGACATTTAAATCATCATTATTTACGTGTTGGCCAGTTTAGTTTCGGATATTTTTTCTTCATTTATTCTTTATGCATTTTTTATTTACATAAATATTCTTTTGTAAAAACACCTAAGTTATGCTGACGGTTTCTACTAAAGACTACGGTGATTAAATGTGATTAAAGGGAACCTTTAGTTAGATCTTCCAGTAATCTTCCAATGACAACTATAAATATTGGAGAAGAGATCTATTGTCGACAACTCCTGTCTCGCCCCAACTCCGGGTCACGTGACTGGCCGGGGTATACGTGTTTATACTCCGCAGCCTAACCCATGCACAAGCCAACTCATAAGGATAATAGAAGAATAACAACTTTTATCAATAGAAAAGAACTAAAACAAATTTTCAAAAAAAAAACATCA
The DNA here is from genome assembly GCA_034359265.1 of Canna indica. Taxonomy (NCBI): domain Eukaryota; kingdom Viridiplantae; phylum Streptophyta; class Magnoliopsida; order Zingiberales; family Cannaceae; genus Canna; species Canna indica. The sequence goes on from CP136898.1 coordinate 45,324,713, forward strand.
AAGTTTTTAATAAATAGTTCAAGTGCAGAAATAAACGAACCAAAAAGTAATAGTAGTTTTAACAAATAAAATCTGAATAAAGCATGAATGTCCCTCAAGGGGCTACAACTCCAAAACACTAAACATAAGTGCATGACTAACTACCAAAACTCGACTACGATTCCTAACTAGGACATCTATGAGATCAATGTAGCTCTTCTGCCCTCCGCCCGTGCCATGTGCTCCAGCCCACCTCACTGGTCAGGCTATGCAAAATAAAACAACGACAACGGGTGAGTTCAAAAGAACTTAGTGAGTAGTTCTACCAACCCCTACAAAAAAAAATAATCATAAATAGGATGCATAAAGCAAAACTCCTGACTCAAGTAGGAAAAGGTCACAAGAAAATGATAAGTTAACAAGCCATCTGGCCACCACTTGCCCGAAGGCATCCAACACCCAAATGGTGAAGATCAACAGGCCTAAGTCTACCATTCCCTAACGCAACAACACAAACTAGGATAATCGGGAAGGCCGTCCGAACTTATCCTAGTACAAAGAAACACGGGAGCAATCAGGAAGGCCCTCCGAACTTGCTCCATGAGACACGAAGGGACAATCAGGAATCGCCCATCCGAACTTGCCCCTTTAAGATATCACAGGAGTAATCGGGTAAGCCCTCCGAACTTACCCATTTAAGATATCATAGGAATAATCGGGTAGGCCCTCCGTACTTATTCCTTAAAACCACCTCGGGGATAATCGGGTAGGCCCTCCGAACTTATCCCATGAGGCTAAACTAGAATAATCGGGATTTGCTCATCCGAACTTGTTCCACATGTTGGGAATTAGCCATCCAACCTCCTGGGCATAGCCCGCAATCTGGCTCCTCAACGAGCCTCTCCGCTATTCATTAAGATATGACGCAACATGACCTAAGTCAACTCTCTCCTACGTGTCTTAGGGGTGTCCTTATTGGAAAGCGTCTCGACACTCCAATACCCGACCCCAACTCCTAAACCCGTAATGTCATAACTCGTGTGATTTTATTTCATGCATAAACTTACTTGTTGGTTCATAACAGATTATGCTGACCCTTTGCCCAATTTTAGTTATGCAATTGAAATTAAGATCTCCAAGATTAGGATTTTGTTTTAGCTTACTGTTATACCCGAAACTGATGTGTCTAACCGGAATCTGGTCTCTAGAGTGTGTCCTATGTTTCCAAACTATATTTTCTGGTCGAAACGATAGGTTACATGACTGTGTTCAGAGAAATATACACACCACATCATGTATTTTAAAAATAGTACAGATTCATCATTTCAGCATGAAATTCCAGCAACATTAAGTTTTTATCATAGAATGAAAATAAATTCGAAATTAACAGAAATTTGATCCTTAATTATCATTAAAGCAGAATACTAATCTTAAGATAAATTTCACAAATTTCATGCTTATTACACAAGATTAACAAGTAACGACAACACCTTAATCAAGAACCAAACATCATGATCAAGAATCCTTTTTCAAGAACCTCCATGACATCAATATCAAGATCTTAATCTTATAACATGATTTCTATCCAAAAATCACAGATTTAAATCTAAGGCATGCAACCACAATTCAAGAACCTAATTAGGCAAACAAATCAAGTTATACACTTCAGGATAACCAAGATCGCTCACTCGGGCATTTCATCGAACACCTTGAGGGCACCTATGCTTCTCCCTTGGCCGAGCACCCCTAGGGTAAACCTGGGGCTGCCAAGCTACAAAGGGAGTATCCCGGGCCCTCCTCACACAGATCAACACAAGAACACGGTGATCAAAACACAGGATTTGGGGAAAATCTCAAGAACAAGAAGATGCCCCAAATTGGCTCAAGATTATGAGAAAACCCGAAAATTGAGAGGTAAAACCACTCACCCGGATAGGAAGGATGATGAGAGGAGAAATCCCGGACAACGACCCTCGAAATCGGCTTCAAAAGATGACGGCTCGACTCAAGAAGGGAAAGAGGGGGCGGCGACTCCTCCTCAAGCCGCCGGCTTGAAGAGAGAGGAAAAAAGAAGGGCTCGCTCGGCGGCTCCTCTCGGCTCAGCTCCGAAGGGAAGGAAGGAGGAGAGGAAGGAGAAGGGAAGGACTCGGCGACGGCTCCAGAGATGAAGAAGAGGGGTGGCTGGCTGGCGGCTCCTCTTCTTCAACTTGCTCGTGCGGCTCCAACCAGGAACCGCAAGCAAAGTATAGGGGGTTTTATACTCTCTCATCAACCCTAACTCCACTATACCCTTTATGAAATCCGCATCCGCCTCAAGCCGAACCCGATCCCGCTAACTTAATTAATCCTATTGTAATCCCATGCTAAATTACAAGCAACCAACATATGCACATCCACTTGCAACATAATTAAACAATCATGCTTACACAACATAGAATGAAATAAATTTATCTATGCAAGCAAAATGTCTATAACTTATATTCCTACTTACCCGAGCTCGCAAGCTCGCATCGGACCATGAACCGACTCGGCTCGACCTCGAACTAGTCTGTTAGGCTGGCAAACTCACACAATAAATGGAAATTAGAATTAATATCTAGGATATTACAATCCATCCTCCTTAAAGAAAATTCGTCCTCGAATTTCAAAAAAAAGAACTATGGACTCTCCAGGTCATCAAACAATGAAGGATATTGCTCCCTCATATCCTGCTCCACCTCCTACGTGGCCTCCTGCCCAAAATGGTGCTCCCACCTAACCTAAACCAATGGAATTTCTTTGGACCTCAATTTTTTGATCTGTCGGTCCAGCACCTACATTGGTCGCTCCTCATATGAAACTGCTGATTCCACCTCCACAGCAGTAGGCTCAATCACATGGGACTCATCCCGAATGTACTTCTTCAGCATAGACACATGGAATACTGGATGCACTCAGTCCATACTAGGAGGTAAGGTCAACTCATTGGCCAAAGCTCCCTTGCTCCTGAGAATAGGAAACGCCCCAATGAATCGAGGGCTTAGCTTCCCTTTCTTACCAAATCTCACCACCCCTTTCATGGGGGCCGACTTGAGGAACACCATGTCCCCGTCAGCAAACTCTACCTCCCTGGCATTTCCATCAGCATACATCTTTTGGCGACTCTGAGCTGCTAACAGCCTCTCTCTGATTAGCTTCACCTTTTCTACTGCCTCCTCCATTAGGTCAAGTCCCATCATAAGGGAATCCCTGCCTCAAACCAACCTATAGGCGACTTGCATCTCCGCCCATACAATGCCACAAATGGGGCCATCCCGATGCTGTTGTGGTAGCTGTTATTATAGGAAAACTCAATCAGAGGTAAGTGCCTCTCCCAACTGCCCTCCAAATCTAGCACACATGCTCTCAGCATATCCTCCATAGTATGAATAGTCTGCTCTGACTGACCATCTATCTGAGGGTGAAATACAGTACTGAATCGAACCTGAGTGCCCAATGCCTCTTGGAAAGACTGCCAAAATCGAGCCGTGAACTGAGTACCCCGATCTGAAATGATCATAATAGGAACATCATGGTAAGCGACGATCCGATCCAAGAACAACCTCGCATACTGCTTGGCTGAAAAGGTCATCCTGACTGGTATGAAATGTGACGTCTTGGTTAGGCGATCCAGCACTCCCCAGATAGAATCATTGTCTTTCACAGACATTGGCAACCCCGTCATAAAATCCATGGTTATCTTCTCCCATTTCTACTTTGGTAATTCTAGGTTCTGGAGTAACCCCACCGGCTTCAAATGCTCAGCCTTAACCTGCTGACACACCAAGCACTTAGATACGAACTCGACCACCTCTCTTTTCATGCCTTTCCACCAATGATTCTGCCTTAGATCACGGTACATCTTTGTGGCTCTTGGATGCATGGTGTATGTGGACCAATGAGCCATCTATAGCACCTAACTGCGGACCTCGCCATATCTGGCACCACTATCCGGTTCTTAAATCTCAGAACGCCCTCCGAGTCAACACCGAAACCATTATCGTCATCACCTCTCCTGGCTAGATCCTTGGTGAGAGCACAGAAAGCATCCTCCTCCAACGTGGACTGCACCCTCAGGTGAGCCACCAGCGCACTAGAAGCTGACACTGACAAGACTGCCCTGCCATCCAAACACATGGCCGAATCTTGAGCCAACGGCCTCCTCCCAAATGCGTCAGACTACCCATCGACTTTCTGCTCAAAGCATTAGCCACCACATTAGCCTTCCCTGGATGGTACATGATCGTGTAGTCATAGTCCTTTAAAAGCTCAAGCCATCTTCTTTGCCGCAAGTTCAACTCCTTCTGGGTGAGGAAATATTAGAAGCTCTTATGATCAGTGTATATCTCATAAGCCTCACCATAATGGTAGTGATGCCACAGCTTCAATGTGAACACCACCGCTGCCTGCTCAAGATCATGGGTTGGGTAATTCTTCTCGTGAACCTTCAACTGCTTAGAGGCATAAGCTATAGCCCTACCATTTTGCATCAACACATAACCCAAGCCGATCCGGGAGGCATCATAGTAAACAACAAATCCTCCCAAACCCGAGCGTACTGCTAGAACTGGTGCTGACTTCAAGCGGTCCTTGAGCTTCAGAAAGCTCTCCTCGCACTTACTGTCCCATTCGAACTTGACCTTCTTCTAAGTCTGGTGGGTCAATGGCGCTGCAATCCTGGAGAAATTCTCCATAAACTTTCTATAATAACCTGCCAACCCCAGGAAACTATGGATCTTAGTGACATTAGTCGACTTCTTCCAATTTTGAACTGCTTCTATCTTTGCAGGATCCACCTTTACCCCTTCCCTGGACACCACATGGCCAAGGAACTCCACACTCTCCAGCCATAACTCGCACTTGGAGAATTTGGCATACAAGCGGTGCTCCCGGAGTGTCTCTGGAACCATCTGCAAGTGCTTAGCATGCTCCTCCCCACTCTTGGAATAAATCAAGATATCATCAATAAACACTATTACAAATTTATCCAAGTATTCCCTGAATACTCGGTTCATCAGGTCCATAAATGCTGCAAGTGCATTAGTCAGCCCGAAGGACATCACCAGGAACTCAAAATGCCCATACCTCGACCTGAAAGATGTATTAGGGGCGTCACTATCCCGAATCCTCAACTGATGGTACCTTGACCGCAGGTCAATCTTAGAAAACCACTGAGCTCCCTGAAGCTGATCAAATAAGTCATCAATCCTGGGTAGCGCATATCGATTCTTCACCGTTACCTTGTTAAGCTGACAATAATCAATGCACATCCATATGGACCCATCTTTCTTTTTCACAATGAGCACTAGAGCACTCCAAGGTGAAACACTAGGGCGAATGAAGCCCAACTCAAGTAGCTCCTACAATTGGAATTTCAACTACCTCAACTCAGCTGGTGCCATCCGATACGACGGAATGGAAATCGGCTTCACCCCTGGCTGCAAATCAATGTAGAACTCGATCTCCCTCTTTGGAGGCAACCCTAGTAACTCCTCCAGAAACACATCAGAGAACCCGCATACCACAGGCGTCCCATCGATGTCCCTAGTCGCACCTCCTTCTCCCTCTGCCACAGACACAAAGGCCAAGAAAGACTGGCAACCACCCAGAAGTAGCTTCCAAGCCCTGAGAGTTGAAATTGCCATCAACGGCTCTCCCCTTCCCTCACCCTGGAAGGTAAACTAGGGCAATCCAGGCTTACTGAAGGTCACAGTCTTAGTCGTGCAGTCCACTGAGGCGAAATGGTCCGCCGACCAGTCCATGCCCAAAATTATATCAAGCTCTAACACCGGCAGGAGTGTCAATTCGGCAATCAACACATGCCCACAAATGACAACCTCGCAGCCATGAAAGATTGTCTCTACAATAAGAGAAATGCCCGTAGGCGTAGACACCACAAGAGGCAAATCAAGCATAGAAGGTTTCCCTAACAACTTAGCAACAAACAAGGCAGACACAAAAGAGTGCGTAGCATCCAGATCGAACAAGACATATGCAATAGCAGAACCAACAACAAGGTTACCTATTACTAATGCCCTGGACGGCTCAGCGCCCTCTTGGTTCATAGGAAACACCCGTGCAGCGGGCCTCTCCGAACCACCAGCTCGCTGGCCTCCTCCCTGAGTCTGACCCCTCTGAGCTATGGAACCCACTGACATTGGTGCCTTTCTTCTGGTCTGATCAATCTGCTGACTGCCTTTGCCAGGACAATCCTTTTGTAATGCCTAGCCTGCCCACAACTAAAACATACATCTGAACGTCCCCAGCAAGCCCCCCAGTGTCTCCTGTGACATCGATTGCACTGCTGCGGTCCAAATGTTCGCTACGGACCACCAGATGATGCCCTTGGTCCTAAACCCATGTGTCATCTAGAACTATTATGACCTCTGCCCTGCGGTGGATCTGCTGTCCTGAAAGTCCCTCTGAGTGAGCTGGCTGACCCCCCGAAGGCTGGGGCCCAAACTTTTTCTTCTGGGGACCATCATGCTTGTCTGTCGGTACCAGTGCCTCCTTTTGAAGTGCCTCATCTACAACCCGAGCAAAAGGAAGTGTCCTCTGTGTAATGGATCAGTCTGGCGATCTGCGGCCTCAACCCCTCAACAAACCTCTTGACACTGGCGGTCTCTGTGGCTATCAAGGTGGAATGGTACTTCGAGAGTCGAGTGGACTCCATCTCATAATCTGTCACCGTCATACTTCCCGTCTGACGCAGCAAATCGAACTCTTTCGCCTGCTTGTCCTGGACGCTCATCTACAGGTACTTCTCCACCATAGCATCTTTAAACTCCTCCCAGGTAGGGGGTGGTGCATCTGCTGCTCTACGGTCCCTCTAGGTGTAATGCCAATCCTTGGCTGGACCTCTCAGCTGCAACCCGATTAGTCGAGCGGTTGTCTCAGAAGAACAACCAAGCTCCCTGCATAGTTTATAGCAATCTCCCAGGAAATTGGTGACCTCCACTCGCTAAACTGTCCCTGTATACTCCTGTGGCCTGTATACAACAAAATATACATATGAAGGTGCTCTGGGGCTCTGACCAATGGTGCCACTAGCTGAACCACCTCTAATGCTATTGGTGCTACCGGTACAGGTTGTGGCTGCTGCCTCAGCTCTTGCTCCTTTCGGAGCACCTCAGTCAGCTCAGCCACTTGAGCTTGAAACTGAACAACCATGGGATCCTGTCCCACATCCTCTCGGGCCTGCGGTGGTCTCCCATGACCCCGGCCCCGACCTCGGCTTCGGCCTCGGCGCTTAGTAGAGTTGCCGTCACTACCGCTTCTTGCGACATCAAAACCCTCCATCGATCTGGAATCACCAGAAAGAAAATATAAAAATTTAAACAATTTAATTCACCACAAGTCGTTAAGTAATTAAACCACAATTTGCGCTGAGGTGCAGACTTAGCCTATTGATCTCATAACATACCCCTACCGTATACTGACACGCTAGCAATGCCCCATACGATGACAACTCTAGGTCGTACTCAGATCGAACCACATGCTCTGATACCACATTGTCACGCCCCAACTCAGGGTCATGTGACCGGCCAGGATATACGTGCCTATACCTCGCAGCCTAACCCATGCACATGCCAACTCGTAAGGATAACAGAATAATAAAAGCTTTTATCAATAGAAAAGAACTAAAATATATTTTCAAAAAAAAAAATCAAAGTTTTTAATAAATTGTTCAAGTGCGGAAATAAACGAACCAAAGAGTAACAATTCTTTAAACAAATAAAATCTGAATAAAGCATGAATGTCCCTCAAGGGACTACAACTCCAAAACACTGAACATAAGTGCATGACTAACTACCAAAACTCGACTACGACCCCTAACTACGACTGCTATGAGATTAATGTAGCTCCTCTTCCCTCCAGCGGCGCCAAGTGCTCCAGCCCACCTCACCGGTCAGGCTATGCAAAACAAAACAACGACAACAGATGAGTTCAAAAGAACTCAATGAGCGGTTCTACTAAACCCCACAGAAAAAACAATCATAAATAGGATGCATAAAGCAAAATTCCCGACTCAAGCAAGAAAATATCACAAGGAAATGACCAGCTAACAGGCCATCTGGCCACCACCTGCCCGAAGGCATCCAACACCCAAACGGTGAAGATCAACATGCCTAAGCCTACCGTGCCCTAAGGCAACAACACATACTAGGATAATCGGGAAGGCCCTCTGAACTTATCCTAGTATAAAGAAACTCAGGAGCAATCAGGAAGGCCCTCCGAACATGCTCCACGAGACGTGAAGGGACAATCGATAATTGCCCCTCCGAACTTGCCCCTTTAAGATATCAAAGGAGTAATCGGGTAGGCCCTCCAAACTTACCCCTTTAAGATATCACAGTAATAATCTGGTCGGCCCTCCAAACATATTCCTTAAACTCACCTCGGGGATAATCTACTAGGCCCTCCGAACTTATCCCACGAGGCCAAACCAAAACAATCGGGATTTGCTCATCCGATCTTGTTCTACAGGTTGGGAATTAGTCATCCAACCTCCCGGGCCTAGCTTGCAATCCGGCTCCTCAACGAGCCTCTCCGCCATTCATTAAGATATGGCGCAACATGACCTAAGTCAAGTCTCTCGTACGGTGTCTTAGGGGTGTCCTTACTGGAAAGCGTCTCAACACTCCAATATCCGACCCCAACTCCTAAACCCATAATGTCATGACCCGTGTGGTTTTATTTCATGCATAAACTTTACTTGTTGGTTCATAATAGATTATGCTGACCCTTTGCCCAATTTTAATTATGCAATTAAAATTTAGATCTCCCAGATTAGAGTTTTGTTTTAGAGTTTTGTTTTAGCTTACTATTATACCCAAGACTGGTGTATCTAACCCGAATCTGGTCTCCAGAGTGTATCCTATGTTTCCAAACTATGTTTTCTGATCGAAACGATAGGTTACACCACTATGTTCAGAGGAATATACACACCACATCATGTATTTTAAAAACAACACAGATCTAAATGAAATTCCAGCAACATTAAGTTTTTATCATAGAATGAAAATAAATCCGAAATTAACAAAAAATTGATCCTTAATTATCATTAAAGCATAATACTAATCTTAAGATAAATTTCACAGATTTCATGCTTATTACACGAGATTAACAAGTAACCAACAACACCTTAATCAAGAAACAAGCATCATGATCAAGAACCCCTTTTTAAGAACCTCCATGGCATCAATATCAAGATCTAAATCTTATAACATGATTTCTATCCAAAAATCACAGATTTAAATCTAAGGCATGCAACTACAATTCAAGAACCTAATTAGGCAAACAAATTAAGTTATACACTTCAAGATAACCAAGATCGCTCACTTGAGCATTTCTTCGAACACCATGAGGGCACCCTTGCTTCTCCCATGGCCGAGCACCCCTAGGGTAAACCTGAGGTTGTCGACCCACAAAGGGAGGATCCTAGGCCCTCCTCACATAGATCGGCACAAGAACACGGTGATCAAAACTCATGATTTGGCGAAAATCTCAAGAACAAGAAGATGCCTCAAATTGTCTCAAGATCACGAGAAAACCCAAAAAAAGAGAGGTAAAACCACTCACCCGAATAGGAAGGATGACGTGAGGAGAAATCCCGAACAACAGCCCTCGAAATCGGTTTCAAAAGATGGTGAGTTGACTCAAGAAGGGAAAGAGGGGTGGTGGCTCCTCCTCAAGCCGCCGGCTTGAAGAGAGAGGAAGAGAGGGAAAAAGAGGGGCTGGAGGAGAAGAAGGAGGAGAAGAAGGAGAAGAAGGAGAAGGGAAGGACTCAGCGGCTGGCTCTTGAGGATAACGACCGCTCCACAGATGAGGAAGAGGTGCGATTGGCTAGTGGCTAGTGGCTCCTCTTCTTCAACTTGCTTGTGCGGCTCCAATCGGGAGCCGCTAGCCAAGGGGAGGCAGTTTTATACTCCCTCCTTAACCTTAACTCCACTTAACCCTTTATCAAACCCACATCTGCCTCAAGCCGAACCCGAACCCACTAACTTAATTAATCCTATTGTAATCCCATGCTAAATTACAAGCAACCAACATACGCACATCCACATGCAACATAATTAAACAATCATGCTTACACAACATAGAATTAAATAAATTTATCTACGCAAGCAAAATTTCTATAACTCATATTTCTATTTACCCAAGCTCGCACCGGACAATGAGTCAACTCGGCTTGACCTTGAACTAGTCCGCTAGGCTGGCGAACACACACAATAAATGGAAATTAGAATTAATATCTATGATATTACAACTCGATTGCGCGGAAACGTTGTTGCTGTATATAGATGAGTTGAGACTACTGAGTGTTGACTACAGAGTGCAAAAGAGACAACAACCTTTTTATCTTCGAGGACAAGATTGGTTATCTGGCAGATAACTCACTACAACACGAGGTTGTGTGGAGGACGAAACTCTGTGGCTGTGATGTCATAGAGAGGCAAGTTGGTATTTACTGGTAATAGCAAATAGGTTCTTGTTATTTCCAATTCACTGTAGTACTGGTACTCAGATTTCGAGTGTGAAATCCAGAGGACTTATATTGTACATTGAGAGAGTGAATTGGGCATCTGTCCGATGAATGACCCGTAGATTAGGTGACTGGTTTGTCACTGAACCGCGTAAACAAATCTTTTGTGTTTGCGTTGCTTTTTGTTTTGGTTCTTACTTTGCTACAATAGACTAGTGTCAGAGTAGTTGCAACTTCCTATGCATCTGTCCTCTACAGAAGTTCCCTAACCTCTACCTCCACAAGATCCTTGGTGTGTCTCTTATCTTTCTGGCTTCGAATGGAAGGAATGCCAATAGGAAATTCTGTCAATGTTCCTCCACTTCTTGTTGGAACAAATTATGCTTATTCGAAGGCTCGGATGAGAGCATTCATCAAGTCCATAGATGATCGTTGTTGAGATACTATAGAAGATGGCTATACTTGTTGGTGAAATGACCACACTAGAGGGGGGGTGAATAGTGTGTTTACTAATCGATTCGCCTAATTCTGGTTTTAATCGTTTACTTGGTTACTTAGGCAATTTAACAAATCCAATAACAAGCGGAAGCAAAGTTAATATGCTAATTAAGCAAACGCAAGAAGAGGCAATGCAAACACGGTGATTTATAGTGGTTCGACCCCAATGCCTACTCCACTACCTAAGCACCCCGCTTAGGATTTCCAAACTAGTTTAACTAGATTAATTAGTTTCCTTACAATGAGGATTTTACACCGGAAAGTCTCCGCTCTCAAACCAAAGGCACTTCCACACCCGGAAGTATCTTGTCTTCCTACCAAGAGCACTCTCCCACCTCAACCTAAGGACAACTCAAGTAATCCTAGTAAACTAAGTTTACAATGGTGGGTTTAAGTCTTAACACCAAGGCAACCACCAACTCAATCAAACCTAGCAACCTAGGTTTACACAAATGGTATACATTGAAAATAACCAAGAAAATACAATGACAATTGGAGAAATAAACAAATCAAACTATACTTAGCTCCAAAAGAAACTCCCTAGTCCTCTTGATGCCTTGAGAAGATGAATCTTGAAGGTTCAAAGGCTAGATCAAGGTTTTATCATGGAAACTAGGGATTGCAAAGAGGTGGCTCAAGAAATCCTTCAGAGATGATCAAATATGGCTCAATAGAAGCTTGGATAAAGGGTGGAAGGCTTGCTAAGACTTCTATTAATAGGCCTTGAGGAGATGGCATGAAACACCCACCTCAATGGGCAGAAAACTAGTCATTTCCGCCGTCCAATCGCAGGTCCGGTCGATCGTCGGTCGACCAACCAAGTCACCGAAAGGAAACCGCCGCTTTCTGGCACACTTCGGTCGACCGACCGATCAACCAAATTGGCTACTGCCAATTTTCCGCCACATTCGGTTGACCGAATTGGCTACTACCAATTTTCAACCCAATTCGGTCGACCAACCGGTCGATCAAAACTGGAAAAATTAGCCCAGTTTGCTGATTTTTCTACTTGTTTGCTCGTTTCTGGTTCTGTCTTCACTAAGTCTACTTATATAACATTTATTAACTTCAAGTTAATAACTTTAAAACATAAATGTTATATAAGGATTACCCTCCATTTGGATTTAATAAAAATATCTAAAAAATCAAAATCCTTATGAATCAAAATCTAGTTTTTGGGGTCTAGTACAAATTTCTGAAAAATAAAAATTTCCTAATCTCCTGGATCAAATATAAGTAGGCTAAAGGCTTCCAAAAAATCTTTAAAAATACCTCGTTATCTAGTTTCTACCCAAGGACCAATTATCGCCATTTTTTGTGTCAAGAAAATGTCTAGGTCATATAGCCTTTCAAGGAGCTCCCTAGGCTTAGTGAATTTCAGGGTGGTTTTCGGGTTTTCATATTTTGGGGTTCGAGTTTGGTTTTTGGGTTCTTATGCATCATCATGAGGATTTACAATTTATCTAGACACCCTAGACCTAAACTTCAACTTCCCGAAGAATCCCGAGTGTCGACGAGCGTCCTTGCCGATTTCTCTGATTTCTTCGATCGGGGACGTCGTGCGTTAACTGACTTGGAACCTGAAAGATTTCTCAATGAAATAGTAGTTCCATGTTTGTTATCATCAAAACTGAGATTAAGACCAAGGTAGAAAACCTTAGGCCAACAATACTCTTCCTTCACTTGGGACTGAGAAGAAGCCAAAGGACCTATATACTGAAGCAGAAGTTGTTGCTGCCAACTATGATAACAAGGCCCTTAATGCCATTTTCAGTGGTGTGGATCTCTCTCAGTTCAAACTCATCTCTACTTGCACTCTTGCAAAACAAGCATGGGAGATTCTGGAAATAAATCATGAAGGATCCTTGACTCTTCGTAAGTGAAAGGTTGAAATTCTCAATACCAGATTTGAGAATCTGAAAATGGGCAAAGATGAAAGCATCCAAGACTTTCATGGGTATATCAAAGACTTGATGAACAATGCTTCCAACCTTGGAGAACCATTCTCTGAAGAAAAATGTGGTGAGAAAAGTTTCAAGATCCATGCCTACAAAATTTGATATGAAGACTGCTGTTATAGGAGAAGTTCATGATCCCTCTTCCATTACTTTTGGCACCTTGATGGGTAAACTGGAAAATTCTGAATTGGAACTATCTGAGAAGTACTCTTACAAGGTGAAAAGGATAAATATTGCTCTCAATGCTATTGAAGATGAGAACAAGTCTGAAGATTGTTCAGAAGATGAGATGGATGCAGCATATGCTCTTATGACGAAGAATTTCAGAAGATTTCTAAGAGACAAGAACAAACAATATCAGAATGTGCAGTTCAGACAACAGTTTCAACTGCCCAGTTCAACCGGATCCAAAACAAGTTCATCTTTTGGGGAAAATAGAAGAAGTCAAACTTCTGTTGATAGATATGATCTTAAGCAGAAGTTTAAAGGTGTTCAGTTCTTTGAATGCGAAGGATATGGACATGTCAGGTCTGAATGTCCTAATGTATAGAGAAAATTCAAGAAGTCTTGCATAGCTAACTGGAGTGATGATGATGAAGAAGATGAAGCAGAAGAATCTGAGCAAGGAAACTATAGAGCTTTTGTTGCTTGCATAGTCGACACATTTCAAGCCGTTTGTATTCCAGACACTGAGGATGAGGATAACAATATTTAATGTGTTGACAACCGTGAAGAAGCCTACAAAAGTCTAACCTACAATATTCAATGGCCCTCAGAAATCAAAATAAATTTTTGATTGAACAAAAAAAGAAACTCGAGGAGGAAGTCGAAACCTACAAAAGTCAGATTGCTGAGAAATTTGATAGAGAATCCAAGTTGATTTCTGAACTTGAAAAGGTAAAGAAAAAAGCCAGAATGATGAATTCCAATGGTACTCTAAATAAAATTTTGAGTGCAGGAAAATCCCAGTCTAACCATGCTGGTCTTGGATACATAAGTTCGGGACATCAACAATTCACTACTTGGAAGGGGAGAAAAGTGCCCATATGTTTCTACTGCAAGTGTAGAGGACACATAATAGCAAATTGTTTCAAGCTTGCCCACAAACTAAAGAGAAAGAAGCATGGAGACTCTCCTAAATAGAAGTTCAAACAAGTTTGGTGGTTGTTCTCAGCATATGATAGGGAATTCAGAAAAACTAAAAAATATTCAGGAACATGAAGGTGCAACTGTAACCTTTGGAGATGGAAGATATGGAAATGTCTTAGGAGTTGGAATTCTCTATGTTCTAGGAATTCCCAAGTTGAAAGATGTTCTGCTAGTGGATGGTCTCAAAGCAAATCTTGTGAGTATCAGTCAATTATGTGTCCAGAATCTTGATGTCAAGTACAACAAAAATAGTTGCAAGGTCTTTGATAAAAATGGTGATTGTATTATTGAAGGAAGTAGAACTAGAGATAACTGCTATAAGATTGCTTTCTCATGTATCCGTCTTTCTGTTGTTTCCTTTGGTATAAACTTGTGGCACAGAAAGTTAGGTCATGTAAATTACCAGGACCTAAAGAAGTTTGTTAATGCTGGAGCTGTGAGAGGAATTCCTAAACTCACTAGAGAACCTGAGTTGGTTTGTGGCTCTTGCCAAGAAGGAAAGCAAGACAAGATAGTCTCATAAGCAGTTGCAACTGGTGGCAACTTCAAGACCTATAGAACTCCTTCACATGGATTTGGTTGGTCCTAGGCAAGTTGAAAGCATTGGAGATAAAAAATATATCCTTGTTTGTGTAGATGAGATGATTACTCACATTTCACTTGGATAGAGTTATAAGGGAAAAGTCCAATGCCTTCAGCAATTCGAAGTCCTTATGTCTAAGACTCCAGAATGAACAAGAACTTCCTATTCTTAAAGTGATTAGAATAAGAGGTGATCATGAAAGACAGTTTGAGAACGTATCTTTTTCTGAATTCTGTTATGATAATGGTATTCTTCATGAATTCTTTGATTTGAAGACTCCTCAACAATTTTGGTGTTGTTAAAAGGAAGAACCATACTATCCAAGAGATGGATCGGGTTATGCTTAATTCCAAAAAGATCTCTGGAAGATTTTGGGCTGAAGCTATAAATACTGCTTGCTACAATATAAATAGACCATATCTCAGACCATAGACTACAAAAACTCGTTATGAATTATGGAAGGGAAGAAAGCCTAACCTTACATATTTTCATGTCTTTGTTAGCCGGTGCTATGTGCTGAATGATAAGGAATACCCTGGAAAGATGTAAAGCAAAAGTGATGAAGCAATATTCCTTGGATATTCAACAAATAGCAAAGCCTACAAAGTCTACAACAAGCGCACTCAAACTGTTATAGAGTCACCGAATGTGAATGTTGATGAAACACAATTCTACCAGAGTCTAACTGCTAATGAAGAGGCAGTTGGAACTATTGACAAGGCTGCCCAGAGTTCTTCTAAGATAGCAGAACAGATTGTTGAAACTGCTGATGCAATAGACTTTGATACTGACACTGATCAAGAAAAGGAGAGTGCTATTGAGAAGTCTGCAAAAACTCTCAAGAATCATCATTCGAAGAATGTTATTGGTGATATTCATGAAGGAGTCAAGACTAGAAATCAGTCTAAGAAGAGTGATCAAGACATGATCAGATACTCTTACTATCCTTCAACTATTGAACCCAAGAACATCAAGGAAGCTCTAAAAGATGAATTCTGGATCATGGCTATGCAAGAAGAGATGCAATAATTTGTCAGAAATGAAGTTTGGGAATTGGTTCCATTACCTAAAAGTGTCAATATAATTAGAACCAAGTGGGTCTTCAAGAATAAGACTGATGAAGTAGGAAACATCACAAGAAACAAGGTCAGACTTGTTGCTCAAGGCTGCAATCAAGTTGAAGGTCTAGATTATGGTGAAACATTTGCACCTATTGCAAGATTGGAAGTCTATCAGACACCTAGAGCTTGGTATGAAAGACTAACTCAATTTTTGCTTATGAAAGGTTATAAAAGAGGAAAATTTGATCAGACTCTATTCATCAAGAAAAGGTAGTCGCAACTAGTAATTGTTCAGATTTATGTTGATGAAATTGTTTTTGGTTCAACTTCTAAATTCCTTGCTAAACAATTTGTGGATGACATGAAATATGAGTTTGAGATGAGCATGGTTGGAGAAATGAGCTATTTTCTCAGTCTATAGGTCAAGCAATTTGAAAAAGGAATATTCATTTCACAGAGTAAATATGCTAAGATCGAATCTAGTTCACAAGTTTGGACTAGAGAGTTCTAAAGCAATTAGAACTCCTATCTCTACTCATGAGAACCTATGCAAGGATGATGAAGGGAAGAGTGTTGATCTCACTCTCTACAGAAGCATGATTGGCAGCTTATTATATTTGAAAAAGCTAGCAGACTTGATTTATGCTTTAGGGTTGGATTGTGTGCCAAATACTAAGCAAATCCCAAGGAGTCTCACCTTCAAGTTAAGAGAATTCTCAAATATATGAAAGGTACTTTAAATCTTAGACTTTGGTATTCTGTTGATTGTAATCCTTGACTTGCTGGATTTTTAAATGCAGATTGGGTTAGTAATATTAATGACAGAAAGAGTACATCAGACGGTTGTTTTTGTTGGGATGGGAATAAGAAACACAGCGGAAATAGCAATTTTAAAATTCAAAACATCCAAAAATAACGATCTACTTTAGCAACAATTAAGGAATTGAATCTATGAGTAGAATGAGAAGATATACCTCAACTCACGATTGGTATGCCTGCTCATATCCCCATTTTGAGACGCACACGCGCACGTCCTCCAACGTAAGTCCACACCAAGCACCTTGCAACAAAAGGGACAACAAATACAGGAGCTCGTTCTGGCTCAGCAAAGAAACTTTCTCTATTAAAGAATACCTCGCTGTCCTTCTTGTACTCCTCCAAGAAGATGACACATTCGATTTGGCTTCACAAAAACTGAGGAAGGAGGATGTAGATGGCCGGCCATCAATGTAGAGGAGGAGGAGTTATTTGAAGCCTATAAAATTAATTAAAAATTAATTAAATCCATTAAAATATAAAATTTAATTTATCTTTATAAATTAAGAGCCTATAAATAAGAATGATAATGATCTAAATAAACCAATCCCCTAAACAATAGGAAAGAGGTTTATCTAAACAATTCAATTTCTTACTAATTAATAGAATTATTATTTATCTTCATAAATCATATATCTATTAATTTTATGATTTATCTCCATAAATCAAATTCTTATTAATTAGGATTTATCCAAATAAATTAATTCCCAATTAATCAGTTAGGCTCATGGTTAGAAACTAACTTTCCCACCATGTATATTTGATTCAAAATCAAATTACATTTAATTCATAATTAAATATATTCCCAGTCAAGTAGTTAATTAAATATTTAATTCATAATTAAATTTAATCAACTATATGAAATATTATCATGTGTCAATCCCTACAATTTAGGGATGCCCTACAAATTAGGGTTACCGAGAAACTCCTTCCTCGCGCATTCGTTCCTATAGAAAACAACTTTCCTATCATGTCCATAAAAGAGATCCGTAATCGAGTTGTAGCATGTCCATGCTAGTAGACATATAGGCCCAATTCAGACTTTATCTCATAAGGTCTGTTACGAGGTTAGTCTATTGTGTGTGACCCATTGGGCCCCATACTAAGCCAGCAGTGAGTTGTGCATAACGGAGAGTTGAATCCGATAGAATGACTTCTATTCGAATCTTATGAGCCTACACTAAACCCCTTTAATGCGGTCATGAGAGACTCCACTCACAAGTCAAGATTAACGTCTAGCAATGTGTCATGACTAATCGAATAGCGTGAGGTTCAATCTACAAGCACCGAACGCAATTCGGTGATTAGTTACCGTGCAACTAAATCCCTTGGTTACAATGTCCCAAAGTCGGCTAGGGTACGGAAGAAGTGTCAAACCCTAATATCGATTCATATGTATTCCACCCGCCAAGATGTCATTTTAATACTGAAATGTCAAAAACATCTTCATGACTTTCATGTCTACTATAGCAAGAGATTCCCGAGTCAACACTTGTAGGGACACATAGGATATTATCTTCTCTCACTTGGAGTAACCGATTCCTTGTCAGTTGCTCACCTACCTCCATTAATGCTTCCCCTTGTCGAGTAATACCCGGCACATGATGCTGAGGTCCACGTAGGGATATAACCAAAATAATGGGTTGTCACTCACAAGGTAACCATGACAACCTCAGGTCCAAGGACTGCTTGCACCTACCATCACCCGAGGAACATTCTATTGACACTCATGTAAGAATCCATTTTGTGTTCCTCGTGCAAGTCCCTTCAGATAACTCATTCCCTAATGAGTACCTAATTAGTGATCCTACGACTATGAACATTTAGAACATGGGCATCTGGATTCCAAGTCTCATTGGCATGATCTCATCATGGCCTCGGAATCGTTTGCCCGGGTTCATAGGGTTCATCACAATCTTTATAAATAAAGATGCAGCATATGATGAAAAGTTGCCTCATTAAGTTCATTACCCTTGAATAGTCCCCAAACACATCGACATGTGATTGGTTCAAGCGCACTATTCTTTTCAATCTCCTATTTGCACTTTAGCCAATCATCCTGGTCTATGTATACCAAATTTCAGTGGTGATCGAATCTGCTGTTGTGGTAATCATTTTAATCTACATTAATGTCTTTCAATCATCACCACTTTCCAATGACGAGGAGATACTGCCTTTTAAGAAAAGCGACGATTTTCATGGGATCTTAGTTCCTTAACTTTCAGCAACAGTCCTAGTATTGTCATACAATACCGGTGCTGAACTGGCAAACTTAGGAACAGCTCCCAATGAATGTTAAACTCCTTTATCCGATGTTATCCTAAGCGGTAGAGTAAGTAGCAAAGCACAAAACCTTAGTCACCTTATCGGTTACAGTACCCAGCTAGGAACACTTTCCTACTTACTGCACAACCATTAAAGTTACCATCATAGGGTTTCATTATCATATAGAACATCTCTAATCCTTCTCAAGTGCCTGAGAGAGTTCTCCATTTGCTTTTCAATGTTATTCTCTAGTGTTTTGCCCGAAATCTGCTAGATACCTCTCAGGAATAAGCAATATCAAGCAATGTGCAAAGTTGCTAGATACCACTCAGTAATCGATACACAAAGTAAGCAATGGAAAGACAATGATTTATAGTGGTTCGGTCCCAATGCCTACTCCACTACCTAAGCACCCCACTTATGATTTTCAAACTAGTTTAACTAGATTAATTAGTTTCCTTACAATGAGGACTTTACACGAAAAGTCTCCGCTCTCAAACCGAAGGCACTTCCACACCCGAAGGTATCTTGCCTTCCTACCGAGAGCACTCTCCCACCTTAACCTAAGGACAAGTCAAGTAATCCTAGCAAACTAGGTTTACAACGGTGGATTTAAGCCTTAACACCAAGGCAACCACCAACTCAATCAAACCTAGCAACCTAGGTTTACACAAGTGATATACAGTCAAAATAAACAACAAAATACAATAACAATTGGAGCAATAAATCAAAACAAGTAATTAGCTCCAAAAGAAACTCCCTAGTCCTCTTGATACCTCAAGATGACGAATCGATGAAGTTTGCAGGCTCAATCAAGTAGTTGGGGATCAAAGCTAGGGTTTAAGAAGAATCTCGCAATAAAAGCTTTAAGATTGATCAAAGATGGCTCAATGAAGGTTGAGATGATAGAGGAAGGCACTCAAGGGCTAGTATATATAAGCCCCAAGAAGAGAGAGCCAAAATAGCTCTCCCAACGAGCTAATTTCTGCTTGTTGGCGATGCCTGATCGCTTGCCGGTTGATCGTCGGTCGACTGACCGAGCGACTGAAAGCATTCTGCTCATTTTGGGCATTTGTCGATCGACCGGAATGCCTTCTGCCTGATTTTTTCTTCAGCCGATCGACTAGTCGTTCGACCGAATCTGGGCTGGGCTAATTTTTTGCTTGTTTATTTTCTGCTCGTTTGTTCGTTCCTGGGTTCCGTCATCGATAAGTCTACTTATATAACATTTCTTAACTTCAAGTCAATAACTTTAAACCATAAATGTTATATAGGATTACCCCCCATTTGGATTCAACAAAAATATCTAAAAAATTAAAATCCTTAAGAATCAAAATCCAACCTTTGGGGTCTAGTACAAATTTTCGAAAACTAGAACTTTTATAATCTCCCGGGTCAAATATGGGTAGGCTAAAGGCTTCCAAAAAATCCTTAAAAATATCTCGTTATCTAGTTTTTACCTAAGGAACAATTATCAGGACTTTTGGTGCCAAGAAAATGTCTAGGCCATATAGCCCTCCAAGGAGCTCCATCGGCTTAGTGAATTTCAAGGCCTTTTCTAATTTTCCGAATTTTCGTGTTTTGGGGTTCGAGTTTAGTTTTTGGGTTTCTTTGCATCATCATGAGGATTTACAACACATTCTAAACACCCTAAACCTAAACTCTCTATTCCCAACGAAATTCGAGCGACGACGAGCGTCCTTGCCAGTTTCTCTGATTTCTCTAATTTTTTCGATCAGGGACGTCGAGCGCTAACCTATATGGAACCTGAAAATGATTCTCCATGAAATATTAGTTCCATGTTTGTTATTATCAAAACCGAGATTAATACCAAGGTAGAAAATCTTATGCCAACAAAAGCATCGCATGATGGATCCCACTGCCGAAGCATAATGGATCTCACTAATCTTTTATCTTTCCTCAGGTGTCTTAGCAGACATCATTTTAGAAAGACTGATGCAATCACTCTTAGGCAAGTAATCTCTTTTACTACCTTTGAATATCAACATACATGGGCTGGGGTAAACCAGGCATCCTTTCATACCTATCCACATAGATCCTAATATCAAGCATATACTTTCCCAGATGTACCATAAAGGATCAGTATGGGAAATAACTGGAGCATGAGAATGCTTTTCTCACTAGTATGTCATACAATATCACTACACTCCCACTAAACACCTTGTGTACACAAGGTTCATCCATATTTTTGATAAAACCCCTTTTGACTATCTCATCAAAATAGATGTTTCATCTCTTCAATGCTAGTTGTAGTCCATAAATAGACCTCTGTAGCTTGCATACCTTACTTGGTCCAACCGAGGATACGAACTCCTTTGGCTATGTCATATAGACTTCTTCATAACAGAAGAACGTAGTCTAGACACCCACTAGCCAGATCTCGTATTCATAGTACGCACCGATGGCTAGCAGTATCATGATGGACTTGAGCGTTGGAGCTTGTAAGAATGTCTTATTATAGACAACCTATTGTCTAGGTAAGATCTCATTCACAGCCAGTCTGATCTTATAGGTCCACACCTTGCCAGCTGCTCAGATCTTTCCCAAAGATCCACCTGCACCATTATAGGTCATCCTTTTGCATTACTAGAATTGTCGTCATCACCGACGGCTCAAGTCGTGGATGAACAGTCAGTGACAACTATCACGAACGACATTAGCCGTGAAAAAATGCTGTCACTGATGTGCGCATCTCAAATAAGTTGTGACGGTCTCTCCCGGCCGTCACAAGTATTCATCAGCGACAGCCACGGGCGTTGTCACCGATTTAAACACATCAATGACGGCTGTAGATAGCTGTCACTGATACAAACATATCAGCCACGGCTTCGGGCCATCGGTGAAACTATTAGCAACCGTGATATTTCATGATGCCTAGGCCATCAGCCATTTACGATAAGCTTTCAGCCATGGCTTAGTGACGGTCGACTGTGGGCAAGCCATGGCTGAAGGTATATCCTGTAACCGAAAAAAATAAAATTTTATAAATTCTTGTATACAATGATATTTATAGATTATAATCTATTTTCAATCACAGATTACAACAAGAAAACATCATACACATGCATTTGAAACCAAACATATAAGTTTTATATAAATATCATCAATCTAAGCCTCAAACCGGAGGCAAACAATTATCAAAATATCATATATATACAACCATAAGTATATAAACAACTATCAGTATACAAACAAGTATCAAAATACAATAAACCAAAATCTCACGGCTATGGTGGAGGCAGTGGAAGCAGTGGAGTCGACAACGACAAGGTCGGGAGTGTCGACTGGGTCGAGGAGGACAACGGCTGCGACATCATTGGTAGAAGGCCAGAGTGAGACGCAATCTGAGTGAGGAGTGTTGCCTACATGTTCTACATCGTTTGTCTCAACTCTTCATTCGTCCATCTCTGCTCCTCCATCGGTAGCCTCTACTCCTCCATCGCTTGTCTCTCTTGGGTGAGCTCTGACTCCAAGGCTGCTATTCGGCTCTAGTCCTGCGCCCGGGATGTCGAGGGTCGCTCACCCACAGCCGGAGGGGTCGGTGCCCCAAGTGGCCCGAGCACGGCGCGTGCATGGCCATTGTCTGCAAAGCCATAAACACGGCCGTGCTCCCAGCCACCTGCGGCCTCCACCCAAGCTCCTGTGTCGAACTTCTCCGGTGTGCCTCCACGCTCGATCACAGTCCTCGTGTATGTTTCCTACACGTGTTTATATTTTAAATATATATAAACTATAAATAAATATTGTGTAAATCAAAAAGACATAAATACTTACCATTATGATGGAGGCTCTGCTATGAACGTAGTCCCCCGCTCCTCGTCGACGATGGTGAGTGCGCTCAAACACCTCCATCATCGACGGGCGTTGGACGGTTCCGTCCTCCGCCACACACGTCTTACATTAGAAAACAAATACATTTGTATCATTATACACAATATATAATTTAATTAAAAATAATTAAATTATACATACCATACGACGCTCATGAACTGCAAAAGACACGGAGCCACTAGTGTGGCGCGCCCCCATGTCGTCCCCCCCGGACATGCGGTTTCTCAACGCAGTCTGGGAGACCTCCTGCCACTCAAGCGAGGCCCACCGATCAACGAGCTGGTCCCACACAGGGCCAGGAATCCACTCGGGGGCGTGTCCCCGAGTCTGCCCTATCTGTGTGGCCCCCAACCATCTCATCATAGTCTGACAGGCCTACTGAAGCAGCCCGTTATAGCGAGTGCGGGCAACACGCTCCCATGCAGCCTCAACAAAAGTGGTCAGGTCCTCTGGCCATGTATAATGAGCCTGCAAAAAAAATTTATTATTCTCGATCAATATTTAACATTAACATTAATTTAATAAATATACTTATCGAGAACTCTCATCACAATAAATCCATATGCTCACGAGGCACGTGAGACCATGTAGGCCACGCCCCGTCCATAAACTTCTGGATCGTCCCCGCTATCGTGCGGGGGACGTCCTCCTGCTCAAATTCGCACCCAATATTAATTCATATTATGATATTTTGAATTATAAATAAATTATAAGAAATAACTAATGCATATACTTGCCATCTTCCACGCACACTAACTGCTCTGCGCAGTTCTCCCTCGGGTGGCGGAGGGAGATTTTTGTTAGGCCCTCATGGCCTACGTCTGGAAGACGATGGTCCTCGATCTGCGGATGGCGGCGGAGGGATGGTAGCCGGAGGTGAGGGGATAGTGGACGGATCAGGTGGGGGGATGGTGGCCGGAGGTGAGGGGATGGTGGCCAGAGGTGGGGGGATGGTGGTGGAAGGCGAAGGGTCAGTGGGTACAGGTGGGGCGGGTGGTAATCGTCGGTGGGTAGTCCTACGAGGAATGCCTCCTCGAGAACTGATATCTCGAACCATAGTTGTAAAAAATTAATATAATTAGATTATATATAATAGATTAATAGATATATTTAATAATTGAATATATACTTCACATTTACAATTATTCATCATCGTCATTATCATCATCCATGTAATACTCTTCTTCTTGTTCTTCTGTATCGGAATCTTGAAAATCTTCTTCTTCTCCCTCATCATCATTTTGTCCTTCCTCAACTTCATTCTGTCCTTCCTCAACTTCATTATCATCATCATCAACGTACTCTATTTCCAATTGAACTAACTCTGTGTCATCATCCTCTAGTTTTGGACTAACTCGTTCCACTTCGAAAGGATCCTCTTCTTGATAGAAGTCATCTGCTGGCTCAATCTCTCCAACTATCGAGTAAATTTTTCCTTTGGCCTTAGTCTTACAGACTACACGCCAATCTGCCTTGTCTTTCTTTTGAGATGGATACTGCATATAATATACTTGTTCACCTTGAGATGCCAATATAAATGACTCATTTGAAGCCTGCAATCTGATCAAACGCAACCCCGCTGATATTGTAATTGGACTTGATGTTCAGGAGTTGCGTCATTGCCGGAACTCTTGTATAATTAGGATAATTCTCATACAAAGGTTCATCGGTAGCTTTCAATATCTCGTAAAATTTTGAAAAATTCTGCAGCCTCCTTATTCGGCAATTCAATTTGTATCGCAGGTTGTTCTTCAGTGACTTCAACTGTCGTAGTATCTGGTGGCACTACCGTCTTAGTAACTGACTCAACTTTATCATTTAAATGGAATTGTCCTCCAAGACTATCCAGAATCATTGTTCTATAACGATTAGGTGGATTCGAAGAAGAAACACCAGTAGAAGAAGATTCACCATGAGTTTGGACAACACGATTGCTCGGCGTCCCGACTTGATGTGACTCCCCATGAGAATTCCATAGAAAATATCTTGGTGTGAATCCTTTTATATACAGATGCATTGTGATAGTTTCTCGATCCAAAAATCTTATGTCCGAACATTTCTGGCACGAACATCGGATTTTATCACCACTAAGGATTTTTTTATTCAAGTAGGTGAAATTTAAGAAGTAAGTTATGCCTACTCGAAATTCGTCCATTATAGCTCCATGATGAATTCATCGGTACATCCAACTTCGATCGCCCGACATGTTCTGTCAAAAAGTTGGCAATATTTTTAGGTAATATCTTTAGGTGGGATGGTCCTATTCCATTCGGGATTCATGTTATTTATATTGCACTTAGAATTTCATTTAGTCATTAACTTCATTCTAAATTTTGGCAGCATCTCCCTATAGTTCTCCAAATATGCATATCATCTAGGCACGTCTCGAGAACAAGGGAGATATAAACCAAAATTTAAAAATGAATAATGACTGAAATAAATAAACTAAGTGCATTATAAATAACTATGTTCTCAAATTATCCAATTAGGGACAATTCAAGGGTTGTACGTCGTATAAAAGATCATTTACTTCGTTTAACGAACAAACAACCCCCGAACGGATCTAAGGTTTTGTAAAATTAAACTTGACACGTCGATGCGTACGTGAAATGTATCAACTTGTCTTGATTTTTTTCTAAATTTGTGGATGCCGGTGCGAGTCCACATCAGACGATTTCGTGTGAGTCCAAAGTGGATGATTTCGGCACGAGTCCACAGTAGATAATTCTACGCGAGTCCAAAGTGAATGATTCTGGCGTGAGTCCATCCATTGTGGACGATTTCGGTGCGAGTCCACCATGGATGATTTGGCCGTGAGTCCAAAGTGGACGATTTCGACGTACACGAGTCCATCCATTATGGACGATTCCGGCATGAGTTCACGATGGATGATTTGACCACGAGTCCAAAGTGGACGATTCCGGTGCGCGCGAGTCCAAAGTGGATGATTTCGGAATTATAATTACACCCAACTAAAATTAATCCTAACATTTATTCTACCCTAATTAAATCTAATTAACAAATAATTAACAATAATTAACAATAATTAAATCTAATTAAAAACTAATTAATCTAATTTTTTAAAAAAATAATAGTAATTTTACTAATTAAATCTAAAATTAACCCTAGCATTAACTAATTACAACAATTAACAATAATTAACAATAATTAATAGTAAATAAATCTAATTTAAAACTAATTAATCGAATTTAAAAAAAATAAAAACAAAAATATTGGCCGACGTCGGCCCGGAGAGGGGAGAGGGGATCGAACTCACATGGTGGCGGTGAAGAGGGGAGAGGGATCGGCGATGTGGGCGAGGGAGCAGGCCAGCGGCGGCGCGGGCGAGGGAGAGGGGGAGAGGGATCGGCGATGAGGGCGAGGGAGAGGGGGAGAGGGGGTGGGGGCGTGGCAAGGGCGAGGGTGAGGGAGCAGGCGGCGAGGGCGAGGGCGGTGTCTCGACGGTGAGAATGATTGCAGCGGACGGTGACGATCGGCGATGAGGACTCGGTCGGCAGCGGCGGAGAGAGAAGAGAGCGGGGGAAAGAGGAAGGGTCAAACGCGAACAGAAATAAAAAGATTTTTCACCGACGGCCGAGGGGCCGTCGATAAACCGTGGACAACTAATAATAGCATCAGCGACGGTTGCGTAGCCCTCTGTCAGTCATCGATGACGTGTTTTTTATTTTCGCACCGCATTCGCGCCATCAATTAATAAGCGATGGCTGCTTCTGGCCGTGGCTAATTACTTACTTATATCACTGACGACCCTTTCGCCCCCTCTAAGTTGTCGCTACTAGGTTATTTCATTTCACACCCCGTGCACGCCATCACCTATGAGCGACGGCATTGGGCGACCGTATACGAGCCGCAACTGATTGGGTTACATCAGCCACGGCCCCTGCGGTCGTCGGAAAGCCGTGAATGATTCTGATAGCCCAGGCGGCCGTCGGTGAGCCCCGTGGCTGATAGCTAATATTCTAGTAGTGTTGGAGTCGGTCAACCAAAGTCCGTACTTGGTTTGCGTCCAGTTTGGATTTGCATAATACCACCACATGGTGTCAACACATTTGACCATTAAGAGATCGTGGATTGCCTGAGTCTAGGTCATACCCTATGGCTAGATATCACTCAGGCAGTCTACGCAGTCTTCTAAAAGAGTGATGGAAAGTAATAATTTCATGAATTGGTTTAACCTGTGAACTTTCCACTGGTTGTTGCGATTTTATTCGTGGTTACTGAACTTCACCAAGTTCAACATATCTTCTAATCCCACTTTCCTCGACAAACTCCTTTTCTCAGAAAGTGGTGACAAAACACCCTTTGTTCAGTTGGGAGAACTTGATACCCAAAACACTTTTTAGGGAATGCCTTAAAGTTTGCACTTGGTCAAGTTTCTCATATGCTAGACAACCCCAAATCACGAGAGGTCTCTGACTTAGTTTCTTGTCATTCCATATCTTATATGGTGTATCAGAGACAAACATAATTATGGCCGATACAATGGCTTATCCCTTGAAAAGAGATTGGAAGCTAAGTATCTTTACTTCAATCCAATTGAAGGTCTATAATACCTTTTCAAATATGTTTCTTTAACTTCACCTTCATACTCAAACGATTCAAAGGTATTGGGTTTGTGCCAAAACAGGTGGACGTACTCGTGCCTAATCATACCGTAGGAGTATCCTTTTCTGGCTTGAGTTGTTATCGGCCTGTATACACCTATGTTGGCCAACTCTAATCAACTCAGCGAGCCTTTCGCCAGGTCTGGTGAACATAGATTCGATCATAATCTCCTTGAGACACACTACTCAAGTTCTGACTGTGATTCATAATCGCCCAAAGTCATAAAATCCAGAAGTAGGTGAGGTTAATTTTATCTCTTTGTGTGTTCATACAAAAATGTTTATCATTAACATTCAAAACCATTAAACCAATTGAGACGTGTCCAGTCGCAAATAACTCATCAAAATGGATCATGCAGCAACTATTGCCTTTTAAAGAACTTTTCACAACCTTGTTCAGACTACAAAGAAAAAATGACGTTCTTTTATCAACACTGGAGCAAATCAATTATACAATTCAATGGTCTTTGCTGATTAGCATACTTATATAATAGTTTCCTACGGCTAAGGTTGCAACTCTTGCGCCTATCGCCTTTCCGAAGGTGGTAGTTGCCTTTTGTCAAGTCTTATACTTTTCTTCTTCTCCTGCAACATCTTGAGATGATGATTGATATCAAATACCTAGTATCAAATACCGTAAAGTAGAGTTTAATGACCTTTTTTTTTTTATAACGTACGCACCTAAAGTAGCGGTTTCAAAAACCATCTTCAGTTTTAACTCTGCAAAATACTCCTTGCAGTTGCACTTCTAGTGGCCATCTTTAC
Organism: Canna indica; assembly: GCA_034359265.1. Taxonomy (NCBI): domain Eukaryota; kingdom Viridiplantae; phylum Streptophyta; class Magnoliopsida; order Zingiberales; family Cannaceae; genus Canna; species Canna indica. Next base: position 45,352,768 of record CP136898.1, read on the forward strand.
CACAATGGTAGCAGGTGCCACTGGGAACAACTATCCCTTTCTTCTTGATATTTCTCATGGGTTTCACAGTTCTCTTTTTCACTATGTTCTTAATAGAGTACAACTATGCCTCGGAGACATCTTCCACTAACAAGACTATGTCCTTATCCTTCATTAGGCGGGACTCAGCAGTCTTCAACATATTAAGGAGCTCGAGAAGCGAGACATACTGCTTGTTTATATGGAAGTTATCAACAAACTGTGAAAATAAATTTGGGAGGGATTGGAAAGTCCTGACTTAGTTCCCTGTCCATGGAGAACCCCAAACTCTCTAACTCCTCAATCAAATTAATTTGTTTGAGGACATGGCCCATGGGTCTCAACAAGAGTGTTATCCTCCATTTTGGCATGAGAGAGTTGTTTAGATAGCTTGTACCTAGTTGTCCTCATATGTAAACCATACAACAACTTGAGGTGATCGAGGATAGCTTCGGTATCCAAATGTACATGCTACTTTTGCAACTCATCGAACATTGATGCCAGCATTATGCATTGAATAGTCGTGCTATCTTCACTCCAAATTTCTTACAGCTTCTCATAAGTCGTCCTCTCTTCCTCGGTGTAATCCCCTTCCCCAAGTGGTGGCATCGGTCCTGAAGAATCAAGAATGTGAGATAGATTCTCATAAATGAGGACGATCCTCAAATTTCGCATCCAATCGACATAATTTGGTCCAATTAATTTATTTTCATTGGTGAAGCAATCTAACAACGGTAAAGGTGACATGATATGGTACAAAGAAATAAAGACATGAATGAGCATATATTCTACATGCATGTTTATTGAGATCTTTTAATTAATCATGTCTCCCACTAATTTTCACGGTTCCAAAATACCCTCCAGTTTGGAAGTGGGAAGCCCTCATTGGTAGACTTCCTTAGGGGAAAAATGGAACCCCACTTCTCCTACTCGGGTCTTGCATGTAACACGACAAACCCTAATAGGTCCATGGGTAGGTAACTCTTTACCGATCAGATCACTATGTGACTTCCACAAGTTTTTGCCTCTAGGGCAACCAAGGCCTTGTGTGTGCACAACAAACCAAGGAGCCCTAGTTGAGTTGGACCCATCGTTCGTATGCCCTAGCGAGAAAACAACCACCCTTGAGTGTAGCTCAACAAAGTAAGTCATATTCAAGCCAGTAGCAGAGACACAAAAGGGATATGTGTCATATGAGGTGCAACGTGTCTATAAGCACAAAAGACCTTGTGTGTGCACAACAAATCTGTTGTGACAATAGACACACTTGTCCCTCATAACGATGGATAGTGTGACCGATATTCTTAATATCTTAGCCATTCGGACTCAATATTATTGGAGGGTTTCTTTATGCAATTATAATTTATCTAAGCAATCAACAATTGAAGAAAGAGCAATAAATAAAAGCATAAAGTAAATAAGGATGATTTTGGAAGTTCTAAGGGTTCCACCCGAGGCATCGAGCGAACCAAGGCCATCATCCTAGGGTTTTTAGGGAGCTCCGTCTCGCTAAGGCGCTGCCCAAAATCACCTTGTAGGTTGCTGGTTCCATCAGTGCCTTCCCGGGGTTCAAGCCGTCTTCAACATGGCGCCGAACACCTCCTCTCCGCGCGTGCACCAAAATGGGGCAGCAAGCGTGCTCGTCGTGAATCTGCCCATAAACTTCTAATTTTACATAACTAAAAGACTAAAAGAAGAAGACCCCAAAAAAACCTTGGGGAGAGGTTTAAGAAGAGGGAGAAAAGGATTACAATAAGAATTCTCAAGAGGAAGGCAATGGTACGCAGACCTATTTAAAAATTACAATGCTGATATTTCATAAATTTACAAGCAATCATCACAACCACGTTTTACACAGTCACATACACACAGGGCTCATCCATAATCATTCTTTCATGCATCACATCATATATGAAAACGAAAGGAAAAAATAGAATCCGATCATGTTTCCACCCAAAATGGTCCAAACAACACATGCTGAATTTTTTCGGTTCTCGGGGCTGTTCAACCATGAACCCACGGGATTTTTTAGTTTAAATTATATCCAAAATCAATATGGATAGTAGGCTTCCACCTCAATTCATCATATGAACCGTGGAGCCAAGAAAATGACTCAAAAAACCCTGAAAACTAACACTGTGCAGCATGACGTTTAGGGAGCAAACGGTGCGTAAACGTGACCAAAACTCGAAATAAAATTTCCAAAATTTTGCTAAAGGTGGTTCTGATACCACTATTGGGATGGGAATAAGAAATACAGTGGAAATAGCAATTTAAAAATTCAAAACATCCCAAAACAGCGATCTACTTTAGCAACAATTAAGGAATTCAATCTACGAGTAGAAGGAGAAGATATACCTGAACTCGCAGTTGGTATGGCTAAACCTATCACCGATTTGAGACGCACACACGCAAGTCCTTCAACATAAGTCCACACCAAGCACCTCACAAAAAAATGGACAACGAACACTGGGGGTCGTTGTGGCTCAACGGAGAAGCTTTCTCAATCCTAAAATCCACCAAGGCAAGGCCGATCCTTCCACCAAGAACCGGGCACCAAAGAGGGAAGGAGAGAGGATGAGAAAACAACGGAACGAGAAGGTAAATGAAAGAATACCTCGTTGTCCTTCTCGGACTCCTCCAAGAAGATGACACCTTCGATTTGGCTTCACAAAAACCGGGAAAGAAGGATGTAGATGGCCGATCACCAATGGAGAGGAGGAGAAGTTCTTTGGAGCCTTTCTCTTCAAGAAACCTCTACAAAATTAAGTTCTTAATCTTCTCCAAGAAGATGAAGAACCAATTAACCAATCCCTCCTATGGGGTGTTCGGCCACAATTTATACAGAGGGAGGGCGGCTACTAAAGTAGATCCGGTTCCCCTAAAAATCTCTCCCCGGAATTCAAAATTTCGGAGTTTACCGCCAAAAATAATTTATATTTTGATGGCTTCATAATAAATTCGAAATTAATTAAATCCATTAAAATATAAACTTGAATTTATTTTCATAAATTAAGAGCCTACCAACAAGAATGATAATTATCTAAATAAACCAATCCCCTAATGTAAAACAGGTATATCTAAATAGTTCAATTTCTTATTAATTAATAGAATTATGATTTATCATCATAAATCATATATTTATTAATTTTATGATTTATCTTCATAAATCAAATTCTTATTAATTAAGATTTATTCAAATAAATTAATTCTCAATTAATCGGTTAGGCTCATGGTTAGAAACTAATTTCCCACCATGTATATTTGATTCGAAATCAAATTATATCTAACTCTTAATTAAACATATTCCTGGTCAAGTAATTAATTAAATATTTAATTCATAATTAAATTAAATCAACTACATGAAATATTATCATGTGTCAATCCCTACAATTTAGGGATGCCCTATAAATTAGGGTTACCGAGGAACTCCTACCTCGCGGATTCATTCCTATAGGAAACAACTTTCCTATCATGTCCTTAAAAGAGATTCGTGATCGAGTTGTAGCATGTCCATGCTAGTAGACATATAGGCCCAATTCGAACTTTATCTCATAAGGTCTGTTACGAGGTTAGCCTATTGTGTGTGACCCATTGGGTCCCACACTAAGCCAGCAGTGAGTTGTGCTCCAAGAACTCCTTCATTGCGCATTTGTTTATATAGAAAACAATTTCCCTATCAAGTTCGTATATGAGATATGTGATCGAGTTGCAGCATGTCCATGCTACTAGACATATAGGGCCGCATTCGAACTTTATCTCATAATGTCCGTTACGAGGTTAGCTTATTGTGTGTGACCAATTGGGCCCCACACTAAGCCAATAGTGAGTTGTGCATAACGGAGAGTTGGATCCGATAGAATGACTTCTATTTGAATCTTACGAGCCTCCACTAAACCCCTTTAGTGCGGTCGTGAGAGACTCCTTTCAGAAGTCAAGATTGACGTCTAGCAACGTGTCATGACTACCTAGATAGTGTGACGTTGAATCTACAGGGATCGAACGCCCTTCGGTGATTAGTTATCGTGCAACTAAATCCCTCGATTACAATGTCCCGAAGTCAGCTAGGGTACGGAAGAAGTGTCAAACCATAATATCGATTCATATATATTCCACCCGCCGAGATGTCGTATCAATAATGAAACATTAAAAACATCTTCCTGACTGTCATGTCTATCCTGGCCAGAGATTCCCGAGTCGAGACTTGCAGGGGCACATAGGACATTATCTCCTCCCACTAGGAGTAACCGATTCCATGTTGGTTGCTCACCTACCTCCATGAATACTTTCCCATGCCTAGTAATACCCGGCATATGACGCTGAGGGACACATAGGGATATAACCAAAGCAATGGGTCGTCACTCACAAGGTAACCATGACAACCTCAGGTCGAAGGACTGCTTGCACCTACTATCACTCGAGGAACATTCTATTGACACTCATGTAAGGATTCCATTTTGTGTTTCTCGTGCAAGTCCGTTCAGTGAACTCATTCCCTAATGAGCACCTACACTTGTACATAAATGACGACTCATAGGTAACTGTGAGATCAACTACCCCTTATCGTATAGGGCATGTACCAAGTGCACTAGTCTATCCGAAATCACCGATCCCCTAATTGGTGATCCTACGACTATGAACATTTAGAACTTGAGCATGTAGATTCCAAGTCTCACTGGCATGATCTCATCATGGCCTCGGAATCATTTGCCCGGGTTCATGGGGTTGATCATAATCTTTATAAATAAAGATGCAACATATGATAAAGTTGTCTCATTTAGTTGATTACCCTTGAATAGTCCCCAAACACATCGACATGTGATTGGATTAAGGGCACTATTCTTTTCAGTTTTTATGTTGGATCAAATCTTTCGGTCTGGTTAAGCAAGAAACGAAATTCTATTTCTCTTTCTTTAGCAGAGGCAGAATATTTGGCAATAGGCAGTTGCAGTACGCAATTATTTTGGATGAATAGTATGTTACTTGAATATGGTCTCAATCAAGAAGAAATGATGCTTTATTATGATAACATGAGTGTTGGGATGGGAAGATAAAGCACATCGGAAAAAGCAATTTAAAAAATTCAAATCATCCCGAAAACAACAATCAACTTTAGCAATCTTTAAGAAATTCAATCTACAAGTAGAAGGTGAAGATATACTTTATACAACGGATGGTATGGTTGCTCCTATCCTTGTTTCAAGACGTCCAAGCGCACGTCCTCCGAGGAAGGTCCACACCAAGCGCCTTGCAACCAAGTGGCAGCGAACACCTAGACTTGTTTCAAGGGGCAGCGAACAACATGTGATTGGCTCAAGGGCACTATTTCTTTCAATGAGTACTATCAATACTTCAAAAATTGTATTGTGCATTCACGTGCTAAACTCTTTGATTTAAGATCAAGATTCTAGTTGAAAGGAGGTAGTTGAAACTGGTATTCACTGCAACTGATAATAGTCATTTACGCGTATGCTCTCTTTTATGGAAGCAAGGATTGGATAAGGGTGCACCTTTCATCTCAAAGGCTATTAGTGCAGCGCAGTCTAATATCTTGATTTCTGCCCAAAGACCGTGTGTCATGTCATAGATTTTTCTTCTTTTAAATGGGATATTTGAAGAATCTCTAAATCTTCCTTGGACAGTGTGTTACATGATGGATAATTTGGTTTTCAAAATATTATTCTCTCTCATAATCAATTTTCAACTGGCGTTTCTCTTGTAACCGTAACTTCACCATTGAGTTTTCTGCCGGAGGCTGTACTTTAATGAGAATGTGAATAGATATGTCATCATTTAAGTCTATTTTGCATTGCAACTCGGTTCAATTTCATTGGATCTTAATTGACAGCCTCACTCCTCTTTCATTCTACATTTCATTTAAGCCGAGTTTTTGAAGAGCCGCCGCCCCTTCTTCCTCTTGTTATCTTGATGGATTCTTGAATCTTGATTCTTTATGGTAACTCTTGTTATTAATGGTTCTTGCCTCATGGTAGAAGAGAAGGATTAGGAATTAGGGTGTGCTGCCCCCTTCCTAAAGGATTCCCTAGGGACTCTAAGGTTCGGGCAGCCCTATTAACACATGTAGGAGATCTTGTGACTTGTTTAAACATTGAGATTACACATTAGGGGTATTTTCATATGTCATTAGAACATACACAAGGGTAAAGACTTATAATTGGGAAGAATATGGAACTTAGGGTCAATTAGAGACACATAGACTTAGGATTAATGTTGTGTGAGGTGACCCTATGGAGGACTTGTAGGGCCGAACCCCCCTTGCTCTTAGAGCACTTGGGTAAGGGGGGTAGGCCGGCCCTAGGAGGTGTGGTTAGGGTCACAAGAGGTTGGTCTTCTATCATATATGCTCGCTATATTTAGTACTTTGTGTAAGGGTTCTCTTTGACTAATACTTTTATTGCTTACATATTCTATTATCTAGATTAATGCCTATATCATGTGCTTCTGATGTTATGCAGGTTGAGATGTACTTAAATTCTCGTGGCATGATTTATGAGATGCACTGATATGATGTTATGCATATTCATGGCCTATGTGTATTATGTTTCATATTTATGTGGCATGAACATTATTACTTATAGACATGTGATATGTGATGTATGGCATGAGGAGATGGAGAGGCCGAGGTATGATCATAGCATATTTTTATATATCTGTTATGCGGATGGATTATTCATCTTAGTATGCTATGTATGTGGTACACTGGCTGGTCACGCCGGGTTTGGGGTGTGACACATGACTACTTTCAAGTGTACTATGGCCAAAGATTCTCGAGTCAACACTTGGAGGGACACATAGGACATTATCTCCTCTCACTAGTAGTAATCGATTCTATGTTGGTTTCTCACTTATCTCCATGAAAGCTTCCCCATATCCAGTAATACCCGGCACATGATCACGGTGAGGCCCACGTAGGCGTAGAACCAAAGCAATGGGTCATCACTCACAACGTAACCATGACAAACTCAGGTCCAAGGACTGCTTGAACCTACTATCACCCGATGAACATCCTATTGACACTCATGTAAGGGTTCCATTTTGTGTTCCTCGTGTAGGTCCATTCAGTGAACTCATTCCCTAACGAGCACCTTCACTTGTACATTAATGACGACTCATAGGTAACTTTGAGATCAGCTACCCCTTATCGTATAGGGCATGTACCAAGTGCAATAGTCTATCCGGAATCACCGATCCCTTAATTGGTGATCCTACGACATGGAACATTTAGAACATGCGCATTTGGATTCCAAGTCTGACTGGCATGATCTCATCATGGCCTCGGAATCATTTGCCCGGGTTCATGGGGTTCATCGCAATCTTTATGAATAAAGATGCAGCATATAATGAAAAAGTTGCATCATTAAGTTGATTACCCTTGAATTGTCCCTAAACACATTGAAAGGTGATTGACTCAAGGGCACTATTCCTTTCACCTATAATAGGCTCATGCAACCTTGAGGTTCTAAATCGTAGGCAAATTGTGGCCTTTCGGTTTTCAACCAATAGGAAGGGTTGGAGATCTATTTTTCAAATATTTCATATTTAAATATCTGTTTGATTCATTTTGATATCATGTTAACTCATTTGAAATAAATCTTTACCATCTAGCATAGGTTGAGATTTTTAAATGAAACTTTGCATTTAACCTTTGCTATTTAGTACGTTAGCTTGCTTGTTGGTATATGATTTCATTATGATACTAATAAAGCCTACTTGCAAGTTGAGAAAATGGAAAGAAAGTGAAAATTTTAAAATTTCTCAAGAAATGAGGAATCAGTTTCATTTGGGCAAAATTCTTGAATAACACCTCTATTTTCTTGATTAAATGATTTCTCTATGCTCATGAATGACTTGGCATGATAATTGATTGAAATCTCATGAGTATATAAAATTTTGATACTTAGGCAATTTCATGTCATCTAGTTTGAATGAAATGTGCTCTAGGTAGAAATTCATCTTAGAGACTTCATTTTAAGTTGAAACTTAATGAACATATTTGAGTTTACTCATGATTTGCTTCCATGTGTTTAAAATTAAAAAATCATGTGTAGATGGATAAAATGATAACTAGCTCACCTTAGGAGACTCAAAATTGAAAAAGTTTTACCAAAGTCAACAAATTGAGTTAGAAATTTCATCTTGAGCTCAAATTTCACAAACATGTTTATATTTACTCATTTTAGGTGTCTATTTGTCTATGTTTAAAAACCATGAGTAACGGTTAAAATTTGATACTTAGAATTTCATGATAACATGCTTGTTTTTAATGAAATCATGCTAAGGTGATACTTTGACCAAATGACTTTATTTTTAGTTCAAAGTTGACATACATGCTTTTCATGATCATATCATGGTATCCGGAAAGTTTGAATTAAATCTGAGAACTTTTGAAAAAAAATCTAATATTTACAAAAATGCCACTAGATTTTAGTTATTTTTAGAAAAATGCAAAAAAATGATTTTTGACTAATTCTTGAAACTGCATTTTTAGTAAAAAAAATCTAATTTCTTCAGTAAAAATTTCAAAATATTTTAGTAAGAATATAATTTGATATGGATTTTTGAAATTGAATTTCAAAACTTTAAAGTATCATTCTTCCGAAGTGTTCATTTTTCCGATACTTTGATTTTTGCTCCAACGTTAAAATGAGACTTCAAGTATGATATCATAACTCTATTTTTGGTCTCGTTCTCACTATTACCCAATAAAAATCATTTCTAAAATGGTTTTTGATATTTTGACCAATACTTGCAAATATCAATGCTTGAGTTTATTAGATATTTGATTTCCGGATTTAGATTTTAGTTATCATTCCTTGCTATCATGTATGATTTAGTCTCATATTAGATATTTGATTTTCATCCCTTTAGTTGAGATCTACTTGTTTTCATGAAAAATAGTTTTAGAGTGTCAACTTTGACTATAGGTTGACTTTTCTCGTCCTTTTTTATTGATGTGAAAAGGGGAAGAAAAATATAAGTAAAAAGGGAAGAAAATATAGAAAAAACCATGTATATAGGTAGGGGTAGTTTATTTTCATAGATATGCATGTTGTAAGGGGGAGAAATCCCATGTTTGATATCCTTTGTGCTTATATGATATATTTTCTTAAGGATGTTTGTCATCATCAAAAAGGGAAGATTGTTGGCCTAAGGTTTTCAACCTCGGTCTTAATCTCAATTTTGATGATAGCAAACATGGAACTAATGGTTTTACTGAGAAATTCTTCAGGTTCCAAGTCGATTAGCGCTCAACGCCCGCGGTCGAAAATATCGAAGAAATCAGAAAATCGGAAGGACGTTGGTTGACGCGCTCGGGTTTTCGCCGAAAAATAGAGTCTAGGTTTAGTGTGTCAAGCATGTATTATAAATCCACAAATTGATGCTCATGAACCCAAAATTTTGAAACACGAAACTTGAAAATGAATATCGCGAGAAAAATCCGCGAAATGCCTCATTTCTCGAGTGTTGGCCGATGGGCGGTCGACCAGCCATCAGCCGGCGACCGATCGGTAACAACCTAAACTGGGTAGTATGCTCCGGTCAATGGCTGGTCGACTAACTGATCGACCGTCCATCGACCGGCCACCGACCGGGCGGCGCCAACGGGCAAAATTTTGGCCATTGGGTGAGCTATTTTGGCTCCCTTCCCTCATGGCCTATGAAACACCGACACCGACACCGGCACCGACATCGGACACGACACAAACACGGACACGGGGACACACCAACTTCAAAAAATACAGGAAATGGACACGGCATATATAGCATATATTTAAATTAAAAATTTTAAAACATCCACAATTCATATATAGTTCAAGATTTATAATAATATCATGATACTTTCATTGATATCAAACTTCCAATTTTCAATTTTTCCTAGACCCTTTCAAAATATATGAAGCATTCTAGACAATTTTTTGTGTCAATACTTACTATATCTAAGCCCCTTCCAAATGCATGGGGCACAATATCTATCGACATCTCCCAAAAAATTTCTAAATTAGCATGTCTTAGTAGAACTAGTCTTAATAGAGTCTCATTATCTTCTTCATCAATCATTGTTGTTATCTTCTTCATTGGAAAATATTACTCTCTCCAACTCTGGTTCATCAAGAGAAAGATTGGCAACTTCAAGAATTTCATTATCTTCATCAATAGGTGAAAATTCATCTTCTGCAATATCCCACATCATTGTTTCTCCTTTATTGTATTAGGGAGTTTTCCTTGAAATCAGACAAAGATTAGTATGGACAAATACTAAATTATCCGCACGTTTAGGCTTCATCTTATTCATTTTAAGGGAATCGATAAAAGAGTAAGTGTTATAATTTCTTTCACAACAACAAGAAGATATAATACTAAATTCCCTTTATTATTTTATTATTTTTTAAAAAAAAAGATGCATGGATGGCCATGTCTGGGCCGTGTCCGAGCCGTGTCCGGGCAAAAAATACTTTTGACTGGTCAAGACACTCTTGGACATGTGTGTCGGATGAGTGTCTTCGTGTGTCGATGTCTGCGGCGTGTCGAACACGCAAACATGGCAGTACCACGGAGTGTCCGTGCTTCCTAGCTCATGGCTTACAAATAATAGCCATAAGAAGCCTTCCATACGTCTTCCAACTTTCCTAGAGCTATATTTTGGAGATCCTTGAGCTTGATTAAGCCACCATTCTTGAAACCCTAGTTTGATCCCTCAACTTCTTGATATAGCCTTTAAACTATGTTGATTCATCACCTTAAGGCATCAAGAGGACTAAGGAGTTTCTTTTGGAACTAAGTATACTTTGGTTTGATTATTGCTCCATTAGTTGTTGTATTTTACTGTTTATTTCATTGTATTTCTTAAGTGTGTAAGCCTAGAGTGCTAGGTTGATTGAGTTGGTGGTTGCTTTGGTGTTAAGGCTTAAATCCACCAGTGTAAACGTAGTTTACTAGGATTAGTTGAATTGTCCTTAGGTTGAGGTGGGAGAGTGCTCTCGATACGAAGGCGAGATACTTCCGGGTGTGGAAATGCCTTCGGTTTGAGAGCAGAGACTCTCCGATATAAATACCTCTTTCTAAGGAAACTAATTAATCTAGTATAACTAGTTTGGAAATCCTAAGTGGGGTGCTTAGGTAGTGGAGAAGGCATTGGGGTCAAACCACTATAAATCATCTTATTTTTATTGCTTCTACTTGTGTTTGCTTTATTAGCATATTTATTTTGTTTCCGCTTGTTATTCGATTTGTTAATTGCCTAAGTTATCAAGTAAACGATAAAAACCGGAATTAGGTGAAAAGATTAGTAAACACACTATTCACCCCCTTTCTAGTGTAGGTCATGTTGGTGAAATGACCATACTAGAGGGGGGTTGAATAGTGTGTTAACTAAATCTTTTCTCCTAAATTCTATTTTAATGGTTTCTTGAACTACTTAGGCAAATTGCAATGCCTACTCTACTGCCTAAGCACCCCCTTAGGATTTTCAAACTAACTTAACTAGATTATATCGTTTCCCTTACAAACAGGACTTTACACCAGAAAGTCTCCGATCTCAAACCGAAGGCACTTCCACACTCGGAAGTATCCCGCCTTCCAACCGAGAGCACTCTCCCACCTCAACCTAAGGGACAACTCAACTAATCCTGGTAAACTAAGTTTACAACTAATCCTTAACACCAAGGCAACTACCAACTCAATCAAACCTAGCAACCTAGGATTACACAAGTTCAAATACAATGAAATAAACAATAAAATACAACACTAAATGGAGCAATAAATCAAACAACAAATACTTAGCTCCAAAAGAAACTCCCTAGTCCTCTTGATGCCTCAAGATGATGAATCGGTGAACCTTGAAGGCTAAATCAAGGAGTGGAGAAGCAAACTAGGGTTCTTGCAAAGATGGCTCAAACAAAAGCTTGTGGAGATGTAAGCAGTGACTCTTTGAGGCTTAGAAGCATCAACAATCATAAGGGAGAGAGTTTGGGGTGGGTATTTATAATCCCCCAAACAACAAGGCTCATCAACAGACATTTTTCTGCCCGTTGCCGACGCCTGATCACTTGCCGATCAATTATCAGTCGACCGAGCGACCGAAAGCTTTCTGCCAATTTTGGACATCATTCGGTCGACCGAATACCCTAATGCCCATATTCAGCTTCTACCGGTCGACCATTCGGTCGATCGAAACAAGGCAGAGGCTGACCTTTCATGTCTTTTTCTCACGCACTTCTTTTTCGGATTCCAGCCTTCAGTGTGAGTCAACTTGGAGAGCTTTCCAGAAGTTCTCTAGACTCGTCCAAGGCATCTTTGGTGCACACATCAAACTTCTCGAGATTTCCGCAATGACTCCGAGCGCATCAACCAACATCCTTTTGATTTCTTCGATTTCTTCGATTTCTCCAATCACGGATGTCGAGCACTAATCGACGTGGAACCTGAAAGTACTTCTTAATGAAACATTAGTTCAATGTTTCAGGGCCTTTTCTAATTTTTCGAGTTTTCGTGGTTTGGTTTTTTGGTTTCTTTGCATCATTACTCATGAGGATTTACAACACATTCTAGACACCCTAAACCTAAACTCTATCTTCCCGACGAAATCCGAGCGTCGACGAGCATTCTTGCCTATTTCTCCAATTTCTTCGATTTTTCCGATCTAGGACGTCGTGCGCTAACCGATATGGAACCTGAAAATAATTCTCCATGAAATCATTAGTTTCATGTTTGTTATCATCAAAACCGAGATTAAGACCAAGGTTAAAAACCTTAGTCCAACAATCTCCCCCTTTTTGATGATGACAAAAAACCTTAAGAAGATATTTCCAATAAAGCATTAAGGAAGTCAATCATAGGATTTCTCCCCTACCAACATGCATATCTATGAAAATAAACTCACCCTATCTATATGCATGGTTTTTCTATATTTTCTACCTTTTTTACCTATATTTTTCTCCCCCTTTTGACATCACTCAAAAGGGGCAAGAAAAGTCAAAGTTTAAACTCAAAAAGATTTTTTAAAATCGCGAAAGTCTCAACTCAAGGGATGAAGAAACATCAATTCAATGTGAGAATAAGTAATACATGATGTCAGGAAACGATAATCAAACTCCAAAACTAGTAATCATGTATAAACTCAAGTATGTCAATCAAGTTTGGGCTTAAAAATAGGTTTCTAAGTCACTTTGTTGATTTAGGTCAAAGTGCACTTCAAGTTTATAAAAATCAAACTTTTTAATCCTTATAAAATCATATTCTTGACGAAATTTTTGAAACTTTAACTGGACAAACTAAATTTATCAAGGAATTTACAAGTTCAAGAATCAATCAAAAATTAGTTTCCTATAAATTCATAAAATTCCTTAAAGTCCAGGGGCATTTTCATAAATTTCAAGTATTTTTTCAAAAGTTGTCATTTTTTATTCAAACTTTCCAGATATCGCTGAATGATCATTTGAGATACATGTATCAAGTTTGAACTCAAAATAAATTCTCTAAGACCATTTTTCAACTGATCTCGATTTCAACCAAAAACTCATTTTTAAGATATCGCTCAAGATATCAAAATCATTTTTAGAAATGATTTCACTCAAAGAATAATGAGAACGATATTAGAAATGGAATCAAAATAATATGCCCAAAATTTCATTTCAAGTTTTCAACGAAAAGTCAAAGTATCGAAAAAATGAGTATTTCAAGTAAGTGATATTCTGTGTTTCTGAAATCCAACTTCAAAATTCCATTATCAATCAGATTCTTGATGAAAATTTTTGAAATTTTTACACAACAAACTAGATTTTTAATGAAGGTGCAGTTCCAAGAATCATCGCAAAATCAATTTTCTACATTTTTCTAAAATTGGCTGAAAATGCTAAAATTTCAATGGTATTTCAAAACATGCTAAGTTTTCATTCAAACTTTTATGACTCCACATAATGGTCATGTAAAGAGTGTACGTCAAGTTAGGAATGAAAATTATATCCTTAAGTTAAAATATGAACCTAGCATGGTTTCATTCTAAACTAAGCTAGTTATCATGAAACTTGCTAAGTTTCAATATCATCATTTACTCATGATTTTTCAAACTTAAACCCATGGACACCTAACATGAGTAAATCTAAATATTTTTCACAAATATGGATTGAAAATGAGACCTCTAAGTCAATTTGTTGACTTGGGTCAACTTGGTTCAAAAGAGATTATCATGAAATGGCTTCTATATCGTTTTATCCATATCCATATGAATTTTTCATTCTAAATACATGGGAACATGTCATATCTATTCCTAAACATGTTTATGATGTTTGGACTTAAAATGAAGTGTCCAAGTCGATTTGTTGACTTGGGTCAAACTTTTCCAAACTTAAGTCCCCTAAAGTGATCTAGTTATCACATTGTTCATCTATACATGAATTTTCAAGTTTAAACACCTAGAATCATGTAATGTGTGTATCTAAACTTGTTTATTGGGTGTAGACATAAAAATGAAGTCTCTAATAGATGATTTCAACCTAGTCCAATTTCATTCAATAACAACATCATGAAGTTGCTTAAGTATCGAAATTTTATCTACTCATGAAATTTCATAGATTTATCATACAAAAGCAATCATGAGTATAGAGACATCATTAATGCATGAATATTCAAGTGTTATAATAAGATTTTTGCACAATCAAACTCATACCTCATTCTTGAAAATCTTCCCAAACTTTTCATTTCCTTTTCCATTTTCTTTTAGCCTTCCAATTTATCATTCTCAACTTGCAAGTAGACTTCATTAGTATCATAATGAAATCATATACCAACTAGCAAGCTAACTTACTAAATACCAAAGGTTCAATGCAAAGTTTCATTTAAAAATCTCAACCTATACTAGATAGTAAAGATCACAAGTGATCTCCAACCCTTCCTATTGGTTGAAAACCGAAAGGCCACAAATAGCCTACTATTTAGAACCGCAAGATCGCAAGAGCCCGTTATAGGCTACTAAGGTCTCCGAAGAGACCGGGAAATCAAAATCATAAATCATTTTATGAAGCCATATTAAGAGCGGATAAAATCAACTCGAATAAATAAGTATCATCCAACTTGAATGAAACAAAGCAAGGTAAGGAGATGATACCGGATTACTTAAGATGCCATTTTTCATACCTTAGGCATCATGATGATTCGAACTTGGATTACTTAAGATATTGTTCGGGTTCCGGCCTTCAGCGTGCGTCAACTTGGAGAACTTTCCATATGTTCTCTATACTCGTCCATGGTGTCTTCGGTGCACACGTCGAACTTCTAGAAATTTCAGCGATGAACCCGAACGTGTCGACCAATGTCCTTCCGATTTTTTGATTTCTCCGATATTTCTGATCGTGGACATCGAGTGCTAATCGATATGGAACCTGAAATATTTTTCAATGAAACATTAGTTCCATGTTCATTATCATCAAAACCAATATTAAGACCAAGATAGAAAACCTTAGGCCAACACGGGCGGTGCCAACGAGCAAAAATCAACCCGTTGGGTGAGCTATTTTGGCTCTCTCCTCTCTTGACTTATAACTACAAGCCTTGGCAAGCCTTCCACACTTGTTCTAACTTTCCTAGAGCCATATTTTGAAGATTGTTGTGTTTTATTGAGTCACTCTTCATTCCGAACCCTAGTTTCATCATTCATTCTTGATTGAGCCTTATTCCTTCATTGATTTATCAATTTGAGGCATCAAGAGGACTAGGGAGTTTCTTTTGGAACTAAGTATACTTTGGTTTGTCTATTGCTCCAATTGTTATTGTATTTTGTTGTTTATTTTCATTGTATATCAATTGTGTAAACCTAGGTTGCTAGGTTTGATTGAGTTGGTGGTTGCCATGGTATTCAGACTTAAATCCACCAGTGTAAACGTAGTTTACTAGAATTAGTTGAGTTATCCTTAGGTTGAGGTGAGAGAGTGCTATCGGTAGGGAGGCAAGATACTTCCGGGTGTGGAAGTGCGTTCGGTTTGAGAGCAGAGACTCTCCTGTGTAAATTCCTCTTTGTAAGAAAACTAATCAATCTAGTTAAACTAGTTTGGAAATCCTAAGCGGGGTGCTTAGATAGTGGAGTAGGCATTAGGGCCGAACCACTATAAACTATTGTGTTAGCATTGATGTATTGTTTGCGTTTAATTGCCTTACTTATCGCTTTCGCATTGAATAATTGGATTGTGAATTGCCTAAGTTGTAAGAAACGATTAAAATCGATAAACCGGAATTAGGCTAAAAGTTTAGTAAAAACACTATTCACCCCACTCCCTCCCTCCCTCTACTGTAGGTCATTTCACCAACATCCTAGGTCATTCTTGTTCCAATGACCAAGAGCCCCTACGACATTCCTTAATTTACATGAAAAAATAGAATTAGAGGGAGAATTTACATGAACATTCCAAGCATTATCAACCACAGTTATACTTTCTACATACTCAGTTCAAAAGCTTTGGAACTTAGACAACTTATTTCAAGGTTGTTTATGGCAAGGAATAGTAATGAGTGAAGGCCTATGATTAGAAGTAATTCTTTTTAAATGTTTCACATTAGCATGTCCATAGAAATGGAACCAAGCATCATTAGAAAATCCCTATCTAATCTTATCAAGATTTTAGCTAATCCTCATTTATTGTTAGACCAAGTGTTTTTGTTACTAGAGAAGCCTAAATCAATTAAACCACAATCTTCAATGAAGTTCCTAAAGTCCTGGATAGGTTTGGTAACTTTAAAAGAAGTACCACCACATTTATCAACTCTATTCAGAATACAGTTAAAAATACCCATAATTAACAACGAGTGAGAATTCAAATCCAAATTAATAAAAGAATTCCATAATATAGAACGAAAAGAAGGATCGGTACTAGCATAAATAGTAGTTAATATAAATGGTTCAGGCTTGTCAATCTTAAGAACAACAGTAATAGCTTAAGTATTGGAAGACAGAACTTGGGCATGAACACATCCAGAATTCCAAGCCACCAGAATACCTATAGAATCTCCAGAGCTAGACTGAACAACATTATTAGTGTTTGGCTTATGTGTATTGCCTATATTTGGCAAAAATATTCCCAAATTGTTCTTAGTTGAAAAGACTATTACATCTGCTACTTTTGCTTTTGAGAGGTTCTGTTAAGTTCCCAGTTGTAAAGACAGTCACAACTGCTCTGGTTGTTAAGAAGTTTATGCTGAAGCTTATAATACTATGTGTGATGTCTACTACAACTCATCTTGTTTGACGAGTTTCTTGAATGTTGTGACTGTGATATACTTTTGACAGCTTGTGTTTTTGCCAAAAAGCCAAGGGGGAGATTGTTGGTGTTTGGCTTATGATGTGTTGGTTATTGTCATGCCCCAACTCAGGGTCACATGACCGGCCAGGGTATACATGCCTATACCCCGCATCCTAAACCATGCACATGCCAATTGAACAATAAAACATAGCGGAAAAGAAATAATGAGTTTTATTTCAAATGGAAAGCCAAACCAGAAACCATTATAAGTAAGTTTAGAAAAAAATAATAAAGTGTGGAAATAATCAAAACAAGTTCAACTGTTCAATTACAATGAAATCTGAAAAAAGACATAATCTTCCCCAATGGGACTACAACTCCAAAACACTGAAACATAGGTGCATGACTAATTACCAAAACTCGACTACGACCCCTAACTAGGACTGCTATGAGATCAATGTTACTCCGCTGCCCTCCAGCTGCGCCAAGTGCTCTAGCCCACCTCACCGATTAAGCTCTACAAAACTAAATAACGACAACGGGTGAATTCAAAAAACTCAGTGAGTGGTTCTACCAACCCCCACAAAAAAACAATGATAAATAAGATGCATAAAGCAAAACTCCTAACTCAAGCAGGAAAAAGTCATAAGGAAATGATAAGCTAATCGGCCACCTGGCCACCACCTACCCGAAGGCATCCAACACCCAAACGGTGAAGATCAACAAGCCAAAGCCTACCGTGCCCTAAGGCAACAACACATACTAGGATAATCAGGAAGGCCCTCCGAACTTATTTATCACGCCCCAACTCAGGGACACGTAATCTGCCAGAGTATACATGCCTATACCCCGTAGCCTAAACCATGCACATGCCAACAGAATAATAAAACATAGCAGAAAAGAAATAACGAGTTTTATTTCAAATTTAAAGCCAAACCAGAAATCATTATAAGTAAGTTTAGAAAAAAATAATAAAGTATGAAAATAACAAAACAAGTTCAACTGTTCAATTACAATGAAATCTGAAAAAAGACAAAATTGTCCCCAAAGGGACAACAACTCCAAAACATTGAAACATAAGTGCATGACTAACTACCAAAACTCGACTAAGATCCTTAACTAGGACTGCTATGAGATCAATATAGCTCCTCTGCCCTCCAACCGGGCCAAGTGCTCCAGCCCACCTCACCGGTTAGGCTCTGCAAAATAAAACAATGACAATGGGTGAGTTCAAATAACTCAATGAGCGGTTCTACCAACCCCCACAAAAAAACAATCATAAATAGGTTGCATAAAGCAAAACTCCTGATGCAAGCAGGAAAAGGTCACAAGAAAATGACAAGCTAACAGGCCGCCTGGCCACCACCTGCCCGAAGGCATCCAACACCCAAACGGTGAAGATCAACAGGCCTAAGCCAACCGTGCTCTAAGGCAACAACACATACTAGGATAATCGGGAAGGCCCTCCTAACTTATCCAAGTATAAAGAAACAAGGGAGCAATCGGGAAGGCCCTCCGAACTTGCTCCACGAGACACGAAAGGACAATCGGAAATCGCCCATCCAAACTTGCCCTTTTAAAATATCATAGGAGTAATCGGGTAGGCCCTCCGAACTTATCCCACAAGACTAAACCAGAACTATCGGGATTGCTCATCCGAAATTATTCCACAGGTTAGGAATAAGCCATCCAACCTCCCGAGCCAAGCCCGCAATTTGGCTCCACAACGAGGATCTCCGCCATTCATAAAGATATGGTGCAACATGACCTAAGTCAAGTCTCTCCTACGGTGTCTTAGGGATGTCCTTATTGGATAACGTCTCAACACTTCAATACCCGACCCCAACTCCTAGACCCGTAATGCCATAAATCCGTGTGGTTTTATTTCATGCATAAACTTTACTTGTTGGTTCATAATAGATTATGCTGACCCTTTGCCCAATTTTATTATGCAATTAAAATTTAGATCACCAAGATTAGGGTTTTGTTTTAGCTTACTGTTGTATCTGATACTCATGTATCTAACCCAACTCTGGTTTCCAGAGTGTATCATATGTTTCCAACCTATATTTTTTGATCGAAACAATAGGTTACAAGACTATGTTCAACAAACTATGCTCATTACAAACAGGATTTCAAAATCAGCCCTAAAACAAATAATTCGGCATGCAGTTTTCAACCTAATTGAGTTTCAGCACAATAAAGGTAATTAAATCCGAAAAATACCTAAATTAAATTCCTTAATCAACAACACAATAGAATTATATCATTGAGGCAAAACTTCTCAATAACCAAGTCATGATTGCATGAGTCAAAACAATCTTCAAACAAGAATTAAATTACATGATCAAGAATCTTATATCAAGAACACTCATTTCTTCAGGATAAAATCTTAATTTTTTGAACACATGATATATTTCCAAAAATCACAAATTTAAATCTAAAGCATACACAACAATTCAAGAGTCTAAATAGGCAAGCAACTCAAGATGTAGACTTCAAAAAAAACAAGAACTGGCACTTGGGCATTTCGTCGAACACCTTGAGGGCGCCCTTGATTCACCCTTGGCCGAGCACCTCTAGCGTAAACCTCGGGCTGCCAAGCAACAAAGGGAGAGTCTTGGCCCTCCTCCCACGAATCGGCACAAGAACACGGCAATCATAACCCATGATTCGGCGAGAAAACACAAGAATCAAGAAAATGCCCAAATCGGCTCAAAACCAAGAAAGAACCCGAGAAAGGAGAGGTAAAACCACTCAACCGAATAGGAAGGATGATGAGAGGAGAAATCCCAGACAACGGCCCTCGAATAGAGAGGGAAACAAAGGGGCGGCGGCTCACTTCAAACTGCCAGCTTGAAGAGAGGGAAAGAGGAATAGAGAAGGGCTAGCTCGGCTTCATGTTGGCTCCTCTCAGCTCAGCTCCAAAGGGAAGGAAGAAGAGGAACAAGAAGGGACGGGCTCGGCGGCTCAGCTCTTGAGGGCTGGCGGCTCCTTTTTCCAAATAGCTTGTGCAGCTCCAATAGGAAGCCGCAAGCCAAGGGGAGGGGGTTTTATACTCCCTCCTCAACGCTAACTCCACTAAACTATTTTATCAAACCCGCATCCGCCTCAAGCCGAACCCGAACCCACTAACTTAATTAATCCAATTCTAATCCTATGATTAAATACAAGCAATAAACATATGCACATCCACATGCAACATATTAAAATAATCATGCACACACTACACAGAATTAAATAAATTTATCTATGCAAGCAAGATTTCAATAACTCATATTCCTACTTACCTGAGCTCACAAGCTCACGCCGGACCATGAGTCGACTCGGCTCGACCTCGAACTAGTTCGCTAGTTTGGCAACCACACACAATAAACAAAAATTAGAATTAATATCTAGGATATTACATTATCCTAGTATAAAGAAACTCGGGAGCAATCAGGAAGGCCCTCCAAACATGCTCCACGAGATGCGAAGGGACAATCGGGAATCGCCCATCCGAACTTGCCCCTTTAATATATCACACGATAATCGAGTAAACCCTCTGAACTTATTCCTTAAAACCACCTCGACGATAATCGGGTAGGCCCTCCGAACTTATCCCATGAGGCCAAACTAGAATAATCGAAATTGCTCATCCGAACTTGTTCCACAGGTTGGGAATTAGCCATCCAACCTCCCGGGCCTAGCCCGAAATCCAGCTTCTCAACGAGCCTCTACGTCATTCATAAAGATATGGCGCAACATGACCTAATTCAAGTGTCTCCTACAGTGTCCTAGGGATGTCCTTTTTGGATAGCGTCCCAACACTCCAATAGCCGACCCCAACTCCTAGACCCGTAATATCATAAACCTGTGTGGTTTTTGTTTCATGCATAAACTTTACTTGTTGGTTCATAACAGATTATGCTATCCCTTTCCTCAATTTTATTATGCAATTAAAATTTAGATCACCAAGATTACGGTTTTGTTTTAGAGTTTTGTTTTAGCTTACTATTGTGCCTGATACTGATGTATATAACCCGAATCTGGTTTCCATATTTTGCCCTATGTTTCCAAACTATATTTTCTGGTCGAAACGATAGGTTACACGACTACGTTAAGCAAATTATGCTCATTACAAACAGGGTTTCAAAATCAGCCCTAAAACAAATAATTCAGCATGCAGTTTTCAGCCTAATTGAGTTTCAGCACAATAAAGGTAATTAAATCCAAAAATCACATAATTAAATTCCTTAATCATCAACACAACAGAATTATATCATTGAGGCAAAACTTCTCAATAACCAAGTCATGAATACATGAATCAAAACAAGAATTAAATTACATGATCAAGAATCTTATATCAAGAACACTCATTTCTTCAAGATCAAATCTTTTTTTTTTGAACACATGATATATTTCCAAAAATCACATATTTAAATCTAAAGCATACACAACAATTCAAGAGTCTAAATAGGCAAGCAACTCAAGATGTAGACTTTAAGAAAACTAAGAACTCGCACTTGAGCATTTCATCGAACACCTTAAGGGCACCCTTGATTCACCTTTGGCCGAGCACCCCTAGGGTAAACCTAGGGCTGCCGAGCCACAAAGGGAGAGTCTTGGCCCTTCCTCCACGAATCGGCACAAGAACATGGCAATCATAACCCACGATTCGGCGAGAAAACACAAGAATCAAGAAAATGCTAAAATCGGCTCAAAACCAAGAAAGAACCCGAGAAAGGAGAGGTAAAACTCACCCGAATAGGAAGGATGATGAGATGAGAAATCCCGGACAACGGCCCTCGAATTCGACTTCAAGAATCGGCGGCTCGACTCAAGAAGGGAAAACAAAGGGGCAGCGGCTCACTTCAAGCCACCAGCTTGAAGAGACGGAAAGAGGAAGAGAGAGGGAGAGGGTCTGGCTCGGCTTCAAGTCAGCTCCTCTCGGCTCGGCTCCAAAGGGAAGGAAGAAGAGGAAGAAGAAGGGAAGGGCTCGGTGGCTCAGCTCTTGAGGGCGGCGGCTCCTTGGATGAGGAAGAGGGGCGGCTAGCTGGCTTGGCGGCTCCTCTTTCCTAATAGCTTGTGCGGCTCCAATAGGAAGCTGCAAGCCAAGGGGAGGGGGTTTTATACTCCCTCCTCAACCCTAACTCCACTAAACCCTTTTATCAAACCCGCATCCTCCTCAAGCCGAACCCGAACCCACTAACTTAATTAATCCTATTCTAATCTCATGATAAAATACAAGCAATAAACATATGCACATCCAAAGACACCATAATTAAACAATCATGCACACACCACACAGAATTAAATAAATTTATTTGTGCAATCAAAAATTTCTATAACTCATATTCCTACTTACCCGAGCTCGCAAGCTTGCACCGGACTATGAGTCGACTCAGCTCGACCTCGAGCTAGTCCGCTAGGCTGGCAACCACACACAATAAATGGAAATTAGAATTAATATCTAGGATATTACAATCCACCCTCCTTAGAGAAAATTAGTCCATGAATTTCAGAAAAAGAAAATTAAGGACTCACCAAATCATCAAACAATAAATGATAACGCTCCCTCATATCCTGCTCCACCTCCCAAGTGGCCTCCGGCCCGGAATGGTGCTCCCACCTTAACTTAACCAATGGAATCTCCTTGGACCTCAACTAGCCGCTCCTCATAGGAAACTGCTGAATCCACCTCTAATGCGGTAGGCTCAATCACATGAGACTCATCCCGAATGTACTTCTTCAGCATAGATACATGGAACACTGGATATACTCGGTTCATACTAGGAGGTAAGGCCAACTCATAGGCCACAGGTCCCCTGCGCCTGACAATAGGAAACGTCCTAATGATCCTAGGGATTAGCTTTCCTTTCTTACTAAATCTCACCACCCCTTTCATAGGGGACACCATGAGTAACACCATGTCCCCCTCAGCAAACTCTACCTCCCTGGCCTTTCCATCCGCATACATCTTCTGGCGACTCTGAGCTGCCAACAATATCTCCCTTATTAGCCTCACCTTTTCCACTGCCTCCTCCACTAGGTCAGGTCCCATCATAAGGGAATCCCCTACCCCAAACCAGCCTACGGGCAACCTGCATCTCCGCCCACACAATGCCTCAAATGGGGCCATCCCGATGTTGCTATGATAACTGTTATTGTAGGCAAACTCAATCAGGGGTAAGTGTCTCTCCCAACTGCCCTCCAAATCTAGGACACATGCTCTCAACATATCCTCCGGCGTCTGAATAGTCCGCTCTGACTGACCATTTGTCTAAGGGTGAAATACAGTACTGAACCGAACCTGAGTGCCTAATGCCTCCTGGAAAGACTGCCAAAATTGAGCTATGAACTGAGTACCCCGATCTGAAATGATCATAACAAGAACACCATGGTAAGCGATGATCCGATCCAAGAACAACCTTGCATACTGCTCGGCTGAAAATGTCGTCCTGACTAGTATGAAATGTGATGTCTTGGTTAGGTGATCCACCACTACCCAGATAGAATCATTGCCTTTCACAAACTTTGGCAACCCCGTCACAAAATCCATGGTTATCTTCTCCCATTTCCACTCTAGTACGTCTAGGTTCTGGAGCAACCCCGCCGGCTTCAAATGCTCAGCCTTAACCTACTGACACACCAAGCACTTAGATACGAACTCGACCACCTCTCTTTTAATGCGTTTCCACCAATAATTCTGCCTTAGATCACGGTACATCTTTGTGGCTCCCGGATGCATAGTGTATGTGGATCAATGAGCCATCTCTAGTACCTACCTACGAACCTCGGCCATATCTGGCACCACTATCAAGTTCTTAAACCTCAGAACACCTTCCAGGTCAACACCGAACCCATTATCGACATCGCCTCTCCTGGCCAGATCCTTGGTGAGGGCATACAAAGCATCCTCGTCCTGCACTGCTCGCAACATATCAATCAACATGGACTACACCCTTAGGTGAGCCACCAGCGCACCAGAAGCTGACACTGACAAGACTGCCCCGCCATCCAAACACATGGCCAAATCTTGAGCCAACGGCCTCCTCCTGACTGCCAAATGCGTCAGACTACCCATCGACTTCCAGCTCAAGGCATCAGCCACCACATTAGCATTCTCAGGATGGTACATAATCGTGCAGTCATAGTCCTTTAAAAGCTGAAGCCATCTTCTCTGCCACAGGTTCAACTCTGTCTAGGTGAGCAAATACTGGAGGCTCTTATGATCAGTGTATATCTCACAAGCCTCGCCATAAAGGTAGTGACGCCACAGCTTCAATTCGAACACCATCGCTGCTAGCTCAAGATCATGGGTTGGGTAATTCTTCTCGTGAACCTTCAACTGCTTTGAGGCATAAGATATCACCCTGCCTTTCTGCATCCACACACAACCCAAGCCGACCCGGGAGGCATCACAGTAAACAACAAATCCTCCCGAGCCCGAGGGTACTACTAGAACTGGTGCCGACTTCAAGCTGTCCTTGAGCTTCAGAAAGCTCACCTCGAACTTACTGTCCCATTCAAACTTGACCTTCTTCTGAGTCAGGCAGGTCAATGGCGCTGCAATCCTGGAGAAATTCTCCACAAACTTTCTATAATAACCTGCCAACACTAGGAAACTGCGGATCTCAGTGACATTAGTCAGCCTCTTCTAATTCCGAACTACTTCTACCTTTACGGGGTCCACCTTTACCCCTTCCCTGGACACCACATGGCCAAAGAACCCCACACTCTCCAACAAGAACTCTCACTTGGAGAATTTAGCATACAAGCGGTGCTCCCGAGGAGTCTCTAGAACCATCTGCAAATGCTAAGCATGCTCCTCCCTGCTCTTGGAATAAATCAAGATATCATCGATAAACACTATCACAAACTTATCCAAGTATTCCCTGAACACTCAGTTCATCAGGTCCATAAATGTTGTAGGAACATTAGTGAGCCCAAAGGACATCACCAGGAACTCAAAGTGACCATACCTCGACCTGAAAGAAGTCTTCGGGACATCACTGTCCCGGATCCTCAACTGATGGTACCCTAACCACAGCTCAATCTTAGAAAACCACTGAGCTCCATGAAGTTGATCAAATAAATCATCAATACTGGGCAGCGGGTACCTTGTTAAGCTGCCGGTAATCAATACACATACGCATGGACCCATCTTTCTTTTTCACAAATAGTACTGGAGCACCCCAAGACGAAACACTAGGGCGAATGAAGCCCAACTCAAGCAACTCCTGCAACTGAAACTTCAACTCCCTCAACTCAGCTATTGCCAACCGATACGGTGGAATGGAGATCGGCTTCACCCCTGGCTGCAAGTCAATGCAGAACTCAATCTCTCTATCTAGAGGCAACCTTGGCAACTCCTCCGAAAACATATCAAAGAACCCGCATACCACGGGTGTCCCCCCGATATCCCTAGTTGCACCTCTGCCTTCCTCTACCACAAACACAAAGGCCAAGAAAGACTAGCACCCGCCCAAAAGTAGCTTCCGGGCCTTGAGAGCGGAAATCGACACCAACGAATCTCCCCTTACCTCACCCTCGAAGGTAAACTGGGGCAATCCGGGCTTACTGAAGGTCATAGTCTTAGCACTACAATCCATTGAGGTGAAATGGTCCGCCAACCAGTCCATGCCCAAAATTACATCAAGCTCTAACATCGGCAGGAGTGTCAATTCGGCTATCAACACATGCCCACAAATGACAACCTCGCAGCCTCGAAAGACTGTCTCTACCATCATAGAAATGCTCGTAGGCGTAGACACCATAAGAGGCAAATCAAGCACGGAAGATTCCCCTGCCAGCTTAGCAGCAAATAAAGCAGACACAAAAGAGTGTGTAGCACCCGGATAAAAAAAAACATATGCAATTGCAGAACCAACAACAAGGTTACCTGATACTACTACCCTAGATACCTCAGCTCCCTCCTGGTTCATAGCAAACACCCGTGTAGCGAGCCTTCCTGAACCACCAGCTCGCTGGCCTCCTCCCTAAGTCTGACCCCTCTGAGCTACGAAGCCCACTGACATCGGTGTCTTTCCTCTGGTTTGATCAGGCTGCTGATTGCCCTTGCTAGGACAATCCTTTTTGTAATGCTCAGCCTGCCCACAACTGAAACATACCTCTGACCGTCCCCAACAAGCCCCCAGTGCCTCCTGTGACATAGATTACACTACTGCGGCCCAAATTTCCTCTGTGGACCTCCAGATGACTCCCCTGGTCCTGATCCCATGTGGCCTCTTGAACTATTATGACCTCGGCCCTGTGGTGGATCTGCTGTCCTGAAAGTCCCCACTCAGTGAGCTGGTCGAACCCCCGAAGACTGGGGTCGAAACTTTTTATTCTGGGGACCATCATGCTTGTCTGTTGGTACCAGTGCCTCCTTTCGTAGAGCCTCATCTACTACCCGAGCAAAGGAAGTGTCCTCTATGTAATGGATCAGTCTGGCGATCTGCGGCCTCAACCCCTCAACAAACCTCTTGTCCTGGCGGTCTCTGTGGCTATTAAGGTGGGATGGTACTTCGAGAGCCGAGTGAATTCCATCACATAATCTGTCACCGACATACTACCCGTCTGACGCAGTAGCTCAAAATCTTTCGCCCGCCTGTCCCAGACGCTCATCGGTAAGTACTTCTCTACCATAGTAGCTCTAAACTCCTCCTAGGTAGGGTGCGGTGCATATGCTGCTCTGCGGTCCCTCTAGGTGTGAAGCCAATCCTTGGCTGGTCCTCTCAGTTGTAACCTGATCAGTCGAACGATCGTCTCAGAAGAACAGCCAAGCTCCCTACACAACTCATAGCAATCTCCCAGGAAACTGGTGACCTCCACCCGCTGATCGGTCCCTGTATACTCTGGTGGCCTGAATGCAACAAAATCTGCATAAGAAGGTGCTCTGGGGGCTCTGACCACCGGTGCCACTGGCTGGACCACCTCTAGTGTTGCGGGTGCTGCCGGTACTGGTTGTGGTTGCTGCCTCAGCTCTTGCTCCCTGCGGAGCACCTCAGTCAGCTAAGCCACTCTAGCCTACAACTGCACAACCTTGGGATCTTATCCCACATTCTCTCGAGCCTGCGGTGGTCTCCCACGACCCCCGCCCCGGCCTTGGCGGTTAGTAGAGTTACTGTCACTATCGCTCCTTGTGGCATCAAAAGCCTCCTTCGATCTGGAATCACCAGAAGGAAAATATCAAAAATTAAACAATTTAATTCACCCTAAGACGTTAAGTAATTAAACCACAAGTCACGCTAAGGTGCAGACTTAGCCCATTGATCTCATAACATACCCCTACCGTATACTGACACGCTAGCAATGCCCTATACGGTGGCAACTCTAGGTCGTAGTCAAACCGAACCACATGCTCTGATACCACATTGTCACACCAAGTCGTTAAGTAATTTTCCTTTATGCTTGTATTTGGCAGCCTAGCAGACTAGATTGAGGTCGAGCCGAGTCCACTCATGGTCTGGTGCGAGCTTGCGAGCACGGGTAAGTAGGATATGAGTTATGTGAATTTTTCTTGCATAAATAGATTTATTTAATTTTACGTTGTGTTGCATAATGGTTTAATTATGTGGCATGTGGATGTGCATGTGCATTGGGTATGTATTATTTATGGATGGTTATGTGGAGAATGAAATTAATTAAGTTAATTTAAGTTAGCGGGTTCGGGTTCGGCTTGAGGTAGATGCGGGTTGGATAAATGGTTTAGTTGAGTTAGTGTTGAGGAGGGAATATAAAATCCCCTCCCCTTGGCTTGTGGCTCCTTATTTGGAGCCACACAAGCAAGAGGAGAAAGGAGCAGCCGCCAGTCACCGAAGCAGCCGCCAGCCGCCCCCTTTCCTCTCTCTCTCTTACAAGCCGCCAGCCGCCCTCAAGCCATCCAGCCGTCGAGCCTTCCCTCTTCTTCCTTCCCTCTTCCTTTCCTTTGGAGCCAAGCCAAGAGGAGCTGACTGGAAGCCGTCAGCCCCTCTCTCTTCCTCTCTCCAAGCCGGCGGCTTGTAGTGAGCCACCCCGCCCCCCCTCTCTTTTCTTTGAATCGCGGCGAGTTTCTTGAAGCTGATTCGAGGGCCGTTGTCCAGGGTTCTCTTCTAATCATCTTTCCAAATCTAGGTGAGTGGTTTTACCTCTCCTTTCCAGGTTTCTTTCTTGGCTTGAGCCATTTTGGGCTATTTCTTGATTCTTGTGTTTTCTCGACGAATCGTGGAATTTGAGTGCCAATTTCTTGTGCCGAATCATGGGAGGAGGACCAAGACCTTCCCTTTGTGGCTCGGTAGCCCTAGGTTCACCCTAGGGGTGCTCGGCCAAGGGTGAATCTTGGGTGCCCTCAAGGTGTTCGGTGAAATGCGTAAGTGGAAGTTTTTGGTGTTTTTGAGATTCGTATTTTATATTGTTTACGAAATTGAGTTCCTCTATGTTCAAGCATGCTTGTATGTAATTTGTGATTTTAGCTAAAAATCATGTTTAAGAAAAAAATTGAATCTTGAGATTGATGCCATGAGGGTTCTTGAAAGAGGGGTTCTTGTTCTTAATGCTTGCTCTTGTTCATGATGTTATTAGTGTTTGTTGGCCTTGTTGTTAAGCATGGAAATTAAGAAAATTATCTCAAGATTTATATTATGTTTAAAGGATAATTAAGTGCTTAATTTCTAGAAATTTCTAATTTATTTCTTATGCTATGCTGAAATTTGATATTGCTGAAACTGCATGCTAAAATGATGAATCTATGTTGTTTTTAAATTGCTTGCTGTGATGTGTGTATTTATCAGATCATAGTCATGTAACCTACTTTGGAAACATAAGACACACTCTGGAGACTAGATTCGGATTAGATACACCAGTTTCAGGCAGAACAGTAAGCTAAAACAAAACCCTAATTGTGGTTAACTAAATTTTAATTGTATAATTAAAATTGGGAAAGGGGTCAGCATAATCTGTTATGAACCCACATGAGAAGTTTATGCATGAACCTAAAACCACACAGGTTTATGACATTATGGGTCTAGGAGTTAGGGTCGGGTTTTGGAGTGTTGAGACACTTTTCAATAGAATCACCCCTAAGACACCGTAGGAGAGTCATGACTTAGGTCATGGTGCGCCATATCTTTATGAATGGCGGAGAGGCTCGTAGAGGAGCCGAATTGCGGGCTAAGCCCAGGAGGTTGGATGGCTAATTCCCAACCTACAGAACAAGTTCGGAGGGCCTTTCCCTATTGTTCAGGTTAGGCCTCGTGGGATAAGTTTGGAGGGCCTACCTGATTATCCCCAAGGTGGTTTGTTAAGGAATAAGTTCGGAGGGCTTACCCGATTATTCCTGGGATATCTTAGGGGAGTATGTTCGGAGGTCCTACCCGATTACTCCTATGATATCTTAAAGGGGCAAGTTCGGACGAGCGAATCCCGATTGTCCCTACGCATCTCACCGAGCAAGTTCGGAGGGCCTTTCCCGATTGCTCCCGAGTTTCTGTATACTAGGATAAGTTCGGAGGGCCTTCCTGATTATCCTAGTATGTGTTGTTGCCTTAGGGCATTGTAGGCTTAGGCCTGTTGTTCTTCACCATATGGCTGTTGACTGCCTTCGGGCAGGTAGTGGCCAGATGGCCTGATAGCTAGTCACATTTTCGTGACCTTATTCCTGTAGAGTTGGATGTTATGTTATTGCTTATCTTTGTGTTGTTTTATTGTAGGGGTTGGTAGAACCGCTCAATAAGTTCTTTAAAATCACCTGTTGTCGTTGTTTTGTTTTGCAGAGCCTGACTGGTGAGGTGGGCTGGAGCACTTGGCACAGCTGGAGGGAAAAGGAGCCACATGATCTCATAGTAGTCCTAGTTAGGGGTCGTAGTCGAGTCTGTAGTAGGTTGTCATGCACTGTTGTTTTGGTATTTCAAGTTTTAGTCCCGTGGAAACATTCATGTTTTTATTCCGTCTTTTATTTATTTCCGCACTTGAGCTATTTATTAAAAAATTTAATGTTTTGAAGTAAAAATATGTTTTAGTTCTTTTTATTAATAAAAGCTGTTGTTTATTCCACTATTTTAAGAGTTGGTATGTGCATGGTTTAGGCTGCGGGCTATAGACACGTATACCCTGGCCGGTCACGTGACCTTGAACATGGGGGGTGACACACGTGATTGGCCAAGGTATACATGTCAATACCCCACAGCCTAAAACATAGATATGCCAACTAAACAAT
The DNA here is from genome assembly GCA_034359265.1 of Canna indica. Taxonomy (NCBI): domain Eukaryota; kingdom Viridiplantae; phylum Streptophyta; class Magnoliopsida; order Zingiberales; family Cannaceae; genus Canna; species Canna indica. The sequence goes on from CP136898.1 coordinate 45,383,215, forward strand.
AAAACATAACGGAATGGAAATAACAAGTTTTATTTCAAATGGAAAGCCAAACCAGAAATCATTATAAGTAGGTTTAGAAAAAAATAATAAAATGCAGAAATAATCAAAATAAGTTCAACTGTTCAATTACAATGAAATCTGAAAAAAGACATAATTGTTCCCAAAGGGACTACAACTCCAAAACACTGAAACATAAGTGCATAACTAACTACCAAAACTCGACTACGACCAATAACTAGGACTATTATGAGATCAATGTAGCTCCTCTGCCCTCCAGCCGCGCCAAGTGCTCCAGCCCACCTCACCGGTTAGGCTCTGCAAAACAAAAGAACAACAACGGATGAGTTCAAAGAACTCAGTGAGCGATTCTACCAACCCCCAAAAAAAAAACAATCATAAATAGGATGCACAAAGCAAAACTCCTGACTCAAGCAGGAAAAGTCACAAGGAAATGACCAGCTAATAGGTCACCTGGCCACCACCTACCCGAAGACATCCAACACCCAAACGGTGAAGATCAATAGGCCTAAGCCTACCATGCCCTAAGGCAATGACACATACTAGGATAATCGGGAAAGCCCTCCGAACTTATCCTAGTATAAAGAAACTCGGGAGCAATCGGGAAGGCCCTCTGAACTTGCTCCACGAGACGCGATGGGACAATCAGGAATCGCCCATCCACACTTGCCCCTTTAAGATATCAAAGGAGTAATCGGGTAGGCCCTCTGAACTTACACCTTTAAGATATCAAAGGAATAATCGGGTAGGCCCTCCGAACTTATTCCTTAAAACCACCACGGGGATAATTGGGTAGACCTCTGAACTTATCCTACGAGGCAAAACCAGAACAATCGGGATTGCTCATCTGAATTTGTTCCACATGTTGGGAATTAGCCATCCAACCTCCTGGGCCTAGCCCACAATCCGGCTCCTCAACAAGCCTCTCCGCCATTCACAAAGATATGGCGCAACATGACCTTAGTCAAGTCTCTCCAACGGTGTGTTAGGGATGTCCTTATTGGATAGCGTCTCAACACTCCAATACCCGACCCCAACTCCTAGACCCGTAGTGTCATAAACCCGTGTGGTTTTATTTCATGCATAAACATTACATGTTGGTTCATAATAGATTATGCTGACACTTTGCCCAATTTTAATTAGGAAATTAAAATTTAGATCACCAAGATTAGGGTTTTGGTTTAGAGTTTTGTTTTACCTTACTGTTGTGCCCGATACTGATGCATCAAACCCGTCTCTAGTTTCCAGAGTGTGTCCTATATTTTTTGGTCAAAACAATAGGTTACACGACTATGTTCAACAAACTATGATCATTACAAACAGGATTTCAAAATCAGCCCTAAAATAAATAATTCAGCATACAGTTTTCAGCCTAATTGAGTTTCAGCACAATAAAGATAATTAAATCCAAAAATCACATAATTAAATTCCTTAATCATCAACACAACAGAATTATATCATTGAGACAAAACTTCTCAAGAACCAAGTCATGATTGTATGAATCAAAACAATCTTCAAATAAGAATTAAATTACATGATCAAGAATCTTATATCAAGAACACTCATTTCTTCAATATCAAATCTTTTTTTTTTTAAACACAAGATATATTTCCAAAAATCACAGATTTAAATCTAAAGCATACACAACAATTCAAGAGTCTAAATGGGCAAGCAACTAAAGATGCAGACTTCAAGAAAAACAAGAACTCTCACTTGGGTATTTCGTCGAACACCTTGAGGGCACCCTAGATTCACCCTTGGCCGAGCACCCCTAGGGTAAACCTAGGGCTGCCGAGTTACAAAGGGAGAGTCTTGGCCCTCCTCATATGAATCGGCACAAGAACACGGCAATCAAAACTCACGATTCGGCGAGAAGACACAAGAATCAAGAAAATGCCCAAATCAGCTCACAACCAAAAAAGAACTCGAGAAAGGATAGGTAAAATCACTCACCCGAATAGGAAGGATGATGAGAGAAGAAATACCGGACAACGGCCCTCGAATTCATCTTCAAGAATCGGCGGTCCAACTCAAGAAGGGGAAACAAAGGGGCGGTGGCTCACTTCAAGCCGCCGACTTGAAGAGAGGGAAAGATGAAGAGAGTGGGGCTGGATAGGATTCAAGTCGGCTCCTCTCGGCTCGGCTCCAAAGGGAAGGAAGAAGAGGAAGAACAAGGGAAGGGCTCGGCGGCTCAGCTCTTGAGGGCGGCGGCTCCTTGGATGAAGAAGAGGGGTGGCTGGCTGGCTTGGCAGCTCGCTGGCGGCTCCTCTTTCCAAATAGCTTGTATGGCTCCAATAGGAAGCAGGAAGCCAAGGGGAGGGGGGTTTATACTCCCTCCTCAACCCTAACTCCACTAAATCTGCATCCGCCTCAAGCCGAACTCGAACCCACTAACTTAATTAATCATATTCTAATCCCATGATAAATTACAAGCAATAAACATATGCACATCCACATGTAACATAATTAAACAATCATGCACACACCACACAGAATTAAATAAATTTATCTATGCAAGCAAAATTTCTATAACTCATATTCCTACGTACCCGAGCTCACTAGCTCGCACCGGACCATGAGTCGACTCGCCTCGACCTCGAACTAGTGCTCTAGGCTGGCAACCACTCACAATAAATGGAAATTAGAATTAATATCTAGGATATTACATTATCCTAGTATAAAGAAACTCAGGAGCAATCGGGAAGGCCCTCCGAACTTGCTCCACGAGATGCGAAGGGACAATCAGGAATCGCCCATCCAAACTTGCCCCTTTAAGATATCACAGGGTAATCGGGTAGGCCCTCTGGACTGATCACTTTAAGATATCACAAGAATAATCGTGTAGGTCTTCCGAACTTATTCCTTAAAACCACCTCGGGATAAATGGGTAGGCCCTCCGAACTTATCCCGCGAGGCCAAATCAGAACAATCGGGATTGCTCATCCGAACTTATTCCACAGGTTGGGAATTAGCCATCCAACCTCCCGGGCCTAGCCCGCTATTCGATTCCTCAACGAGCCTCTCCGCCATTCATAAAGATATGGCGCAACATGACCTAAGTCAAGTCTCTCCTACGGTGTCTTAAGGATGTCCTTATTGGAGAGCGTCTTATCACTCCAATACCCGACCCCAACTCCTAAACCTGTAATGTCATAAACCCGTGTGGTTTTATTTCATACATAAACTTTACTTGTTGGTTCATAATAGATTATACTTTTAATTATGCAATTAAAACTTAGATCACCAAGATTAGGGTTTTGTTTTAGAGTTTTGTTTTAGCTTGCTGTTGTGCCCGATACTGATGTATCTCACCCGAATATGATTTTTATAATGTGTCCTATGTTTCCAAACTATGTTTTTAGGTCGAAATGATAGGTTACATGACTATGTTTAGCAAACTATGCTCATTACAAACAAGATTTCAAAATCAGCCCTAAAACAAACAATTCAGCATACAGTTTTCAGCCTAATTCAGTTTCAGCACAATAAAGGTAATTAAATTCGAAAATCACATATTTAAATTTCTTAATCATCAACACAACAGAATTATATCATTGAGGCAAAACTTCTCAAGAACCAAGTCATGATTGCATAAATCAAAACAATCTTCAAACAAAAATTAAATTACATGATCAAGAATTGTATATCAAGAACACTGATTTCTTCAAGATCAAATCTTATTTTTTTGAACACATGATATATTTCCAAAAAACACAGATTTAAATCTAAATCATACACAACAATTCAAGAGTCTAAATAGTCAAGCAACTCAAGATGTAGACTTCAAGAAAAATATGAACTCGCACTTGGGCATTTTGTCGAACACCTTGAGGGCACCCTTGATTCACCCTTGGCTGAGCACCCCTAGGGTATACCTAGGGTTGCCGAGCCACAAAGGGAGAATCTTGCCCTCCTCCCACGAATTGGCACAAGAACACGGCAATCAGAACCCATGATTCGGTGAGAAAATACACGAATCAAGAAAACGGCCAAATCGGCTCAAAACCAAGAAAGAACCCGAGAAAGGAGAAGTAAAACCACTCACCCGAATAGGAAGGATGTGTTGGCTTAAGGGTCTCTCTTAGGCCTCGATCTTTATTTTGATGATAACAAACATGTATTTAATCCAAGTGTGAAGTTTTGAGTTCACGTTGAGGTTGTGATATGCATGCCAAATCCATTCAAATGGGACGAAGGGAAAGATCATCAAAGAAACGGAAGAAGAAGTCGTTGAAGAAAGGCTCGGGATTAGATCCAGTAGAATTAATGTAATATGTCCCTAGGATAGTTTATCCCAAGCAAACATTGTAAAGGTATCCAAGTTGAAACTTGGTAACCAAACCCATAGAAAAAGCATGTAAAAATCCAAGGAAGAAGCAATCCTCAGCCTGGGTATGGTCGACCGGTCGATCGAACGAACAAAGCAATAGTATGGTAAGCAGCCCATTCGATCGATCGACTGGTCGATCGGATGTCGGTAAAAATGGCCAGTAGCCATTCGGTCAACCAATCGGTCGATCAAAAATGGTGAAGGTAAAATTTTGGGCTGCGCCGGTCGACCGACAGACGGCAAAAATAGGCAGAATGCAAGCGGTCAACCAATCGATCGACCGAACTGAAGATAGCCTAATCGCGACCCTGGCTCCAAACATTCGATCGACCGACGGGTCAAGCGAATGTCGAAACAAATGGATTTCTGTCAGCCGGTCGGTCCGTCGGTCGATCGAGCTCTCACAGACTGCCAGCGGTCGCACTGGCGGACGATCCGTCGGTCGACCGACCGATCGACCGGCCCTGCGACCGAATAGCTTCAACGATCGATTTTTCACCCGTTGAACGAGCCATTCGAGTGAGTGCTTATAAATACCCCTCACCTAACTTCTTTACAAGTTTTTTAACAATCATTAATGAGCATTGAAGAAGTTCTCTAAAGCCTTCAACGACCGACATCTGCGCGCGCCCTCTACTTCCATCTTTAACATCAAAAACCAGGCGTTGCTTCTGCTTCTTCAACTGTGTTGCGATCCTTTGAGTCATCCTTTTGCAAGTTGAAGACAAGAAGGTGGTGGAAAGAAGCTTGGTTCATCTTTCATTCTTTAAGCTCTTTCCTTGTATTTTAATTTTATTGTAACCTATTTTCAAAGTTGAGATAGCTTGCTAGGTGTGCTAGGAAACACTTAGGGTAGCTTTATAGAATTGTGTTTTGCCTAGGTGAATAGGATTGAGGTGTTCTCCGAGTGGTGAGAAGGGTGTCCTCATTGTATTCAAAGTAACATAAATTCTATAAAGTAGTGGTTAGAAATTCTTGGTGATGAGCCAAGGTAGTGGAGTAGGCGGTTGGCCGAACCACTATAAGCATTCTTGTTTGCATTGCTTTCTTACTTGCTTTTATCGTTGTTATTGAATTTTGATCACATTAATCAGTAAGTAATAATTGCATCAAGTAAAGATAAATTGAGTAAGTGGAAAATTAAAAAAAGGGGACAGATACTATTCAACCCCCCCTTCTAGTGTCGGGTTTCAAACAACATTTGGTATCAGAGCTAGGTCGTAGGTTAAGATTTAACCATCTTCCCTACAAGTCAAGATGTCTAGTGAAATCCAATTAGCTCAAGGGTCCTCTACTAATACTCCACCACTATTCGATGGGAACAACTATGCCTATTGGAAGATCCGCATGAATGGCTTCCTTCAATCCTTAGGCATGAATGTATGGAGGATGATCCTAGTAGAGTATAAACAACCCGATAAGGACATGGATAAATAGGACCAAGAAGAAATTAGGCTTTTTAATGCTAATGCCAAAGCCGTCAATGCTCTATATTGCGGCCGATCAGATAATGAATTTAATAAGATCTCTACATGCAAGTCCGCATACGAAGTATGGAAGGACCTAGAGACCACCCATGAAGGGACTTCGTAAGTAAAGGAATCCAAAATTAATTTACTCATGCAAGACTATGAAATGTTTAAAATGCTTTCACCTGAGTCTATTGATGCCATGCATGCTAGGTTTCAAAATATTACGAATGGCTTAGCTAACCTTGGCAGGGAGATAAGGCAAGAGGAGAAGGTAAGGAAGCTCCTTCGTTCCCTTCCAAAATCTTGGGAGCCCAAAGTGACAGCCATCATGGAAGCTAAAGATTTGAGCACGTTGAATATCACCAAGCTCATTGGGTCTCTCATGACACATGAGACCCACATGAAGCAATACCAAGAGGAAGATGCCCCCAAAGGCAAGGCCATTGCCTTAAAAGCATCACATTGAGCGGAAGAGTCGTCATCATCCGAGGAAGAGATGGATGATCTTGAAGAAATGGCGATGCTCGCAAGAAGATTCATGAGCTTCATGAGGGGAGGCATGAGGAAGGGAAGAAGTGGCTACACTTGCTACAATTGCAACAAGACCGGGCACCTAAGGAAGGATTGCCCACTTCTTAAGATGGCCACTATCTCCAACCCTCACAAGAAAGAAAAATACAAGAAGAAGAAGGCAATGATGGCCACGTGGGACGAAATCGAGGCCTCATCAAGTGAAGAAGAGACAAAGAGTGAAAAAGCAAATCTTTGCTTGATGACAAAGGATGATGAGGTAAAATTTGTTTTTGGTGAAGTTTCATTTACTTGAGAAGAGTTACAAAATGAATTTGAGCAAATTCATGATGAGTTCAATGCAATTAGGAGAAAATTTAGAGATCTCAAAAAGGATAATAGATCTTTAGAAATTGAAAATGATAGCTTATTACTTTCATGCAATGACCTTAGGAAAGAAATAGACAACCTTAAGGAAGAAAATTGCACCCTAGAAAAGGCTAAGAAGGACTTAGAGATTGACAATCAAAAACTAAAAAATGAAAACAAGTATTTATGTGATACAGTAGAGCATTTAAATGATAGTATGCTAACATTAAAAAAGAAACTTTGCATGCTTAATGAAAAAATGACAACCATCCAAAATGCCATGTCAAAGGTTGTCCATAAAGAGAAATTATCACACTCCCATGCTCACATACACACAAAGAGAAAATTTAATGGAAATTGTTTTTCTTGTGGCATATTTGGCCATATGGCCAATGATTGTGCATTAAGAAGGAACCCACATGCAAGATTTACATGGGTTCCCAAAATGACTAACACTCAAGGACCCAAGAAAATTTGGGTACCTAAAGTGGTCTCTTCTCCTCTTGTAGGTGGAGAAGCTTCCTCGAGAAAGTAGGAGTACTTGGATATTGGATAGCGGTTGCTCAAAGCATATGACGGGAGACATCAATTTATTTGCAACCCTATCAAGTAAGGATGCTGGACATGTTACATTTGGAGACAATGCCAAATGTAAGATTGTTGGCATTGGTGACACAGGTATACTCCCTTACCCATGCATTAAAAATGTGTTATTAGTGGATGGGTTAAAACATAACTTGATTAGTATATCACAATTATGTGATAATAGATACATAATAGTTTTTGAAGCATCTAAATGTATTGTTAAAAGTGCACCATCAAATGATATCATATTTATTGGAAATAGGCAAGAAAATGTATACACATTAGAATTAAATGTCTTGCCAAATCCTCATGTTAGATGCTTAGTTGCCATGGAGAATGACTTTTGGTTGTGGCATAGAAGGCTAGGACATGCTAGCATGAGCCTCATCCAAGAGATATCTAGGAAAGAATTAGATAAAGGCTTACCTAAGATAAAGTTTGAAAAAGACAAACTTTGTGATGCATGTCAACTAGGTAAGCAAGTAAAATCTTCATTTTATAGTATTAATCAAGTTAGTACATCTAGAATCCTTGAGCTTGTGCACATGGATCTCTTTAGTCCATATGATGTAGCTAGTCTAGGTGGAAAGCTATATTGTTATGTATTGGTTGATGATTTTTCAAGATTTACATGGGTTTTCTTTTTGGCCAAAAAAAATGAAACTTTTGAGTTTTTCAAAAAATTTGCAAAGAAAGTTTCAAATGAAAAAGGAATTTCAATTTTGAAACTTATGAGTGACAATGGAGGGGAGTTTAAAAATAAAAAAATTTCCAAGTTTTGTGATGATTTAGGTATTGAACATACCTTTTCTTCCCCTAGGACCCCTCAACAAAATGGGGTGGTTGAGAGGAAGAATATAATTTTATAAGAAATGGCTAGGACCATGTTATGCGAAAACAATTTGCCTAAATATTTTTGGGCCGAAGCCATAAACACTTCTTGTTATGTTCTTAATCGAGTTTTATTAAGACCAAAAATCAAGAAAATACCTTTTGAGCTTTGGAATGGTAAAATCCCAAATGTGGGATATTTTTATATTTTTGGATGTAAATGTTTCATATTAAATATTAAGGAAAATTTAGGAAAATTTGATTCTAAATCCGATGAAGGAATTTTCCTAGGTTATTCCACTAACTCTAAGGCTTATAGAGTTTATAACCGCAGAACTATGATTGTCGAAGAATCCATGCATGTTACTTTCAATGAAACTAATGATTCTTCTAGAAATGTCAAGATTATGAATATAGGTGAGGAACTTGAGGATCTCACACTTCATGATAAAGAAGTGGAGGACAAAGATAAGGAGGAGACCCAACATGAAGAACCTCCACCCTCAAAACTTCCTCAAGTTGAAGTTGAAGAAGAAGAAGCTCTACCACCTCTCCCTAGAGGATATCATTTGGTAAGAGATCATCCAATGGACCAACTCAACGGAGAGCCTTCAACGGGAGTGGTAACATGTTCTAAACTTAAGAATGTTTGTCAATATGTTGCGTTTGTATCTCAAGTAGAGCCTAAGAATATTAAGGAAGCAATAGAAAATGAGTTTTGGGTACTAGCTATGCAAGAAGAACTCAACCAATTTGATAGAAATGATGTATGGGACTTAGTGCCTAGACCTAGCGATTAAACTATAATTGGAACCAAATGGGTATTTAGAAATAAGCTAGATGAAGAAGGATTAGTTATTAGAAACAAAGCTAGGTTAGTGGCACAAGAGTACAACCAACAAGAAGGAATAGACTATAATGAAACATATGCTCCCGTAGCTAGATTAGAAGCAATTAGAATGCTTTTGGCATATGCTAGCTTTAAGGGTTTTAATCTTTTTCAAATGGATGTAAAAAGTGCATTTTTAAATGGTTTTATTAATGAAGAAGTGTATGTTGAACAACCCCCCGGTTTTGAAAGTTTTGAGTTTCCAAACCATGTTTTCAAACTTAAAAAGGCATTATATGGTTTAAAACAAGCCCCTAGGGCTTGGTATGAAAGACTTTTAATTTTTCTAATTGAACAAGGTTTTGATATAGGAAAAGCCGATGTTTCACTTTTGGTGCTACTAATGAAATGCTTTGCAAGTGGTTTGCTAAATGTATGCAAGATGAGTTTGAGATGAGCATGATGGGAGAGCTCTCCTTCATGCTTGGTCTCCAAATCAAGCAAACCAACAAAGGGATCTTCATCAATCAAGCCAAGTACACAAAGGAGCTCATCAAAAGGTTTGGGATGAATGAAGCCAAGATAGCTTCTACACCTATGAGCGCATCCATCAAGCTTGACAAAGATGAAGAGGGTATTAAAGTGGACGAAAAATGATATCGAGGTATGATCGGTAGCCTTCTTTGTTTAACCGCAAGTAGACCCGATATCTTGTTTAGTGTTTGTGTATGTATTAGGTTTCAATCTTGCCCTAAGATGTCTCATTTAAGTGCGATAAAACACATATTGAGATATTTAAATGGAATGGTTGACTTAGGATTATGGTATCCATGTCATGCATCATTTGATTTAATCAGTTTTTTGGACGCTGATTTTGCCGAATGTAAGGTAGATAGAAAAAGCACTAGTGGGTGCTGTCAATTCTTAACAACGAGTCTTGTTTCTTGGTTCTGAAAAAAACAAAACTCGGTTGTGCTTTCAACTACCGAAGCGGAATACATCGCCGTGGCTAGTTGTTGTGCGCAAGTCCTTTGGATGAAACAAACCCTTTTAGACTATGGACTTAGGTATTCTTGCATACCTATACATTGTGATAATACTAGTGCAATAAATTTAACCAAAAATCCCATCTTACACTCTAGAACTAAGCATATTGACTTGAGACATCACTTTCTTAGGGATAATGTATCTAAGGGAAATATATCGGTAGAATTTGTATCCACCGATAAACAACTTGCAGATATATTTACAAAACCCTTGGTTGAAGAAAGTTTCACAAATTTAAGGATGCAATTAGGAATTTGTGCCTTTCCTAGTAATTAAAGTATATTTTCTTCAAAATATATATATTTTTCAAACCTTGCATTCTATAAAGTATCATCACACTTATGTAATGCTCTGTAGTGGGGCTTTGCGATCTATTGGTGTTTGCCTTCTATAGGCTTACATTAATGGGAAGGACTATAGTGGTAGATGATACTTGGTTTTTAGTGGCTTTCTCGGTTTTTATGATGAAATTCATTAATTGTACCTTAACTCTTACCCTTTTTGATTGATGTCAAAATGGGGAGAAAAAGTAAGGTCACACTTGGTTTTCACGATGCATATAGTTAGTGTGAGTTTCATAGTTAAGGGGAAGATATATATAGTTAGGGGGAGTTAAAAATGATATGCACATTGATAGGGGGAGCATAGGTTGAGTTATAAGTAGTTGAATGCATATGCTAAGTTAGACAGTTGAATGCATATGCTAAGGTACCTAACTCTTGAATGCCTTAACTCAAACTCACAAATGCTTATGTTTTCTTAAAATTTTATGTTATGTTTGTCATCATCAAAAAGGGGGAGATTGTTGGCTTAAGGGTCTCTCTTAAGCCTCGATCTTTATTTTGATGATAACAAATATGTATTTAATCCAAGTGTGAAGTTTTGAGTTCAGGTTGAGGTTGTGATATGCATGCCAAATCCGTTCAAACGGGATGAAGGAAAAGATCATCAAAGAAATGGAAGAAGAAATCATTGAAGAAAGGCTCGGGATTAAATCAAGTAGAATTAATGTAATATGTCCCTAGCATAGTTTATCCCAAGCCAAAATTGTAAAGGTATCCAAGTTGAAACTTGGTAACCAAACCCATAGAAAAGGCATGTAAAAATCCAAGGAAGAAGCCATCCTCAGCCTGGGTTCGGTTGACCGGTAGGTCGACCGAACAAAGCAATAATATAGTAAGCAGCCCATTCGGTCGACCGACTGGTCGAACGGATGTCGGTAAAAATGGCCAGTAGCCATTCGGTCGACCAAAAATGGTGAAGGAAAACTTCTGGGCTGCGTCAGTCGACGGATCGATCCACCGACAGATGGCAAAAATAAGCAGAACACTAGCTGTTGACCAATCGGTCGACCGAACTAAAGATAGCCTAATCGCGACCTTGGCTCCAGCCATTCGGTCGACCGACGAGTCGATTGAATGTCTAAAGAAATGGATTTTTGTTAGTCGATCAATCGATCTCTCACAGACTACCAACAGTCGCACTGTCAGTCGATCGATCGATCCGTACGGTCGACCGACCAATCGACCAGCCCTGCGACCGAACGGCTTCAACGGTCGATTTTCACCCGTTGAACGGGCCATTCGAGTGAGGGGTTATAAATACCCCTCACCTAACTTCTTTACAAGTTTTTAACAATCATTATTGTGCATTAAAGGAGTTATCTAAAGCCTTCAACGACCGACATCTGCGCGTGCCCTCTGCTTCCATCTTTGACATCAAAAACCAGGCGCTGCTTCTGCTTCTTCAATTGTGCTGCGATCCTTTGAGTCATCCTTTTGCAAGTTGAAGACGAGAAGGCGGTGGAAAGAAGCTTGGTTCATCTTTCATTCTTTAAGCTCTTTCCTTGTATTTTAATTTTATTGTAACCTGTTTTCAAAGTTGAGATAGCTTGCTAGGTGTGCTAGGAAACACTTAGGGTAGCTTTATAGAATTGTGTTTTGCCTAGGTGAATAGGATTGAGGTGTTCTCCGAATGGTGAGAAGGGTGTCCTCATTGTATTCAAAGGAAAACATAAATTCTATAAAGTAGTGGTTAGAAATCCTTGGTGATGAGCCAAGGTAGTAGAGTAGGCGGTTGGCCGAACCACTATAAGCATTCTTGTTTGCATTGCTTTCTTACTTGCTTTTATCGTTGTTATTGAATTTTGATCACATTAATCAGTAAGTAACAATTGCATCAAGTAAAGATAAAATTGAGTAAGTTGAAAAATAAAAAAGGGGATGGGCACTATTCAACCCCCCCTTCTAGTGTCGGGTTTCAAACAATAGGATGATGAGAGGAGAAATCCTGGACAACGGCCCTCGAATTCAGCTTCAAGAATTGGAGGCTCGACTCAACGGGAAATAAAGGGGTGGCGGCTCACTTCAAGCCACCGACTTGAAGAGAGGGAAAGAGGAAGAGAGAGGGGCTGGCTCGTCTTCAAATCGGCTCCTCTCAGCTCGGCTCTAAAGGGAAGGAAGAAGAGGAATAAGAAGGGAAGGGCTCAGCGGCTCAACGGCTCAGTTCTTGAGGGCGGCGGCTCCTTGGATGAGGAAAAGGGCGGCTGGCTGGCTTGGTGGCTGGCTGGCGCCTCCCCTTTCCAAATAGCTTGTACAGCTCCAATAGCAAGCCGCAAGCCAAGGGGAGGGGGTTTTATACTCCCTCCTCAACCCTAACTCCACTAAACCCTTTTATCAAACCCGCATCCGCCTCAAGCCGAACCCGAACCCACTAACTTAATTAATCCTATTCTAATCCCATGATAAAATACAAGCAATAAACATATGCTCGTCCACATACACCATAATTTAACAATCATGCACACACCACACAGAATTAAATAAATTTATCTATGCAAGCAAAATTTCTATAACTCATATTCCTACTTACCCGAGCTCACAAGCTCGCACCAGACCATGAGTCGACTCGATTCGATCTCGAACTAGTCCGCTAGAATGGCAACCACACACAATAAACAGAAATTAGAATTAATATCTAGGATATTACAGTTATATTTGGCAAAAGGATTATCGGTCAGTTCTCAATTGTGTATGAGTTGCAACTACTATGGCGTTTATATTGAAGATCTCAATTGTATGTCAGTTGTTGTTACTATATTTGGCAAAACAATGATCAATCAGTTGTATGTCAGTTGCAACTACTGTGAAGTTTATACTTGTCACGCCCCAGCTCAGGGTCACATGATCAGCCAGGGTATACGTGCCTATACCCCGCAGCCTAAACCGTGAACATGCCAACTCATAAGAAATAACAGTAGCGGAAAGAAATAAACAAGCTTTTATTTCAAATAGAAATCAAACCAGAGTTCATCATAAACAAATTTTAGAAGAAGAATGAAAATACAAAAATAATAAATCAAGTTCAACTGACCAAATACAATGAAATCTGAGTACAAAAACATAAATGCCCTCAAGGGCTACAACTCAAAAAAAAAAACACAAGTGCATGACACACTACCAAAAGACTCGACTACGACCCTAACTAGGACTGCTATGAGATCAATGTAGTTCGTCCGTCCGCCAGCCGTGCCAAGTGCTCCAGCCCACCTCAATGGTCAGGCTCTGCAAAATAAAACAACGACAATGGGTGAGTTCAAAGAACTCAATGAGCGATTCTACCAACCCCCACAAAAAAAACATCACAGATAAGATGCATCAAGTATGAAACCCCTGACTCAAGCAGGAAAAGGTCACAAGGAAGTGACCAGCTAACAGGCCATCCAGCCACCACCTGCCCGAAGGCAGCCAACACCCAGACGGTGAAGATCAATAGGTCTAAGCCTATCATGCCCTAAGGCAATAAAACATACTAGGATAATCAAGAAGGCCCTCCGAACTTGCTCGACGAGACGCGTAGGGACAATCGTGATTCGTCCATCCGAACTTGCCCCTTTGAGATATCACAGGAGTAATCGGGTAGGCCCTCTGAACGTACTCCTCTATGATATCACAGGAATAATCGGGTAGGCCCTCCAAACTTATTCCTTAAACCACCTCGGGGATAATCGGGTAGGCCCTCCGAACTTATCCTACGAGGCCAAACCAGAACATTCAGAATTTGCTCATCCAAACTTGTTCCAATAAATAACGTAGGAGTAATCGGGATTCGCCCATCCGAACTTACCCCTTTAAAAGCACCTCGGGAATAATCGGGTAGGCCCTCCGAACTTATTCCACGAGGCCAAACCAGAACAATCGGGATTTGCTCAACCGAACTTGTTTCTCAGATTGGGAATTAGCTATCCAATCTCCCGGGCCTAGCCCACAATCTGGCTCTTCCACGAGCCTCTCCGACATTCCTAAAGATATGGCGCAACATGACCTAAGTCAAGTTCTTTCCTACGGTGTCGTAGGGGTGTTCCTATTGGGAAGTGTCTCACACTCTAAAGCCCGACCCCAACTCCTAGACCCGTATGTCATAAACTGGTGTGGTTTTATTTCATGCATAAACTTCTCATGTTGGTACATAATAGATTATGCTGACCATTTTTCCCAATTTTAATTATACAATTAAAATTTAGTTCACCACAATTAGGGTTTTGTTTTAGGGTTTTGTTTTAGCTTACTGTTCTGCCCGAAACTGATGTATCTAATCCGGATCTGGCCTCTAGAGTGTATCTTATGTTTCCTAACTATGTTTTTTGGTCGAAACGATAGGTTACAAGACTATGCCCAGATAAATACACACATCGCAGCAAACAATTTAAAAACAACACAGATTCATCATTTCAGCAACATCAAATTTCAGCATAGCCTAAAAATAAATCCGAAATTTTCAGAAATTAAGCCCTTAATTATCATTTAAACAGAATATAAATCTTGAGATAAATTTCTCAATTTCCATGCTTAACAACAAGGCTAACAATCACTAACAATATCATGAACAAGAACAAGCATCATGACAAGAACCCTTCTTTCAAGAATCCTCATGGCATTAACATCAAGATTCAATTTTTCTTAAACATGAATTTATCTAAAATCACAGATTTAATACAAGGCATGCTTGAACATATAGGAACTCGATTTCATAAAGAATATAAAATACGGATCTCAAGAACACTGAAAACTTCCACTTAAGCATTTCACCGAACACCTTGAGGGCACCCTTGATTCACCCTTGGCCGAGCACCCCTAGGGTAAACCTAGGGCTGCCGAGCCACAAAGGGAGGTCTTGGCCCTCCTCCCATGATTCGGCATAAGAAATCGGCACTCAAAATCCACGGTTCGTCGAGAAAACACAAGAATCAAGAATATGCCCAAAATGGTTCAAAACCAAGAAAGAACCTGAAAATGGAGAGGTAAAACCACTCACCTAAATATGAAAGATGAATAAAGGAGAAATCCCGGATGATGTGTCACGCCCCAACTCAGGGCCACGTGACTGGCCAGGGTATACGTGCCTATACCCCGCAGCCTAAACCATACACATGCCAACTCATAAATAATAGCAAAAAGAAACCACGAGTTTTATTTCAAAGGAAAAGCGAATCAAAACATAGTTTTATTTCAAGAAGCTCAATGAAACTTAAAGTGCAGAAATAATAGTTTAAGTTCAACAATTCAAATGTTCATATACAAACATAGCCTGAAATAAATGACATGAATGCCCTCAAGGCTACAACTTCAAATCAAACTAATACAAGTGCATGACTACTACTAAAAGACTCGACTACGACCCTAACTAGGACTGCTATGAGATCATGCGGCTCCTGTACCCTCCAGTGGCGCCAAGTGCATCCGACCCACCTCACCGGCCAGGCTCTGCAAAACAGAAATTAGACGACAACGGGTGAGTTCAAAGAACTCAGCGAGCAATTTTACCAACCCTCACAAATAAAAACATAGAGATAATAAAAATGAAATATATCTCTACATGAGGCAAAGTCACGAAGGTGTGACTAGCTAATAGGCCAACAGGCCACACATGCCTCAAGGCATCTAACCCTCCAAGAGTGGAGAAACATCAGGTTGAAGCCTACCGTGCCCGAAGGCAATAACATTTGCTAGGATAATCTGGAAAGGCTCTCCGAACTTATCCTAGTATAAGGAACCTCAGGAGAAATCAGGAAAGGCCCTCCGAACTTACTCTAAAAAGACATCACAGGAATAATCGGGAAAGACCCTCTGAACTTATTCTGCAGGTTGGGAATTTGATGTCCAACCACCCGGGCGTAGCCCGAAACCCGGCTCCTAATTGAGTCACTCCGCCATTCTCAAGAATATTGTGCATTAAGACCTAAGTCAAGATTCTCCTACGGTGTCCTAGGAGTGTCCTCATTAAGAAGCATCTCAACACTCCAACCCGACCCCTATCCCTTAGACTCGTAATGTTCCCTTAGACCCGTAATGTCATGAACCCGTGTGGTTTTATTTCATGCATGCTTTATAAGTTGGTTCACAACAAATTATGCTCATCCTTAACCCAATTTTAATTATATAATTAAAATTTAGATCACCATGATTGATTAGGGTTTTATTTTAGGGTTTTGTTTTAGGTTACTGTTCTGCCCAGAACTAATGTGTATAGTCCGGATCCAGTCTCCAAAGTGTGTCCTATGTTTCCAAACTATATTTTCTGGTCGAAACGATAGGTTACACGACTATATTCACAGAAATACACACACCACAGTAAACAAAATAAAATCAGCACAGATTCATCATCTCAGCATACAATTCTAGCAACATGCAATTTTCAGCATACTCTTGAATTAAATCCGAAAATTAATCAGAAATTAACTCAGTACTACATTTTGGTTCTGTGGCCACGCTACTTATGGGAACGATTGAATAATTGTTTCCATACATTACTTATAGGAACGGTTTTGAAAACTGTTCCCATAGTATATTGGCTAAGGAAACACAATAGAAAATCGTTCCCGTAGCCAATGTATGAGAACGGTTTTTGAAACTGTTCCCTTAGCCCTTATACTATGGGAACACAAAAAATCAACTATTCCCGTAGCTAATTTATGGTAACAATTCTGTAATTGTTCCCATAGCCAAATATGCTATGGGAACATAGTAAACCGTTCCTGTAGCCAAACTATTCCTATACTCAAAATACCCCGCTATTTTTTTCGCAGCAAATAAAATATCCCGCCCGCCTGATGTCTCTTTCTCTTTTCCCTCTGCCCGCGACAAAACCCGCCCAAAAACCCTCATCATCTCCACCGCCGATCGCCCGACTCAAAACAGTGCCGCAGAACTCCCCTCATCATCTCCACCTCCCTTTCTGAGGAACCCTCGGTCATCCCTTTCTCCGCCTCCCCTCAAACCCTCGGCCGTCCTCACTGAAGAAGAGCTCGACGCGATCCAGGCCCTCTACGATGCCTCTGTGGTGATCCAAACAGTGATCCCCTCAAATGACTCTATGACGCCGAACGGCACGACACCGACGTCCGCCTCATGACTTCGCGATCCAAATCCAGGTTCATCTCTCCCTCCCCAAGTTCGTCAGCATCTAACTTATTGAAATTAACTGTTGTGATGTCAATCGTGGGTGTATAGAGTTAAGTTTTCTTACTATTTCATATGACAATCTCACTCTAACCTAAGCTAACTTTTCTTACTATTTGCATATGTTGTGTATTGATCTTTGAGAATTTGTTTTTGTTCTGTCTCAGTGAAGCTAACTTTTCTTACTGTTTGCATATGTTGTGCATTGATCTTTGAGACTTTGTTTCTGTTCTATCTCAGTGATTGCCATCATGTTATGAAACTATATGTTTTATTAGCCATATATATAGTATTAAATAGATGAAAATTGCTTAGTGTCATGTAGGTTTCTTTAATGTGTTGATGAAGTTCTTTATGCTTCTTTTGTGGTCTCCTATGCTATTTGATTCTATTGTCTCTTATTTCTAGAAAGAAATTAAATTAGGATATTCTTTGTATAAGTATGGATAGCTTGATTATATACATCAATATTAATCTGAACTTGGTTCATAAAGTACATGGTGGCATAATTATGAGTATAATGTCTAGAGTTATAATGGTGAAGATCATGATTCATGTGATGTGGCAATGTATTTTATCAATCCTTTTCCATTGCATGTTGTCCCTATAGTGTTGGAAAGTGAACAATTTTTGTTCCAAATTCTAATTTTTGCTGGTTTTTGAGATTCATAGCCACCATGATTCATGTTATGCTAGTTTCGAGTGTCTTGGCAAACTTTCTTTTGGAGGTAATTTTCTAATCATCCTTCGTGGTAATTTACCTTAGTAAATGAGGAGCCTTGACATAACAAAGTACAATTTTGGATTTCTTTAGGATTGAATTAAGTTTGAAAAGAAAGTGATGATGAAGTGTAAGATGCTGCTATTTACCTAACATCCTTAATCCATGTATTATCCTTGTAGAATGTGCAGATAACAATGATTATATTTTGAAAATGGACTATAAAAGAAATCAGTATATAATGAAACATTTGGTCATTAAATGTTATCATCAAAGTCAAAGCTGCACAATTCATCTGAAGACTGAATTAATTTCCCATATAATAACAATAATAAAGAGGAACTATAGAGCTTAGTTTCTGAATCTTTAATTATCCACTTGCAGAAGCATTACAATTCAATCTGATGTTTATTACTTAAATGTTTATTTCAATATGAGGTTTTGTAGATTTGAGGTTTTATTTCAATATGTTGTTTAAGTATTAAAGATGTTTTGAGGTTTCAATATGTTGTTTTAAGGATTTATTTCATTGATCAAGTTTCAACTATGCCCTTGGTCAATCTTACCACCAGCTGTTGGAGTTGCCTACATGTTCTAAGTGATTTTGCACAATGTTGGAGTTGTATGTATAACTCATCAAGTTGATGTTGTCGTTTCTTACCCTTTGCATTTTTTATTTATGTAATTAAGTGAAATCAATGCATAAAGAATGGGTTCAAATGCCGAGATATAGTACAGAGTATATCAATGGTGTCCAATATTTCCTAGATTTTGCTTATAATAAAGGAAGGCCTCGGGGAGGGTAGATTTTATGCCCTTGTGTGAAATATGGTAATGGTCGTTGGTTGATAAAAGATGTAGTCTTTGAATATTTAATAGACTATGGATTTTTAAAAGGCTACATTGATTGGGTAAACCATGGTGAGGAGTTAACAATGCCCACAGAGGAGGATGATGACATCGATGATGCAGAGAATTGCATGGATGACATGGATGATATGGATGGATTGTTGCATGATAGGTTTAGAGAAGTGACATAAGAAGATGGAGTTACAGAGGGTCCTAATAAAGATGCCAAAAAGTTTTATAATTTATTAGAGGAGGCAAACAAGGAATTGTACCCCAGTTGTAAAAATTTCTCTACCTTGTCCTTCACCATTCGGTTATATTTGATGAAGTGTCTCTTTGGCTGGAGTAATGTGTCATTCAATGCACTCTTAGAGCTACTAAAAGAAGCTATGCCAGATTTGAACATCCCCCAACCTTTTAATAAAACAAGAGCCATGATAAGGGACTTGGGCCTTGACTATAAAAAGATTGATGCTTGTCCCAATAATTGTATGTTATATTGGAAAGAGCATGAGAAAGACAAGTCTTGTCATATTTGCGGTGCTTCACGGTGGGTTGAGAATTCACAGGCAGAGAATGAGCTAGAAAATCCCAAGCAAGGCCACAAAGTAGCGGCTAAAGTTTTAAGATACTTTCCATTAATTCCTAGACTTGAAAGGTTGTTCATGTGTGAGAGGACTGCAAATTTAATGAGGTGGCATGAGGAAGAGCGAATAAGAGATGGAAAGTTAAGGCATCCTGCTGATGGCAGAGCATGGAAGGACTTTGATGAGCGTTATCCTGATTTTGCTAGTGACCCACGCAACATAAGACTTGGGTTGACTAGCGATGGATTCAATCCATATAGGACCATGAGTATTTCTTATAGTATATGGCCGGTAATACTTATGCCATACAACCTTCCACCATGGTTCTGTATGAAGTCGGAGTATTTTATGTTGTCTTTAATTATCCCTGGATCACACTCTCCTGAGACTGATATTGATGTGTACTTGCAACCATTGGTTGAAGAGTTGAAAATTATGTGGGAGCTGGGAGTAGACACATATCATGCTTTAAAGAATCAAACTTTTAAGTTGTGAGCAGCCCTTTTATGGACTATTAGCGACTTTCCTGGATATGCTATGTTGAGTGGTTGGAGCACAAAGGGAAAATTAGCATGTCCATCTTGTAATTATAACACTAATTCGGCTTACTTGAAGCATAGTAGAAAGATGTGTTATATGGATCACCGTATTTTCTTGCCGATGAGTCATGATTATAGAAGAAACACACGGGATTTCAATGGAAAAGAAGAACATAGGCATGCTCCTAATTTTTTAGAAGGGACAAAGATCTTGGACTTGTTGCAAGACTTTGTCAATTCATTTGGGAAGATGCAAAATAAAAGCATTGGTGGTCCTTGGAAGAAGAGGTCCATTTTTTAAAAAATTTCATATTGGAAGCATAATAAACTACGACATAATATTGATGTCATACATATTGAAAAGAACATATTTGACAATGTGATAGGGACTTTGTTGGACATAACGGGGAAGACAAAAGATGTTAATGCCCATTTAGATTTGCAAGAGCTGGGAATTAGAAAGAAACTTCATCCGAAACCAGTGGATCAAGGCAAGAAACTAAAGTATGCAAAAGCATGCTTTAACATGAACAAAAATGAGAAGTCTATTTTCTATAGCGTTCTCAAGGAAGAAAAATTACCCGATGGTTGTGCAGCAAATATTTCAAGATTTGTTCACCAAGATGGCTTGAAAGTCTCAGGGTACAAGAGTCATGATGCTCATTTCATGCTACACTACTTGCTCCCAGTAGCAATGATTAGCACACTTCCTCACCAAGTGGCTTATCCTCTGATACGTCTATGTTCTTTTTTTCGTTTCATATGTCAAAGAGTTATTGGTGTGAATGATTTAGAGACCTTAGAATTTGAGATTGCTGAAACACTTTGCCAATTAGAGAAGGTTTTTCCTCCTTCATTTTTTGATGTAATGCTTCATTTGCCTATTCACTTACCAAATGAGATAAGATTAGGTGGTCCCGTTCATTCTCGGTGGATGTATTCACCAGAAAGAGAGTTGGGGAAGTTGATACATGCGCAGTAAAGCTCATCCAGAAGGTTCAATAGCTGAGGGTTACTTGGTTGAGGAATACTTGACATTTTGCTCAAATTATAAGAACTCTAATGTGGAGACACGATGGAACAAAGTGACAGGAAATGCTGACACATGTGAGTCTTTCGATGCTGAGCTTTCTAGTTTTTTTTTACCCATGGGTCATCCTATAGGAGGGAAGAAAAAAGGTAATTTATTTTCGATGGACAACAATGAAAAGAACCAAGCTCACCGGTATATCTTGTTCAATTGTGATGAAGTTCAGCCTTACATTAGGTAAATATCTATTCTTTGCCCTTAAAAATTTGTTTATAAACTCATTTGAATAATTGTTGTAACAAAATAATTTTTTTGTAGTGATTATGAAAATATCATAAATTGGAAGAGAGGAAGAAAGTGGACCAAAGCAAAAAGTCAAAGCCATGATTTTATTGATTGGTTTAAAAATCGTGCAATGGAGGAGGAAGTCCCTGATCGACTGAAGGAGTTGTGTAGAGGCCCAAATAAAGTTGCAAGAAGGTTTTCGGGTTATGTCATCAATGGATGTAAATTTCATACTAGGAAGCGTGATGCAAATTGCAGGACACAAAATAGTGGTGTCACTTTGGTGTCAATCACTCAAAGCTTTGCTATTAGTAAGGATCAAAATTCTATGACGAATGCAGTTACTTATTATGGTTCAATTAATGAAATAATTGAGCTAGACTATTATGGTAATTTCAAGTTTGTCTTGTTTAGATGTGATTGGTTTGAAGTAGAATCAGAAAAGTATGGGTTAACTTGTGTTCACTTCGATAAAAAATGTTATATGGATGATCCATTTGTGCTCGCTTCTCAAGTCCAACAGTGCTTCTATGTTCGCGATCCCTCTAATGACAATAGGTATTACGTTATGAAAACTCTTCATAGAGAGATTTCTAATGTGAATGACAAATCATATTGTGCTGAAGAAATATATAATATTGAGTCATCTGAACCAGCAACTAATTTGTCTTTGCCTGATGATGAAATTGATGTTGAATGGGCAAGGGACAACATAGAGCCCACCATTGTTGAAAATTATTCAGCTGTTTCAAATGAAATGGAGTCTGAAGAAGAGTCCGACTTTGATGACACACTCTGGGACTACTTTGATTGATATTCTTGTTTTTTCGCATTTTCTGGTTGATCGATGAAGCAAATGATTCTATCACATTATGTTATAGTGGCCCATCGGGGATTTGCACAATCAGGTTAAACTTAGACTTTTTTCCTTTTCAATTCCAATTCATGTATCTGTCTAGCATGATGGGTTGTGCTGCATAAGTAGCAAATTCAGACATTTGAAGGATTCCTATGCAATGGTGGTACTTCAATTCTCTATTTATCCTTTAATAAATGTGGCTAATAAGGATTCCAATTCCTTGATGGTTATCTTTTTGGTTGTTCATGCATAAGCTAAATTTTTGTTATATGATGATTGAATGGTGTTCCACATTTGTGCATGTTTTATGATCTTCATGTATTTCTTTGAAGCCTACTTAGATATTCATGCCTCTCATAAATTACCCACCTTGCCTAAACCACTTGAGGGTGTAATTAATGAAGAAAAAATTAAATGAGCTCAAGCATATGGAGTCCATAAAATGTTTGTTTTCTTGGCACCTTCTGTGTACAATCAAAGTTCAAGCTAATAGCTCATACTGCTTGTAAATATTTCTGGTTTTTGCCAAACCGTTTATCATCTTGATAGTTGATACTTAATTTGCAATGCCTCCTCTCTGCAGCCACTTTCACTTTATTCATGAAGCTGTCACCATGCAATTCTATATTTTGGCATATTACCAAGATTTTGAGAGGTAAAGAAGCACCTTGCTTTCTTTTAATACATATATATCTCCATGATTCATTTGCATTACATCTTTAACTACAGGTCTTTGGGAGTTTGTTAGCAGCCAATAGCTTGATTCAGATCAGAGAACTCTAAAAAGTAGTAAGAAACTATTTTCTCACTTTCTAGATATCTGAGCTCTATTGCTTAATAGGATATTCTGATGGTTGTCAAGAGACAATTCTACTGTACTTGTATAGTGTCCTGATATCAGTCAAGTTGAATCCATAACTTGAAGTATCCTTAATAATTTAGCATGTGGTCTATGTAGGTGTTTCTATTAGTGATATCTAGCTTGATTAAATTAATAAGCAGTTGATGTTAGGTTGAATGATCTTAGGCTCTCATGGCTTCCTATTTATAAGCCGTGAAGATAAGAGAAAGATTTCTAAGATTCTTTGCCCGTTACAGACCGCCGATCGCTTGTCCGGACGACCGATCGGTCGATTGCTCGAGCTACGTGATTTTGTGATCCTCAATCTGGTCGACCGATCGATCGATCGCTCGAGCTACTGCCAATTTTTGGCATCATTCGGTCGACCGAACTACCTTCTCCTTCGATCGGTCGACCGATAGGTTGACCGCTCGAGCTACTACCAATTTTTGGCATCGTTCGGTCGACCGATGCAGTTCAGCCAGAGGCGCGATTCTGCAATCCTCAATCTGATCGATCATTCGGTCGATCACTCGAGCTACTACCAATTTTGGCATCGTTCGATCGACTGAACTACCTTCTCCTTCGATCGGTCGACCGAACCTGGGCAGGGCAGTTTTCTTGGCTTGATTTTTTTACATTTCTATGATTTATGCAGTGAGATGATACAAGGAAGTGATATGGACTTTCCACTACAAGCAAAGTCAAGCAAAGAGTTAGCGGCCAAGCATTACAAAATTAAATGTGAAAAGATTGAACATAATAATAAGTTAAATTCAAAGAGTCAGCCTGGAAAGAAACATACTGTGCTGAAAAGGTATGCTTCAGAGGCCAATAAGAAGAATATCAATGTGCAAGAGAGAGGAAAAACACCATATAAAAAGCCAAAGGATGCAGTCCACACTCAACCTAGTGTTTCTACAATGAGACAGGTCATTTCCAATGATATTCAAGATAGACGGAAAAAACCAATTAATGCAGCCATCACTAAACCCAGATCGTCTACTCAAAAGCAAGTTCCTTCCAATTCCAATACAAGATCTTCTCAAGTGCAACAACAAAGACCAACCATTCAAGATCAAAGATCTACCCAAGTGCAATAGCAAAAAAGGTCAACCATTTAAGATCAACAAAGAGAAGTTAACCATGAGCAAGGAGATGAGTATGCAACAAAGAAGACAAAGACTGCACCTTTGCGTCCATCAATGTAAGTGGTTGAATATCGTGAGAAGATGGGTATGCAAGTGCTAGAAGAAGATCAACTAGAAGAGGAATGTAGAGACATGGACCAAGTTGAGGAAGAACATAATATACTTGATGAGCTGGAAGAGGAAGCAAATGTTGAGGAAGAGCACAATATACCCGTTGAGCTGGAACACGATACATCTGAAGGTATATTATGTCATTATATGTAATTCTATAATTAGCTTATGTTTAAATCATTATTGTTATGTCAATTAGGAACACCAAAAAAGAAAGCAAGAGGGAAGACAATGTGCTACAAAATTCATGGAAGATCGCTAGAGGAGCGACAAGAAATAATTTTCAATAGTGAAGCACAACCAGTTGGGCCCAATGAGAAAGTTGTTTCAGACTTGAGCCAATTTTTAGGAACTATGGCACGAAATTCAGATTGGTGTCCCTTGATTTACACCAATTGGAAGGTCGTACCAAACAAGGATGACATATGAAAATATATCAATGTATGATAGTTTTTTATATTGTTCATTTACATGTGCATGTCAATATTAATGCTTGTTTTGCTTCACTTTGTAGAAAAAATTTATCCTTCCTGAAATAGGAAAAGGGGTTGTGTTCAAAATTATGGATGAAGCTTGGAGGAAACACAAATCAAAAATCAAGAAGGAACATTTTGACAATTACGTAACAAACAGCGAGAGGATAAAAAATCGTCCTACGGACATTCCTCTCGAACAATTCAAGCAAACGATTGATTATTGGAGCTATGAACCCATCCAAGTAAGTAGCTAGGTTTCTTTTATTTAAACTAATAGTTGTTAAAAAATAAGCTTTCTTTCCATTACTTCATATGATTTCATATTCAAATTAGATTCAAATTAGGCTATAGGTTAAAGGTACAGAGGTAATAAAATCAGAGGAATAAGTAGGAGTAATGCTTCTTATTTAACCTAAATCATGTATTCAAAATTCCCCAAGCACCAACTTGGAACTGTTTCATATGCTTTTACATCACAACTTTGGCGTCAAAATAACACTGGTCCTGCTGATAAGGTTACAACCACATACTTGTTATGAGCAGCTTATGGTATTAGAACAGGCTACTTGTAATTTTTCTCTGGTTGCATATATTTAGTTTCTTTGTTATTGGTGTAGGATATGTGCTAACAAAATAGATTGAACAGATCACAGCAAAAATGGAGGCATCGGATGGGCAATAAAAGATTTTCTGTAATAAAAAAAAAAGGTAATATTTTTTTGCATAAATAGATTCATATTTTGAATTTTAAAGTAATGTCGATATTATCTTTTAACTCATTCTTGTGATTTATATAAAGCATGCTCAAAAGAATGAAGAACCCAGTCAAGTTGAGATGTTTGTTGAAACTCGGACTAAGGACGGAAAAGCCTTGGATGATGAAACTGAAGAGGCAATTGTGAGTTTTTCTTCTAGCTATTGTTTTATACTTAATTATTTATTATTATCACTAACATTATTAAATGTACATTTAGGAAAAGCTTAAAACCATGGTTGAGCATGATGAGAAACCTGCTACTGAGGCCTTTCAATCTATGTTTGGGAAAGAGAAGTCGGGAAGGGTGCGTTGTTATGGAGGAACAATTACACCCACAATCTTAAAAAGAATGAAGAAATAGCAGCCATGCAGGAAAAATATGATCAAGAGGTGAAGTCTTTGAAGGAGCAACATGCAGTAATGGAAGAAAGACATGCAAAAATGGAAGATAGACAGAACCAGATGCAACGCCAAATGCAAGGAATTCAATCTCTTTTGAAGATATTTATTGCACAGGCGAACTCAGATTTGGATATAGAGGCTATAACAGCTTTGTTGGCACCACCAACTACTCCAAGGGATGCCAATAGCATCTTTGGTTCTTCCACTTCCACACATCATCCTCAAAATTAGGTAATTTTAGTTTAATATATGATTATGGAGTCTTTTGATCATTTTTAATTATTAATTGATTTTTGCAAGAAAATGATGAATTGAGAGATGAAAGATGAATTTCACGGAGGAGATGATCAAGAGGATGTTTGTGAACTTGATAGAACAATTTGGAATGGGAATGTTAGACTTAATAGAACAATTTCACATGTTTGTGAACTTTATTTAGACTTCATTATAAAATTGTGGAATGGGAATCCATTGTGAACTTGTTATTTTGAGTCAACAACTAAATATATTCTACGTTTGAATGAAATTTATGTTTTTAAATCTACGTTTGTGAAATTATATGGTCGTCTGTGAAATTGTATGGTTTACAGGAATATACCTTTTAGGAACAAATATGAACCTGTGCATAAACTATAGGAATGGTTCCTCTCGCCTATAGGAACGGTTCCTCTCGCCTATAGGAACGGTTTCTATACTGTTCCTATAGTTTCGGCCTATAGGAACGGTTCTAAAACTGTTCCTATAGTTCTGGCCTATAGGAACAGTTTTTTAGCTGTTCCTATAGTTCCAATCTATAGGAACGGTTTTTTAACCTTTCCTACAATGTGTACCTATAGGAACGGCTGCAGAACCGTTCCTATAAGCTTTACCTATAGGAACAGTTGTCGAACCGTTCCTATAGGTAAACATTATAGGAACGGTTAAAGAACCATTCCTATAGATTGGAACTATAGGAACGATTGAAAAACCGTTCCTATAGGTCGGAACTATAGGAACGGTTCTAAAACCGTTCCTATAATCTAGGTTTACATGAACAGTTTCCAGCCGTTCCTATAGGCATGGTACAGGAACACTTTAAAATCGTTCCCATAGGCTAGACCTATGGGAACGGTTTTTTTAGCAGCGTGACCATAGGGACAAAAATCGTTCCCGTAGGCCTAATGGGAACAGTTTTTTATGTTTTGGGAATGGTTTTCAACCGTTCCTATAGGTTAGAAATGTTGTAGTGTACTCCTAAATTATCATTAGGACATAATACTATTCTCAAGATTTAATTCACAGAATTCATGCTTATTAAACAAAATTAACAAGAATTAGCAATATCAAGAACAAGCCTTAGATCAAGAACCCCTCTTTCAAGAACCCTCGTGGCATCAACCTCAAAATTCAATTTTTCTTAAACATGATTTTTATCTAAATCCTAGATTTAATACTAATCATGCTTGAACATATAAGAACTCATTTCAAACATCAATTGGAAATAGAAGCCACAAAATAATCAAGATCCCTCACTTAGGCATTCCATCGAACACCTTGAGGGCACCCTTATTCCGCCCTTTGCCGAGCACCCCTAGGGCCGTCCTAGGCCTGCCGAACCCCATAGGGAAGGGTTTAGGGTCTTCTCAAACATGGCACACAAAAAGAACATCGAGAATTCGAGGAATCATCGGAAAACAAACCAAGATTTCAATAGCCTTCAAGATTGGCTTCAAAAACTTGAAGAGACCCAAAAAAAGGAGGGTAAAACCACTCACCTTAATTTGGAAAAAAGATTGGAGAAGAAAATCCAATCGACGGCCTCCGAATTTGTCTCCAAAATCTGGCGGCTCAATCCCAAGGAAGAAGGGGTAGGCGGCGGCTCCTCCCAAGCTGCCGACTCCAAGGAAAAGGGAGAGAGCAAGAGGGGGAGTCGGCTGGCTTTGCTGGTGGCTCGCTCGGCTCAGCTCCATAGGGAAGAGAAGAAGAGAGGAGAAGGGGATACTTGGGCGGCTCGGTTGGCTCGGCTCTCGACGGCGATGGCTTCAAGAGAAGAGGGGAGAGGGCGGCTAGGCTTGGCAGCTTGGCTTCTCTTTCTCAAAATTTTGTGTGGCTCCAAATAGGGAGCCACAAGCCAAGGGGAGGGGGTTTTATACTCCCTCCTCAACCCTAACCCTCCTAACTCTATTATCAAACCCGCATCCGCCTAAAGGTAGATCCAAACCCACTAACCCGATTAGACTTAATTAAACTTATTCTAATTATAAGCAATTAATTAAGAACACACCCACATAAACATAATTAAATAATTATGAACACACAACATCAATTTAAATGATTTTAACTACTCAAGCCTAAATTCATAAATTTCATATCCCACTTACCCGAGCTCCCAAGCTCGCTCCGGACCATAAGTCGACTTGGCTCGACCACGAACTAGTCTGCTAGGCTGGCAAACACAAACATAAAAGGAAATAATAAAATTAAATATCTAATATATTACATGACGGTCCTCGAATTCGGCTTCAAAAGATGGTGGCTCGACTCAAGGGAGGGGACAAGAGGGGCGGCAGCTCACTCCAAGCCGCCGACTTGGAGAGATGGAGAGAGGAAGAGAGAGGGGCTAGCTCCTCTCGGCTTGGCTCCAAAGGGGAGGAAGAAGGAGAAGAAGGAGAAGGGAAGGCCCGGCGGCTCGGCTCCAAGGGCGGCAGCTCCAAGGGGAAAGTGGAGAGGGGTTGGCTGCAGCTTGACGACTTGGCAGTTGGCTCCTCTTCTCAATTAGGTTGGGTGGCTCCAAATAGGGAGCCACAAGCCAAGGGGATGGGGTTTTATACTCCCTCCTCAACCCTAACCCCTCTAAACCCTTTGTCCAACCCACATCCACCTCAAATCGAATCTAAACCCGCTAACTTAAGTTAACTTAATTAATCTTATTCTCCACATAACTACCCACAACATAAAATTTAAATGAATTAATCTACACAAGCAAAATCACATAACTCATATTCTTACTTACCCGAGTTCGCAAACTCGCACCGGGCCATGAGTCGACTCGGATTAACCTCGGACTAGTCCGCTAGGCTGGCAAGCACAAACCATAAAAGGAAAAAAATTAAAATTAAAATATCTAGGATATTACAATGCTGAAGTTCTCAGTTTATACTTACAGGTTACATTATGATGTCTAACTATTACTTGCTCTGTGGTTGCTTAAGAAAAAGTATTTCCAGGTTAGACAATCACAACCATGAGGAGTTCTTCTTGTGTTGAAGGCAGTTACAACCATATGAGGACAATTTTAATTGCTAATGCAATCTATGGTTTTTTGGATGGGGATGTTGCGAAAATGATGACCTTTGGTTTCTAGTATTAATGATGATTCTCTTTTATATCTCTGATATAATTAATACTGGATGTTGTTAATGATCAGTGTTTTAGTTAGGATTTATTCAGATTGGGCAGTTATCTTGAAGCCTTTTATGACCGAATATTAATTATGGAAGAAATGAAGTGGTCTTCATTAATGGGCTGATAATTTTTCTTAAAGCTTTTATGGTGGTGGTTTTTTTTTGAAGCTTTTATAGCGGTAGTTTTTCTTGAAGCTTTTATGGTCGAAGTATTATAATGTGTTATGGCTGCCTTTTGAGTTTGAAACTGCTGAAGTTAAGATCCTTTGTTAAATGACATTTATGGAAGTTGGTTGGCTTCTCTATTTATGAGAAAAGAGAAGATATGAATCTGCAAGGCAAGCAGTTTTAACTGTGTGTTGGCCAGTCTCAACTGCTCTGGCTGCAATGAAGTTTATACTACTGCGATGTTTATCCTGCTGCGATGATTGCTTGAATGACGCCGAGATTATTGTTATATTTTATATTTTATATATATATATATAGTGGAGTAAATTCGGACTTTTATGATGCTTAATGGAGTTTTGATGCAGGATAAAGATTCTACTTTATGGCCTTGGTCGTTCACTTTGGAGGAGTTATTGTCATCATGAAGCATTGTGACTTTGGTCATTCATTGGTGGAGTGGATGGTCATATATAATGATGGAGTTATGTAGTTAGGAGTTTCCTTGAGTAGTAATGCCTTGGTCATTCATTGGTGGAGTGAATGGTCATATATGATGATGGAGTTATGGATTTAGGAGTTTCTCTTGTGGAGTAATGGCTATGACTTTTGGGTTGCCTACTCTACTTATAAAAGGAGTGAGAGAATATTTGAGAAGATTGACCATCTCTGAGGAATCAACTCCTATCCACCCCAAAACGGATCTGCGCTTATTGATCTACTTCTACGGATCCACTTCTATCAACTCCTATGTGCTTAAACTATGTTGCCAGTTTTTTGAGGAGTTGAGACTGCTGAGTGCAGACATTTCTTATATTCAGGAGAAGATTGGTTTTGGGTATAAGCTCACTACAACACAAGACTGTCTGGAGGACGGAACTTTGTGGCTGGGATATCATAGAGAGGCAAGTTGGTATTTACTTGTAATAGCAAATAGGTTTTTGTTATTTCCAATTCACTGTAGTACTGTAATCAAATTTCGGGTGTAAAATCCAGATGACTTATTTTGTACTTATAGAGAGTGGATTGGGCATCTGTCCGGTGAGTGCCCCGCATATTAGGTTGTAAGACCCGAGTTTTCCTAATATAAAAATTTCCTTGGTGCAGCCCATTGGATCGGGAACTAGTCGGGCTGAGTCACGAAATCGCCGCGAGTAAGAGGTATAATTTAAATTTTAGTCCTTGGTTAATGTGTTTTTGGAATGTGTGGGTTGTTTGACTCGAGTTGGATTGAAATTGGGTTCGCGGATCGAATCGGGGTTCAATCCGAACTTAGGTGAGTCGAGTGAGAGGGTTTAAGTGAAGAAGGGTATTTTTGTCAAAAAAATAGAGAAATAAATCCCTCACCCCAAGGCGCCGTGCGGCTCAAAGCAAGTCGAGTCGCACGCAGCCCAAGGAGAGGAGGAGAAGAAGAAGAGCTTTGGGTGGCGTCGGATTTGTGCCGTTGTCAGAGAGATCGGGATCGTCATCATCTCATCCATCTTCTTCCCTAGTCAAGGTGAGTGGATCGAACCTGGCTATGTAGGGTAGGCGGGTAGCCGACCCAAGGTTTTAGGGATTTTTCGATTTCTCGAGTAATTCCATCGATTCACCGAAGTTTCTTTCGAGATTCAATTCTAATATATATGTATGTTGTTCGTATGAAGTTTTCTTGTCATTTTCTTGATGATTAGGGCCGGCCGCATGAAGGAAAAAGAGGAAAGGTCATGCCGAATTTTTCTCCAATTTCCTAGAGTGGTCGAAAACCCTCAAATTGAGTTTCTTTCATGATTGATGGATTGATTCCTCTCGATCATGGCCAAGAATCTTTTCCTCCTACCCTGGTTAATCTCGGCCGAGCATTAGTAACCTAGGGTAGGCTCGGACGAGTAGGTGTGACGAGGGGAAAAGGGCTCGAGTTGGTTCACATTTACATGTAGGGTGTTAAATCCTTGATTTTGTTTGGATCACTTGCTTAATACATGAATTGTTAGTAGTAGTAGATTGAGATTATCATGCTATAAGGAAATGTTCTTGATAGTTCATACATGGTTAGGATTTAGTATGGCATGTGGATCATGGTAATGTTTCATTTATTTTCTATGTTAGCGCCCATTCTTTGCCTAGTTATACTACTTGTTTCCTTATTGAAATTTAGAATTTAATTGCTGAGTTAACCTCCTTATTTTGGCATTCACATGTTATTATCATTATAATTATTATTGGTAATTATTGTTGGTAATTATTGTTAGTAATTATTGTTGGTAATGGTAGACCACATTTTCTTTTCTATGTATCATTTGCTCAAATAAATCAAGAAGTAAGAGTTTCTGTGCCTACGAATGGTAATTACCTTAGAGGAACAAAGTGCATAAGCTAGGTTTTACACCTAAGGATAGATAGCGGGCATTAGTGTTTGGATAATGCGACCCTGGGAAAGGGTCGGATATGGGCAATGTCCGAAAAACTTATATGGTATTATTATAGACACTTTGACTGTATATTGTGTTTGAGATGGTCTACTGAGGAGTGTTATTAGCCAAGCGACTACCACACACCTCAGCGGTGATTAGGGTCTTGAGATTGCACCAGCGAGCCCGCTAGGTGTTAGACCCGGGTGGCGGAGGGTCTTGAGATTTCGTCAATGGGCCACGCTAACGGTAGACCCGAGTTGAGTAGGACTAGTTATCCCTAACCCAGAGGGATTCCTGAGACTAGTGGCCATCCTAATCGACGGATGCGTGATTTGATTGTTTTACATATTATATGCCTTATTGGGCTGGTTCAAGGAGGCCGGTCTGGCCTGGTTTGGTAGAGAGGGGAACCCCCTTACTTGTGTTTAGGCCTATAGTGGCCGAATGGCATAGAGTTTGGTAAATTGGTTAATCTAAATTCCTCACTGTATCATACTGTCATATGTGTTACCTTACCGGGGATTTAAGTGGAGGTTCGGAAGAATAGCTCACTGAGTTCCTCGTGAACTCGCGGATTTTTTTTTTTTTTTGCAAAGCCCGACCAGTGAGGTACGGCCTTGTGGCATGATGCAACTCGAGTGTAGGTGAAGGCACATATCTCGTAGCAGGCGGCCATGTAGTCGTAGTCGTGTTGTTAGAGTCAGTAGACATGCACTGTTCAGTTGTTTCTTTTAAAAATATATGATGTTTTAAACTTCGAGATGTTCTTGTGAAAGTTTGGATTGTTCCTTTGAAACTGAACTCTTTAAAAACTGTTTTAACTTTTAATAAAGATTGGCGCCATTGTTTTCTTTTATTCGTGTTTTCCTTGATGTGGTGTATATTTCGGTGTTACTGTTTGGTGCATGTGGTAGGCTTCGGGGTATCGACACATACCCTGGTTGGTCACGCGATCCTGAGTCGGGGCGTAACATAAGTAACATGTGTTGCCCCTGAACTGCGTAAATAACTCTCTGTGTTTACGTGCTTCCTTGTATTTTTTGTTTCGCTTCTTATTTTGCTACCTACAAGCAATTGCAATAACAGTTGCAACTCCCAATTCAACTGCCCTTAACTGAAGATCCCTTAGAGACACATACATTTACAAACACCAGTCCAAGAACGGCAAAATGATCGAATAAGCCTTGCAGATTTATTATCATCCAAATGGGTTTCTTAAAGAACAATAACTTTAGGAGGAGATAAATTAATCTAAACAAAAATAAACTCTTTGACAAGCCTCCTCCAGGCCCCCCTAACATTCCAGTTCAGTATGTTCATTTAATAAAGGTGTTGGGGAATCCCCTAATAGTAACTCAGACATAGAATTAGCTCTAGGTCTTTTATTAGTGTTGGTTACGTTGAAGGAAGATAAACTTAAGGAATTAGTCCTAAAGTTTGATTTGGGAGGCTTATTTGGCTTCCTAGAAGGCACTCAGGAAGATGATTTGTTCAGAATATCCTTTATGGCCTTAAAGACAATATTAAGTTCTGAAACTAATTCCAGGAGAGATCTAGAATTAGGAGGATCCACAACCCTCGAATTTGGCCTAGAAACATTAGTGGTAGGAGACCTAAATTGGGATTGGCTTTGTTTATTATTTTTAGAATGAGAAACACCAATTCCATTGACAAATCTTGAGGTGTAATTGGGACTACCATATTTAGAAGATGAATTAAGTTTTGCACCCGATTGTGAATCTACCTTGGTCCATATTGTCAAGCAACTCATCATCCTGCGACCGAGCACGGCCTTCCCTCGAACCCAAAGGTTGGCTCGCGCTATGAAGCTGTTGTCGATGAGGATTCCAATGTTGCATTTCAATCCAAGGACCACAAGTAGGTTCAAAATAAGTGTCGAAAGAAGGATCAGAATGGGCATTAAGAATCGTAGGAGGAAAATTTTCCATAGATTTAGGGCAACCATAATTTGAAACAAAGATATCCATGGAGACATTAATATTATTATCTAGAGTAGAATCTACATTAGGAGTTTTAGAATCAGATTCAGAACTCTTTGAATTGTTATGATGCATCAAAGTAGGGCACTCAAATTCTCGATGTCCGATAATACCACATTGAAAATAAATTGTCGGTAAATTTTTATAGCAAACAGGAAGGAAAAGTTCATGGTCATCAACAAAAATCCAAATTCCTTGCCTTAAAGGCAATGCTAGGTTTATCTCCACACAAACACGAACATTATCTACCACGCTCAAAAGAAAATGAGCATTCATCAATGCGCAAAACATTACTAAAATTTTTTGTAGTATGAGTTATACAATCAACATTCCAAAATTCGAGAGGCAAAGCCTGTAAATGAAGCCATACAGGGGTGGTAGTAAATAATTCTTCCCATGGTTTGAACAAAGGTTTCCATGAGAGAGACGAAGAATGTCTCTCTGTAGAGACCAAGGTCCACCAGTTAGAACAAAATTCACAAACTCCATGGAATTAAACCGAAAAACAAAAAAAAACATCATCTAAATCTATCAAAGTCTGAAAACCATGTAAATACTATAACCAATTTGCCCAAGCACGAATAACTTCAAGAGGAGGGGGTTTAACAAGAAATTTACCGATCAAACTCGACTCCCATGACTGTTGTAGAGTTTTAATCTATTCAGAAGTAAAGACGACACAATCCTTCGTTGTAGACTGGATCTTGGAAAACATGGACTTAATTGGAATCGCCACCATCCCCCTTAGGGTTTGAGTTTTCAAGGATCTCAACCCATGATCTAAGTTTGGAAGAAGGGGAAATAGTACCGACGCCAAATGACGGATAGTGAGAAGCATTAGGAGAAGAAATTATCGGGGACGGCCTCGGATGACCGTCACTATCACCAGGGGGATCGGGGAAAAGGCGGGGGTTGCTGGGAAGAAAGGGCGAAAGGGAAGTGGAAACCTTAGGGTTCTCCATTCCCATTGCCCGATATCTATGAAGCACCGACACCGACACAGACACGGGACATGGGACATGGGACACGACCGGACACGAACACGGCATATATATATATATAGTTCAAGATTTATAAAAATAGCATAATATTTTTCATTGATGTCAAATTTCGTATTTTTAATTTTTTCTAGGCACCTTTCAAAATATATGAAGCATTCTAGATAATTTTTTGTATCAATACTTACTATTTCTAAGCTCCTTCTAAAAGTATGGGGCACAATATCTATTGACATCTTCCCAAAAAAATCCTAAATTAGCATGTCTTAGTAGAACTAATCATGTACAACCACATGAAAAATTTTCAAACTCAAGGTTCCTTGAAACTCGCCGATGATTGTTTTATTATTTTTTTATAAAAAAAAGATGCATGATTTACCATGTTCGGACTTGGGGCCGTGTCCGAGCCGTGTTTGGGCAAAAAAAAAGTTCGATTGGTCAAGACAATTTTGGACACGTGGGACACGTGGAACACGTGTGTCGGACGAGTATCTTCGTGTGTCAGTGTCCGCGACATATCGAACACGTGAACACATCAGTCCCACGGAGTGTTTGTGCTTCCTAGCAGAGATTCACACCAATGAGTTTTGTTTGTAGCAATTCAATTTTGACTCTCTGAGAAAAAAAAATTAACTTTTTATGTATATAATTGATACTTCTATCGTCCTTTGACTTCCTACCATAAATGCCTTCAAGTCAATAATGAAAATGAAATAATCATAATTAATCCAAACAAGCAGAGCATGAACGCGTGGACGCGTGATTAATGAATGAAATTACTTAATGCATAAGAATAATGATAATGATAATAATAAAGTTTATTATTTATCGATCTGACAAGAACAATAAATTAAATTTGTCGGCTGTTTATTTTTTTCTTTTAGAAAAGTTGGGCCGTAAACTATTCATTTCGACAATCAACGCATGGGCGGGCAAAAGTTCAACTTGGTCGGTGCATGGGAGGCAAAAAGTCAACTCTTTATTTTTTTTATGGATAAAGAGTTGAATTAATCAGCCTGCTTGATTCACAAATAAAAGCAGATGATTTATTATATTACAACATAACAAATAATTAAATTTTATATAGAGGAAATTACCAAATCGAGCTATTAGTAGAAAATGTAAGTAAAAATAGAATGAGAATTACATGAATTAGAAAGCATAATCAGATGAGAATGAAAAAATGACCAAATTTATTCTTGAAGTATTAAAACGGTGCAAATTTATTCTTTAACTATATTTTTGACCAAAATTATCCTCGACGTTAGATAATTGAATCAATTTTACTTTTTTTTCTGAATGAAAGTCGACAACAACAAACGGAAGATAACGTGACAAGTGAAGCTCAGCCATATAAAATGTCATGGTGGAAAATGATATGTGATAATTATGCACCGAAAAGAGTAATTTTGGCTCAAAACATATTTAAGGGGCAAATATGCACATTTTTCAATATTTTAGGGATAAATTTGCACTATTTTCATTAGTTCAGGGGCAAATTTAATCATTTTCCCTTGAATAAAATATATGTGGTGCTCAGCCAATGTGTTTTATGTCCATTGCACAATTTCTGCAAGTTTGGCTTCTACCTTAGAATTTAAACAAATACTTTAGTAAATTTCATGAGAAATATAAATTTTAAAAATGAAACAAAACTAATATTCAAAAAGATATATCTTGATTACTAAAATAAAAATACTACTAGAATAATGGGCATCAGCAATGGCGCCAGCCGTTGCAACGGAGCCATGGCAGAAAATCGCGTCGCTGATAACTTAGCAACGGATCAGCAACGGGAGCGGCCGTTGCTAAAAATATTATCAGCAACGGTTTTGCCACAGACACGGAGCCTTTGCTGATAACATTAATAGCAACGGCTAATGAGTCCGTAGCAACGCCGTTAGTAAAAGACCGTTGCTAAGCCGTTGTTGTAGGTCATCAGCAACGGCTTTCGATACACTTTTAGCAATGGCTTTCCCACGGACGGTCGTGGGAAAGCCGTTGCTGATGATATAAACCTGAAAACGAAATAAATTTCAATTTTCAATTTTCCATTGATACATATCAACATTATCTGATACATAACTCACACACCCATACACTCATACACACATTCATTCACACATCATAAATACACCAAGATATACATCAAAACAATTATACTTATATTTATAATTATCCATAATAGTATAAAAACTATTCAAATACAAAATTGAAGTATCAATATCCAAACAAAATAAATTAAACAAGTATAGTATCTAAGTAACAAAGTCAATATAAAAAAAATCTCACGATGACGATAGAGGATGGTCTGGATCATATGGCGGGGTCTGGAGTGCTTGAGTGTACACCGGCGTGGACTGACTCGAGGACGATGGATCAGATGATGCCGAAGAGATGCCTGCTCCGGGATGACCTGACATGTTGTGTAGCATAACATGCATCTCCGCCATCATCTGACTCTAGCGCTCCATCATCTCAGTCTGACGCGCGACTGTCTCCTCTAGTGTCCTTATCCTGCTACAATGATCATAACTGGATCTGGAGGTGGACGATCGCTCACCAGCGACCAAAGGGGTTGGTGCCCCAAGTGGCCCTAGCACGGCTCGCGCATGACCACTATCTGCAAAGTCATATACGCGGCCATGGTCCCAGCCACCTGCGGCCTCGACCCACGCTGCTGCGTCAAAGTCCTCGGGGGTGCCCCCTCACTGCACCACCGTCTGGTTGTAGGTCTCCTACTCGAGTTTGATTTTTTGTTTAATATTTATCATAAAACTTAAATTATAAATATATAATGAATAATTTAAACAAATATATAGTTACCATAATGTATGCAGTGCGGTTGTCGATGTACTTCCCCGTCCCATGTACTCGACGATGGGTCCGCTCAAACACCGCCATCGGGGAGGGTCGCTGGACAGTCCCGTCATCCGACACCGTCGTCTACATTTACAAAAAAATACATTAATTAGTACACATAGTAACAAATAAAATATATAATTAAAATGTATACTTACCATATGGTTCGCTTGCACTGCAAATGCAATAGAGTCGCCGGTGTGACGCGCTGCTCCCCCCGACATGCGATTTCTAGCCGCATTCCTAGAAACCTCCTGCCATCGATCCGTCGACCATATTCCCACGAGCTGGTCACATATATCCGGAGTAATCCAATCGGGGCCGTATCCCTGAGTCTCCGCGATGTTAGTAGTCCCAGCTCGTGCCATCACCTGAGACCGGGCCTGCCCCAGCTGCTCGTTGTACCATCTCAATGTCAAATATTTTAATGAATTGTTCAATCTCTGGACAATTGAGTAATACATACAAGTGTGCCAAATGATACTCTTCCTCGCTTAAGTGTCGAGATGGACGAGAACCAAAAGCACGACCAGAGTGACAAAATATATTTAAACGTCCATCTGAATGTCGAACACCCCCGTCGTCGTTACGTGGAAGACGATCAAATCTTGCCTGTACTGTCGATTCAAAGTAAAATGAGCAGAATGTTGAAATTTCTTGGATAATATACGATTCAGATATTGATCCTTCAACAGCTGCGGTGTTCTTTACTTTTTTCTTCAGACGATTCATGTATCTTTCAAATAAGTACATCGACTGATATTGAACGGGGCCATCAACTCGTGCCTCGTATGCCAAGTGTATCGGTAGATGCGCCATCAAGTCAAAAAATGCAGGAGAGAAAAATTGCTCCAGCTTGCATATGATTTTAACAATATTACTATCAAGTGTTGACATATCTTCGACTCGAAGGACATTTGCACAGATGTTTCTAAAAAACATACTTAATTCAGTCAACGGACCCCAAATATTATCAGGTTGAAGATCTCGAAATGCGATCGGAAGCAATCTCTGCATGAATACATGATAATCATGGCTCTTCATCCCTGATATTTTGCAATCATCGACGTTCACACATCGAGATAAGTTAGAGGCATATCCATCGGGTAATCTGAGTTCTTTTACCCATTGACAAACATCTTTGATCTGTTGTTTATTAATTTAACACATACGAGGTCTTCGGTTTCAGATATCGTCCGTTGACCTCTTGTAACTCCAACTCTGGTCTTTTACAAAGTATTTTCATATCATGTCGGGCTTTGACATTATCTTTAGTTTTTTCGGAAACATCCATCAAAGTGTTGAAAATATTATCAAACACATTTTTTTCAATGTGCATGACATCTATATTATGTCGAATCAGTAATGAACTCCAATATGGCAAATCCCAAAAGATACTTTTTTTCACCCAATTATGTGTTTGGCCAAAACCTGACACTTTTTCATTACGACCAAATACTATATGTGGAAGTGCTGAAACACGTGCTAACATTTGTTCACCAGACAACATCGGTGGTGGCCCATCTCTTTCGACTCTGCCTTTAGTAAATTTATTACGATTCCTTCGATACTGATGATTAGCCGGTAGGAATCGACGATGACAATCAAAGAATGAGATTTTTCATCCGTTCTGAAGACTGATGATTTAGAGTGTTCCATACAATACGGACAAGAGAGTCGGCCGTGAGTGCTCCAACCAGACAACATGCCGTACGCCGGGAAATCATTGATTGTCCACAAGACCACGGCCTTTAAATTGAAGTTTTGCTTCCGACGACAATCATAAGTGACAGCTCCCTCAGTCCACAATGTTTTCAATTCATCTATCAAGGGTCTAAGAAACACGTCAATTTCTTTTCGCGGACCCTTAGGACCCGGAATAATCATCGAAAGATAAATAAATTCATCTTTCATACACATTGACATTGGCAAATTATAAACTGTCAGCAGCACTGGCCAAACTGAATAAGGAGTTGCAGAATGTCCAAATAGATTAAAATCATATATGCACAATCCCAATCTGATATATTTAGTATCCCTAGCAAATGAAGGATAACATGTATCCAAATATTTCCATGCTTCATTGTCGAATGGATGAGTCATTATTGTATCATCACGACTTCTTGCATGCCAACTCATGCAGGGGGTCGTCTTTTCCGACATGAATAATCTTTGAAGCCTCGTTGTTAGTGGAAAATACCGAAGCACCTTAAACGGGATATTTTTCTATCAAACCGATTTCTTTGCCTTGTAACGAGGATATTGACATACAGGGCATTTATCCAACTACACATTTTCTTTATAATATAAAATATAATTATTTTGGCACGCGTGTATTTTTTTGTACCCAAACCCCAATTTTCTCATCAGCTTTTTAGTTTTATAAAAAGTTGGCTCAAACTTGTTATCAGTAGGCAATATTCCATTAATCAATCCTGCAATCCGATCATACGCAACCCCGCTGATATTACAATCGGCCTTGATGTTTAGGAGCTGTGTATTGCTGAAAACCTAGTGTATTTAGGACAATTCTCATACAAAGGTTCATCGGCAGCTTTCAACATCTCGTAAAATTCTGCAGCTTCTTTATTCGGCAATTCAATCTCTACCGCGGTTTGTACTTCTGTGATATCAACCGATGTAGTATTTGGTGGGACTGATGTCTGAGTAACTGGTCGATCAACATTATCATTCAGGTGGAATTGACCTGGATTACTCTATAGGGATTAGATTGACTATCAAGTATCATAGTTCTATAGGGATTAGATTGACTGGATGAAGAAGCACCAGCAGAGAAAGATTCAAAATATGTTTGAACAACAAGATTGCTTGAGCAGCCATTGCTGAAGACCCAATTTTTAGTAGTGAAACTTGATTAAATTTAATTATTAGTAACTGGTCCGGCCCGACCCGAAAGATCGGGGAGAATCCCGTCCCAGTTCAAAATTGGGATGAGACCGGGATAAAATCGGGATGCTTCATATTCGGGACCGAGACTAGGACACATATTTGCGTCCCGACTCAAAATTGGGACGGGACTGAGACATACCAAATCTCGACCCATCCCGACCCGAACTCATCTCTACTATGTTGGTTGGTTTCTTATTACAATGACAAGTGACCAAAGCTGATAATTATATCTTTGAGTAAATAATTCAATTACAACACAAAGTATAATTGTCAAATTTATATTTTTTTGATTTTGGCAAAGATGATATCAACATCATTCTTATAGTATTAATTAGAATGACATTAATGATAATAATATATAAAAGAAAAAATGGTTAAATTTGCTCATGAATTATTGAAAATGATACAAATTTGCCCATGAAATATTAAAAAATGTGCATATTTACCCCTATAGTATTGAAAAATGTGTATATTTACTTCTTAAATATGTTTTGAGCCAAAATATCACGTGTCATTTTTCATCGTGACATCTTATGTGCACGAGCTTCACTTGTAATGTTGGTTTTCGTTTGCTGACGTGAATTTTCATTAAGAAAATGATCAAAATTAATTCAATTATGTAATGTTGAGAATAATTTTGATAAAAAATATAATTAAGAGGTAAATTTATATACTTTTCAATATTTCAATGATAAATTTGAATCTTTTCCCAATGAGAATTACATGAATTACATTACATATAATAAACATGTAATGTAATAAGAAATATTATTTTGTTCATTGAACGAGTATTATTCCGCGACTTGTGCTGGCGCGGCTCTCAGTTGCTCGGAGACAGACAGACTTAACGAAATCACCGCCAGCTGTCCGTTCTCGGAAGTGAGCCAAATACCTCCTCCCACGTGTCTTCCCAAGAAGCCGGAGTTCCCGTTGGTGCACGTCGCAACATAACTATTTGATGGATGAAAGCACGCATCTCAACGCAAAGATGTCTTCCGTCACCGACGTTTGACGCTACCAATTAATCATGGCGCCACACATCTCTTACAGTCATTGCCATTGACGTCCCTGGTAATCGAACGGGTCTAGCAACGGATTGCCGTCCCTCTCTCTTCCGTTATTGTTGACGGCGTTTTCGAAAATGTTCTGCTTTTCCGTAACTTGTCTGTCACGTCTTCTTTGTCTCCGAGAAGCTATCGCTCCGCCACGCCCTTCGCCATATATAGCACTCGATATCTCCGCGAGACTTCTCCTTCCCCGAAC
Source organism: Canna indica (assembly GCA_034359265.1). NCBI lineage: Eukaryota > Viridiplantae > Streptophyta > Magnoliopsida > Zingiberales > Cannaceae > Canna > Canna indica. The sequence continues at coordinate 45,425,245 of CP136898.1, forward strand.
CAATTGGCGCCATTGACGACAGAAAGAAGGCTAGCTTTACGTCGAATAATTTGAAGGAAAAGAGGTGGAACGACGAGCAGACTTTACAATCCGATCCCCAATGGCGGAGCCGGCCGTGACGGCAACGAGCGAGCTGGAGTTCAAGAGGGGGAAAAAGGACGGAGGTGGCGGAGGGTACCTCCTCGGCCGCTTTGATGTGGGTAAGCTCCTCGGCGCTGGGACGTTCGCCAAGGTCTACGTCGCTCGCGATGTGCGCACCGATGAGCTTGTTGCCATCAAGGCGCTCGACAAGGAGAAGATCCTCAAGGGCGGCCTCGTCGCGCACATCAAGCGGGAGATCGCCATTCTCCGCCGCGTCCGTCACCCCTACATCGTCCAGCTTTTCGAGGTGATGGCCACCAAGACAAAGATCTACTTCGTCATGGAGTACGTTCGCGGCGGTGAGCTCTTCTCCCGCGTCGCCAAAGGCCGTCTCCTGGAGGAAACCGCCCGCCGCTACTTCCAACAGCTGATCTCGGCCGTCGCCTTCTGCCACGCCCGCGGTGTCTTCCACCGTGATCTCAAACCGGAGAACCTCCTCGTCGATGATAACGGCGATCTCAAGGTCTCTGACTTCGGCCTCTCGGCGGTGGCCGAGCAAATGCGCGGCGATGGGCTCTTCCACACCTTCTGCGGCACGCCCGCCTACGTTGCTCCCGAGGTGCTCGCCCGGAGAGGCTACGATGGCGCTAAGGTCGATGTCTGGTCCTGTGGCGTCATCCTCTTCGTCCTCATGGCAGGTTATCTCCCATTCCACGATCGCAGCATTGTGGCCATGTACCGGAAGATCTACAAAGGCGTCTTCCGTTGCCCGCGGTGGTTCTCTCATGATCTCGTCCACCTCCTCCATCGCCTCCTCGATGTCAATCCTCAAACCCGAATCACCATCCCGGATATCATGGAAGATCCTTGGTTCAGAAAAGGGTTCCGGCACATCCGATTCTATATCGAAGACAACCAATTGCATAGCTTCGATGATCCAAATCCAGAAGATGAACAACCTCAGAGTAATGAACCTAAGCCAGATGAGGTGTACGAATCGGGGTCAGAATCAGATTGCTCGGTCGCATCCTGCCCTGCATCGTTCTCCGACGATCAGTACCAGCAAGCATTGCTGAGGCCACCAAGCCTCACTGCATTCGACATCATTTCCTTCTCCAAGGGCTTCGACCTCTCGGGATTGTTTGAAGAAACAGGGGAAAGAACCAGATTCCTGTCCAAGGAACCTGTGTCAGATATTATAACGAAATTGGAGGAGATTGCAAAGGTTGTGAGCTTCAAGGTCAGGAGAAAGGATTGTCGTGTTAGCTTGGAAGGGACCAGGGAAGGAGAGAAAGGCCCACTGACCATCGGTGTGGACATATACGAGTTAACGCCATCAATGGTGGTGGTCGAGGTGAAGAAGAAAGCTGGGGACGGACAAGAGTATGAAGAATTCTGCAACAAAGAGCTCAAGCCGGGATTGCGAGATCTTGTCTACGAATCGCCTCCCATTGTCCACACCACTTCCACCACGTAAATAAAGATTAAATATTACAGTAATATTCTTCATCTCTTTCTTTCAATTCTCTTTCCTTTTTTCTTCAGCAATTATTTGATTTGATTCTACCATGTCTTGCCAAACATAGTGTCCAAATATTAAATTGCTAGAAATTATACAATTTCTTCTTCACTTTATCTGATGTTTTTTTTTCTTCTAAAAAGAAATTATTTTCATTTCAATTTCTTGTGTTTATATGTCCAGATTCTTTGATCTCAAAGCATTGGCTGCTCGATTGACCATTAAGACACTGGAGTAGAGGAAATTTATTGCGGATGTTCGCTAGTCATTTAGTGGATAAATCCGTTCAAGGCACCCAATTATCTACTTCAATAACCATGGATCAAGAACTGCCAAGTTTTGGGTAAAATTTATTCTGATCATGTGTTTGCTTATTTTTGTAGCTACTGTTTGTATATTTGACTCACCTTGGATCATCCTGAATGCCATGAAGGATTGATTTCCATCACTATGGACAAGCAAAGTTTATCATCACGTTACTTGGAGTTGTTCCTCATTCTTTCAATATTAGGCCATTAGGGTTTATGCTAAGATTTGCATGCACCTGTTGTAAATTTCCAGTCTAGCCAGCCAGTGGGCCTCTTTTATAGCATGGTTCTGTATATCTTCCATCACAAGATGTTGTGTAAATATATATAGTTCCGGAATAAATCAATCACAGAAAGCTGTAAGAAATCATACATATCCCAGACACATTAATTCTCTGTTAATAGCTATTTTGCTTGATAATGAAGATAGTATGTATTGTTTAATTATTCAGTCATTATTTATTCCATGAACTGTTGTGTGTGACTCAAATACCTCAATGCCAAGGCAGTTAATTTAGTGACCTTGGTTGTCCTAGTTGGTGAACATCTTGATATAGAGGCAAAATCAAGAGTCTCTGGTGGTAAACCAGCATGCTATAGAAGTCCCAAATTAGTAGGGTTTTTTTTAGCTGAAATTGGGTGGAGTGCTCGTCTCCGGATAAGTGTTTTAAAAAGTGACCCTCCATATAATTTTTGATCAAATTTTATATTAATGAACAAAAAAATCATTATATTTATCTTCTCTTCCCCTTTCGTGATCCTCTGCTCATCTATCTCCCTCCCTCCCTTGTTCTCCATCTCTTTGCCGGATTCATCACCGGTGGTGGCCCCTCGCCACTCTCTCACCCCCTCCCCTCATCAATCAACGTGCAATCCCGCCTCACGATCTCGTCGACCCATCTTTGGCATAAACCAGATTCTTCTCTTCCTTATAAGTGATTTGTAGCACAAACAAAAATCACACAAGCAACATAGATATGAGCGCGACGTGTTTTGTCTTTGTCCTGGGTTGTTGACTCCATCGATGGGTTATTCCGAATTGTTGACACCCTTGATGAGTTGTTCCAGGTTATCCTAGCTAGATTGTCGACATCTAGAGCGATGTGTGTTATCTTTGTCCCTTGTTGTTGGCATATGGAGGGGTGTTCCCGGGTTGTCCTCGGTTGTTGATATTCAAGGTAGGGTGTGTTGTCTTTGTCCATTGTCTATTTGCATATTGATGGGTTGTCCTGGGTTGTCGACACATGTATAGATTGTTGAAACGAACACATCTTTTCATTATACGGGTCAGATATTAATGATTTAATGAGGGTAACTTTTGTCCAAAAAATTATTCTCTTGGTTAATTTTTGTTAAACTTATAAATAATGTTACTTTTTAAAATGCTTATCCCGAAATAGCCATATAAAAAAGCGCCCTTCTTTTATATACACGCCTAAAGGAGATGCATGTGATGAATGATTAGGGTTTTTCACACCATTTATATTGTCTTTGATGCATCAAACAACAAAGTACATAAACTTATCACGTTTGGGCTCATTTGGTCCACCTTAGTGGATAATACTTAATACAATATTTATGGTTCATTTACTTTATATTTTTAATCAGGTATATATTGGATATAATATTAAATTTTCTTCTAGTTCTATTTTCATCTAATTCATGTACTATCCTATCCCCTTCTATCATATGAGACAAACATGCTCTTATGGTTCATTTGCTTCACTGTATAGGATGGAATATGACAGAATAACAATTGAAAGATAGTATTGGATAGGATCTCTAAATTTGGTATTCACTGAATATATAATATCTAATTTATATTCTATAATCCATATGTTAAACAAATAGTGGATTAAAATGCATCTCTTATCATATCCCTTTTTATCCTATGAAGCAAACAAACCCTTATGATTAATTCGTTTGTCACTGGATTGGATAAGATATGATACGATACGATAATAAATGAAAAGTAGAATTAAATAGAATTTTTAAATCTAATATTTATTGAATACAATATCAATTTTATATTCTTTTAATCATATTATCTTCTAATCCATGCACTAAATAAATAATGAATAAAAATCAATATTTTATCATATCTCCCTCTATACTATGAAGCAAACAAGCTCTTACTATGTATACAAGGTATAATAAGATAATGTCTATCCTATTATTTACTTCCCGCATCACCAAATAAGATTTAATTTTAAATAGATAGACTTTAATATATTGATTTTCAAATTGAAGCAATTTGATAATTATTTTTTAATAAAAAATATCCTTAAATGGTTCATTTTCTTATTGATTTTTTTTTCCACCGTAAGAGTAAAATTTCATGCAATTTTTATCGACCATAAAAAATATTATTTTTCTAAATTTATAATATATAATTTATTAAAACATAAGAAAATTCTCATAAAAATATTCAAATTGTCAAATACTTATGTTCTTGCCTGAAGTCGAGGTGATGCGATCTGGCTCGTCTCTTGATCTGGTGCGGCTCCGGTGGGGGACCTGCAAAAATACTCTCAACGCTCATGTAAGAAGGAATCCTAGATGTGGGTATGAGAAATTGGATACTAGATGTACCTGATGTGCACCGTGTCTGTATATAGTGTAGGATTTGAGGAATGTATGGCGATAATGCCTCCCGAAATCTCGTAGGGATGTGCTCAGAATAGGCCGAGGCTAATCTCAAAGATGTCGGATTCATAATTGACGAGTCCCTCGTAATTAATGAGAATGTAAGTGTCCTTATATGGCCGGGTGGAGCCCTCGAGTTAAGCGGTGTCTGATTTGGACTTGAGCCTGATTCATAAATGCGGGCGCTTTTGGGTCTAATCCGGTCGGGCTCAAAGTGCTAGTCCAGTCCACAGCCCCCAAGCTTGGTCGGAGTCCAAGGAGATCGTGTCGAGCTCTAATTTACGTCGGTTCCTGACCTCGGTCCGATAGATCGACATCGACTGGGTTCCTCGGCTGGTGCGCTGAACAGGAGACTTGGCGAGCATCGGTAGTGCCGCTTCGCGACTCTTCGATTTTTGCAGTAAATGTGGCAGTTGCACGAAGAAAGAAGGCGCCTTTTCGTGTGCCTGTGCAGTCATTAATCCTAACATGAGGCAATTATGATTGGAGATTCGATTGTCATTTTCCAAGGCACTTGAGTGCCTAGTGGTTAACTGACGGTTGTGGCCCCATTAGTGGGGAAGTAACGAATGACCGTTAGGGTGATGACCTCGTCCGGGCCTATAAAAGCCCATTGTTTCTTCATCTTTTGCATGTGTGAGTTTTGACATGGAGGAGAAGTATCAAAAAATTTTGTTCCTCCGGGAGTCAGCCTTGGGCTGGTGGTGAGTAGATCATAGATTGTCGCGGGTTCACACCGCTAGGCTTAATAGGACGGTAGGAGGCGAGGGGGCGGGTATGGTGACCGAGATGGTTGGGGACCCGTGGTCGGCAGCCTGTGGTGGGTTCGCACCGTAGGGCTTAGGCAATGGGCACCTCCTTCACCGTGAACTAGAGAGGGGTGTTGCGTAGCTTTGCTTTTGGAAGCCTTAACTACCGAATGCCTACTCCTTGTCAACGATAGTTCTAGGTCTTTTCAGGTTGGGCTTACTACTGGCGGTGTCAGAGCTGGTGGCACCGGTCAGTAGACCTTAATCATTGACCTTGCCCTCCTTCGGTACGGACACCGACATCTACTTGTGGTCGATCGGCTTCCTACCTTCAGGAGTTATCAGATGTGATTGTGCTTAGAGGAGTATTCTTTCTTAATTATCGCATCTTCCTCCTCTTCTGATTCAATAGTTGTTTTGTACTGCGTATCTCAGTAACTTGTTTCTCTATTTGTAAATTGTCCCTTTGTGGGTTTGTAAATGTACGTTTTCCCTTCGTGTGGGTTTATGGATATAAAAGTGCATTTCTGCCTTTATTTTGACTGTGTTGTCAATCTTTGCTGGTTTGTTCGGCCTTCTCTTCGGCCTGTTTGTCGAGTGATGTCATCGTTGAGTAGTCGACTTGTTTCATTGAAGTCGAGTGGGGATTACTACCAAAAATGGAGTTAAAGATAGGGTTACCTCTTCGATAATTGTCGATCCCCTTCGAAGGTGTTCAAATTTGGGAGAAGAGACGCCAAGGCTGAGAGTAGTGGCACTAATACCAAAGGACCAGACTCGGTGAAAACTGAGCTCGCGAGGAAGGTACTTTGGGTCATTGAGGATGCGGGGTCCAGATCTTCCATGGTGCTGAGGCCGAGCACCAGACTCGGTGAAGACCGAGTTTGCGAGGAGAGCGCTTCTGGTCATTGAGGGCACGTGGCCCAGATCTTCGATGGCACCGATAGCCGAGGACCGCACTCGACGTTGTTCTCATTTTGAGCGAGCCAGACTCATAGGAGTCGGAGGCCACATTTAGAGCCAAGGACCACGCCTGGGGTCAAGCCGAGCTCGCGGGGAGCGTAAGGCAGGACCGCTCTTGGGGTCGTTGAGGGCGTGTGACCCGTCTTTGATTGTGCTGAGGTCGAGGACCAGACTCGGTGAAAACTGTGCTCGCAAGGAGCACATTTTGGGTCGTTGAGGGCGCGGGGCCCTGATCTTCGATAGTGCTGGGGTCAAGGACGAGACTCGATGAAAACCAAGCTCACGAGGAGTGCGCTTTGGGTTGTTGAGGGCGCAGGGTCCAGATCATAGATGATGTTGAGGTCGAGGATGAAACTCGGTGAAAACTGAGCTCGCGAGCAGCGTGCTTTGGGTCATTGAGGGTGTGGGAGCTCGTTTAGTGGCACTGATGGCCGAGGACACACCTGAGGTTATTGAGGATTGATGTGCCACGTAGGATGAGAGTTATAATCATTGTTTGGCAGTGTGCTTGTCGCAGGATCATGGAGGCTCCTGTGTTGTGTGCTAAGGTATAGTTGTAGATAATTCTTGACATAGAGAGTTGTGCAGAGAAAGAGAGCAGTATTATTAATAAATGTCAAACAATTATACATTGAGTCCCACTGAGTGGCGTCTTCGGCCTATGTGTGGTGGTGCCTCGTTAAAACCTTTTAAACGAAAAGTCTTGTGGGAGAAAATCACAACAAAGGAAAAAGAGTACACCAACCACTCATAGTTAAAGGGAGAATGCTTAGTTGTGGTAGGCTCGTAGGGAGGCTGCGTTCCTTGTTTATGGGAGTTCTTGTCTGAAGAGTTCGTCGATTTGTAAGCACCTTTCCAACATCTTTGGTGACTCTGTAGGGGGCTTCCCAGTTGGCGCGAGCTTCCCCTCTCCGATTAGCTTTCTTTGGAGTTCGATGTTCCTAAGTACCAGACCTCCTTCCTTGAAGCTTCTCGGTTTGACATGTTTGTCGTATTTTCAATTGAGCTATTCTAAGTTTCATATATTCCTTCCTGATTCTGGCGAGCTATTGTTCTTCCTCGATGAGGTCGAGTTCTGCCTATCGGGTTACTGGGTTGTTTTACTCATGGAAGGTTGTCATGCAGAGGCTAGGCTCTACGATCTCGACGGGGATCATGTCTTCTACACCATATGCGAGCATGTAGGGAGTTTCTTGAGTGGATGACTGGGCGGTTGTGTTGTAGCCCCATAGCAACCTCGGCCAGTTCTACGGCCCAGTGCCCCTTGACTTGGTCATGATTCTTTCTGAGTCATACTAGGATGACCTTGTTGGTTGCTTCAGTTAGGCCATTGGTTTGTGGGTGCTCTACTAAGGAGAAGAGTCGTTGGATGTTAAGGTCCGAGTCCCGTAATCGTCTGTCCATAAATTGTGCCATTGTCGCTGATGAGTTCGCGAGGTACGCCATATCCACAGACGATGTTTTTCCATACGAAGCTCTTGATCTTCTTGGTCGCAATTGAGGCTAAGGGTTCAACCTCTATCCATTTGGTGAAGTAGTTGATCACTACTACCAAATATTTGACTTGTCCTAGTGCTTGGGGGAACAGGCCAAGGATGTCGATGCCCTAATTGTGGAATTCACCACCTGACTTCCAAGCTATGCAACGACTCGGGATGCATTTGTAAGATTTCAGAGAACCTTTGGCACTTGTCGCACTTTTTGACATATAGACCATAGTCTATTTTCATAGTTGGTCAGAAGTATCCAGCCCAGAGGATTTTAGCTACCAAGGATCTTCCTTCGATGTAATTTCCATATATGCCATCGTGTACTTCTACCATCACTGTGTTTGTCCATGGTCAGCTTATGCATTTGAGCAATGACCGAGAGTATCCTCTTTTGTAGAGTTGATCGTCGAGAAGGGTGTAGTAGCTCGCCATCCTTTTGAACTTATTTGGATTGGAGGTGTGCTTTGGTATCTTCCCTTGTTTGAGGTAAGTTATGTATGGGGTCCTCCAGTCCGTAGTTTGCTTGAATGCTTGGACTTCGACCGAGGTGTCGGCCAATTGGATGCTCAGTTGGCCGAGGACTTGTTGTATGACCGACCTATTGTTTTGGGGTTTCCTGGTGCTGGTGAGCTTGGATAACATGTCGGCTCTGGTATTTTCTTCTCGGGGTATGTGCTTGATCATACAATCATCGAAGTTAGTTATTAAAGAATATACTAGGGAGAGATACCTTTCTTGGGAAGAGTCCCTTGCTTGGTAGTTGCCATTGACTTATCTTACGACAAGTTGTGAGTCACTTTTCACGATCAATCTCCGGGATTTCATGTCTCGAGCAAGCTTTAGCCCGACAATCAAGGCTTCATACTCTATCTAGTTGTTGTTGGTTTTGAATTGGAACTGTAGGAACTGCTCTAGGGTGATTCCCTGACTCTCCAAGATGATGTCATCTCCGCTTCCTTTCTCGTTGGAGGCGCCATCCACGAACATCGTCCATGTTTAGACCCAGTTGGGGATGTCTTCCTGTTCTATGAATTCAACGACGAAGATTGCCAACACTTGGGCTTTGATTAGGTCTCTGGGCTAGTATTCGATGTTGAACTCGTAGAGCTCAACTGAACAAGATATCATCTATCCAGCAAGCTCGGGTTTGGCTAGGACCTGCCTAATCGGTTGTTCTGTGCGTACCAAGATATGGTGGCTCTGAAAGTATGACCTTATTCTTCTAGCCTAGATGATTAGGGCGAAGGCAAACTTCTCTAGCTTTTGGTATATGGTTTTTGGTCCATGGAGGACCTTACTAAAGAAGTAGATTGGTTTCTGATCTTTTCCCTATTCTCGGACTAGCACTAGCTGAGGGCATTCTCTGTGACCGTAAGGTAGAGGAAGAGTGTCTTCCTGCTGTGGCTTATCTAGAACTGGTGGGCTGGTGAGGAAACTCTTGAGCTCCTCGGATGCTTGTTCGCACTTCTCGTCCCACTAGAAGTCTTGTTTCTTTCTCAAGATTTTGAAGAATGATGCGGCCTTGTTAGCAAACTTGGAGAGGAATCTTGACAGGGCGATCATTCTTCCTGTGAGCTATTGCACCTCCTTTATGTTGTGCGGGCTACGCATCTCTTGGATGGCCCAACACTTCTGAAGATTGGCCTCGATTTCTCAGTTCGTGAGCATAAAACCAAGGAGTTTGTCATCGTGGACTACGAATGTGCACTTCTCCGGATCTAATCTCATGTTGTGTCTGAGTTGGTTGAAGACTTCGATGAGATCAATACAGTGGCCTCTAGTGGCCGGTGTTTTGGCGACCATGTCGTCCATGTACACCTCCATATTTCGGCTGATTTGTTGCTTGATGACCTTGTTCATCATGCGATGGTATGTAGCTCCCGCATTCTTGAGCCTGAAGGGCATTACCTTGTAACAGAAGTTGGCATGACCGGTGATGAAGGCTGTGACCGGTGATGAAGGCTATCTTTTTCTCATCTTCCGAATGCATTCAAATTTGATTGTAGCCCGAGAAGGAATCCACGAAACTTTGGTACTAGTATCCCGAGGAGCCGTCAACAAGTTTATCTATGCTCGACAGCGGGTAGGAATCTTTCGGGTAACTTTGTTAATGTCGATGAAGTCGACACACATCCGCCATTTCCTGGGTGTTTCTTTACCATCACGACATTTGCAAGCCATGTGGTAAATCTGATTTCTCAGATAAAATTTGCCTTGAACAATTTTTCGATTTCCTCGAGAGATGCGTGCTGGCGCTCAACCTCAAGCTTTATTTTCTTATGCGCAACAGGCTTGACCCGTTGGACGATGGCGAGCGTGTGGCAAAAATGACTCAAGGGTCTATTCCTGGTATGTCGGGTGGCATCCATGCGAAGAGGTCGACATTGTATTGAGTAGAGTACTGAGTTGAGCTTTGAGCTCGGAGGGGAAGCGAGCTCCCACGTAAGTCACCTGTTCGGGGAGGTTCGGACCTGTACAAGCTCAAGATCGTTGGTGGGTTGAGGCTGCTCCTGGACATCTCCTCTAGGGTCTAATTCTAAAATTCTAGGTTATTATTCTGGGTTATTATTCTGGGTGAAGGACTAAGAGTGCAGGCTTCCTTCTGGTCCGCGTGTATCACCCCTACTTCCGTCTTTGAGACGGAGAATTTGATTGCCGAGTGGGGAGTTGACACAATGGCTCCCAAGCTATTTAGCAATGGTCCCCCAGGATCATGCAATAAGGGCTAGGGAATTTGACAACCAAGTACTGCACGTCCGTCGACTTGGTCTTTGGTGGAGAGCCAAACGTCGTTGTCAGGTAGATGTTACCTCGGATGCTGATCCGTTCTCCCGAAAAGCTGACGATGTCTCCATGGTAAGGGTGGAGCGAAGTCTCATCGATGTGCATCTTCCTGAATGTTGAGTACAATAGGATGTCAGTTGAGTTACCCTGATCCACTAGGACTTTCCTAATAAGGAAATCACCAGCGATTACCGAAATGATGATAGGGTCATGTAGGTTTTTGTAAATACTCCTAAAAATCATCTTCATAGAAGGATATACTGGGGTTTGTACGAGTGGGCTCCATGGACGTGTTGCGTCGTTGATTTCCATGATGGCTCAGGGTGACTTCCTTTTAGCTAAGCTCGACTTGCCTCCTCCGACGAATCATCCTGTTATCTGATCAATGACCACGTGGATTTCAGTACCTGATTGACCGATTCGGTGGTCACCGTGGCTGCTAAATACATTCCCCGACGATGGTGTCTTGCTTGGACTTCGGCATTGGGAGTCGTAGTCCTACCAATCTCAACTATGGCTTCGACTACGACTGTCATAGTGATCAAGGCGACTTTCTCGAATCAGGCACTTGATTTGATCTTTGAGCATTACGCACTCTTCGGTGGTGTGCTCATAGTTGCGATGGAACTCACACTTCTTACCCTTGTCGACGTTAGGAGGCGGTTTCAACCTCCTCGTGCCATTGTGAGGCTTGAGCAACTGCAGGTGGCAGATCTCCCGAAGGATAGTCTCCCTCTTGGCGTTTAGTCAGGTGTACTCATCGAACCTAGGGCTAGGTCAGGGAGGCGACCTTTCTCTCCAGTCGTGATCCCACTTGTGGCGATCTCGATCTTCGCCTCTTTTGTTGGGCTTCTTGGACTTCTTATCCTCAGCATCACCCTTGGTACTCTACATGTCGACCTTTCTGGTCTCTCGGAGTTCTTCCATCTCCATGTGACATACGACCTTTTCTCGAAATTCGAACATACTTCTTGATTTAGCCAAGGCAATCTGGTCAACAAACTGCCCAAGGCTTCAAACTGTGCTTGATGGAAAATAACTCGATGTGTGGGTCGAGGTTTGGGATATCAATGGCCACCACATGGAATCTTTTCATGTAATCCCTCAATGACTCATGTTGTCCCTGCTTGATGTAGTGAAGGGCGTCCACAGTTTTGGAGTAGATCCCTGATGAGGAGAACTGGTTGGCGTAAGCTCGGGAGAGCTCCTAGAAGGTATGTATACACCCACGTAGGAGGGTGGAGAACCAAAGCAGCACAACCTTATCCAAGAAGGCCGGGAAGGCGCGACAGAGAATAAAATCAGTTGCACTGCTTAGGAGCCTAATCGACCTGAACATTGTCAGGTGAGTGGTCGAATTGCCTATGTCATCGTAGGGCTGGAATGTGGTCGAAAGCTTGAAGTTGTCAGGGAGACTAACTGCCATGATGTGCTCGGTAAAGAATCCCAAGTTGATGTTGGAGGAAGGAGCGGTTTATGTGACCTTGATGTCCTCCTCTCCTCTCCAGTGATGCGTTCAGGAGACCTCCCCTAGAAGGCAGACGTCGGCCTCCCGTATCTCTCCAAGTGGTTGTTAAGCTTTGATTGCGTGCCTAGAGGTCGGCGACCATGTGACACAGTTCTTATGGTGTAAGGTTGGTGGGTATCGGAGCGTCACTCCTCACTGTGTCGGCGTCTCCACGTAGCAAAGGAACATTGTTGCTAGGATGTTGCTTATGAGCGGGCGACATTCGCTTGACTCCTCATTTTCTCGGCCCCACGGTGGGTGCCAAATGTTCTTGCCTGAAGTCGGGAGATGGTAGATGTTGCAAAGGATGGTTTCCTTCTTAGTGTTGAAATGGGTATAGCTTTCGAATTGGGTGCTCAGACGAGGCGGTGACCTCGACCCTCTACCATTGTTCAGCTCGTGGTGGTTGCGATCTTCAGTTTTTCTATCTCCTTTTTTAGATTTTTTGTCCTCGATAGTGGCCTTGAGGTTTTGCGAGTCAGTCTTTTTAGCTTCTCGGAGTTCTTCTATTTTTATGAAGCTAGCGCATTTCTCCTAAAATTCAGCCTTATCCTTTGGCTCTGTCAGGCGATCTGGTCAGCAAAGAGTTTGGGCTTTAGCCCGATCTTGATGGAGTAGAATTTGATTTGTGGGTCGAGATTGAGAATTTCGGCCGCTATTGCCTGAAATTTGTTCATGTATTCTCTTAGGGATTCATGTTGCCCCTGCCTGACATAATTGAGGGCAGCCTCCGTCTAGTGATATACTTGTGATGTGGTGAATCGATTGAGGAAAACGTGAGAGGGGTCCTCGAAGGAATGAATAGATCCCGGCGGAAGGGAGGCAAATCATAACAGAGTGGGTTTTCCCAGGAAAGTTGGAAAGCCTCTACAGAGCGCGGGATCGGTTGCTCCGTGATAGAGCATTGTAGTCCTAAATGTCATCAGGTGTAGCGCGGGATCACCTGTACCGTTGAGGGTGTGAGGGTGGTAGGCAGCTAACTTCTCGGAGGGAGGTGGGTAGCCATGATGTGTTTGGCGAAGGGTCCCGCGTCGAGAGGGAGGGCAATCCCGAGTTTTCGGGATTTTTGACTTTCTTCGGAAAGGGGGTGCTGAAGACTTCATCGTGAAGGACGAGAACCAGTCTCCTCTTCCATAGTGGTTGCTTTCTTCGGGCTTTGAGCGGCAGCGCTCGTAGTCAGCCGAGGGTTGTCCATGGGATCTTGTTAGCATCTCGATTTAGGTTGTCAAACATTAGTTTTTGGCCTCCACATCGATTATCCGCTCCTGGGGCTCTTCAACAGGAAGATGGGCTGTTACTGGAGCATCGCTCCTCGCTCTTTCAGCGTCACCAAGATGCGATCGATCGATCGTCGCTCTCGGATCGTTGCCGTTGGCACGCGACGGCGGTCTCTTGGCTCCAAGTTCCAATACGGTGGGCACCAAATGTTTCTACATGAGTATCAGACTAATTTGGTTTGGTTCGGTGTCTCTCTTGGTTAGGTTCAACGCTACCGTGGGGGGGGGACTGCATAAGATACTCCAACACTCAAGTTAATTAGGGGGACTCTAAGCTGGAGGTAATTAAATTGGAACTAAGTTTACCAGAGGCACGCCTTGTCTGTATTTCCTGCAGGTGGAGGTGATGACGCCACCCGAAAATTTCATGGGGATATTGCTTAGAATGGGTTGAGGCTGATCCCGAGGATGACAGACTTGTAATGGCGTATCCCTCTTGATAAGAAATGATGTGAATATCCTTGTATAGCCGGGTGGGGTCTCCGGATAGAGCCGTCTGGTTTGGCTCGGATCTGGTCCAGGGGCGTGGCCAAGTGAAGCCCCTAGGCAGAGCCGTTTGATTCAGCCCGAGACAAGTAGTGGGGCGCTTGCTAGGTATAATTCAACCGGGCTCAATAGTTCTAGTCCAATCTAAAAATAATAAAATATTTTGTCCAAAATATTTTTAATAGACTAGCATATATTTTATATATATATATATCTCTCTCTCACACACACACATATATATATATATATATAAAATTAAAAATAATAAAATATTTTTTGTTAAAAATATTGTTACGGACTGTAGCACATCTTCTATATTATATATATATAATGAATTAAATATTATTTTTTATAATTATAAAATTATTATAAATAAAAGTCTCTAATTCATTAGAGACTTTTGCACAAAGCCTATAAAATTAATTCATTAGAAATAATTTTGTCCAAAATATTTTTATAGACTATAGTACATCTTTTATATCACACACATATATATATATAACTATTATAAAAAAGTCTCCAACTCACACTTTTTTCAAAAACCTATAAAATTAATTTTAAATTAAAAATAATAAAATATTTTATGTCCAAAATATTTTTATATAGTCTAGAACATCTTATATATATTTATAATGAATTATTTCTTTTATAATTAAAAATCTTTAACTCATTAGAAACTTTTGCCCCAAGCCTATAATGGGATCCCAGTAGGAAAGGGAGATCACCCTCCAGGCCCATTTGCCAGGTTCGACGAGTACACCCCTCAACACTAGACAAGAAACTATTCTCCCAGAGATCTACCATCTGTAGCTAGTTAGACCTCCCAGCGTCCCAGAAAGGGCGATACCCTTGTCCAAAAGTCGACAAGAGCAAGAGATGTGTATTTGTAATACCCGCAAATCTAACATATTTTATTTTTGATATTAGCAAGATGATTTGAATGCGCATCGGATCGAGTTGAGCAAAACGCTCGTAGGCGCGACTTAAGGTATGACTCGGATGCGCATATATGTAAAGTTGTTAATTTATGTTTTGTGTTGATGTTTGGGTTCGAGTCGTGCTTGAGCTGTGTTCGAGGGTCCAATTGGAACCTAATTTGGTTGAGAATAGGTCCATTTGAGTCCAACTTAAGTCCCAGGGGAAATATTGTAATTTTGACAATAAAATAAAATAAAATCACCCACATCAACCGACCGTACGACACAACAGTCACATGGTTGCCAAGGCGAGTAAAGAGAGGAGGGCTTGGGCGATTGGTGGCCGGAGATCACGCTTTCGTTGGAGATCGGAGTCGTGAGGCTTCAAGACCTTCATCCCCTACCCTTCTTCCTCTCTTTGTGAGTGGTTTAAAGCTTTGTAGGGTAGATCTTAGGGCCCTTGTGGACGAACCCTATGTTAGGGTGTAAATCCGAGATTTCATGGTTGTTTCTTCGATTTCTTGTGTGTTTTCTATGTTTATACTCTTGGTGATGTGGTAGATCGTGTTTCCTAGAATTATTGTATGATTTTCTTTGAGATCTAGGGCAGGCCGGTTAGAGAGTATGTTAGGGAAGGTCATGCCAAAATTTTTGATGATCCCTAGCCATAGATTATGTTTTCTTATCGATTGATATTGTTTGATGTGAGTTGGGATGTGCGGCTGAGGTGTTTTATTTGGGGTAGCCCTTATTTGTTAGGGCCGGTTGGCCTAGGGTTAAGGAAAAAGGGTAAAAAGTCGTGGTAAGTATCCTTGTGTCGTTCCTCGAGTCATGGACAAGAATCTTTTGTATCAGAACTATAAGAGTGCAGTTCAACCCTAGTATGCTCGGTTAGGGCAGTCGTAGGGTAACCCAAGTCCGGTAGGGTAAAAATAGTTTCTTTAAATCCTTGAGTTCGCTTTGGGAGCGGCGTGGGTGAGCCGGTAGACGGGATTAACTGAAGTTGCGAGATTTGGGATCACCACCATGTGGCCAATTAAACCTTAAGGGTAGTAGGATGACTCTAGGATAGCATTTCCTTGGGTTGTATTGTACTACAAAACCATTTCATGTGGCTATTTATTGAATGATAAAAAAACTATCGTAGTAATGAAACATAAGGGACGTTAACGAGTAGGATTGTGGAGACCCCGAGTCGGTATTTTCTGTGAAGGGAGGTAGTAGGCTGAAATACCACTCCTCTATGCCGAGCAAACGTTTTGCTTAGCTAATTATTAGGTAATCTTGCTTGGGTGAAATAAGTTCAAGTAGCAATAACTCATATCCACTCAGTGTTAGCTTATATCCATCCAGTTTTGCTCCATATCCACTATGTTTGCTGATTTTACATGATTAATGTACAATCATTTTGATTGATGGTATATCCTACCAGTAGTGTTCCATATCCACTCTGTTTATAGATATAACATGCTATAATGTAGATTCATTTTGTTTGATGGTATATCCATCCAGTATTGTGCAGCCTGATGTGAAATCGATTTCCATTCCTCCTTATCAGATGACACCGACTGAACTGAGAGAGCTGAAAGCTCAATCACAGGAGCTGTTGGAGCTATGCTTTGCATCTTCGTGGGGCGCTCTAGCACTCTTTGTAAAGAAGAAGGATGGGTCTATGCGCATGTGCATAGACTACCAACAGCTTGATAAGGTGACTGTTAAGAATCATTATCCGCTGTCAGGATTGCTGACCTGTTTGATCAGCTTCAGGGGCGCGCAGTGGTTCTCCAAGATTGATTTGAGGTCCGGATACCATCAATTGAGGATCTGAGACTGAGATGTGCCTAAGACAACCTCCAGGACAAGATATGGACACTTTGAGTTCTTGGTCATGTCCTTTGGATTGACGAACGCCCCTGCAGCTTTCATGGATGTGATGATTCAGGTGTTCAAGGAATATTTGGATCGATTTGTCATCATCTTCATTGACGACATTCTGGTATACTCTAGGAGCATAGAGGAGCATTGTGAGCACATGATGATGGTTCTGGGGACTCTCAGGAGGCATCGGTTGTTTGCCAAGTTCTCAAAATGTGAATTCTGGTTGGAGAGTATTGGATTTCTGGGACACGTGGTGTCGAAAGAAGGGGTGAGAGTAGACCCCACGAAAATAGAGGCAGTTCATAACTGGAAGCGGCTGACCAGTGTGATTGAGATTCATAGCTTCTTGGGGTTGGCCGGCTATTACAGGAAATTTGTGGAAAATTTCTCCAGGGTTATCGCACCTTTGACCTGCCTCACACAAAAAGGTCAAGTTTGTTTGAGATGATAGGTGCGAGGAGAGCTTTCAGAAGCTTAAGAGTTGTCTGACATCAACACTAGTATTGGCTTTACCTCGGGATCAGGAGGATTTGTTGTCTACTGCGATGCGTCCCAGGTTGGTTTGGGGTGCGTCTTGATGCAGTATGACGAGGTGATTGCTTATGTGTCTTGCTAGTTGAAGAATCATGAGAAAAAGTATCCGAGGCACGATTTGGAGTTAGCGGCGGTTGTTTTTGCTCTCAAGTTATAGCGCCATTATTTGTATAGTGAGGCTTGTGAGATCTACACTAACCACAAGAGCCTCCAATACTTGCTCACCCAGAAGGAGTTGAACTTGAGACATAGGAGATGGCTTGAGCTCCTGAAGGACTATGATTGAACGATCCTATATCATCCGAGAAAGGCAAATGTGGTGGCGAATGCTTTGAGCAGGAAGTCCATGGGCAGTTTGGCGCATATGGTGGTGAGTAGGAGGCCACTAGCCCAACAGCTTGCCGATTGCTTGGATGGCGGAGCAATCCTATCTGTTTTGGACTCTAGTGATTTGGTGGCGCACTTGCGAGTGCAGTTCACGTTGGTGGACATGTTGCAAGCGGCCCAGGTAGAGGATGCTTTTTGTGCACTAACCAAGGAACTAGCAGAGATAGGAGATGCTTATGATGGGTACAATGTGGATTTTGAGGGTGTCATGAGGTTTAGGGGCAGGATAGCGGTACCTGATATGGTAGGGGTCTGTAGGCAAGTGCTAGCGATGGCTCACCGTTCCACCTATACCATGCATCCAGGGGTCACAAAAATGTATCGAGACCTGAGGCAACATTACTGGTGGAAAGGAATGAAGAGGAAAGTAGTTGAATTTGTGTCGAAGTGTTTGGTCTGTCGGCAGGTGAAGGTCGAACATTTGAGGCCTACAGGACTGTTGCAAAATCTGGGTGTGCCGGAATGGAAGTAGGATAAGATAACCATGGATTTCGTGACTGAGATGCCAAAGTCTAAAAAGGGGAATGATTCCATTTGGGTTGTAGTTGATCAGTTGACCAAGTCGGCTCGTTTCATACTGGTCAAGATGACTTTTTTCGTCGAGCAATATGCCATGTTGTTTCTAGATCAAATTGTGGCATATCATGGTATCCCTGTTATGATTATCTTGGATCGGGGTACCCAGTTCACTGCTCGGTTTTGGCAGTTGTTCCCTGAAGCTTTGGTCACTCAAGTGCATTTCAGTACTGCTTTCCACCCTTAGACAGATGGGCAGTCAAAGAGGACTATCCAAGCACTGGAGGACATGCTGAGGGCCTATGTTTTGGATCTAGAGGATGGCTGGGAGAAACACTTACCCTTGATTGAGTTTGCTTATAATAACATCTACCAGACTAGTACCGAGATGGATCCTTTTGAGGCTCTGTATGGGCGGAGGTGTCGATCACCAGTAGGGTGGTTCGAGGCAGGAGAGTCGCAAATGTTGGGTCCAAATTTGGTTGAGGAGGCGGTGGATAAGGAGAAACTGATCAAGGAGAGACTAATAATAGCTTAGCGTCGCTAGAAGATGTATGAGGATGAAAAGGCCAGAGAGGTTGAGTTTTCTGAGGGAGACATGGTCTTCTTGAAGGTGTCCCCCATGAAAGGAATGGTCAAATTTGGAAATAAGGGGAAGTTAAGCCCCAGGTTCATTGGGCCATTCCCTATTCTCAGTCGGAAGGGCGCCATGGCGTACGAGTTGGCCTTACCACCCAATTTGGACAGAGTTCATCTTGTTTTCCATGTGTCCATGCTGAAGCGATATATCATAGATGAGTCTCATATGATTGAGCCTACCACTGTTGAGGTTGATAGGGCTGTCTAAAACAAGGAGAGACCTGTTGAGATTTTGAACCGACAGATCAGGAAGCTGAGGTCCAAGGATATCCCCTTACTGAAGGTCAGATAAGAGCACCACTCAGGGCAAGAGGCTACCGGGGAGGTAGAGCACGATATGAAAGAAAAGTACCCCTACTTATTTGAAAGCTTGATGAGTCCTCTGTTCTATTCACTAAAAATTCGAGGACGAATTTTCCTTAAGGGCGGAAGATTGTAATACCCGTAAATCTAACATATTTTATTTTTGATATTAGCGGGATGATTTGGATGTGCATCAAATCAAGTCGAGCAAAACACCGGTAGGCGCGACTTAAGGTACGACTTAGATGCACATGTAAAGTTGTTAATTTATGTTTTGTGTTGACGTTTGGGTTTGAGTCGGGCTCGAGCCGAGTCCGAGGGTCCAATCGAAACCCAATTTGGTTGAGAATAGGTCCATTTGAGTCCAACTTAAGTCCCAGGGGCAATATTGTAATTTTGACAAAAATAAATAAAATAAAATCACACACCTCAGTCGATCGTATGACAAAACAGTTGCACGGTGGCCAAGGCGAGTGAAGAGAGGAGGGTTTGGGCGATTAGTGGTCGTAGATCGCGCGGTCGTCGAAGATTGGAGTCGTGAGGCTTCAAGACCTTTATCTCCTTCGCTTCTTCCTCTCTCTGTGAGTGGTTTAGAGCTTTGTAGGGTAGATCTTAGGGCCCTTGTGGCCGAACCCTGTGTTAGGGTGTAAATATGAGATTTCATGGTTGTTTCTTTGATTTCTTGCATGTTTTCTATTGTTTATACTCTTGGTGATATGGTAGATCGTGTTTTCTCGAATTATTGTATGGTTTTTATTGAGATCTAGGGCAAGCCGGTTGGAGACTATGTTAAGGAAGGTCATGTCGAAATTTTTGATGATCCCTAGCCGTAGATTATGTTTTCTTATCGATTGATATTGTTTGACGTGAGTTGGGATGTGCGGCTGAGGTGTTTTATTTGGGCCAGCCCTTATTCCTTAGGGCCGATTGGCTTAGGGTTAGAGAAAAAGGGTAAAAAGCCGTGGTAAGTATCCTTGTGTCGTTCCTCGAGTAATGGATGGGAATCTTCCGTATCGAAACTATAAGGGTGCAGTTCAACCCTAGTATGCTTGGTTAGGGCAGCCGTAGGGTAACCCAAGTCCGGTAGGATAAAAATTGTTTCTTTAAATCCTTTAGTTCGCTTTGGGAGCAACGTGGGTGAGCCGGTGGACGGGATAAACTGAAGTTGGGAGATTTGGGGTCACCACCATATGGCCGAACCTTATGGGTAGTAGGATGACTCTAGGATAGTGTTTCCTTGGGTTGTATTGCACTACGAAACTATTTCCTGTAGCTATTTATTGAATGATAAAAACTATCGTAGTAATGAAACATAAGGGACGTTAACGAGTAGGATTGTGGAGACCTCGAGTCAGTATTTTCTGTGAAGGGAGGTAGTAGGCTGAAATACCACTCCTCTATGCCGAGCAATCGTTTTGCTTAGCTAATTATTAGTTAATCTTGCTTGGGTGAAATAAGTTCATGTAGCAATAACTTATATCCACCCAGTGTTGGGTATATCCATCCCGTTTTGCTCCATATCCACTCTATTTGTTGATTTTACATGACTAATTTAGATTCATTTTAATTGATGGTATATTCATCTAGTAGTGTTCCATATCCACTCTATTACATGTTGTAGTGTAGATTCATTTTGTTTGATGGTATACCCATCCAGTATTGTTCCATATCCACTCTGTTTATAGATAGTCACAATGTAGATTCATTTTGTTTGATGGTATATCCATCCAGTATTGATCCATATCCACTCTGTTTATAGATATTACATGTTATAATGTAGATTCATTTTGTTTGATGGTATATCCATCCAGTATTTTTCCATATCCACTATGTTTGCTGATATTACATGTTATAATGTAGATTCAATTATTTGATGGTATATCCATCCAGTATTGGTTCACATACAATCTGTTAACTGATATACATGCAGGAAAGGTAGATACACTATGTTGGTGGTATGTCCACCTAGTATTGCTTCAAATGCATGTGATATCCGTTTTCATGCATAAGTCTAGATCTTACGTATATATGCATACTGAGCTTAGATGTACATGATAAAACTTAAGGTATTCGTACCGAAGTAGAAACTCGGGTGATGGACTAGAGTCGAGAGATTTGAGCCGATAGAGGTCGGGTTAGGACGCGTGTGCGCATACCCGAGTAGTCGACAAAATGATAAGATCACCAGAGGAACTATTTATACATCTTTATGTACACTAAGCATTGATTGTGGTTGTGCTTGTGTTTGAATGATGGCCGGGCCGAGAAGTGTACCGGTCGGTAAGGTTGGTCCCGACTCGACAAGATTGGATAAGAATCGAGAGTTGCCGTCAGTGAGCCACGCTGACGATGGACCCGAGTGGCGAGTTATGGGTCGAGAGTTTCGTCTATGAGCCACACTGACGTTGGACCCGAGTATCTTTGTTGGAGGGCTTTTTCCAACCAGAGTGGGTGCCGAGGCTAGCAAGCCATCAGTTCATCGGGCCGAGTACATGGATTGGACCTTATGGCCGAGTACATTGATTGGGCCTTATGGCCGAGTATGTGTAATGCCCAAAAATCTAAAAATAATATTTTATTCTTAAACAGAGAACCGTGGGCAGATTGGCGTAGAGCTGCGGAATTGAACTCGAGTAAGATTTAGATATAGAAAATTTTATGAAAAATCCATTACATGTTTTTTGTGATTTAGCATGCTAATATGATAGAGGGTCCCGAGACGAGTCTATAGGTTTAAGCGAAACTCGAATCGGAGTTAGAATGAATTAATTATGGATTTTAGAAGTCGGGGCGAATAAGTGAGGGCGTTTTGGTAATTTGGGCCAACCAGGGCCCATAAATTACCTAATTGGGGTGCATGGCTGCTGTTTAGCCGCACGCCACCCGGTAGTGAGAGAGCGAGAGAGAGAGAGAGAGAGGAGGTGACACCAAGGAGGAGGAGAAGCCGTCGGAGCTGGAATTCCGCGAGTTCGTCGGCGCCGATTGAAGGAGGATCCCTATCGTCTTCTTCCTTCTTGTCTTCTCCAAAGAGGTGAGTGGATTAGCCTTCTTTTTTCCTCTTTTTCATCAGCCATGCCGCCACCCTTATGTCATGGGGTTTTGTCGATTTTTGATTCGATTTCGTCGTATTGGTTTGAGTTTTCGTATCGAGGGTTTTCCTATCGTCGTTGTGATTTTGTACGATCGACTTTTGGGTGATTTGGCCACCCCTACCCTTGCTGTGCTGCCCCCTTTTTCTTCAATTTCTTGATGGTTTCTTTGAGGATTCTTGATGGTTGTTGAGGTTTCTTGGTGCTTGCTTGAAATCTTGAGGAAAGGAGGAGCTTAGGAGTTAAGGACCCTAGGGACACTAGAGACATTAGGACCCTAATTTAACTTTCGGAAGGACTGACCCTAAGAACACCTAAGGGGGCCGAACCTTCCTTGCCCTTAGGGCACTCGAGTGAGGAAGGTAGGCTGGCCCCTAGGGTATTCGGCTAGAGTCGCCAAGAGCGGGTTAAATTGCGTAGGATTGCTAGGTGGTGATACCCTATTTTTAGAGCTTTCTATATGTGCTTTTAGTTCTCTTTTCCTTACGCTTTTGGATGTGTTGTACCTTTATTTATGAGCTGTACATTCCATGTCATATTTTTATATGTACATGTGTGGTTGTGATTTATGGCTTGAGGAAGTGGAGGTTGAGGTATGTCCTTAACCTAGCTTGTTGTTATTGATAGTGCATCTTACATTTACTTTGATAACTGCATGTATGATGTGCTTGTGCATTTCTCGGTAGCCTCGCTGGTGAGGGGAGGGTATGCCCCAAGAGACAGCATTGGCCTTATTCCGAAAGTCCGACTAGTGAGCTGAGATCATACCCCAAATAGATAGTCCGGTGACCCGATCGGTGAGGGGAACGTATGCCCCAAAGCGATGGATCGGAAGAGCCAGTGACGATGAGGAGAGTGCATGCCCCAAAGAGACGACATTGAGCTGGATGGTAGTTCGGATGCCACACCGTCTACCTACCCTACGTGGCTTGAGGGGCCGACGGGTCCGAAGATTATTCATGTGAATGTGACATTGCATTATGATATTTTATCTGTGATGGATGTGGATATCATGCATAGAGTAGTAGATATGCTTATTATGTCATGATGCTATTTACTACTTTTTATTATGTTTTCTTATTGCATGATGATGATGATGTGGTGAAATCGAGGACTGATCTACTCACTAAGTCCTAGTTGTACTTACCCCTCATTTCTATTATTTTTCAGCACCTGAGCTAGATCAAAGAGGTACAGGCCGGGGTGTAGTAGCGCAACTGGTGGCGAAAGGGTTGCGGGTCTCGTGACATGTCGTGGTCGAGGGGGATACCTGAGTCTTTTCTCTTTTCTTTGAGTTACTGAGTCATGTAGACTCGGGTCAATGATTCCACATTTTGCTACTTTTAGGATTCTTGATTATTTATTAATCTTTCTTAAAATAACTTGAGTAATTTATATTTGTTTTTGAGTCTATGGTTTGGTTGTAATTAAGTTGATTTATTCTCTTTTGATAAAGTATGTCTGTTTAGGTTATTTCTTTGTTGTGTTTTTGAGTCTATGGAATACAGTCTATTGTTTGGGCCTTATGGCCGTGTATATGATTTGAGCCTCATTGGGTCAGGTAGTTGATGTGGGCCCTTGTGGGCGGAATAAGTGCTGAGGTTTGAGCATAAGTTTGAGCATAAGTTTACAAATGAAATCCTTACTGATCTTGCTATTTTTATTCAGCGATTTCATTCACTTGTATTATGTTTACTATTTTATGCTCAGGATTTATGTGGAGGGCTCGGTTGGGCCACTCACTGGGTTCCAAAGGAACTCACCACTTTCCTTCACGTTGTTTTGCAGACACTGACCAGTGAGGTAATACTCAACGGACATGGCGCGGCTGGGGGAGCAAGCTTGTACTAGAGATCTCATGGCGGTTCTAGTTGAGTCGTAGTCGAGTTGTAGAGTCTTTTCCATTCATGCATATGAACTTGTATTTGCTTTAAGTGTGAACCTTGGAGTCTAATGTTATATTTGGATACTTATCATTTATGCATATGGAGTTCTTGTTATTGCATCTCTTCCATACATTATGCGCATGTTGTGTGTCTGCATTGGTAGGTTTCGGGGTACATCCACATATCCTAGCTGGTCACGTGTCCTTGTGAAACGGGGCGTGACTGTATTCCATCGAACTTATAGATACACCACCGAGGAGTGCGTGGTACTTCAAGATCAAATCGAGCGCTTGATCAAAGAAGGTCACCTAGACCACTATATCCGATGAGGACGAAGCCGCAGCTGAGATCGGCGCAACCTCAGCCACCAATGCCGAAGTCCAAGCAGGACGCCACTGCACCGCAGGACGACAAACAATCACTACGACCACAGGACCGAGCGGCCCCATTCCGAGATCCACAGAGTAATTGATTACATATCATGCGGATTCACCGGAGGAGGCGAGAAGAGCTCAACCATAGTGGAACCACTCCAGGCCGCCATGATATTCGACGATGCAACTTACTCACGGAGGCTGCATGTGCCCACAAATTTTGGCCGCCAACCATAGGAAAATTCCCTTGATTCATGTTGAGCTTTCTACAAATTCTAAGTCTTACAAAATTGGTAACCTTATGTGGAAAATAAATCTCAGATTTCATGAAATTAATTTTTTGATTGATAATCTTGCCAAAAATCTCAAAAAATTTCTGAAAATTAGCAATTGACTTGTCATTAGCTCTAAAGAAAATAAGAATGTCATCAGCATACATTAAGTGATTAATAACAACATCATTCTTGATTTTAACAGAATTAATCTTACCACAAGAACCAACAAAGTTCAACATTTCAGAAAGTAAATGACTAACTAAAATATAGAAGTAAGAAGATATAGGATCTCCCTATCTAATACCACAAGAAGCAGTAAATTCTTTAGAAACAGACCTATTAACACTACAAGTAAACTTAGCAGAAGAAACACATGCTTCAATCCAATTAATAAACTTATTTGGAAAGTTAAACAGTCTCAACATATTAGAAATAGAGCTCTAAGAAATTCTAACATAAGCTTTTTCTAAATCTATCTTAATCATGATGATAGGGTTTTTACTCCTAGAATTATGAATAGAATGAACAACTTCTTGAGCTATTAAAATGTTGTCATGAATAGATCTTCCAGCAATAAAGGCAGATTGGTTTTTAGAAATTAAATTCTCTAACAAAGGTTTCAGGCGATTAGCAAGCACTTTTGTGAGAATACGATAAGTAACATTACACAAAGCAATAGGGCGAAAATCTTTCACAGATACATGATTATTAGACTTAGGAATAAAAACCAAACAAGTGTTATTCCAATCATTAGGAATAGTTTCATGAGTAAAAAAGTAGTTAAAAGTGGTTTCAAAATCCTTGGCAATAATAGACCAATAAATTTTAAAGAATTCTTCAGTGTAACCATCAGGTCCAAGACTCTTGCCTGAACCTAAGGAATTAACAACAATAGCAATTTCATCCAAAGAGAATTTAGCAATTAAAGACATGAGAATTACTATCAATGATATTCGTAGGAGGAATATATCTTTTATCAAAAAAAATTGGATCATGATAAGACCACAAGTTAGAATAGTAATTGAAAAAAGCATTCATACTATCATCCGTGGAAGGGTAAACAACATCATCAACATTAACAGAAAAAATAAATTTTTTCCTCCTTCTAACTTTAACAAGACTTTGATAATATTTGGTATTCTTATCACCATCACTAAACCATTTAGACTTAGCGAGAGACCACCATTTAATCGTTAATTGTCTATTAAGAGCAAAAGCCTTATTATAAAGAATAGAAAGATTAGAAACATCAAAGTCAGACAAAAAAGCAGAACAATCAGAATTTTCAAAGAAATTGATTTGATCATTAACTTTAGCAATATTATCTTCTATCTTACCAAGATGATGTTTATTCCAGTAAGATAATTTGCCACGTAGACCAACAAGATTTTTAGTAATAATATCAGCAGAAGAAAAATTATCACAAGAAATCCAGCAATCTTGAATAATTTTCCTAACCTCGGGATATTCAATCTAAAAATTCTGAAATTTAAATCTATTATGTTTAGGTTTAATAGACTCTTTCATCACAACAAGTACAGGACAACGATCATATGCAATCCTAGAAAGATGAAAAACAGAAGTATTGCTAGATAAACTAAGCCAACTACTATTGGAGAAAACTCTATCTAATCTTATAAGAATCCTAGAGTTGTTTTTCCTATTATTACACAAAGTGAACTTAGGACCATAAAAGCCTAAATCAACAAAGCTAGAATTAGAAATGCAATCCCTAATAGCAAGAACATTCTTATTAAGAACAAAGGGTGAACCACTAGATTTATCACATCCATTAACAATGCAGTTAAAATCACTAGCCATAAACCAAGGAGTATCAAAAATGTTAAGCTTACCAATCTCATAAAAAAATTTATTCCTACTAACAGGATTAACACTAGCATATATTCCAGAAAACAACCAAGGAGGAGAATTTCTGACTTGAATAATGACATTAATCATACAATTTGAATTAGAAATAGATTTAACATTGATAAACGATTGTTTCCAAGCAACCAATGAACCACCACAAGCACCATCAGAACTCACAACCATACGTTGCCAATCATTTCCCAAAGTTTCAACAAATTTAAGAGAGTTAGAATCAAATAAATGAGTTTCATGAAGAAAAACCATATCAATAGATTTATGAATAAATGTAATTTTCAAAAAATCTTGAGCAGACCTTCTACAAAGGCCCCTAATATTTCAGCTTATAAAATTCATGGAAAAACATGCATAACAACAGTAACAGAATAACTACGGCAAAGTGCTAGTTTTAGAGCAAGAAGGAACATCCTTAGATAAGTCCATAGAGACCAAACTATCATTATCTCTACGAATTTCCTTACCAGAAGAAGGCAAAATAGATGTTCAAAATCCAAGTCAAAATGGTCAGACACCTTTCTAATTCTTTTCTTTTTAGAGCCCAAAATAGTCTTAATCCTAGAAAGATTCTGATGCATTTCAAATTTGGACATTCTATCTACCCCAACGAAACCCAAAGAATTCCTAGTTTTCTCCTTACCCTTCTTATCAGGAGGTTTAGAACTAAAGTTAGAATTGAATTTCATAAGAGAAGGAGTGACTTTCTCAACAAGAGAATTAAAGTTAAAATCAACTCTAGAGGTATCTAGAATATTTTTACCCTGATCACCTATGGAATTAGTAAAGGGGTTGTCCAGAGCAGGCATGGACTGCTGCTCCTCAATTATAGGGCAATCCTCCTTACTAACAAAGTCATTCCTATCCTTATTGTGTTCAAAAAAATTCTCTTCACTAGGAATGTTCAAATCAGGATTATCTTATGAAAGAAAGTTTTATCAAATTACCACGATAGACCCATGGGCCTTCTGAAAGAACTTTTAAAGCATTCTCCTCGGAATCAAAATGAAACAAAAGAAGTCATTTTCTAAATCAATAACATTCTCAAGTTTAAAAGGCAACCAAACCATAAAAGCCCAATTTCGGAGTTGGAAATGAAGAGGAGGTTTATGTAAAAAACGACCAATTAACAATGAGAACCAAGGCTTACGGATTTCCTGAAGCTCAATTTCATTAAACTCAACAAAATCATCAATAGAAGCCTTTATGTTAGAAAGCATTTCAACAGAAGAAAATTTATCATGATCAGAAGTTTTCGATTTAAAAAGATAAGCCCAAGAAATTTGTTTAGAGGTAGAAATATCAAATTGAGCAGTATTAATAGCCGATTTACCATAAGTTAAACTCACATTAGATACCCTAACATTAGAAGGAACTTCAGTCAACTTACTAACATCAGTAGCAGTAGCAGGATTAATATGATGCTGCACCTTACCATCCATATCCGAATTACCTTCACCAAGATTACTTGACTGACCAATAGAAGTAGCAGCAGTTCGTGAAGGAGCCTTGAGGAGCTCCTCATCACCATAAGGGTTTGAAGCATTATGCGAAAACATCGGCTGTTTCATAGCTCTCGCAGACTGAGCAGAGGGAGATTGTCCCTCCTTAACAGTGGCCTTCTTCATTCCTGATCTAAAAGAACATAAACAAGAAACCACAAGCAATGGGAGCCAAGCCCCAAAAATGACCAAATAATATCACAAGCAACCAAAACAGCCAGGGAAGAATCATAAAATACCAAGGAAATCCAGAAAAAGAAAGATCAAAGAATCGACACATATGAGAACACTATACTAAAAAGATCAAAGAGAGATCAGAGGATAAAAGAAGTATAGCAAAAAACCAAAAGCAACAAAGATAGAACAAAGGAAGAAAACCAGACAACAACCACCCAAAACCGATTACAGAGATCGACAGAAATAAACTAAAAATGATAAACCTAAATAAAACCGAAATAAAAAACCACCCGAAAGAGAGGAGAAAGTAGGGACTCAAAAACTAGACAAAGAAACCCACACAAGGAGAACCAAGATGAGAACTCAAGAAGGAGAAGAAACAAAAGAAACAAAAACACAGAGACCCAAAAAAAATCAGAGTATCTAAAGCACAGAGAAAAATAAAACCTCAAAAACTAAAATAGATCAGTAGATAGAGGAACAAAATAGCAAGCCCCAAAAAAATCAGAAAGAAACTGAAGGAAAAGAAACCGGAGGAAAAAACACCAAAAAAAGGATATGCAACACACACCAACCAACACAATAAAATAATGTTAGAAAGAAATTGGATCTTCCTGTAAGGATCCAAAAATCTAAATGCCAAAAAGAAAAATACCAAAATGAGTAAATCCAGAAAAAACACAAAGAACACTAAATTTACGTGGTTCAGCCCGGCGGGGTACCGGGCCTACTCCACAGGGAGAAGAGGACACTTAATTTTATTAGAAGGAGGAGAAAACACGGCCATTACAAGAGCAGAATACAAGTGATTAATAAACTGTAAAGAAAAATACTACCTGTTCTCGGATATTTTTCTACACCCCGAAATCTAATTCTTGCTTCTACTTGAAAACTGTGGATGTAGAGTCCTTGATCTTCTTGCTTCTGCTTGAGACGGTGTGAAGGGGAAGAGAGACGCTGGAAAGGAATCCTGCCTGAGAAATGGAGTAGATGGGAGGCTCTGGGAAGTTTTGGGATGATGGGATGATTCTGAAACTGCATATTATGCCCCTATTTATACTGGAGTAGGAGCCCATGCAAAGACTCATTCGGTGGAGATTAATTTGCCCAAAATTTTGCAGAGCCTCTTGATTTCATCCGACGGTTGAGAGCAATCAAAAGAGACCGAGTTCCATGCAAGGAACCGGTCAAAGATTACGACTGGAGAGAGGCACCCGCGGAGCACGTAGACGAGCGCGAGATGCGCACTCGTTGCGTGCGTTGCACGCAACAGCGTCAGCTGCTGCTGGCGCGTGCAGCGCACATGGCTACCAGCAGCCTGGCGTGCGTGGGCTGGCCTAGGTTCGGCCTAGCAATCTGGCCCTCCTGGGTCTGGCCGAGCACAATAATAATTGTAGATTTTTTTTTTCTTTGATCCAACTTGGCCCATTTTGAGGTCGGGTTTTTAAAATGATTCAACCCTCACAATTTCCTCCTTTGATGAATTTTAAGCCCGATGTAGCCTTCTCCTCTTCTCCCAAGAGCCCTGTAGGGCTAACCTGCACCATGAATCAATCTTACCAAGTTCTGGCAGTGTTCAAATTTGGGCGTTGGTAGTACATTAGTCAACATATCTGCAGAATTGTGCGCCATGTCAATTTTTTGAAGCTTTATTTCTCCTTTTGAAATTATATTCCAAATGAAATGGAATCTGACATCGATGTGCTTCGTCCTTTCATGGAACATCTGATCTTTTGATAGATGAATTGCACTCTGACTGTCACTATGCACGACTATGTCCCCATTTTGAGAAGTCAGTTTTTTTATCAGGTTCCCAAGCCATATTGCTTCTTTAATCGCTTCTGTAATGGCCATGTACTCTGCTTTAGTGGTGGAGAGGGCGACAGTTGGTTGTAGACCAGCTTTCCAACTTACTGCAGTTCCACCTATAGTGAAGATATAGGCGGTGATTGATCTCCTCTTATTAAGGTCACCGACATAGTCCAAATCTGAGTATCCTGCAAACGATTCATTAGTTCCACCGAAAACAAGATTGGTTTTAGAAGTACCATGTAAGTAGCGCAAGATCCATTTAACTGCTTCCCAATGTGCTTTTCCCAGATTTGCCATGTACCGGCTGAAAATACTGACTGCATGTGCTATGTCTGGGCGGGTACAGATCATGGCGTACATAAGGCTGCCAACTGCACTTGCATAGGGTACCTGTGACATGCTAACTCTTTCTTTTTCATCTTTAGTGCATAGTAACTCTGATAATTTGAAGTGCGCGACAAGAGGTGTCTTGATGGATTTTGCTTCTTGCATGCCAAAATGCTCAACCACCTGCTTTACATAACTCTCCTGAGTTAAGTACAACTTTCTTGCTTTGCGATCTCGCTTTATCTCCATCCCAAGGATTTTTCTTGCAGCCCCAAGGTCCTTCATGTCAAATTCGCCTTTAAGGTGTTTCTTAAGCTTGTCTATTTCAATAATATCTTTTGCCACAATAAGCATGTCATCAACATAAAGAAGCAGATAAATCATAGAACTAGTTGTTTTCTTTAAATAAACACAACTGTCAAAAGATGATCTATTGAAATTAATACCAAGCATAAACTAATCAAACCTCTTGTACCATTGTTTGGGAGATTGCTTGAGGCCATAGAGTGACTTCTTTAGGAGGCAGACATGATCAATTTTATTTTTCTCTTCAAGCCCTTCTGGTTGTGCCATGTAGATCTGTTCTTCTAAGTCACCGTATAGGAAAGTTGTCTTGACATCAAGCTGTTCTAACTCCAAGTCTTGCATGACTACTAATGCTAGAAGAACACGAATAGAGGTATGCTTAACCACAGGAGAAAAAATATCTTTGTAGTCAATACCTTCCTTTTGATTGTATCCCTTTGCCACAAGTCGAGCTTTATAGATGCCGCCTTCTTTGAGTTTGTAGATCCACTTGCACCCAACAAGTTTCTTGTGCGGTGGAGGCTTCACAAGTTCCAAAGTATTATTTTTCTGCAGTGACTCGAATTCTTCCGCCATAGCTTCACGGCACTTTCTTGAATCTGTCTGATTTAGGGCTTTTTTATAGGAGGCTGGTTCTTCAGTGCATGGAGTTTCTTCAGCCACTGATAGAGCATATGTAGCAACATTTGCATACCTAGGATTAGGACGTGGTGCTCACTTAGGTCGGTTGAGGGCGATGGAATAAGGATTATCCTCCTCAACTTGATGTTGCTCCTCCTGGACCTGAACATGTTCTTCAGTGGTATGTTCTAATGGAGTAGTGTTATTGGCTTCTATGGAAGGCGGTCGAGGCACAGGTGTAAGGAACCAGAATTCTTTGGTAGCAGGCTGAGATGGTGTTTCTTCTGGTGGCACTGTAGTTTCCTGTGAGTCCTCTTCTTGGTTCTCCTTTTTCAATTTTAAGAGTACATGTTCATCAAAAATTACATCTCTATGGATTTCTGCTTTACAATTAGTTAGACACCACACTTTATAGCCTTTCACTCCATTAGGATATCCTTAGAAAATACATTTCTTTGATCTAGGTTCTAATTTTCCTTCATTCACTCTGACATAGACAGTGCTCCCAAAAATTTTAAGGTGGTCATAAGAGGCTGGCGACCCGGTCCATTTTTCCTCAAGTGTCTTGAATTCAATGGATGAAGAAGGTGATCGATTTATCAGGTAGTAAGCGGTGGATGCAGCCTCTGCCCAAAAACTTTTAGAAAGGTTAGCATTATAAAGCATACTTCTTACCCTTTCTATGATGGTACGGTTCATCCTTTCTGCCACTCCATTCTGCTGAGGTGTGTAGGGAACTGTGTGATGTCTTATGATCCCTTCTCTGGAGCAAAAATCTTTAATTCTCCACTGCAAAATTCTAGGCCATTGTCGGTTCACAGGGTCCGAACATATCTATCGGTTTGCTTCTCAATCATTGCCTTCCAAGACTGAAATTTAGAGAAAACATCATATTTATTTTTAATAAAATAAGCCCATACCTTCTTGGAGTAATAATCAATAAATGTGAGCATGTATCGAGCTCCTCCTTGGGATGCTTCCCCGTTCTGATTTTGTTCCTCCAATCCCCGTTTCAGCTTACGACATTCTGATTTGATGTGTCACATCTTTTTATAATAATAGCACTGCACATTTTTGGACCTGGATTTAGATCTGAACTTACCCCGGCTTTTGTCTCGTGGCCTATTTCGTCCTCTAGTGTTCAGGACTTCTCCACGACTTCCAGAGGATCCTGTGGTAGGTTGAGAGTCGACAACCTCCATGGATACTAGCATTGTTGTCACATCATCCAGTGTAATAGTATTCTTGCCATACAATAAACTTTCACGAAAATTTTTAAAAGAAGTAGGGAGAGTAATTAGAAGCATAAAAGCTTTATCTTTTTCCTCAAATGTAACACTCATATCCTTAAGATCAGCAAGAATAGAACGGAATATGCTAATATGATTTTTAACAGAACTGCCATCAGTCATGCGTAAAAAATATAATTTCTGTCTAAGTGCCATCTTACTTGTAAGAGTTTTATCCTGGTAGATTGTAGCAAACTTTTTCGATACATCTGCGGTAGTCTTTTCTGATACAACTTCTCTTAGTGTCTCGTCGCAGATGCTCATGTACAAGGTGGCTTTAGCACTTTCATCAGCCCGATCCTTTTCCCTTTTAATGCCTTCCATTGCATCTCGCCCACGAATAATGTCTTGAAGATTCTCTTTGGTCAATATTGCTTTCATCTTCTATTGGCTCTAATACCACAACTATTAGGAAGAAATTGAGTCTTTCTGCAAGGATCCAAAAATCCAAATGCCAAAAAGAAAAATACCAAAACGAGTAAATCCAGAAAAAACACAAAGAACACCAAATTTACGTGGTTCAGCTCGGTGGGGTACCGGGCCTACTCCACGGGGAGAAGAGTGCACTTGATTTTATTAGAAGGAGGAGAAAACACAACCAATACAAGAGCGGAATACAAGTGATTAATAAACTGTAAAGAAAAATACTGTCTGTTCTCGAATATTTTTCTGCACCCCGAAATCTGGATTCCTGCTTCTACCTGAAAACTGTGGATGCGGCGTCCTTGATCTTCTTGCTTCTGCCTGAGACAGTGTGAAGGGGAGGAGAGCCGCTGGAAAGGAATCCTGCCTAAGAAATAGAGTAGATGGGAGGCTCTGAGAATTATTAGGATGATGGGATGATTATGAAACTGCATATTAGGCCCCTATTTATATTGGAGTAGGAGCCCATGCAAAGACTCATTCGGTGGAGATTAATTTGCCCAAAACTTTGCAGAGCTGCTTGATTTCATCCGACGGTTGAGAGCAATTAAAAGAGACCGAGTTCCATGCAAGGAACCGATCAAAGATTGCGGTTGGAGAGAGGCGCCCGCAGAGCATGCAGTAGCGTCAGCTGCTGCTGGCGCGTGCGCTGCACGCCAGCAGTGCTGGCGAGTGCAGCGCACGTGGCTGCCAGCAGCCTGGCGTGCGCGGGCTTGGCTGGGTTTGGCCCAGCAGTCTGGCCTGCCTGGGCCGGGCTGAGCACAGTAATAACTGTAGATTTTTTTTTTCTTTGATCCAACTTGGCCCATTTTGAGATTAGGTTTTTAAAATAATTCAACCCTCACAAATAAAATAAAATAAAGCAAGAAATCAAGACGAAAAAATAAAACCAAAAGGAATAACAAAAGAAATCATAGACGAGATCAAGAACCAGTACAGAAAATTCGGAAACACAACAAAAAGAGATCACAAGAAAATAAGAAAACAAAGAAACAAAAAGGGAAAGAATCAGAAAATAAGAAAACAAAGGGATCCCGAAAGCTCGAACCGGGAAGAAGAAAGATCCACGGAAAAGGAAAAGAGCATACCAAAGAAATAAAAAACACCAAGAAACGAAGAGATTACTCGGAGGAGAAACAAGAATCAAAGCAGAGAATACCTAACAGAGATTTAAGAATAGAAACTAAACGTAGAATGGTAAGGAGATCTTACCACACTACGCTCTCAGATCCAGATAAGGAACAAAGGCACCTCACCGATGGGAGAAGAATCGCCACACCTCGAAAGAGCCATAATAAAGTGACAGCAGAAGACCTGTGCAAAAAGATATCAGGAGTTGCCTTGCGCCGCACACCACCACTAGAGCACAAGTCACTAGAAGCTTCTACCACCGAAGCCTAGAGCATCAAGAAGCCCAAGATACCAATGAAACCAAGAAGTCTACATCATGCTCAGAAAAAACGCCGCAGATCATTTTGACAATAGCTTGCTATAATTCTTCGAATATGCATATATTTCATTTAGCATTTACTGACTTAATTTACTCAAAATTTTGACAATATCTTGCTATAATTATTCGAATATGCATATATATCATTTGGACGTGTATTTCAGAACAAGGGCAATGGTGGTAGAGCGAGAGATCAAAACGAGGGAGGGGGAACTTGAATAGGCAAATTATATTAATAACATTATAATTGACAAAATAAACATATTTTGCCAATGACCAGCGGTAAAGATACTACTCTTAGGGGTTGCAAACTTTTTTTAATTTACTATTATTATCATAAAAAGTTAGTAGATTTTTTTAAATAAAAACTACTTAAAATGAGAGTTAAATGCAAATTATAATTTTAATATTTCCAAATAAAATAACAATTAATATATAAAAATATAAAAATATATTTTCATAATTGCCTTTTACAATTTGTTATATCTTGAAAATAGTATAAAATTAATTTTTTATCATATTTCAAATTATCATTGTATCAAAATAATCATAACTAAGCTATAACAACTAAAATGAAATATTACATCATTACAAACAATCAAGGTTAAATTACCATAACTACAACAAAATTAAACTTACCAAACATTATTTTTATTAGGGATTATGAAAGAAATGGGACAACTTTCTAAATTGTTAGTTGGGGGCAGGGCAATTTCCCTTTCCGATATAATGCACTGACTCTGACAGTGAACAAGGGAGATTACTTAGTCGAAATTTATGAACGAAGAAAACACTAAATGAAATAATTAAGTATAATTCAAACAACCAAGTTTACAAACTATCTAATTAATTAGCGATAATTCAAGAATTGTACATACCGTATAAACAAGCATCTACGAATATACAATCTCTCAATGGATTAAAGGTATCGCATAATCATGCCATGTATATATCAACATGCTTGTCACCATTATTGGTTTCTAAAATTTAACCAACATACAACAATTTCACTTAAATCAAATAAATTGCATAGCATACATATTCTGAAAAATAGTTATTCCTCCTCTATTCTTATTACCTTGTTTGGTTGGATTTTAAATAAAAGGAATATCTATTCCTATTCCTCATTTATTCATGATGGATGGGTTCCTTGACTATTCAAATAATATTTTTTTTTCAATTTTATCCATTATAATTGTTCTTGACTGAAGTTGGAGAGATGCGGTCCAGTCTGGTGCATCTCCTGGTCAGGTTCAATTCCGACAAGGGGGACATACAAAAGACACTCTCGGTACTAGAATAGTCGCTTTCACCAACAACGCTCACTGACGGCCGCCGAAGCCGTCGAAAACATCGACGACTTTCTGATGGCTACACGAGTCGTTGCATATGTATCAACATCAGCAACGGCTCACATATGACTGCCTTAGCCTGTTGCTTATGAGCCGATGGCGTGCACGAGACGCGAAATGAAATAAGTAATTAGCCATGGCTTAGAGAGGGCCCAGTGGGCCGTCGATGATATAATAAATCAATAGTGACTCATAACATCAGTTGTCGCTTATGAATCGATGGTGCACATACGGCACGAAAATAAAACACTAATAACTGACATCTTAGAGAGGGCCATGTCGACCGTCGGTGAAAAGCCTTTTTATTTCCATTCATGCATGATTCCTCCTCTTTCTTCCTTCTTTCTTCTTCTCTTCTCTGCTACCGCCATTGTCGCCGCTCGTCCGCCTGATCTTCGCCGCTCGTCCGCCTGATCTCCGCCGCTCCTCACGCCAGGTAAGCTCCACTCTAATTAATTCCCCTCTACTATAGTCGCTTTCACCAACAACGCTCACTGACGGCCGCCGAAGCCGTCGAAAACATCGACGACTTTCTGATGGCTACACGAGTCGTTGCATATGTATCAACATCAGCAACGGCTCACATATGACTGCCTTAGCCTGTTGCTTATGAGCCGATGGCGTGCACGAGATGCGAAATGAAATAAGTAATTAGCCATGGCTTAGAGAGGGCCCAGTGGGCCGTCGATGATATAATAAATCAATAGTGACTCATAACATCAGTTGTCGCTTATGAATCGATGGTGCACATACGGCACGAAAATAAAACACTAATAACTGACATCTTAGAGAGGGCCATGTCGACCGTCGGTGAAAAGCCTTTTTATTTCCATTCATGCATGATTCCTCCTCTTTCTTCCTTCTTTCTTCTTCTCTTCTCTGCTACCGCCATTGTCGCCGCTCGTCCGCCTGATCTCCGCCGCTCGTCCGCCTGATCTCCGCCGCTCCTCACGCCAGGTAAGCTCCACTCTAATTAATTCCCCTCTACTATAGTCGCTTTCACCAACAACGCTCACTGACGGCCGCCGAAGCCGTCGAAAACATCGACGACTTTCTGATGGCTACACGAGTCGTTGCATATGTATCAACATCAGCAACGGCTCACATATGACTGCCTTAGCCTGTTGCTTATGAGCCGATGGCGTGGACGAGACGCGAAATGAAATAAGTAATTAGCCATGGCTTAGAGAGGGCCCAGTGGGCCGTCGATGATATAATAAATCAATAGTGACTCATAACATCAGTTGTCGCTTATGAATCGATGGTGCACATACGGCACGAAAATAAAACACTAATAACTGACATCTTAGAGAGGGCCATGTCGACCGTCGGTGAAAAGCCTTTTTATTTCCATTCATGCATGATTCCTCCTCTTTCTTCCTTCTTTCTTCTTCTCTTCTCTGCTACCGCCATTGTCGCCGCTCGTCCGCCTGATCTCCGCCGCTCCTCACGCCAGGTAAGCTCCACTCTAATTAATTCCCCTCTACTATTTTATTTCCGCCGTTCTCGGTCCTCCGCCACAATCCAGTGTCAGCGATCGTCCGGTCACTAACATTGGATTATGGCGCCGGTGTTAAGTGGACGCCGACGCGGGATTTGGGGCCGAAACCTTTGGCCCCTACTAATGAAACAGTAGTCGGTTACTGTCGAGTACTGTTGGTTAGTGTTAATTAAACCCTAATTAACATTTGATTAGGGTATTAATTTTTTTAAGTTAATTAATGTTATAGTTTGATTAAGGTTAATGTTAATTAATTACTGTGACTAGGGTTATTCATTAGAATTTAATTATTTTTAGGTTATTTAATGTTAATGTTAATTAGTTTAATGTTAATTAATTAGTATTAATATAATTAGGTGTTAATTAATTTTAGTGTTAATTAAATAGTCTAATGCTCAAGAGCATGACACCAAGTTAGTCCAATACTCGAGACGATGACATTGAGTTAATTCAGAGTGTCGGCCGAAACCTAGGCACTCATTGTAATATATGCGGCTTCTTTCTGGTCCGCATGCACCACTCCTACCTCTGTCTTATAGATAAGAAATTTGATGGCAAGATGAGGAGTCGATACTATGGCTCTTAAGCTATTTAGAGATGGTCAGCCCAAGATCTTGCGGTAGGGACTTGAACATTGGACGACGAGGAATTGTACGTCTACCGACTTCATTTTTGGTGGGAGACGAACGCATGTTGAGCCATAAATAGCCTCTGACATCAACTCGCTCTCCTACAAAGCCGCCAAGGTCTCAATGGTAAGGATGGAGTAAATTTTCGGTGAAGTGCATCTTTATGAGTGTTTGGTAGAATAGGATGTTGGTTGAGCTTCCCTGGTCTACAAGGACTTTCCTGAAATGAAATCATCGGCGATTACAGAATATTGATTGGCAATATTCGAAGTATTATTAATGACATCATTATGGATGCAAAAAAAATTGAGCTGATTCATATCACCCATATTGGTAGAGATGCCAAAAAAGCTGCGGACTAGCTAGTGAATCACGCTAGGAAGATCGACAAACATTTTTGTTGGGTGAAATGGCACACTAGAGAGGGGGTGAATAGTGTGTTAATCTATTAATTAGTCTAAATCCGATTTTAGTCGTTTCTTAAATAGTTAGGCTAACCACGATATTTATAGCACGCGGAAGCAATAAATACAGAGCAATAAGCACAAGCAACTGACAATGCTAATACAAGTATTTATAGTGGTTAGGCCAACCGCTTACTCCACTACCTTGGCTCCACACCAAGGATTTTTAACCAACTACTTTATAGAACTTGTGTTTTCCTTTGAATACAACTGAGGACACAATTCTCACCTCTTTGAGAACTCCTCAAACCTATTCACCTAGGCAAAACACATATCTACAAAGTCTAAGCCTAAGTGTTTCTCTAGCACACCTAGCAAGCTATTACAAATGAAAACATGTTTGAAATAAATCTTCAAATACAAAGAAAAAGAGCTGAGAATTGAAAGAAGGACCAATGCTCTTTTTCCCAAGCCTTCGCCCCTTCAACTCGACCAGTAAATGAACTTGAATCGCAGCAGAGTTGAGGAACAGAACTGGACGTTTGAGAAGGATGTTGAAGAAAGAACAGGGCGC
This sequence comes from Canna indica, assembly GCA_034359265.1. Taxonomy (NCBI): domain Eukaryota; kingdom Viridiplantae; phylum Streptophyta; class Magnoliopsida; order Zingiberales; family Cannaceae; genus Canna; species Canna indica. Next base: position 45,464,101 of record CP136898.1, read on the forward strand.
AATAATTAATTCTTTTTGAAGGCTCAAATCACTTCTATAAATGCTCAATTAAATTTGTCAAAAAGGTGTTAAAAGAGTTAGATGAGGTATATATAACCCCTCAAAGAAACGACAGCTCAACGAGCTAAAAACTAGCCGTTACAGCCATTCGGACACTTGTCCAGTCGATCGTCGATCGATCGACCGATCGACCGCTGGCGACCACTCACCTAAACACTCTGTTCGGTCGACTGACGGGTCAACCGAATGAGTCGCGAGACTTGTGATCCGCAATCCGGTCGACCGATCGGTCAACTGACGCATGAGCTGCATTCTTGACTCTTTTTCTCTGCAATCCGATCACTGCCAATTTTTGGCACACTTCGATCGACCGAATTGCCTACTGCCAATTTTTGGCAGCTTTCGATCGAACGACCGGTCGATCGAACCTAGACTAGACTGGGCAGTTTGGTTGTTTGCTTGGGTTTTTCTACTCGTTTGGATTCCGTCTTCGCTAAGTATACTTATATAACATTTATTAACTTAAAGTTAATAACTTTAAAATATAAATGTTATATAAGGATTATCCCCCATTTGGATTCAATAAAAATATCTAAAAAATCAAAATTCTTAAGAATCAAAATCTAGTTTTTTGGGTTTAGTACAAATTTTTCGAAAATGAAAATTTCCTAATCTTTTGGGTCAAATATGATTAGGCTAAAGGCTTTCGAAAATTCCTAAAAAATACCTCGTCATCTAGTTTTAATCCAAGGAACAATTACCGTCATTTTTTGTCTAGAAACTATCTAGGTCATATAGCCCTCCAAGGAGCTCCCTAGGCTTAGTGAGTTTTCGGGCGATTTTCGGGTTTTCATATTTTGGATTTCGGGTTTGGTTTTAGGGTTCTTTGCATCATAAAGAGGATATACAACATATCTAGACACCCTAAACCTAAACTCTAACTTCTTGAAGAATTCGAGCGCGTCGACCAACGTCCTTCTGATTTTCTGATTTTCTGATTTCTTCGATTTCTTCGATCGCGGACGTTGTGCACTAGCCGATATGGAACCTGAAAGATTTTCTCAATGAAACATCAGTTCCATGTTTGTTATTATCAAAACCGAGATTAAGACCAAGGTTGAAAACTTTAAGCCAACAATTTTAATTAGGACCATGATTGCCCCCTTGACCTTGTAAAAATTGTGTATTTAGAGGCTAGCTCCCACCCTGTAGCTTAGTTGTTAAACTCTTTTTATTGTGGTAAAAAAAAGTACTTGATTTCCAAATGAAATAGGATCATTCTACCTAGAAATATTAACAAGAATGTGATAGATTAACTGATATTAATGAAAGTTGGACAACAATTTTGACCGGGAGATTTAACGCAAGAGAGAAATAAGTATAAAGAAAATGAGGGTAAAATAATATTTTACATCTTACAAAATAACCTAGAGGCACTACAACAAAGCTTATTTTAGCTAGCAATTTTTTCGAACTTTATGCTGCGATTTTAACCGCAGTAGAGCCTTCACCTGCGGTTTCAAAACCGCAACCTAAACTGTCGTGGGGATTTTTTTTCCCGGTGGTTTGCTGACTGCAGGTTAAAGTAACTTTTACGCTGTAGTTGATAAACCGCGGCGCAAATATATTTTTTTCGTCACTTAAAACTGTTGTGATAGTGCATGGAAATGAATTTTTGTTGGCAGTTAAAACCGTAGCGTAACCACAAGGAAAAGCTATTTGTGCCAACGATTTCAACCACAAAAGAAGGTGTTTTTTCTAGTAGATTAAACTGCAGGAAAAAGCCATTTCCCCACACAAAGAAATTGTAGGGAATAGTGCTCATATAGAGACCCCTTTTTTAATTCATATTTTAGCAATTGAAATTCGGCTATATAAATTTTTTATAGTTCTTTGTAATTTATAAAATCATATTGAATAGTAAAGAATGCCAACCATATGAAAATTTAAAATAAGAGTAACTATCTCAAAATTGGTTCCGGAATAAAAACAAGTCGAAAAAATTTATATCTTTAGTCTATAATGTGCACTCGCAACTATTTCATCAAAAAGAACCAAGTCAAAGAAAATTAGGTGATCTAGCCAAAAGTATTCAAACGTCTTCAACCCTAATATGAAAATGAACTTGTACTTGAAAATGCATCTACAACTTCACTCAGCCTCAGTTGTGACACCTGCAAGCAAATGAATATAATAATTAAATTACACTAAACATTAACATTCATAACAACACAAAATTTGAAACATTAACATGGTAAAGTTGAACTTTAACATGGACAACTTAATATTCATAAGCTTAGGACAACATAAACTAATTGATTGGGAACTAATCGATTAAGGACAATGTAATCCAAGTAACGGACAACCAGTGTATCTATAGAAGAGAGCAGATCATATTAACAAAAGGGGATATCACCGGTACCCTGGAATGGTTATTCTTATTCCTCTGTAAATGCAACTGCTAGTTTTGAAGTATGTCCAGGACATGGTTGTTCTTATTTCTATTGTATTCTCCTAACAATAGAAAAACTAAATTGGAGACATCAGTTATGAATCTAACTATAAGATGCCGTACTCAAATGGAGACATCATGATTTGAATGTACCCAAAGCACAGATGCTCAAACACAATGAATACAAGAACCATTTGTTGTTCGTTAATTAGTAACCTAAGTGGTGATATATATGATCAAGTTGAAGCACAAACACAATACCTAATTCCATGTGGACACAAGGAGATATGATTTCAGCAACTATGAAATATGAATCTATTTGGCCTAAATACCAAATATATGTTTGTGATTGAAGATCATCTACTGAGGGAGGAATTAACAGTGGCGATATGGTTAATATACGAAAAAAGTCAACAAACCCAAAACCAAACCTAACAACAAATATATAATTGAAGGAACGTAACAGAAGCTACTTTTTGATGGTTTTTGATATATCTATTTAATTGAACGACTAAGCTTTCTACCTCACGATATATATGAATAGATTGATCTAAAACATGCACAAAACTTCTAAGTTTGTTGTTATCATGAAATTATTAAAACAAAATTAGAACCTCTCAAGAGTCAAGTATAACACAAGTACGTAAGATGCAGAGATTATCAAATCTGAATTCATTTCTATACGTTCTAATATGTGATGTTACTAAAGAGGTATGGTCTAAAATTTGTGGGCTTCTCAAAATCTGAATTCATTATTTCTATATGTTCAAATATGTGATGTTACTAAAGAGGTATGGTCTAAAATTTGTGGGCTTCTCAGTTCACAAAGGCATAAGGTTCACACGTTTGACCGTGTTGAGTATTCTGTTCCACTTTTTCATAATTATTAGAATAGTTATTGTCCTATTATCATTCTAGTCATAACTAGAATAACAAAGAATCTTACATCCAAATGTTACCCCAAATAAAGTAGAGTATTATGTTCCATTTTTTCATTCTAACTTACAATTTTGAGATGTTCTGATCAACTCCAACTCCAAAGTATAGAAACAATAATTAGACCAGTTTGACTTAACTTGCAATAATTAATTGAGAGAAGCTAGTTTTGTTGGCCTAAGATTTTCTACCTTGGTCTTAATCTCGATTTCAATGATAACAAACATGGAACTAATGTTTCATTGAAAAATCTTTCAGGTTCCAAGTCGGTTAGCGCACAACATCTCCGATCGAAAAAAATCAAAGAAATCGGAGAAATCGGCAAGGACGCTCGTCGGCGCTCGGGATTCTTCGGGAAGTTAGAGTTTAGATTTAGGGTGTCTAGAATGTAATGTAATCCTCTTTATGATGCAAAGAATCCAAAAATCAAACCCGAACCCTAAAACATGAAAACTCGAAAACTGCCCTGAAATTCACTAAGCCTAGGGAGCTCCTTGGAGGGCTATATGACCTAGACATTTTCTTGTCGATAATTGTTCCTTGGATAAAAACTAGATAACGAGATATTTTTAAAGAATTTTTGGAAACCTTTAGCATACCTATATTTGATCCGGGAGATTAGAAAATTTCTCTTTTCCGAAAATTTGTACTAGACCCCAAAAACTAGATTTTGATTATTGAGGATTTTGATTTTTCAGATATTTTTATTAAATCCAAATGGGGGGTAATCCTTATATAACATTTATGTTTTAAGTCGACCGGTCGGTCGACCGAATGGTGCCGAAAATTGGCAGTAGCCAATTCGGTTGACCGATCGATCGACCGAATGTGGCAAAAAATTGGCAGTAGCCAATTCGGTCGACCGGTCGGTCGACCGAAGTGTGCCAGAAAGCGGCAGTTTGCTTTCGGTCGATCGACCGGTCGACCAACGATCGATCAGCCATCGACCAGACGACGAAAACAACTAGTTTTCCACCCGTTGAGCCGCCTGTTTCATGCCATCTCCTCAAGGTTTATAAATAGAAGCCTCAGCAAGCCTTCCACCCACTAATTGAACACACTTTGAGCTATATTTGATAATCCTTGAGCTTGATTGAGCCACCATTCTTGAATTCCCTAGCTTTGATCTCTCAACTCCTTGATTAAGCCTTGATTTCATTGATTCACCATCAAAGGCATCAAGAGGAAGCTAGGAAACTTTGTTTGGAGCTAAGTATAAGTTGTTTGATTTATTGCTACATTAAGTTGTGTATTTTCTTGTTTATTTCATTGTATTTGAGCTTGTGAAGACCTAGGTTATTAGGTCTTGAAATTGGATGGTTGCCTTTGTGTTTAAGGCTTAATTCCACCGGTGTAAACGTAGTTTGCTAGGATTAGTTCTTGTTGTCCTTAGATTTGAGGTGGGAGAGTGCTCTCGGTAGGAAGGCGGAGACTTACGGGTGTAGAAGTGCCTTCGGTTTGAGAGCGGAGACTCTCCGGTGAAAACATCCTCGTTGTAAAGGAAACAAGATAATTTAGTAAAACTAGTTTGGAAATTTGTCTTATAAAAAGTTGGCTCAAACTAATTATCAGTAGGCAGCATTCCATTAATCAATCCTACAGTCTGATGAAATGCAACCCCGCTGATATTACAATCGGCCTTGATGTTTAGGTGCTGCGTCATTGCCGAAAACCTAGTGTATTTAGGACAATTCTCATACAAAGGTTCATCGGCAGCTTTCAACATCTCGTAAAATTCTGCAGCTTCTTCATTCGGCAATTCAATCTCTACCAGAGTTTGTACTTCTGTAATATCAACACCTGTAGTATCTAATGGCACTGACGTCTCTATAACTGGCCGATCGACATTATCATTCAGGTGGAATTGACCCCCAAGTCTATAAAGTATAGGATTAGATTGACAGGATGAAGAAACACCAGCAGAGGAAGGTTCACCATGTATCTGAACGACAGGATTGCTCGACATCCCGACTTCACGTGACTCCCATGACAAGTCCATAGAAAATATCTCGGTGCAAATCATTTGCTATATAGATGCAGAGTGACAGTTTCCCGATCCAAAAATCGTCCGTTCAATCAAATGCGGCATGGACATCGAATTTTATCACCGACGCTAACGAATTTCCGATTCGAATAGGCGAAATTTAGGAAGTAATTTACGCCTAATCGAAACTCATTCGTTAAAGCTCCACGATCAAGACGTCGGTACATCCAACTTCGATCGGACGACATGATTCTGTCAATCAATGACAATTTCTTCAGTTAATGCCTTTAGGTGAGATGATCCTATTCCATTCGGGATTCATGTTATTCATATTGCACTAAGTATTTCTTTTAACCGCTAACTTCATTCTAAATTTTGGTAGTATCTCCCTACAGTTCTCCGAATACACATATCATCTGGGCGCATATCGGAGAACAAGAGAGATGCTGCCGAAATTTAGAATGAGTTAACGGTTAAAAGAAAAAACTAAGTGCAATACAAATAATTATATTCTCAAATTGTCCAATCGGGGACAATTCAAGGGTTGTACATTGTATAAAAGATCATCTACTTCTTTTACACAAACATACAACCCCCGAACGGATCTAAGGTTTTGCTAAATCATATCCGACTCGTCGATGCGTACGTGAAACGTATCAACTCGTCGGAGGAATGATTATTTTCTAAATGTTTTGAGTCAGTTCGAGTCCATAGTAGACAATTCCGACGCGAGTCCGAAGTGGATGATTTCGGCGCGAGTCCGAAGTGGACGATTTCGGTGCGAGTCCACTGAGGACGACTCAGGACTAATTAATATTTTAACTAATTAATATTAATCTAAAACATAGCATTTATTTTAACTAATTAACATACCATTAATCTATACATTAATCTAAAACATCAAATTAATCTAAAACATAACATTAATCTAAAAATTTATCTAAACCCTAACAATTAATATAAAAATTAATCTAAACCCTAAAAATTAATCTAACAATTAATCTATAAATTAAACAATTAATCTAAAAAATAAATAATTAATCGATTTCCGGCACCGAAGAGCAGTGTCCGGCGTCCAGTGTTTTGACATTGGACAATGATTCAGCCGGATCTACAGTGAATAGAAAGGAAGAAGGCGGCGAGAAATACCTGGATCAAGCGACAACTGGATTCGGCGGTCGAGGATGCGGCGGCGGCGTCGGCAGCGGCAAGAGGCGGCGGCAGCAGAGGAAGAGGAAGGAGGAAGGGGTGGGCGCGATCGCTCGACCTATATAAACTTATCAGCAACGGCTCACTCGTCCGTTAGAAAGTCATTACTGATAAGTAACATTATCAGCAACGGCTCACTTGTTCGTTAGAACGCCGTTGCTAATAAGTATTTTATTCTCGCACCGCGAGCGCGCGATCGGCTCAGGAGTGATGGATGTCGTAGTCGTAACTAAGTCGTTGCTAATGTGATTATATATCTGCAACGGCTCGAGCGGCCGTAACAAAGCCGTTGCAGATACAGCACATCGGCAACAGCTTGAGCGGCCGTAAGAACGTCGTTGCAAATTGCAACGGCTTGAGCAGCCGTTGCTGAAGAACCTATTTCTGGTAGTGAAATTCTAAGCAGAGTGCTTAGGTAGTGGAGTAGACATTGAGACCGAACCACTATAAATAATTGTGTTTGCATTGATTCTACTTGTGTTTATTTCATTATCGTATTACTTTGCTTCCGCTTGCTACTCAACTTGTTATTTGCCTAAGTAACCAAAGAAACGATTAAAACCGGATTTAGGCGAATCGATTAGTAAACACACTATTCACCCCCCTCTAGTGTGGCCATTTCACCCAACAAGTTTATCATTCTTTTTCCATAGTTTAATTGAGGAAAGCACAAACCTTCGCTTTTGCTTCTATTCAAAGATGCAATTGTGGCAATGTACTACTTGAAGATCATAACTCGTATTTCAGCTCGGGGTGAGGAAGTTGGCATTCAAAGCTTTCTCTTCTCCTTTGTAGAGATCCAGTTGATCTTCACACTTCACTTAACAACTTTATTCAGGATCTTTAAGTGACTCCTTAAACCAACATCACAAAGTAAACATGCCAATAGCAAAAGAGAGTCAGATCCTTGCATACCTATCAATCTTTTGGCCAACTATGATGAATGCCTAAAGTATTAGGCTATCAACTCAGTGTCTACAAGGTTGGCTGTTTAGAAAGCATATACATATTGGAGAAGATATTAATTTACCTCTGATGCTTTGCATTAAATTAATGAAGATAACAAATCATGGGAAGATTTCAAGCTGCTGATATGATCGTGACACTTTAACTGTTTCAGTTATACATACTTGATACATACCCAATGGATCAGGAGTCCTTGCGGTTTTACGGTCTAGATTGTCATTTTTCTTAGTTGAAATTTTTTTTGTGGTCATCGTGCTTATGTTCACATGTTTTGAATTTCTATGATGAAAACATGAAGTTATCTTCCGTACCAGGTACAACAGACTTAGATCATAAATATCATAAGAACAAGGCTCCCGATGGACAAAAGATTAAGTATAAGAACTGAGGCTTAGTAGTCCTACAGCATCACTTTGTCTCAATATCATGTAAGTTTGTAAAATGCCAACGGTAGGAAACATAGTTATCTAAAAGCATTTTTTCATTGAGGCATTGTTTGGATCGAAGACAAAATTCACCCATCACAGGTATAGATAGAACGATAAAATCTCATGTTTGGATTGAAGATAAAACTTTTCCAATTCCAAGGGATATTGATTTTATGACAAATATCCTGGAATAACTCATCCTTAGATAAACTGTCCTCAATCAAAGTGAAGCCTGATTTGTAAATCTACTCTACGTGAAAGCAAGCTTTAAACAAAAGTAACAGATTTAATATATATGTAGGAGTCCTCTCAATGTTGTGCGACTATGTATGTTTGTCGAGTACTCAAGTCATATAAAAAATGTGGCTATTTGCATGATATCTTGGAAAAATGGGAATAAAGAACATACTATGAAGAATTAAATATGGAGAAGAGCTCTATGCATAATACGTAAGTGCAATAATCAAACCATTCTAAACGACCAAACATGAATTATATACATACTCAAGTTATAGTCTTGTAGATTAAATACCCCATGAATGATGCACTAAAACTTGTAGCAATATGATAGAAGCATAGCACTAAAAGCTAGCATTAAAAAGCACACATTAAAATACTAAATAGAAATGTGAACAGGAAATGCTAATGAAATACCTAAACCATCTCCTGCGCCAACAAAAAGGGCTAGTATTTTTTGAAAAACATCGTGCAAGAACAGCAGGCTCATATCGAAGAGCATTTTGAGCTTCCTATAACTGCAAAACCAACAAAACTGTCTTATTAGAGCAGCGATGGATACATATCCGGCGGCGGCATGACGCATTCATGGCCATTGTAAGAAATCCTCCTCGGAAACGGCCACCCTTCGCCGAAGATAAAGTCCTCCACATCCTTATGCAGCAGAGCGCATTGCCATTCTCCCCCTGCTGCAGCAGCATGTCCTTGTAGAACTTGATCCCCCAAAACATCCATGTATCTTCTGCAAAAGAAGAAATCAAGAGATGAATCAAGAGGTCAACATGCAGTTCTTGCTTGTCGAATTTATGTACTCACTGATGTTGCCATATTGGATCACAGGCTGGTAATTGAAGCTGAAGATTTGGGTGATGCTCCGAAGGTTGGGGTGTTGGATCACCAGATTGCAGTCGCTATAGTTCCTATTCATGTTGTAGTTGGTGATGGTCATCTTCACTCTCCAGTAATCCTTGTAGCTCACTTTTACATGCCAGTGAACGCTTATCGGGCACATGTGCCTCGTGCACAAGACAGTAGGGCTTGTTGAAGCACCATCATTGATCGACACTTGCAGCAGCTTTGACTGCTCGCTGTCGCTATAGAAAAAGCGATTTAGTTAGAATGCCCTCAGCTAATGATAGAGAAAGGGTCAAGAAAATCTCACCTCAAATATTGACAAAGAGACAGAACAACCGGGTGTTCTTGATTCCCTGAACTGGGAGTAGGAACAAGTCAACCCATGTTACTATAAATTGTGACAACAAATGGTCTCGGCAAAGATTTTCTAACTAAGACAACATAAAAGTCTAAATTAAATTCATTTGACTCACTAAGTGCTTGGGTGGTTCTCTGTTTGTCAACTTGGAAGTTGTTGGGTGCCACAACACTCATGTTGCTGCACGTATAGCCAGGGACCCCAATGTTAAAATTTGAGGCTGCCCAACCAAAGTGTCACTGGTGTTGCGAATCCATGATTGCCATTCGGAAAAAGTTGAAAAAGTTTAGAAAATTGACATTTTTCACATTTGACAAAAAGTTGAAATCAAATAGCTAGTTACCCCCCTCTGCTTTGTATCTGGACTTCAGCAGATACAAATCAAATCAAAGTTTAGGGGAGATACGAATTCATTCTAAAACAACAGATGAAGAAATCAACAGATGACGGGAAGATGATGAGGAGATGCATACCTATTAGGGGAAGAGGGAAGAGCGTTTAGGAGAGGAGAAATCAATGGAGATAACGAAGAAAACGACGGAGATGATGATGATACGGACAGAAATCGACGGAGATGATGAGGACTTGGCTGAGGGCGGCGACGAGGAATGGGAAGAGGGAAGATGATGAAGAACTCGGCGGCAGCGGCAGAAATCGAAGGAGATGATGAGGAATCGGCTGAGCGTTTAGGGGAAGAGGACGCGGGAGCTGATGAAGAGGAAAGATGAGCTGGCGCGGAGATGGGAAGACAGCAGGATAAAAAAATCGTGGCAGAAAATGATTGTGTGGATCGAAATGTACAATCACCAAGTCGATGAAGAAATCACTCAGATCTAAACTCCAGCAATCAAGCAATCAGTCACACACTCTTGAACACTCAGATCTCACACAGGTGAAAACAAAACTAAAAGATTTCATAAAATTGTGAAAAAAATCCTTATTTTAAAAATATACAGCGAAGCAAAAAAAGTATTTACGTTGTCATCTCACTGCTTAACATCCACGTGTAAAGCTACGGATAAAAAAAATATGCACCTCGCAATTACAAATCTTCATTAACTTTAATACTCCCCCTTAACAAAGACTACTCCGAGTAAATCCCTGAGATAAGCAAATTTGTCATAAGGAATGGCCTTGGTAAAAATGTCAACGATTTGTTCTTCACTTTTGCAAAATTCCAACCTCACAATCTTATCACGAACTAAGTCTATGAGGATGTGACATTTTATGTCTATATGTCTAGTTCGAGAATGATAAACTGAATTATTTGATAATAGAATTGTTGATATATTATCACAGTAGAGTATCATAGCATCTTCAATAGGTAAGCTGAAATCATCAAGTACTCATTTGAGCCAGGTAGCCTGGTAACCAGTAGTAGCAGCTGCCACATATTCAGCCTCAGCTGAGGAGAGAGCAGTTGTGGACTGCTTCTTGAGCTCCAACACACAGAATTGCTGCCTATCTTAAACAAATACCCAGAGGTACTTTTCCTATCCTCCACAGAACCTGCCCAGTCACTGTCTGAAAAACTAGTGACATCAAGATGACCAGTCTCAGAGAAAAGCAAACCAAATTCTAGAGTACCTTTCAGATACCTGAGTATGCGTTTTGCTGCTATGATATGAGTTGCATTAGGAGAGTTCATGTACCTTGACAAGAAACTCACACTCTGTAAAATATCAGGTCTTGTATTGGTCAAGTATAACAAACAACCAATTAAACTTCGATAATCAAAATTGCTTGGTTGCATTTCACAGTCATCTAATATCAAACTGAGGTTGGTAGCCACAGGAGTTCTGACTGGGTTACAATTCAGCATGCCACACCTTTCAAGAATTTCTGAAGTATATTTCTTTTGTGAAGTAAAGATGCTTCCATCACTTTGTTCTACCTCAATTCCCAGAAAAAACTTCAGCAACCCCAAACCAGTCATCTCAAATACCTTTCCCATTTCAGATTTGAACTCCAAACTGAGTTGTTCATCACTGCTGCAAATCAAGAGATCATCAACATAGACAATCACAATCATCACAATCAGAATTTGCTTCTCATATTTTTTTTTTTTTACATAGAGAGTATGCTCATTTTTACTTTGGTCAAATCCTTTAGAGATGAAATAGGCATCCAACTTATCATACCAAGCTCGTGGAGCTTGTTTCAAGCCATACAAGGCTTTATTCAGCTTATATACCTTGTTCTCACTTTCTTCAATGATGTAACCTTCAAGTTGATTAACATAAACAATTTCTTTGAGCTCACCATTTAAAAAAATTGATTTTACATCCATCTGATAAATCTTCCAATTCTTCAATGCAGCTATAGCCATCAAACATATGATTGTATCCATTCGAGCCACTAGAGCAAATGTCTCATCGAAATCACTGACTTCCTTTTGCATGTAACCAAGAACCACAAGTTGAGCCTTGCATTTATTTAGACTACCATCTGCATTCAGTTTAACTTTATAGACCCACATGAGCCCAATAGGTTCTTTGTCTTTTACCAGCTCAGTTAGATACCATGTTTGATGTGCCTCAATTGAGTCCACCTCTTAATCCATGGCTTGTTTCCAAACTGAAACTTTCATTGCTTCTTCAAAGTTTTTAGGTTCAGTCAACTCAGCAAGCTGACATATCTCAGTTCTCTGATAGATTTCACTTAAATTTTGAAAACCTCTAACAGGTGGTGGAGAACTGTTACCAGAATCAATTTCCTCATTAACAATGTCTTCTTCAGCTGCAGTTTCAGTAACACTTTCTTCTACCACATTCTCTACAGCTTCAAAGAATTCATCTTCATCTACATTTACACACATGGTAGTTGTTTCTTGCTCAGAAGAAGAAACTTCTTCTCTATCTTTGTACACCTTTGATTCATCAATTATAACATCTCGACTTATTATAAGTTTCTTATCAATTGGATCATACAGTCGATAACCTTTTGTTTCAGCACTATATTGAACTAGCACAATCACTTTACTTTTGAAGTCAAGCTTTTGTCTTTGCTGTTTAGGTATATGATAGTAAACCAAACCACCAAAAATTCTGAGATTACTTACATCAGGCTTCTTGCCATGCCAAGCTTCATAAGGAGTCTTATCAGGAACTACCTGAAGGCGAAATGACGATACTAGAGGGGGGGTGAATAGTATGTTTACTAAATCTATTCGCCTAAATCCTAATTTTAATCGTTTACTTAAATCGTTTACTTAAATCGTTTACTTAAATCGTTTAGACAATTTGTGATTTTACGATTGGATGCGAAAGCGATAAATAATCAAGCAAATAAAACAAACAATTAAAAGCAATGCAAACACATATGATTTATAGTGGTTCGGCCCCAATGCCTACTCCACTACCTAAGCACCCCGCTTAGGATTTCCAAACTAGGTTTTACTAGATTAATTAGAGTTTCCCTTACAATGAGGACTTTTCACCGGAAAGTCTCTGCTCTCCAACCGAAGGCACTTCCACATCCGGAAGTATCTCACCTTTCTACCGAGAGCACTTTCCCACCTCAACCTAAGGGACAACTAGAACTAATCCTAGTAATCATTAAGTATACACAAGTGGCTTTACTCCTACCAAGGATACCACTTCACAAACAAGACCTAACAACTTAGGTCTTACAAACTCAAATTAAACAAACAGTTAAAATAATAGATAAAATACAATCAAAAGAGCTAAATAATAAAACCAATGTTTGCAAGCTCCTTTCACAGCCTTGGAACCTCCAACTCGCCGAGGGGATGAGCTCGAGTTAGTTTCCGAGTTGAGGCAGCAGCTGGCGCGTGAAGAATGAACTCGATGGAGAAGCAGAGCGCAAGCTTTAAATCTTTTGGAAGGCTGTAAATCTTCCTTTCGAATACTCAATGAACTCTGTTAGAATCAATGAAGAGAGTTAAATGAATCATATGAGGGTATATTTATACCCTGCTGAAGAAACGACTATTTTAACGAATAGAAAACTATCCGTTATAGGCCGCCGGTCGAATGGTCGATCGACCGACCGTTCGACCATAGTTTCGACCGCTGCTCTTTACTCTGTGGTCGGTCGACCGACGGGTCGACCGCCCAGACGCAAAAACATCGATCCAGATCTTCGATCGACTCGTCGATCGATCAACGCGATCTGCGTCTTTGGGTATCAGCAAGTCGGTCGACCGACGGGTCAACCGCCCGAGCTACTACCCATTTTGGGCTTCCATCGGTCGACCGCCTGGTCGACCGAAGTAGCTCTGCTACTTTTTACCTTCATTCGGATGACCGCCCGATCGACCGAACCTAGGCTGAAGTTTATTTCTTCAGCCTATTTCTTCTGTGCTTCATTTTCGGGTTCTGGCTTTCAACGACCATCAACTTGGAGAGCTTTCAAGTAATCTTTGAGTCCGTCTAATACATTTTTGGTGCATGCATTGATCTTCGAGAAGTTTTCGCAACAAATCCGAGTGCGACGATCAATGTCCTTCCGATTTATCGATTTCTCTAATTTTTCCGATCGAGGACATCGAACGCTAATTGATATGGAACCTGAAAGAAATTCTCAATGAAATCATTATTCCCATATTTGTTATCATCTAAACCATCAAAAGCGAGATTAAGGCTAAGGTTGAAAACCTAAAGCCAACACTACCTTTGTGAAGCTTTGATTCAATAGATAAGCTGATGTGTTCACTTCTTCTGCCCACAATTCTTTTGGTAGATGACTTCTTCTTAGCATGCATCTAGTCATCTCTACCAAACTCCTGTTCGAATGTGACTTGGCCAAACCCAGCCTCCGGCACGGGACAATTGCTGATATAACCCGGCCAACAATCTCCCCCCCCTCAACAATTACCCGTTGGGATTCGAACCCGGGACCCCAGCCTCGACGCTCTGTCGAATTACTGCCGCTGCTACTTAGTGCAGCATTATGAGTCTCCCTCACACTATCACAAGAAAAGAACAACTCTCCTATTATATATATATATATATATATATTTCAAACAGAATCAAATAAATACTAACTGCATGGTGCTAGGGCTGTCCACTCGGTTCAACCCGAACCGAACCGAATTTCATCAAACCAAAATTTTTTTTATACCCGAATTTCAACTCGAACCCGAACCGAACTATACCTAAACCGATCTAACCCGAACCAAAATTATTCGGTTCGGTTCGGTTTTCAACCCGAAAACCAAAATTTTAATTAATTCGGTTAAAAATTAAAAATTATTTTATAATACTCATTTACTTATCTATATTAAAAATTTTAAAAAATATATTATTTTTTAATTAATTCGGTATTCGGTTCAGGTCGGTTCCCGAATTCCGGGAACCGAATCTGAACCGAAATCCAAATTTCGGTTCGGTTCGGGTCAAAGAACCGAACCTACAATGGTTGAAACCGAACCGAACCGAAAAATTAGGTTCGGTTTTTTGGTTCAGTTTGGGTTTAACCGAATACTGTATAGCCCTACATGGTGTGCTGAGTGCAGTAGCGGTCGCCCGATCTCATAGCATAACTATACCGTATGTCGACACGCTAGCATATGTCTCACACGGTACCCAACACTTAGTCATAGTCAAGACCTAACCTAGTGCTATGATACCAACTTTGTCACACCCCAATTGAGGGTAGTGTGACCGGCCAAGGCCTACATCCTATCCTGTAGCCTACTGTCTACACTGACCGTCAAGAAAACCAAAATATATCGAGAAAAAGAAAACCACAATGCAATCTTTATTTAAATTTTTTCAAAGTTCACAATTATATATTTTTCAAACCAAAGTAGAAAAACCAACATCGTCACAAACTAGAACATCTCAAGCATCAAAGTTTAATACAATCTTTTCAAAACACTAACTGTCAGTGTAGAAAAATAAAAGAAACTACTACATGACACTGGACTATGACCAAGGGACGCCGCTGTTAGCTAAAGGGTTCTTCCTTCATGCTTTATTCTCCTCATGATTATTTTGATGATAACAAACCTATTTAACAAGTGTTTGAAGTATGAAAATTGTAGGATCGATGAAAGATATGTCAAGCCTATCGTCTCTCGATCAATCCTCAAAGCAGATCAATGCGTCACTACTGGAAACATGGGCATCAGTAACGGCTGAAGCCGTTGCTGCGCCATTGCTGAAAACCATCAGCAACGGCTTGCAACGGCCCCATCCGTTGCAACGGAGTGGCAGAAAAGCGCGTTGCTGATAACTTGGCAACGGCTCCGCAATGGCCGCTGGGGCTGTTGCTAAAAATATTATCAGCAACGGTTTTGCCACGGACACAGAGCCGTTGCTGATAACTTTATTAGCAACGGCTAGTGAGCCCGTAGCAACGTCGTTAGTAAAAGACCGTTGTTGTAGGTCTTCAGCAATGGCTTTCGATACACTTTTAGCAACGGCTTTCCCACGGACGGTCGTGGGAAAGCCGTTGCTGATGATGTGAACTTGCAAACGAAAAAAAATTAAAATTCCAAATTTCCATTGATACATTGATACATTATCTGATACATAACTCACACACCCATACACCCATACACACATTCATTCACACATCACAAATACACCAAGATATACATCAAAACAATTATACTTATATTTATAATTATCCACAATAGTATAAAAACTATTCAAATGCAAAATTGAAATATCAATATCCAAACAAAATAAATTAAACAAGTATAGTATCTCAGTAACAAAGTCAATATAAAAAAAATCTCACGATCACGATGAAGGATGGTCTGGATCATATGGAGGAGTCTGGAGTGCTTGAGTGTACACCGACGTGGACTGACTCGAGGATGATGGATGAGATGATGCCGAAGAGATGCCTGCTTCGAGATGACCTGACATCTTGTGTAGCATAGCTTGTATATCCGCCATCATCTGACTTTGGCGCTCCATCATCTCAGTCTGACGCGCGACCGTCTCCTCTAGTGTCCTTATCCTAGTACTATGATCATAACTAGATATGGAGGTGGACGGCCGCTCACCAGCGACCGGGGGTCGGTGCCCCAAGTGGCCCTAGCACGGCTCGCGCATGACCACTATCTGCAAAGCCATATACGCGGCCATGCTCCCAGCCACCTGCGACCTCGACCCACGCTGCTGCGTCAAAGTCCTCGGGGGTGCCCCCGCGCTGCACCACCGTCTGGCTGTAGGTCTCCTACTCGAGTTTGATTTTTTATTTAATATTTGTCATAAAACTTAAATTATAAATATATAATGAATAATTTAAATAAATATATAGTTACCATAACGTATGCAATGCGGTTGTCGATGTACTCCCCCGTCCCATGTACTCAACGGTGAGTCCGCTCAAACACTGCCATCGGGGAGGGTCGCTGGACAGTCCCGTCATCCGACACCGTTGTCTACATTTACAAAACAAATACATTAATTAGTACACATAGTAACAAATAATATATATAATTAAAATATATACTTACCATACGGTTCGTGTGCACTGCAAATGAAATAGAGCCGCCGGTCTGACGCGCTGCTCCCCCCGCCATGCGATTTCTAGCCGCATTCCTAGAAACCTCCTGCCATCGATCCATCGACCATATTCCCACGAGCTGGTCCCATATATCCGGAGTGATCCAATCAGGGTCGTATCCCCGAGTCTCCGCGATGTCTCCCAGGCAGCGTAAATGAAGGACCTCTGGTCCTCAGCCCATGTATAGCGAGCCTGTAAAATAATAATATCAGTACCAATATTAATCATCATGCATGTATTAAAAAATAATAGTACGTGCCTCAAACTCGCGCCATAAAATGTCGACGTGCTCACTAGTCACGTGAGACCACGTAGGCCATGCCCCGTGCATGTATCGTCAAATGGTAGAAGAAATGCTTCTCGGCACTTCTTCTTGCTCGAACCTGCACAACAAAAATAAAATTTAATATTATATTATGATATAATGAATTTGTATAATTGTCGTAATTGATGATATATTACCGCTCCCCAATCATGCTAATAAATCTACGTGACTCTGTGGCTGGTGGAGGCTGCCACCTGTTCGGCTCGCGTGGCCGCCTGCGTCTGGATGTACTAGCCTCAGCACTATCATCGGTAGGAGGATTAGCAGCAAGAGGATCAGCAGCACGAGTAAGTGCTGCAGTCTCACCGATCGGAGACTCTGAAGCTCTCTTGCGACGATAACCACGACCAGACATATCTGCAGTCGAATAGACATATATTCAGATTATTGTATAAATAGTAGAGATATATTTAATAAAATATATACTTTACAATTATTTCTCATCATCTGAGTAATAGTCTTCGAATTATTCCTCTTCTTCCTCTTCTTCATCTTCTTCATCTCCAGCTTCATCAATTTCATGATCGTCATCATCAGCATATTCAACTTATAATTGAATTGACGTTGTGGCTGCATCCTCGAGTATTGGAATAATACGATCTACAGTAGGAGGATCATCTTCTTGATAGAAACCATCTGTCATATCAGGTATCAGCTCATTTTCTCCTGCTATCGGATCAATTTTTCCTCTACCTTTAGTCTTACAGACTACACGCCAATCTGCTCTATCTTTATTTTGAGTCGGATACTTTGCGTAATATACTTGTTCGGCTTGTGATGCCAATATAAAATGCTCATTTGCTGCCAATTTAGATTTGTAATTAACTTTAACAAGTTTGTATTTTGGATGAACTTTCATGCCCCGTTCTGTTGTATCGAACCAATGACATCTAAATAGGATCACTGATTTCAAGTTGAAATAGTGCAACTCTATCACTTCTTCCACCAGTCCATAAAAATCCATATCACATTCAACATAGGTTGTCCCTTTCATGCAGACCCCAGCATTCATCGTCTTCTTTGTGAAGGCATATTCCACCGTGTGAAATTTGTACCCATTAACAAAATATCTGCTATAGAATGACACTAGTCACGACGGTCCACTAACAAACTCAAATATTCTTTCATCTATTTCAGCTCTGGGATCTTTGCTGTAAGTCTGAATCCAAGTAGGGAAATCACGATTCCGTAATCTCTCCAATTCTTGATCGTTGTGAATAAAGTATTTTTGCACCATCTCAATGTCAAATATTTCAATGAATTGTTCAATCTTTGGACAATTGAGTAATACATACAAGTGTGCCAAATGATACTCTTCATCGCTTAAGTGTCGAGATGGACGAGAACCAAAAGCACGACCAAAGTGACAAAATATATTTAAACGTCCATCTGAATGTCGAACACCCCCGTCATCGTTACGTGGAAAACGATCAAATCTTGTCTGTACCGTCGATTCAAAATAAAATGAGCTGAATGTTGAAATTTCTTGGATGATATACGATTCAGATATTGATCCTTCAACAGCTGCGGTGTTCTTTACTTTTTTCTTCAGACGATTCATGTATCTTTCAAATAAGTACATCCACCGATATTGAACGGGGCCACCAACTCGTGCCTCGTATGCCAAGTGTATCGGTAGATGCTCCATCGAATCAAAAAATGCAGAAGGGAAAAACTGCTCCAGCTTGCATGTGATTTCAACAATATTACTTTCAAGTGTTGACATATCTTCGACTCGAAGGACATTTGCACAGATGTTTCTAAAAAACATACTTAATTCAGTCAACGGACCCCAAATATTATCAGGTAGAAGATCTCGAAAGGCGATCGGAAGCAATCTCTGCATGAATACATGACAATCATGGCTCTTCATCCCTGATATTTTGCAATCATCGACGTTCACACATCGAGATAAGTTTGAAGCATATCCATCGGGTAATCTGAGTTCTTTTACCCATTGACAAACATCTTTGATCAATTGTTTATTTAACACATACGGGGCCTTCGGTTTTAGATATCATCCGTTGACCTCTTGTAACTCCAACTCTGGTCTTTTACAAAGTATTTTCATATCATGTCGGGCTTTGACATTTTCTTTAGTTTTTCCAAAAACATCCATCAAAGTGTTGAAAATGTTATCAAACACATTTTTTTCAATGTGCATGACATCTAAATTATGTCGAATCAGTAATGAACTCCAATAGGGAAATTCTCAAAAGATACTTTTTTTCGCCCAGTTATGTGTTTGACCAAAGCCTGACACTCTTTCATTCCGACCAAATACTATCTTTGGAAGTGCTGAAACATGTGCTAATATTTGTTCACCAGACAACATCGGTGGTGGCCCATCTCTTTTGACTCTGCCCTTAGTAAATTTATTACGATTCCTTCGATACTGATGGTTAGCCGGTAGGAATCGACGATGACAATCAAAGAATGAGATTTTTCATCCGTTCTGAAGACTTATTGATTTAGAGTGTTCCATACAATACGGACAAGAGAGTCGGCCGTGAGTGCTCCAACCAGACAACATGCCATACGCCGGAAAATCATTGATTGTCCACAAGACTGCGGCCTTTAAATTAAAGTTTTACTTCCGATGACAATCATAAGTGATAGCTTCCTCAGTCCACAATGTTTTTAATTCATCTATCAAGGGTCTAAGAAACACGTGAATTTCTTTTCGCGGACCCTTAGGACCCCGAATAATCATCGAAAGATAAATAAATTCATCTTTCATACACATTGACGGTGGAAAATTATAAACTGTCAGCAGCACTGGCCAAACTGAATAAGGAGTTGCAAAATGTTCAAACGGACTAAAACCATCTGTGCACAATCCCAATCTTATATTTCTAGTATCCCTAGCAAATGAAGGATAACATGTATCCAAATATTTCCATGCTTCACTGTCGGATGGATGAGTCATTACTGTATCATCACGACTTCTTGCATGCCAACTCATGTAAGGGGCCATATTTTCCAACATGAATAATCTTTGAAGCCTCGGTGTTAGTGGAAAATACCGAAGCACCTTAAATGGAATATTTTTCTGTCGGATCAATTTCTTCGCCTTGTAACGAGGATATTGACATACATGGCATTTATCCAACTGCACATTTTCTTTATAATATAAAATGCAATTATTTTGGCATACGTGTATTTTTTCGTACCCAAGCCCCAATTTTCTCATCAGCTTTTTAGTTTTATAAAAAGTTGGCTCAAACTTGTTATCGGTAGGCAATATTCCATTAATCAATCCTGCAATCCGATAATACGCAACCCTGCTGATATTATAATCGACCTTGATGTTTAGGAACTGTGTCATTGCTGAAGACCTAGTGTATTTAGGACAATTCTCATACAAAGGTTCATCGGCAGCTTTCAACATCTCGTAAAATTCTGCAGCTTCTTTATTCGACAATTCAATCTCTACCGCAGTTTGTACTTTTGTGATATCAACCGCTGTAGTATCTGGTAGGACCGATGTTTGAGTAACTGGCCGATCAACATTATCATTTAGGTGGAATTGACCCCCAAGACTATCAAGTATCATAGTTCTATAGGGATTAAATTGACTGGATGAAGAAGCACCAGCAAAGGAAGATTCATCATATGTCTGAACGACAGGATTGCTCGACGTCCCAACTTCACGTGACTCCCCGTGACAAGTCCATAGAAAATATCTTGGTGCAAATCCTTTGCTATATAGATGTAAAGTGACTTCACGTGACTCCCGATCCAAATATCATCCATTCATACAAATGTGGCACGGACATCGGATTTTATCACCGACGCTAACGAATTTTCGATTCGAATAGGCGAAATTTAGAAAGTACATTATGCCTAATCAAAACTCATTTGTTAAAGCTCCACGATCAAGACGTCGGTACATACAATTTCGATTAGCCGACATGATTCTGTCAATCAATGACAATTTCTTTGGTTAATGCCTTTAGGTGAGATTGTCCTATTCCATTCAGGATTTATGTTATTCATATTGCACTAAGTACTTCTTTTAACCGCTAACTTCATTCTAAATTTCGGCAGCATCTCCCTACAGTTCTCCGAATACGCATATCATCTGGGCGCGTATCGGAGAACAAGAGAGATGCTGCCGAAATTTAGAATAAGTTAACGGTTAAAAGAAAAACGTAAGTGCAGTACAAATAACTATATTCCCAAATTGTCCAATCAGGGACAATTCAAGAATTGTACATCGTATAAAAGATTATCTACTTCTTTTTCATGAAAATACAACCCCCGAACGGATCTAAGGTTTTGCTAAATCATATCCGACTCGTCGATGCGTACATGAAACATATCAACTAGTCGGATGGATGATTATTTTCTAAATATTTCGAGTTAGTTCGATTTCATATTGGACAATTCTGACACGAGTCCAAATTAGACGATTCCGGTGGGAGCCCGAAATGAACTATTCCAGCGCGCGTCCGAAGTGGACGATTCCGGCGCATGGCTGAAGTGGACAATTCTGACGCGAGTCCACTAAGGATAACTCCGGACTAATTAACAATATTTTAACTAATTAATTAATATTAATCTACACCATTTTCATTAATTTAAATATTTAACCTACCATTATTAAATATTAATCTAACTAAATTAAACTAAAAATTAATATAAACTCTAAAAATTAATCTAAACCTAAAAATTAATCTAAAAAATTAAATAATTAATCTAAATAATTAATCTAAATAATTAATTAACAATTAAATAATAATTAATAATAAATCTAAAACTAATATTTCCGGTGCCGGAGTCCGCCGGACTCCTGCGCCGACGTCCAGTATCCGGACACAGTGTCCGAATACTGGACAAGCTCCGGCGGCGGCCATCGATCGTCCGTCACCAGCCGAAACCCTATAAATAGGGTTTCGATCGGATTTCATTAGGGATCAACGACAAGAGATGGTCGGGCGGCGAGGAATACCTGAAATCGGTGATCGAGGATGGACGACAGCGGCAGCTCGGCGGCAGCGAGATGTGGGATGAGCAGGCGGCGGCATCAGTAGGAGGAAGAAGGGGGGCGGGCGCGATCTGCGACCTATATAAACTTATCAGCAACGGCTCACTTGTCCGTTAGAAAATCGTTGCCAATAATTAACATCATCAGCAACGGCTCTCATGTTCATTAGAAAGCCGTTGCAGATACAACATATCTGCAACAGCGTGAGCGGCCATAAGAATGCCGTTGCAAATAGCAACGGTTTGAATAGCCGTTGCTGATAGCCGTTGCCGAAGACCCAATTTCTAGTAGTGCGTGCATCCAAAATATGGTGGATAGCATGGAGAATCCTTCAAAGCTAAAACACGCTGAAGAACGAAGCCGAAAATCCAAGCGCGAAATGAGGAATCAAAGATAAAAATTTCCAGCTTTGATTCGGTCAACCGGACGACAGACTGAATGGTAGTATGCATTGGCAGCAGCCAATTCGGTCGATCAATCGGTCGACCGAATGTCGCTGAAAAGTGGCAGTAACCATTCGATAGACCGAAGCAGATGAAAATTTTTGGCTAACGCTGCGTCGGTCGATCGGTCCGTCGACCGACAGATGCCAAAAATTGGTAGAGAGTTCATCGGTCAATCGATCGATCGACCGGATGGCATAGCGTGAGTCGAGGAACTCAGCATCACTGAGTCGGTCGACTGATTGGTTGATCGCGCCAAATCTCGCGACAATCGGTCGACCCATCGGTCGACCGAATGGCGTATAAAAGCTGGCTTCAGTCGATCGATTGGTCGACCGGTTTGGAAGTAGACATTTCTCCGTCAACCGATCGACCTGTCGGTCGACCGATCAAGGGAAAATTGTTACAGTGAGCCAGTGGTCGATTGGTCGGTCGACCGATGATTCGGCCGGACCATCGACCGGGCATTTGTAACGGTCGAAAATAATCCCGTTGATGCCCTGTTTCAGCTAGGTTTATAAATACTCCCTTCTAATCTTTTTTATGAATCTTCTCTCTCAGATTTTTGATGAAAAAAGTTTCAAAGAGTGATTCAATTCCATCATCCAAACCTTCAAAGCGCTAAACGTTCATCAGCTGAGTCTTGATCCCTTGCTGCCAAAGGAGTTTTATTTCAAAGGGTTGATCTAGCTAGTTAAGCGCGAGAAGAAGAGGCGGTTAAGCGTGATAAGCTACTATTCCTCTTCTTGTAACTAGTTTTTATTTAATTTGTTTTTCAACTCTTGTATTTGATTTGTAGGAAGACCTAGATTGTTAGGTCTTGTGTGTGGAAGTGGTTTCCTTGTTGTGAGGGAGTAAAGCCACTTGTGTAAACTTAGTTTACTAGGATTAGTTAAGTTGTACCTTAGGGTTGAGGTGGAAGAGTGCTCCCGATAAGAAGGCGGAGACATCCGGGTGTGGAAGTGACATAGGTCGAGAGTGTGACTCTTCGAGTCAAAGTCCTCATTGTAAGGGAGACTCGAATTAATCTAGTTCACTTAGTTTGGAAATCCTAAGCAGGGTGCTTAGGTAGTGGAGTAGGCATTAGGGCCGAACCACTATAAATCTGTGTGTTTTCGTTGATTTGCCGATTGTATTAATTGCGTTATTATTTATCGCTTCCGTATCAAAATCACTCAATCGTAAATTGCCTAAACAATCTAAGTAAATGATTAAAATCAAATTAGGTAAATAACATTAGAAAACATACTATTCACCCCCCCTCTAGTGTGTCGTTTCATACAACAGCTGCTACGAGATATGGTACCACCACCTGCCCTCCAGCTGCACCATGACGACAAGCCTCTATCACTGATCATGCTATGCAAAAATAAAGGAAACAAACTGTGAGTCCACTTGAGACTCAATGAGTGGTTCTTTCGAACCTCCACATAATCCTCAATTAGTCATGCATATCATATAAGGTAGCATAGTATATATATTCGGGGAGGTAAGCTACTTTTTAATATGACTACTGACCCCATGGGTCGTTCTGTATAAATCACATATGAGAAATACCTGCCATAACGGCCTAATTGAACCACCTAGCATCTGGCTCTTGGTGCCTACTTATGGTATAAGAATCCCGGCTATAATCAGCCCTACCATACAAGGTAGAATCACACTGGTCGCTCAGCCACATCATATCAAGATGAAGTCAAAAAATCTTGGGCCATCGACTAGGATGGTCCACTAGTCTCCGGACACGGTTTGGGGTAGGGATAGCTAGTCCCACCCAACTAGGGTCTGACACCTAGCCGGCCCGCTGGTGCATCTCAAGACCCAATCACTGGCCGAGTCAAGCATTGGTCATTTCCAACCGCCCATGCTTCTCGGCAGACCATCTCAAGCACATCACACGATCAAAATATCCTAGGGTTTCCTTATATACACCGCGGGCAGTTGCCCGTATCCGGCCCTCACTCGGCCTATAGGGTCAACAATTCAATGTCACCCTTTCAAAAAATATGTACACCTAATAATTCTAGGTTTCCAAAAATGAATACAAGAAGTCTTAGAAGTTGATTCATTCCCTAGTTATGTTTCCATATCTAATATGTACCTTGCAAAGTCCTACATGTTATCTAACGTCATACGCTATCTTGGGTGAAGAATTTCGTGTACCAGACTTGGAATTTCACCCATTAACTTTTTCGGACAGCATATATATATAAAAGAAATGTAATTATAATTCACAACAACTACCATGCATAACTACGAGATTCAACGATATAGAATTTATATACTGCATATAGAATTTATTTCAATATGGAACATCGTATCTAGCATGGTAAAATATCAAATAATTCCCACAAGGAATATACTATCTAGCATGGTAAAAATATCCCAACGACACTTACCAAATTTAATCATGAGCAACAAACATCATGAGGAAGCCGAATTAAAGAGGTAAATAATCCATTGATTACACCAATAAGTAACATGCAATAAACATAGCAACAATTAAACATGATATCTGAAATTTAATGAAACCTTTCCTTTGATGCATGTACCATAACCATCATGTCCATGTGAGCATTAGCAAGAACATTTCCATATTTATGAGAATGTAGATTAACATTTGCTATCAATTACTAAGATGAACAGTAATCATGTATTATAATTTGAACCTAACATTAAGCATGAAAGCGGGAATTAAGACGACATAACATGAGATCTGGCGTATCGATCCGAACAACCCCAATTTCCCTCCCCTATCCACTGTTCGGTTGACTCAAGCAGGGTAATAACCAGCTCGGCCGAGGCCTCTAGGGGTGGTAAACATGGTTGCGGCAACAACACGAGCATCAATCCAAAAGTCTAAAACATATCGAACACAAGACGATCCACGAGTCGCTAGACGAGCAAGGAAATTGGGGAAAATTTCGGCATGACCTTTTCCCTTTTTTCTCCACTCGGCCAGCCCACAAAAAAATGAATAAATCTGATTTAAACCATCAAATCACAGGTATACATATCTATTAAGGTTCTAATACGTGAAGACGCGTAGATCGGCAAGAAACTCGTGAAAAGAACCCGATTCAAAACTGCTAGGGTTGGCTACCTGCCTCCCCTCATAAAACTCTAACCACTCACCTTTGCTTGATGAAAAAGAAGGATCGGACGCTGGCGATCTCGAATCCTCCGACGACGACGCGATCTCCGATCGACCAAGATCTCTCTTCCCCTCTCTCCTTTCTCCCTTGTTCGGGCTTTGTGTGGCTCCTAGATGAGCCGCACGACTCAATGATGAGGGATTTTATTCCCTCATCAACAATGACTTAAATGCCCCACTTACACGACTTAACCTTGACCTGACTCAGTCCAAGTCCGACTTGGGTTTCGACTCTAACCGCAACATGAGTCGATCTTAACTTAACTAAAGCATCAATGCATAAAAGGAAAGAGTCATTCACCCAATTTAATTGCATACATCATTAGTCGAGTCATACCTTCTACTCGAGGCAATCCTGAGGCTCAACTCGACTAACCCCGGGTCCAACGCGCTGCACCAAAACAGATTTTTATATTAGGAAATTTTTTTCCGAATCTTACAACTAAACCTTTTGCAGCCATGTCACTTAGATATTGCATGTTAAGGTCGCCAAATCTCTCATGCCAGGTTACAAATTAGAACCCTTCACAGATAAGTACAATGGCTCAAAATTCTTGAGATAGAATAAATTGTTTGAAGCCATACTGATATTGAATAAAGCATGATTTGGCTCAAATTTAGAAAATACCTGACAGCAATCTCCTTCAAAATGTACCTTAAAGCCATCTCTCAATAGTTGTCCAACACTTAATAGATTCGAATCAAGCTCGGGTACAAAAAGAACTTATCTGATAATTACTTCACCATGATTAGTGAGTAGACGCAAATCTCATCTTCCTTCAGACATCTTCACAAATTCATCTCCAAGCTTAACACAAGTAGAATAAGTTCCGTCCAGATGAACAAAATAATTTGAATTTGCTATCATGTGATTGCTGCAACCTGAGTCTAGGTACCAGCCATCTTTTGTATTGTCTTGAAGCTTAGCTAGAAACAATATTATTTCTTCTTTTGCTTCGGATTCTTCTTCTGCATAGTTTGCAAATCGTTCAGATTCATGCTTTTATTTGAGTCAGCAGAATCTTTGAATGTGATTGTTGCGCCTGCAATAGAAACATTGGACTCTCTTCTTCTGTTCACCATTATTAGACTGATCAGAGCTTTCACCCTGTTTCTTCCAGGACTTACTTGTGTTGGACTGATTGGTGGGA
Organism: Canna indica; assembly: GCA_034359265.1. Lineage (NCBI taxonomy): Eukaryota > Viridiplantae > Streptophyta > Magnoliopsida > Zingiberales > Cannaceae > Canna > Canna indica. The sequence continues at coordinate 45,491,077 of CP136898.1, forward strand.
TTACTTGATCTCATGTAGAATGCAATCCCCTCTTTCTGCTACGTATTAAATCTTTTCATTCTCTCTTCATGTGACAGTAAAGAATTATGTAAATCTTCACTGCTCATCACCTTTAGATCATTTCCCTCCTCTATTGTTGACACTACATGATCATACTTTTGAGGTAAGCTTCTCAGAATTTTTTGAACAAGCTTAGATTCTTCCAATTCTTCGCTAAAACTTCTAATCTGATTTGCTCTTTCTATCATGTCACACACAAATGTATCCAAATCTTCATCTTCTCCCATGAAGATGCTTTCAAAATTTCTTCTCATCGTTTGAAGACGAGCCTCTTTGATCTTAGTGGTACCTTGATACCTATCTTTCAGCGCTTGCCAGGCAGCCTTAGCAGATGTTATTCGCTCCAATCCGGTCGCAATCTGCTCAGAGAGTCCTTGTTGAATGCAGAAGATGGCTTTCACATCCTTCTTTTTCAATTCCTTGGCTCGATTCATAGGTAATCCCTTAGGATTATAACCATCCTCAATCAACTTCCAGAGTTCTTGCGAGATAAAATAATTCTGCATTTTGGAGGACCACAATTCAAATTCGAAATCAAAGAAGATAGGAATACCTGGCAATTCCATCGCTGAATTGGTGTTAGCCATCCTTCAGCGAGACCAAGCTCTAATACCACTGTTAGTGTGGATCGAAATGGACAATCACCAAGTCGATGAAGAAATCACCTCAGATCTGAACTCCAGCAATCAAGCAATCACTCACACACACTCTTGAACACTCAGATCTCACACAGGTGGAAAACAAACGAAAAGATTTCATAAAATTGTGAAAAAGATCCTAAAAAAATATACAGTAGCGAAGCAAAAAAAATATTTATACTGTCCTCTCACTACTTAACATCCACGTGTAAAACTGTGGATAAAAAAAAGATATGTATTGATCGAGCAATATGGGACTAGAAGATAGCTAAAAAACATGTATTCTAATCAACAACAATTACAAGTCTTCATTAACTTTAATAGAAAAATAGGCTGCAGTGGAAAAACCACAACCTACGATATCATTCTAACTGCAGTTAATTCTAAAATGCAGCCTATTATATCACTTCAACCACAATTAATTAAAAACCACGGGTTTAATATTTTTTTGGACTGCGGAAAAGAAAATCGTTGGTTTAATATCTCTCTAGTTACGGTTTTTAAAAATCGCAGTTAAACAACTGTAGCTTAAAATAAATTTTATTGTAGTGAGAAATGAATAAGCTGACTTCTTACATTTTGTTGGAAGTTCCCCGAAAGATTTTTTTTTTTCTGTATTTTCTCTACATACAAAGTATTTTCTCTAGCTACTTACAATTAAACAAGAGGACAAATTCTACTTCTTATGGGGTAGAACTTCTCGTATCACTTTCTTGTAATCAAAAGAGGTCTGAATATATATTTAAAATCCTAATCCTGTCTCAATATTCCTCTGGCTAGCTAGTTCCCTCTCTTTTGTACTTTTGTAGGTTCATACAATGATATTCTCTATCTATCTTTCTTTCTAAGATATCGTTGCTTGCACATAACATGCACGCATGTGTACGTAACATATATTTAATCGGCTTTTATATGAAACATCGTAACATGTGGTTGTTGCTGTTAGCCCGTAAGAAAGAGACTGCGACGAGCGAAGGCGCATGCAGCCAAGTGTTGCATCCTCAGACCCATTTCACCATGCAGCAGACCACTTGTCACTTCCAAGCCCACGGTTTTGTATTTAACCACACACTGTAACCCGAAAAAAACTAGTATGAGCGGCCTGCTCATACAAATGTGTATGAGCGGGCCGCTCATCGTCCGCCACGCCAGCATCCCGAACTCATTTTTGAGTTCGGGATGCGTGCTCGAATTGTGCTGGTGTGCTGGGCACGCATCCCCCAAATCATATTGCATGCATCTATATATCTATAATATATTAACCAATTAAGTCACATTTCTATATATAACCCTCGAGCCCTTCAAAGTTTAAACTGCAAATAAAATATTAGTTCTTTTTCTCTACTATTATATATTTATGAAAACTCACATAAACTAAAACATATATTTGTGATCCTCGTAAAAAGAAGTTTTTAAAGGCAAAGCCATCGCCAGGGAGAGGAAAGAGAAAAGGAACAGCTCCAACTCGCAAACCTCTCAAGTCATGTCTTCTTCCGCTAGATATAACAGCTTGACGTCAGTCCACCTCGCAGACCTGCCCAGGTTCACTGCTTCTAATTAACACTTCTTCCTCCTTTTCTCGTAGCTTCCTTTATAAGTACTGCTCTTCGCTTAGTTACAGGGAGAAGAAAAAGAAGAAGAGTCGGGGGTCGAAATGGATGGTCGATTCTTAGCATGCTACGAGGAGTGGCTCCGGATCCAGGGCGCCGACCTGAACGAGCTTCTCCAAGCTGTACCGACTCAGAACGGTAACAGCGACCTCAGCGAAGGTCAGCTCCGGCAGCTGGTCGATAAGAACATGCGCCACTACGAGGACTACTACGAACTCCGCCGCCGCCTGGTCCGCAACGACGGCCCTGCCTTCTTCTCCCCTTCCTGGTGCAACTCCTTCGAGAACTCCGTACTCTGGATCGGCGGCTGTCGCCCCTCAATGTTCATTCGCCTCATCTACTCACTCAGCTCCGCTGACCTCGAGGCCCACCTCGACAGTCTTGTGGCCGGGAGCTCCATGGTGGCCGCCGCCGTCGCTTCAGCCTCTCACGGCGGCGGCGCGGGGCTAGTTGGGCTCTCGTCCTCGCAGCTCGCCTTCGTCAACGACCTCCACAAGGCCACACTCAAGGATGAGGAGCGAATCACGTCGCAGATGGCCACGCTGCAGGAGAGCGTAGCCGATCGGCCGCTGATTCCGATCGTAAAGGAGCGGCAGCAGCAGCGCAGTCGGAGCGGCGCTTCCTCCTGCGGAGTGAATGGAGACTCTGGGGACCAGGAGGTGGAGGCGGCTATGCAAGAGTACGCGGAGGCGATAGCGAGCATGGTGGAGGAGGCGGACAGGCTGCGGGTGGAGACGGCCAGGAGACTGCTGTCGGAGATTCTGACGCCGAAGCAGGCGGTGGAGCTGCTTGCGACGGCGAAGCAGCTGCACCTCTCCGTCCACGAGTGGGGCGGCCAACGCGACCTAAAGCAAGGCCGCTGCCGCGGCTGCTGAGACACTTGCCTGCCACAAGATATATAAACTATATGCATGCATACATTTACTAAATAACGAAATGACGAGATAGTAGCTTTATATCGTCGTCAGATATCGGTTTGTGGAGTGAAGATATATAAGCACCGTATACTATAACTCTATAAGGTGGACGTGGTGTTTGTGTGTTGTCTTGATCGCATTACGTGTAGGGATAATATCTAATGTAAAATATACGATAATGTTATCTAGCGTGTGCATTAATGTTCGGTGTTGTGGTCATTTTGGTGCTGCATGCACACGTGGCTATTGTTTTCAAGCTGCAATGGTGCACGGAAAAAAAAAAAAAGAGGTTAAATTATATGGAACCTCTCTCGGCTAAAATCGATGGGCGCAAAGATTATCTAAACTATCAAATATGCACAGAATCTCCTGTGACTATACTTTTTGTTCAAAAATTTCCCTCCGTTAGCATGTTCGTTAGTAACTTAACGATAAAACTTCCATGTGCGCAGAACCCCTCTCTCTGGTGCCACATGACAGCAATCTCCACCCTCTATCTCATCTGATGATCATCACTTCTTCTTCTATCTATACCCTTGCCCTAAACATCGCTGCCACCGCCGCCACCGGGAGGAGGAGGAGATCTAGAGGAAGAGGATAAGAGGTGGTGGTGGTGGCGGCGGTGGGAGGAGGCCGGAGGAGGAGATCAGAAGGTGGTGGTGGTGGCGGCGGCGGTAGTAGTGGTGTCTAGGGCAAGGGGATAGGTAGAAGAAGATGTGATGGTCGTCGGATGAGATGAAGGATGAAGATTGCTGCCACGTGACACTGGGAGGGGAGTTTTGCGTACATGGAAGTTTTACCATTAAATTACTAACGGACATGCTAATGAAGGGGAATTATTTGAACAAAAAGTGTAGTCGCGGAGTTCTGTGCATACTTGGTAGTTTAAGTAATCTTTGCGCACATCGACTATAGTCGAGAGGGGTTCCGTGTAATTTATCCAAAACAAAGCATGAATTTAAACAATTTGAAGCAAATATTTAATATTTCTTTCAATTGGATCAAGATTTCTATCGATTATTTAATTATATTTAATTTAGAATTGGAAAAGGATCATGAATATAAAGAATAAAATTAGTATACAATTTATGTATAGTCTTGGAAGAATAATATTTAGTTGTGATTGAAGAAGCAACCAATTTAGGGCTCGATTCAACCTTAGATATTATTTAAAAGAAAACTTACAATAAATTCCTCGAACTTTTACATTATTACACATAAGTTCTCATTTATTTATTCTAGGATTGTTAGACAAAACTGATCCCAACTTTGGTGAATTTTTCAATTTTGAACAATCCTTTGATTGATCTCAATTGTATATAAGAAGTTTAATAATATTGGTTCCAATATTAATGGTCTCATATCAGCTAGCTGTAATATCGCCTATTAACATGCTGACGTGGTGATCTGAAAATAATTTTTAAATATCGTCACGTCAAAAGGGATCCACGTAGATTTAATTTTAGCCTTACTCTACGTGGATCCATTTTGACGTGGCAATATTTAAAAATTATTTTCGGATCGTCATATTAGGAAGTTAACGGGTAACATCACGGCTAGCTGACAAGGGGCCATTATTGGAACCAATGTTAAACTTCCTATATACAATTGAGACCAATAAAAGGATTGATCAAAATTGAAAAATTTGTGAAAGTTGGGGCCATTTTCGTCTAATGACCCTTTATTCTATACTCCCCCTCAAGATGGTGCATATATGTCAAGCGAATCCATCTTGCGAATTCATGAAAGAAAAAGACTCCTATTAAGACCTTTAGTAAGCAAGTTGCTCAAATGACCGAACAAAGAGAATGCAATTTATTCCTTGCTCCAATTTTTCTTTAATGAAGTGACGATCAAGTTTAATGCGTTTAATTAGTTCTATCATGTTGAACATGATTGTTTGCAATTTCAATAGCAGCTTTGTTGTAAAAAAAAATTTGAATAGGAGGTCCCTCTGGGCATAGATGCAACTCAAAGAGAAGATTCCTTAACCACAAAATTTCACACACCCCTTGAGCCATAGCACGATATTATGCTTCCACGCTAGAACAGGGTTACAACTCCTTATTTTTTACTTCTCCATGTAACTAAATTTCCTCCAACAAATTTGAATACCCAAATGTAGATTGGCGATCGTCTACTAATCCTGCCCAATCAGCATCTATATATCCTTCAATTATCAAATTATTCTATTTGGATAATAGTAAGCCACGTCCTGGACAACCATTGAGATATCTTAGAATTCGATATACAACGTCCATGCGATGTTCACGAGGGTCATGCATGTACCTACTCACCACACACTACTACAAAAGACGTCTTCTGCGACGGCTACTGCGGTCGCAGAACCGTCGCAGATAAGCATTGGCGACAGCAGTGAGCGATCGCACATGTCCGTCGCCGAAGCTATGGTCGCAGATATCATGCAACCGCAACAGAGGCGGTCGCAATAAGAACACATTTGCGACGGTCGGTCGTCGTCGCAGGGCCGTCGCACAGAAACTGCGACTGCTGTGCTACGCGACCAAATAATAGGCCTTCTGCGACGGCTGCGGCGGTCGTAGTACCGTCGCAACATTATGTTTTTTTCTAAAAAAATAAAATATAAATATAAATTCCCAATTAATTTAATTTAATTTGGAAAAAATAAATATTAAAATATTAAAATTTTCTATTTATAATTGTATTTAAAAAATTAAAATTACAAAATTACTCAAGCTGACTGAACCAGCTACAAATAATTAAGAAATAGAGCGACATGGCAAGAAATCTACATTGAGAATATGAATTTGTAAAATGGATCAATTAATGAATGAACAAGTATTGGGTAGTCAGTAAGCACTTAAGCAGTAACCTTGATTTTATTGTTGATCTTGTGAACAACCATATAGATTTTTTTAAAAGAAAATTACTAAAGAGCATGCATCAATGACTAGTCCTAATGCTTAATAGACCTTATTAATTAGCTAACAAGACCAAGGGAATGCACCAATTAGTTGATAAATTTGAAGAGAAAATTTCTGAGTCATTGCTTTTTATTCTTGTTGTGAGAGAAATTGTCATGGCTGATAAAATTGATAAAACAAATACAATAAGCATTTTTCTTATTTCTATCTACTCGGCTTCCTAGAGTGTTCCAAGACTTCTCATTTCTCTTCAAGTTCAAGGGGTGATCATTTGCCTTCGAATTTTCATCTTTGTATATGGAAAGGGGCTTATTAGTATCAATCCTGCACAAAACAAACATAGATGCATAAATAGGGACAATAAAGTTTCATCAATTTGTATAGTAAAATAGACAGAACGATGTGCTCCGAAAAATCACACTAGAAATAGAAATAAAAAAGACTATTGATAGGGTAGTTAGGAAGGATGTGCACCAACATAAACACACCAAGCAATTATGCCCTTCTTCGATGGCCGTATAAATATCTATAAATCTAAAAATAGTTTCAATGTTTGCCAAATCTATCATGTAGTTTCATTTTTATCAAATCTGTTCCATGGATTTTATTCTTTTACTGAAATTTACCTACCAATATTTTTCAATGTACATTAGGTTTTTGTTTGGTATGACTATTAACACAACACATGGCATATTTATGTGCACCCACCACTTCATTACCACTTCAATCCACCTAGAGCAATAGTCAGATTAAGTCATCCAAAATGTTGGAGGCTAACCGGCTATGGAAATTAAGCACTGAGGTGGTAGATAAAAATATGCATCAGCATGTCATATGCATAAGATATTGTTTGCACTAACAAATACCAAATTGTGGATGTACTTAAAAATACTTGATAATATTCAACTAACCACTAGATATATTTGATAAAAATGAAGCCAAGGGATGCTTTTCAGAAGAATGTTTACTCGTAAAATATTTCTTACTTGATTGTACTGAAGTTAAAACAGTTCCAAAGCTTCGAATCGGCAACGTATCATCTGGCATATCTTCCTACTACTCATACTTACAATGTAGTGTTTTGATGTCCGAAATTCAATTAGAGTAAAGTATTGCTTCTTGATTCTCGAATCACTTCTTGACATGCATTCAATCGAATTACTGATAGGAGTTTTTCCTATATAAAGAAAATAGGAATTATGAAGAAGATAAACAAATATGGCATATGTATTGAGTGTAATAAAGACCTTTTTCATTGTTATCTTATCATTACTTTTGTTAAGAACAAAAATTAAAAATGGAGAGCAAAGAAGAACACTCACAAAATATCCTGCTCCAAGGATCCAATAGAAATGCAAATTCTTGCAGGACTTGAGGAAGCCCTTGGTAAGTGGTAACCTCACTATCACAGTATAAAGGTGTTCTATATCCATGTTGTTGAAGCTATTTAGCCCTTCCATCTGAGAAAAAAAAGGGAAAGAAAAACCTCATGCGCCAATTTAAAAACTTGGGAATGATTTGGAGAAGATTTAGAGAGATCAAAATCCATTTCCATTTCAAAAATGCAGTGTTCATTTCACTCACCAGCTGGTATGGCATGGAAAAAGTCAAGCATACAACTCGGTACATATTTGCTTGGACAAATAATAAAATGAATTATTTATTCACCTCCATTAGTTTTTTACTAGTTGAGCCTTCTCCCTGCTCTTCCCATTGAAGGCTTCAAGAGCTTCCTTGTACTCCTTCATACATTATGAATACGCTTTAGTTGTGAGAATGTACATGAATTAAGGAGATGGTTACTTGTTAATCTAATTCACCTTCTTGAGGCAATTGTGCCCTAATGGCTTGAGCTCTCTGTTGACTGCATCGATCTTCTTGCGAATGGCGAACACTTCCTTCCTCGTCGGGTCCGCTATTGCTTCAAGCTCCAGTGAAATTTCAAGTTCACATCCATGGAGATCGATTATACTATCGAAGTAATAGGACTTGATATAGTTAGTAGACTTACTTTTTGGATGATGGCCAATCTATTGGTCTCCTCCTCCACCCTCCCCAACTGGGCAAAGACCTTCTCTCTGACCTCCATCTTCTTCTTCTCAATCTACTCTTCCTTGGCCCGGAAGGCGGAGAGAGCTATTCTTGATGCCTCATTGTTCGATCTCTCTTCTTCCGACGTTGTCTCTAGGGCTATGGGCAGAGCTCTTGATCCGTGGAGTTTGCTACAGCTGAGGCACTGGAGTCTGCATTTTGATCTCATTCTAGTTGAGAACATGCACAATATAAGTTTCTGCTAAGGGCGGTCGGCGGTGCCCTAAGCGCAGAGAGAAAGCTAAGAGTGGAGTGAGAGAGAGAGAGCGGGGAAGAAAATAAGGGTGGGTAAAATAATGTAATCAGTGACGGTTTTGCGATAGCCGAAAGTGGTAGCAAAAGACGATCGCAAAGCAGTTGCAATGCCATCGCGAAATCATTAATTTTGTGACAACAAAAGTACTGGTCGCAATGCCGTCGCAGATGTGTCGACTTTGCGACCCCCCGTGGTTGGCGGTCGCAGAATCGTCACATCTGCGATCGCTACCTGGGCCGTCGCAAAATGACCGTCGCAAATTACCTAATTTCTAGTAGTGACACTCACAACAAAGGTAATGTCTGGTCAAGTGTGTGAGAGGTATATAACTTCCCTACTATTCTCTGATATCTTTCTCGATCAACGGGTGCACCAACATCATTGGTGAAGTAGTGGTTCAGATCAATGGGTGTTCCTATCGGCTTGCACCCAAGCATTTCTAACTTTGCTAAAAAATCTAACACATACTTTCGTTGAGACAAAAATATGCCACGGGCAGAATAGGCAACCTCAACCCCTAGAAAGTATTATAGTTCTTACAAATTAATCTTTCACTTCAAAAGCCTGTGTCAATTGATCTTTTAAGCGCTTGGTTTCTTTAGTATCATCCCCGGTGACAATATTATCATCAACATAGACTATCAATATAGCTATATTCCTTTGGTGATGTTTAACCCATTGCTATCACCGCTTTAAGGAACCTATCAAACCAAGCTCTGGGTGACTATTTTAGTCCATATAGTGATCGTCGCAGGCGACATACCATACCGGTTGTATCTGTAGTGTTGAAACCTGGTGGTATCTCCATGTACACCTCTTCTTGTAGATCTCCTTGTAGGAAGACATTTTTTACATCTAGTTGATGAAGTTTCCACCCACAATTTACAACACAAGAAATAAGTGTACGAATAGAATTCATCTTTGCCACATGTGCAATAGTCTCATCATCGTTGGCATAAGGTTTTCTACCTAGGCCTTAATTTTAGTTTTGATGATAACAAACATGGAACTAATGGTTTCATGGAGAAATATTTTTAGGTTCCAAGTCGGTGAACGCACAATGTCCGCGATTGGAAACATTGGCAAAAAATTGGAAGGAAGTTGATCGACGCGCTCGAATTTGTCGGAAAGATAGAGTCTAGGTTTAGGGTGTCTAGAATGATTGTATTAATCATCATTATGATGCAAAGATCCCTAAATAACCAAATTCGAAACCCAAAACCCGAACTAGAAGAAAGAACCTAGCTTGTTGAAACTGCATTCAGTGCAATTTCAGTCGATGGTTCGGTCGACCGAAGGGTTGATCGGACTTCGACCAAAAGCTGCTGGAAATGTCCAATAACTGTTCGGTTGACCATCGGTAGAATGGACCGTCGACCGACCTTCGATCGAAGGATCAATCAGCACTATAACTGACAAAAAATAGTCGTTTCTTTCCGTTGAGCTCGATCCTTGAATTGCTTGTGTTTTCTCTATATAAACACCTCACCCGCCTTCTATAAACTCTCATACATTCCTTGAGCCATATTTTGATGACCTTGAGCTTGATTGAGTCACCATTTTTGGAAACCCTAGCTTTGAGCCTCTACTTCTACCATTGAGCCTCGACTTCATTGATGCACCATCAAAGGGATCAAGAGGAGGCTAGGATTTTATGTTGGAGCTAAGTATTGTATTGATTATTTTTTGCTCCATTTATACTTGTTTCACTATAACAAAATTCATTTTAAGCTACAGTTTGGTTAGCTGTAAATTTTTAAAATCGCAGCTAAAGAGATAATTCATTTTAAGCTGCAGTTTGATTTTTTTTAATGAACCACAGTTGTAATTATATATCTCCTATTTCCTTGTCGCGGGTTTTTTTTCTCCTGCTTCATCTTCCCATCTTCGCGCAGAACTCCTGCATCCACTTCTTTCTTCATATATATCTCCTCCATCATCCTCTTCCGCTAAACGCTCTTCCCTCTTCTCATTCCTCGCTGCCGCCTTAGCCGAGTCCGCAAGAATACCATGATTTCTTTTCGAGGGGAGGAGTTAATACCACAAATTGACCGGGAAAAGGAAGGATGTCGGTGAGATCTTAGATGTCGAGATTCGCTCCTTCTCGTGCATGTGGTGACAACAGGTGGCAGCAAAACCCACCTAAGTAGCTCCGCCACCTTGGCGCGAGGCCTCTCTCCTATGCCCCCACGCCATAGTCGCCGCTCGCCCAAGTCTGCCTCCCTCTTGCCGATCTCCCCTCGTCGGCGATGTCTACGACATCTCCACCGGTAGCCCCTCCTCCTCCTCCTCCTCCTTCTCCACGTTTTCTTGAATGGTTTAATTCGATGTGAATCAAAGAGAGCGAGATGAGTCATCCGGTAAATTTTTCTTCGAGTTTGTAATTAAATTGATGTTTGATGCATACCGACTTACGTACCCTTCATTTTTTGCCCTCCTTGTTTCCTTGCATCTTTAATGTCTGTTTGAATAGTTGATTGATTTCCATAAAGATAAAAGAAATTATTTTTAATTGCTTGTAGACTACGAATTGATGTAAGAACATGGTATATGGGTGCCGACAGGGCAATGATTGAAGTTTTCGACTTTATGTTGAGTATCGAAAGTTTGGAAATTTCTTGCATTTTTTTGGCCCTTTTTGTGTGGAAAGATTTATATTCAAGAACAAAAGATGACTGATGAAAGCCCAAATATAGGATTCCTTCATCATTCTCACAAGTAGACACAGGCAGCCATGATATATAAAAAGGCAAATTTTATATTGTATAAGAGTGTGTTGCTAAATTTTTTAAAATTTCTGTTATCTGGGAAAAATTGCTCTCGATTAGGTTTTGGGAGCTCTGAATGATTTGATGAGGTGGAATCTACCTCCTTAAATGAATCAGTGGTTAATTAGTGCAATTCTTGTTCTTATCAGTTTTGATTTCACCAACACCTTGCTCCAAGTAGCTGATTTTGATTATATTAGCAGAAATTAAATATGAAAATGAAAGCACCCGCTTTGACCCTTTTCTTTTCTCATGCCATTCACGGTTCACCTGATAGTGATATATATGCAGGTGGTCTGCTTGAATTTGCTTACGTTAATACTTTCATATATTTTATGTATGATGCATATAGTCTTAGCAATCTGATACAAATCAGGTTACAATCTGGAATCTAGATATGAAGAACTCAAGAACACTCGCAATCTTATTCCAAATTCAAGAAGATAAAAAGGTCTCTCTGTAGAAGAGGAAAAAAGATTATTAGAGAGTTCAAGACTTTCCGCACTTAATAAAGTTGCGCTTTAACCGAAGATAAAGAATGTGTATTTACGATGCTACTCTTGCATCACTTATTACACTGATATTGCACCTATTACAATGTAAGTCTAGTTACATAAACATCTATTAACACTATTTGATTACTAATTAACACCCCCCCCCCCTCAAGTTGGTGCCGGAGAATAAATTCTTCAGGCCCAACTTGGTGAGGAGTATTTGATGCTGCGGAGTTGGTAGAGCTTTAGTTAATATGTCAGCTATTTGACATTTGCTTGAAATGTATGTTGGTGCTATGAGTCCCTACTAAAATTTCTTCCTCACAAAGTAGCAGTCCACCTCCAAGTGCTTAGTCCTTTCATGGAATACAAGGTTAGTTGTAATATGAAACACACTTTGGTTATCACAATAAAGAGTAACAGGTAAACTACAATTTACACCCAATACTTTTAATAGATTTGTTATCCAAACAAGTTCAGCTGCAGCACTTAATAGTGCCCTAAGTTCACTTTTGGCACTAAATTTGCTGACATTTAACTATTTTTTACAATTCCAGTTGATCAAGGCTAAACTTATCTTCACACAATATCATGTAATTGATCTTCTAGTTAATGTACAGCTGCCTCAATTAAAATCACAATACCCAGTTGCTGATGTGATTGGTTTAGATGTGTAAAATAACCCTAGACCAGGTTCCTTTTTGAGATATTTCAGTATTCCTATGACATATTTCATATGAGACTGTGTCGATTGTTTGGTATGTTGACTCAATGTATGCACACTATAGAAGATATCTGGCCTCATAATTGTTATGTACAGGAGTTTTCCAATTAAGTGTTGGAAATGTATGTGTCTTCAAGTGGCAGATCAACTTCTACAACAATACTGTTGGACTTATTTTTCACTTGCATTGGTGTTTCTTGGGCTTACGTTCACTCAAATTCATCTCATTTAGTAGGTTAATGACATACTTTCTTTGACAAATGTGTGTACCTGACTCATTCCTCCATATTTCTAAACCTAGAAAATAGGTTAGATCTCCCAAATCTCTAATTTTGAACAATTTTTGAGATGATTCTTTACCTCTGATGTGCCAATTTCATCATCCCTTGTTAAAATAATATCATATACATAGACCAAGATTATTGAAATTTTGTTGTTTGCTTTCTTGGTAAACATATAGGTATCTGTATAACATTGTTTGTATCCAAAGTCCACTATGCTCATAGACAATTTAGAAATCAATTGTCTTCATGCCTGCTTGAGCCCATAAATGGACTTCAATACCTTTCCATCATTTTTATTTTCATAGCTTAGTGGTTTATGCATATACACTTCCTCATTTAATTCGCCATGCAAGTATGTATTACTCACATCTAATTGGTATAAAGGCCATCTTCCTACTGTTGCAACAGCTATTAAAGCCCTCACTGTGGTCATCTTGGACACAGGTGCGAAGGTTTCTACATAATCTATACATTCTATTTTTGTAGAGCCTTTAGCTACCAATCTAGACTTGTATTTTTCCACTTGACCATCTGGTTTAAATTTGGTTCTAAAAACCCACTTGCAACCTATAGCTTTCTTACCGGGTGGCAATTCAGAAATTTCCCAGGTTTTGTTTTCTTCCAAAGCCGCAATTTCAGCTTGCATGGATTTTGCCCAGGTTGGGCTTTGAATTGCTGTTTCATAGCTATCAGGATCATGTTGAGCATCTATGATGGCTAGGAAACTTCTATGTGGTTCAAGTAACTCAATAAAACTGATGTACTCTGACATTGGGTATAACACAGGTTTACTTCTTGCAATTTGAAGAGCTAAGTTGCAGTTATAATATTGTAGCCTAACAGGTCTCTTAACAGCTCTTTTACTCCTCAATTCAACCTCTTGGTTAATTTTAGTTTCCAGTGTTTCTTTCTCACCTTGTTCAAAGCTAACTCTTATACTTTCCTCATTTTCTTCACCTGATGTCATACCATTTGTGTCTAATTCATTGTATTGTCTTAAGTCCACTATCAGTTCATTTGGACTTAAAGACTTATTTGGTTGTATCAAGTTATCAGTTTGAACACAATCCTCATCAATTACACTTCTGACTCTTTCAATGTTAACCTGTGTGTTCTGAGTATCTATATTTGTAATAGGAAAAATAGTTTTCTGAGTGCCCTGTGTATTGAAAGGAAGTATGTGTTCCATGAATTCGACATCTCTTGATACCCTAACTGTTTTGGTTTCAAGGTCATAAACTTTATATCTTTTTTTGTCATAAGGATATCCTATGAATATACATTAGGTAATTACCTAAATATAACCTGAACTTTGGACTTTGTCTCAAATGTATCTTGAACTTTCATTTCTCTAAATTGCATCCTGAACTATCAGATTTGTATCAATTGCATCCCTCCGTCAAAATTCCATCAGCTACCTCGCTAATTGTGTGACGTGGCATGCACACGTGGATTAAAATATAATCTCATTTATTTCAACACTTTTTTTTCTAAGTATGTTTTACTTTTAACTCATTTGGACCCACACTTTTTTCCACGTGTCGCACCGGCGACGGTGAATGCATTGGAGGTGATTTCTTTGGTGCATGACCGTGGTGCGGCGGCGGCGATGACTGCTTACCATACGGCGGCGGCCCTATATGTGGCGGAGGCGGTTTGCTTGGTGTAAGCCCATGATGCAGAGGCGATGACGGCTTACCGTATGGTGGTCCTGCATGTGTCGGCGGTGTTTTTTTTGGTGTATGTCCATCGTGCGATAGCGATGGTGGCTAACCATACGACGGTCCTGGCGACGATGACTTCATTGGTGCAGATCCATGGTGCGGCGAGCGACTTCTCCTCCTTCTTCAAAGTTGTCGTTGATGACGACGCTGATTTCTTGCACAATGCTGAGAAAGAGAGAAGAGGCCGAGAGACACCCAAGAGAAACAAAGGAGCTTTGCTAAGTGTCGGCGCGCAAAGGTAATGGGTAGCTTACGTCGGGGAACCCTCATTGCTCCGGTGGCAAGAGGTCATTCCCGTCGCCGCCGCCCTCTATCTACCCTTGCCTCCACTTGAGGCCTAACCACCGCGACGGCCACCTCGTTGTCGAGGTTGTGCCGGCTCCCTCGTAGAACTACCTCCACGCCCAGCGCGCGGACGGGCGCTGTGTTGGCCCAAGGGTTCAACCTTGGCAACACTCTTAGTTTTGATGATAACAAACATGGTTCTAATAGTTTCATCAAGGTTTGATCTCAGGTTGGACATACGATACGCATCCGAAGCTCGTTGGAAAAATCACGAAAAATCAAGAATCGGAGGCTTCAGAGTCGAGCATGTCAAAATTAGTTTAGGACTTAGTTTCTTTTATTGTAAATGCTCCTAAGCTTTAGTTTGATGTCCTCATTGAATTCATAACAAAAAAAAAACCGAAACCCGAATCCCGAAAACTTAAAAACTAGAAAAATAAAAAAAATGGTCTTGAAAATTTCTAAATATAGGGCTATGAAACCGTCTCAATAATTTAGATATTTTCTTGCCATAAAAAGTCCCAATAATTGTTCCTTAGGTAAAAACAAATTAAAGACATATTTTAAAGGAATTTTTTGGAAATCGTTAACCTAAAAAAAATAATGCTTGAAAGGCTAGAAACCTTTAAACTACCTAGAATTCCCAGGATGCCCCCAACCAGTTTTTTAAAAAACTGCCCAGAATTCACAAAATACCCCTAAACGGCTTTTTTTCAAATTAGATAAGGTTTGAACGGCTCTTTGCTTCCATACTCCAATACCAACTCTATAAATACACCCAAAACTACTTTCCTAAGGCTTCCAACTATTCCATTGAGTTACCAAAATATTTTCTTGATCCTTAAAGAGTGATTCAAAGTGCAAACCTTAACTTCTCATTATCAAAGTCTTCAAAACTCCATTTCAAGTCTTCAATCCGAATTTCTACATCATCTTGAGGCCTTGGAGTACTAGGAGGCAACTTGGAGGAGCTCATTTGAGTTTGTTTTAATTTATAGCTCTTTTACTTGTATTTTCTTTCTTATTTGCTTCTCATTTCAAGTTGTTAAGTGTGGTGTAGTGTTACACATAGGTTTCTTTATTTTTTAGTGTTTTGCTTTGGAATAGTAGTTGAGGCATCCTCTAGGGTTGAGGGATAAATCCTATTTGTATTCTGTAGGAAACATTCAAGTTATAAAGATTTAAGGTTAGAAATCCTTGGTGAGGAGCCAAAGTAGTGGAGTAGGCGGTGTGGCCGAACCACTCTACATTTCACATGTTAGCATTGTTTTTCTATTCAATCTTGCTTGGTATTAATCATTACTCATTTATATTTGCATCTTGAAAGCATATAACTCAAAATAGCAAAAATCCATACTTAGGCCAACTTGAGAAAAAAATCGGGATTAAACTTAGCGTATTTAGGCTACACACTATTCACCCCCTTCTAGTGAGGTTATTTGGTTTACACGCTGACCTACAAGTAAAGAAGCGAGTAGGTCAAGCATGATTGCAGATCGACTGCCGGGCGCTGGCATGCAGAACTACCTCCTTGCATAACTTTTTTTTGAACCAAAGAAACTTGTATTCTATTCAAGAGTTATGAAAGGATATAAGTGGGAGGGGGAGAGAAAACAAAGACAGAAAAGAGACAACGCACGAGATGCTCACACGAGCCCCACAATAGACAATCAAGCTAAAGAACTAAAGCTAGTCGAGGCCTCCGTAGCAAGCTCATAGAAAGATCTAGAGTTGTTATTGAAGATTCTCAAATTCCTCTCATGCCAAATCTTGGATCTCCAAATCATCACCAGACAAAAGCGCCTTTTCTTTGCCCTGGTCCGCCTAGTAGGATGGCCTCCCAAGGTTTGTAGGCAATTGGGAAGAAAATAGATCGTGAAATTCATAAGAAGATTCTCCAACCTTGTAAGGTGAAGGTACAGTCCCTGAAAAGATGAGAATGAGATTCGTCACCATTGTTGCAAAGAGTGCAAGAAGCTGGAACCATGACGTTATGTCTAATTAGTCTGTCTCTCGTGGGGAGTCTTTTCTTCTTGATCAACCAATTATTCAAAGATACAGCCGGAGGAAAGTCAGTTTGCCATAAGAAAGATACCCAAGGGCCTGCAGTCCCTCCGAAGTTCAGCAGCCGGTATAGAGAACTTGTCGAGAAAATCCCATCACTATTCCACCTCCAACCGTACTCGTCAGCCAACTTATGAAGTAGATGTGTGGGGACAAGATATCTGAACTGAATGGAACAGCCGATTACCTCACCCAAAAAGGTGCCCTTGATTTAGTTGCGTCAATGGAGATATCCTGGTTACAAGCAGCCAAGAATAGTAGAGTGCCTACTTTTTAATCTCTCACCTTTTAGCCACGAATCATGCCAGAAGCGGAAGGAGAAGACCTCGCCCACCTGACAAAATAAAGAGATCCTAAAAATGTCGAAAAGATTGCAAATTCCCTTACAAATAGGGGAGAGTCTTTGACGATCAGCCTGACTAAGAAATTGCAATCTAGGGTAAAGAGCCAACATAACTTCCCTCCAAGGCATGCCCTTAGGCTGCAGAAGTTTCCATATCCATTTCCCTAGTCTTGCGAGGTTGTGTGATGATAAATCTAGAATCCCCAAGCCGCCCTCAGATCTACTACGAGTGAGGGCGTTCCACCCAACTAAGTATTTTCCCTCGATGTCAGCAAGATTGCTTCCCTGTCTAGAAGAAAATTCTCCTTCTTATATTTGCCTGCTTTAAGACCCAACTCGGAGCCTTGTAGATCGAGAAGATATAGGAAACCTGGCTCGTAAGGATGATTTTCAGGAGGGTCAAGTGCCCAGCTCTGGAAAGAAGAGACCCTTGCCAAGAAGCCAGTGAGCGATCCAATCTTGTGATAACCTTAGTCCAGTCAGCCTTCGTCAAGCTGTTCGGATGCAGGCGTGGCCCCAAATAGTCAAGCGGGAAAGCACCCATGGAGCAGCCCAATCTGGTCGCCGCATGCTCCACCTTCGAAACATCTCCTCCTAAATGTATAACCTTGGTTTTTTGTAAGTTGAGCTTTAGACCGGTGCATAAGTTGAAGCATTTGAGTAAGAGGCCAAATGAAGATAAACTATCATCAGAAGCTTTGCTGAGGAGGAGTAGATCATCTGCGAAAAGGATGTGAGTAATCCCACCCTCCACGAACTGCTCAAGAGCGCCTAAAATAATGCCCGAGGTAGCCGCCATGGACATAAGCCTTGAGAGAACGTCTGTCACCAAAATGAAGAGCAAAGGTCATAAAGGGTTACCTTGTCTAAGCCCTCTTTTGTGTTTAAAAGTCATGCCTTCTCTACCGTTAATAATGATGGAAGATTGCGTAGTGTGCAGAAGATTCTGTATCCATGAAATCCACCTGGGAGGGAAGCCTCTGGCCCTGAGCAGTTGAATGAGAAATAGCCAGTTGACCGAATCGAAAGCCTTTTCGAAATCGACCTAGATGAGACAAACATCTGGATCATTTTTACGACAACCCCACACAGTCTCCGCAGCAGTCATGATGCAGTCCAGAGTGCTCCGACCATGGGAGAAGGCCCCCTATTTATTATCGATCAGATCAGGTATAAACGTCACCAAACAATTGGCAAGCAACTTGGAAAAAATCTTTATGATGCTATTTTCCAAACTAATAGGTCTGATGCCGCCCACTTTGTTGGCTCGTTGAGTCTTAGAAATGAGAATGATATTTGCCTTGTTGAAGCGGAACATGATATCCGGGTCCATCTACATCTGAAGCAGAATATCCAACATCTGGTTCTCGATGATTGGCCAAAACTTCTTGTAGAATTCCATATTAAGACCATCCGGTCCCGGGGACTTGAAGTTTTTGCCCACCTTAATGACTTCAAAAACCTCAGACATAGTGAAAGGATCATCCAAACAATGAAGATTTGGGCCGTGAGACTCATAAATAAGATTCTATTTGACTTGTAAGAGAGATTTAATTTCCTTCCCGAGCAAGGTTGCATAGTAATCCCTAAATGCAAAAGCAATTCCCTTGTCATCAGAGATGAGTGACCCACCCTGGTTAAAAGAAGCAATCCAGTTGGTCTTTCTTCGGTAGGAAACACATAAATGAAAGTAACGCGTGTTACAGTCGCCATCTTTCAGCCATCTCTTCTTAGCTCTCTGCCCCCAATACGTACAAATATCGCTATAACATTTATCAAGAACCCCCTTGAGTCCTTCAAGCTCCTCGATTTTCACCTCTGAAATAGATCCAGTATCCGCCATAGAATTCAAAGCACTGATGCGGGACTCAGTCTCAACTCTGTGCTTAGACAAGGAGGCACGTCTAAGTTTATCCCAATCCAAAATGATACACCGGAGGGGTTTCCACAGTGATAGCCATTTGTCCAATGGCAAACCTGAGTGGAGGAAGTAGGAGGCAGTGTAAGGAGGGACCAACCCTGCTTGAATGATGCTCGAGAATTGATCACTATTGAGCCACCCTACCTCGATTCGGAAAGGTCTTCAAATAAAATCTATCTGGGAAGAGGATTGCCAAATTAATGGATTATGATCCGATAGCCTCGGATTACCGGATGAAGCCGCCGACAAAGGAAAAAATGCTACCAAGTTTTTGTTGATCATAATTCGATCCAATTTAGCCAGAGACGAAGGATGCTGGTTATTCGTCCAAGAGTACAAGTTTTCGAAAATGGGAAAATCCAAGAGGCCGGTGTCAGCGATTAGTTTTGAGATTTTTTTGCAGTCAGCAGTATTTTCGACACAATTCATTCTTTCCCCATTATGCAAAATAATGTTAAAATCTCCTGCGGCTAGAATCGGCTCAGGGTTGTTAGTAAAAATCTGACGTAGTTCATGAAGAAATGAAGCTCTGCGGATACGACTCGAACGCCCATAAACCCCAACCGCAAGAAAAGCAAAGTCAGACAGACGGTGTTTAAGGAACAATTGGATGGACCACTCCCCGATAATACAATTCGTACAAGACTAGATCGAAGAATCACACACAGCAAGAAGACCACCTGAAAGCCCAGATGTATAAATAACTCAGAAATTATTAATAGAATGAAACCCTGACAACTGCCTAACAATTCTTCTAGAGCAAGCATTCAGCTTTGTCTCAGATAAAAAGAAAATACTACATCTAGCTTCCCTGACTACCTGCTTTACCATGTAACGTTTAGAAAGTCGATTGAGACCTCTAACGTTCCAAAATTGTACACAAAATTTGTGAAACATACAAAAAGCTAACTACAGGACAGCAACTACACGACAAAAGGTGAGACACCCACGAATTACGCGACCACCACCCCCATGGCTCGGATGACCGTGTCTTCATTCACTACTGGAATAATAAGCATCAGCAATGACTAAAGCCATTGCTGAAAAGCATCAGCAACGGCTCGGCCCATTGCAACGCGGCCATTGCAGAAACTCGCGTTGCTGATAACTTAGCAACAGATCAGTAATGGCCCGAGCGGCCATTGCTAATAACTATTATCAGCATCGGTTTTGCCATGGCTGCAGGGCCATTGTAGATATTTACATCAGCAATGGCTTGGTCGTCGTGGCAAGGCCGTTAGTGAAAGCCCGTCGCTAAGTCGTTGCTGTAGGTCATCAGCAACGGCTTGCCTAGAAAATACGACACACTTTCAATAACTATTATCAGCATCGGTTCCTGATGATGTTAACCTATAACTGGAAAATTTTAAATTTTCTTATTTTCATTAATACATTGATACATTTAACCTGATACATAACTCACACACCCATACACACATCCATTCACATATACATCATAGATACACCTAGATATACATCAAAATAGTTAATACTTATATTTATAATTATCCACAATCATATAAAAACTATTCAAATTTAAAACTATCGTATCAATATCCAAACAAAACAAGTCAATCAAGTATAGTATCCAAGTAACAAAGTCAATATCTAAACAGAACAATAAATCTCACGCCGACGGTGGAGGATGGTTTGGATCATAATATGGCGGGGTCTGGAGTGCTTGGGTGTACACCGGCGTGTACTGACTTGAGGACGATGGATGTGATGATGCCGAAGGGATGCCTGCTCCGGTATGACCTGAGATGTTGCGTAGCATAACATGGATCTCCGTTATCATCTGACTCTGACGCTCCATCATCTCACTCTGATGCGCGACCATCTCCACCAGTATCCTTATCATGTTACTCTGATCATAACTAGACTTGGAGGTGGACGGCCGCTCACTAGTGACCAGAGGGGTCGGTGCCCCAAGTGGCCCTAGCATGGCTCGCACATGACCACTATCTGTAAATCCATATACGTGGCCGTGGTCCCAGCCACCTGCAGCCTCGACCCATGCTCCTACGTCAAAGTCCTCGGGGGTGCCGCCGCGCTGCATCACCGTCTGAGTGTAGGTCTCCTACTCGAGTTTGATTTTTTGTTTCATATTTTTTCTAAAACTTAAATTATAAATAAATAATGAATAATTTAAACAAATATACTTACCATAATGTATGCATCGCGGTTGTCAATGTACTACCCCGTCCCATGTACTCGACGGTGAGTCCGCTCAAACACCTCCATCGGGGAGGGTCGCAGGACAGTTCCGGCGTCCATCATCGTCGTCTACATTTACAAAACAAATACCTTAATTAGTACACATAGTAACAAATAAAATATATAATTAAAAGTAAGGTATAATACTTACCATACGACTCGCATGCACTGCAAATGAAATAGAGCCGCCAGTGTGACGCGCTTCGACATGAAGGGATCCATCTTTTTCGACATGAATAATCTTTGAAGCCTCGGTGTCTGAACGACAGGATTGCTCGATGTCCCGACTTCACGTGACTCAACGTGACAAGTCCATAGAAAATATCTTGGTGCAAATCCTTTGCTATATAGATACAGAGTGACAGTTTTCCGATCCAAAAATCGTCCATTCAAGCAAATGCGGCACGGACATCGGATTTTATTGCCGACGCTAACGAATTTCCGATTTGAATAGGAGAAATTTAGGAAGTAAATTACGCCTAATCAAAACTCATTCGTTAAAGCTCCACGATCAAGACGTTGGTACATCCAACTTTGATCGTCCGACATGATTCTGTCAATCAATGACAATTTCTTCAGTTAATGACTTTAGGTGATATGTCCTATTCCATTCGGGATTCATGTTATTCATATTACACTAAGTATTTCTTTTAATTGCTAACTTCATTCTAAATTTCGGCAGCGTCCTCCCTACAGTTCTCCGAATATGCATATCATCTAGGTGCGTATCGGAGAACAAGAGAGATGCTGCCGAAATTTAGAATGAGTTAACGGTTAAAAGAAAAAACTAAGTGCAATACAAATAACTATATTCCCAAATTATCCAATCAGGGACAATTCAAGGGTTGTACGTCGTATAAAAGATCATCTACTTATTTTACACAAACATACAACCCCCGAGCGGATCTAAAGTTTTACTAAATCATATCCGACTCGTCGATGCGTACGTGAAACGTATCAACTCGTCGGAGGAATGATTATTTTCTAAATGTTTCGAGTCAGTTCGAGTCCAGAGTGGATAATTCCGACGCGAGTCCAAAGTGGACGATTCCGGCGCGAGTCCACCGAGGATGACTCCGGACTAATTAACATTTTAACTAATTAATATTAATCTAAACATTAATCTAAAACATAACATTTATTTTAACTAATTAACATAGCATTAATCTATACATTAATCTAAAACATAAAATTAATCTAAAACATAATATTAATATAAATAGATTAATCTAAAAATTAATCTAAACCCTAACTAATCTAAAAAAATGAACTAATTAAACCCTAATTAATCTAAAAATTAATCTAACAATTAATCTAAAAATTAAACAATTAATCTATTCTCGGCGCCGGCGTCTAGTGTCTGAACACTGGACAATGCTCCAGCTGCCGGCCACCGACCGTCGATCAGTTCTACGGTGAATGGAGATCGAGGGTGGCGCGCGACATACCTGGAGCAAGCGATGACGGCGGTGATTGGATTCGGCGGTCGACGATGGGGGGCCGGCGGCAGCAACAGTCGACGGTGGCAGCAAGTCGACGACATCAGCAGGAAGAGGAAGAAGAAGGAGGAAGGGGCGGGCACGATCCGTCGACCTATATAAACTTATCTGCAATGGCTCACTCGTCCGTTAGAAAGCCATTGCTTATAAGTAAGATCATCAGCAATGGCTCATTTGTCCATTAGAATGCCGTTGCTGAGAAGTAACATCATCAGCAACGGTTCACTTGTCCGTTAGAAAGCTGTTGTTAATAAGTATTTTATTTTCACGCCGCAAGTGCGCAATCAGCTCAAGAGTGATGGATGCCATAGCCGTAACTAAGCCGTTGCTAATGTGATAATATATCTGCAACGGCTCGAGCGGCCGTAACAAAGCAGTTGTAGATACATCATATGTACAACGGCCCGAGCGACCGTAAGAACGCTGTTGGAAATTGCAACGATTTGAGCGGCCGTTGCTGAAGAATATATTTCTAGTAGTGACTTGCAGCACGTTCAAATCCTAGAGCTTCTATATCCCGAAATAGAGCTGTATCCAGTGTATTCCCCATGCAAATACGAACGATCCCAAGCGATCTGATTTGTCTCTCCCCTTAGCTGAAACACTAGCATCATTTTTGGCTCCTTCATTTCTAGCGGCTTTGATCAGTGAAGTGTTCTGAAGAGAAGACTAGCAAATCTTTCCGGCAATACGAGAGCTCCTGCGCACCATAGTGTGTTTCCGAATTTTAGCCTTCCTTTTGTAGACCCTCCCTCTTTTCTTATGGTCCAAAAAGGCCTGCTGCAGGCCCACGTTAGCAGGGGAAGACCTCCTGGGAAAATAGGTCCCAGCATGCTCGCCAACTTGGCCCGGCCCGAATGAAGCCACCAAGTCTCGGTCAACCGCAGTCTCCAAAATAAGACCCAAGGAGTGAGCACACTCAACCAGCTCTAAAGCTGGGACCCGAGTCCAGTTGAACCCGTGGACCGCCAACCTTTGCGGGTCAAATGGGTATCTGCCGAAGGCCCTCCTAGCATGCGGATCCGAAACCAAAAAAGAGAAATTGCCAGTTGCCAACCAAACCCAGAAAAGTAGAGCTGCCCACGCCAAAGACATGTGCGGCGTGCATCTACTTTTAATACTCCTCTACATTTGCTAAAAAAAAATCGAAACATCCTCCTTCAGGATGTAGACCATAAAGGAGAGCAACTCTGCCGCAGCTCCATTTAGTATCAAAATATAAAAACCTCCAATCTTTACCAAGATATCCGAAAAGAGATCTTCCAGCAGTCCAAAACTTCTCCTGGCAGGCTGATCTCTCGCATCCGACTCGGTATCCATGAAGGAAGTCGTCGGTGGAAGACCCGATTGGTGAAACACCAAAGAGGAAACAGGGCCAGAGTTTCAGAGGGCATAGGGACCTGCAACCACCCCAAACGGAGGAGAAGGACGATTTCCTCGAAATGAATGAACGGCTAGAGGTGGTGGCGAACATCAGAGGAGCCCGACTGCTAGAGAGGTCGCCATCTTCGCCGCTTTTAGCATTAGAGCAGAGTCTACATGCGATCCACGAGCAAGCAAAGCACCGACGGAGCCAAGCCCGCTGGGGTGAGACCGGTGAGACCTCAGACCCGACAGAGTAGTGTTATGCACATCCGAGCTCACCGAAAAATGATTGGATCCATTTCCTTCGGCCGTCGAGTGCTCTTCCGATGGATCCATTTGAAAGCTGGCATCCAGCCCAGTGTTATCTTCACCTCCGTCATCTCGTTCGGCGGGTTGCGGCCCAGGAGCTTCTCCATCTTCGACCACCCATTGCTGCCACGCGACTCCAACTTCGATTGTAAAGTGGCAGGAGTCCACGTCCACAATGATGAAGCGTGGAATGAGATGGAGCGCTCACACTCTCACCTGCACCTTCCAGGAAGAGATGTCTGACCAATCGAGGGATGATTCCGCGAAGGCCTCAAAGAAAGAGAACAGACTTGTCAAGGCGATCACAGTATCAGTGTTCCAGAACATAATCGGCAGTCCACGCAGCTCAAGCCCGACGAGCAACTCTGGCGGTGACACAGTCAAGTAGAGCTCATCTTGCTTCCAATCCTCGATTTATTGCAGAACATGATTCCATTGAATTTGTGCCGACTGGATTAGCCTTCTCTTGTAGTAAGATCCTTCGGCCTCAGGTGTGGTGGTCAAGAACCTCCCGTCGGCCATCTTTCTCTGCTTCCAATGCTGAAGGTGATGATGATAATCGTGGAACTACCTCGCGAGGAACCCCGCAACGTCAACTTGTTGGTGAAGTTGTCCTTGTGCAGTGTCAAGCACACATTTGCCATTCAAATACCGAGCGCGCTTGGCAGTGGAAGAAGAGTTCGGCACCAACACCCGAATATTCTCTGGCCTATTAGCCATCGAGCTGTGCTCGGGAAGAGAAATAACGGGGGAGGAAGGTGTAGAATGAGAGCTCACAGTCGGGTGTGAAGAAGCAGTGCCACCCGGGGCCGATTTAAATAAAGAAGCCACAGTGTCTGGAGTAAATGCAGTATACGCAGGTAGTTGAGATTCAGAGTTATGGGAAGCTGACCTGGTTGTGTTTAAACCTGCATGGAGACTGAACTTCTGAGAAGAGGAACCTGCTCGACGGTAGGCGTTGCATGACCGACGAGAGTGTCCAGCACGGTGGCAGAGAAAACAGACTCTCTTGTTGACGTAGTGACGAGCCAAGTGACTAACCTCCAAACAGTTAAAGCAGCGGCCTCGACTATAGAGAGAAGCAACCGGATCTTCTATGGAGGGTGATTGCTCCGGTGAGGTGGCGGTAGGATGGACACAGATAGGAGCAAAAGCAGAAGCAACATGAACAGAGGTTGACGGCTTAGCAGGATAGCCCAGCCTCACGATCTACGTGAAAGAGCGTCCATCGTCGATCCACGCCAACGAGGAGGGTTTTGGAGCTGAAGCAAAGGTCACTCGTCGGGAGGAAGATGTAATCCGACGCCGAGATACCAATGTCCAGGGCTATTCAGGAGCCTCGCCTACAACGACCCCGTCGGAGTGAGGCACTCCGCTTTTCCACTCGAAGACTTACCACTCATCTTTCTTGTATTCCATTCAAGAGGTGTGAAAGGTTACAGGTGAGAGCTACCTCCTTGCAGAACTACCTCCATCTTCGTATACATGTTATGGCAGAGAGCTTGTCAGTTGTCACAAATGGAAAAGAATCCATGCCTCGGTACTCTTACAATTTTAACTTTACACCTGTCTCAATCTCCTTCGAACAGGACGTCCTCCCCCTTTGTGTGTCATCATCTCAGCGACTTCAGTAGATTCCATCTCACATTTATAGTCGATTTTAATTAAATGATATCATGTACATAACTATTTAATTATATTTATAATTGTTATGTGTCGTGCTATATAGTAATCTTGCATTTGCTAGAGGAGAAGGAAGAAGAAGATGAGGGGAGGTAAGCTTGAAACCATGGATTGGTTCTTGGTGGCGTTCATCATAAACTTGAGCGCTTTGTCCCTCGCCATTGCTTCCACAAAAGAAGACCATTTTCTTGCCTCGCCTTATTATGCCCATCCAGTTGTCTACGGTCGGCCGCCATCGCCGCCTCCGCAGTATGGCAGATCGCTTTACAGGCCACCGCCGCCTGCTCCTAATTCGCCACCTCACTTTATCTATCCGTCGCCACCTCCGCCGTCGCTGAAGAAGCATCACTCGCCACCGCATTACGGGCACACACCACCTCCGCTGTTGCTGAAGAAGCCTCACCCGCCACCGCATTACGAGCATACACCACCTCCACCGCAGCATGGATACAAGCCGTCGCCGCATTATGGACAACCTTCGCCAAGCACGTAGCCGCCACTTCAGTATGGCCAACTGACGCCTCCGCCACATGGACCTCCGGTGAAGCCACCGCCCACACCGCACCATGGACATGGAGCAAAGAAACCACCATGTCTGCCATCACATGGACCACCGAAAAACCCGCCTACTTATGGCAAGCCGCCATCGACACCGCACCATGGGCAAGCACCTTAGAAATCGCCGCCGCCACACGCAGGAGCGTCATGTAGTAAGATGTTGCCGCCGCACGCACCATGGATTTGCACCAAAGAAGTCACCATCGTTCTCGGCGACGGTGAAGGGGACCGAGTCACCATCAGCGTTATGGATTTCGTACCCTTCGTCGCGGTCCGCGGAGCGACGGATCTTGCCGACGAGAGGGAGGACCTGAGGTCGGGGAGGACGAAGTCGATGAAGTAAGAGGTGGAGTGAGTGAAAAAATTATTTTTTATGATTAAAAATAATTTTTTAATCATGTTGGTGAAAAAATTGTTTTTTTATTCCATATGCGCAGCACACGTGTACATCAAATAAGTTTTGAAAGACAATAATTTTTTAATCAGTTTTGAATAAAAAAATATTTTTTAAATCCACGTGTGCATACCACGTCACACAGTTAATGGGGTAGTTGACATAATTTTGACGGAGTGATGCAATTGATACAAATCTGATAGTTCAGGATGCAATTTGGAGAAAGAAAGTTCAGGATATATTTGAGACAAAGTCTAAAGTTCAGGATATATTTAGGTAATTACCCATATACATTCATTTGCTCTTTGGTCAAATTTGCCCCTTCCTTGTTTCAAGGTATTTGCATAACATAAACATCCAAACACTTTAAGATGAGTAAGTGATGGTTTGCAATTGTACATCTTTTCATAGGGTGATTTGTTTTCAATTACAGAACTTGGTATCCTATTTATCAAGTAAGTTGCTGTGAGGATACATTATCTCCATACTTTAGGTGGGACTTTTGATTGAAATTTCAATCTCCTTGTAACCTCAAGGAGGTGCCTGTGTTTCCTCTCAACTATAGCGTTTTGTTGAGGGGTTTCCACACTTGTACTACGATGTACAATGCCATGATCACTTAACAATGAGTTCATCATTTTATTAAAGAACTCAGTCTCATTGTTTGTTCTAACTATTTTAGTAGTCTGTGAATATTGAGTTTGAATCATTTTGATGAAGCTAGACATGATATGTGTTACTTGACTTTTTGATGTAAATAAGTAAGTCCAACAACTTCTAGTGTAGTCATCTACAATGGTTAGGAAGTAGGACTTTCCATCATGAGTTTTAGCCCTATGGGATCCCCATACATCGCAATGTATTAGTTCAAATGCCCTAGAGGTTTTACTCATGCTGTTTCGAAAGGGAAGTTTACTTTGTTTAGCCAATGGACACACATTACAATGAAAATCAGATAAATCTTTATCTCAGGCATATCATTTGACAATAACTTCATACGACTAATAGATGCATGTCCCAATCTTAAATGCCAAAGAGAGGAAGTATTGAGAGTTACTATCATTACTTGTGAATTTTGATGTTTGCTGCAATTTACTGGTGACACTCCATCAATAAGGTATAATTTATCTTGTTCTCTACCATTCGCCAGTACCCTCTTCGAAGCATTGTCCTGGATCACAAAACCATCAGAATTGAAAGTAATAGAATATTCAAGTCCCTTGTTAACTTGCTTACAGAGATCAAGTTAACTTTGAATGATGGCACATATAAGGCATTGTTCAGTTGTATGTATTCACATAAGCTTTTCCTATGTGAGTTACTTCTATTGTGGCACCATTTGGCATGGAAACTTTATCTTCACCGTTGGGTTTCATTGAATTATGAAGATTGATATATTTGGATGCTATATGATTGGTAGCTCCACTATCAATCACCCACATTTTAGGAGAAGCACATGCAATAGAATATGCTTTGTTACCTGCCATGTTGACTTGCTGTTGACTAGGTAATTTGTTTCTCGGCATGTTGATTAAACAATGTAGCTGATCCTCACTGAACTCAGTTTTCATTTCAGCTGTCTTTGACGAATTTCCACTCACTGGACTAGTCTTTGAGTTGTTTTCATCCATGCCTTCTACTGCCATAGCCTTTGCATTATAACTTTTGTTTATTTGCTCTTCCAATTTCTGTTTCCCTTAGTACCATTTGTGCCCAACTGGATACCCATTCAGCTTATAACATGTCTCTCAGGTATGCCCTGGTCTAGAACAGTATTCACAGAATTTTTTTTGATATGGAAGACCTCCTCCTTTGCCTTTGAAACCAGACTGATTGATTCTGATTCTGATATGTTGCGTTTAATGCCACACTTTGAACACTGGTTCCAGAATTGAATCCCACTGCTCTTTGGGTTTTTTCTTGTTCTAACAAGGAGTAAGCTTGAGCTACGTCGGGTAGGGGTTTCATCATATAATTTTCGTTCAATCCCACGAGGAATTGCCTCAATTTACCCTTTTCCATACAATCACATTGGCTTCATGTGTTTATGGATTCTAATTCATCCCACAATATCTTTAATTTCGTATAATATGCAGAAATTGACATAGTACCTTGTTTTGTTGTTGTAATCAGCAACTGGAGTTCAAAGATTCGAGGCTCATTTGTTTTCCCGAATCTGCTCTCGAGGTCTGCCCACATCTTGGTGGCTGTCTTCGAGTACATTATGCTGGGGCTCAAATTTGGTGAAATCGACTGAAGAATCCAAAACCTTACAAGATCGTTGCATCGCCTCCATATCCCATATCTCGGCGATTCCTCTTCTGATGGCTCTATCTTCCTGTTCATGAACCGTAATTTGTTCTTGGCTGACAAAGCAATTAGCATCGACTCCTTCCATGAGAGAATTCTCGTGACCTGTTAACTGGATCGACACCAACGTCATGCTTGGATTGTCTCTTCCCTGAATCAGGTATGGATTATCTTCAATCGCCACAAATTCCTCCATCGATCCACTTCCTGGTGTGCTTCCTGATTCACCAGTCTCGGATATTGCGATATGTGATCTTCTGTTCCTCGCCATCGCTCCCAATCTCTCGATTCAATTGAATTGATTATCCACAGCGATCAATCACTGCTCTGATACCATCTTAGCAATCTGATACAAATCAGGTTACAATCTGAAATCTAGACATGAAGAACTCAAGAACACTCACAATCTTATTCCAGATTCCAGAAGATAATAATGTCTCTCTGTAGAAGAGGGAAAAAAGATTATTGCAAAGTTCAAGACTTTTCGCACTTAATAAAGTTGCGCTTTAACAAAAGATAAAGAATGTGTATTTACGATGCTACCCTTGCATCACTTATTACACTGATATTGCACCTATTACAATGTAAGTCTAGTTACAGAACTAGTTACAGAATCATCTATTAATACTATTTGACTACTAATTAACATATAGACACATACAGAATCATCTATTAATACTATTTGACTACTAATTAACATATAGACACATACGTATAAAAATGATGGATGAAGTGATTTCATGGAACAGTTAATGCACTGGAAGTTGAAGAAAGATTGGGATCCAAGCAATGGAACTGTAGGATGGATAGAACCCTCTTCATCCACGTACATTGTCAGCAACCTGACATGCAACTGCAACTCTACCACGAACGTCTATCTGTCATGTTGTTACCATGTAGATCTGATATGATGATATCTGTTTGTTCTGTGATGGTTGCTTGTTTGCTTTGACATTTCAGTGTATTGAAGGGTCAAAACTTAAGTGGAATCCTACCGGTTGAATTTGCCAATCTAGCTTACCAACTTGCAAGTGTTGTTAAGTCTTATGAATAAAGTGACTTAACACAAAAATCCTTTTACCAGTACCTATACAATTTCGTGCCTTGATAACTGGTGATTGCTTTCTGTAACAGAGATCTGTGGCGCAACTATCTAACTGGAACCATCCCAATTGCATGGGCTTCTCTTCCCCTCACCAATAACTTGTAGAATATTTCTTCTCTTTCTTTCTCGATAGATCTCTTTTCTGTGGAAAGACATGTTGTATATTATGAGGTATTTCAAAAGATTTTAATCCTACATCACATAATATTGTTTTTTAATTATTATTTTTCTTAAGTGATAACGATAATTACAGAGGATGTTTATTTTGAGAATTTTTTTTTTTTACCATATTTTATACGTGATAAACTCCTTTACCTTTTCTCCACATCCTTATCCTCCACGATTCATTCGTGACCATGAATTCTCAACTTTCATTCGTGACCACAAATTTTATTATCTCTATCACATCCTCTTTGCCCTATAAATAGATGCAGTTCCAGAGCATGTACACAACATCTACTACATCTTCTCCCTCCGCCGCATCTTTTCTCCCTCTCTGCTCTAAAGCTAGGTTTTAGTTTTTGCTGCTTCCTGCTCCTGTTCATCAGAAGGGCTCGTTGAATCCTGGGGGATACGCCTGCAGGCGAATAAATCCTTAAGGAATGTGTCAACGACACGCCTCGAGCATCACATAAACGTCCACTGCCATTGCCGTAGTTGCTGCCAATGACGCTCATCAACCCTCTACTGTTGTCGTCGCGTTTGCAAGCGCATGCCCTGCTGCTGCGCTTCCCTTACTGTCGGCCACACACTTTGCCAAGCCGTTCCCTAACATCTCCAAAATTGAAGTCTTCAATGGAGATAACTTCAAACGATGGCAAGAGCGCGTCTTCTCAAGTTTGGGCATGCATGGAGTCGTCTTTGCACTAACAGACTGTCACGCCCCAAGTTCAGGGTCACGTGATTGGCCGGAGTATACGTGCCAATACCCCGCAGCCTAACCCATGCACATGCCTACTCATAAAATAGCGGAATAAACAATAGCTTTTATTAATAAAAAGAACCAAAACATATTTTTATTTTAAAACATCAAAGTTTTTAATAAATAGCTCAATTGCGGAAATAAATAAATTGAAGAGCAACAGCTCTTTAATAAATGAAAGACTGAATAAAAATATGAATGTCCCCACAGGACTACAACTCCAAATACCAAAACACGAGTGCATGATAACCTACTACAGACTCGACTACGACCCCTAACTAGGACTACTATGAGATCATGTGGCTCCTCTGCCCTCCAGCTGTGCCAAGCGCTCCAGCCCACATCACCGGTCAGACTCTGCAAAACAAAACAACGACAACGGGTGAGTGCAAAGAACTCAATGAGCGGTTCTACCGACCCCCACAATAAAACAACACAGAGATAAAGAATAGCATAACATCCAACTCTACAGGAATAAGGTCACGAAAGTGTGACTAGCTATCAGACCATTTGACCACTACCTGCCCGAAGGTAGCCAACGCCCATATGGTGAAGAACAAAATGCCTAAACCTACCATGCCCTAAGGCAACAACACATACTAGGATAATCGGGAAGGCCCTCCAAACTTATCCTAGTACACAAAAACTCGGGAGCAATCGGGAAAGACCCTCCGAACTTGCTCGATGAGACGCGTAGGGACAATCAGGATTCGCCCCTCCGAACTTGCCCCTTTAAGATATCATAGGAGTAATCGGGTAGGCCATCCTAACTTACTCTGAGATATCCCAGGAATAATTGGGTAGGCCCTCCAAACTTATCCCACGAGGCCAAACCAGAACAATCGGGAAAGACCTTCCGAACTTGGTCTGCAGGTTGGGAATTAGCCATCCAACCTCTCGGGCTTAGCACGCAATCTGGCTCCTCTACGAGCCTCTTTGCCATTCACAAAGATATGACGCACCATGACCTAAGTCATGACACTCCAAACCCGACCCCAACTCCTAGACCCGTAATGTCATAAATTTGTGTGGTTTTATTTTATGCATAAACTTCTCATGTTGGTTAATAATAGATTATGCTGACCCCTTTCCCAATTTTAATTATACAATTAAACTTTAGTTCACCATAATTAGGGTTTTATTTTAGGGTTTTGTTTTAGCTTGCTGTTATGCCAGAAACTGATCTATCTAATCCGTATCTGGTCTCCAGCGTGTGTCTTATGTTTCCAAACTATGTTTTCTGATCGAAATGATAGGTTACACAACTATATTCAGAGTAATACACACACCACAACAAGCAATCTAAAAACAACACAGATTTCTCAGCATAAAATTCCAGCAACATTCAATTTTCAGCATATTATGAAATTAAATCCGAAAATTAACAGAAATTAAATCCTTAGGACAGAATACTAATCTCAAGATTAATTTCACATATTTTATGCTTATTAGTCAATATTAACAAGAATCTACAACACCTTAATCATGAAACAACAACAAGATTAAGAACCCCTTCACAAGAATCCCCATAGCATAAATATTAAGATCTTGATCCTATAACATGATTTCTACCAAAAAATCACAAATTTAAATCTAAGGCATGCAATCCATAAATCAAGAACCTATCTAGGTAAAGAAATCAAGATTTGCACATCAAGATAACAAGAACGCTCATTCGGGCATTTCATCGAACACCTTGAGAGCAACCCCGATTTCCCCCTTGGCCGAGCACCCCTAGGTTTACACTAGGGCTGCCGAGCCCCATAGGGGAGAGTTTAGGGCCACCTCAAGCACAAGCCACAAGAAAACACGGTAAGAACTCGAGAAATCATCAAAACAAATCAAGAACGATAAGCCGCCAAGAATGACTTCAAGAATTCGAAGAAATCCCGAAAGAGAGAAGGTAAAACCACTCACCTAATTTGGAAAGAGGATTGGAGAATAAAATCCAATCGACGGCCTCCAATTCTGGCTCTGAAATCCAGTGGCTCAACCCCAAAGAAAAAGGGGTAGGCGGCGGCTCCTCCCAAGCCGCCGGCTCCAAAGGGAGGGAAGGAGGCAAGAGGGGCGGCTGGCTATGTTGGTGGCTCACTCAGCTCGGCTCCACAGGGAAGGAGAAGAAGAAGAGGAGAAGAGAGGGCTTGGGCGGCTCGGCTCTGGGTGGCGGCGGCTCCAAGGGAATAGAGGAGAGAGGGAGTTGGCTGGCGGCTTGGCTGCGGTTGGCTCCCTTTTCTCAAAACTTTGTGTGGCTCCAAAATAGGAGCCACAAGCCAAGGGGAGGAGGTTTTATACTCCCTCATCAACCCTAACCCCTATAAACCTTTTATCCAACCCGCATCCACCTTAAGCCGAACACGAACCCGCTAATTTAAATTAACTTAATTGAACTTATTCTAATCTTATAATAAATCATAAGCAATTAAATAAGCACATCCACATAAACATAATTAAACAATTAGGCATACACAACATCAAATTGAATAAATTTAACTACTCAAGCCTAATTCACATATTTCATATCCTACTTACACGAGCTCTTATCGGACCATGAGTCGACTCGGCTCGCCTCGCACTAGTCCATTAGGCTGGCAAACACAAACATAAGAGGAAAAATAAAAATAAAATATCTAGGATATTACAATCCTCTCTCCTTAAAGAAAATTCATCCTCGAATTTCAGAAAAGAAAATTAAGGACTCACCAAATCATCAAACAATGAAGGATAACACTCCCTCATATCCTGCTCCACCTCCCAGGTGGCCTCCTGGCCGAAATGGTGCTCCCATCCGACCTTAACCAAGGGGATCTCCTTGGATCTCAACTTTCTAATTTGACGGTCTAGCACCTCAACTGGCCGCTCCTCATAAGAGACTGCTGAATCCACCTCCACTGAGGTAGGCTAGATCACATGGGACTCATCTCGAATGTACTTCTTCAGCATAGAGACATGGAACACTGGATGTACTCGGTCCATAATAGGAGGTAAGGCCAACTCATAGGCCACAGCTCCCATGCGGCGGAGAATAGGAAACGACCCAATGAACCTAAGGCTTAGCTTTCCTTTCTTACCAAATATCACCACCCCTTTCATAGGGGACGCCTTGAGGAACACCATGTCCCCCTCACCAAATTCTACCTCCGTGGCCTTTCCATCCGCATACATCTTCTGGCGACTCTGAGCTGCCAACAGTCTCTCCCTAATTAGATTCACCTTTTCCAATACCTCCTCCACCAGGTCAGGTCTGGTCATAAGGGAATCCCTTGCCTCAAACCAACTTACAGGCGACCTGCATCTCCGCCCATCCAATGCCTCAAATGGGGTCATTCCGATGCTGATGTGGTAGCTATTATTATAGGCAAACTCTATCAGAGGTAAGTGCCTTTCCCAACTGTCCTCCAGGTCTAGGACACATGCCCTCAGCATATCCTCCAACGTTTGAATAGTCCGCTCCGACTGACCATCTGTTTGAGGGTGAAATGCAGTACTGAACCAAACCTGAGTGCCCAGGGCCTCCTGAAATGACTGCCAAAAATGAGTTGTGAACTGAGTAACCCGATCTAAGATGATCATCACATGAACACCATGGTATGCAATGATTCGATCCAAGAACAACCTCGCATACTGCTCAGCTGAAAAGGTTGTCCTGACCGATATAAAATGTGAAGTCTTCGTTATGCGATCCACCACTACCCTGATAAAATCATTGCCCTTCCCAGACTTTGGCAACCCCGTCATAAAATCCATGGTTATCTTCTCCCATTTCCAGTCGGGTACTTCTAACTTTTGGAGCAACCCTGCCAGCTTCAAATGCTCAGCCTTCACCTGCTGACACACCAGGCACTTAGACACAAATTCGGCCACCTCTCTTTTCATGCATTTCCACCAATAATTCTACCTTTGGTCCCGGTACATCTTCGTGGCTCCTAGATGCATAGTGTATGTGGACCGATGAGCCATCTCTAGGACCTGCCTGTGGACCTCGGCCATATCTGGCACCACTATCCGGTTCTTAAACCTCAGGACGCCCTTCGAGTCAATACTAAACCCACTATCTGCATCTCCCATCCTGGCTAGATCCTTAGTGAGTGCACACAAAGCATCCTCCTCCTGCGCTGCTCACAGCATGGCAAACAATGTAGACTACACCTTCAAGTGATCCACCAACGCACCAGAATCTGATACTGATAAGACTGCTCCGCCATATAAACATAGGGCCAAGTCCTGAGCCAACGACCAGATTGCCAAATGCTCCAGACTGCCCATAGACTTCCCGCTCAAAGCATCAGCTACCATATTTGCCTTCCCTGGATGGTACATGATCATGCAGTCATAGTCCTTCAACCGCTCAAGCCATCTTCTCTGCCTCAAGTTCAACTCCTTCTGGGTGAGCAAATATTGGAGACTCTTATTATTAGTGTATATCTCATAAGCCTCGCCATAAAGGTAGTGACACCACAGCTTCAATGCGAACACCACTGCTGCCAGCTAAAGATCATGGGTTGGGTAATTCTTCTCGTGAACCTTCAAATGTCTGGAGGCATAAGCTATCACCCTGCCATTCTGCATCAACACACAACCCAAGCCGACCCAGGAGGCATCACAATAAACAACAAACCCTCCTGAACCCGAAGGTACTGCTAGAACTTGGAGAAGAAGAAGAGGAGAAGAGAGGGCTTGGGTGGCTCGGCTCAGGGTGGTGGCATCTCCAAGGGAAGAGAGGAGAGGGGGTGTCGGCTGGCGGCTAGCTCCCTTTTCTCAAAACTTTGGGTGGCTCCAAAATAGGAGCCACAAGCCAAAGGGAGGAGGTTTTATACTCACTCCTCAACCCTAACCTCTCTAAACCTTTTATCCAACCCGCATCCATCTTAAGTCGAACCCGAACCCGCTAACTTATATTAACTGAATTAAACTTATTCTAATCTCATAATAAATCATAAGCAATTAAATAAGCACATCCACATAAACATAATTAAACAATTAGGCATACACAACATCAAATTGAATAAATTTAACTACTCAAGCGTAATTCACATATTTCATATCCTACTTACCCGACCATCGCAAGCTCACACCGGATCATGAGTCGACTCGGCTCAACTTCACACTAGTCCGTTAGGCTGGCAAACACAAACATAAGAGGAAAAATAAAATTAAAATATCTAGGATTTTACACAGACTCCAAGCTAGATGGATCCTCGGCTAAACAACTAGAAATATGGATTCATGCAAATAAGGTATGTAGGCAAACAATAATTAGTACCCTGTCTAATGAATTGTTCGATGTCTACTGTTCCTACAAGGAAGCAAAACAAATATGGGATTCCATGATTTCTAAGTACACCGTTGAGGATGCTGGCAAACAAAAATTCATCATCGGAAAATACTACAGGTGGGAGATGATTGAAGATAAAGACATAAAGGTGCAAATCAATGAGTACCATAAATTGTTGGAAGATCTCAAATAAAAAAAAATCAACTTGCAAGAAGAATTTGTTGCGAGAATACTCATTGAAAAGCTGCCCTAATCATGGAGTGACTACAAGCAGCAACTCAAACACAAGCACAAGCAGCTCTCTCTTCAAGACTTGATCACCCACATCATCATTGAAGATACCAACCGGAAGGAGTTCAAAGCTGCCGAAGGAAAGGAAATAACTACAAATGCCAATTTAGTACAAGACACATCAAAGCCAAGGTACAAAAAGAAACATGATTACAAGCCCAAAACTAAACATCAGACTTTTAAGAAAAAAGGCAATTGTTATGTGTGTGGCAAACCTGGCCACCATGCACCATAGTGCAGGAAAAGGATGAGGAGAAATGACAATCCTGCCAAGCCAAATGCAAATTTGGTAGAAGCGGATGGCATTATTGTTGCGGTCATTTCTCAAGTCAATATTGTGACAATGTAAAAGAGTGGGTGATAGACTTAGGTGCCACCAGGCACATTTGTGGCAATAAAAATGCCTTTGCATCCTATACTCAAGTTGAGGAAGGAGAAGAGATGGTCTATCTTGGTGACTCACGAACTGCACAAGTCCTGGGAAAAGAGAAGGTACTTCTTAAACTCACATTTGGAAAAACCTTAGCCTTAAATAAGGTGCTTCATGTTCCCAATATTCGAACCAATTTGGTTTCTATGGGATTATTGGGAAAAGCTGGCATGAAAATTTATTTTGAGTTTGACAAGGTCGTGATGACCAAAAATAATACTTTTGTGGGAAAGGGCTATTGTAGTCATGGTTTATTTGTACTTAATGTTTCTGAAACGGTTAATAAAATTGCTAGCTCTTTTGCTTACTTGATTGATTCTTTTATATATGGCAAGCTAGATTAGGACATGTTAATTCTTATTATGTTAAGAAAATGCAACTGCTTGGTTTAATTTCTTGTACTAATACTATATGCATGCAAAAATGTCATATATGTGCTGAATCAAAACAAACTAGGAAGTCTTGTGCATCTACTGTTAGAGAATTTGAACTCTTAAGTTTAATTCATACCAATTTTGGAGATCTAAAACAAACCATGACTAGAGGTGGTAAAAAATATTATGTGACTTTTATTGATGATTTTTCGAGATATACTAGAGTATATTTACTTGGACATAAAGATGAGGTTTTTGACATGTTTCCTAAATATGAAGTTGAAGTAGAAAATCAATTAAGTAGGAAAATTAAAAGAGTTAGGTCAGATAGAGGAGGTGAGTACATTTTACTCAATGATTTTTGTGAAAAAGAAGGCATAATACATGAGGTAACTCCACCTTACTCACCTGAATCTAATGATGTAGCTGAAAGGAAAAATAGGATATTAAAAGATATGATGAACCGTATGCTAGTTAGTTTTAAGGCACCTGAAAACCTTTGGGGAGAAGCTATTTTATCTGCATGTCATGTGGAAAATAGGATACCATATAAGAAAACTGGAAAAACACCTTATGAATTGTGGAAAGGTTATCCTCCTAACCTTAAATATTTGAGAGTGTGGGGGTGTTTAGCTAAAGTTATGCTTCTTGTACCTAAGAAAAGAAAAATAGGTTCGGAAACATCTGATTGTTTATTTATTGGCTATGCTGAACATAGTGCTGTCTATAGGTTTCTTGCTTTGAAAAGTGATGTGCTTGATTGCAACACTATACTTGAAACAAAAAATGCTGAATTCTTTGAGCATGTCTTTCCTTTAAATGTTGATAGTGTTTCTCATGGACATGTTATTCAAAATAATAGTGAAAGTGAGGATTTGAGAAGGTCTAAAAGACCAAGAAAAGAAATTTCATTTGGAAATGATTTTTATACTTATCTTGTTGAAAATGATATGTTAACATTTTCAAATTCAATTTCTTCATCTGATGCTCCTTTTTGGAAAGAAGCCATTAAAGTAGAACTTGATTCCATTTTCCAAAATAATACTTGGAAATTAGTTAATTTACCTCATGGAGCTAAAACTATTGGTTGTGAATGGATTTTCAAAAGGAAATATAATCATGATGGTTCTATTGATAAATATAAAGCTAGACTTGTAGCAAATGGTTTTACTAAAAAACAAAATATAGAATATTTTGACACTTTTTGTCACGTCCCAACTCAGGGTCACATGACCGGCCAGGGTATACGTGCCTATACGCCGCAGCCTAACCCATGCACATGCCAACTCATGATAATAAAACATAGCGAAAATAATGTAATGAGTTTTATTTTCAATGAAAAGGAAAACCAAATCAGATTTCATTAGAGACAAGTTTAGCAAAATAGTAAAGTGCGGAAATAATAAATCAAAGTTCAATGGTTAATTTACAAATGAAATCTGAAATAAAAGACATGAATGTCCCCAAGGGACTACAACTCCAAAATACGAAAACACAGATGCATGGCAAACTACCAAAGACTCCACTATAAACATCGACAAACTATCAAAATCACACCAAGCTCTAGCATCGGCAGGAGTGTCAATTCGATTATTAGCACGTGCCCACAAATGACCACCTCGCAACCCCAAAAGATTGTCTCTGCTAGCACAGAATCGCCCGTAGGCATAGACACCACAAGAGGTAAATCAAGTATAGAGGGTTTCCCTGATAACTTAGCAGCAAATAATGCAGATACAAAAGAATGCGTAGCACCTGAATCACACAATACATAAGCAATGGCAGAACCAACAACAAGGTTACCTGACACTACTGCCCTAAACGTCTCAGCGCCCTCTTGATTTAAAGTAAACACCCGTGCAGCGGGCCTTTCTGAACCACCAGCTCGTTGGCCTCCTCCCTGTGTTTGACCGTTCTGAGCCACAGATCCTATTGACATCGATGTCTTTCCTCTGGTCTGATCAGGCTACTGATTGCCCTTGCCAGGACAATCCTTTATGTAGTGCCCAGTCTGCCCACAACTAAAACATACCTCTGAACGTCCCCAGCAAGCTCCCCAGTGCTTCTTGTGACATCAGTTACACGGCTACGACCCAGGCCTCCGCTGTGAGCCTCCTTATGACGCCCCTAGTCCTGAGCCCACGTGGCCTCAGGAACTGTTATGACCTCTGCCCTGCTGTGGCTCCGTTGTCCTGTGACTACCCTCAGAGTGAGCTGGCCGACCCCTGAATACTGGGGCCAAAACTTTTTCTTCTAGGGTTCATCATGCCTGTCTATCGGTACCAATGCCTCCTTTTGAGAGCGCCTTATCTACAACCCGAGCAAAAGAAGTGTCCTCCGTATAATGGATAAGTCTGGCTATCTGCGGCCTCAGCCCCTCGATAAACCTCTTGACCATGGCGGTCTCTGTGGCAATCAAGGTGGGATGATACTTCGAGAGTCGAGTAAACTACATCTCATAGTCCATTACTGACATACTGTCGGTCTGACGCAGTAGCTCGAATTCTTTCGCCCACCAGTCCCGAATGCTCAGCGGCAGGTACTTCTCCACCATAGCAGCTCTGAACTCCTCCTAGGTAGGGGGTGGTCATCTGCTGCTCTGCGGTCCCTCTAGGTGTGAAGCCAATCCTTACTTGGTCCTCTCAGGTGTAACCTGATCAGTCGAGCGGTCGTCTCAGAAGAACAACCAAGCTCCCTGCACAGCTCATAGCAATCCCATAGGAAATTGGTGACCTCCACCCGCTGATTTGTCCATGTATACTCCGGTGGCCTGAATGCAACAAAATCTGCATAAGAAGGTGCTCTGGGAACTCTGACCGCTGGCGCCACTGGTTGGACCACCTCCGGTACTACGGGTGCTGTCGGCACCGATTGTGGCTGCTGCCTCAATTTCGGCTCCCGGGCTTGCAACTGCACAACCATGGGATCATGTCCCACCTCCTCCTGGGCCTATGGTGGTCTCCCACGCTTCCGACCCCCGCCTCGGCCTCAGCCTCGGCACTTTGTGGAGTTGCTGC
Organism: Canna indica; assembly: GCA_034359265.1. Classification (NCBI taxonomy): domain Eukaryota; kingdom Viridiplantae; phylum Streptophyta; class Magnoliopsida; order Zingiberales; family Cannaceae; genus Canna; species Canna indica. The sequence continues at coordinate 45,531,908 of CP136898.1, forward strand.
CACTATCGCTCCATGCGGCATTAAAGGCCTCCATCAATCTGGAAAGAAAAATATCATAATTAGACGATTTGAGTCACCCTAACCTTTTTGCAAACTTAACCACATGTCGGGCTGAGGTGCAGACTTAGACCATTGATCTCATAACATAATCCTACCGTATAACGACACACTAGCAATGCCCTATATGGTAACAACTCCAGGTCGTAGTCAAACCGAACCACATGCTCTGATACCATATTGTCACGCCCCAACTCAGGGTCACGTGACTGGCCAGGTTATACGTGTCTATACCCCGCAGCCTAACCCATGCACATACCAACTCATGATAATAAAATATAGCGAAAAGAATGTAATGAGTTTTATTTTCAATGAAAAGGAAAACCGAATCAGATTTCATTAGAGACAAGTTTAGCAAAACAATAAAGTTTGGAAATAATAAATCAAAGTTCAATGGTTGATTTACAAATGAAATATGAAATAAAAGACATGAATGTCCCCAAGGGACTACAACTCCAAAATACGAAAACACAGGTGCATGACAAACTACCAAAGACTCGACAACGACCCCTAACTAGGACTACTATGAGATCAATGTGGCTCCTCTGCCCTCCAGTCACGCCAAGTGCTCCAGCTCACCTCACCGGTCAGGCTCTGCTAAAAAAAAACAAAAATGACAACGGGTGAGTTCAAAAGATCTTAGTGAACGATTTTACCAACCCCCACGAGAAACCAAACACAGAGATATAACATATGATAAAACACCCGTCACAAACAGGAATAAAGTCACAAGGGTGTGTCTAGCTATCAAACCATCTGGCCACCACATGCGCGAAGGCATCCAACACTCTAGCAGTGAAGTACAACATGCCTCAGCCTACCATGCCCTAAGGCAACAAATTATACTCAAGGGTTACTAGGATAATCGGGATTTGCCCATTCGAGCTTATCCTATAACAAAGAAACTCGGGAGCAATCAGGATTTGCTTGTCCGAACTTGCTCCACGAGATGCGTACGAACAATCAGGATTTGCCCGTCCGAACTTGTCTCATAAAGATACCACAGGAATAATCACGATTTGCCTGCCCGAACTTATTCCTTAAAAGAAACTCGAGAACAATCGATATTTGTCTGTCTGAACTTGTTTCGCGAGAAAACACAGGAACAATCGGGATTTGCCCATTAGAACTTGTTCCAAAGAGATAACGTAGTAATAATTGGAATTCGCTCATCCAAACTTATTCCTTTAAAAACAGGTTGGGAATTAACCATCCAACCTTCCAGGCCAACCCTGCACTCTGGCTCCTAGCCGAGTCTCTCCGTCATTCATAAAGATATGGCCCAATATGACCTAACTCAAGTGTCTCTTACGGTGTCTTAGGAATGTCTTTATTGGGAATGCTATAACACCCAATACTCGATCCCAACTCCTAGACCCGTAACATCATAGATTATGCCGCACCTTGATTATGCAATTAAAAATTATCATCACCAAGACTAGGGTTTTGCCAGACTGCCCATAGACTTCCTGCTCAAAACATCGGCCATCACATTAGCCTTCCCCGGATGGTATATGATCGTGCAGTCATAGTCCTTCAAAAGTTCAAGCCATCTTCTCTGCCTCAGGTTCAACTCCTTCTGGGTGAGCAAATACTAGAGGCTCTTATGATTATTGTATATCTCACAAGCCTCGCCAAAAAGGTAGTGACACCACAGGTTCAATGCAAACACCACTGCTGCTAGCTCAAGATCATGAGTCGGGTAATTCTTCTCGTGAACCTTCAACTGCCGGGAGGCATAAACTATCACCCAGCCATTCTGCATCAATACACAACCCAAGCCAACTCAAGAGGCATCACAATAAACAACAAACCCTCCTAAGCCCAAGGGTATTGCTAGAAATGGTGCCGACGTCAACCAGTCCTTAAGCTTCTGAAAGCTCTCCTCGCACTTACTGTCCCAATTGAACTTGACCTTCTTATGAGTCAGGCGGGTCAATGGCGCTGCAATCCTAGAGAAATTCTCCACAAATTTCCTGTCATAACTTGCCAACCCTAGGAAGCTACGAATCTCTATGATATTAGTCAGCTTCTTCCAATTCTGAACTACTTCTATCTTTGCGGGGTCCACCTTTACCCCTTCCCTGGACACCACATGGCCAAGGAACCCTATACCCAAATCGGCTCATGAATACAAGTGAAAACCTGAGAAAATGAGGGGTAAAACCACTCACCCGATTTAAGAAGAAGAATATACCAGAAACTTTAAATCTGCGGCCTCCGAATCCGGCCACAACCAATCAGTGGCTCGGCTCACACAAGGGGAAAGGGGTGGCCGCTCCAAGCTTCAAGAGGGGGAGGGCGGCTCGGCTACACCAAGCCGGCGACTCCAAACTTCAAGAGGGAAGGATGAGAGGGGAAGAGAGAGAATACTCGGCGATTGGCTGCTTGAGGGCGGTGGCTCCAAGGGAGGGGAAAGGAGAGAGGGGCAGCTCGGCTTGGCTAGGCGGCTCCTCTCTTCAATTCGGCTGGTGCGGCTCCAATGGGGAGCTGCCTAGCCCTAGGTCGGGTTTAATAATCCCCTCATATTTCCTCCTATCCAGACCCTAAAACCCGCTCTCACATCATTTGGATCAGCAACCCGCTAACCCAAACTAACCCCGTGCTAAATACAATAATCAATCACATGCACACCCCTATGCAACATAATTTAATAATCAAGTACACGCAACAACATAATTAAATAAACATATCTAATCAAGAAAAGAAATCGCATAATTCAAATTCCTACGTACCCGAGCTCGCAAGCTCGCACCGGACCATGAGTCGACTCGGCTCGATCTTGAAATAGCCCGCTTGGCTGACAATCACAAATAATGACAGAAATAAATATTAATATACAAGATATTACACATTTGCTCCTGTGACTAGAATTTCTTCTATTCGGATTTTGATTGCTTTGGCTTCAATTTATAAACTTTTTATTCATCAAATGGATGTTAAAATAGCTTTTCTAAATGGTGATTTAGAAGAAGAAATTTATATGGAACAACCTGAGGGTTGTGTAGTTTCTGGACAAGAAAATAAAGTTTGTAAACTTCTCAAATCTTTATATGGCTTGAAACAAGCACCTAAACTGTGGCATGAAAAATTTGATCATTTCTTGATAAATACTAGTTTCTCTTCTGTTGAAGTAGATAAATGTGTTTATACTAAACTTGTTGAAAGTTATTGTGTGATTATATGCTTGTATGTAGATGACATGCTTATTTTTAGCTCTAGTCTTGAATTGATACATGAAACAAAATGTTTACTTGCTTCTAAATTTGATATGAAAGATATGGGGGAAGAGAGTGTGATATTGGGTGTTAAAATCATAAGGAAAGGTGATAGTATAATACTATCACAAGAACATTATGCTGAGAAACTTCTAAAGAAGTTTGGCCATTTTGATGTCAAACCAGTGAGTACTCCTTATGATGCTAACTCTCAATTAAAGAAAAATAGAAGTGATCCTGTTGCTCAATCTGAGTATGCATATATTATTGGTAGTCTGATGCATTTAATGAATTATTCTCGACCTGACATAGCATATGCTGTGTGTAGATTGAGCAAATATACACACAATCTAAATCATGAGCATTGGGCTGCATTAGTCAGACAAATGAAATATTTGAGAGGTACCATGAATTATAGTATTATGTGTAGTGGATTTCCCACTGTATTAGAAGGATACAGTGATGCTAACTAGATTTCAGATTCAGATGAGACAAAATCCACTAGTGGTTTTGTATTCACCCTTGGTGGTGGAGCAATTACTTGGACAGCCAAACAAACTATAATTGCTAAATCTACTATGGAGTTAGAATTTATTGCCTTAGAGTTGGCTAGTAATGAGGCTGAGTGGTTGAAAAACTTCTTAGCAAATATTTCGCTGGGCATAAAACCAACACCTTCTGTGTCCATGCATTTTGATTGCCAAGCGGCAATAGCCATTGCAAAGAATAAGACTTTCAATGGTAAAAATAGACATATACGGTTGATACATGATATGATAAAGCAGTTGCAAAAAGATAGAATTATATCCATTGATTATGTAAAGTTAGAAGTGAATTTGGCTGATCCTCTGACAAAACCGTTAGGAAGAAAACTAATCATTGAAACATCGAGGGGAATGAGACTTTAGCCAATTTGAGACATCAACAATGATGGTAACCCAACCTATGAGATTGGTGATCCCAAGAATTAGATTCTTATGGGTAAAAACAAAATCATTAGTTGATTTGTAGAGCACTATAAATATTTGGTCCCTCCTATGGTGCAAATAGTGCTGACTGCAGTGAAAGTGAGGATGAGTTAAACTCTTAATCATTCCATATCCTTTATAGGTGGTGTATTAATCAGTACACTTGATGGATTGACCTATATGAGTGTGGAGTAGGGTCGCTCCTACGAGAATTTTGGCTAATTCTCTAGAGCACTCATGAATATCCAAGCGCGCGCATGGCCTATTAGCGCACAAACCCGTTGAACAGCAGAATTGTGAGCTATAATGTGATTGATGAGAAGTTTAGCTTACAATATGAATTCTTGGTTGATAGAAGCTTTATGTTTCACCAATTATCCGGTAAGTTATATCTCATTCTTTCTAGTTCTGGCTCATAGTCTAAAAGATACCAGAATCGATGCATTATACAAAATTGAGAAAACCCAACTATTATCTTCTCTTTGTCTTTTTGAAATATGTGGAGGATTGTTGTATATTATGAGGTATTTCAAAAGACTTTAGTCCCACATCACATAATATTGTTTTTTAGTTATTGTTTTTCTACAAAGGATGTTTATTTTGAGATAATTTTCTTTCTACCATGTTTTATACGTGATAAACTCCCTTGCCTTTTCTCCAAATCCATATCCTCCACGATTCATTTGTGACCACGAATTCTCAACTTTCATTCGTGACCACGAATTTTATTATGTCTATCACATCCTCTTTGCCCTATAAATAGATGCGGTTCCAGATCATGTACACAACATCTACTACATCTTCTTCCTCCGCCGCATCTTTTCTCCCTCTCTGCTCTAAAGTTGGGTTTTACTTTCTGCTGCTTCCTGCTCCTGTTCATCAGAAGGGCTCAATGAATCCTGGGGGATACACCAGCAGGCAAATAAATACTTAAGGACGGTGTCAAGGACACGCCTTGAGTATCACATATACGTCCATATTTCCCAACAAGACATTCCTTTTATAGAAAGAGAAACCAAGATTTATCACTGTGTTGATGGTCTTATAGGTGTTGGCATTATTGGTTTTGTAAATTATAAATTTTGTTAATTGGCCATCCAGAGCTTATTAGGAGGTAAATTGAATCTTCTCTGATAGTGTAGGAATACTTCCTTCTCATGAGGCAGCTTTAATGAGGCAAAGATGACCACCCTCACTAAATATGAGAATTAGTGAGGGCCAGTCCGGCCTCATAAGAACTATCATTAATTTTTGTGAGGGTCATCAACGATCCTCACAAAATATATGAATTAGTAAGAGTCAATTTAATTTGCCTCACGTAAGCTACCTTTTAGTGAGGGTCGGGACATGACTCTCACCTACACTTTTAGTTACGAGACTTTTCCTGATGACATGTGAGGGCTGAGTGACTCACTAAAAGCCTTTAGTGAGGGTCATATGGGGTTTTAGTGAGGGTCGCACCCTCACTAAAATCCAAATTTCTTGTAGTAGTTCTTATGCATCAAATAGAGGGTCATATAAGTATACTAAACACCCAAAACTCTATCTTTCCGGCAAAACCCGAGCATTGATGAGCGTCCTTGCCAAAATCTTTGATTTTTTTGATCAGGTACCTCGAGCGTAAACCGATATGAAACCTAAAAATATTTCTTCCTCAAACATTAGATCTATGTTTGTTATCACCAAAACCGAGATTAAGACTAATGTTGAAAACCTTAGGCCATCAGACTCCTGTTTCGACTATGTTCCCTTTTGCGATGGATGTATCGATCGGGGCGTCCAGCACGAACTAGGTCCTTGAGCTGATCTCTGAGCACCACATAGTCTTTTGTGTTGTGCCTATACGTGTCGTGAAAAGCACACTTTTGCTCTTATCGACGTTGGGTGGCAATTTTTGCTTTCCGGCATTGACGGGGTGTGTGAGAAGTTTTAAGTCATCGAGATAGAGGATGGTTTCATTCTTCGTGTTGAGTGGAGTGTATTTCTCGTACTGGGTGTTCGGTTGAGGTGGTGACTTCGCCCTCATGTTGTTGTCTCGTTCACGATGATCTCGATCTTCGCATTTCTTATCGATTTTCTTGGATTTCTTGTCTTAGGTGGCACCTTTGGCGTTCTTCCTGTTGACCTTCCTGGTCTCTCAGAGTTCTTCCATGTCTTTGTGGTTTATGGCTTTCTCTCGAAACTCGGCCATGTCTTTCAGCTTCACTATAACGATTTGGTCTGCAAAGTATCTGGGTTTCAGACCATGCTTGATAGAAAATAGCTCGATGCGTGGGTCGAGGTTTGGGATCTCCATGATTGTGGCCTAGAGTCTCTTCATGTAATCTCTTAGTGACTCGTGTTGCCCCTACTTGATGTAGTGGAGGGCATCCTCAGTCTTGGATCAAGTAGATCCGCAACGAAGAGAACTGGTTGGTGAAGGCGCGGGAGACCTTCTGGATGGTGTATATGGATCCTAGTGAAAGGGTACAGAACCAAAGTAGTGCAGCTTTCTCCAAGAAGCTTCCAAAAGCTCGGCAAAGGATGGGATCGGTTGCTCCAGTGAGGAGCATCATGGACCCAAACATCATTAGGTGCGTGGTTAGGTCACCTGCACCGTTATATGGTTGTAGGGTGGTGGGAAGCTTGAAGTTGTTTGGGAGATGGACTGCCATAATGTATTCTCCTCTTCTCTCCAATGATGTGTGTGGGAGACTTTGTCTCGAAAAATGGAGGTCGGCCTCTCAGATCTCTCCGTGTGGCTATTTTCATCATGTCCTGAGCAATGGCGCTCGTATTCGACTGCAACCACGTCAGCACCTGGACCTAGGCTGCTAACCGCCGGTTCTCTGCCTGAAGGTCGCTTATCACCGCTGGGATTCTTTTGGTGAGAGATCGGCTAGTGTCAGAGCGTCACTCCTCATTGTTTCAGCATCTCTAGTTTGTGGTGGGGGGGGGGGGGGGGGGGGGGGGGGGTATCACCACTAAGGTGTTGATTGCATGCGGCGGCATTCGCTCGACTCCAAGTACCAACTATTGTGCGGCAGGTAAGATTTACTTGGCACCACTATGAGTGCCAAATGTTCTTGTCTGAAGTCGGGATGATGCAGTCCAGTGTGTCTCCTAATCGGATGCAAATCCGGCTAGGGACCTGCAAAAGAAACTCTGACGCTCAAGTAAGAATGAGTTCTAGGTGGAGGTAATAAAAATTGGAATCTAGGGTACCTGGGGAGCGTTTAGCAATGTTTGGGTGGGGGTGAGGGATGTTTGACGATGATGTTGCCCGGTAATCTTGTAGAGATGTGTTGGCCTAAGGTTTTCTACATTGGTCTTAATCTAGGGTCCATGATGATAACAAACATGGAACTAATGTTTCATTGAGAAATATTTTCAGGTTCCATATCGGTTAGCGCACGACGTCCATGATCGGAAATATCGAAGAAATTAGAAAATAAGGACGTTGGTCGACGCACTCGATTTCATCAGAAAGATAGAGTTTAGGTTTAGTGTGTTTAGATAAATTGTAAAATCCTCTTTATAATGCTAAGACCCTTAAAGAACCAAACCCGTAATCCAAAACTCGAATCGAAGAAAGAAATCGACTGAAACTAACTATAGAGTATAGGCACACTACGCAGAGTACCAGTACTCTCTGGCCGGTTGATTTACCAATCGACAGAAATGAGCCCAGAAATCACAGTAGGCTTCGGTGTCACGCCCCAAACTCAGGATCACATGACCGGCTAGGGTATACGTGCCTTTACCCTGCAGCCTAACTCATGCACATGCCAACTCATAAAGATAGTAGAAGAACAACAACTTTTAACAATAAAAAGAACTAAAACATATTTTCATTTCAAAAACAACAATAGTTTTTAATAAATGAACCAAAGAGTAACAATTCTTTTAACAAATAAAATCTGAATAAAACATGAATGTCCCCACGGGACTACAACTCTAAAACATCAAATCACAAGTGCATGACCAAACTACTACAGACTCGACTACGACCCCTAGCTAGGACTGCTATGAGATCATGTGGCTCCTCTGCCCTCCAGCCGCGCCAAGTGCTCCAGCCCACCTCATCGGTCAAGCTCTACAAAACAAAAACAAAATGACAACGGGTGAGTTCAAGGTACTCAGTGAGCGGTTCTACCAACCCCCACGAAAAATCAAACACAGATGTGATGCTTAAAGCAAAACTCCTGACTTAAGCAGGAGAGGTCATAATGGAGTGACCAGCCAACAAGTCATCTGGCCACTACCTGTCCGAAAGCAGCCAACACCCAAATGGTAAAGATCAATAGGCCTAAGCCTACCATGCCCTAAGGCAACAAAACATACTAGGATAATCGAGAAGGCCCTCCGAACTTATCCTAATATAAAGAAACTTGGGAGCAATCGATATTAGCCCATCCGAACTTGCTCCATGAGACACGTATGAACAATCGGGAATCGCCCATCCGAACTTACCCCTTTAAGATATCATAGGAATAATCGAAATTTGCCTGTCCGAACTTATTCCATAAAAGCACCTTGGGAATAATCGGGATATGCCCTCCGAACATATCCCACGAGGCCAAACCGGAACAATCGGGATTTGCCCATCTGAACTTCTTCCAATAAATAACATATGAATAATCGGGATTCGCCCATCTGAACTTATTCCTTTAGGTATAGAATCTTTGGAATAATCGGGATTTGCCTGTCCGAACTTGTTCCACAAGATACGCAGGAACAATCGGGATTTATCCATCCGAACTTATTCCACAGTTTGGGAATTAGCCATCCAACCTTTCGGGCCTAGCCCGCAACCCGGCTCCTAATCGAGCCTCTCCGTCAGTCAATAAGATATGGCACAATATGACCTAAGTTAAACCTCTCCTACGGTGACTTAGGGGTGTCCTTATTGGGAAGCGTCTCAACACTCCAATGCCCGACCACAATTCCTAGACCCGTAATATATGTCATAAACCCGTGAGGTTTTATTTCATGCATACTTTATTTGTTGGTTCTTAACAGATTATGCTGACCCCTTGCTCAATTTTAATTATGCAATTAAAATTTAGATCTCTAAGATTAGGATTTTGTTTTAGCTTTCTATTGTGCCCGAAACTGATGTATCCAACCCGAATATGGTTTCCAGTGTGTGACCTATGTTTTCAAACTATATTTTCTGGTCAAAATGATAGGTCACATGACTATATTCAGTAAACTATATACACCACAATAAGTATTTCAAAAACAACACAGATTCATCATCTCAGCATGAAATTCCAGCAACATTGAATTTTCAGTATATCTTGAAAATAAATCCAAAAATTCACGAAAATAAACTCCCAAAATTTCCCCTCCAAAAAATTCATAATCATTAAAATAAATCTTATAAAAACCATATTTAATATGAAAGAACAACAAACATCACAACCCCTCTTTAACCGAGAACCAACCTTATACTCATGAATTTAAATCAAGAACCAACCTTATACTCATGAATTTAGATCAAACCCATCTTTGAAAAACATGATATATTTTCAAAACACATGATGATATCAAGCATGCATTTAAATTATAAGCATCAAGATTGATGAACAAATTGAATCTTAGAAGGCACGAAAAATCTACACCCTTCACTTAGGCAATTCATCGAACACTTGGAGGGCACCCCTTTTCTCCACCTTGGCCGAGCACCCCTAGGATCATCCTAGGGTTGCCGAGCCCCATAGGAGAGGGTTTAGGGCCTCCTCAAGCACGGCACACAAAAAGACGGCTTCAAAAAATCGAAGAAACCCGAGAAGGAGGGGTAAAACCACTCACCTAAATAGGAAGGAGGATTAGAGGAGAAATCCCGGACGATGGCCCTCGAATCCGACTTCAAGAGATGGCGGCTCGACTCAAGGAATGGGGAAGAGGGGGTGGCGACTCCACTTCAAGCCGACAGCTAGAAGAGAGAGAATGGAGAGAGAGGGCAATTGGCTCAGGCGGTGGCTCCTTGCTCGGCTCCAAAGGAAGGGAAGAAGAGGAAGGAGAGGGAAGGCTCAGCTCGGCTTCAGGTGGCTGGGCTTGGCGGCTCCAAGAGGGGAAGGGGAGGGGTGACTGGCGGCTACGGCTGTTGGCTTGGCTCCTCCCTTCAAGAATTCTATTTGGTTCCAATGGGGAGCCGCACACCAAGGGGGGGGGCGTTTATACCCTCCTCCTTAAACCTAAATCCACTAACCCTCTTAGCAAACCCGCATCCGCCTCGAGCCAAATTCGAACCCGCTAACCCAACTAAGCTTAATTAATCCAATCTAAATCCAAAAAAAATATACGCAACAAACACATGCACATCCACATGCAACATAGTTAAATCAATTAGCTATATAATTATAAATCATAATTCAACTCACCCGAGCTTGCAAGCTCATACCGAACCCTGCGTTGACTCGGCTCGACCTTGGACTAGCCCGCTAGGCTGACAAGCACAACAACAAGAAAATATGAAAAAAAAAGCTAGGGTATTACATTAGGTCACTCGGTCAGTCGCATGGTCGGTTGATCGACGATCGACTGGACCTGCGACTGGCGGGCGGAAATGGCTCTATTTTGAGCCATTGAGCAATGTTTCACCCGAGCACACTTCATGGCTCTATAAATACTGATGTCCCATCCTTCTTTGATATATTTGATCACTCTTAAACTCCATTGAGTCATCCTTGATCATTCCCAAGCTTTCATTGAACAATGTTGCTTTCCACATTGTCTTTCTTGAGTTTGCCTTCAAGCTTGATTTGATTCATCATCAAGTCATCAAGAGGAGCTAGGATTCATTATTTGGAGCTAAGTATAAGTTGTTTGATTTATTACTCCATTAAGTTGTGTATTTTCTTGTTTATTTCATTATATTTGAGCTTGTGAAGACCTAGGTTGTTAGGTCTTGAAATTGGGTGGTAGCCTTGGTATTTGAGGTTTAAATCCATCGGTGTAAACTTAGTTTACTAGGATTAGTATTGTGGTTCTTTAGGTTTGAGGTCGGAGAATGCTCTCGGTAGGAAGGCGGAGACTTACGGGTGTGGAAGTGCATTCGGTGTGAGAGCGGAGACTATCCGGTGAAAACATCCTCGTTGTAAAGGAAACAATTAATTTAGTAAAGTTTAGTTTGGAAATCCTAAGTGGGGTGCTTAGGTAGTGGAGTAGGCATTGAGGCCGAACCACCATAAATCGATCGTGTTTGCATTGCCTATTGTGATTGTGCCTTAATTGCATGATAATTGTTTGAATTTTCATGAGTAGGAAAAATCTTGATAACTTAGCTCATTTCATGATATCATGATACTTATGAAATCGGACTAGGTTGAAAATTTTCTTTAGAGACTTCATTTTAAGTTGAAAATTAGATGAACATATTTAGGTGTATTAACGATTAGTTTCCATGTGCTTAAAATTGAAAATTCATAAGAACTTAAGGAAAATGATAACTAGTTCACTTTAGATGACTTAAACTTGGAAAAGTTTGACCCAAGTCAACAAATCGACTTGGACACTTCATTTTGAGTCGAAACTTCATAAATATGTTTAGAAATAGGTATGACATGTTTCCATGCATTTAGAATGGGAAATTCATATGTATATGGATAAAATGACATAGATGTCATTTCATGATAACCTCTTTTGGACCAAGTTGACCCAAGTCAACAAATTGACTTAGATGTCTCATTTTCAATCCATATTTGGGGAACATGTTTAGAATTACTCATGTTAGGTGTCCATAGGTTTAAATTTGAAAAACCATGAATAAATGATAAGATTGATACTTTGCAAGTTTCATGATAACTAGCTTAGTTTTGAATAAAACTATGCTAGGTTGATATCTCGACTTAAGGATATAATTTTCATTCCAAACTTGACATATATTATTTGCATGACCATTATGTAGTATCATAAAAGTTTGAATGAAAACTGAATATGTTTTGGAAAATGACTAAAAATTACGGAAATGCCATTGAAATTTAAGCATTTTCAGTCAATTTTAGAAAAATGTAGAAAACTGATTTTGTGATGATTCTTGAAATTGTATTTTCATTGAAAAATCTAGTTTGTTGTGTAAAAATTTTAAAAATTTTCATCAAGAATCTAATTTGTAATGGAATTTTAAAGTTGTATTTCGGAAACACAAAGTATCACTTACTTGAAATATTTATTTTTTCGATACTTTGATTTTTCGTCCAAAAAACTTGAAATAAAAACTCATGTATACCATTTTGATTCCATTTCTAATATCATTCCCACCATTGCTTGAGTAAAATCTTTTCTAAAAATGATTTTGATAACTTGAATGATAGTTAGAAATATCGGTTTTTCATTGAAACCAAAATAGGATGAAAAATGAACTTAGAGAATTCATTTTGAGCTCAAACTTGACACAAACATCTTAAATAATCATTCAGCGATGCCTAGAAAGTTTGAAGCAAAATTGACAACTTTTGAATAAATACCTAAAATTTATAAAAATGCCCCTAGACTTTCAGGAGTTTTATGAATTTATAGAAAGTTGATTTTTGACTAATTCTTGAACCTGTAAATTCCTTGAAAAATCTAGTTTGTCTAGTTAAAGTTTCAAAAAATTTCATCAAGAATATGATTTTATATGGATTTAAAAGTTTGATTTTTGTAAACTTGAAGTATACTTTGATCTAAGTCAACAAAGTGACTTAGAAACCTCCTTTTAAGTCCAAACATGATTGACATACTTAGATTCACTCATGTTAGATGTCTATGTGCCTAAGTTTGAGAAAAATATGAGTAGATAGCAAAATTTGATACTTAGCCATTTTCATGTTTTCATGCCTATTTCGAATGAAACCGTGCTAAGTTCATATTTTGATCAAATGATATTCTTTTCATTTCAAACTTGATAAACATGCTTTAAATGATTATATCTTGATATTTGGAAAGTTTGAATGAATATTGAAAATTTTGAAAAATAGCTAATATTTACGAAAATGCCACTAAAGTATCTCTCTTCTCAAAATTACTCATCTTTTTTGGATACTTTGGATTTTTGTTGAAATTTTCACATGAGACTTCAAGTATGACTGTCACACCCCAACTGAGGGTAGTGTGACCAGCCAGGGCCTACATCCTGCCCTCTAGCCTACTGCCTACACTTACATAAGGAAAACCAAATCGTATCGATAAAAGAAATCTCAACACACTTTATTAAAAGTTTTCAAAGTCAAAATTTTATGTTTTCCAAAACAAGTAAGAACACCAACATCAAAATAACTGAACGTTTCAAGTAACAAGTTTTACAACTCTTTAAAATATGACTATCAGTGCAAAAACTAAAAGCAACTACTAGACACTGGTCTAAGACTCATGGACGCCGCTACGAGATATGGCACCGCCTCCCGCACACCAGTTGCACCATGTCGACATGCCAAAATCACTGCTCATGCTCTGCAAAAATAAAGAATAAATTGTGAGTCCACTTGGGACTCAGTGAGTGGCTCTAGCGAACCTCCACCTAAGCCTCAGTTATGCATGCATATCATATAAGGCAACAAAATGAATGTACAAGGAGGTAAACTACTTCTAATGCGACTACCGACCCCAATGGGTCAATCTGTACAAGCTGAACATGTGATAACCTGCCATCTCGGCCTATCTAGCCTCCGGCATCTGGCCCTTGGGCCTACTTATGGAATAAATATCTCGGCTATAGCCGTCCCTACCATATCAGGTAGTATCATACTGGTCATCGGCCATATCATCTCAAGATGTAAGCAAACAATCCCGGGCCGTCGACTAGGATGGTCCACTAGTCTTCGGACACCGTTTGGGGTAAGGATAGCTAGTCCCACTAGTCTAGCGGGCTCGCAGGCACACATCAAGACCCAACACTGGCCGAGCTGAGCATTGGTCATTCTCGACCTCCACGCTCCTCGGCGGACCATCTCAAGCATATCACACAATCAATGTCCTAGGGTTTCCATATATACACTTTGGGCCATTGCCCGTATCTGGCCCTAATCCGGGCTACGGGGTCAACAATTTATGCCGCCCTTTCAAAATGTGTACACCTATGAGTTCTAGGTTTCCAAATGTTTACAAGAAGTCCTAGAGGTGATATCATCTCCTAGCTAAGTTTCCATATAAGTTCGATGAACGTCTCGCGATGCCTTACATGTTATCTAACCTTCCACACTACCTTGGGTGAGGAATTCCTTGTATCGACTTTGGAATTCCGCCCATGAACATTTTAGGACAGCATGTATAATCTAAAGAAAAATATTCAAATGTTACAACATCTACTATATATAACCACAATATTCATGCATAACAACTTTACACTACCTTAGGAATTAAGCTCAATAAGAAACAATTATCTAGCATGGGAAGGTAGCAATGAATTCAAAAATGTAGGAAATACTAAGCATGGTAAACAATTGCAACATTAAAGATCTAATGCTAAGGATGGTCATAAAGCTAGCATTCCTACAATCTCATAATCAATTAATTTACTTGCTATGATTGGTGTTCTTCCTAAGTATCGTCATACCTCTATTGTTAAACCTTATAACCATGAAAGTTTCCATCTAAAGCTACCCTCTTTCCCCCTCCCTAGTCTTGGCCGAGCCATGAGCAAGGAAAACCTTGCTCGGCCATGGCCCTTAAGGTAGAAAAGGGAAAGGGGACTCTAACTATGCCTCTAATTCTTCGATTCCGATATAACTTAATATCAAGTGGACTGTTTTACCCCTTCCCTTACCCTTGGCCGAACCCTCTTCATAAGGTGTAGGGTTTATTCAGCCACATCAAAGGTTTCTAGGGAAGACATGCTTCATAACACGTAAAATTGACGATTAAGACTACATCATTCATGAGCATTAGATCGTCCAAGGGCTTTCTTTCCGTCAAGGGAATTGGGGAAAATTTTGGCATGACCTTTCCCCTTTTCCCATGACTCGGCAGCCCTAGTATTTAAGAAATCAGTGAAGAAACAAGATGATCTGACAAGAACTCGTACAAAATAGTGAATCCACATCGACGAAACCAAGATCCGTCGGAAAGATCGTGAGAAAATTCATCCTATCACATCTAGGGGTTCGGCTACCCGCCTCGCCCAAGCTTTCAAATTCTAACCACTCACCTTGATTGCGGAGAATGAAAGATCGGATGACGACGACTTTGAATCTTCCAACGACGGCTCGAAATCTCGGATCGATCCAAGTCCCTCTTCTCCTTGCTCTTCTCCCTCTCTCCCTAGGCTGCCTTGTGCGACTCCAAGGATGAGTCGCACAGCACAAGGATGAGGGGTTTTAATCCCTCATCTAGCCTTTCATATAGGCTCTTGACTCACTTGACTCACACTCAAAACTTGACTAAACCCGAACTCAACTTGGGTTCTGACTCAACCCACAACATGAGTCGATTTAAACTTGATTTAAGGTATGATTGCATAAAAAGAAAGTCAATTACCCAATAAAATTCCTTGCATCATTAGTCGAGTCATACCTTTTCACTCGAAGCGATCCAGAGGCTCGACTCGACTATCCCCGGGTCCGGCGTGCTGCACCAAAAATAGATTTTTATATTAGGAAATTTTCGTGGGTCTTACAACCTTCCCCCCTTAAGGGAAATTCATCCTCGAATTTACTTGAATAACAAGGACTTACTGGCTCCTCGAACAAGGAAGGGTAGTGCTCTCTCATATCATGCTCTACCTCCCAAGTGGCCTCTTGCCCAGAATGGTGCTCCCATCTGACCTTTACTAGGGGAATTTCTTTGGACCTTAGCTTCCTGATTTGGCGGTCAAGATCTCCACAGGCCTCAAAAAAGGCCATGCCAAAGCTACTGTGATAGCTATTGTTGTAGGCGAACTCTACCAGCGGTAGGTGCCTCTCCCAGCCATCGGCCATATCCAAGACGCATGCTCTCAGCATGCCTGCCAAAGTTTGGATGGTCCTCTCTGACTGCCCATCAGTCTGCAGATGGAAAGTTGTGCTAAAATGCACCTAGGTACCCAAGGCTTCCTGGAAGGATTGCCAAAACTGAGCTGTGAACTGGGTACCGCGGTCGGATATAATCATCACCGGGGTACCATGATATGCCACAATCCTATCCAAGAACAGTCGGGCGTACTGCTCCGGAGAGAAGGTAGTTTTCACTGGTATGAAGTGTGCGGTCTTGGTTAACCGGTCCACTACCACCCAAATGGAATCAAAACCATCTTTTGACTTAGGCAAGCCAGTCACTAGATCCATGGTTATTTTCTCCCATTTCCACTCGGGCACATCGAGGTTTGGCAGAAGCCCCACAGGCTTAAGGTGTTCGGCCTTCAACTGCTGGCAGACCAGACATTTGGAGACAAACTCTGCTACCTCTCTTTTCATATCTTTCCACCAGTAATGCTGCCATAAATCCTGGTACATCTTGGTGGCCCCCGGATGCATCGTGTAAGTGGAACGATGACCCAGTTCCAGGACTTGCCTGCGCACCTCAGCCATATCTGGTACTACTATCCGGTCTGTAAACCTCAGTACACCCTCTGAGTCCAATTTGAAACTATTCTCAACATCGCCTCTATGCACCAGATCCTTTGTCAGCGCACAAAAGGCATCCTCCCCCTACGCGACTCGCAGCATGTCCACCAACGTGGACTGTACCCGCATGTGTGCCATTAGGGCACCTGAAGCTGACGCTGATAAGGATGCACGTCCATCTAGGCACAAAGTCAACTCTTGAGCTAGAGGCCTCCGCTTAACTTCCAAATGAGCTAAACTGCCCATGGACTTTCTACTCAGAGCATTTGCTACCACATTTGCTTTCCCCGGATGATACATAATGGTGCAATCATAATCCTTTAGGAGCTCTAGCCACCTCCTCTGCTTGCGGTTCAGCTCCTTTTGGGTAAGCAAGTACGGGAGGCTCTTATGATTTGTGTAGATATCACAAGTCTCCCCGTACAGGTAGTGTCACCAAAGCATCAGTGCAAAGACCACTGCTGCTAGTTCTAGGTCATGCGTCGGATAGTTCTTCTCATGAACTTTTAGCTGGCGGGATGCATAAGCGATGACTCTGCCGGACTGCATTAAGATGCAGCCCAGGTCAACCCGAGAGGCATCACTGAAGACTACAAACCCTCCTGAGCTGGAAGGTACATCAAACACGGGTGCAGATGTCAAACATGCCTTGAGCTTCTGAAAGCTCGCCTCGCATTTGTCATCCCAAACGAACCTGACCTTCTTCTAGGTCAACCGAGTCAAAAGAGCTGCAATTTTGGAAAAGTTCTCCACAAACTTCCAGTAGTACCTGGCCAAACCAAGGAAACTGCGGACCTCAGTCACGCAAGTCAGCCGTTTCTAGTTCTGCACCGCTTCTATCTTGCCAGGTTCTACCCTTATCCCTTCCTTAGATACTACAGGGCCCAAGAATCCTATACTTTCTAACCAAAATTCACACTTAAAAAATTTTGCAAACAAGCATTGCTCTCTGAGGGTTTCCAGGACTACTCTCGGGTGCTTAAAGTGCTCCTCCTAACTCTTGGCGTAAACCAGAATGTCGTCAATGAAGATGATCACAAAGCTATCTAGGTACTCCTTAAATACCCTGTTCATTAGGTCCATGAAGGTGGCAGGTGCATTTGTTAGGTCAAAGGATATCACTAGGAACTCATAGTGACCGTAGCGAGTCCTAAAGGCCGTCTTAATGTGAGTTGAGTGAGTCATGGAGCTATCTTTGGAAAGCTAGATGAGAGATTAAAACCCACATCTTGCAGCCGTGCGACTCATCTCTTGAGTCACAGAAGGCTACCTAGGGGGATAGAGGAAGAAGAGCAAGGGAAAGCTTGGAGGACTTGGATCGATCCGGGATTTCGCGTCGTCGCCGAAAAATTTCAAGTCATCGTCGCCCGATCTTTTGATCTCCGCAATCTAGGTGAGTGGTTAGAGTTAGAAGCATGGGTGAGGCGGGTAGCCTAACCCCTAGTTGTGATAGGATGAGTTTCTCGCGATCTTTCCGTCGGATCTTGGTTTTATCGACGTGTAATCACTGTTTTGTATGATTTCTTATCGGAGTACCTTGTTGTCGATTTTCAATTGTTAGGGCTGCCAAGTCATGGGAAAAGGGGAAAGGTCATGCCAAAATTTTCCCCAATTCCCTTGATGGCAAGAACACCCTTAGATGATCTCATGTTCATGATTGATGTAGTTCAAATCGTAGGTCTCACGCGTCATGAAGCATATCTTCCCTAGAACTCTCTTGATGTGGCCGAATGAACCCTACACCTCATGAAGAGGGTTCGGCCAAGGGTACTGAGGGAAGGGGTAAAATAGTCCATTGATATTAAGTTATACTCGGAATCGAAGAATTAGAATTATACCTAGAGTCTCCTTTCCCTTTCCTACCTTAAGGGCCATGGCCGAGCAAGGTTCTTCTTTCTCATGGCTCGGCCAAGACTAGGGAGGGGAGAAGAGAGTAGCTTTAGATGGAAACTTACTTGATTATAAGGTTCACACATGTAGGTATGACAATACTTAGGAAGAACATCAATCATAGCAAGTAGATTGATTGATTTTGAATTGTAGGAATGCTAACCTTATGACCATCCTTAGAATTGTAGAAATGTCGCAATTGTTTACCATGCTTAGTATTTCCTACATTTTTGAATTCATTACTACCTTGCCATGTTAGATAATTGTTTCTTACTGAGCTTAATTCCTAAGGTAGTGTAAAGTTGTTATGCAGAATATTGTGGTTATTTATAGTAGATGTTGTAACATTTGAATATTTTTCTTTAGATTATACATGCTGTCCAAAAATGTTCATGGGCGGAATTCCAAAGTCGGTACAAGGAATTCCTCACCCAAGGTAGTGTAGAAGGGTAGACAACATGTAAGGCGTCGCGAGACGTCCTTCATGTTTATATGGTAACTTAGCTAGGAGACGATATCACTTCTAGGACTTCTTGTAAACATTTGGAAACCTAGAACTCCTAGGTGTACACATTGTGAAAGGGCGGCATAAATTGTTGACCTTGTAGCTGTGATTAGGGTTAGATACGGGCAATGGCCCGAAGTGTATATATGGAAACCCTAGAATATTGATTGTGTGATATGCTTAAGATGGTCCGTCGAGGAGCGTGGAGGTCGGGAACGACCAATGCTCAGCTCGGTCAGTGTTGGGTCTTGAGGTGCGCCAGTGGGCCTGCTAGGTACTAGACCCCAGTTGGGTGGGACTAGCTATCCTTACCCCAGACAGTGTCCGAAGACTAGTGGAACATCCTAGTTGACAGCCCGGGATTGTTTGCTTACATATTGAGATGATGTGGCCGATGGCCAATATGATACACCTGATATGGTAGGGACGACTGTAGCCGAGATATTTCTTCCATAAGTAGGCCCAAGGGCCGGATGCCGGAGGCTTGATAGGCCGAGATGGCAGGTTATCATATTCAGTTTTATAAATTGACCCATTGGGGGTTGGTAGTCGCATTAGAAGTATTCTACCTCGTACATTCATTTTGTTGCCTTATATGATATATGCATGACTGAGGCTTATGTGGAGGTTCACTACAGCCATTCACTGAGTCCCAAGTGGACTCACAGTATATTCTTTATTTTTGCAGAGCTTGAGTAGTGACTTAGCTTGTCGACATGGTGCAGCTGGTGGGCGGGAGGTGGTGCCATATCACGTAGCGGCATCCATGAGTCTTAGACCAGTGTCTAGTAGTGTTTGTTTTGTTTCTGCACTGACAGTTGTATTTGAAAAAGAGTTGTAAAACTTGTTACTTGAACGTTCAGTTATTTTGATGTTGGTGTTCTTACTTGTTTTGGAAAACATAAAAATTGTGACTTTAAAAACTTTTAATAAAATATGTTGAGATATCTTTTATTCGATATGTCTTGGTTTTCCTTGTGTCAGTGTAGACAGTAGGCTACAGGGTAAGATGTAGGCCCTGGCGGTCACACTACCCTCAGTTGGGGTGTGACAAAGTTGGTATCAGAGCACTAGGTTAGGTCTTTTCTATGACTCAGTGTTGGGTACCGTATGAGACATATGGTAGCGTGTAAACATACGGTATAGTTATGCATCGAGATTGGGTGACCACTCTTGCACTCAGCGCACCATGCGGTTAGTAAATTTTAAAAGCCAATGTTAAAATTTATTATGTTACAGGAAACTTTTTCTTTACTGTGATAGTGTAATGGAGGCTCCAAATGCTGCACTGAGCGGTAGTGGCATTGAATTGGGTGATGAAACATATAGCCAAGAGGTTAGACCCAAGAGAGAGTCGAGTTGGGCCACGTAGACGCATACCCCGGTTGTCGGTAGAAAATATTCTTTATGTACTTGTGCGTACTGTGCATGGATATTGATTGTGTTTGTGCTTGTGGATGAGCGATGGCCGAGCCGACAAGCGTACCGACTTGGCAAGTTGGTCCCGACTCGACGAGTGGATTTTGGGTCTTGATACTGCATGAGTGAGCCATGCTGACGTTAGACCCAAGGGGAGCCACACTAACCTTAGGCCCGAGTGGATTTGGTTGGGTGGACCATTCCCAACCAGAGAGGGCCCAGGTAGAAGGCTCGCTAGATAGATTCTAGCGGTCGACTTGTATGATTGCTAGGTTTGGGCCGGTTTGGGTCGTATGAATGTATTGTTTTCTGTGGGGCCAGCATCGACCGAGTGATTTTTGTAATCATGAGTATGACATGTATTAATGAGTGTTAGCGATAAGCGGGCATGGGACTTTGAGATGTTGTGCAAGTCTAGTGGCATGTTAGTGTCAGAGTATGAGATAGAATTTCTCCAGTTTTTCAAATATCATCAGACCTCAGTGGCATGTAAGATTGCCAATGTCAAGAGGTTTGTTGGGGGATTTAGGCCTTAGATAGGCAGGCTCATCCACTACACCGAGGATTCCACTCTTGCACGGGTGGTGGATGAGGCCCTTCGGAAGATACCCTCGGTGCCATTCGAGAGGAATGACGGGCCGGCCAAGAAGAAATTTCAGCCGTAGGGATCTGGGGTCAGTAATTCAAAGGGGATATGCACAGAATAAGGGACCGCAGACCAGTCATTCAGAGAGGCCATCTGCGCGGGTATATGCCATGAACCGTGATGGGGCAGAGGCGTCTAAAGCAGTGGTGACAGGTACTATTTTAGTATGTTCGTCTGCTGCATATGTTTTATTTGATCCGGGTGCCACGCACTCGTTTGTGTCTGCCATATTTCCTACAAAGTTTCCAATGGCACCCTCTATGCTCGACGGGCCATTGATGGTGTCAATGCCTACGAGCGATGCAATCTCAGCAAATTCAATATATCAAGGTTGTGAAGTGCTCATCTGCGGCCTTGTGTTGAGTGCGGATTTGACACTCCTACCCACTCTTGAGCTTGATGTCATCCTTGGCATGGACTGGCTAGCAGAGCACTTTACAATATTGGACCGCAGAGCCAAAGCAGTGATGTTTAATAAGCCTTGGCTGCCGCAGTTCACCTTCCAAGGGGAGGGAGATAGCAAGCCGATAGCGGTCATCTCAGCCCTAAAGGCTCGTAAGTTGCTTCGAGGCGGCTGCCAATCTTTCTTGGCCTTCGTATCTATGGCCGAGGAGGAAGGGGGTGGAGCAAGGAATGTCAGCGGAACCCCAGTGGTAATTCCCTAATGTGTTTCCCGAGGAATTGCCGGGATTATCGCCCAGAAGGGGAGTTGATTTCACTACTAGAAAAATGGTCATCAGCAACGGCTGATGCCGTTGCTGAGCCGTTGCTGAAGGGAATCAGCAACGGCTGAGCCGTTGCAATAAAGCCGTGACAGAAAGTCGCGTTGCTGATGACTTAGCAACGGATCAGCAACGGCCGCTCGGGCCGTCGCTCTAAACATTATCAGCAACGGCCGCTGGGCCGTCGCTAAAAATATTTTCAGCAACGGTTTTACCACGGAACCGGAGCCGTTGCTGATAACATTAATAGCAACGGCCTCGAGTCCGTAGCAAAGTCGTTAGTAAAAACCCGTCGCTAAGCCGTTGCTGTAGGTCATCAGCAACGGTTGTCGATACACTTGTAGCAACGGCTTTCCCACGGACGGCCGTGGGAAAGCCGTTGCTGATGACCCATACCTGCAAACAGAAATATTTCAAATTTCTAATTTCCGTTGATACATTGATACATTTATCTGATACATAACTCACACACCCATACCCTCATACACACATCACAAACATCTCATACACATTCATTCACACATCACAAACACACCAAGATATACATCAAAACAATTATATTTATATTCATAATTATCCACGATAGTATAAACACAATTCAAATGTAAAATTGAAGTATCAACATCTGAGTAACATAGTCAATATAAATTAAACAAGTTCAATATCTGAGTAACAAAGTCAATATAAACAAAATCTCACGATGACGATGGAGGATGGCCTGGATCATATGGCGGGGTCTGGAGTGCTTGAGTGTACACCGGCGTGGACTGACTCGAGGACGACGGATTAGATGATGCCGAAGAGATGCCTGCTTCGGGATGACCTGACATGTTGCGTAGCATAGATTGTATATCTGTCATCATCTGACTCTGGCGCTCCATCATCTCAGTCTGACGCGCGACCGTCTCCTCTAGAGTCCTTATTCTGTTACTATGATCATAACTGGATCTAGAGGTGGACGGCCGCTCACCAGCGACCGGAGGGGTCGGTGCCCCAAGTGGCCCTAGTACGGCTCGCGCATGACCACTATCTGCGAAGCCATATACGCGGCCATGGTCCCAGCCACCTGCGGCCTCGACCCACGATGCTGCGTCAAAGTCCTCGGGGGTACCCCCGCGCTGCACCACCGTCTGGCTGTAGGTCTCCTACTCGAGTTTGATTTTTTGTTTAATATTTATCATAAAACTTAAATTATAAATATATAATGAATAATTTAAACAAATATATAATTACCATAATGTATGCAGCGCGGTTGTGGATGTACTCCCCAGTCCCATGTGCTCGACGGTGAGTCCGCTCAAACACTACCATCGGGGAGGGTCGCTGGACAGTCCCGTCATCCGACACCGTCGTCTACATTTACAAAACAAATACATTAATTAGTACACATAATAACAAATAAAATATATAATTAAAAGATATACTTACCATACGGTTTGCGTGCACTGCAAATGCAACAGAGCCGCCGGTGTGACGCGCTGCTCCTCCCGACATGCGATTTCTAGCCGCATTCCGAGAAACCTCCTGCCATCGATCCGTCGACCATATCCCCATGAGCTGGTCCCATATATCCGGAGTAATCCAACCGGGGCCGTATCCCCGAGTCTCCGCGATGTTAGTGGTCCCAGCTCGGGCCATCGCCTGGGACCGAGCTTGCCCCAGCTGCCCGTTGTACCTTGCCCGGGAAATAGCCTCCCAGGCAGCGTAAATGAAGGGCCTCTGGTCCTCGGCCCATGTATAGCGAGCCTGCAAAATAATAATATCAGTACCAATATTAATATATCATCATGCATGTAAAAAAAATAATAATACGTGCCTCAAACTCGCGCCATAACATGTCGACGTGCTCGCTAGGCACGTGAGACCACGTAGGCCATGCCCCGTGCATGTATCGTCGAATAGTAGAAGAAATGCTCCTCGGCACTTCTTCTTGCTGGAACCTGCACAACAAAAATAAATTTTAATATTATATTATGATATAATGAATTTGTAATGATTCATAATTCATGATATATTACGTACCGCTCCCCAATCACGCTAATCAATCTACGTGACTCTGTGGCTGGTGGAGGCTGCCACCTGTTCAGCCCGCGTGGCCACCTACGTCTGGATGTACTAGCCTCGTAAGTGCAGTACAAATAACTATATTCCCAAATTGTCCAATCAGGGACAATTCAAGAATTGTACGTCGTATAAAAGATCATCTACTTCTTTTACACGAACATACAATCCCCGAACGGATCTAAGGTTTTGCTAAATCATATCCGACTGATCGATGCGTACGTGAAACATATCAACTCGTCGGATGGATGATTATTTTCTAAATGTTTTGAGATAGTTCGAGTCCATATTCGACGATTTCGGCGCGCGTCCGAAGTGGACGATTCCGGCGCGAGTCCGAATTGGACGATTCCGGCGCGCGTCCGAAGTGGACGATTCCGGCACGTGTCCGAAGTGGACGATTCCGGTGCGAGTCCGAATTGGACGATTCCGGCGCGCGTCCGAAGTGGACGATTCCGGCGCGAGTCCGAATTGGACGATTCCGGCGCGAGTCCGAATTGGATGATTCCGGCGCGCGTCCGAAATTAATCTAAACCCTAATAATTAATCTAACAAATTAAACAATTAATCTAAACAATTAATTAACATTTATAAAATAATTAATTAACAATTTCAAAAACAATATATATATATATATATTCCGGCGCCGGAGTCCACCCTCCGGCGCCGGCGTACAGTGGCCGGACACACTGTCCGGCCACTGTAGAAGGTCCGGCGGCGGCCATAGGCCGACCGCCGCCGGCCGAAACCCTAGAAATAGGGTTTCGGTCGGATTTTAACATCTTCGGCCGAAACCGTATAGGCCGGCCGATCAACATACCGGCAGCAGCGGCAGCGGCGCGGCGGCGAGAGGCGTCGGCGTCGGCAGCAACGGCAGCAGCGGCGAAGTTCTCGACAGGAGGCGGCGGCGGCAGCAGCGGGAGGAAGAAGGGTCGGGCGCGAGAGCGTGCCCTATATAAACTTATCAGCAACGGCTCACTCGCCCGTTAGAAAGCCGTTGCTGATAAGTTATCATCAGCAACGGCTCACTTATCCGTTAGCAAGCCGTTGCTGAAAATTAAAAAATCAGCAACGGCTAACCTTTCCGTCCGAAAGCCGTTGCTGATAATTAAAATAATCAGCAACGGCTCGGTTTTCCGTTAGAACGCCGTTGCAGATACAGATATCTGCAATGGCTCGGGCGGCCGTAAGAATGCCGTTGCAAATAGCAACGGCTTGAGCGGCCGTTGCTGATAGCCGTTGCTGAAGTCCAAGTTTCTAGTAGTGTTTTTGCATTGACCTGCAGCCTGGGGTGAAACTAATTTCCATTCCACCTTATAGGATGGCACCGACCGAACTCAGGGAAGAAGAAGGATGGGTCGATGCGCATATGCATCGACTATAGGCAGCTGAACAATGTGACTGTTAAGAATCGCTACCCATTGCCAAGGATAGACGATCTATTTGACCAGCTGCAGGGGGCGTAATGGTTTTCAAAGATAGATCTGAGGTCCGGATACCATCAGCTGAGAATCCGAGACTGCGATGTGCTGAAGACGGCCTTTAGGACTCGCTACGGTCACTATGAGTTCCTAGTGATGTCCTTTGGCCTAACCAATGCACCTGCTGCCTTCATGGACCTAATGAACAAGGTATTTAAGGAGTACCTTGACAGCTTTATGATCATCTTCATTGACGATATCCTGGTTTAATCCAAGAGTGAGGAAGAGCACTCTAAGCACCTGAGAATAGTCTTGGAAATCCTCAGAGAGCACCGAGAATTGTTTGCAAAATTTTCCAAGTGTGAATTTTGGTTGGAAAGTGTAGGGTTCTTGGGCCATGTAGTGCCCAAGGAAGGGATAAGGGTAGATCCTGCCAAGATTGAAGTGGTGCAGAGATGGAAACGACCGACTAGTGTGACTGAGATCCGCAGTTTTCTTGGTTTGGCTGAGTATTACCGGAAGTTTGTGGAGAATTTCTCCAGAATTGCAGCCCCTTTGACTCGGTTGACCCAGAAGAAGGTTATGTTTGTTTGGGATGACAAATGCGAGGCGAGCTTTCAGAAGTTCAAGGCATGTTTGACATCTGCACTCGTGTTGGCTGTACCTTCCAGTTCAGGAGGGTTTTTAGTCTTTTGTGATGCCTCTCAGGTTGGCTTGGGTTGCGTCCTGATGCAGTATGGCAGAGTCATCGCATATGCGTCCCGCCAACTGAAATTCATGAGAAGAACTATCTGACGCACGATCTAGAGATAGCGGCAGTGATCTTTGCACTGAAGCATTGGCGGCACTACCTGTACGGGAAGACCTGCGAGATCTACATAGATCACAAGAACCTTCGGTACTTGCTTACCCAAAAGGAGCTGAACCTCAGGTAGAGGAGGTGGCTGGAGCTCCTAAAGGATTATGATTGCACCATTATGTATCATATCTGGGGAAAGCGAATGTGGTAGCAGATGCTCTGAGCAGAAAGTCCTTGGGCAGTTTAGCTCATTTGGAAGTTAAGCGGAGGCCTCTAGCTCGAGAGTTGGCTTTCTGTCTAAATGGGGGTGCAACCTTATCAGTGTCAGCTTTAGGTGCCCTGATGGCACACCTGCGGGTACAGTCCACGTTGATGGACATGCTGTGTGCCGCGTAGGGGGAGGATGCCTTTTGTGTGCTAACCAAGGATCTGATGCAAAGAGGCGATGCAGAGAACGGTTTCAGATTAGACTCAGAGGGTGTACTGAGGTTCAGAGACCAGATAGTAGTACCAGATATGGCTGAGGTGCGCAGGCAAGTCCTGAAATTGGGTCATCGTTCCACTTACACGATGCATCCGGGGGCCACCAAGATGTACCGGGATTTAAGGCAGCATTAATGGTGGAAAGGTATAAAAAGAGAGGTAGCAGAGTTTATCTCCAAATGTCTGGTCTGCCAGCAGGTGAAGGCCAAACACCTTAAGCCTGCGGGGCTTCTGCAAAACCTCGAGGTGCCCGAGTGGAAGTGGGAGAAAATCACCATGGATCTAGTAACTGAATTGCCTAAGTCAAAAGGCGGTTTTGATTCCATTTGGGTGGTAGTCGACTGGTTAACCAAGATCGTACACTTCATACCAGTGAAAACTACCTTCTTTGCGGAGTAATACGCCCGACTGTTCTTGGATAGAATTGTGACATATCATGGTATCCCGGTGATGATTATATCCGATCGTGATACCCAGTTCACAGCCCGATTTTGGCGGTCCTTCTAGGAAGCCTTGGGTACCCAAGTGCGTTTCAGCATAGCTTTCCATCCGCAAACTGACGGGCAGTCAAAGAGGACTATCCAAACTTTGGAGGACATGCTTAGGGCATGCGTCCTAGATATGGCCGACGGCTGGGAGAGGCACCTACCGCTGATAGAGTTCGCCTACAACAATAGCTATCACAGTAGCATTGGCATTGCTCCTTTTGAGGCTTTGTATGGGTGGCGGTGTAGGTCTCCGGTGTGCTGGTTTGACGCCGGGGAATCACTCATGGTGGACCCCGATTTGGTTGAGGAAGCGGTAGAGAAAGTAAAGGCCATAAAGGAAAGATTACTCGCGGCCCAAAGTCGACAAAAAATGTATGCCGACAAGAAGGCCAGGGAATTAGAATTTGCAGAGGGTGACTTAGTATTTCTGAAGGTCTCTCCTATGAAAGGGGTGGTCCGGTTTGGGAAGAAGGGGAAGCTGAGCCCTAGATACAATGGGCCTTTTCCCGTTCTCAAGCGGAGGGGCAAGGTGGCCTATGAGCTGGCATTGCCTCCTAGCCTGAGTAGAGTGCACCCGGTCTTCCATGTATCCATGTTGCGGAAGTATGTAAAAGATTATTCGCATGTGATCGAGCCCTCTTCTATTGAGGTAGAGATTCTTGACCGCCAAATCAGGAAGCTAAGGTCCAAAGAAATTCCCCTGATAAAGGTCAGATGGGAGCACCATTCCGGGCAAGAGGCCACTTGAGAGGCAAAGCAGGACTTGAGAGAGCGCTACCCTTCCTTGTTCGAGGAGCCGGTAAGTCCTTGTTATTCAAGTAAATTCGAGGACTGATTTCCTTAAGGGGGGAATGTTGTAAGACCCGAAAAAATTTCCTAATATAAAAATCTATTTTGGTGCAGCGCGCCGGACCCGGGGGTAGTCGAGTCGAGCCTTAGGATCACCTCGAGTGAAAAGGTATGACTCGACTAATGATTCATGGAACCTATGTGGGTGTTTAACTTTCCTTTTACGAATTCATTCCTTAAATCAAGTTAAATCGATTCATATTATGGGTTGAGTCAGAACCCTAGTTGAGTTCGGGTTTAGTCGAGGTTCGAGTATGAGTTGAGTGAGTCATGGAGCTATCTTTGGAAAGCTAGATGAGGGGTTAAAACCCTCATCTTGCAGTCGTGCGACTCATCCCTTGAGTCACACAAGGCTGCCTAGGGGGAGAGAGGAAGAAGAGCAAGGGAAAGCTTGGAGGACTTGGATCGATCTGGGATTTCACGTCGTTGTCGGAAAATTTCAAGTCGTCATCGCCCGATCTTTCATTCTCCGCAATCTAGGTGAGTGGTTAGAGTTAGAAGCATGGGTGAGGCGGGTAGCCTAACCCCTAGTTGTGATAGGACGAGTTTCTCGCGATCTTTCTATCGGATCTTGGTTTTATCGACGTGTAATCGCTGTTTTGTATGATTTCTTGTTGGAGTACGGTGTTTCTTCGTCGATCTTCAATTGTTAGGGCTGCCGAGTCATGGGAAAAGGGGAAAGGTCATGCCAAAATTTTCCCCAATTCCCTTGACGGCAAGAAGGCCCTTAGATGATCTCATGTTCATGATTGATGTAGTTCAAATCGTAGGTTTCACTCGTCATGAAGCATATCTTCCCTAGATCTCTCTTGATGTGGCCGAATGAACCCTACACCTCATGAAGAGGGTTCGGCCAAGGGTAAGGGAAGGGGTAAAATAGTCCATTGATATTAAGTTATATTCGGAATCGAAGAATTAGAAGTATACCTAGAGTCTACTTTCCCTTTCCTACCTTAAGGGCCATGGCCGAGCAAGGTTCTTCTTGCTCATGACTCGGCCAAGACTAGGGAGGGGAGAAGAGAGTAGCTTTAGATGGAAACTTACTTGATTCTAAGGTTCACACATGTAGGTATGACAATACTTAGGAAGAACATCAATTATAGCAAGTAGATTGATTGATTTTGAATTGTAGGTATGCTAGCCTTATGACCATCCTTAGCATTAGATCTTTAAATTTTGAAATGTTGCAATTGTTTACCATGCTTAGTATTTCCTACATTTTTGAATTCATTACTACCTTGCCATGTTAGATAATTATTTCTTATTGAGCTTAATTCCTAATGTAGTGTAAAGTTGTTATGCATGAATATTGTGGTTATTTATAGTAGATGTTGTAACATTTGAATATTTTTCTTTAGATTATACATGCTGTCCAAAAATGTTCATGGGCGGAATTCCAAAGTCGGTACAAGGAATTCCTCACCCAAGATAGTGTAGAAGGGTAGACAACATGTAAGGCGTCGCGAGACGTCCTTCATGTTTATATGGTAACTTAGCTAGGAGACGATATCACTTCTAGGACTTCTTGTAAACATTTGGAAACCTAGAACTCCTAGGTTTACACATTGTGAAAGGGCGGCATAAATTGTTGACCCTGTAGCCCGGATTAGGGTTAGATACTGGCAATGTCCCGAAGTGTATATATGGAAACCCTAGGATATTGATTGTGTGGTATGCTTAAGATGGTCCGCCGAGGAGCGTGGAGGTCGGGAACGACCAATGCTCAGCTCGGTCAGTGTTGGGTCTTGAGGTGCGCCAGCGGACCCGCTAGGTGCCAGACCCCAGTTGGGTGGGACTAGCTATCCTTACCCCAGACAGTGTCCGAAGACTAGTGGACCATCCTAGTTGACAGCCCGGGATTGTTTGCTTACATATTGAGATGATGTGGCCGATGGCCAATATGATACTACCTGATATGGTAGGGACGGCTGTAGCCGAGATATTTCTTCCATAAGTAGGCCCAAGGGCCGAATGCCGGAGGCTTGATAGGCTGAGATGGCAAGTTATCATATTCAGTTTTATAAATTGACCCATTGGGGGTCGGTAGTCGCATTAGAAGTATTCTACCTCCTTGTACATTCATTTTGTTGCCTTATATGATATATGCATGACTGAGGCTTATGTGGAGGTTCACTACAGCCACTCACTGAGTCCCAAGTGGACTCAAAGTATATTCTTTATTTTTGCAGAGCATGAGCAGTGACTTAGCTTGTCGACATGGTGCAGCTGGTGGGCGGGAGGTGGTGCCATATCACGTAGCGGCGTCCATGAGTCTTAGACCAGTGTCTAGTAGTGTTTGTTTTGTTTCTGCACTGACAGTTGTATTTGAAAAAGAGTTGTAAAACTTGTTACTTGGACGTTCAGTTATTTTGATATTGGTGTTCTTACTTGTTTTGGAAAACATAAAAATTATGACTTTGAAAACTTTTAATAAAGTGTGTTGAGATATCTTTTATTTGATATGTCTTGGTTTTCCTTGTGTCAGTGTAGACAGTAGGCTATAAGGCAGGATGTAGGCCCTAGTCGGTCACACTATCCTCAGTTGGGGTGTGACAAAACAAGGCAAATTTAGAGCTTTCACAGCTAGTATTGAGGACACAATTACAACTCCTGACAACATATATGCAGACGATGATCATTGAAAAGTTCAATGTGCTGACAGTCTTGAGGAAGCCTACCAGGAGATGTTTGATAAATGGGTTGAGGTGGCAAAACTTAACAAGTCTCTCAGTAATCAAAACAAGCTCTTGATTAAAGAAAAGAAGAAACTTGAGTAGAGAGTTCAAACTCTTCAAAATCAGATTGCTGAAAAGAAAGACAAAGAATCATATTGCTGAAAATTTTCCCACTAATCACAATGGACTAGTGACACTAGTTCATGCCAGTTGAAACCCTAGTCTCAACTGCCTACTCAACTGAGGAACTTTCATAGAGGCTCTTCAAGTCGTCAACAACCTACTACAAGGAAAAGGGATAGAGTACCCATATGCTATTTTTGCAAGTACATATGATACATTATAGCAAATTGTTTGAAGCTCTCCAACAAACTGAGGAGAAAGAATCATGTAAAAACCCTAAGGCAAAAAGTTAAGCAAATTTGATTAAGAAAGACTGATATTAACTGTCATGTTGCTTTTTTGTCAAAGACTATTTCTTCTCTTGGTTCTTGGTATTTCGACAGTGGATGTTCTCAGCATATGATAGGGAGTCCAGACAATATGAAAGTTATTCAAATATACTGAGGTGCAACTGTTACTTTTGGAGATGGAGGACATGGCAATGTTGTAGGAGTTGGAACTCTCAATGTTCCAGGAATTCCTAATCTGGAAAATGTCCCGCTTGTAGAAGGTCTCAAAGCTAATCTTGCGAGTATAAGCCAACTGTGTGATCAAAATTTAAATGTTCAATTTATTAGAAACAGTTGCAAAGTTTTTGATAAGGATGGTGATTGTATCCTTGAAGGGAATAGATCAAGAGACAACTTTTATAAAATTGCCTACTCTTCTATTTGTCTTTCAGTTGTTTCTTCTAACATTAATCTGTGGCATCGACGGTTAGGCCATGTTAATTACAGAGATCTCAAAAAACTTGTAAATGTTAGAGCCATCAGAGGAATTCCTAAACTTTTTGGAGAACCTGAAGCTGTATGCGACCCCTGTCAAGAAGAAAAACACACAAGGCAGTCTCATCAACGGTTACAACTGGTTGCTACCTCAAAACCTCTAGAGCTTCTTCACTTGGACCAAATTGATCCCATGTAGGTTGAAAGTATTGGAGGTAAAAAGTACGTTCTTGTATGTGTTGATGATGTCTCTCGCTTTACTTAGACAGAATTCCTAAGAGAGAAGTCCAATGCCTTTAGCAATTTTAAATCTTTCTGTTTAAGACTTAAGAATGAACAATAACTTCCTATTATGAAAGTGATCAAAATAAGGAGTGATCACGAAAGAGAATTTGAGAATATTTCTTTCTCTGAATTCTGTGATAAAAATGGTATATTATATGAATTTTCTGCTGCCAAGACTCCTCAACAGAATGGTGTAGTAGAAAGAAAGAACTATATTATCTAGGAGATTACTCGTGTAATGCTCAATTCCAATCACATTTCTAAGAGATTTTGGGCTGAAGCCATCAACACAGCTTGTTACATCATTAATCAAACATATCTCAGACCAAGATCTACTAAAACTCCTTATGAGTTATGGAAGGGAAGAAAACCTAACCTTACATACTTTCATATTTTTGATAGCAGGTGCTATATTCTAAATGATAGAGAATATATTGGCAAAATGCAAAGCAAAAGTGATGTAGCCATATTCCTTCAATATTCTACAAATAGCAAGGCCTTTCGAGTCTACAACAAACACACTCAAACTGTAATGGAGTTACCAAATATGAAGGTTGATGACTCTCAAGTCGACCAAACTCTGATTGCTGATGAGAAGATAGTTTCAACTGTTGATAAGTTTGCCAAGAATTCCTCCAAGGACATTAAATAATCAATTGAAACAACTGATCCAACTGACCCTGAGACTGACACTGAACATGAAAATGAAACTGATGACTCAAGAGCTGAAAAATCAGCAAGAACTCTCAAAGATCATCCTCTGCAAAATGTGATTGGAGATGTATATGAAAGAGTTAAGACTAGGAATGAATCCAAGAAAAATCACCAAGATATGATCAAGTACTCTTGCTACACTTCCACAGTTGAACCCAAAGATGTCAACTAAGTTTTGAAAGATGAATTTTGGATTTCTGCTATGCAGGAGGAGTTACAACAGTTCATTATAAATGATGTATGAGAACTTGCTCCAAGACCTGAAGGTGTCAATGTGGTTGGAACAAAATGGGTTTTCAAGAACAAGACTGATGAAGCAGTAAACATCACAAGAAATAAGGTCATATTTGTTGCTCAAGGGTTTAATCAAATTGAAGGACTGGATTATGATGAAGTCTTTGCACCAGTTGCAAGACTGGAATCAATCAAATTGCTTCTAGCCCCGAAGTTTCTAAAGAAAAAGAAAATGCTTCTTTGCTTGAGAAGATCGTATCTCCTGCTTCCAAGAAAAAGAAAATTGTTTCCAGTA
This sequence comes from Canna indica, assembly GCA_034359265.1. Classification (NCBI taxonomy): domain Eukaryota; kingdom Viridiplantae; phylum Streptophyta; class Magnoliopsida; order Zingiberales; family Cannaceae; genus Canna; species Canna indica. The sequence goes on from CP136898.1 coordinate 45,565,027, forward strand.
AGCTACACAAAGGGCTTCTTTCAAATGACCTCTACCCAGTATGGAAGGCTCTTCAGTCAAGAGGTATTATCTCCTAGAGACCTCTAGACTTAGCTCAAATTTCTCTAAAATTTAAACATGTTTTAGACATACTTGATAAGAGAAACTTGCCTAGCTCCTTTATGTCTGTTAGACCATTCTACAAATTGCCTATTTTGGAGTTTTACTGTAATATTACTGAGGATATTTTTGACTATGAGAGCAGTCATTTTCACCAAGTCTTCGTTAAAGGAAAATGGTATTCATTCAGTCCTCAGATAATTGATAAGTTTATAGGCTTTACTCCATTTTCTTCTTCATCTGATATTCGTGATGAGCCTAACTCAGATTTTCTGAAAGCTGTGGGAAATGAAGTATCTAATGGTGAAATCACCAACTAGACTAGAGGTCATGACATCAAATCCTCTTCTCTGAATACCTTTTATTCAGTTTTGTTTTTTATTGCAAGGAATTAATGGATCTCAACTTCTCACATTACCTTTCTAAACAGAGAAATGGTGGTGTTGTTATACAAGATTACTAATGGGATAGTTTTTTACCTTGGCAGTTTAATCTTTGAATAGATTACTTTACTGGGATTTAGACTCAATTCCAAGTCCAGAATTTTTTGATCCTTCCAAATCTGATTTATGGTATTATGGTAAAATAAGGTTTTAAATGTTCTTTTGAGGAATTTCTTGAACTAGACAGTTCGTCTCTGAAAATCCACCACAAGATTCTGAAGAGGGTAAGCACTCCAGTGAAGTCCAGTTCTTTCAAGAAAACTTCTGGAGCTTCATCTGTTGTTGAAAGATCTATTCTAGAGGAACTTTTTTCTGCAAGGGGGACCATGGCTCAGCTCTAGCAACAGATAATTTCTATTGAGAAGAAAATCATTTAACACTTCACAGCGGCTTCAGCAGGTCCTGCTTTTTTTTCTTCTGGTAGCATCTCTGACTCCTCTAGTTCTGACTGAAATGGACTTTTCCCTCCTTTGGCTTATTATGCCAAAAAGGGGGAGAACAATCCTAGTTGTAACCCTATTTCCTTTTGTCTTTTTGATGGCTGCAACTGAATTTCTCTGGTGGGTGACATTCTTAACTCTGGTTGTGTTACTTAAACTTGTTTGACTGTGATGACTGATTGTATGACTGTGTGTCTGATGTTGACTGGTTGTAATATTTTATTCTGACTGTGATGTCTGGATATTATGTTCTTCTTCTCGAACATTCAGGTTGTTCGTAGAGCTGTGGTTCTTGGTATATCTTATCTTGCGGCAGTGCTGCTTCTTCTTCTGGAATAACAAATTCCTTTGGGTCTTCAATAAAGAAACTCGGGTTTTCTTTATGGTTGTCGGTGGGACCTGTGCTCAAACTTTGAGCAATCTCATTTTCATATTCTTTCCATATGGCCTCTTCATCCCATATGGGAAGTGTTCCCCACAAAGGTGGAGGGTTTTCCTCGCCTTCAGATCTTAAAATTCTTAATCTCATAATGTTTTCTATGACCCCTGGATTGCCTTCGTTGTTGAGGTCATATTCTTCTTCCCAAGAGTTTGCCGCCATGAGGGCTAAGCCTTCTTTTCGTTGTGCTGTCTCGAATATCCTCCTGTTAATTTGTCAACTCTTGTTTGTATGACTGAAATGTCTTGCTGTCTTATTCCTCCTCCTGATGCAGGGGGATACATAGCTGGCCCCATTATAGGTTCTGTAGGTCACTATTAAGTTCTATTTTAATAGTTAATATGTTTTGTTTAAACACTTTCTTTTAATCTGTCCTGCTGTGTTGTTCTGACAATTTGGGTTTTGCCAAATAAGCCAAATGGGAAGATTGTTAGTGTTGGCTATATTTGGCAAAAGTATTGCAGTTTGTTATCGATCAAATGGACAGTCATAAACTCACAACTATGAGGAGTTCTGCTTTTATTGAAGACAGTTACAACTGCTCTTGTAACATTGGATTTCAAGATGGAGATGCAGTGCAATGATGACCTTTGGTTACTAGTATTAATGATGACTCTCTTTTATATCTCTGATATTTTTAATCATCTTTAATTACATGTTTATTGTTTGACTTAATTATGGGTAGTGGAGTGATCTTCATTAAAGTTTCCAGACGTTACTTCTTGTGCATAATGGTCGATACTTTGTGGTGATTTAGAGCAGACTATTTGGTTTGAACTGATGTTGTTAATGATCAGTGTTTAAGTCAGCATTTATTCAGATTGGTCGGTTGTCACATATATATACTAGTGAGAATGTCTATCTCCAATGTGCGTACACTGTGTTACCTGTTATATAAGAGTTTAGACTACTGAGTGCAAAGACGACAACAATCTACCTTTCTTATCTTCAAGCTAAGATTGTTGTGGGCTGTTAACTCACTACAACACAAGGACTGTATGGAGGACAGAACTCTATGGCTATGATGTCATAGAGAAGCAAGTTGGTATGTACTTGTAATAGCAAATAAGTTTTTGTTATTTCTAATTCACTGTAGTACTGATAATTGGACTTCAGAGTGTGAAATCTTGAAGCTAATATTGTACTTGTTGATAGTGGATTGGGCATCTGTCCGGTGAGTGCCCCACAGATTAGGTGACATGCTTTGTCACATAACTGCGTAAACAAATCTTTGTGTTTACGTGTGAATTTTATTTTGGTTCTTAGTTTGCTACTTGAAAGCGGTTGCAATAGCAGTTGCAACTTCCTATGCAACTGTCCATTAATAAAAATCCCTAAGAGTCTACTGTTAGAAATTAATTTTCAAAATTTTCAAGAGAGAATTACGGGTGAATGGTCATGAGGATCTAATCTGATGAGTCATAACCCTGAGCCCAATTCAATTTGCCCTACGTGCGCGACCCTGTACGTTCACTTATTATTGGCCATGGTTCAAATCACCTTTGTAATCCACAAGTCATAAGCGGCTTGTAGCAAGACATTATGACTACCCAACTCAAGTGAGGTCGGTGATTCGAGCAACTTAACTCACAGTATGATACTCTGTCCTTTCTTCACATAATATCTAGATCGAGCATAAGGCATGGATTACATCATCCTTATATTGCTCAATATGGTTGATTCCTGAGTAGACTGACTTAACAAATGACATTGATACACCTATCAATTCATTTGAGCACGACCCATGCATTTCCTCAATCACACTCATCAAGTGGCCCAGATGTTGGCCTAAGGTTTTCAACCTTGGTCTTAATCTCGGTTTTGATGATAACAAACATAGAACTAATGTATTCATGAAGAAATATTGTCAAATTCCATATCGGTTAGCGCATGACGTCCATGATCGGAAATATCGGAGAAATTGGAAAATCGGAAGGACGTTGGTCGACGCGCTCAGATTCTTCGGGAAGATAGAGTCTAGGTTTACGGTGTCTAAATAAATTATAAATCCTCATGATGACGCAAAGAAACTCATAAACTAAACCCGAACCCCAAATCATGAAAAATTGGAAAATCGGAAACGGCCCTGAAATTCACTAAGCTTAGGGAGCTCCTTGGAGGGCTATATGACCTAGACATTTTCTTGGGACGAAAAGTGCCGGTAATTGTTCCTTAGGTAAAAACTAGATAACGAGGTATTTTAAAAGATTTTTTGGGAGCCTTTAGCCTATCCATATTTGACTCGGAAGATTAGAGAATTTCTATTTTTCAAATATTTGTACTAAACCCCAAAAGTTAGATTTTGATTCTTAAGGATTTTGATTTTTTAGATATTTTTATTGTATCCAAATAGGGGTAATTCTTATATAAGATTTATGTTTTAAAGTTAATAACTTGAAGTTAAGAAATGTTATATAAGTAGACTTAGTGAAGACGGAACCCAGAAACGAGCAAACAAGCAAAAACCAACCTAACCAAGTAAAGCAGTCTGCCCTACGCAGGTTCGGTCGACCGATCGGTCGACCAAACATTGCCCAAAATGGGTAGAATACCTTTGATCGCTCAATGGTCACTCAGTCGGTCAACCGACGATTGATCGGCAAGCCACTGGGCGTCGCCAACGGGCAGAAATCAGCCTGTTGAAGAGCCATTTTGTTTGGGGGGTTATAAATACCCACCCCAAACTCTCTTCCAAGCTTTCAATGATGCGTCTAAGTCTTAAAGAGCCACTCCTTGCATCTCTACAAGAATTCTTGAGCCATCTTTGCAAAGAACCCTAGCTTTGAGCCTAGAAACCTTGAGATTGACTTTGAGCTAGCCTTGATTCATCTTCAAGTCATAAAGAGGAGCTAGGACATCTTGTTTGGGAGCAAAGTTTATATTGTTTATTATTTGCTCTTATTATTGTTGTATTTTGGTGTTTATTTCATTGTATTTGAATTTGTGTAAACCTAGGTTGCTAGATTTGATTGAGTTGATGATTGCCTAGGTGTTAAGGCTTAAACCCACCATTCTAAACATACTTTACCAGGATTAGTTGAGTTGTCCCTTAGGTTGACGTGGGAGAGTGCTCTTGGTAGGAAGACGGGATACTTTCGGGTGTGGAAATGCCTTCGATTTGAGAGCAAAGACTTTTCGGTGTAACGTCCTCTTTGTAAGGGACTATTTCGGATAAGATTAGTTAACACACTATTCACCCCCCCTCTAGTGTGACCATTTCACCAACACTAGAGATATCTCTCATATACGAGAGGGATAAATTCCTTCACGACTACACATATTCCTTTGCATGATTCTTTCCATGTCCAACTATAGTCCTTATTACCACTTGTTTAAAGGTGATGTTAGTCTAGGTCAAAACACTCATGTAGGAATCCATGGTGACATCTGGTCGGAGGACTGACGAATCACTTTCGTTATGAGATACTAATGATATAATCCCCGTAGTATTCTCATGGTAGGTTTGTCCGACACCATGTTCTCCAACATGTGTCAATGATCTGACTTTGATATTACATATCCATGATCAGTGAAACATGATCATCGTTAGTCAAACTACATACTAGTCTTCATTCATTATCGTTCCAAGACAATGACTGACTAGGGACTATTTAGAATAGGATTCCAACCACCCTAAGGTTTTACTATCAAGCGTAGTACTTGATGACGAATCAACTATTCAAAGAATCTCTATCAAGTTAAATTATGCTCACAAGAAATAACAAGATAAAATAAGTATTCCATTTGTTCAAACGGAAAACTACAATGATAATATTGTTTCATTGGCCTAGGGCACACTACTAACATTGAACTCTTCTTGCACTTACGCTTTTCAATATTCGTGTTCTGGAGTTTTTGCCGGTGACGCTGTTGTCCTCTGGCTTTCTCCAGCTATCATCGTTTCATTTTTGGTGAGTTTTTCGATTCTGCTCTTGGCTTTTCATGTTTGTTATCGTTTCTCGGTCAACCCGCCTACTCCACTACCTTGGATCATCACCAAGAATTTATAACCCAAATGCTTTATAGATATAGTGTTTCCCTAAGAATACAATGAGGACTCAAATCTCAACCCTTTGAGAAAGCCTCAACCCCTATTCTTCTAGCAAAACACAAATCTACAAAGCTACCTAAGGTGTTTAACTAGCACACCCTACAAGCTAACTTGAGAATCACAATTAAACAACTAGAGAAAATAAGTTTAAAGGAGCAAGAATGTAAATCAAACTTGAGAGCTCTTTTCTTTGCCTTCCAACACTTCAACTCCTCAAGATGGATGGTAGAATTCGTTGCGGTCGTTGAATCGTGAAGAACACCTTGAGACGAATGAAGAATGTGAGAGCTAGGGCATTGAAATCACAACTTGAAGGCTTGAAAGATTGACTAAATGTAATAGTAGAGAGGGGTAGGTGAAGTGTAATGGCTCATATTTATAAGCCATGAATGAACCCTATCTCAAAGCGCCATTGCAACGGATAGAAAAGTATTCGTTGATGCTTGATGGCTGATCACCTAGTCGATGCGTCGGTCGATCGCTCGAGCGACCGGTTATCAATCGAGAGGCTACTGTCGATTTTGAGCCTCTGTCGGTCGATCGTCGATCGATAGTCGGTCGACCGACCTATCGATTGGCCAACGACCGATACGCTAATTTCAACCCAATTTTCTAATTTTTCTACGAACTCGATGTCTGTTTTCGGGTTTCATCTTCAGATTTTGACTTGGGACATATTACAAATAGGTTTGGTTGATATTCTAGGGGCATATTACATTCATTTATAATTCTAAACTTAGGGTGATACGCGATAACCATCGGAGCCATTTTTGTGGATTCTTTGTATTTTTTCGAATGAAATTTGTAGGCGTATCATTCTATCAACCTGAACTCAAAACTCAACAAATGAGTTACTTTCATGTTTGTTATCATCAAAATAGAGATGAGGCCTAGGTGTAATCCTTGGGCCAACAATCTCCCCATTTTTGATGATGACAAACAAAGCATGAAAAATAAACAATTTTGAGACTTCATAAATGCTCATTTATGAGTTCATTATAAAAACTAACTTAAGCTCCCCCTATCAACATGCATATCTAACTTATAACTCCCCTTTCTATATGCATCATAAAGCAAATGTGACCAAGTCTTTTCTCCCACTTTTGACATCAATCAAAAAGGGCAAGAGTGTAAGGTACTATTAATGAGTTTCATCATGAAAATCACGAAATCCATAAAACCAAGTATCATCTACCACTATAGTCCTTCCTACCAATGTGAGCCTATGAAGGGCAAACATCGATAAGTCGCAAAGCCCCATTACAAGGCATTACATAACTGTGATGATACCATAAAAACCGACTTTTCAAAGAGACATGCATGTTTGAAAGCTTAAAAATGTGGAAGAGTACAAATATCTAATTGCATTCTTAAATTAGTAAAGCTTTCTTCATTCAGTAGTTTAGTAAATATATCTGCATGTTGTTTGTCGGTAGGCACAAATTCTACGGAGATGTTTCTTTTTGCTACATTGTCTCTAAGAAAGTGATGTCTTAAGTCTATGTACTTAGTCCTACAGTGCAATATCGGATTTTTTTATTAAATTAATTGCACTAGTGTTATCAGAAAGAATAGGTATACATGAATAACTAAGTCCATAATCCATGAGGGTTTGTTTCATCCAAAGGATTTGTGCACAACAACTAGCCGCGGCGATGTACGCCGCTTCAGTAGTTGAGAGTGCAACCGAGTTTTATTTCTTGAAAAACCAAGAAACAAGACTCATCCCTAGGAATTGACAACACCCACTAGTACTTTTTCTATCTACTTTACAACCGGCAAAATCGACATCGAAAAAACAATTAATTCAACAGATGCATCATTTGCATACCATAATCCTAACTCAAACGTACCCTTAAGATACCTCAATATGTGTTTGACCACACTCAAGTGAGATATCTTGGGGCATGATTGAAACCTAGCACATTGACAAACACTAAACATGATATCCGGTCTACTTGCGGTTAAGTAAAGAAGACTACCAATCATACCTCGGTATCGTTTTTCGTCTCCCTTTACACATTCTTCATCTTTATCAACTTAATGGATGTGCTCATTGGGGTTGAAGCATATTGGTTTCATTCATCCCAAATCTTTTGATGAGCTCCTTGGTATAGTTTGCTTGATTTATGAAGATACCCTTATTGGTTTGCTTGATTTGAAGTCCAAGCATGAAGGAGAGCTCTCCCATCTTTCTCATCTCAAACTCCTCTTGCATGCACTTAGCAAACCACTCAAATAAAATTTCATTAGTAGCACTAAAAATAATATCATCCACATATATTTGCACAGGTAGGATATTATTCTTATCATTTTTAATAAAAAGAAAAACATCGGATTTTCCAACACAAAAATCTTGTTCAATCAAAAAGTTAAAAAGTCTTTCATACCAAGCCCTAGGGGCTTATTTTAAACCATACAAAACCTTCTTTAATTTGTAAACATGATTAGGAAATTTAAAGTTTTCGAAATCGGGGGGTTGTTCAACATATATTTTTTCCATAATAAATCCATTCAATAAAGCACTTTTAACATCCATTTGAAAAAGTTTAAAACGTTTAGAACTTGCATAAGGTAAAAGCATGTAAATTGCTTCTAATCTAGCTACAGGAACATAAGTTTTAGTATAATATATACATTCTTCTTGGTTGTACCATTGGGCCACTAACCTAGCTTTGTTTCTAATCACTAAGTCATCTTCATCTAACTTATTTCTATAGACCCACTTTGTCCCAATTACGGTTTGTTCATTAGGCCTAGGTACTAAATCCCAAACTTCATTCCTTACAAATTGATTTAGTTCATCTTTCATGACAATAACCCAAAATTCATCATCTATGGCTTTCTTATTTTTTTTTGGCACTACTTGAGAAAGGAAAGCAACATATTGACAAATATTTTTTAGTTTAGAGCGTGTTACCACTCTCGTTGAAGGTTCTCCAATGACTTGTTCAATTGGATGATCCCTTATCAACTGGTAAGCTTTTAGGAGAGGAGGTAGAGCTTCTTCTTCTTCAACTTGAGGTTGGGATGATGAGGATGAAGGTTCTTCATCATGTGGTTCCTCATTGAGTTCATCTTCGACCTCTTTATCATGAAAAGTCAATTCCTCAAGTTCTCCACCTACATTCACACTCTTGAAAATTCTCAACAATCATAGTTCTACGATTATAAACTCTATAAGCCTTAGAACTATTAAAGTATCCAAGAAAAATTTCTTCATCTAATTTTGAATCAAATTTTCTAGATGCTCCTTAGTGTTCAAAATGAAACACTTGCAACCAAAAACTTTAAAATATCCCACACTTGAGGTTCTATTATTCCAAAGATCAAAAGGGGTTTTCTTAATTTTTGGTCTTAATAAAACTTGATTTAAAACATAACAAGAGGTGTTTATGGCTTCAGTCTAAAAATACTTAGGCAAATTATTTTCACAAAGCATAGTCCTAGTCATTTCTTGTCAAATTCTATTCTTCCTCTCAACCACCCCATTTTATTGAGGGGTTCTAGAGGAAGAAAATGTAAGTTCAATACCAAGCTCATCACAAAATTTCAAAAAAAAATTTATTTTTAAATTCACCTCCTTTATCACTTCTGATTTTCAAAATAGAATTACCTTTTTCATTCACTACTCTCCTAGCATTTTTTTTGAAGAAATCAAATATTTCATTTTTCTTAGCTAGGAAGAAAACCCATATAAATCTAGAATAATCATCAACTAAGACATAGAAATAAAGTTTACCACCTAGGCTAGCAACATCACAAGGACCAAAAAGATCTATACGCACAAGTTCATGTGTCCTAGATGTGGTAACTTGATTTACACCATGACTTGCATATTTGAGTTGAGTCCCTGACGCAAGAGTTGGCCTGCGCAGGCTAGTAGCCGCTGGAAAGCTCGCTGGTATTCCACCACTGAGCGATCTTGGAGGAGGTTGGCGAGTTCTCCCAGTTTGTTGTCGCGACTAGGTTGTCCATGTTGAACAAATACCCAACCTAGAAGGGGGGGTTGAATAGTGTTGGGTTAAAACTACGTCAAATTTGATTTCGTTTTGATTCGATTCCGAATGCAACCAAGTCGAAGTGCTACTAGTTTACGATGCTTGACTAGTAATAATAGCAATTAACAACAATCAAACAAAGTAATGCAACCACGAATAATCATAGTGGTACAGCCAACTGCCTACTCCACTACCTTGGCTCCACACCAAGGATTTCTAACGAAATCCTTTATAGACTATGTGTTTCCCTTTGAATACAACCGAGGACTCGTTTCTCAACTCTTTGAGAATGCCTCAAACCTATTCACCTAGGCAAAACACAACTCTACAAAGAAAACCCTAAGGTGTTTAACCAATCACACCTAGCAAGCTTACAATGAAAAATCAAGTTCAAATAACAAGTAAAATTACAATAAAAGGATCTAAAGAATAGACCACAACAAAGAGCTCGTTTCCAAGCCTTCAACGCTTCCAACTTCACAAGATGGTGAGGTCGAATCGAAGCCGGAGTCGAGGGAAGATGAGCGCTTGAGAGAAATCGTCGATCGGAGAATCAAGCGCGAGCAAATCAACTTTGGAAGGCTCAAATCACACTTAGAAAGCTTTTAAGACAGGTTGAGAGCAGTTAATAGAGGTTGGTGAGGGGTATTTATAACCCCTCACTCGGCAGCTCCATCCAACGGGCATTTTTCTGCCTATTGGGGACGCCCGGTCGCTTGCCGATCGATCGTTAGTCGACCGGCTAATCGATCGCCGAGCGACCGAAGGCGTTCTGCCACTCTCGGACCACATTCGGTCGACAGACCGATTGACAAAGTTGAATACTGCCAATTCTTGGCTTCATTCGGTCGACCGACCGGTCAACCGAATTGGCTACTGCCAATTTTTGGCCTCGTTCGATCGACCGATCGATCAACTGAACCTAGGCTGAGGTTGTTTTTTCCAGCCATCTTCTTGCGCGTGTCATTTCTGGGTTCCGTTACCAAGTTTAGACTTGGATAACATTACAAATTGGCTTGGGATATATTCCTAGAGATATATTACATAAAATATAGTCCTAACTCTAGATTTTCTACTCGCTCATTTTCAAAGCCATTTTTGCCGATTTTTGTATTTCTCTGAACGAACGTCGCGTGCGTATCGTAACCTCAACCCAAACTCAAAACTTCACAAATATATTAGTTCATGTTTGTTATCATCAAAATAGATATCGAAGCCTAGGAACAACTCTTGGGCCAACAATCTCTCCCTTTTTGATGATGACAAATAAAACATGAAATTTATCAAGGGTTAATTACATGGTATATCCTCAACTTTGGGTGTTTTCTCAATTCTGACCCAACTTTTTATTTGAATCGATTATATACTTAATTTTAATTTTGTTTCAATTTTTATCCTGGCGTTAATCATTCGTTAATTTCACCGTTTAAGCGATGATATGACATTGCTGACATATATAAAAAATAATAAAAAATTCAACGTTGTCACGTCATCAAATATATATTAGTTTATAATAAAATAAGGTGCTGACGTGAATTAATAAAATAACCCACGTCAGTGCATGTGCACTAGACTCCACCGAATGGCTTCCTCACATGTATGATGTCGACGTCCCAAAACCCAGTACTTGGTGGCGGTGCAGTGGAGGAGGTCGTGGGTGACGAAATTCCACCACTGACAACAACCCAACCACATGAGGTACATTTTCGCTGCTCTCTTCCAGTTCTCAGCACTGTCTTACTGTTCCAATAGCTCATCTTTCTCCATATCCGAAAGCTCTCATACATGAGATGTGATCGCCCTGCCGGAGAACATTAGTTCTCGCGCCCAAGACACTTTCCATGAAGAACACCGCCCGCAAGAATGGCAGGAACCCCCCCCCTCTTCCTCTTCACCCTCTTCCTCTTTGTCTGCATGTTCATCTACAACGAGGACATCATTAAGTCCATCGCCGACTACTCCCTCAGCAGCAGCAGAGACATGTCTCAGGAATTATCCCTGCAGGAGCTCCCCACCGCTAAACCACGACACGAGGAGCACCTTCCATACCCAAAATCGAGTCTTCTGGCATAAAATGATGCAAGATATGTTGAAGCTTCAGCGAGACTCATTTGAGAAAATGCCTGAAAATTATCATTGCTAAGAATCATGAATAAATAATGTTAGTGTGAACTGTGTCTATGGTTATTCTAGTGATTGCAAAACACCATAATCAATTCCGTTATCCATAGCCACCTTTTTATAATAACCATAATCATTTGAAGATTGACTTTTTAAAATAACCATATACCTGCAGAAGAGAACGTATGAAGGGGAGAAGCGGACATGATGGTAGAAATATGTCAAATGCCCTTAGCAGTGGAAGAAATAGGTGCTGTTCACAAAGAACTGCTACCATATCTGAAAGAGAAATAGTCTCTCATCGTGACCATTGGAAGCATTAATTGATTCTATAGCCATTTTCTTAATTTCTTCACCGGAAACTTCTCCAGATATACTAGCTAGAGAAGAGCTTGTTGTATTAGGAATATAAAGGATGAACCCATTGAGGACCCTACAGACGTGGGTTCTGCTAGGCACCTTCTTTTTGCATTCCTTCAATTCGGTTACAATGAAATGCACAGATTCTGCTTCCACTTGGTAAAGAATTTGTAGACTCAACAGCAGCTCCAACACCCATTGCTATTTTAGAAGAAACATCACCCATCTTGATGCATGAACATCGAAGACTCGATTTTGGGTATGGAAGGATGGGCAAATACCACAGCAAGTCGCAGTCCCGCGGCTGCCACCGCCATTTCTGTAGGTGTCGTCTCTACAGCCATTCCTCATGCAGGTAATCTGCTCCGTCAAGAACTCGCACTCACTCTCGTTGTAAATCAGGTACGAGATGTCATCGTAGACCCACCGGCCCTCGAAGAGGTCGAAGCTCTCCGGCACGTTGAGCACTAGCCGCTGTGGCATCGCAATGTAATATCCTAGATATTTTAATTATATTCTTTTCCTTAATGGTTGTGTTGCCATCCTAGCGGACTAGTTCGAGGTCGAGCCGAGTCGACTCATGGTCCGGTGCAAGTTGCGAACTCGGGTAAGTAAGAAAATGAGTTATGTAATTTTGCTTGTGTAGATTAATTTATTTAATTCTATGTTGTGTATGCACGATTGTTTAATTATGTCGCATGTGGGTGTGCATGTATTGGATGGTTATGTGGAGAATGTGATTAATTAAGTTAATGTAAGTTAGCGGGTTCGGGTTCGGCTTGAGGCGGATGCGGGTTGGATAAAGGGTTTAGAGGAGTTAGGGTTGAGGAGGGAGTATAAAACCCCCTCCCCTTGGCTTGTGGCTCCCTTATTTGGAGCCGCACAAGCCAATTGAAGAGAGGAGCAGCCGCCAGTCGCCCCTCTCTCTTCTTTTTCTTCTTCATTGGAGCCGCCACCCTTGAGCTAGCCGCCGAGCCCCTCTCCTTGGAGCCAAGCCGACGGCTTGGCTGGAGCCACCACCCTTCTTGTAGAGGAGCCGCCGCCCCTTGTTGAGCCAAGCCGCTCCCCTTGACGCCGGATTCGGAGGCCGCGGATTTAGAGTTCCTCGTACTCTTTCTTCCTAGATCAATGTGAGTGGTTTTACCTCTCCTTCTCGGGTTTCTTTGAGTTCTTGAAGTCATTCTTGAAGGCTATGGAAATCTTGATTTGTTTTTCGACGATTTCTCGAATTCTCGTCGTTCTTTGTGTGCCATGTTTGAGGAGGCCATAAACTCTCTCCTATGGGGCTCGGCAACCCTAGGGTAATCCTAGGGGTGCTCGGCCAAGGTGGAAAAAGGGATGCCCTCCAAGTGTTCGATGAAATGCCTAAATGAAAGGATGTAGATTTTCTTGCCTTCTATAAGTCAATTTGATCATCAACCTTGATGTTTGTAAATTTAAATGCATGCTTGTTATTAAATCTGTGGTTTTTGCAAATATATCTTGCGGATTTAAAAGGGGTTTGATTTTGGAGGCATAAGAGTTCTTGATTTAAATTCTTGAATATAAAGGTGGGTTCTTGATTAAGGAGAGTTGGGATGCTTGATATTCTTGTTTATTGTTAAGCATGGTTTATTGTGAGATTTATCTTGATGATTACAAATCTGATGTGATGGCAATTAGGGTGTTAGTTTCTGTGAATTTTCGGATTTAATTTCATGATATGCTGAAAATTCAATGTTGCTGGAATTTCATGCTGAGATGATGAATCTGTGCTATTTTGTAATATTTGTTGTGATGTGTGTATTTCTCTGAGTATAGTCATGTAACCTATCATTTCGACCAGAAAATAAAGTTTGGAAACATATGACATACTCTGGAAATCAGATTCGGGTTGGATACATCAGTTTCAGGCATACAAGTAAACTAAAATAAAATCCTAATTTTGGTGAATTAAATTTTAATTGCATAATTAAAATTGGGGCAAAAGGGTCAGAATAATCTATTATGAACCAACAAGTGAAGTTTACACACGAAATAAAACTACACGGGTTTATGACATTACAGGTCTAGGGAATGGGGTCGGGTATTGGAGTGTTGAGACGCTTTCCAAATAGGGACACCCCTAAGACACCGTAGAAGAGTCTTGACTTAGGTCATGGTGCGTCATATCATTATGAATGACGAAGAGGCTCGTTGAGGAGCCGGATTGCGGGCTAGGCCCGAGAGGTCGGATGGCTAATTCCCAACCTGTAGAATAAGTTCGGAGGGCCTTTCTTGATTGTTATGTTTTGGCCTCGTGGGATAAGTTCAGAGGGTCTACCCTATTATCCCTGAGGTGGTTTTAAGGAATAAGTTCGGAGGGCCTACCTAATTATTCCTGAGGTGGTTTTAAGGAATAAGTTCGGAGGGTCTACCCGATTATTCCTAGGATATCTTAAAGGAGTAAGTTCGGAGGGCCTACCCGATTACTTCTGTGATATCTTAAAGGGGCAAGTTTGGATGGGCAAATCCCGATTGTCCTTACGCGTCTCGTGGAGCAAGTTCGGAGGGCTTTCCCGATTGCTCTCGAGTTTCTTTGTACTAGGATAAGTTCGGAGGGCCATCCTAGTATGTGTTATTGCCTTAGGGCATGGTAGGCTTAGGCCTGTTGATCTTCTCCATTTGGATGTTGGCTGCCTTTAGGCAGGTGGTGGCCAGATGGCCTATTAGCTGGTCACTCCCTTGTGACCTTTTTCCTGGTTGAGTTAGGAGTTTGCTTTATGCATCTTTTCTGTGATGTTATTTATGTGGGGGTTGGTAGAACCGCTCACTGAGTTCTTTTGAACTCACCCGTTGTCGTTTGTTTTTGTTTTGTAGAGCTTGATCGGTGAGGTGGGCTGGAGCACTTGGCGCGGCTGGAGGGCAGAGGAGCTACATTGATCTCATAGCAGTCCTAGTTAGGGGTCGTAGTCGAGTATGTAGTAGTTGATCATCCACTTGTGGTTTGATGTTTTAGAGTTGTAGTCCCGTGGGAACATTCATGTTTTGTTCAGATTTTATTATTAAAGAACTGTTGCTTTTGGTTTGTTTATTTCCGCACTCGAACTATTTGTTAAAAATATGATGTTTTGAAATCATAATTGGTTTTGGTTATTTTCGATAATAAAAATTGTTATTTACGTTGTTGTTTTATGATGTTGGCATGTGCATGAGTTAGGCTGTGGGGTATACGTATACCCTGGCCGGTCACATGACCCTGTATTTGGGGCATGACACGCGATCCGACCTCCGCTTCTCGTCGCCGTGGCTCATCTTGGTGATCACCAGTGTCGGCGGGGCGCAGAGCACTCGCGGCACGGCACATCTACCATCAACGACACCTTGGTGGAGGCTGGGTCATTTGCTGATGTCGTATTGACAATCTTCTGCTACACCTGGCCTATTTCCTCCCCCTCCTCTTCCTCTCTGTCTTCTAGACCATTGATGCCAGGGAGCTGAAGGTGCTCTACGTGTCGTGGTTTAGTGGTGGGGAGCTCCTGCTAGGATAATTCCTGAGACATGGCTCTGCTGCTGCTGCTGAGGGAGTAGTCGGCAATGGACTTGATACATGATGTCCTAGTTGTAGATGAACATGATGAAGAGGAAGAGGGTGAAGAGGAACAGGTGGTTCCTACCATTCTTGCGGGCAGTGTTCTTCATGGAGAGGGTCTTGGGCGCGAGAACTAATGTTCTTCGGCGAGGTGATCACATCTCATGTATGAGAGCTTTTGGATATGGAGAAAGTTGAGCTTTTGGATGAGTACCTCATGAGGTTGGGTTTTCGTTGGTGGAACTTCGTCACCCACGACCTCCACCACCGCACCGCCACCTAGGACTGGGTTTTGGGACGTCGACAACATGCATGTAAGGAAGAAGCCGCTCGGTGGAGTTCAGGGTACATGTGCTGACGTGGATTTTTTTATTAATCCACGCCAACATTTATTTTATTACAAACAAATATATATATTTGATGACATGACAATGTTGATTTTTTTTATTATTTTTTATACATGTCAGCAATACCATGTCATCGTTGAAACGGTGAAATTAACGGATGATTAATGTCGATATAGAAATTGAAACAAAATTAAAGTTGAAGTATAAAATTGATTCAAATAAAAAGTTGGGTCATAATTGAGAAAACACCCAAAGTTTATCATGTAATTAACCCATTTATCAATTCAAAGGGTACATTTGTGAATTTTGATAAGCCATATAGATTATTAAACATAAGTTAACCTATACTCCCCCTATCAATATACATACCAAGCTTATAGCTCCCCCTATCTATATGCATCATAAAATAATATGACCTTATCTTTTTTTCCCCTTTTGACATCAATCAAAAAGGGTAAAAATTAAGGTACTATTAATGAGTTTATCGAGAAATCCAAAAAAAACCATAAAGTCAAGTATCATCTACCACTATAGTCATTCCTACCAATGTAAGCCTATAGAAGGCTAACATCGATAAGTTGCAAAGCCCCACTACAAGGCATTACATAAGTGTGATGATACCAAAAAAATGCCATTTTCTTGAAAAAAACATGCAAATTTTGAAAACTTTAGCATTCTACAAAGTTCAAATTCCTAATTGCATCCTTAGATTTGTGAAACTCTTTTCATTCAAGGATTTTGTAAATATATCTGCAAGTTGTTTATCGGTGGATACGAATTCTACGGATATATTACCCTTAGCTACATTATCTCTAAGAAAATGGTGGATCAATGTGTTTGGTCCTAGACTGTAAAATTAGATTTTTAGTCGGGTTTATTGCACTAGTGTTCTCACAATGTATATGTATACATGAATATCTAAGTCCATCGTCTAAAAGTATTTGCTTCATCCAAAGGACTTGTGCACAACAACTAACTACGGCGATGTATTCCGCTTCGATAGTTGAAAGTGCAATCGAGTTTTGTTTCTTTGAAAACCAAGAAACAAGACTCATCCCTAGGAATTGACAACACCCACTAGTACTTTTTCTATCTACTTTACATCCAGCAAAATCGGCATCCGAAAAACCAATTAAATCGAAAGATGCATTACATGGATACCATAATACTAATTCAACCGTGCATTTTAAATATCTCAATATGCGTTTGACCGCACTTAGGTGAGACATTTTAGGACAAGATTAAAACCTAGCACATGCATAAATACTAAACATGATATCGGGTCTACTTGTGATTAAATAAAGAAGGCTACCGATCATACCTCAGTATCATTTTTCATCTATCTTTACACCTCTTCATCTTTATCAAGCTTAATGGATATGCTCATTGGTGTAGAAGCTATCTTGGCTTCATTCATCCCAAATCTTTTGATGAGCTCCTTTGTGTACTTGGCTTGATTTATGAAGATCTCTTTGTTGGTTTGTTTGATTTGGAGACCAAACATGAAGGAGAGTTCTTCCATCATGCTCATCTCAAACACCTATTGCATGCACTTTGCAAATCACTCACAAAGTAATTCATTAGTAGCACCAAATATAATATCATCCACATAAATTTGCACAAGCAAAATGTTATTTTTATCATTTTTACTAAAGAGAGAGATATCGGCTTTTCCAATGCTAAAATCTTGATCAATCAAAAAAGTGGAAAGTCTTTCATACCAAGCCATAGGGGCTTGTTTTAAACCATACAAAGTCTTTTTAAGTTTAAAAACATGGTTTAGAAACTCAAAACTTTCAAAATCAGAAGGTTGCTCAACATAAACTTCTTCATCAATAAAACCATTCAGAAATGCACTTTTGACATCCATTTGAAAAAGCTTAAAACCTTTAAAACTTGCATAAACTAAAAGCATGTGAATTGCTTCTAATCTAGCTATGGGAGCATAAGTTTCATTATAATCAATTCCTTCATCTTGATTATACCCTTGGGCCACTAACCTAGCTTTGTTTCTAATGACTAAACCTCCTTCATCTAACTTATTTCTAAACACCCATTTAGTCCCAATTACGATTTGTCCACTAGGTCTAGGTACTAAATCTCAAACATCATTCCTAACAAATTGATTTAGTTCCTCTTGCATGGCAATTACTCAAAATTCATCTTCTATGGCTTCCTTAATGTTTTTAAGCTCTACTTGAGATATGAAAACTACATATTAACCAATATTTTTGAGTTTGGAACATGTTACCACTCCCGTTGATGGTGCTCCAATGACTTGCTCAATTGGATGATCTTTTATCAACCGGTATCCTTTTGGGAGAGGTGGTAGATCATCATCATCATCATCATCTTCTTCTTCTTCTTCTTCTTCTTCTTCTTCTTCTTCTTCTTCTTCTTCACCTTGAGGTAACATTGAGAACGAAGGCTCTTCATGATTAGTTTCCTCATTGTTTTCATCTTCAACCTCCTTGTCATGAAATGCCAATTTTCTCAAGTTCCTCACCTACATTCACAATCTTAACATTTCTAGAAGAATCATTTGTTTCATCAAAAGTTACATGCATAGATTCTTCAACTATCATTGTTCTACGATTATAAACTCTATAAGCTTTAGAACTAGTAGAATAACCTAGGAAAATACTCTCATCGGATTTAGAGTCAAATTTTCCTAGATATTCCTTAGTGTTTAAGATGAAACATTTGCATCCAAAAACTCAAAAATATCCTACACTTGGGATTCTATCATTCCAAAGCTCAAAAGGTGTTTTCTTGATTTTCGGTCTTAACAAAATGTGATTAAACACATAACAAGAAGTATTTATGATTTCGGCTCAAAAGTACTTAGGAAAATTATTTTCACAAAGCATGATCCTAGTCATTTCTTGTAAGGTTCTATTCTTCCCTCAACCACCCCATTTTGTTGAGGGGTTCTAAGGGAAGAAAATGTATGCTCGATACCTAATTCATCACAAAATTCGAAAAACTTTTTATTTTTAATTCTCCTCTATTGTCACTTCTAATTTTCAAAAATGAAATTCTTTTTTCATTTATAACTCTTCTAGCAAACTTTTTAAAGAAATCAAAAGCATTTTTCTTAGCAAAGAAGAAAACTCATGTAAATCTCGAGAATCATCAACCAAAATATAGTAATATAATTTTTCACCTAGACTTGCAACATCACAAGGACCAAAGAGATCCATGTGTACAAGTTCTAGTATTCTAGATATACTAACTTGATTAATGCTATGAAATGAAGACTTAACTTGTTTTCCATATTAACATGCATCACAAAGATTATCTTTTTCAAATTTTATCTTAAGTATTCCTTTAACAAAGACCCTTTTTGTTATTTCTTGGATGAGACTCATGCTAGCATGTCCTAGTCTTCTATGCCACAATCAAGAATAATTTTCCATGACAACTAAGCATCTAACATGAAGATTAGGCAAAACATTTAAAACTAGTGTGTAAATATTTTCTTATCTATTTCCAATAAACACAATATCATTAGATGGTGCACTTCTAATGATGCATTTAGATGCTTCAAAAATAACTACATAACCATTATCACATAATTGAGATATACTAATCAAGTTATGCTTTAACCCATCAACTAGGAAGATATTTTTAATGCTTGGGTAGGAAAGTATACCTTTATCACCAATGCCAACAATCATACCTTTGACATTGTCTCCAAATGTCACATGTGTGTCATCCATGCTTAATAGGATTGCAAAAAGATTGATATCATCCGTCATATGTTTTGAGCAACCGTTATCCAAAATCCATGTGGTTGTACTTGCTTGAGGATGCTTCTCCATCTACAAAAGGAGAAGAGACAATTTTAGGTACCCAAATCTTCTTAGGTCCTTGAGTGTTAGTCATCTTAGGAACCCAAGTGAATCCGGCATGGGGGTTCCTCTTAAGTGCATAATCTCTAGCCATATGGCCAAAAATATCACATGAAAAACAATTTTAATTAAATTTTCTTGTGCTATGTGTGTGAGCATGGAAGTGTGCAAGAGCATTATTGTTTGTGGTTTTTCTAGTATTTACAACCTTAGGCAAGACATTTTGTAAGGTTGTCATTTTCTCATTTAAGTTAAGCATGCTATTATTCAAGTGCTCTACTCAAAACTTCGCGTGCGTATCGTAACCTCAACCTGAACTCAAAACTTCACAAATATATTTGTTTCATGTTTGTTATCATCAAAATAGAGATTGAAGCCTAGGGGCAACCCTTGGGCCAACAGTCCAAAATGACGGTGACAGTAATCTTGGAATTCATCCCAAGATATCATCAGAATGTCGCAACAAATACATGACAAGAAGTTTTATCTAGTCTATCCATGTCGTTCTTGAAGAAACAAATGCACTCAATTATTCAGAAAGCATAACCTTTTCTCTTTTTCTCAAACCTCGTAATAAATTAAGGGCGAGTTTGTTTCCTAAGATAAAAGAAATAAAATAAAAATTGATTTATATTTATTATTTGATTAATGCATGAATTAGAATAAAAAGGCTTAAAATAATATAAATTTTATATAATATTCGATGTACACCAGATTAAAAAATCTTATCCAATAATATCTCATTTATTATCATATCATATCATATCATATCATATTCAATAGAGCAAATGAACCATAAGAACATATTTGTTTCATGGGATAAATGAGGATATGATAAGTAATTAACTTTAATTCCTTGCTTATTTGGTGCTTGGATTAGAAGAATATAAAATTGTTGTTACATCCGGTGTACACCTGATTTAATATTCAATTATTCATCTCATTTGTTATCTTATTCTATCATATATCATCAAACATACCATAAACCCTTTTGAATAATGCATTTAAAGGTAATTTATTTTGAGAAATTTGGAAAAATCATAAAAAATTTATGGTTTATCGGCAAAACCATAAATAATTTATGGTATTCGTCAAAATCATAACATTTTTGTAATATACCTAATTTGTTTTCAATTCTATTCATTTACATTAATCATAATTATATTCAGAGTTAGAGAATTTGATCAAAGTTCCTAACTGATTATATGTGTATTTTATTGCATAGAAAATTTTAGATTTGACATGCTTGTGAAATTAGTAGACCTAAAATGAGATGTTAATTGTAGTTACATTGACAGTTAGGGACTTTGGTGGAAGTCCTAAACTGCTAGTATAATTATAATTAAAATCATGTTTTAAATTTTTAAATTTATTAAAGTCATAAATATGTGAAATTTAAAGTTTCATATGCAATTAAATATATAAATAAACAATTAGAAATTTTTCACCTAACTCTCTAACTGCCGATATAAATGCGATTAATATCTCATTTTAGATTGTTAAATCTATTAATTTTATAAGCATGTCAAATTTAAATTTTTCTTTATAATAAATGTATATATATATATATATATATATATATATATATAAGAAGTTAAGAATTTTGATCAAATTTCTTAACTATGAGTATAATTATAATTAAGTGAATAAATAAAATGGAGCAATTTGAGTATATCATATAAAAAGTTATAGTTTTAATAAATATCACTAAGTATTTATGATTTTGATAACAAATAATAAAGTTTTATGATTTTTCTAATTTTCTAATTTATTTTTTTTAAAAAATAGAATAACATGTGATTGCCCAAGAATAGAAAGTCGTGTTTGACATGGAGTCACATCAACCATAAATGCCTAAGAATAGAAAGTCGTATTTGACATTAAGTCACATCAACCATGTTTATGTTATTAATATATATATATCCAAAAAATTTGAAATCTGAGTCAATGTTTGGCCAGTTTCAACTAGAGTTGATTACACCCTTGAGCGTGTTAATGTATGCATCATATACAAATATATACTCGTAATATACAAACTCAAAGCTCACAAAAGAATGTTAAGGAATTTACACTCCAGCTATGTGGCATATTCTTGGCTCCCTCTGCACAAACATACAATTATTATACATACAAATGTATGTCTTGTGTATAATCTATATTGATGCATGATCGATCTTGATATCTCGCAAAACTTTGAGATTGAGAAAAGTTGACACTTAGTGATGGACGGCCAATATACGAAGATATAATTGAGATTTGCGACAATAGCTAAGAACAAGTGTCCCCGTTAACTCGCTTCAACAGAGAGGATCTCGAGCTCCGCCCACCAAAGTGGAGAAAGCCGTGGTGTGGCTGCTTCGGGTGAAATCGATGTTACTTCCCTCAATTTGGATGCCACCTCCTTCATTGATGGCCTATTTCTTGCATCGGGATTCATGCATTCTTGGATGACCTCGCAAATGACACGGAGCTCCTCCTCTTTATGGCACTTCAATGACGAATCAACTAGAGAACCAACGCCACCGCCGTTTAGGTATCCTGAGACCTGTTGTTTTTTGTTGTTGAGTAAAAATAGACGTCTAATTAGATGAGAAAGCATTCATTCATTTGACTCATTCTCTGAGATGAATAGATTTGCAGAAAACACTTATTTCTCGTAATTAAACTCAAGAAAAGAAACAAAACAAAGTACTTGTTAGAAAGACCAACTCATTATCATCTACTACTTTGATGTTCTTAAAGTTAATGAACCGTGATCTATTGATTATAATGTGATGGGGAACCAGACAAGAAAGACATACTACACCAAGCCTAGTTAACATATGAAACTTGAATTAATTGTGGTATATTTCATCGATGCATGGCTTGGACAAAGTTATTTGGAACACAAGACGTGGAGTTCTAATAATATCTTTAGTTTTCTATCAATCACATCACAACAAAATCTAAAACAATAGAAAAACATGATCCATTTTATCTAATTATATTCTAATACACGACTTTGAAAGTTGGTTTGATATCATCTTAAGCATGATCTATTCATTTGTGTTCTCATGAATGATTTGCAGAAAGAAGTACATTTGTTAGAAAACTAGAGTAAATTGAACCATGAAGAATATCTCAAGTTCTCACAATAACAAGTATATGCTTCGATAAAATATCAGATGTCTACTAAGTAATCTCATTTACTACATTGAGATCAAAATAGAGATTTGCAGTAGCACTTTCTCAAAAAACTCAAGAAAAGATAGACTTGAGTACTGAACAAGTATGTCGGTATAGTTAAATCATTAACACATCTTCAACTTGTACTTCAATATCAAAAGATCTACAGCTATCACGAAAATCAAGCAAAAAAACTACTAATTAGAAAGAGCAATACATTGTCATTTAATATTTTGAGATTAAATTATTTGCACCAGCGGCACCAAGTTCTCATAAAACCAAAGAAAAAGAAAACTAGGGATTGACTAATTTATAGTGCTTATAAAGCAAAAGTTAAATTAGATTCAATAACACAACATCATTTACTACATTGAGCTCAAAACATTTGCAAGTGGCAGCATGTTCTCAGAAAACACGAGAAAAAGAAGACTATAATTGAAGAAGTAGCAATTTCTAGTATTATAACAAGTGTAAAGTGTTAGTTTACCAAGTCCAGAAGGGGGCCTTGTTCTTTAGGTTGTGGAATCTTTCCAGAAATGATCTCTAACAACAGTACTCCAAAGCTATAAACATTGCTTGAAGGATCAGCGAAGAGGGTGTTAGAGTGCTCATGATCACCATAATTCTTTCCGTTGGCAATAAATTCTTCCCAAACACCGAAATCCCCAATCTACATCAAAGTATGGCAGCATGTAAATGTATGTAGCAAATGCAAAAAAATCCAGACATGCCTTAGACGCTACCAGAAATACATTAAGTTCACCTTAGCAGAAAAATCTTCTGTTATAATGATGGAATTTGAGAGCAAGTCAGGATGTTGTATGGGTGGATTCAGCTCATGAATGTACTGGAGACAATATGCTATCCCCATAATTATCCTCACCCTAGTACTCCAATCAAGACATTCAAACTCTTCTACTGCACAAGAGGTAAACTTGTTATTGATTTGGTCAGTCATTTGAGAGATCACAAGACAAGCTTTGTCCAATTTGAATTCATTCTTACAGTGAAGATGTTCATATAGGGTGCCATTGGGTGAATATTCAAGGACCATCATTCTCATAAAAGGCTGATCCTCCTCACAGTAACCAATGAGATTGACAAAGTTTTTGTGGTTTATATGAGACAGTCCATCTATCTGTATGTCCAAGATGACAAAAACATGTCAACACAAGCCACAAAATAATTAAATGTGTTGCACTAAATCAGAGAAGAAATTTGCTATAAATTAAGATACCGAGAATGATAAACCTTTTTCCTGAAAAGCATCTCAGAATGCCTTGACCAATCATTGGCAGAGGTTAGTGTGGTAGACACAACAGCTATCTCGACCCCACTTGATAATGTGCCCTTATAGATAATAAACTCTGGAAAACTGACAATTATGTTGCTAAAATCCTCACAAGCAGCTTCCAGTTCTGAGCCATTTAATTTTGGTACCCCTGATAATGTGCACCGATGTACATGAGAAAACTTATACATTAAAGAAAAATTCCATAGGTATACTAAGCAAAAGCACAAGTGCACAACCAACCTGGCTAGGATGCCAGTAGAATTCAAAAATTTCAAAACTTAAGAGAACGGAATATTATTAGTACTAAGTAGATAATGGGCGGTATCAGTTCAATGTGTTAAGTACTATTCAATTAGTTATTTGGGTGCTTAAAGTATAAACATTACCAGCCAATTACCAGCCAACTGAAGAAAGATTTTCTGATAGGATAGGTCTTCCCTGTAAATATTACTATATTAAAATGTCATTAGACATTTCTACAACTTTCAATTATGCACAAATTATACATCCATTTTTCTCTTGGTGAGATAATAATCTAGGGTTGTAGCAGCAGTAAGCATACCAAGAATCATTGTACTATCCCATCTTTTTGAGCCACAACCAAGATATAGCCAAGAATTATATGTAAAACTTTCAAAAGGTCACCTTTGTATGAAATAATTATTCTTAAATTAATTACATATCCAATGATCAATATGTATTCTTCTAATATGTCAATAATTGTACCATTGATGATAAGACAAAATGAGAACAAAGAGATACCTGTTATAAATGCCTTCTGCAGCTGACCACTTAAACCTGTTTTCCAAGGGCCTATGGTAGTAACACCCTTCTTGCGGCAAACCAAAAACATGAATGCTACGAGGGTAATGAGTAATGCAGCCACTGGAAGTATAAGAAGGTATCCCCATGCATCTGATTTATCACTTGATGAAGGACCATCCGCCACAGAATTGGTAGATTTAGATGGCATTGGTTCAGGATTTGGTGGAGAAGGGAGCTTTAGTTTAGGTTTGTCTCTTGTTGCAGAAAATGAGCCACTTGCAATAGGTGATGCAGGAACTACTTGATTTACAGGGTCATCAACTCGAGGAGCAGCAGGGAGATTTCTGGCCACTTCAATCAGCCTATGGCGAAGTGCATGTACATGTATATTTGGTATTATGTATGGTTCTCCTAATGCAGCTATGTTAAGCACAGTAAAAAAAATTAATTGCATTAGAAAATCATTTATGGGATAACATTATTAAATCTCTGATATATCTTTATCTTTACTTACTGGCCACATTATTCTCCCTTTTTTGATGCCCATTGGGAGGTGTTTCACATCTGAAGCTAGAAAGGAAAACTCTTCTACAGATGGATGAAAATATTGCATCATCAACTCTCTAAATAGTATAGTAGATATAAATACATAAAAGAGTAGAAGAGGAAAAATCTTACAAGGGTGAGATGTCAAAGATTTGTCTGGTTTTTCCTTTGAGGAGGATCAAAAAGGAGTCAATTTTCTTCAGTTTTTGCCAGCTAGCCTCCCAGAAGCTGATAATTATGTGACAGTGATGCATACAAATATACAAATCATTCGTTCAATTTATAACAGATACTTGTACATAATGAAAAATAACTATAAGAATCATCCAAATATAAATTCAGGGAACATGGTAAAATCTTAAATGGGGAACGAGTACGATCTTTTTTATCGTCCCCATTTCTGACAAGCTCTAGATGTTCTTGTTGTTGCTTTTATTAACTTATTCCTCAGCGAAAAACATTGTTAAATTTGCAGCAATAACAATGATAAAAAAATCATATAAACATTATTTTAAGATATAATATAGTAGAAATCTGTGATGGGCACATCAAACACAATTATCATGCAATGCATCTTTATCTCTAAAATAAAACCTTTTATTTAACCTTAATGTTTAATAACATGCTTGGATTCCACATATTTTCATAAATAAATGGTCACTTACCAATGCCCAACTTTCCTGTTGATGTGACCCAGATCATCAGCAGCATCACAAGAAAGATTTTGACCTTGTACAAGATCAAAGTGCATATTAGGGTTTTTGATCCAAGGTGTATTTCCTTGCAATTCGTTGTTGCAAAGCAGACTGCAAATTAAAGGATTATTTTTTTTCCTGATTAGTTAATCTTCTTGCTGGTGAAGCAAAGATGCCAATAGGATAACAAGACTCACAGATGCTTCAGAGAGGACATCTCTCTTATCTTCTTTGGAATCGGACAATTTAGCATGTTACACCTCAAGTCCAAGAGCTCCAGCATGGTTAATCTTCCAATCTCCTCAGGGATGACTCCATAAAAATTGTTCCCATTAAGCACACTGTTGATAGAAGACTAGTTATGTCATCTTAAAATAGTTCCCTAGACAATTTATTAAGCAAGAGTTTGAATATATTCAAGAAAAATACTATAAAAAATGGACAAAATAGATATCCAACACATAAGAAAAGCGAAACAAAAACTCCTCGGAATATTAGCATGTCCTATGAGAGTGTGTGCTTGTAAGTTCTAAGCAGTAACTTGCATCATTAATACAATAATAAGATCATATATTTCCTTAATCACATTCTAACCACAAATAATTTGTCTTATAGCTTGTGTGATACAACTTCTACAATGCGTTAGAAAAATCATTATGCTGTGGTTATAGATAAGCTGTTCTTTATAGCCATATGAATATAAAGATCCACAAATTTTCAGAATTTATTGCATACAAACATTTCAGATTATTAGCCTCCAATCACCTATTATTTAAAGTTAAATCTTACAGTTAGCTAACCATTTGCTGAATTTTATGAAGCCATATGTTAGCCTCAAAAAATAGCATTTCTATTTTTCATTTTTAGCTATTCAATTTCTAGTTCAGTGTGCAATATTTCAGATTACATGTTCATGGACTTGAGACAGTACTCTGTTAAAGCTAGTTAAGCTAAAGCAAGCACTGATCACAGTACCACAACTGCATGGTAGTTTCACTGACACACCTTATCATACTAATTAACCTACAACTCAGACATACATTGTCAGCTGATATCAAGGAAATACTTGGCAATGTCTTATTCTCGCAAGGAAGAAAAATATACATAAGAATTAGCAGATGAAGTTTGTTATAGAAGGTAGAAAGAAACAACTCAAATAAATTTTTCCCCATTCTTGATATTTATCAAAATGGTTTCTGTTTCTACAAAACTCTTCATAATGTTTCTTTTTAACTTCATCTTTATCAAATTGTTGGCACCATTTAATAAATATTGGGTATATAGGGAAAACGCCCTCCATGACAAAGATCATGTTAATTATATTTTGAAGTAAATATTAAACCAAAAGCAGCTTACAGAGCTTTCAAGTGGTTCAGGTTTCCTAGCTCAGGTGCCAAAGTTGCTTGCAGAGAAAACTCTGTTAGGTTCCTGCAAATATGCATCTTTATCAGACTTGAGGTCATCAAATGTATTTGTAATATACAGTCAGATTCTTTTTTTCCTAGAAGAAGACGGAAAAAGATGATAAAACATTAAAGTGATATCATTTTACTTGCCAATATGATTTTCCTCCAAAATTGAAAATTAAGATACCTAATTTCCGTGAAAAATAAGTTACTAATAATACTGAAAATCCCTCTATGACCTGGTCAGGAGATTAATGAACACCGTTGATATATATTTTTCTTTTTTGAAAAAGAAGCATTTTGATATTAGCAGGAAAGGAAAGGATAATGAAAACAATAGCAGCTATTGTTCCGAAATTCAGGAGCAAGCAATAATCAAAAGCACAACAGAACCACAAAATTTGCAGCATGTTGGTTAAAAATTGAGGTGTTAATTCAAAATATCAAATTGGAGATAGGCAGAAAATACTAATCAAGATTAAACTATTTAAAGATGGCAACAGTATGATAATAGTTTCTGTCACTACAATTTTGCTACAGTAAGTATCAGATATCTTTCAACCTCCTGTTCTAATATTACATTGGTGGATTTATTCTCAAATGTTTCCATGACCAGAAACAACCCACATTGAGTTTATCTTTATCTTTTTCTTTTTGATAATGGCAACCAATGTTGAGTTGCAAAGAACAGAATGCTCAAGATAAAATCTGAAGACAAATGACGCCAAAAATAGAGGGGACAAACTCACAATGTGACGACTTTTCCATCGACACAATGAACGCCGTTCCAATTGCATGGGTCTCCATCCCTTACATCCCAATTCTCCAATGCCCCATAAGGATCAGACTCCACTCTCGACCGGAATTCCAAAAGTGCCAACCCTTCATTAAAAATCCGAAGATATCACCATAGTCACTAACACCACGGACGAAAACCCACCAAGAAAAAGACATGTATGCATACCTTCTAGGTTAATTGACCAGCATTCATCGCTGAGGAGGTGGATCATCAAGACCGCGCATAACACCTTGTGCAGATTGAACCTGAACAGCTTCCATCTTCCCCCCATTCCTCTCAAACTCGATCTCAAAATGATCTCTTCCACGGCAAGATATTTACAAGCATTCCCCCTCCTCGACTTCTCGATGTCGAAATCGACGAGGGAATAGCGTCATAAACCAATGCTCCTGCCAACGCCAAGCTAAGCCGTACGACTCGGCGAAAGCACAATTTGCTCAATCCGAGCCCATCATCTTCAGATAACTGATGTTAAATCCATCTCACCTGAGAAAGAACAAGACAACAACGGAATCCAACTATTGCTTCCGGCCCAAGAATTGCAGGTGCAAAAAAGTAGCCTTTCAAAAGAAAAGGGGAAAAAAAAGGGGAGACAAAGGTACTCACATGGCGGGAGAACGATCGAAAGGAGAGGAGGAGGTGGAGGAAGAGGAAGAGGAGGGAGGGCGAGGCATGAGGAGCTCCGCCGAGGGCGGTGGATATCGAGTTTGGTGTTAAAAAAAGGTTAATTAGTATTTAGTAATATAGTAAGAAGATAAAAAAATTTGCCTTTCAGGATGAAACCGAAGCCTTACCTTTCTTTTACTTGTAAATCTTAATATTATTTTGACAGACTCGTTTTCCATTTACCCAGACATTTACCTCAACTATCAGATGGGCCCCATCGGTAGTTCAGAAGCCTCTGACGAACGTAGCAAAAGAGTCGTACCTTTAGGTCGTAGGTGATAAGAGGTACGTATTGTTCCTGCCTTATTTTCGTACGGTTAATTATATACACGAAATTTACCTGTTATTTGATTGGGTCACTTTTGGGGCCGATGGCTGACTCCCGGCAGGTGAGAGATATCGAAGCAATAACTACTTTTTTTGTCTTGATTGACTACTTACCCGCTTACCCATCGACCTTATGAATTATAAATGGGGCCCACAGCTGATGATGACAGTCGTGAGAGGAACGTAAGTGTTAAGTTGGAAGAATTTATTTTAATCGAATGAGAAAAGATTTATTTGCCACATATAAAGTCTACATATTATCCAGCTTTTGTATGACAATTTCATTAGTGCAGTCAAGGAAGCCAGGAAGGTAACATATTAGATTTTTTCAATTTTTTTATTGATACTAGAAAATTCCCACGCTTCACAGTGAAATTAAAATATTTTATAAATAAATTTAATTTAATAATTATAATGATATTAACTTTATTTTTTAATATATAAAATAAATACATCATAATCAAACATAATAATATAGAATATATGTGTTTTTTGACATAATAATTTTTTTATAAAATAATTATAGAATAAAAAATTATATATTTGATTATATATTAAAGAATATAACGTTAACATATAATTAAACATTATGATATAAAAATAAAGTTTTTTATTAATAGATCCAAAAATAAAAATTAGTTTTACAATAATTAAATTTAAATTGAACAATAATAATAAAGTTTAATATACTCAATAAAAAAATAATGAAATGTTTAATAAAGATGGATACAATTTTTTAATATAATAATAAATAAAAATTAATATAAATAACATTAACCATGAGTACTAAAAATAATATAATTTATGAATTAGAATCATAGCTTAAGAAAATTATAATTTTGATACAGGTTAAATAATGAAAGTAAAAAAAATAAAAAGATTTTAAAATTTATAATTTTGACCAATGTTAAACAATAAAAGTAAAAAAAGAAAAAGATTTTTTTTAAAAAAAAAAAAGTCCAGCTCCTATGTATCACATAGCAAAAGATAAATGCTCAAATTATAAAAAAAATTAATGAAAAACTTGAATATCTAATTAATATAAAAGTAATATTTTATTCACATGTAGTAAATAATATAGAAATAAATATGGTATATATATCCACATTTCTCCCTATTTTATAAATTTAATTATTGCTTAACTTTTAAAAATTTAGGAATTATTTTAGATTTATTATATTTGATGGGCTCTATGTGAAAAGATGCAACTTATTATGTATAAATACAACACTTATTGATTTGAGAGAGAGGAGGTGTCTAATGTGTAGAGAAAGAGTATTTACATGTTACAAGAGGTTTCTCACTCTGCAGCGGAATTCTTCTCAATCTTTTTAGTTGAAGTCATTAGTAAAGGGGAACATGTAAATTTGAGAGGATTTGTCATATTGGGTGTTTGAGATTGAATTTTGTTAGAGTTTTTGATGTTCTTGGAATTTTTCGACATATTTCATATTTTTCAGAGTATGTTTTTATGACGATTGTCATATTTTAAAGAGTTTTTTGACGAATTACCCAAAAAGAAAAGGTCGGGCCACTAAGGCTCCGACGAACTACCCAGCCAAACAACACTTCTCAGCCTGACGTGGAATTTATTATAAATGTATTATATATACTTATTATATAAAATTATTTATTTAGAACAACTATATTTATTAAAAATTTAAAAATTTTCTTATAAATTGTAAAAATTAGAAACAAAACAAAAAATTTATTGAAAATTTTAGAAATTAAACTAAATTAAGGAAAGACTAAGTATTTAATTAATAATATAATCAAACAATATTAGTATAATTTGAAGTATTTAATTTTCCACAAAATGCATCTATCAACTTGACAAAAAATTGTAAAAAAATAAAATTATAACCAAAATTTAAAAGTTAATAATAAATATGTATCAAAAGTTCCTATAAACTAATACCACAATAATAAAAATAAAGCTAAAATTTTATTAGAAATTATACATAGTAAATAATAATAATAATAATAATAATAATAATAATAATAATAATAATAATAATAATAATATAGAAAATAAATTTTTATAAAATAAAAAGTACAAAAAATAAGCATATTTTTCTAATGAAAGTTTAAAGAAATTGAATCAATTTTATAATTCGATCAGATTAAAATAAAATCTAGTTTAGATAGACATTAAAAATACAATTGAACTCAAAATTTTATAACATATTTATTAATTCATGATTTTTTTTAATTTGAGGTTTTGGATTGTTATTGAAAAAATTATAATTCGAAAAAAAATTAAAATAGAACAAATTTAAGAAATCATAAATATTTTAAATTTTAAATTTTTTATACAACGCTAAACAAAAATAACAAAAATTAAATTTCAAAAATTAAATAAAAGTTGAAAAAATCATTTTGAAAATTTAAATTTTTAAAATATAATAAGTTGCATTAAATTAAGAACTCAATAAATTAAGAATATTAAAAAAACATCTAATTTTAATGACTAGTAAATAAAAGATAATAATA
Source organism: Canna indica (assembly GCA_034359265.1). Lineage (NCBI taxonomy): Eukaryota > Viridiplantae > Streptophyta > Magnoliopsida > Zingiberales > Cannaceae > Canna > Canna indica. Next base: position 45,596,888 of record CP136898.1, read on the forward strand.
TTTTTAAATATTTACTGAAATTAAGAATAAAGAAAAATTTGAAATCAATTTTTTGATTTGAGAATAAAATTAGAATTAAAAATATATAAAAAAATAAAAATAGTTAAAATCAAAAACAAAAAGAAAAAGAAAAAACAAAATAATTAAAAAGAAATAAAATGAAAAAAAAACAAAAAAAGGCAGCGCTACTTTCTCAGCGCTGTCGTATAAAACGTAGAAAAAATATGAAATGTCAGCACTGAGAGAGCGCTGCCTTTTCTTCTATAAGAAAAAAGGAAAAAGAAAAACTGAGGTTGCTGTCGTACCGCCCACACCCACAACTTCCAATATTACTATATAGTAGATATATTACTGGTCTAAGCAAAATTTTAATATCTATAATTAATAAAGTTTGGGTCAAATTTTAACTAGTTTGTCCAGACTAAGTTGAATTGAAGGAAAAGACTATCCAACCCAGATTGGGTTGCATTAAATTTTTGTTTTTTTAACATTTAATTCTGCCATCTAGATTTTCATGAGTACCTTTTTTTATTCGCGAGGACTATATATAAAAAATAAAAATAGCCGAGGAATGAAATAATTATTTTTCTATTTGATTGGAATTATGAATAATTTTCTTATTTGATTAGCATAACTAGGGATGAGCAGGATTATCTGATTCACCGAAATCGAACCGAATCGACCGAATCAATTTCGATTTGGTTTTTGGTTAATTTTTTTCTGAAATTTTAATTTTCGATTCGATTCGGTAAATTAACCGACTATTCAATTAATTTATCGAATTAACCGAATTTTAAATTAAGTATATATATATATATATATAGTATTATTTGATACACTAGTTAAGTTCAACTATTTCTACGTAGAATGCTAGGGTTCAAATATCTGCAAGGTTATATTTGTTATTTTAATTTGAAATTATAAATATAGTTACTTTTAGTAAAGTCCTTGAGAGGTGCAAGGTTTGAGTCTTGATTGTAATATAAAAGCATTTTGTTCGATTATTTTGGTCGATTAACCGAACTGAATCGATCGATGCTCACCCCTAAGTATAACTGCGTTAAGGAATGCACAATGAATAGAGAGAAAATGATAAAAGATTCCTTCTTTATAATATTAATATTTATACTAATTTATAATTTATTCATGCATTATATTTTATTTTAATAATATAATTATGATATTTCACTTACTTTTTTAATGATATTATAATTAATTTTAAAATGAGTAAAGTAGAGACTAAATGACAAAAATAATAAAATAATATTTTATTTTATTATCATCCATAATAACAAAATAAATATATGAATTTTGTAGTTTTAAAAAATAAAATATTAATTTTAAAAATATAACAAATATAATATTTAATTATTAAGAAATTTATTGTGTAACTTAAAAATATAACAAATAAGTTTAATATAATATATATTATGTAACTGCTATTAATTACAATGGGTAAAAATAGAAAATATTACTAGAAATATGCAATAATAGCTATCCACACCTATCAGATGGGGAATAGGAATAGATATCCCCTTGTGTTTAAAATCCAACCAAACATGAAAATAGGAATAGACGATTCCTCGTATATTTCAACAACCAAATAATCCCTAAAAATCATGGCACCATATCTACATATACCGACAAACAAAATATAACTAAAAGGGACCCAATTTAGAATATTAAAAAATCTAATAAATATTATTTCAGTCATTCAACTTTAAATTTTTAATTAAAATCATAACTTATAATTAGTACATATTTTTTTTGGTACATTTTCATATTTTGAATATACTATTGAAGTCTTTAAAATAAAAATAATAAAACTTTTATTCTTTTAAGAGAGAATTCTTTCATTTTAGTTATCCAATTTAACAATACAAGATTATTATTTTTTTCGAAAGACATAAATGGATATTTTATACTATCTCATGATAATATAGGTCTCTAAGGAAGCTTTTGTTAAGGACAGTTGAACAGGAAATTGCAACTGCTATTGCAACTATTACTAGTAGCAAAATAAGAACCGAAAACAAAAATCATATGCAAACACAAAAGGTTTATTTATGCAGTTCAGTGACAAAACTTGTCACATAATCTGCAAGGCACTCACCGAATAGATGTCCAATCCACTATTAACAAGTACAATAAGTCTTCAGAATTTCACACTCCAAAATTCGACTATCAGTACAACAGTGAATTAGAAATAACAAAAACTCATTTGCTATTATAAGTACATACCAACTTGCCTCTCTATGATATCTCAGTCATAGAGTTCTATCCTCCACACAGTTCTTGTGTTGTAGTGAGTTAAAAGCCAAAATTCATCTTCAGTTGAAGATAAGAAAGATAGATTATTGCCGTCTTGCACTCAGTAGTCTCAACTCCTCAAATAACTGACAACACAGTGTACGTACACAGGAGTTGATAAATCAGATATTTTCACCAGAATTTATACGTGACAACTGATAGATCTAAATCAATGTTGACTTAACTATTGAACAATAATACCAACAGTTTTAAAAACCAACAGTCATCACTAAAACACCATAACACCATGATCATAAAGATCAAAGGAGTAATGCCCGAAAATATTAAAGAGGACCTCTCCTCTACTCATAAAATTAAAAGGGCAATAAAAATGTAATTAACGATGATAAAAAATATCAGAGATATCAAAGAGAATCATTATTAATAATGAAGACCAAAAGTCATAATATCCGCAGGAAACAAAATGGTCGTCATTTGCGCTGCATCCTTATCCTGAAATCCATAGATTGCGGGAGCAGATGAAATTGTCCTTACACAATTGAAACAATCTTCAACGTGAAGAACTCATGTCACACCCCAACTAAGGGTAGTGTGACTGGCCAGGGCCTACATCCTGCCCTGTAGCCTACTGTCTACACTGACTGATAATAAAACAGAACATATCGAGAAAGGAAACCACAACACAATCTTTATTTAAAGTTTTTGAAATTCACAATTATATGTTTTTCAATCCAAAGAAGAAAACCAACATCGTCACAAATAGAACGTCTCAAGTATCAAAGTTATTACAAACTTTTCAAAACACAACAGTCAGTGTAGAAATGGAAAATAACTACTACAAGACACTTGACTATGACCAAAGGACGCCGCTATGAGATATGGTACCACCACCTGCCCTCCAGCTACACCATGATGACAAGCCTCGATCACTGATCATGCTCTGTAAAAATAAAGGAAATAAACTGTGACTCCACTTGGGACTCAGTGAGCGATTCTTTCGAACCTCCACAAAATCTGCAATTAGTCATGCATAACATATAAACAGCATAGAATATAATTAGGGAGGTAAGCTACTTTTTGATGTGACAATCGACCCCGTGGGTCATTCTGTATAAACCATATAGGAGAAACTTGCCATAACAGCCTAACCTTGCCACCTGGCATCCGGCCCTTAAGGGCCTACTTATGGTGTAAGAATCTCGGCTACAACCGGCCCTATCATACATGGTAGAATCACACTGGTCGTTCGCCCACATCATATCAAGATATAAACATGGAATCTCGGGCCATCGACTAGGATGGTCTACTAGTCTCCGAACATCGTCTGGGATAGGGATAGCTAGTCCCACCCAACTGGGGTCTGACATCTAGCGGGCCCGCTGGTGCATCTCAAGACCCAATCACTAGCCGAGCTAAGCATTGGTCATTTTCGACCTCCATGCTTCTCGGCGGACCATCTCAAGCACATCACATAGTCAAATGTCCTAGGATTTCCTTATATACACTTCGGGCGATTGCCCGTATCCGGCCCTAATCCGATCTGCAGGGTCAACAAATTAGTGCTGCCCTTCCAAAAATGTGTACACCTAACAGTTCTAGGTTTCCAAAAATGAATACTAGAAGTCCCAGAAGTTGTGTCATGTCCTAGCTAGGTTTCCATATATACTATGCATCTTGCAACGTCCTACGTGTTATCTAACCCATTCTTCCTAGAACGAGCGAACTCGCCGACTTTGTAGGCACTCGACCTACCATTTCCACACCACTTACCAAATTAATTATGGATAGTAACATCATGAAGAACCGAAATAAAAAGTAAGTAATGTAGAGGTTAAATCAAAGGAACATACACTAAGCATAGCAACAATTAAACATGATATGAGCAATTAAATGAAACCTTTCTTGACTACATATACCATATAAGCATTGGCAAGAACATTTCCAAAATGATAATATAGATCTACCCCAACAAATCACAACATGAATATGAATTAACATTAACATGAATATGAATAAACATTAAGCGGAGGGATATAAACAACTACACAAAATCGTTCGTTTCCTCCCCCTTTCCCTTGATCGGCCGAAGCTCGAGCAAGGTAAACCTTGCTCGGCCGAACCATCCATGTGGGAAGGGGCTGGAATTTATGCATATTAACCAGTAGAACAGTAAACATAAACTTCAAATTTAATCTAACATTTAAACATAAAGGTGCGAGTTAATGCGATAAAATAAGAGATCCAACAATCCAATATAAACAGCCCAACTTTTCCCCCTTTTACTGCTCGGCCAACTCGAGCAGGATGATGACCATGCTCGACCGAACCCTCTAGAGGTGGTGGACTTGGTTGCGGCATCCACTCGAGCATCAATCCAAAACCGAAAACAAAATGAATACAAGTCGATACGCGAGTTACGAGACAAGCGAGGAAATTGGGGAAAATTTCGGCATGACCTTCCCCCTTTTTCCTCGACTCGACCAGCCTCTTAAAGCGATAAATTGACACATTTTCAAACTTGAAATCACAGTATGTACAACGATTTAAAAATCTAACATGGGGAAACAACCCGATCGGCAAAACTCGCGGAGAAAACCTTGATTTCAAAATCTATGGGGCCGGCCACCCGCCTCCCCTTAACATCTACTCTAACCACTCACCTTGAATTGGATCATGAAGAAATCTTGATGAAACGAGATTCCGATCTCCTCGAGCGTCGTCACGAACTCGGCGTCGACAAGATCTCCTCCTCCTCTCTCTCCCTTTCTCCCTCTTGATGAGCTATGTGCGGCTCTCTCTTTGAGCCGCACAGGTGGCTTGGGTGAGGGGTTTATTCCCCTCATCCAATGACCCATTTGCTCCTCACTTGACTTGACTTCTTCTCGATTCGATCCGAGTTCAATTCGGACTCTGATCCTATCCGCACTCAAGAGTCGAACTCGACTTTAATAAGACATCATAAGCAAGAAAGGAAATAACCATTGAACTAATTCAACTTCATATTTCCATGGGTCGGGTTATACCTTCTACTCGAGGCAATTTTCGCGGCTCGACCTGGCTAACCTCCGATCCGGTGCGCTGCACCATAAAAATAGATTTTTATATTAGGAAATTTTTTCGAGTCTTACAACTCCTCATAGATGTGACTGAGCAATTTAAACTAAGGGCAACCTGGAATACTGTTGTCAAATATAGCCAACATACAAAAGCCAACACTAACAATCTCCCCCTTTGGCTTATTTGGCAAAACTCAAACTGTGAGGGTCAACTTCAGCAAGATAGATAACAACATAGTAGAGCAAAATAACTGTCAAAATATAAACTAATAGTTAAGATAATATTCAATCACAAACACAGTCACCATTAGGGCTGTAAACGAGCTGAGTCGAGCCGAGTACTGGCTCGTTCGAACTCGGCTAGTTTATTTCAAGCCCTATTCGAACTCGGCTCGAACTCGATTAGAGTATTTTAACTTATATTTAAACTCAGTTCATTTGATTTTAAAGTTGTTCGAGCTCGACACGGACTTGATTCGTTAAAGTTAAACGAACAAATAAACGAGTACTAAAACAAACATATAAATGAGCCACTAAACGAATAGGTAAACGAGCCTTGAACGAACACATAAACGAGCAACTAACCGAATAAATAAACGAGTTGTAAACGAATACATAAACGAGTATTAATCGAACACGTAAACGAGCCATAAATGAACAATAAACGAACAAACAACAAACGAACAAACAAATATAAACAACAAAAAACACATTAAGTCATTAACCATAACATGATACCAAATTACCAATCTATCATAATGACAAGCAAGGTTCTAAATAGGATTCTAAATATCAACTACATCTTAATTCGAAAATATTAAAATTACAAGTCTCATACAAATTGAAATTTATGATTCATAATAATTGAGAGCTTGTTTCTTATTGAAAGAAATGCTTCAATTGACATTCTCCATTTCTCCTTCATCAATCCGTGCATGATTATCATCATTCACCTAACAATCAACAAAATTAAAAATTAGTTAAATCAAGTTATAAGTTATGGTACAAATTGAAACAGCTAGGAGATATACACATAAAGCAACATTTAGAGTGTTGAATGGAACTATGAAAATGAATCATTAATAAAACTTGGCTTAGTGTAACTGTACATATAACCTCTTCATATAAACTATAAAAATGAATCATGAATGAAACATCAATATTAAACTATCAGTACTTACAAAAAAAGAAAGGATATAGTTGAATGAAACATCAGTATTATACTATTTACATATAACCTCTTCATATAAACTAAAATGAATCATGAATGAAACATCAATATTAACCTATCAGTACTTACAAAAAAAAGAAAGGATAGAGGATACAACCAAGCAAAAATGTAGATTATAAACACTTGGAAATGCGATGGATGCATGAGATGAGAGGAAGATGAAAATTAATACATGGACAGTCGCAGCCTTGATATTAATCCTAATTGATAAATGCAAGCAACTTGACAAAGCTAGCTTGGTGATTAGTGATTATAATAACTAACCTTGAAATTCCAAAATCCAACTTGTAAAAACCTCTAAGGTAACAAGATAGTTTTGACCTCCTCCTTTTGAATGAAATAAAAGCAACAAAATCATGTTATAAGACAATAAAAATTAAGTAAAATGAATAAATGATATAATCTAAAACATTTAAATTATAAAACTTACTATTGTCTTCTTATGAATTCCATAAAAAGTTTGATACCAATTGCTCCCACAAAGTAACATTTCAATGGTATCTGTTCCCAATGATGAACGATATGAGTCTATTACTCTGCCATAAGCACTAAAAGCTGCCTCAGAAGCCATCGTGCTAATAGAAATTGTTAAGATATCACATGCTATCTTGGATAAAATTTTATACTTAAGTTCATTCGCTCTCCACCATACTAATGCATCAAACAACTCAGGATCTTCTTGGCAAAAATAAATACCATCGTCTAAATAAGTGTCTAACTTGGATTTAACATGAGCAACTGTATCATGAGTCCTCATAAATTGATCAAACATTTGTCTTCCCTTTTGACTACCAAGTTTTCTTTTTGAGAACCTAGAAAGGCTATCACTGCTTCCATCTTGATCACTCTTAGTATTGTTACTTTTATCAACCCCAGTAGCAGAAGCATCAACATATTCTTGATAAATCTCATACAAACTATCACGAACAACTTTTATATATTTGGATGCTTCTACTTTCGAGTAAATAACATCAATTTTTTTTTAACTAATTGCATCTTATTTCGAGGATCAAGAATAGCCGCAATGGAAATTAATAAATTGCAATCACCCCAATACTTATCAAATTTTACCTTCATTTTTCTCGCCATTGCTCTCACACATTCATCATCATCATTTATTTTGTCATTCAAAGCATTCTTTATTTTCCAAAGTTCAGGTAGAAAAAGTTTGCAATTGGATACTATGTACCTAATAAGTTTACAAAAATTAGAATAAATGAGTTTATTAGTAACTAGTAAGTTCACAAAAATTAGAATAAAAAATGCTTATTAAACAAACCAATTACCTAAAATTAATGTGGTAACATCATTGAATATATCTAAAAACGTGCAAACCTTCTTCACTTTATCCCAATCCTCATCACTTGGCAAATACTTGTAGGATGAATCTCGCACTTGGAAGCGTGGAAAGACATTTTGGAACTCTAAAGCACATGAGAGCATCTCATATGTTGCATTCCATCGTGTGCACCAATCTAAAATCAATTTCTTATTAGGTAATTGCAACTGCTTTGCAATACCACTAAACATGTTTAATCGTGAAGGCAAAGCTGAAATATACTCGACACTTTCCCTTATATTAAAAATTGCATCTTGAATCTCAGACAAACCATCTTGCACTAGAATGTTCAAAATGTGAGCACAACATCGAACACGAAAAAAATTTCCATTCAAAGAAAACTTCTTAAACATAGAATGTTATCTTTTAACATTCTCACAGCACTATCATTATAAGAAGCATCGTCCACCGTTATAGTGAACACTTTCTTTCCAAGTTCCCATTCTTGCAAACACTTAAACAATGCATCAGAAATCACAACTCCGGTGCTTCCTATAACATTAATGAAATTGATAATTCTTTTTTGCAACTTCTAGTCCGAGTCCACAAAATGACAAGTTACAACCATATACTGTATATTCTGTCTTGATCTCCAACAATCTATTGTGATACTTACTCTACTGGTTGTCTTTAGTAATGCCATCAACCTCTTCTTCTCCATTTGGTATGAAGTTATGCATTCACCCTTCATTGTTGCACGGGATATTTTCTCATATGTAGGATTGGAAAATTTCATTACCATATTAAACATCTCATACTCAACAAAAAACAAAGGGAAACTCATGCACAAGAACCATATGAGAGATAAGCTCTCTCATCTTAGCTTGATCATATTTCCAAGTTTGAACACTTGCACTCCCTGATTTTGATGGTTGTACAGAAAAATTCAGTTGACCTTTGGCAGAATATTTTCATCTTGGGCAATTATCCAAGTGTCTCTTGTATTGTGTAGTGGTTCCTGTGGCACACTTTTGAAGTTTCACATAACAATGGTTGCATTGCACCTTCTCAGTCCCATTTTGAAGCTTAATAATTGTGAACTCATTCCAAACACCTGATGTCTTTTTTCTCTTCCTTTTCTCAAATTGATTGTCTTCATTTGCATTGTCCTCTGCCAAGTTCACCACTTGATTACCATTATTTGCTTCTATTGTATTTTCAACATCTACCTCCTCATTGGCCATGATTGAATTGATTGATTCAACACTTTGTACTGCAACAGGTGGTCTTGAAGTTGGAGTTGAATTTGCTTGTTCTTCCAATGAGATACTATATGACATAGCTAAAAAATATAACAAAAGTATAACAGTGATAGGATTTGTACAAGTCAAACTAAACATGCTAAATCAAAAGTTATCATTTAACAAAACAATTTAACCATATGCATAATCATATTTAAGTTTGATGTGCGATAACCATGCATATATTGAGCGATTATTTAGCAACATATTACAACAAAGCAAAGATAAAAAATGCTACATAAAATAGCACTCCATAAGAATGATGATATGGCTGCTGCTTTAATAAGAGATCTAACTCGCATACATAATAAAAATCTAGGGGCGGCCCAAGAAATATTGTGGTCTAAGATAAAATTTTTAAATGGGGCATTTTATTTATTCAATAAATTAAATTAATATAATTTTTTATGAAAAAATTATTTTTTAAAATTTTTGAGATGAGTGTTTGAGGAAGTCAAATATTGCTTTTATCTGGACTTGTGAACGACCGATCGTTGGAGGCTTAGTCTCTTGAAGCCAGCGGATATAGAGAAGACGAAGAGTTCGAAGATGGGGCAAAAATTTCATTCGATAATATGCAATTACTTCATACCTGATACATCTAATGGCCACCATTTATCAATTTCGCTGAGGAATAAATTCTTCGGCGGAATTCAATTATCTGACAATTGTCGAATAATATATGTCATTTGTTCGTCTATTTGCATGTTTTAATTTCTCATTTCTCATTGCCTAAAAATTAAAAGTCCTCTAAAAGGGGACTATAACTTGTGAACTAATAAGAAGATTGATTTTTTTTTGCAGAATAAGAAAGTTGAATTGAGTCTATTTAATTCCAACAGATAGAAATTAATTGATTATGCACACAAACTCACCATCGAAAATAATTAGTAACATCTCAAGGGTAATTAATGCAATGCAAACAATAATTAAACCCCAAATTAATTAATTAACCAACCTATATAATATCACACTCATCAAAATTTTGATTCAAAAGCACCCACTTACACTCATTTATATGCAATAACGTTTAATACTTAATCCTCGTGCATGCATCAATTCATATACAAAAGCTGCCCATCCACCTGGGGCCCAAGGCAATGGCCTTATTGGCCTAGTGGATGGGCCGGCCCCGAATAAAATCTCATGAACGCTCGACCACTCATTCTGTTTTATGTACATAACATTATTGTAATATATTATACTTAGTTTTTATTACTAAAGCAACACTAAAGCCTAAAGGCAATGAAGTACATTTTAAATGAACATTTCCAGTGACATTTAACTCGCAAGATAAATAAAACCATCACTAAATTTACTCCACTAAATATAAAAGATATTCTCTATGAACAAGACAGCTTTTGCAGCAATCTCTCTATAACTGAACATATTGATAAATGAGAAACAACAAGCCTTGGACATTAAAAAATCATGCATACAAAAACAACACAAACTGAAATTATGAAATATCATCCTTCCTATTGATATTTCTCAACTGATTGAAATCAGTCTAAATATCAAGAATCAAATTCATGAAATCACATTACAAGGAGAAAGCTTCAGACGGTAAAAAACTCATGAAATCACAAGTTCATATTACCAGGTGAGAGGCGACGACTATGAGTAGGAGCAGATCCGGTGACTCACGAGTAGATTCGGCGAGCGTGCTGAGATGATCCAGTGAGTAGATGCGAGATTAGAGGATTCACGTGGGTGGGGAGGTCGCCGAGATGCTCCGACGAGAGAAGACGCGTGGCCGGCGTGGGTGGGGAGGTCAGATGGCCTGGAGTCGGTGTGTGATGGCAGGGTGAGTGTGAGTGGGTGATTTTAGGGTAAATGGTTTTAGACTTTAGGGTTTAGTAAATGGGTATTGGGTTTGGGTAAATATTAAATTTTAATATTATATTAATTAACTAAGTTATCTATTAGTTAATAATTAATAATTTATAAAAGGTACAAAATATGAATATTTAAATAAGTATTTAAACGGGTTTGTTCACGAATAATAAACAGGTATGTTCACGGACAATAAACGAGTATTTAAATGAGTATGTTCACGAACAATAAACGAGTATTTAAACGAGTATGTTCGCGAACAGTAAACGAACATGTTCGTGAACATAAACAGGTCGAGCTTGATTGTGTTTGAACTCGGCTCATTTATTAAACAAGCCTAGAAATTTGGTTCATACCTGTTCATTTAATAAATAATCGAACATAAACGAGCCCTAAACGAGTATGTTCACAAGCTGTTAACGAGTGTATTGGTTCATTTACAGCTCTAACCACCATCCCTAGGTCACAAACACCATGACAGTCAGAGCAAAAGAATTACAACCAGTCAACATCGACATCAGACATACAACCAAAATCAGTCAAACAAGATAAAGTGTCACTCAGAGAAGTTTAAGGTATCATCCACCATAGAAGGCCAGTTGCAACCATCGAATTCACTCAGAGCTGAACCTACCTTTGATCTCCACCTTTTTGGCCGAATAAGCGAAAGGAGAGGTAAAAGATCACAGTCACTCAGAGCTGTCAGAACTGGACGAAATAGAGATCCTTTTAGAAGTCAGAGATGTAAGACCTCCAGAACCAGCTGTGAAATATTCAATAATCTTCTTCTCAATAGAGATTACCTATAGGTGGAGCCGGGTTAGATCCAAGGACACCTGTGTATTAAACAGGTCATCACGAATAGATTTTTCAATCGTAGATGAAGAAGCCAGATTAAGGTCCATAGCTTTAGATACAAGAGGTGTATTTTCAACAGCAACAAGATCAATATCATTATTTTTTACTTTTTCAAGACTAGCATCAACAGTTTTAACTGCTTCAGATATAGTCCCAACTGGGACTGTCATTGTCAAAAGAACTGTAGAAGACAAAGGAGGACCAGTCTTCATTGAAACTGAGTCAAACTCTTCATCAACAAAATATTAGTATCGAAATCTATTATTTTAGAAGAATTATCATGAGAAATAAAGCCTGATGGAATATTGACATCATCTTTACCCTTCCCCTTAGAAGATAATTTCCCCCCCTCAGGAACAGAAACCCTAGATAGGGATTTGGGGGGTTTAGATGTCATACCTCCACCATTTCTTCTTAGAGGATGGTCAGCAGGTCTTCTCCCCAATTTCTTTCTCAGATTGTGACCTTGAGAACTAGGAGGTGGAGAGATTTTTTCAGGTGGAGGTACAAGAGCAGGTGTTTCAAACTTCTCAGGTGGATTTGAAGACGCCATCTTCTTTTCCAAAGAAGCATACATCTTCCTCACAAAATCTTTCTTTCTAATTTCTCTGCCATCTTTGAATCTTCTGTTTAATAGACGAGAAGCAGTTAAGAGGACGCTTTGATGAGCAAAAACGTCGATTACCACTTGAGAAAATGAGCTGAGTTGCAACGTCAAGAGATCTTAATTAGGACATAATTCCCATAAATTGGGCATTTGAGCCGGTCCTCATAAAAGGAGAGCAATAGCTTTTTAATCCTCTCGCCGAATGTTGAGGGAATCTTCATAAATTTTTTTCTTCAATGAGAAATAAGAGGGGATGAAAATGAATAAAACACCTGCCGAAAATTGAGAGAAAAAATTTTGAGGAAACCCTTCAATGAACAAAAATTGTAGCACAACATGTCGTGTTCCTACTATGATATATCTAAGTTTGAAGTTGGGAGTTTTATTTCCTCTATTCAGCGTCATCCACTAGTAGGGTATATTATGATGTCATATATGCCACTACCAATTTATTTTTCCTTGGTGTATAATGGATATTCTAGGCCTAGTCCTAGAAATGACCTCTTAGAGGTTAACTACAACATGTATAAATTTTATTCACAGCATGTAAAGTTTAGGACATCACTATAATTAATTTACAGCACATGGTTCATAAATTCTAGCAATTTAATCTATAATTTCTATATTTAAATAATTAATTTCAGCGTGGCAATTAAAATTCCAGCATCTACCTAATTATTGTAAAGCATAATTCAAGCATGTATTTCAACAAAAAATTCATAAACATGCACCATAATTTAAACTACACATCCTACATTATATTAATCTCCACATGCATACAATCATAATGATAAACACTCACCATATTTATCATGATAAATACAACCTCAATTTATTTGCCGAGATAAGGAATACATAAACACATTATACCACAAAATAGCAATAAAATTAGGAACCTCCAAGCCATAGCATTATAGCAAATTAACATGATACCTCAACATAGAATCTAAACATAATAATGTCATCTATAAAAATTACAAGCAACATGTTATATTTTTCCTTATCATACTCGGCCGACACCCCCACCCCACCCCATGAGCTACCACATTCAATTCTCAATGATAAAATTCTAGTTTACACCATTCATGTTTAGGAATAAAATATCCTACTACTTCCTCCCCCTACATAATGCGGCCGAACTCCACCCAATGGTTTGACCCTAATTAAGGCCGGCCCCTAAGGGGATTCAAAAACTAGATTTTTGTGAGTGTAGAGTCCTCCTAGATGTTCCTTGGTGAGCATGCATCCTAATCTCATAGATTTACAATTTTCTAAAAAATTAGAATTTGAAGAAAAATTGGGCATGACCTCGCCTCAATTTCATCCAATCGGACAAGAAATCGACGATGAAAACATCACAATTCCATCCAAGGGGGGTGGACCAACACTAGACTTCCCCAACCAAAGATCTATAACCACTCACCTCTAATTGGAAGAGAAGGAAGTCGAGATGACGTGGCTCCGAACTCTGGCGACGAATCCTTGCTCCGGCGCCGCCCCCTTTCTCTCTCTCCCCGTCCTCCTCATTGTGCGTGCTGCTCCTTTTAGTCGTACGATAGCTTGAGTGAGGGTTTTATATCCTTTTTTTTTACCAATAAGTCCCTCTCACTTAAACCCTTTAATTTAACTCTACCTGCATCCAATTTGAGCCTCAATTGAAGCCACAACCCGATTCCAACCCAATAAGAGTCCAACATCCAAAATAAATATAAAACTAAACATTTATAGAGCCATGGAATTCATGAAGTACCTGACTGTGCCGTCTAGTCGTGGCCGTCTCGTAACTCATTACGGCTCGTTCTCGACCTGGCTCGCTGAACCAAACAAAATGAATTTTTAGAAATTCTCGGGTATTACAATCTTCCCCACTTAAAGAAATTTCGTCTTCGAATTTTAGCAAAACAAAAAGACTTACCAAATCCTCAAATAAAGAGGGGTAACGTTCTCTCATGTCCTACTCCACCTCCCAGGTAGCCTCCTGCCTAGAATGGTGCTCTCACCCGACCTTTACCAAGGGGATTTCTTTGGATCTCAGCTTCCTGATCTATCGGTCGAGCACCTCTATAGGTCTCTCATCATATGAGACTGTTGTATCCACCTCAACTCTAGTAGGCTCAATCACGTGGGACTCACCTCAGACAAATCTCTAGCATCGACACATGGAAAACTGGATGAACTCTGTCCATACTAGGGGGTAAGGCCAACTCATATGCCATAGTGCCCCTCAGCTTGAGAATAGGGAATGACCCAATGAACCTAGGGCTCAGCTTCCCCTTCATCCCAAACTGCACGACCCCTTTCATAGTGGAAACCTTTAGGAACACTATGTCCCCCTCAACAAACTCTACCTCTCTGGCATTTCCATCTGCATACATCTTCTGGTGGCTCCGAGCTGTCAACAATCTTTCCTTAACTTGCTTTACCTTCTCTACTACCTCCTCGACCAGGTTGGGTCCCACCATGAGGGACTCCCCTACCTCAAACCACCCTACAGGCGATCCGCACCGCCACCCATAAAGTGTCTCAAAGGGATCCATCCCAATACTACTCTGGTAGCTGTTATTGTATGCAAACTCAATCAGGCTTAAGTGTCTGTCCCAACCGTCATCCAGGTCTAACACAGGCCCTCAGCATATCATCCAATGTCTGAATAGTCCACTCTAACCGACCATCGGTCTGCGGGTGAAACGCAGTGCTGAACCGCACTTGTGTATCTAGGGTCTCTTGGAAATACTACCAAAATTGAGCCGTGAAATGGGTACTCCAATCTGAGATGATCATAACAGGGATACCGTGATACGCCACAATCTGGTCCAGAAATAATCTAGCATAATGCTCGGTTGAAAAGGTCATCTTGATCGATATGAAATGTGCCGTCTTAGTCAGACGATCAACCACGACCCAAATAGAGTCATTGCCCTTCCCAAACATCGGTAGCCCTATCACGAAGTCCATGGTTATCTTCTCCCATTTCCACTCAAGTTCCTCTAAGTTCTGGAGCAACCCTGTAGGCTTTACGTGTTCGACCTTCACCCGTTGACAACCAAACAGTTAGACACAAATTCGGCCACCTCTCTCTTCATCCCTTTCCACTAGTAATTTTGCCTCAAATCATGGTACATTTTCGTGGCCCCCAGGTGCATCGTGTATATGGAAGGGTGGGCCATCTCTAGTACCTGCCTATGAACCTCTGTCATGTCAGGCACCACTATCCTGTTCTTGAACCTCAAGACATCCTCGGAGTCGATTCCATAACCATCATCAGCGTCGCCTCTCCTGACCAGATCCTTAGTCAAAGCACAAAAGGCATCCTCCTCTTGCGGCGTCTGTAGCATGTCCATTAGCGTGGATTGCACTCGCAAGTGCGCTACCAGGACCCAAAGTCAGTCACTGTCAGGACTGCCCCGGTGTCTAAAGACACGACCAAATCAGGTGCCAATGGTCTTCTTCTGACTGCCAAGTGTGCCAAACTACCCATTGATTTCTTGCTCAAGGTATTAGCCACCATATTTGCCTTCCCAGGATCATACAAAATGGTGCAGTCATAGTCTTTCAGGGGCTCAAGCCACCTCCTCTGCCTCAGATTTAGCTCCTTATGGGTAAGCAAGTACTAGACGCTCTTGTGATCAGTGTATATCTCACAAGCCTCGCCATAAAGGTAATGACGCCACAGCTTCAGTGCAAAAACCACTACTGCCAACTCTAGGCCATGCGCCAGATAGTTCTTCTCATGAACTTTCAACTGACGACATGCATAAGCTATCACCCCGCCAAACTGCATCAGGACACACCCCAAGCTGACCCGAGAGGCATCACAGTAAACCACAAATCCTCCTAAGACCGAGGGTACAACTAAGACTGGTATCGACGTCATGCAGTCCTTGAGCTTCTGAAAGCTCTCATCGCACTTGTCGTCCTACACGAACTTGACCTTCTTCTGAGTCAGGCGAGTCAATGGTGCCACAATCTTGGAAAAGTTTTCCACAAACTTTTTGTAATAATCGACCAACCTCATGAAGCTACAGATCTCTGTCACGCTAGTTGGCCGCCTCCAGTTGTGGACTGCCTCAACTTTTGCGGGGTCGACTCTCATCCCTTCTCTTGACACCACATGGCCTAGAAACCCCACTCTCTCCAACTAGAACTCGCATTTGGAGAATTTGGCATATAGCCGATGCTCCCTGAGGGTCTACAGAACCATCCTCAAATGCTCTAAGTGCTCATCCCTGCTCGTATAATAAATCAAAACGTCGTCAATGAAAGCAATCACAAATCTATCCAGGTTCTCCTTGAACACTCGGCTCATCAGGTCCATGAAGGCTGCTGGGGTGTTCGTCAGCCCGAAAGACATGACCAAGAACTCAAAGTGGCCATATCTTGACCTGGAAGCAGTCTTGGGCACATCATAATCCCGGATTCTCAGCTGATGGTATCCGGACCTCTGATCAATCTTCGAAAACCACTGCGCCCCCTGGAGCTGATCAAACAGGTCATCAATCCTAGGCAGCGGGTAACGATTCTTCACCGTCGCCTTATTAAACCACTGGTAATAAATGCACATGCCCATAGACCCATCCTTCTTTTTCATAAAGAGCATCGGAGCGCCCCAAGGTGAAACACTCAGGCGTATGAAGCCTGTGCAGGTGGCCTCTCTGAACCATTGGTCCACAGTCCCTTGCCTTGTGCCTGACTCCTTTGAGCCACAGAACCCATCGATACTGGCGCCTTTCCTCTGGACTACTCAGGTTGTTGACCGCACTTGTCCAGACAGTCCCTCTTGATATGCCCAACCTGTCTGCACCCAAAACATATGATGCTATGACCATAACACTCTCCCCGATGCCTCCTGCCACAACTGCCACACTGTGGCGCCTCAGGTCTCTGCGGTGCACCTACTGAAGTAGCCGGCCGAGTCGCCCTCGACTCGGGGCTCATGCGGCCACTAGAACTGTTGTGCCCTCTACTAGACTGATGATCTACCTTCACGATGGTTCCCTCAGAGTGAGCCGATGACCCCCTGAGTGCTGGGGCCGGATTGTTCTTCGAGGGTCTGTCATGCCTCTCGAATGACACCAAAGCCTCCTTCCGGAGCGCCTCATCCACCACCCGAGCAAATGTAGTGTCCTCAGTGTAATGAATAAGTCTACTGATCTGTGCTCTTAGCCCCTCGACGAACCTCTTGACCCTAGCGATCTCAGTAGCCACTAAGGTAGGGTGGTACTTCGAGAGCCGGGTGAACTCCATCTCATAGTCCGACACCATCATGCTGCACGTTTGATGCAGCATCTCGAACTCTCTCACACGCTTATCGCGGATGCTCATCGGCAAATATCGCTCCACCATGGCAGCCTTGAACTCTTCCCACGTAGGGGGTGGTGCGCCTGCCACCCTACAACTCCTCCAGGTATGAAGCCAATCCTTAGTCGGTCCCCTCAACTGCAGCCCGATCATACGAGCAGTCGCCTCAAATGAACACCCGAGCTCCACACATAGCTCATAGCAATCACCAAGGAATCCAGCGACCTCCACTTGTTGATTTGTCCCATTGAACTTGCCGGGAACTTTGACCATCGGCACCACTAGCTCAGACACCTCCGGTACCACAGGTGCCATCTGTACTGGTTGTGACTGCAGCTGTCTCAGCTCTTGCTCTCTATGAAGTGCCTCAATAGGGTCCTGCCCCACTTCCTCATGTGTTTGCGGTACTCCACCATGCATGGCCTCGGCCCTGTCGCTCCATGAAATTGCTACCACTGCGGCTCAGCGCTGCGTTAAAAGGCTCCATCCCACTAGCATTTATAAGAAAAAACATTATCAACAACAAGGAAATTATTCATAACTTTTAAAGCTACTAACCACATGACGCACTGAGGTGCAAACTTGCTGCCTGATCTCGTAACACAACCGCACCGTATGTTGACATGCTAGCTATGCCCGATACGGTACTCAAACTCTAAGCCATAGTCAGACCGAACAACTTGCTCTGATACCAATTTTTCAAGCCCGACTCAGGGTCACGTGACTGGCCAGGGTAGGTTTAATTACCCCGAAGCCTAACTCATGCATACAACCACACAGATTTATGATAAATGATGAATGTCATAAAATTAAGTGAGTGCTAAGCTAAATGTAAATATTTTAATCAAATGAAAATATAGACTCCAACAATCACAGCTAAACATCCCTATGCATTAAAGAAATAACCAACAACTCGACTATAACTCCCTAAACTAGTCTACTATGAGATCATCGGTGTCGTTTGCTCCTCCAGCTATGCCACGTCCACTAGCCATACCTCACTAGTTAGGATCTATAAAACAAAATCCCAGTATATAAATAACATGAGTCCAAAAGGAACTCAGTGAGTGGTTCTACCGAACCTCCACCAAAATCCCAGTATATAAATAACATAAGTAGTTTAAACATTGTATTAGAGATTTGATATCAAACATGGCCAATCAGCCATCTTGCAAGAGCATGAATATTCAGTCATAACTGGCCTATCATAAAATATATATAAGATTCGGCCACCATGGCGCCTAGCAGTGTATAGTCTCTAGACCACAGTTAGCCTATACATCATGCATAACAACTGGCCTACTGGCCCACCTACATAAAGGAATACACTTGGCCCAAACAAGCTACATCACATAAATGCAATTCGGCATTGACCAGCCGTGCATCATAAATCATAAGCAACCTCGACCAGCCGCAATAATGTGATCAAATCTCTATCTCGACCAGTTGGATGATCATGAGTTATTCTCGACCTCGACCAGTTGGATACCCATGCACATTCTTCGACCTCGACCAATCGTATGTGCAATAATTGGCCTCGACCAGCCGTACAATCACAATACACATCACACATCACATATTTCCTACTCATTCCAAACCCAGGTATGCGCCTGCTCCTAGCCCCTTTCCAGGCTCTCCCAGTCAAACCTTAGAGTGCTACTCTTCTTCGTTGGGTGCAAATTTAGACTAACGTATTTGTAGCAATATACTTTATAATTTCTTCATTTAAATAATTAATTTTAGCATGGCAATTAAAACTCCAGTATCTACCTAGTTATGGTAGAGCCTAGTTCAAGCATGCATTTCATAAACATGCACCATAATTTAAACTACACATCCTACATCATATTAATCTCTACATGCATACAATCATAATGATAAACACTCACCATATTTATCATGATAAATACAACCTAAATTTATTTGCCGAGATTAGAAATGCATAAAAACCTCCAAGCCATAACAATATAGAAAATTAACATGAAACCGCAACATAGAATCTAAACATAATAATGTAATCTATAAAAATTACAAGCAACATAGTATATTTTCCCTTATCATACTCGGCCGAACCCCCCCCCCCCCCCCCCTATAAACTTTCATTTGGGGTGCATGGCCGATCCCCCCCATTCAATTCTCAATGATAAAATTCTAGTTTACACCATTCATGTTTAGGAATAAAATTTCCTATTACTTCCTCCCCCTACATCATGCGGCTGAACCCTACCCAAGGATTTTACCCTAATTAAGGCCGGCCCCTAAGGGGATTCAAAAACTAGATTTTTGTGAGGGTAGAGTCCTCCTAGATGTTCCTTAGGTGAGCATGCATCCTAATCTCATAGATTTACAATTTTCTACAAGTTTAGAATTTAAAGAAAAATTGGGCATGACCTCTTCTCAATTTCATCAAAACGGACAAGAAATCGACGACGAAAATATCACAATTCCATCCAAGGGTGTTCGGCCAACACTAGAAGGAAGTCAAGATGACGTGGCTCCGAACTCCTGCGACGAATCCTTGCTCTAGCGCCACCCCCTTTCTCTCTCTCTATCCTCGCCCTCCTTGCTGTGCTTGCGGCTCCTTTGATCCGTACGACGATTTGAGTGAGTGATTTATATTTTTTTTTACCAATAAGCCCCTCTCACTTAAACCCTTTAATTTAAATCTACCCGCATCCAAATTGAGCCTCAATTGAACCCGCAACCTGATTCCAACCCAAGAAGAGTCCAACATCGAAATTAAATATAAAAATACACATTCATAGAGCCATGCAATTCATGAAGTACCCGACCGTACCTTCTAGTTGTGGTGGTCTCGCGTCTTGTCTCGGCTCGTCCCCAAAATGGTTCGTTGAACCGAACAAAATAATTTTTAGAAATTCTCGAGTATTACAAATACAAGAGGGAGAATATCGAATCCAAGAGAAAATAGGAAAGAAAAAACGAAAATAAAAAGCGGCCATACAACCAGACAACTAACAACCCCTCAAGGGTCATGGAGGAAAGGGAAAAGATGTACTGCTTCAGAAGCAAGGTCAGTGTGTGACCTACTGGTGTTGTCAAAAAGACAAAAACCCTTAAGTTTCGATCATGCCATATCTTGGATATCTAGATCATCACCAAACGAAAACATTTACGGTCAAACTTGGGAGCAACCCGAGGAATCCAATCCCAAGGCTTGAAATTAGATGGGAAATAGGAGATCATTAGGAGTTGAAGGAGGATCGTCCAGCCGACCCGAGTGAAAGAGCATTCCTTGAAAATGTGAAAATGGGACTCAAGTAGGGGAGCTACAAAGTGGGCAGCATAATAAAGACTTATCGGCTATGTTTTCTATCATGCTCTTATCTAACTGAATTTTATATTACAAAATAAATGAGGTCTTCTTAAACACTTGAGGCATATTTCTAAGAAAATTGAGCTTGCCATTGAGTGATTTCTTTTTCCAATCCTTTATAACCCTAGTTTGAGTTTGATTGAGCCATTCCACCTATGATTGAAGCCTTGTTCTTGCAAAACTTATCATCATAAGATATTAAGGGAGCTATTTAATTAGGAGGTTGTGGAGACGTCTTTTTTGTGCTTATTTGTTATTTATTCTTTGTTTGTAACTGATTGAGATATAGGTCTTATTTAAGTGATGGTCTTGTCAACTAGGCATGATCTTATGTGTATTTTTCTCCTTGTAGTTCGCATGGATAGAGCGAGAAAGCCTCAATCTAAATTCCTTACGGAGGAGCTGTGGACATTTATTTGGGGGACGTTTGGTTGCCCGCAAGTGCAAGTACTGCAACTCTAGTTGTAGTATTTAGATAACAAATTTATTTAGTTGGTTGTAAAAGCATTTTGCAGCATTTACTAGTTGCAACTTGTATTTCTAATATCATTTGCGGACCGCAAATAGAATTGCAGCCCAAAAAACTCGCAATATAAGATTGCATGCTGCAAAGGCAATAATTTAAGTATTGAAAAATATTTAATTTTGGTGACTTAGAGTCGTCGGATGAAGACGAGATAAATATCAAAGTTGTAGGTTTTGCGCGCTGAACGGGATGGAAGGTTTTTGACTTAGATCTGAATGCGATGATAAATATCAGCCTGAAAAAATTCGTGCCCGGCCCTGTCCGAAAAAATTCATGACAAGCCCGATCCGAAAAAATTTGTGCCCGACTCGGCCAAAAAAAAATTGATGCCTAGCCCGACCCAATAAAATTCGTGCATGGCCCGACTTGGCCCGACTCGAAAAAATTCGTGCTCGGACCGGCCTAGCTCGAAAAAATTCATGCCCGACCCAGCCCAAAAAAATATGTGCCCGGCTTGGCCGAAAAAAATTCGTGCCCAGTCCGACCCGAAAAACTTCGTGCCCGACCTGACCCAAAAAAATTTGTGCACGGCGCGGCCCGCTTCGGCCCGACCCGAAATAATTCGTGCCCAACCCGGCCTAAAAAAATTCCTCCCCGTCTCGGTTCAGCCCAAAAAAATTCGTGCCCGACCTAGCCCTACCCGAAAAAGTTCATGCACGCTCGGCCCATCCCGGTCCAACTAGAAAAAATTTGTGCCCGATCCGACCCGAAAAAATTCCTGCCCAGCTCGGCCTAACCCAAAAAAATTCGTGCTCGGCATGGTCCAAAAAAATTAGTGCCCAACCCGGCCCGAAAAAATTCGTAAGATGCAAGTTGCGAGTTGCAAGTGTAATTGCAACTTCCATTTGCGGCCAACCAAACGCTTGCAAATAGAAGTTGCAACTCTACTTGCGGCAACCAAACGGTAGGCTGCAAAATCTATTTGCAGGCATTTGTTTTTGCATGCAAATAGATTTTGCAGCATTTGTATTTGCGGGCAACCAAACGCCCCCTTAATGGGTTTGTGTGAAATCCTAAGTAGCTAGTGTTCTTAAGTAATAGATAAAGCTGGGTTGAAACCGAACACTTATAAACATTTTTTCTCTGCATTGCTTCATTGTGTCATTCTTACTTGAGTACTTAATTACTTGCTTATCTTTGTCAATTGATGAGATTGTTTGAATTGATTATTGTCGTATACCTATACTTAGCATTTTTAAATGGGAAAATTAATAAAAATATCCTGAACTATTCAGTTTTTAATAAATTTGACCCATACTTTTATTTGTAACAAATTTATACTCGAACTTTTATTTTTCTATCAATTATATACTTTCGTTAACTAGGTATTAAAATAGCCATTATATGCTGACGTGGACTGTACAGTCAGCATAAGAAAATAAATTTTTAATCAAATTTGTCTTGTCATCAAATTTTTTAATAAATGAATATCAACGGTATATTTGATGACGAGGCAAATTTGATTAAAAAAATCATTTTTTTATGTTGATTGTGTAGTCCACGTCATCATATAATGACTATTTTAACACTCAGCTAACGGGAGTATACAATTATTACAAAGATGAATGTTTGAGTATAAATTTGTTACAAATAAAAGTATGAGACAAATTTGTTAAAAACTCACTAGTTAATGACATTTTCATTAATTTTTCCTTTTTAAATTGATATCATTTTTATTATTTGCTCACACATATTATGTATTCCCCTATATTGTGTCAAAACACCTTAAGGGTTCGTTTGTTTCGTTAAAGAACAGAGGACTGGACTGGATTTCGGTTCTTATCCTCCGTTTGTTTTGCAAAAACGAAGAGAGACGAGATTTTAAATCCTATTCAGGACAAGATTTTAAGCCCTTTTGGTATACCGAGAAAATTCTCGGTACACCAAAATAGGGCGGAGGACTTTGAGGCGAAAAGACCTCATTGCCCTCGACTAAACACGGGTGTCCCGCCTCCTCTCTCCGATCTTGCCTCTTGCTCCCCGATCTAGCCTCCTCTCCCTCGACCAAATGGACGAGACTTCTTCTCCCCTCCTCCCACCCACCCCTCACCTCCGCAGCCGTGGCAACTCAGTCCCGCCTCACTCTGGTGAGGTGGTTAGAGGTCTCGGGAGCACCCGCCTCTGCTGCTACTGGAGCTCGGAGAGGCAGGGCTGAGATGGGCCAGGGTCTGAGCTGTGCTAGCTCGAGCTACGCATGACTTCTTCGCTGCAGTTCAATCCGACGACTTGCAAGCGATGGATTTTTCCCTGCGGGGTTCTCCCAAATGTGTTCCAAGCTCTCATGGGGTTCTCCCGCGTGTTCCTGCAGGATTTGGATGGTATTACGAGTTTAGTGGAGATTGTAACGAGCTTCTCAGGAAGTGTTTCACAGTGAACATATTATTACAATAATGCATAATGTAACCAGAACATCAGTTCTGTGATCACTCAATATGGTTCTACAATAGCTTCTTTCTCAAGATAAATTAGGTTGGGTTCTGAGTAAACTTCTAGTTTATGGTGTCAAAAACTTCCAGGTATAATGTTTCTAAATTAGAATTTACAATATTAGGAATTTTGGTTGCCCTTGATGCTAGTGCAGGAATTATATCTTCAATAATTTTAATATTTAGAATTTATATAAAATTTCAAAATATATAATATTCAATTTGGTCATAAAAAATAAAAAAATAATAGAATTTAGATATTTTAATGGGAATTTTCATCGCGAATGTAATGAACATTATGGTCTAGTTTATTGTGCATTTTAAGACTTTTTATTGTATTAAAATATTTGATACTATGTATTAAGAAATTTTAAGACTATTTTATGCATGAAGACTTTCATGTATAAAATTGAATTTGAGCATTAAAAATATGCAAGGGTATTTTGGTCATTTTATCCTGTGCAGGACTGTGTTATAGCGAAATAAATGCAAGATGAGACTCGATATCATGTCTTGTTCTTAACGAAACAAACATGGTATAGCTGCTATCCTCGGACACCTGGTGTTCTATCCTTGTCCCCTTTTGCTGTCTTGTGACGGGTAGTTTGCCAACCAAACGGGCCCTAAGGGTCCGTTTGTTTCGTTAAAAAACAAAGGATTGGACAGGATTTCGACTCTTGTCCTCCGTTTATTTTGCAAAAATCAAGAGAGAGAATTTTAAATCCTGTTCGGGATAGGATTTTGAGCCCTTTTGGTGTACCGAGAAAATTATTGGTACACCAAAATAGGGCGGAGGACTTTGAGGCGAAAAGACCTCATTGCCCTCAACTAAACATGGGTGTCTCGCCTCCTCTCTCCGATCTCGCCTCTCTCTCTTCGGTCTTGAAAGAAATAATATCCTTGAGCCAATCACATGTTAATGTGTAGGGAACTATTTTTGGTTAATGAATAACATGAGGTGACTTTTCATCATATGCTGCATCTATATTACATTGTGATGAACCCCATGAACCTGGGCAATTGATTCCAAGGCCATGATGAGATCATGCCAGTGAGACTTGGAATCCAGATGCCCCTATTCTAAATGTTCCTAGTCGTAGGATCACCAATTAGGGGATCGATGATTCGGGATAGACTGGTGCACTTGGTACATGCATTATACGATAAGGGTTAGATGGTCTCATAGTTACCTATGAGCCATCATTAATATACAAGTGCAGGTGCTCATTAGAGAATGAGTTCACTAAACAGACCTACACGAGGAACACATAATGGAATCCTTACATGAGTGTCAATAGGATGTTCCTCAAGTGATAGTAGGTGCAAGCAGTCCTTGGACCTGAGGTTGTCAAGGTTACCTTGTGAGTGACGACCCATTGCTTTGGTTCTATTCCTGCGTGGCCCTTAGCGTCATGTTTTGTGTATTATTGGGCATGGGAAACCATTCATGGAGGTAAGTGAGCAACCAACATGGAATCGATTAGTGAGAGGAGATAATGCCCTATGTGTCCTTGCAAGTGTCGACTCGGGAATCTCTAGCCAGAGTAGACATGAAAGTCAGGAGGATGTTTCTGACATTTCATAATTGAGACGACATCTTGGCGGGTGGAATACATATGAATCAGTATTAGGGTTTGACACTTCTTCCGTACCCTAGCCAACTTTGGGACGTTGTAACCAAGGGACTTAGTTGCACGGTAACTAATCACCGAAGGGCGTTCGATCCCTGTAGATTGAACCTCACACTATCCGGGTAGTCATGACACGTTGCTAGACGTCAATCTTGACTTATGAGTGGAGTCTCTCACAACCACACTAGAGGGGTTTAGTGGTGGCTCGTAAGATTCGAATAGAAGTCGTTATATCGGATCCGACTCCCTGTTATGCACACAACTCACTACTAGCTTAGTGTTGGGTCCAATGGGTCACACATAACAAGCTAACCTCGTTATAGACCTTATGAGATAAAGTCCGAATGCGACACTATATGTCTACTACATTGACATGCTGCAAGTCGATCACGGATCTTGTTTACGGACATGATAGGAAAGATGTTTTATATAGGAACGAATACGCGAGGAAGGAGTTCCTCGGTAACCCTAATTTGTAGGGCATCCCTAAATTGTAGGGATTGACACATGTTAAATCTGACTCAATAAGAATTTAATTTGTAGAGATAAATTAAAGTTTATATTTAGTTGGATTTAATTAATTATAAATCCATTACATATAAATTATTATTTTGGAGGCAAACCCCATAATTTTGAATTTCGGAGAGAGGATTTAAAAGAGGGGGGTACTCCCCTTATAAATAGATGGCCTAACCTCCTTCAAGGGAGTTAGCAAATTGGTTAGTCATCTTGGAGATGGTTTAGGATTGGATTCTTGAGAGGCTTCTTGAAGAGAAAGACTCCAAAGAGTTCCTCTTGATCTCCATGGGTGGCTGGCATCAAGTTACTCCTTCCCGGGTTTGTGAAGCCGAATTGAAGGTCTCTTCCTCTTGGGTGTGTCATCTCCTTCATCTTCTTGGAGGAGTCCAAGATGGACAGCGAGGTGTTCTTTCATCTTCCTCCTTGTTCCATGGTTTTCTCATCCCCTCTTCCTCCCTTTTGGTGCTCGGTTCTTGGTGGAAGGGCCGTCTTCACCTTGGTGCGTTTTGGGGTCGAGATTGCCTCTCCGTTGACCAACAACGAGTCTTGGTGTTCGCTACCCCCTTGGTTGCGAGGCGATTGGTGTGGACCTTCCTTGGAGGACGTGCGCGTGGATGTCTTGAAACGAGGATAGGAGCAGCCATATCATTCATAGTATAAGGTATATCTTCTCCTTCTACTCGTAGATTGAATTCCTTAAAGATTGCTAAAGTTGATCGCTATTTTCGGGATGGTTTGAATTTTTAAATCATTTTTTTCGCTATGCTTCTTCTTCCCATCCCAACAAATCTTGCCTCCTCTCCCTCGACCAAACGGGTGAGACTTCTTCTCCCCTCCTCCCACTAACCCCTTGCCTCCGTAGCCGCGGTGACTCAGCCTCGCCTCACTCCAGTGGGGTGGTCGGAGGTCTCTGGAGCACCCACCTCTGCTGCCACCGGAACTCGGAGAGGCAGGGTAGAGATGGACCAGGGTCTGAGCTATGCCATCTCGAGCTATGAGCATGACTTCTTCGCTGTAGTTCAATCCGACGACTTGCAGGCGGTGGATTTTTCCCTGCGGGGTTCTCCCAAATGTGTTCCAAGCTCTCATGGGGTTCTCCCACGTGTTCCTGCAGGATTTGGATGGTATTACGAGTTTAGTGGAGATTGTAACGAGCTTCTCAGGAAGTGTTTCACAGTGAACATATTATTACAATAATGCGTAATGTAACCAGAACTTCAGTTCTGTGATCACTCAATATGGTTCTACAATAACTTCATTCTCAGGATAAATTAGGTTGGGTTCTGAGTAAATGTAATGCCCAAAAATCTTATATCAATATTTTATTCTTAAACAGGGGACCATGGGCCCGAGTTAGCGCAGATTGGCGGGAAGCTCCGAGATTAGACCCGAGTAGGCTTTTTAACAAGAAAAAAATTAAGAAAATTCTATTTAATTTATCTATGTGATTTATCATTCTAGGATGATAGAGGGTCTCAAGAAGAATTTAGTGGTTCAATCGGAACTCGAATCAGAGTTAGAACGGGTTGGATTTGGGTTGTTTAAGTTAGATAACTAAAGTTGGGGCATTTTGGTTATTTGGAGCCAAACAGGGTCCATAGAAAAAGACCAAGTGGTGCATGGCTACAGGTTTATCCACATGCCACCCTAGGAGGAGAGAGGGAGGAGGTGCTGCCCCTTTGGTGAAGAGGAGAAGACGATTCGAGGCCGGAATTTGCGAGTTCGTCAGCGTCGATGGGAGGAGGATTCCTACCATCTTCTTTCCTCTCATTTTCCCCAAAAAGGGTGAGTGGATTTGTGAATTTTTAGCTCATTTTCATCGTATCATTTTGAAGATTTATGTCGAGAGTTTTGTAATCGACGTAGTGTTTTCGTCGGATCGAACTTTGGGGGTGTTCTTGGTTGTGCAACCCATGCTGTGATGCCCCCCTTCTTGGCTGAATTCTTGATGGTTTCTTGATGAATTCTTGTGGGTTGTTGAGGGATCTTGCTCTTGTTTGGAGTCTTGAAGAAAGATTGAATTTTGGGGATGAACTACGTGTGCCGCCCCCTTCCCTTAGGGATTTTGGGACCCTAGGGTGGCCGACCACCCAAAGATCCAATTTTTATGATTCCTAACAGGTTTTTGCATCTAGGAATTAAACTTTAGTGCTTGAATAAATTAGTCCTAATGATTTACAAGTTGTAGGAAACTACACCTACAGATTTAGGACCTTAGAGACACTAGAAACCCTAAACTAAATCTCGAAAGGGCCGACCTTGAGTTTCCTAGAGGGGCCGAACCCTCCCTACCCCTAGAGTACTCGGGTGAGAAGGTAGGCCGAATCTAAGGTACTCAGTTAGGGTCCTTAAGGACGAGTTTACTTGTGTAGGATCGCTAGGATTCGATACCTTGTTTTTAGGGCAGCTTGTGTATGCTTTGTGTTCACTTTTTGTTATGCTTTTGGACATGATATGCTACTGTTATACGCTGTGATTTTGTGTTAAGCATACATATATGGCTTGCGTGGTTGTGATTTATAACAGGTGGATGCGGAGATTGAGGTATGCCCTAGACATACCCTTTACTACTTGTTATTAGCATAAGTTGTTATGTTATACATACTTGTATGCGTGGTGTTGTGATGTACTTATTGCATTTCCTGGAATGCTCGTTGGTGAGGGGAGGGTATGTTGTAGAAAATCCGACACTAGAAGGGGGGGTTGAATAGTGTCTGTCCCCTTATTCTTATATTTTTCTTTTTTTCTCAATTTTAACTTCACTTAGGTGCAAGTGTTTCTTGACAATAGATGTGATCAAATATTAATAATAATGATAGGCAATCAAGAAAGTAATGCAGACAAGATTAATTATAGTGGTTTGGCCAACTGCCTACTCCCCTACCTTGGCTCCTTACCAAGGATTTCTAACCACTACTTTATAGAGTTTGTGTTTCCCTTTGAATACAATGAGGACACTCTTCTCACCACTCTGAGAACCCCTCAATCATATTCACCTAGGCAAAACACAATCCTATAAAGCTTTTCCTAAGTGTTTTCCTAGCACACCTAGCAGCTATTACAAATGGAAAACAAGTTTGAAATAAACTTCAAATACAATGGAAAGATCTTAAGAATTTAAAGATGAACCAATGTTCCTTTCCCAAGGCTTCAAGCCTCCAATTTGCAGGAAGATGACTCTTTGAGTTGCAGTAGAGTTGAGGGAAGAAGGGAAGCAAGCGCTCGAAGAAAGTTGTCGACGGAAGCAAAGGGCGCGTAGCAATTCAATCTTTATGAAGGCTCAAATCACTTCTTTTATGCTCAATGAAATCTCCAAGAAGGTTTAAAGAAGTTAGGTGTGGGGTATTTATAACCCCTCACCCGAACGGAATGTTCAACGGGCGAAAAAATAGCCATTGACGTCGTTCGATCGCTTTGTCGGTCGATCGCCGGTCGACTGACTAATCGACCGCCAATACGACCGCTGGCTTATGTGAGTGCTCGGTCGACCGAATGTCGCAAATCTATCGATCCCACATTCGGTCGACCGAATCAGTGGAGCTAGGGTCGCGTGACTTGTGATCTCTAATACGGTCGACCGACTTAGCCCCTCTGTGATTTCTTCACCAACTTTGGTCGACCGACAAGTCGACTGAATGGCTACTGCCACTTCTTCGCATCATTCGGTCGACCGGCTGGTCGACCTAACTGGCTGCTACCAAGGATACTACCTTGTTCGATCGACCGAATTGGCTGCTGCCAAGGATACTGCCTTGTTCGATCGACCGACCGGTCTACTGAACTCAGGCTGAGGCTGATTTCTACTTGAATTTTTTACATGCCTTTTTTATGGATTTAGTTACCAAGTTCTAACTTGGATAACTTTACAATTAGGCTTGGGATAAGATCGTCCTAGGGGTATATTACAAGATATCTATTTGATTTATGCCCGAGCCTTTGTTTGACGTTTTCTTCTTCCGTTTCTTTGACGGTCTTTTCTTTCGATTCGTTTGAACGAACTTGGCATGCTTTTGGCAACCTCAACCTGAACTCAAAACTTCACATATGGATTAAGTACTTATTTGTTATCATCAAAATAAAGATCGAGGCTTAAGAGAGACCCTTAAGCCAACAATCTCCCCGTTTTTGATTATGACAAACATAGCAAGGAATTTTAAGAAAGCATATGCATATTTTTTGTGAGTTTGAGTTAAGGCATGCATGAGTCTAAGGTATACAAGATATAAAACTCAACACATGCATACAAATACTTATAATTCAACCTATGCTCCCCCTATCAATGTGCATATCATTCATTTGAATACTATAACTTTTGTAACCCCCCCTAAGTATATAACTCACCCTAACTATATGCATAGTAAAAACCAAGTGTGACATTACTTTTTCTCCCTCTTTTGACATCAATCAAAAAGGGTAAGAATTAAAGTACAATTAATGAGTTTCATCATAAAAACCAAGAAAGCCATAAAACCAAGTATCATCTACCACTATAGTCCTTCCCATTAATGTAAGCCTATAGAAGGCCAACACCAATAGGTCGCAAAGCCCCACTACAGAGTAATACATAAGTGTGATGATACTTTCTAGAATGCAAGTTTTGAAACACATATACATTTTGAACAAAAACATTTTAATTACTAGGAAAATTACAAATTCCTAATTGCATCCTTAAATTTGTAAAGCTTTCTTTGACCAAGGATTTTGTAAATATATCGGCAAGTTGTTTATCGGTGGATACAAATTCTACCGATATATTTCCCTTAGTCACATTATCCCTAAGAAAATGATGTCTTAAGTCAATATGCTTGGTTCTAGAGTGTAAAATAGGGTTCTTTGTTAAGTTTATTGCACTAGTGTTATCACAATGAATAGGTATGCAAGAATACTCAAGTCCATAGTCTAAAAGGGTTTGTTTCATCCAAAGGACTTGTGCGCAACAACTAGCCGCAGCGATATATTTTGCTTCGGTAGTTGAAAGTGAAACTGAGTTTTGTTTCTTTGAGAACCAAGAAACAAGACTCGCTCCCAAGAATTGACAACACCCACTAGTGCTTTTTCTATCTACTTTACACCCAGCAAAATTCGCATCCGAAAAACCGATTAAATCAAATGATGTATGACATGGATACCATAGTCCTAAGTCAATCATGCCCTTTAAATATCTCAATATGCATTTTACCGCACTTAAATGAGAAATTTTAGGGCAAGATTGAAACCTAGCACATACACATACACTAAACATGATATTGGGTCTACTTGCGGTTAAGTAAAGAAGACGACCAATCATACCTCGATATCGTTTTTCATCAACTTTAATGCCCTCTTCATCTTTGTCAAGCTTGATGAATGCGCTCATAGGTGTAGAAGCTATCTTGGCTTCATTCATCCCAAACATTTTGATGAGTTCCTTTGTGTACTTGGCTTGATTGATGAAGATTCATTTGTTGGTTTGCTTGATTTGGAGACCAAGCATGAAGGAGAACTCCCCCATCATGCTCATCTCAAACTCATCTTGCATACATTTAGCAAACCACTTACAAAGCATTTCATTAGTAGCACCAAAAATTATGTCATCAACATAAATTTGAACTAATAACATATCATTTTCATGATGCTTAATAAAAAGTGATACATCAGCTTTTCCAACACTAAAACCTTGTGCAATTAAAAATATTGAAAGTCTTTCATACCAAGCCCTAGGGGCTTGTTTTAAACCATATAATGCCTTTTTAAGTTTGAAAACATGGTTTGGAAACTCAAAACTTTCAAAACCGGGGGTTGTTCAATATAGACTTCTTCATTAATGAAACCATTCAAAAATGCACTTTTTACATCCATTTGAAAAAGTTTAAAACCCTTAAAGCTAGTATATGCCAAAAGTATGCTAATTGCTTCTAATGTAGCTACGGGAGCATACGTTTCATTATAATCTATCCATTCTTGTTGATTATACCCTTGTGCCATTAACCTAACTTTGTTTCTAATAACTAATCCTTCTTCATGTAGCTTATTTCTAAATACTCATTTAGTTCCAATTATAGTTTGTTCACTAGGTCTAGGTACTAAGTCTCATACATCATTTCTACCAAATTGATTGAATTCTTCTTGCATAGCTAGTACCCAAAACTCATCTTCTATTGCTTCCTTAATGTTCTTAGGCTCTACTTGAGATACAAAAGCTACATATTGACAAATATTCTTGAGTTTAGAACGCGTTACCACTCCCGTTGGAGGTTCTCCAATGACTTGGTCAATTGGATGATCCTTTACCAACCGATATCCTTTAGGGAGAGGTGGTAGAGCTTCTTCTTCTTCATCTTCAACTTGAAGTAGATTCGAGGATGGCGGATCTTCATATTGGGTTTTCTCATTATCTTCATCCTCCACCTCTTTATCATGAAGTGTGAGATCCTCAAGTTCTTCACCTACATTTACAATCTTCATATTTCTAGAAGAATCATTAGTTTCATTAAACATAACATGCATAGATTCTTCAACAATCATGGTTCTACGATTGTAAACTCTATATGTCTTAGAATTCATGGAGTAACCTAGAAAAATCCCTTCATCGGATTTAGAATCAAATTTTCCTAAATTCTCCGTAGTATTCAATATGAAACATTTGCATCCAAAAACATGAAAATATCCCACATTTGGGATTTTACCATTCCAAAGTTCAAAAGGTGTTTTCTTAATCTTGGGTCTTAATAAAACTCGGTTAAGAACATAGCAAGAGGTATTTATGGTTTCGGCCCAAAAATACTTAGACAAATCATTTTCACATAACATAGTCCTAGCCATCTCTTGTAAGGTTCTATTCTTCCTCTCAACCACCCAATTTTGTTGAGGGGTCCTAGGGGAAGAAAAGGTATGCTCAATACCCAAATCATCACAAAACTCGGAATTTTTTTTATTTTTAAACTCCCCTCCAATATCACTTCTAATTTTTAGAATTGAAACTCCTTTTTCATTTGTAACTTTCTTTGAAAATCTTTTGAAAAACTCAAAAGTTTCATTTTTCTTAGCTAAAAAGAAAACCTATGTAAATTTAGAAAAAACATCAACTAATACATAACAATATAGCTTTCCACCTAGACTAGCTATATCACATGGACCAAATAGATCCATGTGCACAAGCTCAAGAATTCTAGATATACTAACTTGATTAATACTATGAAATGAAGATTTGACTTGCTTACCAAGTTGACATGCATCACAAAGTTTGTCTTTTTCAAATTTTATCTTGGGTAAGCCTTTAACTAATTCTTTCCTAGATATTTCTTGGATGAGACTCATGTTAGCATGTCTTAGCCTTCTATGCCACAACCAAGAGTCATTCTCCAGGGCAACTAAGCATCTAACATGGGGATTTGGCAAGACATTTAATTCTAAAGTGTAGACATTTTCTTGCCTATTTCCAATGAACATGATATCATTTGAAGGTGCACTTCTAATGCTACATTTTGATACTTCAAAAATAATCATGTATCCATTGTCACATAATTGTGATATGCTAATCAAGTTATGTTTTATCTCATCAACTAATAAAACATTCTTAATGAATGGGTAAGGGAGTATACCTATGTCACCAATGCCAACAATCTTACCTTTGGTATTGTCTCCAAATGTGACATGTCCACCATCTTTGCTTGATAGGGTTGCAAATAAGTTGATGTCACCCGGCATGTGCTTTCATCCCACATGACCATCATTGCCTTCTTCTTCTTCTACTTCTTGTATTTTTCCTTTTTGTGAGGGTTGGAGGTGGAGGCCATCTTGAGAAGTGGGCAATCTCTCCTTAGATGCCCGATCTTGTTGCAATTGTAGCATGTGTAGCCTCCTCTTCCCTTCCTCGTGCCTCCCCTCATGAAACTCATGAATCTTCTTGCTAGCATCGCCATTTCTTCAAGATCATCCGTCTCTTCCTCGGATGATGACGACTCTTCTACTCGATGTGATACTTTTAAGGTGATGGTCTTGCCTTTGGGGGCATCTTCCTCTTGGTATTGCTTCATGTGGGTCTCATGTGTCATGAGAGACCCAATGAGCTCGGTAATCTTCAAGGTACTCAAGTTCTTAGCTTCCATGATTGTTGTGACCTTGGGCTCCCAAGAATTCGGAAGGGAATGAAGGAGCTTCCTTACCTTCTCCTCTTCCCTTATTTCTCTGCCAAGGTTAGCTAAGTCATTTGTAATATTTTGAAATCTAGCATGCATGGCATCAATGGATTCATGTGATAACATCGTAAACATTTCATAATCATGCATGAGTAGATTTATTTTGGATTTCTTTACTTGTGAAGTCCCTTCATGTGTGGTCTCTAGGACCTTCCACAATTCATATGCGGACTTATAGGTAGAAATCCTATTGAATTCATTAATTGATAGGCCGTAATATAATGCATTGACAGCCTTTGCATTTGCATTGAAGAGTCTAATCTCTTCTTGGTCCCATTTATCCATATCCTTATCGGGTTGCTTATACTCTACTAAAATCATCCTCTATACATCCATGCCAAGCGATTGTAGAAAGCCATTCATGCGGATTTTCCAGTAGGCATAGTTGTTTCCATCGAATAGTGCTGGAGTATGAGTAGATGACCCTTGAGCTAATTGGATTTCACTAGACATCTTAATTTGTAGGGAAGATGGTTAAATCTTGACCTACGACCTTGCTCTCATACCAATTGTTGTAGGAAATCCGACACTAGAAGGGGGGTTGAATAGTGTTTGTCCCCTTATTCTTATATTTTTCTTTTTTTCTCAATTTTAACTTCACTTAGGTGCAAGTGTTTCTTGACAATAGATGTGATCAAATATTAATAATAATGATAGACAATCAAGAAAGCAGACAAGATTAATTATAGTGGTTCGGCCAACTGCCTACTCCACTACCTTGGCTCCTCACCAAGGATTTCTAACCACTACTTTATAGAGTTTGTGTTTCCCTTTGAATACAATGAGGACACTCTTCTCACCATTCTGAGAAACCCTCAATCCTATTCACTTAGGCAAAACACAATCCTATAAAGTTTTCCCTAAGTGTTTTCCTAGCACACCTAGCAGCTATTACAAATGGAAAACAAGTTTGAAATAAACTTCAAATACAGTGGAAAGAGCTTAAGAATTTAAAGATGAACCAATGCTCCTTTCCCAAGCCTTCAAGCCTCCAACTTGCAGGAAGATGACTCTTTGAGTTGCAGCAGAGTTGAGGGAAGCAAGGAAGCAGGCGCTCGAAGAATGTTGTCGACGGAAGCAAAGGGCACGCAACAATTCAATCTTTATGAAGGCTCAAATCACTTCTTTTATGCTCAATGAAATCTCCAAGAAGGTTTAAAGAAGTTAGGTGTGGGGTATTTATAATCCCTCACCCGAATGGAACGTTCAACGGGCGAAAAAATAGTCGTTGACGCCGTTCGGTCGCTTTTCCGGTCGATCGTCGATCGACGGACTGATCGACCGCTGGCTTATGTGAGTGCTCGGTCGATCGACGGGTCGACCGACTGTCGCAAATCTATCGATCCCACATTCGGTCGACCAGTCGATCGACCGAATCAGTGGAGCCAGTGTTGCACGACTTATGATCTCTAATCTGGTCGATCGATTGGTCGACTGATGAGCATTCTGCCAATTTTTGGCCTCGGTCGATTGACCGACGCAGCCCCTCTGCGATTTCTTCATCAACATCGGTCGACCGACAAGTCGATCGAATGGCTACTGCCACTTCTTCGCATCATTCGGTCGACCGGCTGGTCGACTGAACTGGATGCTGCCAAGGATACTACCTTGTTCGGTCGACCGACCGGTCGACCAAACTCAGGCTGAGGTTGATTTCTACTTGAATTTTTTACATGCCTTTTTTATGGATTTTGTTACCAAGTTCTAACTTGGATAACTTTACAATTAGGCTTGGGATAAGATCGTCCTAGGGGTATATTATAAGATA
Source organism: Canna indica (assembly GCA_034359265.1). Lineage (NCBI taxonomy): Eukaryota > Viridiplantae > Streptophyta > Magnoliopsida > Zingiberales > Cannaceae > Canna > Canna indica. The sequence continues at coordinate 45,633,009 of CP136898.1, forward strand.
TCTATTTGATTTATGCCCGAGCCTTTGTTTGACGTTTTCTTCTTCCGTTTCTTTGACGGTCTTTTCTTCCAATTTATTTGAACGAACTTGGCATGCTTTTGGCAACCTCAACCTGAACTCAAAACTTCACATATGGATTAAGTACTTGTTTGTTATCATCAAAATAAAGATCGAGGCTTAAGAGAGACCCTTAAGCCAACAAGGTATGCCCCCAAGAGACAATGTTGTGCCATATTCCGGAAGTTCGACTGGTGAGGGGAGATCATACCCCCAAAGAGACAGCCCGGAGATCCGACCGGTGAGGGGAACATATGCCCCCAAAGAATCGGTTCGAAAGAGCTAGTGTCGGTGAGGGGAACATATGCCCCCAAAGAATCATTTCGGAAGAGCTAGTGTCGGTGAGGGGAGAGCATGCCCCATAGAGACGACACTATGCTGGGTGGTAGCTTGGCGGCCACACCGTCTACCTACCCTATGCGGTTGAGGGTCGACGGGCCCAGAGAGGATCATGTGGTTGTGGCATGCATGCATTATAGTGTATATCTGTGGATGTGTTATTTCCTGGTGGTGATGCTATTTACTTGTTATGTTGAGCATTGATATGTTCCTTTTTACTAGTTATGTAGGCATTAGCGGTGGTACATATTTTTATTTATAATTCTTATGCTTATGTTACATTGTGTAGTATTTGCTCCTTATTAATATAAATTGAGGCATATGATGATGCCGTGATAAGCGGAAGCGAAAGTAACTCCGCTAGCAGGCGAGGTCGCGGCCGAGGCAGAGGCCGTACTACCAGCCAGGTGGCCCAGGAGGAGGCAGTGCAGGATCCTAGGGTTGTACTACTAGAGACCCAAGTGATAGAGCTGACCGAGAAGCTTCACAGAGAAGGAGACGAATTCCATAGAGAAAGGGAGGAGTTCCGTAGGGAGCGAGAGGAGCTTCGCAGAAAATGGTGTTGGTGAAATGGCCACACTAAAAAGGGGGGGGGGGGTGAATAGTGTGTTAACTTAGGATCACTTAGATTACTTAGATAATTCACAATTTATTGATTAAATGCGGAAGCAATTAATGATAAAGCAATTAACACAAACAATATATCAATGCTAACACAATGATTTATAGTGGTTCGGCCCCAATGCCTACTCCACTACCTAAGGACCGTGCTTAGGATTTCACACCCAAATCCACTAAATTATGAGTAGCTTACAATTGAGGACTTTACACCGGAAAGACCCGACACTCACCTCGAAGGCACTTTCACACCCGCAAGTATCCCGCCTTCCTATATAGTGAGCTTTTCCACCTCAATTCCTAAGACCTACTCCTAACTTAGTTTACACAAGTGACTTTACACCTTCTACACCAAGGTAACCACTTACACACAAGACCACACACTAGGTCTTCTTACTAACTCAAGTAAATCAAATCAAAACAAAATAAAAACACCTTAATCACAAGAAAAGAGTAAAGAGGACTTATCACAATAATAACACCTCTTCTTCTTGAGCCTAGCAAGCTTGAATACCCCTTTAATGAAGAACACTTGAGGATGAGAGATCAAGAGCTAGGTTTTGTGGATTTGATCATGGAAGAGCTTAGGAGATGCTTAGGATCACTCTTTGAGGCTTAGAAGCATCAATAATTAGGCTAGGAATGAGTTTGGGATGGATATTTATAACCACCCAAACAACAAGGCTCGTCAACGGGCGTTTTTCTACCCTTTGGCGATGCCCGGTCGCTTGCCGGTTGATCGTCGATCGACCAACCGAGCGATCGCCGAGTGACCGAAGGCTTTCTGCCCATTCCGAGCATCATTCGGTCAACCAGTCGATCGATCGAAATGCCTTCTGCCCATTTTTGCTTTCTCCCGGTCGACTAGTCGGTCGACCGAATCTGGGTAAGGCAGATTTTTTTTGCGTATTTTTCTTGCGCACTTCATTTTCGGGCTCCGACCTTCAGCGTGTGTCAACTTAGAGTGCTTTCCATATGTTATCTAGACTCGTCCAAGACGTCTTTGGTGCACACGTCGAACTTCTAGAAATTTTCGCGATGAACCCTAACGCGTCGACCAATGTCCTTTCGATTTTCTAATTTCTCCGATATTTCCGATCGAGGACATCCATTGTTAACCGATATAGAACCTAAAAATATTTCTCAATGAAATATTAGTTCCATGTTTGTTATCATCAAAATCGAGATTAAGACCATGGTAGAAAACCTTAGGCCAACAATCTCCTCCTTTTTGATGATGACAAACATCCTTAAGAAAATATATCATTTAAGCGCAAACGAAATCAAACATGGGATTTCTCCCCCTATCAATATGAATATCTTTGAAAATAAACTCTTTCTATCTATATGCATGGTTTTCCTATATTTTCTTCTCTTTACCTATATTTTTCTTCCCCTTTTGACATCACTCAAAAGAGTAAGAAAAGTCAACTATGGTCAAAGTCGGGACCTAAAAACTAGTTTTCATGAAAAACATGTAGATCTCAACTTAAGGGATGAAAACATACATACAAGTGAGAATAGTCAATACATGATATCATAGAATGATGAACATAATCTAAAACTAGAAATCATGTACTAATTCAAGTATCAATATTACACGTATCGGTCAAAGTATCAAAAATCATTTTAGAAATATTTTTTCTCAAATAATGATGAGAATGATACCAAAAATAGAATAATGATATCATACTTGAAGTCTCATTCGAAGATTGGACTAAAAATCAAAGTATCGGAAAAATAAACATTTGGGAAGAATGATATTTTAAAGTTTTGAAATTCAATTTCAAAAACCCATATCAAATCATATTCTTACAAAAAAAATTTAAAATTTTTACTGAAGAAACTAGATTTTTAATAGAACATGCAATTTCAAGAATCATCCAAAAATCAATTTTCTGCATTTTTTAAAAAATAACTGAAATCTAGTGGCATTTTCGTAAATATAAACTATTTTTCAAAAGTTTTTAGTTTTCATTCAAACTTTTCAGATATCAAGATATAATCATTTAAACCATGTTTATCAAGTTTGAAGTGAAAATAACGTCATTTGGTCAATATTTTACCTTAGCATGATTTCATTCAAAAACTAGCATAATAACATGAAATTGCTAAGTATCAAATTTTATCTTTTACTCATGGTTTTTCAAACATAGACACTTAGACACCTTACATGAGTAAATCTAAACATGTTTGTGAAGTTTGGACTCAAAATGAGGTTTCTAAATCAAATTATTGACTTAGGTCAAACTTTTTCAAGTTTAAGTCCCCTAGGGTGAGCTAGTTGTCATTATTCCCATTTAAACATGATTTTTCAATTTTAGCCACATGAAAGTAAATCATGAGTAAGCTCAAACATGTTCGTCGAGTTTCAACTTTAAAATGAAGTCTCTAAGATGAAATTCTACTTAGGGCACATTTCATTCAAACTAGATGACATGAAATAGCCTAAGTATCAAAATTTTATCTACTCATGAGATTTCAATCAATTATCATGCAAAGTCATTCATGAGCATAGAGAAATCATTTAATCAAGAAAATGGAGGTGTTATGCAAGAATTTTGCCAAAATAAAACTCATACCTCATTTCTTGAGAAATTTCACAATTTTTATTTTCTTTCCCAATTTTCTTTAGCCTTCCAAATTTACCACTTTCTTAACTTGCAAGTAGACTTCATTAGTATCATAATAAAATCATATACCAACTAGCAAGCTAACTTACTAAATAGCAAAGATTAAATGCAAGGTTTCATTCAAAAGCCTCAACCTAAGCTATATAGTAAAGATTCATTTCAAGAGTAAATGTCATGATACCAAAATGAATCAAGAGATCTCAAAATATAAAATATTTGAAAAATAAGATCTCCAACCCTTCCTATTGGTTGAAAACCGAAAGGCCATAATGAGCCTACGATTTAGAATCGCAAGGTCGCATGAGCCCTTTATAGGCTACATAGGTCTCCGAAGAGATCGGAAATTAAAAACAAAAATCATTTTTTCAAAAGCCTCTTATCAAGAGTGGGGAAAATAACTCAAATCAAACATGTATCATATACTCATATACTCAAATCAAAAACTTAAATGATACAATATATACCTAGATGCCAATTTCTTTACCTGTGGCATCATGATGGTTTGAAGTTGCAACCAAAGGACGAATCTTCATTTAAGTCCATGGTCAACTTCAACTCTTCACTTCTCTTTACCCTTGTGTGGTAGCTCCCCCTATAAGAGAGTAAGAAATCTTTGGTACCCAAATGGCTTTGGGTCCATGGGGGTTAATGGGCTTAGTTACCCAAAGTATCTTAACACCACTTGGGTTTATCTTAAATGCGCAATCATATATAGCATGCCCGTAAATACCACAACAAAAATAATGACCTTGAAATTCTTTCTCTTTATCATTTTTGTGACAGTAAACCTCTAGTTTATGGTGTCAAAAACTTTCAAGTATAATGTTCCTAAATTAGAATTTACAATATTAGGATTTTTGGTTGTCCTTGATGCTGGTGCAGGAATTATATCTTCAATAATTTTAATATTTAGAATTTATATTAATTTTAAAATATATAATATTCAATTTGGTCATAAAAAATATAGAATTTAGAATTTAGAAATTTTGATGGGCATTTTTATCGTGAATGTAATGAACATTATGGTCTAGTTTATTGTGCATTTTAAGATTTTTTATTGTATTAAAATATTTGATACTATGTATTAAGATTTTTTATGTATTAAGAAATTTTAAGACTACTTTATTTATGAAGACTTTTATGTATAAAATTGAATTTGAGCATTAAAAATATGCAAGGGTATTTTGGTCATTTTGTCCTGTATAGGACTGTGTTATAGCGAAACAAATGCAAGATGGGACTGGATATCGTGCCTTGTTCTTGACGAAACAAATATGGTATAGCTACTGTCCTAGGATACCTGATGTTCTGTCCTTGTCCCTTTCTGGTGTCGTGTGATGGGCAGTTTGTGAATCAAACGGGCCCTAAGTAACATTGTCTATTTATAGGGTTGCAAATGAGTTGACTGTTGGCCGAGGTTTTTACTCTCGTGCTTGGGTATTCTCCATGACTACTTTGACAATAACAAATCAAATCTAGTGATGTGTTTAAGCCTGAAAGTTTCATGTTGAAGTCAACAATAAAAACGTGCGTGCAAAATAAACCGGAAACTACTTTTCCACATTCTAGTCAAAAATTTAATATGCAATGAAAATTGTATTTATTGTGTTAAATATTTTTATATACTTCATGTAACTTGTTTAGATAGGTTTTCAAGCGTACTGCAATTCATTCCGATTAAAATTGGTCTAAAAACCTAGAAAATATATAGTAATTGTTGCTAATTAATGAGTTTTGGTTGAAGGTCTAGCCGAAGGGTCAATCTATTGGCCTAAGGCTTTCAACCTTGGTCATTATCTTGATTTTGATGATAACAAACTTATTTTGATAGGTTTATCGAGTGTTTTATTTCAGGATGGTTGATCGATACACATGCGAAGTTCGTCGTGTCGAAAGTTAGGTTTAGGTTTCGATTTTGATATAAATGCTTCTAGGACCCCAAAACATTTATTCCCATGTATTTACTCAAAGCCAAACCTCAATCGAAACTCAAAACCGAACCCAAGTCAAAATTCAGCCTGAAAAATCAATAATCAATTATGAACTCAGTTATCGGTCGATGTTCGGTTGATCCTCGATCGACCGAACTGCTACTAGAATTTTTAGTAGCTTTTCAGCTGAAGCTCGGTCGAATCTCGATCGATCGAGATTCGAATGGCGGTCGACCAAAATGCTCAATGGATCTTTTTAGATCCGTTTAACTATTAGTTTCGACCTCATACCTTTGCCATCTCTATAAAAGCTCCTGAAAGTAACCTCCCTTTAGTTGGAATGCCTCATTGAGTCCATCTTTGAATGATTGAGCCAATTTCTTTGAGTTTTAAACCCTATTTCTCAATCTCACCATCATTGAGTCTTCTACTCATCTTCAAGCCTACCTTGATTCAAAGATTCATCATCTTGAGGCCTTGAAAGATTAGGAGGAAGCTAGAAAGAGCACCAACTGGCTTTGTTTCATATTTGTGCTCTTTATTATTGTTTTCATTTATATTTTGTTCTCATTTAAAGCTTGTAAAGGTTTAACTATCTAGGTCTTGAGTGTTGGTGGTTGTCTTGGTGTAGAGGCATAAGTCCACACTTTTAATCTAGGATTAGAGTGTCCTTAGGAGAGTGAGGTGGGCAAATACTTTCGGTGTGAAGGCGTAGATTTTCTGGTGTGGGAAAGTGCCTTCGGTGTGAAAGCGGAGACTTTTCAGTTGAAAAAGTCTTCATTGTAAAGGAACTCTACATCTAGTGGATTAGGTTTGAAATCTTAAATGGGATACTTAGGTAGTGAGTAGGCAGATTGCCGAACCACTATAAATTCACTTGTGTTAGCTTTGGTTGTTTGTTCTTAATTGCTTTTCATATTTGCTTCCACACTTCGCTAATTACTTGTGTTTATTTGAGCAATTAATCAAAAAAATATTTAAAATCGAAAGAAGACGTAAAAATTAGTATAACACACTATTCATCCCCCTCCTCTAGTGTAGATATTCAACTCACACAATCGACCAACGGTTGATCGGACTTGCGACTAATGTTGTAACAACTTACTTTCCAACTGCTTAACGGCCACCATTCCCGACTCTCCTCTCATTGTAACTTTATATATATTTCTTGCTTACCTTCCACTGTTTACTATTGATGCCCTAAGCTTTCCTTAATTTTATTTTTGCATCCATTTGAGTTTAAAAGTGAAAACTCTAGTTTGTTAGCCTCATTAGCATTACTTGGATCCTTGTTACTTGATATCCTCAAACTTGAAGTGCACTCATCTTGGACAGTTGTCCAAGTTTGCTGAGCTATATAAGTAGATGAGTTGTTATTTATTGACTAAGCTCCTTTACCTCCCTTGTTAATTATTAACTTGTTTTTAGTTTTTGGTTTGAGATACTTTCTCTTGTGGTTGTTGACATCTAGATTAGTCTTGTGCTTGTTTGCTTGCGAATCTTGGGTGATACGATAAAAATATAAGTATGTAAGAACACTTTGGTTAGTGGATTTGTAAAAATTCTGAGCGAGGAGCATAGGTAATGGAGGTAAGCTTGGTTAGAAATCGAACCACTATAAATTTATTTGTTTATATTCTTGCACTACTATCTTGTTTAGTATCATCGTGAGCACTTAATTGACTTACATATTTTGTATTCTTAATTAGGTTGCGACTAAAAATAATAATCATATTAAAATTTAATTTAGCCATACACAGTATTCACCATCCTCCCCTCTAGTGTGTTGTATCATCCCATCAATTGGTATTAGAGTGGATCATAGGATTAAATTTAATACATCTATCTATACACATGGCTAGTTCTCTTGGATTGTCCACTAAAAATTCACCCATGCTTGATTGCGGAAATTTTGCATAATGTAAAGGATCAAAATCTTTAACTGTCATCTTTGGTATGTTATAGAAGCTAATTATGAACAACTAGATTGCCTACGTCGTGTTGGACTAAGGAACAAAAGGAATTACACGTTTTGAATGTTAAGGCGATATATGCTTATTTTATACATTTAATATTGATGCACCTGTTAAATTAGCATCTTCCTCTTCTTCTTATGAAATATGGGAAAAGTTGAATGAACTTTATGATTCTTATCTAACTATTAAACTAAAGTTGAGTTTTGATGTCAGTGACGACAACAATCATAAAACCACATCTAAGCAGGTTGAAGGTAGTCAAACTAGCACTTTCAGTAAAAGTTCATCAAGGAAGAATAAAAACCATGTGACGTGCTTTTGACGTCAACATTCTAAATAAAATGTCGAACTACAGGCGGCGGCAGAGAGGGGGAAGGTGAATAGTTTGTCTCTTAAATTTCTCAAGTTAGAGACTTCTAAGATTAATTTTGTAATTTAGTCCGACAGAGTAATAATGAACACTTAGCTAATCAATATAAGCACAAATAAATTAAACACAAATCAACTCACAATGCTAATACAACAATTTTAGAATGGTTCAACTTCTAATAAAACCTACATCCACTATCTATGCTCCATACTTAGAATTTCAACCCAAGGATGTGTTCGTCAACTTTGAGAGTTTCTCTACCTCTACACCAAGGAACAACAGATACAATTACAATTCTAGGTGTGTCACCCACGTCTTTCAACCAAACAACTAGAATCAGAATACAAATAAAAGAAGCTTAGTAATCTTGCAACTTGATCAACTGAAGCTCCTCACTGTGGCGTCCTCTAAACCCTTCAAGATCTCAAATTATTAAAGTTTCACATTGGTTAAAAATATGATCACAGTAGTCTTTAAATAGTTTGGACAATCCTCTCTTTATGAGCTAACTTTTGGGGTGAGTTAGATCTACTAATTTCTTAATATGATATCAGAGCCAATTGTGTGGTTGATATTGTGCCACCCGCAGATGTCTAGTCCTGCAAAACTCCACGCTCCAAATATTCAATCCTGGACGTGAGGGAGATATGTTAAAATCCCACATTGGTTAAAAACATGGCCAAAGTAATTTTTAAATAATTTGAACAATCCTCTCCTCATGTGCTAGTTTTTGAAGTGAGTTAGACCTACTAATTTCTTAACACAAATGAATCAATATTGAGTGCTTGGATAGCTTAAAGAGTGGAAGACTCAAAAGAATGTATTTGAATAATTAGGGATTTAAATTAAAAAGTAAAAGCCCAATATCTTAAGGATTGATTCAATAAAGCATTAGGAACACGAGTTCAGATTAGCCAACGGCTCAAAATATATCCCCCATCACTGTGAGCTTGTCGCTTGTGGCATTTGCCTTCATCACTTTCACTCGATCAGAGAGATTACACGGGTCCAACTTTCCTACCACCGTCAACTTCCTACTTTGCTAAGTCCACCTTCACCGCCTTCACCACACAAGACATCTAGGGACTACAAAAAATAGAGATGGTCAGATATATATATATATATAGAGAGAGAGAGAGAGAGAGTTGTACCTGAGATGCCCTTGATGCATGGATTTATTTAACCTTTTTTTTGCAGCCCTCGCAATGCATATCCACCTTCAACACGATGATGTTGCTGCCATTAATTGTTGTCATTCTTCTTCTCCTTACTCTCCTTTTTTTTTATTTGTTGTTGGCTCTACCTTCAATTCTAATGCCGCTTCATTGCATGTTGCAAATGGCTTCCTCTCCTTTATGTAGGTGTACCAATGTTCTTGCATGCATTTACTTCGGATTCAACGGTGTTCCTGCAACAGCACTTCATTAAGAAGGATTTGAAACAATAGAACAAACTATCTACAACTGGTGTTGTTGTCGTGATTAAAAAAATAAAACAATAAAAAAATTGTTAAAACTGGCGCTCTGTCAGTTTTATAAATTTTTAGGATCCCGGGATAGTTCTTGGCACCTAAATTTTGATAGTATTTCACATATTAGAAACAGGCACCGCTGACTATTGGCGGTGGTTTCAATTTGCCCCATTCCAAATATTTTGTTGTATATATATATATATACTGGACTAACTCTTTGGGGCTCGATTAGATTAGGTCTAGAAGCGTTCACACTCATGAATCAAACTCTGGTCAAACCAACTACAACTTAGTTCGGGCGCTCCACATAGCAAAATAAGGCTAGCAGTACATCCTTCATTTATCACCTGAGACTCAAAAGTAATGAGCTAGCGATCTTAGGGATAACAATCGATCCATTCTGGGCATATTCTCGCGAGAATCGAGGAGACATCATCATCGAGCGTTAGATCTTTGCAGATCACCATAAAACAGACACGACACACATCAAGTATACTCTCGATTCCAAGTTCATGCTCATCATCTGGGATTCTTTCTCACTTGAGCGTTAGACCTTTGCAGAACACCACCGGAGCTGTGTTGGACTAAGGAGGCGTGGAGGCTTGCAGCACCCCCGACTTCAGGTGAGAGCATTTGGCGTCCATCGTGGGACCAAGTAAACCTTACCTTTCCCACCATGGTAGACACTTGGAGTCAGGCAAATGTTGCTGCTAACAGGCAGCAACCTAATAGCAGCATTCCCCACTACCTAGAGATGCTAACATGGCGGAGTGACGCTCCGATGCCCACCGACTCGACTCTAGAGGAGCTAAGACGTCTGAGCATTGACCTCCAGATGCAGAACTAGAGGATGACAGCCCAGGTCGATGCGCTAACATAGTCTAAGAAACAACATCCAGTCGAGCGCGAGCCCCTGCCGCTCAGAGCACAAAGAGTACAACCACCACGAGAGAACTGAGAGACTAACCTTGGTCTTTAGAGACAAGATCTTCCACACGCAATACCAGAGAGAAGGAACCAGGGTCACAGAGGTCGTTCCTCCCTCGTCGTCAACTCATGACCATTCGCGGAGCACATCTTAACGACAATAAAAGGAAGAGATTGCCACCCCGACCTAGCGCTAGATACGGCGAATAGACCCCATTGAACACCAAAAGGGAGACAATTCTCCAAGAAATCTATGACTTGCAGCTTCTCAAACATCCCAACAATGCCGAGAAACAAAAGACACCGTCCAATGCCAATAGAAGTAAGAAGTGTGAATTCCATCGCACTTACGGACACACCACTAAGGAATGTGTGGTGCTTAAATGTTGGCCTAAGGTTTTCAATCTCTGTTTTAATGATAACTGTAATATCCGAGATATTAATGTTTGTTTTTTGTTAATTATTTGTGATTGTCAGTCTAGCGGGCTAGTCCGAGGTCAAGCCGAGTCAACTCATGGTCTGGTGCGAGCTTGCTAGCTCGGGTAAGTAGGAATGCAAATTATGTAAATTCTTGCTTGCGTAGATGAATTTATTTAATTATGTTGTTGCATGTGTATGATTATTAAATTATGTTGCATATGGGTATGCATGCGGTTGATGCATGTGTTAGTATGGGATATTTGGGTTAGCGGGTTGCGGATCCGGGTTAGGCGAATGCGAGTTAAAGGAGGTTAGAGTTGAAGATGTGGCAAGGGATTATAAAATCCCCCTCCCCTCCCTAGGGCTTGCGGCTCCCTATTGGAGCCACACAAGCTATGAGAGGAGAGAGGAGTCAAGCTGAGCCAGCTGCCCCTCCCTTCCTCTCTCTTGGAGCCATAGGGTAGAGCCAAGCTGAGGAGTCGGCCTTTCTCTCTCTCTCTCTCTCTCTCTCTCTCTCTCTCTCTCTCCCTTGGAAGCCAAGCTGTTGGCTTGGTAGAGCCGCCGCCCCTCCTCTTCTTCTTGATCTTGGAGCCGCCGCCCTTTGTTGAGCCAAGCCACCCCCTTTGAGGCCGGATTTGGATACCACCGCTTGAAAGTCTTTCTCTAATTCTTCTCCCTAAATCAAGGTGAGTGGTTTTACCCCTCCTTTCTCGGGTTTCCTCGTGTTCTTGAGCCGATTTGGGCGATGTTCTTGTTTCTTGTGTTTTTTCTTCAAATCGTGGGTTTTGATTGCCGAATCTTGTGTCAACTTGTGGAAGGGAATCCGAGGATTCCCCTTTGTGGCTCAACAGCCCTAGGAATACCCTAGGGGTGCTCGACCGAGGTTGAAGAAGTGGGTGCCCTCAAGGTGTTCGATGAAATGCCTAAGTGAATGGTATATTTTATCTTGCTATGTATGATTCAATTTGTTTATCAATATGGATGCTTATAATATTAATGCATGCTTTGGTATTAATTCTATGATTTTTTAGAAATTTATCATGTGTTTCAAAGATGGGATTTGATCTTGATGGCAAGGGGGTTCTTGATATAAATTCTTGATCATGAAAGTTGGTTTGTGATTAAAGATGGTTGTGATGCTTGTTAATCTTGTTTAACAAATATGGTTTTGTGAGATTTATCTTAATGATTATAAATATGATGTGATGGTAAATTAGGGATTTATATTCTATAAATTTTCGGATTTAATTCCTTGTTATGTTGACACTCAATTATGTTGAAAACTTCATGCTGAGTTGATGAATCAGGGCTGATTTTGAAATCTTATTTATGATATGCATAGTTTACTGATCAAAGTCGTGTAACCTATCATTTTGACCAGAAAATATAGTTTGGAAATATAGGACACACTCTGGAGACCAGATTCGGATTAGATACATCAGTTTCGGGCACAACAGTAAGCTAAAACAAAACCCTAATTTGGTGGTGATAAATTTTAATTGAATAATTAAAATATAAGGGGCAGCATAATCTGTTATGAACCAACAAATAAATATTATGCATGAAATAAAACCTCACGGGTTCAAGACATTACGGGTCTAGGAGTTGGGATCGGGTATTGGGTGTTGTTGAGTTTTCCCAATAGAGACATCCCTAAGACATCGTAGGAGACACTCGACTTAGGTCATGTTGTGCCATATCTTATTGTATGGCGGGGAGGCTCGGTTAGGAGCCGGATTGCGGGCTAGGCCTAGAAGGTTGGATGGCTAATTCCCAACCTGTGGAACAAGTTCGGATGGGCAAATCCCGATTGTTCCTGCGTATCTTGTGGAACAAGTTCGGACGGGCAAATCCCAATTGTTCCCAAGATTCAAAGGAATAAGCTCGGATGGGCGAATCTCGATTATTTCTACGTTATCTTTTTGGAACAAGTTCGGATGGACAAATCTCGATTATTTTTGTGTTTTCTCATGGAACAAGTTCGGACGGGCAAATCCCGATTATTCCCGAGTTTCTCTCAAGGAATAAGTTCGGACGGGCAAATCTCAATTATTCCTATGATATGTTAAAGGGACAAGTTCGGACGGGCGAATCCCGATTGTTCCTTCACGTCTCGTGGAGCAAGTTCGGATGGGCCAATCTCGATTGCTCCCGAGTTTCTTTATATTAGGATAAGTTCGGATAGGTCAATCCCGATTATCCTAGTATATTTTGTTGCCTTAGGGCATGGTAGGCTTAGGCATGTTGTTCTTCACCATTTGGGGTGTTGGATGCCTTTGAGCATGTGTGGTCAGATGACCTGTTAGCTAGTCACACCCTTGTGACTTTTCCTACTTGAGATAGATGTTTCATCTCCATGCTTTGTATCTATGTTTGGTTTCTCATGGGGGTTGGTAGAATCGCTCACTGAGTTCTTTTGAACTCACCCGTTGTCGTTTGTTTTTGTTTTGCAGAGCCTGACCTGTGAGGTGGGCTAGAGCACTTGGCACGGCTGGAGGGCAGAGGAGCTACATTGACCTCATAGCAGTTCTAGTTGAGTTTGTAGTAGTTTTGTCATGCACTTGTGACTTGTTGGAGTTGTAGACCCGTAGGGACATTCATGTCTTTGATTCAGATTTTACTTGTTAAAAGAACTATTGAACTTTGATTCTTTTATTTCCCCTCAGTGGACAACTTCTTATGTTATGACCATCTACATTGCATAGCTGACATATGATAGTTATCCCTCTTCTAGTTAATCTTGTTGATGATTCATCTTCTTCATGCATATCTCTTCTTCTTTTTTTCTTTGGCCTACCTGGCATTTTCTTCACTGGAGGTGGCAAAATATGCGGTCCATCAACTTGAGGCCATGTGTCCTTCCCAGTTAAAGGTTGCAATAAGACCTCATAGGTTTTCAGATAGGTTTCTTTCTTGAAGTAATTGTCAACATAATTCTCAAGTTCTTCTTTTAACCAAAAGATGCATGAAATCGCATGATTGCATGGAATGCCAGATAAATCCCAAGATCTACAAGTACATGTACGATGCATTAAGTTAACAACATTAGATTTGTCATACTCTTAAACCTCAAAGATCATATTTCCCGCGGGGGTGACATGACAATTACTTGTATTTTTCTTATTTTTTTCAAGTTTTTGATGTATGTTTTGGCATAAAGTATCATTGCTTTTAGCATGCATCCTAGCCATCAACAAGCAACAAATATCTTGAAGCATATCAATAATTGGTTTTGATTTCGCCATCAAGATATAGCCATTGAATGTCTCGCTTATGTTATTACTTACCTCATCACATTTGCAACTTGTACTGATATAAGCTTGATAGAATTTGTTCACTCCGACTGAAATAAAATCCTCGTGTGCCCTTGCTGAAGTAGCTTGAAGTTCATTCATTCTTCTCTTGAAATCTGACTCAACGATGCTTCTTATAGCTCTCCAAAATAATGATTTTAAAACTTGTCCATTGTGTCTCTTCTTCCAATTCACATAAATATGCCTAGCACAGTTCCTATGCTCGACACCAGGCACCCTTTGTTTGATAGCATACTCAAGACCCCGATAAAAAATAGTGAACATGTTAAAAATAGTGAATATGTTAAAAACAGTGAACATGTTAAAAACAATGAACTAAAAAACAGTGAACATGTTAAAAACAGTGAACTAAAAAATAGTGAACATGTTAAAAACAGTGACATACTTTTTGTTGATCACTAATAAGTGTCAAGTCATAGTCTTGATCAATAGATAGGTCAACAAACAATATTCCCAAAAACTAACTCCATGACTGGTAGTTTTCTCCCTCAACTACAACCCATGCAATTGGGAACATTTGATTGTTCCCATCTCTACCAATAACTGAAAGCAATTGTCCACCAAGAAATGTCTTTAGGAAACATCCATCGAGTCCAATAATTGGTCTGCAACCTTGCATGAATCCCTTTTTAAAAGCATCAAAACCAATGTACAACCATTGGAAGACTGCACCTGTAAATGCTTGGTCGCAAAGAATATTAAACAAGCTCGTCGGGTTAACAATATGAAGTTGGGCTAAATAAGGACCAATCATTGCATAGTGATCCTCAACCGAGCCCCTAAGACTTTGTAAAGCCTCTCAGTTTGATCTATAAGGTTTCATTGTAGAGATACGAATGTAAAATTTGTTTGACAAATCCTTTTCCATTTCTTTCACACTCCAATTAGGATTGCTTCGAAATTTCTCAACATAATATTTTGCTTTCCAATGTGATGTAGCTTGTTTGTTCACCGTGTTTCTTGAACATTTGTGTTCGTTGTTATAGATTTTAATTACGAATGACAAATCTCTATTCATCCAACTACCATATACTCTCCATGGGCAATCTAGTACACACTTCGCTTCCATTTTTTTTGCACAACTTTTGGTCCATCTAATATTAAATCCATTGGCAATACCATAGCTTTGAACAGCTTCTTTGAATTGAAGTTTGGAATCAAATTTCATCCCAAGTGTCAACTTCACATTCCTCACATCACATTTTGGATTATATACTCTACTGTGAACTTTTTTCCGCATATGAGGTACATCAATTTCCACACCCTCTTGACTAGTCTTAGGTGTAATGATTTTCTCTTCACTTTCTTCATATTCACTGATAATTTCATTCACATCAACATGATGTACATCTTCAGGTGCATTACTACTAAGTACATCTTCATGTAGAGTACTACCATGTGCATCTTCATGTAGAGTACTGCCATCTGCATCTTTATGCAATTCTATAGGATGGACTATAATGGGCAACTCAACATTGAAGTTATCATCACTTGTACACTCAATTGATACAGGTAGCACTTCAGTCTAGATGTAGTTATTAGGTGGTCTGTCATCTACCTTGCATTTCTCCTTCTTCAAAGATCTAACATTCATAAATTCTTCATCGCTTAATTCCTCATATTCACTAGACAAAAGCTCATCATCAGATTCACCAACTGGATGATAATCTTCATCTTCGGAGGAAGAATTTTTATTATTTTCAGCTCCTATTCTTGGTAATTCACCATAATCTTCATCTGCATGTTCATCATTTCTCTCGAATGGATTTTCATCATCACCTATAGTTGCATGCTCTTCTGCCTCTTCATTCGAACCATATGAATGTTCATCATTGGCTGGCTCATTCAAATGGATAGCACATCCTCTGCATGTAGGTTTCTCTACATGTACTGGATGAAAAATATTTTCATCTTCGCTATTGCTGATATTAACCTATAGAATAAGATGATGAAGTTGGCTTAAAACAAAATTAACATATTTCTTTTAAAAAATTATTAAGCATATATGTATTTACCAGAGTTAGATCTTGCACTAGAGGAATAATGGTCCTCCAACGTTGAGTTGATCGGCGAACCATTTGACGTAAAGTTTAAATGTAACAACTGGACTATAACAATGATTCACAATATAACATAAATCACACTTCAATGAAACAATTAAATGAACACTTCAATAAATCAAACATGTAATGAATATTGTAAGCTACTGGTTTAATATTGTGCCATGTGAAAGGTTTCAAAAAATAGTTTGCATAAACCCTAGATTTAATGTACGCTATCTAGGGTTTCAAAAAAATCGGATGATTTCATGAACTATAAGCTACTGCTTTACTAAATTACTTGTGTTACTAACCGATGAACAATCGAGAATCGCATAGAAGTCGGGTGCCAAGGTTGCGAAGAAGCCGGCCAATATTGTTGATTCAGCGAGATGATCAATACTGGAAGAAAGCTCGGGAGACATCAGCAAGAGTGAAGGCGACGACGGTGAGAGACACGTCGATGCAACAATGGCGGCGAGCGACAGAGTGGGGACGGAGGAATAGGGTTTGTTGAGCGAAAGAGGGATAGGGATCGATTTTGTCGGGTTCGAGCGACAGGTAAAGTTTTTTGTCGGGATCCAGCTTATGTCGGGTTGAAAGGGAGATGTGGGGTTCAATTGCTGACGTGGATTAATTTAATCCACATCAGCACATGGTTATAATAAGGGCGGCATGGCATAAAGGGTAGAAATGGTATTTTAAATTATTTAGGTGACGTGGAATAAAGGGTATTTAAAAATATTTACGTTACAACTAAGCATTGACACATCAGCGCTGAAATGGTGGAAATAACCGATGGTTAACAGTGGGATTTTGATTGAAACAAAATTAAAATTTAAGTCTAGAATTGATTCAAATAAAAGGTGGGGTCATAATTGGAAAAACACCTAAAGTTGGGGATATACCATGTAATTAACCCAAGGCAAATTGTCGACGCAATCTCCCTGATCCACAAAGAGTGTTGGGAGGTAGTGATTCTGTAACTGGTTCAACCTGCACTCTCTTTAGGGTATTCCACAAACCTGCACCTGGTTGATTTAGCATAAAGTTTATCTGACTCCAACTTTTTTATGTACGCAGGACAACCCCAAATCTTGAGATGCCTCAGGCTTGGTTTCTTTCCACTCCTTATCTCATATGGTGTACTAGAGACAGATTTTGTGGGAACCTTATTAAGAAGGTAGATCGCGATTTCTAGCGCATATCTCCAAAAAGAAATCGGGAGATCAGTAAAGCAAAGCATGGACCGCATCATATCTAGCAATGTGTGATTCCTCCTTTCAGACACTCCATTATGCTATGGTGTGCCAGGAGGGATCTATTTGAAGATAATCTCATTGTCCTTGTGATATCTTAGGAACTCAATGGATAAGTATTCACCACCTCGATCTGATCGAAGAGTTTTAATACTTTTCTCCGCTTGTTTCTTAACCTCAGTCCTATACTCTTTGAACCTTTCAAAAGCATCAGACTTATGTCTCAACAAGTAAACATATCCAAACCTCGATGTACCTCATTTGTAAACGTGATGAAGTAGGATTACCCACCTCTGGCTTGAGTTGTCATCGGTCCACACACATCTATGTTAACCCAACTCTAACAACTCAACGGCCCTCTCATTATGACTAGTGAAGGGGAACTTGGTCATTTTTCCCTTGAGACATGATTCACAAGTTGGCATCGATTCAAAATCGAATGGGTCAAATAACCCATCTTTGTACAACTTGTTGATCCGATTCTCATTAATATGACCGAGTCTCAAATGCCAAAGATAGGTGAGGTTCAAATTATCTCTTTTTCTTTTGTGCATTTCAACATGAAAAATATTATCAGTTACATCTAAGACCATTAATCCATTCGAAATGCGTCCAGTTCCATATAACTCATCAGAATGATATTTGTGGCAACAATTGCCCTTTAAAGACATTTTATAACTTTGTTCAAGTAACAAGGGAACAAAAATAATATTCTTTATTAAAACTGGAACGTAATAATAATTGTTTAATTCAATGGTCTTGCCAGAAGGTAGACATAAATAATAGGTTCCTATGGCTAAAGTTGCAAGTCTTGCGCCATTGCCTACCCGGAGATCATAGTCGCCCTTGTTCAGCATTCTACTTATTCTCAACCACTGCAATGAATTGCAAATGTGAGAACCACAATTGGTATCCATTACCCATGTAGTAGAATTATGTAGTGATAAATTTATTTTAATGACAAACTCACGTGCGGAGGGGGCTTCAAAAGCCCTATTTTGCCTTATTTCTGCAATGTACTCCTTGCAATTGTGCTTCCAGTGGCCATCTTTATCACAATGGAAACATGTGCCTTTAGAAGCAGTCTTTTCCTTTTTCTTGATCTCCTTCTTAGGTTTCACAGCTTTGTTTTTCGCTTTATTCTTAACAATCGCTTCTTCGCCTTTTTCGGGGCACTACCCACTAACAAGACTTTGTTCTTTTCCTTTGGAAGGTGGGACTCAGTAGTCTTCAGCATATTAAGGAGCTCGGGAAGCAAGGCATCCAGCTTGTTCATGTTTTAGTTGATTATAAACTCTGAAAATGACTCTGAGAGGGATTGGAGTATTAAGTCCTGACTTAGCCCCTTATCAATGCTTAGGTCCAATTTCTCTAACCTCTCGATCAAATCGATTAGTTTGAGGACATGAGTTTCAACAGGGGTCCTTGCCGTCATCTTGGCCTAGAAGAGTTGCTTTGACAGCTCAAACCTAGCAATCTAGCTCTCTTGACCATACAACTCCTTGAGGTGACAGAGGATGGCCCTAGCGTCCTTCTTTTCATGTTGTCATTGCAATACATCGGACATAGAGGCGAGCATAATGCACTGAATAGTAGTACTGTCATCTTTCCACTTCTTGTATGTGGCCCTTACTTCCTCAGTAGCCCTTTGGGAATGCGAATCCGGTGGCCGGTCATCAAGGACATGGGAGAGACGCTCCTGGGTGAGGACAACCCTCAAATTTCGTAACCAATCGATGTAGTTTGTTCCAGTGAGTTTATTAGCATCAAGAATACTACGTAATGACAATGTATTTGACATGATGACGATGATATGCTGCAAGCAAAAGGAAAGACAAGTATAAGCTACCATTTTACATGCATGATCAATGAGATCTTTTAAATTAATCATGTCTCCCACTAATTTTTGCGGTTCCATAATACCGTCCGGTTTGGAAGCCGAAAGCCCTCGTTGGTAGACTTCCTTAGGGGAAAAATGGAACCTCACTTCTCCTACTTGGGTCTCGCATGTAACACAACAAACCCTAATAATGAAGTCCATGGGTAGGTAACTCTTTACTGATCACATCACTATGTGACTTCCATATGTTTTTGTCTCTAGGGCAACCAAGGCCTTGTGTGTGCACAACAAACCAAGGAGCCTTAGTTGAGTCGGACCCATTGTTCGTATGCCCTAGCAAGAAAACAACCATCCTTGAGTGTATCTCAACAAGGTAAGTCATGTTCAAGCCATAGCAGAGACACAAAAGGGATATGTGCCATATGAGGTGCAACGTGTCTATTAGCACAAAAGGCCTTGTGTGTGCACAACAAACCCGTTGTGATAATAGACACACTTGTCCCTCATAACGATGGAAGGCGTGACTGATATTCTTAATATCTTAGCCATTCAGACTCAATATTATTGGAGGATTTATTCATGCAATTATAATTATCTAAGCTATCAACAATTGAAGCAAAAGCAATAAATACGAGCATAAAGTAAATAAGGATGATTATGGATGTTCTAAGGGTTCCACCCGAGCCACCGGGCGAACCAAGGCCACCATCCTAGGGTTTTTAAGGAGCTCCGTCCCACCAAGGGGCTGCCCAAAACCATCTTGTAGGTTGTCGGTTCCATCAGTGCCTTCCTGGGATTCTAGTTGTCATCAACATGGCGCCGAACACCTCCTCTCCGCACGCGCACCAAAATAGGGCAGCAACCGTGCTCGTCCCGAATCTGCTCCTAAACTTCTAATTTTACAAAACTAAAAGAATAAGACCCCAAACAACCTTTGGGGAAAGATTTAAGGAGAGGAAGAATTGAATTACAATCAGAATTCTCAAGAGGAAAGCAGGGGTACGCAGGCCCTATTTAAAAATTACAATGTTGAAATTTCATAAATTTACAAGCAATCATCACAACAACGTTTTACACACAGTCACATGCACATAGGGCTCATCCATAATCATCCTTTCATGCATCACATCATATATGAAAATAAAAGGAAAAAATAGAAACCAAAATCGTGCAAATTCGATCATATTTCCACCCAAAACGGTCCAAACAACACATGCTGAAATTTTTCGTTTCTCCAGGCTGTTCAACCATGAACTCACGGGATTTTTTAGTTTAAATTCTGTCCAAAATTAATATGGATAGTAGTCTACCACCTCGATTCATCATATGAACCATGGAGCCAAGAAAATGACTCAAAAAGCTCCGAAAACCAAAATCGAGTAGTATAACGTTTAGGGAGCGAACAGTTCGTAAACGTGACCAAAACATGAAATACAAAAGGGTAATTACCCGAATACATCCTGAACTTTGGAAATTGTCTCATTTGTAGACAAATTCGAAATATTTCCAAATTACATCATCAACTTTGACATTGATCTCAATTGTATCCTCCTGTCATCTCTCCGTTGTCAGCCCCGTAAACTTCATGACATGGCATGCCCACGAGGAATAAAATGATATTATTTTTACACATCATTAAAATAATAAAAAATAATATATATTTTTAAAACCCCTTCTATGTCACCACCTTCCACCGACTGCTGCCCCACTTCAAAAATTAAAAAACCCATCCCGCCGTCGGTAAGGGCTTGAGCATCGAGCTCATCCACCGCGACTCCTGCGGCTCTCTCATCCTCGGCGGTGATACACCATCATCACCAAGCTCTCATCCGACCCCGGCGAGTATCTCATGGAGCTCCAGCTCGGCACCCCATCATTCAAGATCATCGCGATTGCTGATATCGGCAACGACCTCATTTGGACCAACTGCAAGCCTTGCTCCCGTTGCTACCAGCAAATTCAATCCATTCTCTCATTGGATTCAATCCCTTCTCCTCTACTTCATCGTAAGCAATCAACATGAAGCTCATCAGTTCCTTCTTGAGCTTCTTCAAGAAGAGCTCCTCCTCCAAGAGCAAGAAGCGGGGCAATCGCTCCATCTCGAACCAAAGCCTCCTTCGCTTCTGTCTCCTCCTCTTCCTCCTCGTACTCTTTCGATGAGTACTCGGCCGCTGCCGGACCATAGACCACGCCATGGTCCGTCCTCCATGCTTGCGGCGGCGAGCTCTCCTTGTACGACATCTTCAGCGTGTTTGACTGCGACGACGACGACAAGATCACGAAGTGCGAGCTAGAGACCGTGCTACAGCGACTCATCCCTGACGACCCAACCTCCATAGAGGAGGTGGCGTCCATGGTCGCCGAGGTCGACGCAGCATCAATGACAAGGAGAGCTCGAATAGTGAAGATGGCTTCATCGCCGAGGTCGAAGCTTAACGAGGCTTTAATTTTATCACCATGGTGAAGAACGAATAGTGAAGACTGAGCCAAACTCATCTCGAAGATGTTCACTTCTGTTCTCTTTCCTCCTTACCAATCCTCATTAACAAGTAATAAAATAATCACCATTAACCAGAGTGGAGTCATAAAATATAGCTTTCTACAAGGCGGCAAGTATGTGGGTCAAGGGAGCACCACCGATTCAACAGCTAGCAGAAGCCTGTCCGCTATGTTTTCCTCCTTCCCGTCTCCCTCCGTCAAAGGACTTGTTTGAAGTCCCTTGTTCGTTCTCACGGGAGTTCTTCCCTTCAAAGCTCCAGTGCAGCGCCCAATCTTTGTCAAGTTTCCTCGCTGATTGCATCTGGATCTTTTTTTGCTTTATAAACCCCTCGCCTCTCGGCTATTTCATGTCCTTTTCTCACCGTTCAATCCTCCACTTTCCATCTTCATGTTCACAAAGTCTCTACAGTCATCGTACTTGTCTGATTTCTTCTTTTTATATGGAACTCTAAGAATTCCAGAGTTGTTCTGCAGTTGTGGTTATCCGAACCCTAACGACGCATGGCCTGCTTTGGTTGCTTCAAGAAGAGACCCAATGACGCACTGGAGGCGGAGAGGAACAGCGCACTGATCGCCTCGACTGGTAGCACCAGAATTGCCTCGACCGGCAGCACCAGGACCGCCTTGAGTAGCATCACCAGCCGCTCCGATGGTTCGGCAGCCACCACCGAAAAACAATCAAGCCTATCGATGGCCTCTACAGCATCGTAGAAGAGCATTCCGGTGAAGGGTCGTACAACTACAACTTGGGAGAGTCGCGGTGGATGGCCTCTATAGCATCTACAACATGGGTTTTTAAATTTTTGAAGTGGGGTAGCAGTCGATGGAAGGTGCTGACGTGGAAGGAGTTTCAAAAAAATATATTATTATTTATTATTATTTTTAATGGTGTGTAAAAATAATATTATTTTATTCCACGTGGGCAAACCACGTCATGAAGTTAACGGGGCTGACAACGGAGAGATGACGGGAGGATACAATTTGGATACAAATGAGACAATGTCCAAAGTTCAGGATATACTCAAGTAATTACCCAAATAAAAATTCCAAGATTTTGCTAAAGGTGGCTCTGATACCACTGTTCGGATGGGAATAAGAAATGCAGCAGAAATAGTGATTTAAAAAATTCAAAATATCCCAGAACAATGATCTACTTTGGCAACAATTAAGGAATTCAATCTACGAGTAGAAGAGGGAAGGTATACCTTATACCGCCGGTTAGATAGAGTGCTCCTGTTCCTATATCAAGACGCACGCACACACGTCCTCCAATGATAATCCACACCAGGTGCCTCACAACAAAGGGGCAGTGAACAATCGGACTCATCGTGGCTCAACGGAGACGCTTTCTCAAACCCGGAAACTTCAATAGCTAGGCTGGCCTTTCCACCAAGAACTGGGCTCCAAAATGAGAGAAAGGAGAGATGAGAAAACAACGAAATGAGGAGGTCGATCAAAGAATACCTCGATGTCCTTTTTCAGAATCCTCCAAGTGGATGAAGTAGACGACACACCCAAGTAGAAGACACCTCCACTTTGGCTTTGTAAAAGATCGGGAAGGAGGAAGTAGATGGTCGACCACCAATGGAGAGGAGGAGGAAGAACTAATTCACAACCCCTCCCATGGGGTGTTCGGCCACAATTTATAGAGAGCAGGGGCGGCTACAAAGGTAGACCCAGCCCCCTAAAAACTCTCTCCCCGAAATTTAAAATTCTGGTGTTTGCTTCCAAAAATAATTTATATTTTAATGACTTCATAATTAATTTGAAATTAATTAAATCCAATAAAATATAAACTTTAATCTATCTCCAGAAATTAAGAGCCTATAAACAAGAATGATAATTATCTAAATAAATCAATTCCCTAAACAATAGAAAAGATGTTTATCTAAATAATTCAATTTCTTATTAATTAATAGAATTATGATTTAACCTCATAAATCATATATCTATTAATTTTATGATTTATCTCCATAAACTAAATTTTTATTAATTAGGATTTATCCAAATAAATTAATTTCCAATTAATCGGTTAGGCTCATGTTTATGGGTCGACACTAATAAGGTAACCATGACAACCTCAGGTCCAAGGACTGCTTACACCTACTATCACCTGAGGAACATCCTATTGGCACTCATGTAAGGATTCTATTTTGTGTTCCTCGTGTAGGTCCGTTCAATGAGCTCATTCCCTAATGAGCACCTGTACTTGTATATTAAATGACGGCTCATAGATAATTATGAGATCAGCTACCACTTATCGTATAAGGCATGTACCAAGTGGACCAGTCTATCCGGAATCACCAATCCCCTAATTGGTGATCCTACGACTGAGAATATTTAGAACAGGGGCATCTAGATTCCAAGTCTCACTGGCATGATCTCATCATGGCCTTGGAATCAATTACACGGGTCCATGGGGTTCCTCACAATCTAATATATACAAAATATAGATGCAATATATGATGAAAAGTTGTCTCATATTATTCATTAACCAAAAATAGTTCCCTACACATCAACATGTGATTGGCTCAAGGACACTATTTCTTTCACATCCGTCATGAGCTCGTCCTTGACCCTCGGGTCAAATCCGTCACACAAAAGTAAGGAAAATTCGGTGTCAAACATCATTAAGGGGACTCCTACCCCAATGTTGGAATCAAAGACACGAAATACGGAGACTCATGGCATGTCATATGATAAGTTAACGATGACTTACGAGCAAGGGACCCCTCACTGGAAAGGTACCAATCCTTAGCCCATTTATTGGCAACTAAGTCGATCACTGTGTAATCCAACACATACCTCGGGAGCAAAGCACCCGAGTCAACCTACCAGCCAAATTCGCCGACATCAAGAAGTCGCAAAACAATAAGTCATTTATTCAACAAGTTCAGGCCCAAGTGCTTGAGCAAGCGACTGACCACCCAACCAATAGCTTGGTTGAGGCAGCCAACATGGTCATCTCAATATGGCTTAGAGAGAAGCTTAACCAGGTTAAAGAACCCTGGCATGAAGAGCTATAGGACTATAATACGACTGCACGATAGTCTACTCTGGAAACAGTCGCCCTCAGAGCTGAAGCAATGGTTCCAGCAGCGATCACGGGGCCCAACCTCGTGAGGATGACCTCGGACAAACAAAAAAATGAAAGCTCGCCCAAGCCGAGGAAAAAGAGACCTATCCTCTCCTTAACTACAAGTGGTCGGTGCACTCTTTTTCCTTCACTGCGGTTTTCTCCCGCAAGGTTTTTGCCTTTGAAGGTTTTAATGAGGCATAGCGCTGCATTGGCCGAGCGCCCTGCACAGTGGGACCCAATGTGTTCATGAAATGACCACATTAGAGGGGGGATGAATAGTGGGTTAACTACATCTTTTCGCCTAATTCCAGTTTTAATCTTTTCTTAAACTACTTAGGTAATTCACAAATCGAGTAGCAAGCGGAAGGAGAATATAAATGATAAGCAATACGAAACGCAAACTAAATAATACTAACACAATTATTTATAGTGGTTTGGCCCCAATGCCTACTCCACTACCTAAGCACCCCGCTTAGGATTTCCAAACTAGTTTAACTAGATTAATTAGTTTCCTTACAATGAGGACTTTACACTGAAAAGTCTCCGCTCTCAAACCGAAGGCACTTCCACACCCGAAAATATCCTACCTTCCTACCGAGAGCACTCTCTCACCTCAACCTAACTAAGGACAACTCCACTAATCCTAGTCAAATACGTTTACACCGATGGATTTAAGCCTTAACACCTTGGCAACCACCAACCATACAAGACCTAACCACCATGGATTAATTAGTTCCCATTGATGCCTTAATGAAGAATCGATCAAAGCATGAAGGCAAGATCAAGGAGTTGAGATCAAAACTAGGGTTCTTGCAAAGATGGCTAAATGAAATCTTTAGAAGTGATCAAGCATAGCTCAATGAAGGTCAAGATCGAGGAGGAAGGCACTCTAGGGCTGCTATTTATAAACCCTAAGAAGAGAGAGCCAAAATAGCTCTCCCAATGAGCAAAAAAATGCCCGTTGGCGTTGCCCTGTCGCTGGTCCGGTCGATGCCCGATCGATCGACCAAGCAACCGCTCAAGCGACCAGAGCTCGCTGTTGATTCTGGGCTCCGTTCGGTCGATCGCCCCTACAACTGAATTTGGGAAATCAGTTTTTTTGTTGATTTCTTTTCGCGTTCTTCGTTTTCGAATTTCGGGTTTGGTTTTTGGATTCTTTGCATCATAAAAGAGGATTACATATACATTCTAGATACTCTAAGCCTAAACTCTATCTTCCCGATGAATCCGAGTGCATCGACCAATGTCCTTCCGATTTTTCCGATTGCGGACGTGGAGCGCTAATCGACTTGGAACCTGAAAGTATTTCTCAATGAAACATTAGTTCCATGTTTGTTATCATCAAAACCGAGATTAAGACCAAGGTAGAAAACCTTAGGCCAACAATCTCCCCCTTTTTGATGTTAACAAACATCCTTAAGAAAATAAATATACTAAAGCACAAAGGATATCAACAAAGGTATTTCTCCCCCTATCATCATGCTTATCTAAGTAAATTTACTCCCCCTATCTATATGCATGGTATTCATATATTTTCTTTCCTTTTATGACATCAATCAAAAAGGGCAAGAAAAGTCAACTTATGTCACGCCCCAACTCAGGGTCACGTGACCGACCAGGGTATACGTGCCTATACCCCGCAGCTTAACTCATGCACATGCCAACACATAAAAAGATAGCGAAAGAAATAACATCTTTTTATTATAAAAGGGAAAACAAAATAGATTTTATTATAATAGTGAAGTGTTTAGCAGAAAGTTCAAGTGCGGAAATAAATGAATCAAAGTCCAACAGTTCATTTTTCACAATAAAATCTAAAATGAAAGACATGAACATCCCAAAGGACTACAACTCCAAATCACCAACACAAGTGCATGACAAACTACCAAAAACTCGACTACGACCCCTAACTAGGACTGCTATGAGATCAATGTGGCTCCTCTGCCCTCCAGCTGCGCCAAGTGCTCCAACTCACCTCACCGGTCAGGCTCTGTAAAACAAAACAAAACGACAATGGGTGAGTTCAAAGAACTCAGTGAGCGGTTCTACCAATCCCCATGAGAAACCAAACATAGATATATAGCATGGAGATGAAACATCTATCTCAAGCAGGAAAGGTCACAAGGGTGTGACTAGTTAACATGTCATCTGGCCACATATGCCCGAAGGCATCCAACACCCAAACGGTGAAGAACAACATGCTAAGCCTACCATGCCCTAAGGCAACAACACATACTAGGATAATCGGGATTGGCCCATCCGAACTTATCCTAATATAAAGAAACTCGATAGCAATCGGGATTAGCCTGTCCGAACATGCTCCACGAGACGCGAAGGAACAATCGGGATTCGCCCATCCGAACATGTCCCTTAAAGATATCACATGAATAATCAGGATTTATCCGTCCGAACTTATTCCTTGAAAGAAACTCAAAAATAATCGGGATTTGCCCGTTCGAACTTGTTCCATGAGAAATATAGGAACAATCGGGATTTGCCCATCCCAACTTGTTCCAAAGGGATAACGTAGGAATAATCGGGATTTGCCCATCTGAACTTATTCCTTTAACACAGGTTGGGAATTTACCATCCAACCTTTCGTGCCAAGCCCGCAATCCGGCTCCTAAGGCGAGCCTCTCCGCCATTTATAAAGATATGGTGCAACGACCTAAGTCAAGTGTCTCCTACGGTATCTCAGGGATGCACTAATTGGGAACGTTACAACACTCAATACCCGATCCCAACCCCTAGACCTGTAACATCATAACCCGTGAGGTTTTATTTCATGCATAAACTTTATTTGTTGGTTCATAACAGATTATGCTGCCCCTTCTTTAATTTTAATTATGCAGTTGAAATTATAATCACCAAGATTATGATTTTGTTTTAGGGTTTTGTTTTAGCTTACTGCCATGCCCAAAATTGATGCATCTAACCCGAATCTGGTCTCCAGAGTGTGTCCTATTTTTCTAAACTATGTTTTTTAGTCAAAATGATAGGTTACACGACTACGTTCAAAAATTTATTCGCATCACAACAGAGATTTCAAAATTTTCAGCATGAACTTTTAGCAAGATTAATTTTCAGCATGCCATGATAATTAAATCCGAATTTCACATAAATTAAATCTTTAATTGCCATTACAACAAAATTATAACATTTAGATAAATCTCACAGTATACATATTTATTAAACAAGACTAGCAAGAACTTACATCATCTTAAATCAAGAATCAAACTCCATGATCAAGAACTCACATTAAGATCACACATGGCATCAAGATTAAACTCTATCTTTGTAAAATCACGATTACTAATAAAAAATCACAGAATAATTACCAAACATGCGTTAACATGTAGAAACCTAAATTTCAAGTAATTCATGGCTAAATCTCAAGAATTCCCAAGAAACCTCTCTTAGGCATTTCATCAAACACCTAGAGGGCACCCTTATCTCCTCCTTGGCCGAGCACCCCTACGATCATCCTAAGGCTGCCGAGCCCCATAGGGGAGTGTTCAGATCTCCTCTCGCATGACAATCACAAAGAAACAACAAGAACTCGAGAGTCGATGGAAAACCAACAAGAACGGCTCAAGAATTCGAAAGAAACCCGAGAAAAAGGAGGGGTAAAACCACTCACCCGATTGGGAAGAAAGGTTAGATGAGAAACCTCCGATCGGCGGCCTCCGGATCCAGCCCCAAACACTCGGCTCCAAGAACAAGGAAGGAAAGGGGGGGCGGCAGCTCCTCTTCAAGAAGGGCAGCGGCTCCAAGGCTCAAGGGGGCCGCCGGCTTCAACCAAACCGTTGGCTTGGCTCCAAGGAGAGGGGAAAGAGAGAGAGAAAGGAAGAGAGGGGGAAAAGAGGCTCGGCGGCTGGCTTCTGGCTTGGCGGCTCCAAGAGAGAGAGATGGGGAGGGGCGGCTTGGCTCCTGCTCGGTGGCTCCTCTCCTCTCTCAAGACTTGTGCAGCTCCAATGGGGAGCCGCAAGCCAAAAGGGAGGGGGTTTTATACTCCCCCCTCAAACCTAATTCCACTAACCCTCTTAGCAAACCCGCATTCGCCTCAATCTGAATCCGAACCCGTTAACCCGACTAAACTTAATTTAACCCATTCTAACCCCATGCTCCACATAAGCACCCAACACATGCACACCCATATGTGACATAATTTAATAATCATGCACGCACAACATAACAATTAAATAAATTTATTCAACCAAGAAAAGAAACTGCATAATTCACATTCCTACTTACCCGAGCTCGCAAGCTCGCACCGGACAATAAGTCGACTCGGCTCGACTTCGAACTAGTCCGCTAGGCTAACAATCACACAAATAAAAATATATATTAATATCTAAGATATTACAACTTATAGTCAAAGTTGAGACTCTAAAAGAATTTTTCATGAAGCATGAAGATCTCAACCAAATTGATGAAAACCAAATATCTAATATGAGACCAAATCAAACATGATAGCAAGGAATGATAACTAAAATCCAAATCTGGAAATCATGTATAAACTCAAGTATCGGTCAAAATATCAAAAACCATTTTAGAAATGATTTTTCTCGGGTAATAGTGAGAACGATACCAAAAATAGAGTTATGATATCATACTTGAAGTCTCATTTGAAAATTTCAACAAAAATCCAAAGTATCGAAAAATGAGCACTTGAAAAGAACAATACTTTAAAGTTTTGAAATTCAATTTCAAAAATCTATATCAAATCATATTCTTGCTGAAAATTTTTGAAAATTTTATACAAGAAACTAGATTTTTCAGTGAACATGTAGTTTCAAGAATAATCCAAAAATTAATTTTTTGCATTATTCTAAAAATAATTAAAATCTAGTGGTATTTTCGTAAATATTAGCTATTTTTCAAAAGTTTTCAGTTTTCATTCAAACTTTTCAGATATCTAAGATATAATCATTTAAAGCATGTTTATCAAGTTTGAAATGAAAATAATGTCATTTGGTCAAAATTTTACCTTAGCATTATTTCATTAAAAAATAAGCATGTTAACATAAAATTGTTAAGTATCTATTTTAAACCTATACTCATGGTTTTTCAAACTTAGACACATAGACACCTAACATGAGTAAAGCTAAACATGTTTGTAAAGTTTGGACTCAAAATGAGATTTCTAAGTCAAATTATTGGCTTAAGTCAAACTTTTCCAAGTTTGAGTCACCTAAGGTTAGCTAGTTATCATTTTTCCCATTTACACATGATTTGTCAATTTTGACCACATGGATGTTAAATCATGAGTGAATTCAAATATGTTCATTAAGTTTCAACTTAAAATGAAGTCTCTAAGATAAATTTCTACCTAGAATACATTTCATTCAACCTACATGACATGAAATTACCTAAGTATCAAAATTTTATCTACCCATGAGATTTCAATTAATTATCATGCAAAGTCATTCATGAGTATAGAGAAATCATTTAATCAAGAAAATAGAGGTGTTATGTAGGAATTTTGCCAAAATAAAATTGATGCCTCTTTTCTTGGGAAATTCCATAGTTTTCATTTTCTTTCCCAATTTTCTTTAACCTTCCAAATTTACCACTTTCTCAACTTGCAAGTAGACTTCATTAGTATCATAATGAAATCATATACCAACTAGCAAGCTAACATAGTAAATAGCAAAGGTTCAATGCAAAGTTTCATTTAAAAATCTCAACCTATGATAGATAGTAGAGATTCATTTAAAAGGAGTTAACATTATATCAAAATGAATCAAATAGATCTTTAAATTATGAAATATTTGAAAAATAGATCTCCAAGCATGTTTAACTAGTTTGGACATAAAAGAAGAGGTCTCTAAACATAGATATCCACCTAGAACAAGTTTTATTCAATGAAATTTGCCTAAGTACTAAAATTCTACATACTCTTGGGAATTCAAGGATCTAACACGTGATTATCATCATGAGTAAAGAGACATCAAAAAACTGTTAATATTGAGGTATTATACTAGAATTTTGTGAAAATAAAAATCATACCTCATACTTGAAAATTTTGCCAAACTAATCTTTTTCATTCTACTTAGCTTTCCTTTTAACCTTAGATTTAACTTGCATGAGGAAATCATTGGTAACATAATCGCATAATTATTTCAAGCAAGTTAATCACTCTAGATAGCAAAGTACATCAAAGTTTTTATTCAAAATCCAACTTTGCTAAATAATTCGAAATCCGTTTTAAATGAAATCAAGTCATATCAAAAATGAATTTTAAGATATCACAAGTGTAATATAAATGAAAACATGATCTCCAACCCTTACTATTGGTTGAAAACCGAAATGCCACAATGAGCTTACGATTTGGAATCACAAGATCGCATGAGCCCGTTATAGGTTACATAGGTCTCCGAAGAGACAGGAAATCAAAAATCAAAAATCATTTTTCAAGTTATATCATGAGCGGGCAAAACCAACTCAAATTTAACTAGTATTATAACTCCAACTTTAAGATGACAAGTAAAGTAAAGGAGATGATACCAAGCATACCTAGATGCCCATTTTCATACTTATGGCATCATGATGGATTGAAGTTGCAACCAAAGATGGATTCTTCATTCAAGTCCATGGTCAACTTCAATTCTTTAATTTCCTTTACCCTTGTGTGGATGCTCCCCCTACAAAAGAGAATGAGACCTTTGGTACCCAAATGGATTTAGGTCCTTGGGGGTTAGTTTGCCTAGGAATCCAAAGTGTCCTAGCAACACTTGGATTTCTCTTGAATGCACAATCATATATGGCATGACCAAAAATATCACAACAAAAATAATGTCCATTAAATCTTTTCTTTTCATCATTCTTATGACCATGAGGCCTAGTGTTGGAATGCTTGACATGAGAAGCATGATGAGCATGATCATTCTTAAATGAAACATTTCTAATTCTAGAGTTCTTAAAAGAAAAATTATTTGGTAAATTATTTACTTTTTAACTCAAGAAAATAATCTCACTTTTCAAATCATTCATGGATTGTTGTATAGCATGCGATTAAGATTTCAACATACCATTTTCATTTTCAATTTTTTATTCTCAATTTTGAAATCATTTTTCAATTCATTGCTTCTAAGTTTCATTTTTTATTTCAAATTCTCATTTTCAAGTTTCAAGGCTCTATGCTCAATTTCTAAATTATCATGGCATGAATCAAGAGAGCAAGATTTCAATTTCTCATTTTCACTCTTCAACACATGCAAATGACTAACAAGCTTTAGGTTTTCTTTCTTGATTTTTCTATTTTCCTTATTTGATTTCATAAGCATGACATACATCTTCTTAGATTCTACTAAATAGCTCATCATAAGTCATACCTAAAAAATTAGAGTTACTATCATCATTATCAAGATTTTTATCATGACTAAAAGTAGAACATTTTACCTCATTATTAGCATCCATGAGGCAAGCTTTTGAAATGACTTCATAATCATTACAAGAGGGTGCTTCACTTGAATAAGATGATGATGTGGAAGCGTTTGACATGAAAGGATAATTTTTCTTCACATGCCCCTTTTCCTTGAATGCATGATACACTACCTTCCTTTTTCGGCTCTTTGAGCTACTCCTTTGACTAGAAGAGCTATGGGCATCAAAACCAAGATTAGTGGTAGGTGAATGACCATTGTCATCACTACCTTCATTAGAAGTGTCAATCTCTTCGGTCTTGGCATAATCATATAGCATGTTTAAAGTTGCCCAAATATCAAAAGCCGAAATACAATGCATGACCTTTTCAAAGATATTATTTTCCAGGGAACAAAATATGCAATATGAATCTTTAGCATTTAATTCAAACATATCAATTTGTTCTTGGGTCCATGCATTCATGTTTTCCTTAGGTTCAATATATTGAATCTTTACCATGTTAAAAACATCTAAACCTTGAGTCTTTAAGAAGGTGTACCCTAGACTTCCAAAGACCAAAGTTCGATTCACAAACCTAGAAGGTATGGAAACAACCGAATCTAGTGCCATTTCCGGATTGAAACAAAGTGTATGAGAGATGGTGAAATCTCAAGCTACGACCCGCTCTGATACCAAATGTTGGTGAAATGGCCACACTAGAGGGGGGTTAATAGTGTGTTAACTACATCTTTTCGCCTATTTGTAGTTTTAATCTTTTCTTAAACTACTTAGGCAATTCACAAATTTAGTAGCAAGCGGAAGCAGGATAAAAATGATAAGCAATACGAAATGCAAAGTAAACAATACTAACACAATTATTTATAGTGGTTCGACCCCAATGCCTACTCCACTACCTAAGCACCCCGCTTAGGATTTCCAAACTAGTTTAACTAGATTAATTAGTTTTCTTACAATGAGGACTTTACACCAGAAAGTCTCCACTCTCAAACCGAAGGCACTTCCACACCCGGAAGTATCCCGCCTTCCTACCGAGAGCACTCTCCCACCTCAACCTAAGGACCAGTCAACTAATCCTAGTAAACTACGTTTACACCGATGGATTTAAGCCTTAACACCAAGGTAACCACCAACCATACAAGACTTAACAACCTAAGTCTTCAACCTTTGAAATAAACAATAAAATACACAAGTAATGGAGCAAATAAATAATACAACTTATACTTAGCTCCAAACACGAGTCCTAGTTTCTTTTGATGCCTCAATGATGAATCGATCAAAGCTTGAAGGCAAGATCAAGGAGTTGAGATCAAAACTATGGTTCTTGCAAAGATGGCTCAATGAAATATTTAGGAAGTGATCAAGCATAGCTCAATGAAGGTCAAGATCAATGAGGAAGGCACTCTAGGGCTACTATTTATAAACCCCAAGAAGAGAGAGCCAAAATAGCTCTCCCAACGGGCAAAAAACTGCTCGTTGGCACAGCGTGATCGCTGGTCAGGTCAAAGGCCGGTCGACCAACCAAGCGATCGCTCGAGAGACCAGAGCCCGCTGTGGATTCTGGGCTTCGTTCGGTCGACCGCCCCTGCGATCGAATATGGGAAAATAGCTTTTTTGTTGATTTCTTGTCATGTTCTTCGTTTCCGAATTTTGGGTTTGGTTTTTTGATTCTTTGCATCATAAAAGAGGATTACATATACATTTTAGATACTCTAAGCCTAAACTCTATTTTTCGACGAATTCGAGCTTGTCAGCCAACGTCCTTTAGATTTTTTGATTTTTCCGATTTAGCCAACGTCAAGCACTAACCGACTCGGAACCTAAAAGTATTTCTCAATGAAACATTATTTCCATGTTTGTTATCATCAAAACCGAGATTAAGACCAAGGTAGAAAACCTTAGACCAACATAATGTAGTGTCAATATCCTTTTATTCAATAAAGATTATTTTCTTTCTCCACATCTATGTGTGCGTGCCTCCAGGAAATTTATAGCTATCTCATAACACTCGACGAAGGAATCCCTACGATCTCCCGACAAGAATGCACCCCACGATGGTAGAAACCTCCATCCTACATGGCACATCTATTCTTCTCGACCCCGGGCATGGTCCTACCTTACGATCCCCGCGAGCTCGACTTAACCCCAAATGTGGTCCTCGACCTTAGCGCCACCACTTACGACCTCCGTACCCTTGAAGACCAGGCCCGATTGGCCTCCCTCTAAATGAGCATGACCCCAAGTGTGGTCCTACCTTACACTCCCCGTGAGCTTAGCTTGACCCCAAGTGCCATCCTCGGCCTCAATGCCACCACTTACGACCTCAGCGCCCTTGAAGACTACGCCTGAATTGCAGCCTTTCTCTAAATGAGCACAACCACGGGTGTGGTCATGCTTTATGCTCTCCACGAGCTCGGCTTGACCCCAAGCGCGGTCCTTGACCTTAGCGCCGCCACTTACATACTCAGCGACCTTGAAGACCAGGCTCGAATTGCGGCCTCGCTCTAAATAAGCACGATCCCAAACGTAGTCCGTCCTTATGCTCCCCGCGAGCTCGGCTTGATCCCAAGCGTGGTCCTCGACATCAGTGCCACCAATTATGACCTCAGTGCCCTAGAAGACCAGGCTCGGATTGCAGCCTCGCTCTAAATGAGCACGACCCCAAGCGTGCTCCTTCTTTACACTCATCGCAAGCTCAGCTTGACCCCATATGCAGTCCTCGGCCTTAGCAGCAACACTTACAGCCTCAGCGCCCTCGCAGACCAGGCCCGAATTGCAGCCTCACTTTAAATGAGCACGACCACAAGCGTGGTTCTGCTTTACGCTCCCTGCAAGCTCAGCTTGATCCTAAGAGCGGTCCTCAGCCTTGGCGCCACCACTTACGGCCTCAGTGCCCTTGAAGACCACCGTCGGATTGCGGCCCCACTCTAAATGAGCACAACCCCAGGCGTGGTCCTGCCTTACGCTCCTCGTGAGCTTCGCTTGACCCCAAGTGTAATCCTCGACCTCAGCGCCATTACTTATGGCCTTAGCACCCTCGAATACCTCGGCATCCCAAGTGTCTTCCTCGGCCCCAAAATGCAGCCTCCGACTCCAAGCAAGATCAACTGTGGCGCCCTCAATGCCCTCTAAAACTCCAAATTTGGCTCCTAGCTTCAACGATAGCTTCCAACCTGGAACGCGAACAAATTCAACGAAGGTCAAATCTAATGGGTCGACAGTCCTATGAGCGACTACCAACACTACTAAAAATTTGGTCTTCAGCAACGGCTATCAGCAACGGCCGCTCAAGCCGTTGCTATTTGCAATGACATTCTTACGGCCGCTCGAGCCGTTGCAGATATGTTGTATCTGCAACGGCTTTCTAACGGACATGCGAGCCATTGCTGATGATGTTAATTATCAGCAACGGCTTTCTAACGGATAAGTGAGCCGTTGCTGATGATAACTTATTAGCAACGGCTTTCTAACGGGCGAGTGAGCCGTTGCTGATAAGTTTATATAGGTCACAGAACGCGCCCGACCCTTCTTCCTCCCGCTGCTGCCGTCGCCTCCTCCTCCTCCTGCCTCTCGCCGCCGCTACCGACGCCGACGACGCCTCTTCCTCCTCTCGCTGCTGTCGACACTATCAGGTAAACTCCGGCCGGCCGTCTCTTCCCGTTGCGGCCGACGGAAAATCCGATCGAAACCCTAAAAATAGGGTTTCGGCCAGCGTGCTGGCCGGTCGGCCGATGGCCGCCGCCGGACCTTGTACATTGGTCGGACAGTGTGTCCGGCCACTGTACGCCGGTGTCAGAGTCCACCTAACTCCGGCACCGGAATTTGTAGATTAATATTATTTTTTAATTGTTTTTTAATTGTTAATTAATTATTTAGATTAATTATTTAGATTAATTATTTAATTTGTTAGATTAATTTTTAGGGTTTAGATTAATTTCGGAATTATCCACTTCGGACGCGCGCCAGAATCGTCCACTTCGGACTCCTGCCGGAATCGTCCAATATGGACTCGAACTGTCTCGAAACATTTAGAAAATAATCATCCATCCGACGAGTTGATATGTTTCACGTACGCATCGACGAGTCGGATATGATTTAGCAAAACCTTAGATCCGTTCGGGGATTGTATGTTCGTGTAAAAGAAGTAGATGATCTTTTATATGACGTACAATTCTTGAATTGTCCCTGATTGAATAATTTGGGAATATAGTTATTTGTACTGTATTTACGTTTTTCTTTTAATTGTTAACTAATTAATTATTCTAAATTTCGGCAACATCTCTCTTGTTCTCCGATACGTGCCCAGATGATATGCGTATTCGGAGAACTATAGAGAAATGCTGCCGAAATTTAGAATGAAGTTAGCGGTTAAAAGAAGTACTTAGTGCAATATGAATAACATAAATCCCAAATGGAATAGGACAATCTCACCTAAAGACATTAACCAAAGAAATTGTCATTGATTGACAGAATCATGTCGGCTGATCGAAGTTGGATGTACCGACGTCTTCATCGTGGAGCTTTAACGAATGAGTTTCGATTAGGCGTAACGTACTTCCTAAATTTCGCCTATTTGAATCGGAATTTCGTTAGCATTGGTGATCAAATCCGATGTCCGTGCCGCATTTGTTCGAATGGACGATTTTTTGATCGGGAGACTGTCACTCTGCATCTATATAGCAAAGGATTTGCACCAAGATATTTTCTATCGACTTGTCACGGGGAGTCACGCGAAGTCGAGACGTCGAGCAATCCTGTCGTTCAGACATATGGTGAATCTTCCTCTGCTGGTGCTTCTTCATCCAGTCAATGTAATCCCTATAGAACTATGATACTTGATAGTCTTGGGGGTCAATTCCACCTGAATGAAAATGTTGATCGGCCAATTCTTCAGACATCAGTCCCACCAGATACTACAGGTCGAAATAAAGATAGAGCAGATTGGCGTGTAGTCTGTAAGACAAAAGGTAGAGGAAAAATTAATCCGATAGTAGGAGAAAATGAGCTGATACCTGATATGACACATGGTTTCTATCAAGAAGATGATCCTCCTACTGTAGATCATATTATTCCAATACTCGAGGATGCAGACACAACGTCAATTCAATTAGAAGTTGAATATGCTGATGATGACGATCATGAAATTGAGGAAGCTGGAGATGAAGAAGATGAAGAAGAGGAAGAAGAGGAAGAATTCGAAGACTATTATTCAGATGATGAGGAATAATTGTAAAGTATATATTTTATTAAATATATCTCTACTATTTATACAATAATCTGATTATATGTCTGTTCGACAAATATGTCTGGTCGTGGTTATCGATGCAGGAGAGCTTCGGAGTCTCCGATCGGTGAGACTCCAGCACTTACTCATGCTGCTGATCCTCCTATTGCTGATCCTCATGCGGATGATACTGTCGAGGCTAGTACATCCAAACGCAGGCGGCCACGCGGGCCGAACAGGTGGCAGCCTCCACCAGCCACAGAGTCATGTAGATTGATTAGCGTGATTGGGGAGCAGTAATATATCATGAATTATGAATCATTATAAATTCATTATATCATAATATAATATTAAAATTTATTTTTGTTGTGCAGGTTCGAGCAAGAAGAAGTGCCGAGGAGCATTTCTTCTACTATTCGACGATACATGCACGGGGCATGGCCTACGTGGTCTCACGTGCCTAGCGAGCACGTCGACATGTTATGGCGCGAGTTTGAGGCACGTATTATTATTTTTTTTACATGCATGATGATTAATATTGGTACTGATATTATTATTTTTGTAGGCTCGCTATACATGGGCCGAGGACCAAAGGCCCTTCATTTACGCTGCCTGGGAGGCTATTTCCAGGGCAAGGTACAATGGGCAGCTGGGGCAGGCTCGGTCCCAAGCGATGGCCCGAGCTGGGACCACTAACATCGCGGAGACTCGAGGATACAACCCCGATTGGATTACTCCGGATATATGGGACCAGCTCGTGGGAATATGGTCGATGGATCGATGGCAAGAGGTTTCTCGGAATGCAGCTAGAAATCGCATGTCGGGGGTCGAAGCAGCGCGTCACACCGGCGGCTCTGTTGCATTTGCAGTGCACGCGAACCGTATGGTAAGTATATCTTTTAATTATATATTTTATTTGTTACTATGTGTACTAATTAATATATTTGTTTTGTAAATATAGACGACAGTGTCGGATGACGGGACTATCCAGCGACCCTCCCCGATGGCGGTGTTTGAGCGGACTCACCGTCGAGCACATGGGACGGGGGAGTACATCGACAACCGCGTTGCATACATTATGGTAACTATATATTTGTTTAAATTATTCATTATATATTTATAATTTAAGTTTTATGATCAATATTAAACAAAAAATCAAACTCGAGTAGGAGACCTACAGCCAGACGGTGATGCAGCGCGGGGGTACCCCCGAGGACTTTGACGCAGCAACGTTGGTCGAGGCCGCAGGTGGTTGGGACCATGGCCGCGTATATGGCTTCGCAGATAGTGGTCATGCGCGAGCCGTACTAGGGCCACTTGGGGCACCGACCCCTCCGATCGTTGGTGAGCGGTCGTCCATCTCTAGATCCAGTTATGATCATAGTAGCAGAATAAGGACTCTAGAGGACACGGTCGCGCGTCAGACTGAGATAATGGAGCGCCAGAGTCAGATGATGGCGGATATACAAGCTATGCTACGCAACATGTCAGGTCATCCCGAAGCAGGCATCTCTTCGGCATCATCTAATCCATCGCCCTCGAGTCAGTCCATGCCGGTGTACACTCAAGCACTCCAGACCCCGCCATATGATCCAGACCATCCTCCATCGTCATCGTGAGATTTTTTTATATTGACTTTGTTACTGAGATATTGGACTTGTTTAATTTATTTTGTTTGGATATTGATACTTCAATTTTGCATTTGAATAGTTTTTATACTATCGTGGATAATTATCAATATAAATATAATTGTTTTGATGTATATCTTGGTATATTTGTGATGTGTGAATGAATGTGTGTATAAGTGTATGGGTGTGTGAGTTATGTATTAGATAATGTATCAATGTATCAATGGAAATTTTAAATTTTAAATTTTTTCGTTACCAGGTTCACATCATCAGCAACGGCTTTCCCACGGCCGTCCGTGGGAAAGCCGTTGCTAAAAGTGTATCGAAAGCCGTTGCTGATGACCTACAACAACGGCTTAGCGACAGGGTTTTACTAACGGCGTTGCTACGGACTCAGTGGCTGTTGCTATTAATGTTATCAGCAACAGCTCCGGGTCCGTGGTAAAACCGTTGCTGATAATATTTTTAGCAATGGCCCGAGCGGCCGTTGCTGATCCGTTGCTAAGTTATCAGCAACGCGACTTTCTGCCATGGCTCCATTGCAATGGCTCGGCCGTTGCTGATGACCATTTTTCTAGTAGTTCAAGTAGGTAACCTCGATCCTAAATCTAACTCTACCGAGAATTTGATCTCAACCTGAAGACCTAAGGATGGTCTGCTACCCTAAGAAGCAACTACCAACTAAGCAAACATTGGCCAAGAAAGCGCCATAATGCTCTTCAGCCCTAGTGGCTATCGACTAAGCAGCATTGGCTAAGGCAAAACGACCCTAAGAGCCACACTCGACTCCAGAAGAGTTGGCCGACCAAACATTATCGACACCCGCCAAACACTTAGCTCACATCATGCGAAGACAACAAAAACAATAAAAGAAAATATGGCAAGAAGTAATAATATCCAGAAATGTATCTACAAGCTCATGAGGGGCAACAATGTCAAATGTCCGCGATGCACGAATATTAATAACCCCGAAGGGAAACAATCCAAAGCCAGATAATATGTCGTCACAATACAGGCCGAATGACTCAAATTACAAGCTTGTTGAGGTGAGGTTCGAGGAACATCGGTCGTATTATCTCATTCAATTTGAGTCATTCGGCCCTCATACTCAAAATACAAGGGGGCATCACCCTCAGAGACATCGGTCGCCAGCACCGGAGGGGAGGTCGGCTCAAAAGCAATCACCGGGGACTCTTCCTTGTAGGGGTGAGAAAAAAAAACTGGTTTTTCGGTTAACCAAAAAACCGATCCAAAACCGAACCGGTTTTTCAGTTCCAGTTTATGTTTTTGAAAAAAATAGTTTCCGATTTTGAGTTCGGTCCACAATCTAAAAAGTCCACCGGTTTCGGTTAACCGACCGATTCAATATAATTTATTAATTTTTAATATATATATTAAATACTTATTTATACATTATAAAAAATTATAAAAAAATAAAAAAAATTATTAATTTTTGCATCACATTATCTTGGCTCAAGTAGTTTTACTTTTTCTTTTTCTTTTCCCAATGAGGATTCGGTATTTATTTGAATTTTTCTCCATATATGATTTGTATAATGTTGTGTTTGTATGTTAAATTTTTTTATTGCTTAACCGAACCGAAAAAACCGAAAACGAAATGACGGTTAACCGAAGTTAATGGACCGGTTAATAAAATAACTAATGGACCGGTTAACCGGTCCATGCTCACCCCTACTTCCTTGGCTTCCCTCGTCGGCACAGAAGCCTCCTCCTCCGCAGCAAGGGGGTCAACCAAAGTGCCATCCCTAATCTCCTTGAACTACCCGACCTATGAGAAGTTAACTCTCGGGTCGAGGAACTTGGCATGCTCAGCGCCTTATCAAGACCCGCAGCATATTGCAGAACAACCTCGTCCGGATAGCTGTCAACCTTGTACTCAAGTCTATGCACTTCCTCCTCAAGCCTCTGAGGCTCAGCCCGGACGGCGACAACCTCGGCTTTTAGCTTAATCTCCACCTCCGCCTCAGCACTGACCTTGAGCTCCGAGGAGGCCAGCGCCCTTTCCGGGTCTTCGGCCTTCCTTCTGAGGATGCTGGTGTCTGCCCAGGCCTCCCTCGCCTTACCTGTGGCATTGGTGAGAGTACTGATGAGATGCATGATTTCATCATCTTTCGACTTGAGAGTCCTCTCCTTCTCTCCTAGCCCGGCATTCAAAGATTCGACCTCCCGAGTCTAGGCCTCAGTCGTCTCCAGCACGGATGACCTATCTTTCTCCAACTACCTTGCTAGGACAGCCAGTCGGAGGCCCTGAACCTCAATATACTTGATCATCTCGGTCGAGCCCACCTCCTCGAGCAGGCTAACCACAGTGTTTGGTAGAAGATGCTGATTGTCAAAAGAAAACCCCTCTAACCACGGGGAGTCAGACCCAACCAAGGCATTTCGGGTATACAATCCCTGTCGAGCCTAGGGAAAAGTAGCCATACCAGCGTGTCGCTCCGCTTGGGAGTCCTCCGCTGACACCGTCACCATCGCCACCGCAACCATGGCCTACTTTGGGAGAACATCTTCCTGAAGGGGCATATCCTCCTCCTACAAAATGACAATGATCGGAGCCCTGGCCCTCTTTTTTTGTTTGAGGGGAGGAGGGAAAGGAGAAGTAGACAGAGAAAGTGAAGGGTCTAACCCCTTCTTTCCACGAAATAAAGCTTGGGGTCCTGAAATTCTTACAAGTTTTAGTGAGGGTGGTAGAGGTGAGACATCGGTGGCCGACTCCTTCCCTTTGTCAATTGTCGGGGCTTTCCTTTTCAGCTCCTCAAATCTGGACTAGTGGGAGGTCGGATTCAACATCGGGAGCCATCTTGCCTACAAAGAGTAGTCCGGACTTAGCACACTCAAAATGGCTAAGGTCACAAAACAGATACCCTACGGCCTCGGGCTTACTTATGTATCTTACGACCTCAACAACTCTTTATAAGAAAAAGGAGTGGAAAGTCTGCATTGGTCTAAAAACCTAATTACCAGCCTCTCCTCGGGCGAAATGACCTCCTCCTCTAGGGTCAAGTTGGTGGTTGGACTCCACCTCCAAAACAAGGGAAACTTCTCCGTGAACGACACCTTGTCCAAAAAGAATTGCCGGTCACTCGGCCTCGACCTCACCTTGAAGAATTGTTTCTTGAAGTTCTTGTAAGACTTACTGAACAAGCCAAAAAGCTTTTTCCCTAGGGCGCTACTAAAGGACACCCATAGGCCTCTCTGCGTCCCTTTGGCTAGGGAAAAAGAAAAGAAAACATTGAGGCTCAACTCAATACCAAGTAACTCCATCAAGTTCCAAAACAGCGAACAAACACCCAATTGAAATAAACACCAAGTAACTCCATCAAGTCGGGTGA
Organism: Canna indica; assembly: GCA_034359265.1. Lineage (NCBI taxonomy): Eukaryota > Viridiplantae > Streptophyta > Magnoliopsida > Zingiberales > Cannaceae > Canna > Canna indica. Next base: position 45,675,372 of record CP136898.1, read on the forward strand.
CGTTCGCTTTGATCAATACCCTCGCATGCAAAATCTATAAAGAGCAGCCTGATGCCGAGATCCTCAAACATGGTTTGGTACAAAAAGAAAAACTTAGGGTCCCTCCTGGAATAAAGACCCTATCATCTGGAGAACAGGGAAGGCTCAAGAAGGCATCCTCGTCACCGGAATGAGAAAGTAACGCACCTTTACGAAAGGCCTTAATGTCGCTTGAGCTGGCCATCGCGAGCTCTCTCACCTTATCTCCTCATGGACCCACGGGTAAGGGTGCAGCCTCACTTAGCCTTCCTACTACCAACTCAAGGCTAACGCCTTTCTTCCCCCATCAACCCGAGGAAACTGGAAACCCTAAAGAACGAGGGACAAATCAGTACAACATATCAACCTAACGTCGACCCCGACAAAACAGAAACAAAAGGTCAGGTTAGGAAGACTTAACAGGAATGAATGACAGCAGATGAGGCAATGAACGGAGTAGCAGCGTCGCCGACGAAAGTGTCAGGGACGAGAAACAAGTAACGGACAAGAACTCAGAACGCAAGAAAGCCCAAAATGAAGAAAAGGAGGGATTTTTAAAACCCACGAAGTGACAACTTCCTCATCGAATGACCGACAGTCATGCTCAAATAGCAAACTAAATCTTGGCCAATCACCCCATCAGTAGCAGATACCCGAGCACTTCAAATATGAACGACCATATCTCTGCGACATGATTACTCCTTGCAAAATTAAATGCGGGAAGAACATGCACTAACAAGAAGTGGACACGTGGAAAAGGCACTCTCTCTTCCCGCGGCCACCATATTGAGCGTAGAAACTGACAAATCGCAAAATGACAAGACCAAGATACATACGCTCATCTCACCTACCTCGACAAATCAACTGAGAATAGAACTCAGCACGTGCTCACATACCAAAGTCTGACCAAGGTCAGATAATCTGAACATACTAAGCACTCAGCAGACAAACAGAAGTCGACACACTATTAGATCTCGGTATCAAATCCTCCGACCAGGCTCGGGGTCTGTGGACTGGACTAACTCCGATTTTAAGCTAAATCTGATTTTAATGAATTCTTGATTAATTTAGGCAAAACACAATATGAGTTAATTACGTGCGAAAGCAAATGATAAGCATTTTAAGCAAGCACAAAAAATAGAGCAATGCAAACACTATAATTTATAATGGTTTGGCCCCAATGCCTACTCCACTAGCTAAACACTCTGCTTAGGATTTCAAACTCTACTTTACTAGATTAAGTGTATCCTACAAGATGATTTACAAGTTAAGGCAGCGACCTTCACACCCGAGGATGACTCTCACACCCGATGGATTTAAGTCTCTACACTAAGGCTACCACCGTACACTTGACCTAACGCTAGGTCAACACAAGCACTTGAAATACAACAACAAATCACACAATACACAAGTAAATGAGAGCAAATATTAAACGGTACAAACTTAGCCCTCAAACAAGATGTCCTAGCTCCTCTTGATGACTTGAACATGAATCAAAACAAACTCAAAGTCAAACTCAAGAATAACAAGATAGACGGCTAGGGTTTCAAAAAAGATGGCTCAATCAAGACTCTTGGATGTTAAAGGATGTCTCATGAAGTGTAGGAAGGTCATAGGAAGGCTGTGAAGGGTTTTAAATAGGCAGAACCAACAATAGAGCTCGGGTACCATCGAACTCAATGTCTCAAAATCGAGAACGTTGGGGGCGCCGATCGGTCAACCGACGGTCGACGGAACATTTGGCCAAAAATTGCATAGAATGCAGTTTGCTGGTTTTATGGGTTTCAAGGAAATATCCCTCATTTGGATTCAATAAAAATATCAAATAATTTAAAATCCATAAGGATCCAAATCTAAATTTGGGGTTCTAGTACTAATTTGCGAAAACTGAAATTTTTAAATCTTCCTGGTCAAATATGGATAGGTTAAAAGTTTTTAAAAAATTCTTTAAAATCGGTCTTTAACTTGTTCTTACCCAAGGAACAATTATCGAGACTGTTGGTGCCAAGAAAACATCTGATTCATATAGCCCTCCTAGGAGCTCCCTAGACTTTTAAAAAAAATTGGTCATTTTCTGATTTTTTTTATTTTCAAATTTTCGGGGTTCGAGTTTTGATTTTTGGGTTCTTATGCATCAAATAGAGGATATACATATAATCTAGACAATCTAGACCTAGATTCAAACTTCCCGATGAATCCTGAACGTCGACAAGCGTCCTTACCAATTTCTTTGAATTCTCCGATCACGGACGTCGAGTGCTAATTGACTCTGAACCTAAAGATATTTATCCATAAAAATATTAGTTTCATGTTTATTATCATCAAAATCGTGATTAAGACTGTCAATTGTGGGTAGCACAGTTGGTGGCAACATGTTGAACGTTGCCTAGAGATCTAGGATTTGAACCCTAGTATGGTCACCTATTATGACTTTCTATCTTTGTTATAAAAAAAATCGTGATTAAGACATATGTTGAAAATCTTAGACCAACAATGAATCAGACTCAGATCGAATTAACTACAACTTAGCCAGTGGGCTCCATCCAACCAAACAAGAATAGCGATATCGTTCATTTATCACCTAGGACTCGACAATAATGAGCCCACATTCTTAAGGATAACAATCGATCCATTCCAGGCATATCATCATGAGAATTCAAGAGACATATCATCGTCGAGCACACAGACCTGACTCATAAAATAGACATCATATGAGATTCCTTCTCACTTGAGCCATCATAAAATACTCGTGATATCATATGAGATTCCTTCTCACTTGGCTCTATACTCATGATTCCAATTTCATACCCATCATATGAGATTCCTTCTCACTTGAGCGTTAGAGTATTTTTGCAGGTCACCACCGAAGCCGTGCTGGACCAAGGAGATGTGAAGGCTTACAGCACTCCGACCTCACGTGAGAATAATATATTTAATTAATTAAATTAATTAATTATATAAATACAAATTTATAGTTATATTTATATATTTTTGGATGCACGTGAGTGATGGTAAGCCCGGCTCGGATCGTAGGTAGCACAACATGTGGGCCAATAGAGGTAGCTCAATCAAATCCAATGAATGGCATGAGCGGAGCTTGCCTATAAAAGCCGGACTACGTACCCGCAATGAGTAAGAATTCGGTCAAAATTGTCATTTCTAGTTTGTATATGTTAGGCACGATCTGCATCTCGAACTGGGTTGAACGCAACACGTGAGCCAACAAAAAAGCCCGATCCGACTCATTGAATAGCATGGCTGACCCGAACTTGGCTCGAAAACTGGATTGATGGCAACGGATATATATATAGAGAGAGAAGGATGAGGACTATATTACATGATAAGTAAATAAGTTAATCCAACCAAAATAGAGATCGAGTAAAAGCTTGATGGGTTGAACAGATCATCATCTGCCACTTGTCGCCGAACGGCGATCTCCAGCGCCCAACGACGTCCATGTTAGCTGACAAGTGGCAATGACAGCTTTTTCCTTTTCAACTTTTTTTCCTTTTCAACTTTACTTTTGGTGGAGTAGCAGAGTCATTGAATGCGTTAAATACTATTTTTGTACCAAAAATCCAGGAAACCATTTTCTCTTCTCCTGATTGAAAGTGTCGATACATTAGTAGCACTTTTATTATAAGATTAATTTGACATTGCCATCTCTGAAGCAAACTATATAGTTTTCTTTAGTGAGTTATTAAGCATACAACTGAAGCAGAGAAGTACATGGAGACCAATTCACACAAGCACGTCGATACGATTTTGGAGGCTGAAGCGCTTCAGCTAGCTAGCTGTTGCCCGCCGCCGCCATCTCCTCCGAGACGCTGGCCAACGACGTCAGATTGCACCGGATGATGGTATTCACGAAGACGCAGGTCTCCTCTGCCGAGTTTCCCGGCGGCACCTCGACCACGTACGACTCCACCACCACCGTCCCCGCTCCTCCGTCCACCGCGTGGAGCGTCGTGGTCGACTGGTAGTTCCTCAGCCGGTGATCGCCGCCCACGACGGAGAATCTGATCACGTGCTCCTCCTCATCCAGTGCGTCGAGCCGCTCCGTGCTGGCCGCCGCCGGCAGCCCGGACACCACCGTCACCTCGCGCACGCTCCCCACGCCGCCGTCCCCGGCGCGTAGCTCGCAGCTGCTGAGGAACTGCTTGTAGTCCTGCGGTCGGTCGAAGCGCCGCACCAGTGACCACACCACTGGCAACGGCGCCATCACGTACTGCATGTTGACGGAACCGCACTGCCCGGCGCCCTTGAGCCGGCTGTGATACCGCCGGATGACATCCTGCGTCCCCTGACTCTCTGCTACCTGGGACAAGTGCGTTTTTGTCGCCACCGCTTGCTTCATCCTCATCGTTCGCTAGTTTTATAAGAAGGCTTAATTACTGGTGAGCACAGCTTTGGCGAATGAGAATAAGACAACCCGGGTTCGCCGTCGACGACTGGCGGCCGCCCACGGTTAATTAAGGAGCGGAAACTGGCGGCGAAAAGGGGAGGAGAGGGGGAGAATAACGACAGGAGAGAAGTTTGTGTCGATAAATAGACAAAGAGGCGAAGAAGGCGAGACAAAGACGAAGGTGGTAAGGAAAACCGCACGAGCGTCACGCGATGGGTCGTGGGGCGAGAGATGGATTTTGTCGCCTCGCACGTGCTTGATTTTGTCGCCGATGGACCGCTTTTGACCATCAACATGAGAAGACACCTAAATATTAATTTCGAACAATTGCACATTTTCAAATTTATTTTTTTTTTTAAAGAAGTAAAAGAACTTGCGCCAAGATAATAGATGCGCGCCAAGAAAAACAAAAGACATTGGACTGAGTCTTGAAGCACTATTTCTTATCTCAATGACCAAAATTTTTTATATTGGAATTGCTTGTTAATGATTAATCAAGCTCGATGGATTCATTCTTTGAAATAAGAAGTTTTGATTTGACATCTTTCTCATCTTATGGGAGAACTACGAGCTGGCGGCTGCTGTAGTAAACACTGACCAAATAGATCAAATCGATCGATTCATCAAATTCGACCCAAAGTACATCTATGCGTATAAAATTTATAGGCAATGATTAAAATTGGAATCTGGTATAATAAATATACCAACTCCAAACTCATTTTTCAAAAACACCAAAATTAAAATCAGAAAATCTAATCTACAGTAAATGTTTTTGATATAATATTTAGAATTGTGGCCATAATAAATAGTAACTAGTTCAATTTCAGTTTCATTAAAATAATATGAACAATATTTTTTATCAAATACGAAACTATATAAAGTAGATAATTCTTTTTTTTTTCAAAATAAAACTAAAATATATTAATCAAGAAATAAAGACATGAGATAGAATTTGATCAAGTTCAGAGGATCGGCTAAGGGACCATGCATCATATTCTTTACGAATCCTAGTTTGATTTGCTGCCTATAATAGAAACATTGAAAAAATTACTATATTTTGATACAATATTATTTAACAATGCCTGAATTAACCAAGGAGGCACAACATTGTGATTGAAGCAATCCACCTAGATTTTGCAATCTGATTCAATCACGATGTTGTTTAAGTTCCTTTCTTTTGGCACATTAAGAGCATGATAAATAACATAAACTTCACATAAAATAATTGAGTTAGTTTGCAAAAATCTAAAATCAGCATATACACAATCACCACTATGAGATCTAATAATCAAGCCAATACTATCACCACCACGATTTAAAACAACAAAATCATCACAATTTAGCTTTACAAAACAAGTAGGGGGAGACCAAGTGAGAATATTGGTTTTAGAAATATGATTACCCTCAAGATTTCCCATTTTCATATATTGATATGTAAAAGTTAGAATTCATCCCACAACATTATAAATGTCAGCACAACTTCGCCATACAATACACAATTTCTATAAAATCAAATAAACCATAAGGTATTTAGCAATAATGGCTGAGGATTTCTTGCCTTTCAAAGGACAAAAATCCAACACAGCTACCAGAATACCATGAGGTTCTACTATTAAAATCCAAATTGAGCTTATTAGTTAAGGAAGACCAAAGTTATGAAGCAACAGAACAATCAAGAAATAAATGCTCAGAAGTTTCTTCACAAGAATCACATAAAACACAAAGATTTGAATCATAAATACTCAACTGAATCAATCTAGATCCAGTAAGAAGTTTATCATGAAAAAATCTTCATAAAAATAATTTTACCTTAGAAGCAATTTTAAATTTCCAAAGCTTAGACCAAATTTGATTAATAACAGTAGAAATAGATTCATTGGATTTTAGAATTTTGTAAGCATGAGAAGAGCAAGCCATACCATTCATACGATTCATCCAACAATAAAAATCATCATAAGGCTTTTCCCACGACACAATATTATCAATAGTCCCCCACAGAGCAAATTCATACATAGTCAAGCCAATAAAATTGGACCATTTATGATCCATCATCAAATGGTGAACATGAGTAATACTATTTAACATATTAATGTTAATTAAAGTAGATTTCATAGCAATAGGCAAATCCAAGATCCATTTATCATAAAGGAATGAGGTATTTGAACCAGAACCAATGACTTTGTGAAAGCCAAATTTAATATTGAAAAATGCTTCAATAAAGAGATTCCAAGCCCAAGACTTCTTAACAGGAGCATGATTTGAATTAAAAGTTAAAGCAGGGTATGTAGTTTTAACAACCTGAACTCAAAAAGAATTATGGTTGTTAAGGTAATCTTGAACTCTTTTGATTTGAAGAGAAAGACTTTTAGATTTTAAATATTGAATACCAAGATCGCCAGAATATTTGGGTAAGGTAACAGTATCCCATTTAATGAGAGGCATACATGTTTTATTAAGATTTTTGTCCGAAAGAAAATCTCTCATATTTTTTTTAATTTTATTACAAGTATCATTAGTTAACCAATTCACAGCAAAGGAGTGAACATGAACAACATTAAGCACATACTTGATTAAAACTAATTTGCGCTTGGGAAAGCATAGATGACTTCCAATTAGCAAGCTTAGAATCAATAAGAGAGAGGATCATGTCATGGCTTCTAGGAGGAGGTCTTCTAGGGAAGACCATGGTATCCAAATATTTAAAGGGAAAACAACCATATTTCATACGAGCAAATTTTATGTTTTATAGAAGGAGGGGTATTTTTTGCGAAAAATATTTTAGATTTTAAAAAGTTAACTTTTTGATCAATTAAGGCTTCATAGTGCTGAAAAATATTTTTTATAAAAAGAGGAATTTTCTTATTAGCCCTACAAGTGATAATCAGATCATTAGCAAATTAGCAAATATTAAATGACTTATGTGAAGCTTGTCCTTGAGATTAAAAGGAGTGAAATGCTTTTGTAAAACAACATTGTTGATTAAATGGGATAATATTTGAGCAACAAGAATATAAAGAAATGAGGAAATAGAATTCCCCTTCTAATGCCCTTGGTAGAAGGAAAAAAAATCAAACAACTGACCATTAATTATGCAGACAAAGGTGGGAGTAGAAATACAATAATAGATCCACTGGATAAATTTTTCAAGAAAATTATAGAGCTTAAGCACTTTGGTAATAGCCTCTCATTTAAGTAAGTCAAAAGCTTTTTCAAGATTCATTTTGATAATGATATAAGAAAAATTACCTTTGGACTCATAAATGGAGTGAGTAAGCTCCTGAACAATAAGAATATTATCATGAATATTTCTGCTTTTAAGGAAGGTTGATTGTCCACGAGAAATCAGTTTATGAAGACAAACTTTGAGTCTATTGGCGATAATCGTGGAAAGAATTCTATATAAAAGATTGTATAAGACAATAGGTCTAAAGTCTTTGATGATTTTAGGGAATTTATATTTAGGGATGAAGGTTAAAAAAGTTCTATTATAATCAGTAGCGAAAAGGCTAGAGGAATGAAAAAAATGCAGGATATTAGAAAAGTCCACAGGGATGATGTTCCAATACTGCTTATAAAATTCAGCAGTAAAATAATCATATCCTGGACTCTTTTCATTACCAAGGGACTTAACGGTCTCAAAAATTTCATTAGAAGAGAAAAGAATAATTAATTTATTAGCAAGATTAGAGGGTATGGATTTGAATTGAGGCCAAGGAAAAGAATTCAAAGAAGAGTGGATGTGAGACCAAAGCAAAGAATAAAAATTAATTCTATTGGAATCAAGGAGAGAAGGGATGAAATTTCTTAAGAATTATTTTATCCTCAACAATAGGATTCATATTGGAATCAAGGATAGAAGGGATGCAATTAATTCTTCTACGAATAGTGAAAGAAAGGAATGTTGTTATCCCCCTCTTGGATCCATTTAGTTTTGGATTTGGACCACCATTTAAGACAGATTTGCCTTTGGAGGGCAATAGATTTGTTATAAAGACTCTTCAGTTTGGAATCAATATCAATAGGACCCTTTTGGTTGTTGTCTAAACATTCAATGATAGAAATATCACCATGAGTAGACTCGAGAAGGGATTCTGTTTTTTTCGAAAAAAAACTTATATATTAACCCTAGGGGGCAAACTACTACAATTCATATCTATATATTACATTTAGATCGGGAGGACGAGTTCCCGACCAAACATAAGATTCCTTTTGGATCATTGCTTTGTTTGTTGCCCAGTGAGCAGCTTGATTTGTAGACTTAGGAGAGAATTTGAATTCCATGTCACGATCCTTGGTGAGCTGCTGAATATTATATTTTTGATCATATTCATAATTCTTCAAGGAGTACCGCAAGACTTTATAGCATCTATTACAATTTTTGAATCTAATTCAATAACGACCTGGTTCAAGTTTTGAGAAATTACAAATTTAGTAGAATCCATAATAGCAGCACATTCACAGTAAATAGCATTATAGGCTTGGAGATACTTAGCTTGAGAAAAAAAGGCAAAAACCCAGATGATTTCGAACCACAATGCCAACTCCACCATCAGGAGCTAAAAAAGAGCCATCGCAATTAATTTTTAGCCAAGCTAAAAGAGGGGAAGACTAATTAAGAGAGATAGAATTATCTTGCACAGTGCCCTCAGACCTGAGATTGGGCATGTATTACTTTGAAAAAGCAATTATTCTATTAATCATCTGAAGACTAGATGGCTTCCGATCACCATGCAAAATAGCATTTCGAATAAACCAAATATACCAAATGGCATTAGCAACAGTGGCTTTTGCTTCCTTAGAAAGGAAATGGGCCAAAAGCCTGCTACCAGAACACCATTCAGTTCTATCCGAAAGGTCAACCCATAGAATTTGCTCAAGACCAGACCAAATAGGAATAACCCAACTGCAATTAAAGAAAAGATGAAGCCGAGTTTTATTTTGCTCACCACATAAGACACAGTCCAGAGGGGTAGATATGTGAAGGTTAGATAATCTAGCTCTAGTTAACAATCTTTTATGAAACAATTTCCACAAAAATATTTTTACTTTAGGAGGAACAAACAAGTGCTAGAGCAAATTCCAAGGGCTAGACAAATTCGAAAGATGTATTTTTTGGTCTCTAAGAAAAGTGCACGCAGAGGATGAGGTAACCAAATCAGAATTTTCATTTTTCCAAACATATTTATCTTCATCAGATTGCAAAGATAAATCCACACTCTTAGTGGTATCCCACAGGAAAGCACCACATGCATTAACACCAATATTATCATCCCAAGTTTGATCATGAATAAAATAACTGACAGTATAATTATCATGCATCAATTCCATATTAATATAAGTAGGTTTAAGAGCAATTGGCATATCAAGGATCCAATTATCATGCATAAAATCATTGTTATTACTAGAACTGATTACTTTAACAAAACCAAACTTCAAAGAATCAAAAGCAATTAAGAATAATTTCCAGGCCCAAGAGCAACTTTTAGGAAAGGAAATATTAGACAAAGAGACAGAGTTATACTTAGCATTGACAACTTTAAGCCAAAGAGAGTTTTCCTTGTTTAGATAAAGCTAGACCCTTTTAGCTTGAAGGGCAAGGCTTCTAGTATGAATATCTTGAATGCCTAGACCACCCAAATGATGAGGGAGAAGAACAGTATCCCAGTTAATAAGGTGGATATTATTCTTATCAGAACTATGATTCCACAGGAAATTCCTAATTTTTTGGTTAATTTTATTGCTAATACTCTTGTTAAGCCAAGAAACTACTAAAGAATGAGTGGGAACAACACTCAAAACAGATTTAATAAGAACTACTTTCCCAGCCTGAGAGAGAAGGTTCTGCTTCCAATAGAAAGCTTATTTTCTATCTTATCTAGCAACTGATTTTGAGCATTAATAGGGAGCTTCCTAGGGTTAATATAAGTTCCAAGATATTTAAAAGGAAAAGAGCCACAATAAATATTTAGAAAGGAACAGGTTTTGTTTTTCACGTGAGAAGGAGTAAACTTAGGAAATAATATGTTTGATTTACTCAAATTAACTTTCTGAGCAGTTAAAGTTTCATAGTGATTAAGAATCCTAGTGAGAGAGGTTAAGCTCTTTTGATTAGCTTTTAAAGTAATAACCACATCATTAGCAAACATAAGATGAGAAATGGAGATGTCTTTGAGCTTAAAAGGAGTCAAAACCCCATCATTAACAGCCTTATTAAGAAGAGCTGTAAGAGTTTGAGCAGCCAAAACATAAAGGAAGGGGGAAAGTGGATCCCCCTGTCTCACTCCCCTATGAGAGTTAAAAAAAATTGAAAGTTTAGAATTTACAAGACAAGCAAAAATAGGAGTAGTAATGCAAGACTTAATCCAGTTAACAAACATAGAGGGAAAATCACAACAATTCATGACATGTAAGACAGCATCCCAACTCAAAGTATCAAATGTTTTTTCCAAATCAATCTTTATGATAATCAAAGGAGTAGTGCTCTTAGATTTATAAAAAGAATGAGTAATCTCTTGATCAATAAGAATATTATCATGGATGCTCCTACCTTTAATAAATGTCGATTGCTCATGCGAAATAATATAAGGAAGACAGAATTTAAGCCTATTTGCAAGGATTTTGGAAAGAATTCTATAAGATAAATTGCAGAGAGAAATAGGTCTAAAATCTCTAACAGAAGTAGGAGAAGCCTTTTTTGGAATGAAAGTAAGCATGATATTATTCCAGTTCTCAGGCAAAGTTCCAAAATTAAAAAAATCATTGATACAATTAACAAAACTATTAGAAATAGTGATCCAATAATTTTTTAAAAATTCAGCAGTAAAACCATCATGGGCAGGACTCTTTCCATTGCCCATAGACTTAACCGCATTCCAAATCTCCTCATAAGAAAAAGGAGCAACCAAAGAGGTCTTAAACTCATCCAATATGCAATTAAAAGAAGGCCAATCATAAGAGTTGTGCATGCTACTAAAGGAGGACCACAACCGAGAATAGTAATCAACAAATTCATGCAGAATATGATCAATATCATTAATAATAACATTATGGGGATTAACCAAAGAATGAACATAATTGACCTTTCTCCTCATAGTGACAATTCTATGATAAAAATAGTGTTTCTATCACCATCATCAATCCAATTTTGTTTAGACTATCCCCACCATTTAATGCAAATTTGCCTTTGCAAAGCAATAGCCTTATTATGAAGACCACGCAACAAAGCCTCAGAGTTATTTTGAAGAACAGGATCATACTCAAGGGATTCTAAAAGACTGATATTTTTATTTGTTTCAGCTAGGATATCCTCTAATCTACCTAAATTATTCTTATTCCAAATAAAAAGAGCATGTCTAGTAGCAGACAACTGCTTAGAGAATAAACTACCAGGATTAGAAATAAAACTTTGAGAATTCCAAGCATTAGAAATAATATCAGCTATCATTATACTCAGTCCAAAAATTTTAAAACTTAAAAAGCTTACTTCTATTTTGATTACCACTAGGAATATGTAAAAGAAAAGGTCTATAGTCAGAAGTGATCCTATTTAAGTGGGTCACTTTAGCATTGCCAAAAAAATGAAGCCAACCAACATTTGCAAAACTACGATCAAGTCTAACTAGGATTTTTGCTAAACCACTACGATTATTGGTCCAAGTGAATTTATTACCATTGTAACCCAAATCAATTAAGCCAAAGTTAGAACAAAATTCCTAAATTTTAAAACAAAATCATTTATGGTAAAAGGAACTCCTCCAAATTTATCTTCAGCATTTAAGATACTATTAAAATCACCCATAATGAGCCAAGAATAAGCAGAGAGATCAAGATTACCAAGAGAATTCCACAAGGAATTCCTAACATGTAGATCGGTGCTTGCATAAATAGTGGAAATTAAAAAAAGAAGTAGTATTGTCAATTTTAACAACAACATGAATAACTTGAGAAGAAACAGATATTACTTTAGCTTCCACACAGGAACTATTTCAAGCTAAAATTATACCACCAGAGGAGCCAGTACTAGGCTGAATAGAGCCTTCCCAACTCCTACCAAAAGAATGGATAAGCTTTAAAGACTTAGAATTATTTAAATGAGTTTCCTGCAAGCATATGATCTTAAAATGAAACTTTTAAAATGAAATCAAGGATATAAAGATTTTTCAATATTTTCATGAGGTAAAGTTTCACCAGAAGTATGGGAAACATCCATGATTTCAAATAACACCTTAGAGGAGGATCCCGATCTTAATCTTTTAAATTTAAAAGGGTTCTAAGCCAAAGCAGTACTAAATGATGGATGCTTAGTAGGCTTGGATGGTCTAGGATTATGAGTTTTATCTTTTGAAGGCAAAATAGAATCAACAGAACTAAAAATGAATTGCATATCAGAAGCAAACTCTTGAACTGATTTATCAGAAGAATTCCCGAAAATTACATTCTTATTTGAAGAAAAAGGCATTTTTGAAAATTTAACAGAAGAGTTAGAAACATCCATTTTTGAGCTAGGTTTCGCATTTAAATCTATTTTTGCAGAGCCAGTGCGGCCAAGCCCAATTTTATCTTGATTCCTAGTTTTTTTATTTTGAAAAGGTTTTGAGAAGATTTTACTTTTTGAACCATGGGGGGCCTTAGGCCTGAAAACTTCCGAAAATTTAGTAAAAGAACAAGAAGAATGAGAGAAAAAAAGAGCCATTACCTCTGTCCGATAAGAACTCACTATTCTGCACGTCTCCCTCGCCAAGGTCACACGGTACAGGCCGAGGACTCCCTCTATCTGTCCGAGCCAATGATCGAGAAAAGTTTTGATCCAGACGATTTCGTCGAGCTTTCCACCTTTGAACCCTGATCCATGGACCACAGGCTGGCTCCGGCAGAATAGGGTCCTTAGGAGGAGCTTTGTCGGAAGTAATATTCGAAGGGGCAACCGAAGGAACAACCGAAGCGATAGCCGAGGGGGGAACAAAATGAGAAGAAATTTCCATATCTGAAATATTCGTAGAAATAGAAATTGAAGACGATACGCAAAATGATCATCGATACGCAAAATGGAGCCAATGCAAGAAGCTATAGCAAAGATGGAATCATTATTCTAGTATTCCAGAGGAAGAGATTGAAGATGAATCCAAACTGGAGCGAAAGAAAATACTTCATTCCAAGGTTTAAAAAGGGGTTTCCAAGAAACCAAACGAATATTATCACCTCTGAAAGACCAGGGACCTCCGGTCAAGACAAGATTCGCCTGCTCAGCTGAAATAAACCGAAACACAAAAAAATCTTCATCGAGATCCAAGACCGACTGGAAACCATAACAAGACCATAAACGAGAAGCCCAAGATCTGATAATTTCAAGAGAAGGAGGTTTATTCAAAAAATTTCCGATTAGGGCATTTTCCCAAGGATGTCTCCAAGCAAGAATTTGCTCATCTGAAAAAACAATACGATTCGACGAAGAAGAGAGAATCTTATTAAAGGTAGAAGAAGCAGAAGGGCAAGAAACAGTAGAAGACGAACCTTTCAGAATTTGGGCCCAGGATCGAGGCGGAGCCAGATCTTGACAAGAGCATGAAGGGATAAGAGGATTTTTCAAAGGAAGCAATGGACCAAGGGCCATATCTGAGGATGATTTAGCAGGAATTGCCTCCACTCTCACAATCGGAGGAAGCAACAACACAGGGGAAGAAGGAACATCCACAGAGCCAGGGGAGGATGAGACACCAGGAGCCGGCACCTCCAACACAACAAGCATATCTTGATCGCCATCAGGGGCACGAGGAGGCAGCTACTGAGCTGAAGGCAGAGAAGGAGCAGCGTATAATGCTCTAGGTTTTGGCATCGCTCAGCTTTAAGAAAGCTGAAGCGGAGCGCCAAACCCAAGGCACTCGCACGCGGCAATCAAGACTCTGAAGAGTCTTGGGCAAGAATCCGAAGCAACGCCAAGAGCCCGAAAAAAATGATAGTGTGCCTTATCTGACCACCAGCATTCTAACTCAATTTTCTTTCTCCTTAGTTAGGCTCAACTATTGTTCTGATGGAAAAAAATTGGTACGTGGCTGATGAACCCGGTTCGGTATAGACCAAACTACCAAAGTAGAGCACCCGAAGTAAGGAATACAGCTTTTTCAAAAAGGGATTCTAACTTCCATAGATTCTGCTTATTCCAAATGCTAAGGGCAGATTTAATTTTAGAGAGCTTTTGAGAGAGGAGAAATAGGAGCCTACCAAAACTTTTGAAAAGAAAAGAGTCCATTTCTTTTTTGTTTAGAATTAGAAATGGATATGAGAAGGGGCCTATGGTCAGAAGTGAGCCTATAAAGATGATGGACAGTAGTATTACCAAAAAAATAGAGCCAAGTAGCATTTGCAAAGACTCCATCTAGTATGATTAAGAATTTAGAGAGACTTTTTCTGTTATTGGTCCAAGTATATTTATTACCAATAAAACCAATATCAGAAAGACCACTATGACTAACAAAAATTTGAAATTGAGGAATAGAAGTATTAAATTTAAAGGTGCAACCACCCAATTTATCATCGGAATTTAAAATATAATTGAAGTCACCCATAATAATCCATGGATAAGAGTTTAAATCAAGAAGCGCTAAAGAATGCCATAAAGAATTGAGAACATTAGGATCCGTACTAGAATAAATACGAGATAAAAGGAAAGGTTCAACATCATCAATTTTAATAACAACATCAATAATTTGAGTTGAAATAGAAATAATTTGAGATTGAACAAAATCAGTGTGTCAAGCTATAATGATACCACCAGAGGCTCCATTGCTAGGTTGAATAGCACCATTCCAGGCTCTACCAAAAGAGTTGATTAGTTCTCTAGAAGCCTAATCGTTAAGGTGAGTTTCTTGAAGAACAATAACCTTGAGGTGGGATTGTTTTAAATGAATGGAAAGAAATTCTCTAACCGGGCTTCTCCAAGCCCATCTTACATTCCAGTTAACGATGTTCGTCATGGGAAAGGTTTGGATTAGGGGTGTTAGAAGACATTAAGTCATTGGAAGAACTAGTAGATAAAGGACTAGAGGGTCCCTCAATCAAATGGATTTCAGAATCAGGATAAGCTCTAAGTCTTTTATTAAATAAGGTAAAAGAAGAAGAATATGAGGTTGTAGCCTTACCTTTAGAAGAGTTAAAACTTTTCTTAATAGACATTCTATTATTAATATCAGAAGAATTACTGAGAGCATTAGCTTTGAAACAACACCTATTTGGGAAGCAAGCTTAGATAGGGTTTTAGAAGGAGGAGGATCCATATTCTTAGAAATAGGATTAGATTTTAAAACAGTACTAGTTTTTAAGAGGAATTAGGGTTTTCTTTAGAAAATTTAACATACATAGATTTAGTGCCCTTAGGTTGATTTTGGTTGTTTGAAATGGGAATTTAACAATTCCTAACCTTAGGCTTGAAATCTTTAACCTAAGGGGTAGATTTATTAAAGTCCTGGATCATTTCAAGTTCCTCATATGCTTCAGCCTATTCAAGAGGATTGTCTTGCATCCGAGCACGAGCCTCTTTCTGTCCAAAAGAGAAACATGCGCTTCTAGGATGCCGACGATGATTATTTCATCTTTGAACCTCTATCCAAGGCCCATAGAGGGGTTCTAGAGTAGAATCCAAGTCCGGGTAAATGGGAGGTTTTTCAGTAGGAGTGGAAGTGTCCATATCATTAGGGTTCACAGAAGAGCCATTCGAAATAGGCACAGAACATTCATTTACAATAGGGTAAATACCCAAAAAAATACGAACATTGGACCTTTTCCCATTTTTAGCACAAACTTTTTCCGTTAGCAAGAAAATACACGAACTTTGATTCTGTCACCCCGTTTAGCACGCACCGTCTTTTCTAACAGTTTTTGCTGACATGACCATTAACGGCGACGACGTCGCAAATTACTTTGCCAACGTGGCATATAATTTCAACGGACGAGTAAAGGATAACATAAAATTACGAAATTACCCACCCCCGATGCTAATATTTTTTGAAACGGGGACGGGCAAAATGGTAATTTTTCCGTCGTCTCCAAATTACCCACTCGATGCCCTAGTCCTTATTTTACCTACTCGAACACTACGAAGAGGGGGATTTTTGTCGCCTTTGTCGCCGAATTAGGGAACGAAGGAACGAGTGGTGGGGACATTGCGAAGCTGTGGTCCCAAAAACAACAAGTATATTTTTGGTTTCTTTCGCACGTGCCATCTTTTTTTTTAATCCATGTGTTGTGGTCCTAATATTATATGAATCTATTTTTTTCATTGTTTTTTCACTCTTTGCCATCTGTCGCATATTCATTTTCATATAGGTTGAAAAAAATTGAGATTGTAGTACATCACAGTGGTCAAATGATTTTTGAACCCTATGCACGCTAAGGGTTCCATATCTTTCAGGTTCCATATCGATTAGCGCACGATGTCCGCGATCGAAAAAATCAGAGAAATCGGTAAATCGGAAGGACGTTGGTCGATGCGCTCGAATCATTTGGGAGGTTTGAGTCTAGGTTTAGGGTATCTAGTTTACATTGTAAATCCTCATGATGATGCATAAGAACCCTAAAACCAAATTCGACCCCAACAATATGAAAACCCAGAAACCGCCCTAAAACTCACTAAGCCTAGGGAGCTCCTTGGAGGGCTATATGCTCTAGATATTTTCTTGACATAAAAAATGGTGGTAATTGTTCCTTGGGTAGAAATTAGATGACGATGTATTTTTAAGGATTTTTTGAAAGTCTTTAGCCTACCCTTATTTGACCCAAAAAATAAGAAAAGTTTCATTTTCCGAAAATTTATTCTAGACCCCAAAAACTAGATTTTGATTTTTTAGATATTTTTATTGAATCCAAATGGGGGGTAATCCTTATATAACATTTATACTTTTAAGTTTATTAACTTAAAGTTAATAAATATTATATAAGTAGACTTAGTGAAGACGGAACCAGAAAATGAACAAACAAAACCAAACTGCCCAGTCCAGTCCAACTTCGGTCGATCGATCGGACGACCGAATGCTGCCAAAAAACTGGCAGTAGGCAATTCGGTCGATCGAAGTTTGCCAAAAAATGACAGTAGGTGCGTCGGTCGACCGGATTGCGGATCACTCAACTCGTGACTCATTCGATCGACCCGTCGGTCGACCGAATAGATTAATTAGAGCAGCGGTCACGGGTGGTCGATCGATCGGTCGACCGATGATCGATTGGCAAGCGACCGAACGACGAAAATGACTAGTTTTTCGCCCGTTGATGCACTATTTTTGCTGAAGGGTTATAAATACTCCTCTTCATCCTCCATTAACACTCTCAACAATTGATCCAAGCTTCCATTAAGCCACATTTGATCATTTCTAAAGAATTCATTGAGCCATTTCTTTGTAATCCCTAGTTTCTACGATAAAACCTTGATCTAGCCTTAGAACCTTCAAGATTCATCTTCTCAAGGCATCAAGAGGACTAGGGAGTTTCTTTTGGAGCTAATTAAGTACTTATAGTTTGATTTATTGCTCCAATTGTTATTGTATTTTGTTGTTTATATCTTCATAATTGAACTTGTGTAAACCTAAGTTGCTAGGTTTGATTGAGTTGGTGGTTGCCTTAGTGATAAGGCTTAGTTTACTAGGATTAGTTCTTGTTGTCCTTAGGATTGAGGTGGGAGAGTGCTCTCGGTAGAAAGGCGAAGACTTTTGGGTGTGGAAGTGCCTTCGGTGTGAGAGCGGAGACTCTCCGGTGAAAACGTCCTCGTTGTAAAGGAAATAAGATAATCTAGTAAAGCTAATTTGGAAATCCTAAGCAGGGTGCTTAGGTAGTGGAGTAGGCATTGGGGCCGAACCACTATAAATCTCTGTGTTAGTATTGTTTTCTTTGTTTGTGCCTAATTGATTTATTTATGCTTCCACATCTAATCATCGAATTGTAATTTGCCTAAATAATTTAAGAAATGATTAAAATCGAAATTAGGCAACAAGTATTAGTTAACACACTATTCACCCCCCCTCTAGTGTAGCCATTTCACCCAATAAATGGTATCAGAGCGGGTCCGTAGCTTGAGATTTCACCATCTCTTCTACACCTTGTCTCGATCTGAGAATGGCACTAGAGTTGGTAGCGTCTTCACCTCCTAGGTTCGATGACTCAAACTTTGGTCTTTGGAAATATAGGATATACACTTATTTAAAGACTAAAGGTTTTGGTGTCTTTAACATGTTACATTTAGAATTCATTGAACCTAAGGTTGACATGCATGCTTGAAGTGAATTAGATAAGAAAATATTTAAGTATAATGGAAATGCCATGAATTATATTTTTGCACCTTACCAAATGACATTCTTGAAAAAGTCATGCATTGCTCTTCAACTTTTGATTTATGGGCCACGTTAAATATTTTATATGATTATGCCAAAATCGAAGAAATTTGCACTTTTAATGAAGGTGGTGATGACAATGGTCACTCACCTACTACTAATCTTGATTTTGATGCCCATAGTGCTTCTAGTCAAAGGAGCAATTCTAAGAGCCGAAAAACAAAGGTAATTTGTCATGCTTGCAAAGAAAAGGGGCATGTGAAGAAAAATTGCCCAAGCATGAAAAACCAAGCAAGGAAGAGGTCAAGTGCTTCCACCTCCACCTCTCACTCACTTGAAGCACCCTCTAGCCATGACTATGAAGTCACTTCCAAAGTTAGCCTCATGGATGCAAATAATGAGGTACACTCTTATTCATGTAGTCATAATAATGATAATGATAGTATTAACTCATCTAGTTCTCATGATATGCCTTATGATGAATTATTAGATGAGTATAGAAAAATGTATGCCTTGCTTGTTAAGAAGGATAAGGAGAATAAAATGTTGAAGAAAGAAAATATAAGGCTTAATTCTCATTTGCATGAATTCAAACTTGAAAATGAAAAGTTGAAGTCTAGGTCATTTAATTCATGCCATGATAATTTAGAACTTGCGTTTAAAGCTTTGAAACTTGAAAATGATAATTTGAAATCTATAATGAAATTGAGAGATAATGATTTGAAAAATGATTTCAAGTTTGAGAATGAGACTTTAAAAATGAGAATTGTATGATGAAATCTCAAATGCAAGCCTTAAACAAATCCATTAATGTCTTGAAAAATGAGGTTATTTGCTTGAGTAGGAAAACTAGTAATTTATCTAATGTTTCATCTTTTAGAAATCCTAGAAAGAAAGATGTATCTTTTAAGAATGCTCATACACATGATTCTCCTCATGTCAAACATCCAAACTTTAGACCTCATGTTCACAAAAATGACAAAAAGAAAGAATTTCAAGGTCATTGTTTTTGTTGTGGTGTTTACGGGCATGCTATATATGATTGTGCATTTAAGATGAACCCAAATGGTGTTAAGACACTTTGGGTAGCTAAGCCCTCTAACCCCCAAGGACCCAAAGTCATTTGGGTACCAAAGATCTCATCTTCTCTTGTAGGGGGAGCAACCACACAAGGATGAGTTGATGATGATTGGTGGGAGTTGCATGAAGACTTAAAGCTTCACCAAAAACAAGTTGCAACTTCGTATCGTATGGATGCCTTCAGTATGAAATATCGGCATCTAGTTAATTTGGTATCATCTCCTTAGTTTGTTCTGCTTCTTTCA
Source organism: Canna indica (assembly GCA_034359265.1). Classification (NCBI taxonomy): domain Eukaryota; kingdom Viridiplantae; phylum Streptophyta; class Magnoliopsida; order Zingiberales; family Cannaceae; genus Canna; species Canna indica. The sequence goes on from CP136898.1 coordinate 45,695,432, forward strand.
AAATTGGAGAGTATGAGACTTGTTTAATTCGAGTTGATTCTTACCGCTCTTGATATGTTTTATCAAATGATTTTTCATTTTTGATTTCCCAGTCTCTTCGGAGACCTATGTGGCCTGTAATGGGCCTAAGCGACCTTGCGGTTCTAAATCGTAGGCTCATTGTGGCCTTTCGCTTTTCAACCAATAGGAAGGGTTGGAAATCATGTTTTCATATTTATTATTTTTGGGATCTATTAAAATTCGTTTTGGTATCACTTGATTTTACTTAAAATGGATTTCAAACCATTTAGCAAAGTGAACTTTGATAATGATACTTGATGCTTCTCTTTGCTTTTTGGTTGGGTTAGCTTGCTAAGTAGCTATATTTTCTCTAAAATATTAGTGTAGCTTACTTGCAAGTTATGAGTATTTTAGGAAGTCTAATAACTAGGAAGAAAAGGCTAAGTTTGGCAAATTATCATGAATAAGGTATAACTTTAATTAATTCAAAATCTTAGTATTATACCTCAATGTTTAAGCTTAAATTATGTCTCTATACTCATGATTAGAATTGCATGTTAAACCCTTGAATTCTCATGAGTAAGTAGAATTTTAGTACTTAGGTAAATTTCATTGAATGAAACTTGCTCTAGGTTGATACTTATTATTAGAGACATTCTTTTAAGTCCAAACTAGTTAAACATGTTTTAAATATTTCATATTTTAAGATCTCTTTGATTCATTTAGATATCATGATAACTCTTTTAAAATGAATCTCTACTATCTAGCATAGGTTAAGATTTTTAAATGAAACTTTGCATTGAACATTTGCTATTTAGTAAGTTAGCTTGCTAGTTGGTATATTATTTCATTATGATACTAATGAAGCCTACTTGCAAGTTAAGAAAGTGGTAAAATTTGGAAGGCTAAAGGAAAATTAAAAGAAAGTGAAAATTTTGGAATTTCTCAAGAAATGAGGTATGAGTTTCTTTTTGGTAAAATTTTTGCATAACACCTCTATTTTCTTGATAAAATGATTTCTCTATGCTCATAAATGATTTTGCATAATAATTGATTGAAATCTCATGAGTAGATAAAATTTTGATACTTAGGCAATTTCATGAAACCTTGTTTGAATGAAATGTGCCCTAGGTAGAATTTTATCTTAGAGACTTCATTTTAAGTTGAAACTTGATAAACATGTTTGAGTGCACTCATGCTTTGCTTCCATGTGATTAAAATTGAATAATCATGATATAATGGATAAATGGATAACAAGTTCACTTTAGGAGACCTAAAGTTGAGTAGACTTGACCTAAGTCAACAAATTGACTTAGAAACTTCATTTTAGGTCCAAACTTCACAAACATGTTTAGATTTACTCATGTTAGGTGTTCATATGCTTAAATTTGAAAAACCATGAGTAAATATTAGAATTTGATACTTAGCAATTCCATGATACAATGCTTATTTTAGAATGAAATCATGTTAAGGTAAAATTTTGACCAAATAATATTATTTTCATTTCAAACTTGATAAACATGTTTTAAATGATTAGATCTTGATATTTGGAAAGTTTGAATGAAAACTGAGAACTTTTAAAAATTGCTAATATTTATGAAAATGCCACTAGATTTTAGTTATATTTAGAAAAATGCAAAAAATTGATTTTTCTATGATTCTTGAAACTGCATGTTCTTTGAAAAATCTAGTTTCTTCAGTAAAAGTTTCAAAAAATTTCAGTAAGAATATGATTTGATATGGGTTTTTGAAATTGGATTTCAAAACTTTAAAGCTAGTATCGTTCTTTCCAAATGTTCATTTTTTCGATACTTTGATTTTTGATCCAATCTTCGAATGAGACTTCAAGTAAGATATTTTGAATTCACTTTTGGTATCGTTCAAATATTTTAGAGAGAAAAATTATTTTTAAAATGATTTTTGACTCCTTGACCGATACTTGGAAATATCTTTAGTTGAGTTTGATACATGATTTCTAGTTTTAGATTATGTTTAACATTCTTTGATATCATGTATTGATTAGTCTCATATCAAATATTTGTTCTTCAACCCTTTGGTTGAGATTTTCATGTTTCATGAAAAATATTTTTTTGAGTCTCAACTTTGACTGTAGGTTGACTTTTCTTGCCCTTTTTGATTGATGTCAAAAGGGCAAGAAAAATATAAGTAAAGGGGAAGAAAATATAGGAAAACCATACATATAGATAGGGGGAGTTTATTTCCATCCATATGCATGTTGATAGGGGGAGAAATCCCTTAGTTGATATCCTTTGTGCTTTAATATATATATTTTCTTAATGATGTTTTTTATCGTCAAAAAGGGGGAAATTGTTGGCTTAAGATTTTCAACCTTGGTCTTAATCTCGGTTTTGATGATAACAAACATGGAACTAATGTTTCTTTGAGAAATATTTAAGGTTCCATATCGATTAGCGCACGACGTCCGCGATCGAAAAAATCGGAGGAATCGGGAAATCGGAAGGACGTTGGTCGACGCGCTCGAATCATTCGGGAAGTTTGAGTCTAGGTTTAGGGTGTCAAGTTTACATTGTAAATCCTCATGATGATGCATAAGAACCCTAAAACCAAACCCGAACCCAACAATATGAAAACTCGGAAACTACCCTGAAACTTACTAAGCCTAGGGAGCTCCTTGGAGGGCTATATGGCCTAGACATTTTCTTGACATAAAAAATGACGATAATTGTTCGTTGGGTAGAAATTAGATGACGATGTATTTTTAAGGATTTTTGGAAGCCTTTAGCCTACCCTTATTTGACCCGAAAAATTAGAAAAGTTCTATTTTCCAAAAATTTGTATTAGACCGCAAAAACCATATTTTGATTCTTAAGGATTTTGATTTTTTAGATATTTTTATTGAATCCATAAGGGGGATAATCCTTATATAATATTTATGTTTTAAAGTTATTAACTTAAAGTTAATAAATGTTATATAAGTAGACTTAGTGAAGACGGAACCAGAAAATGAACAAACAAAACCAAAATGCCCAGTCCAGTCCATGTTCGATCGATCGGTCGGTCGACCGAATGCTGCCAAAAAATTGGCAGAAGGCAATTCGGTCGACCGGTTGGTCGACCGAAGTTTGCCAGAAAGCGGCAGTGGGTGTGTCGGTCGATCGATCGGTCTACCGGATTGCGGATCGCTCAACTCGCGACTCATTCGGTCGACCCATCGATCGACCGAACAGAGTAATTAGAGCACCGATCACAGGCGATCGATCGATCGATCGACTGACGATCAATCGGCAAGCGACCGAACGGCAGAAATAGCTAGTTTTCCGCCCTTTGACGAACTGTTTCTGCTGAAGGGTTATAAATACTCCTCTTTATCCTCCATTAACACTCTAAACAATTGATCCAAGCTTCCATTGAGCCACATTTGATCATTTCTAACAAATTCCTTGAGCCATTTCTTTGCAATCCCTAGTTTCTACGATAAAACCTTGATCTAGCCTTAGAACCTTCAAGATTCATCTTCTCAAGGCATCAAGAGGACTAGGGAGTTTCTTTTGGAGCTTAGTACTTATAGTTTGATTTATTGCTCTAATTATTATTGTATTTTGTTGTTTATTTCTTCATAATTGAACTTGTGTAAACCTAGGTTGCTAGGTTTGATTGAGTTGGTGGTTGCCTTGGTGATAAGGCTTAAATCCACCATTGTAAACTTAGTTTGCTAGGATTAGTTCTTGTTGTCCTTAGGATTGAGGTGGGAGAGTGCTCTCGGTAGGAAGGCGGAGACTTCCGATTGTGGAAGTGTCTTCGGTGTGAGAGCGGAGACTCTCCGGTGAAAACGTCCTCGTTGTAAAGGAAACAAGATAATCTAGTAAAGCTAGTTTGGAAATCCTAAGCGAGGTGCTTAGGTAGCGGAGTAGGCATTTGGGCCGAACCATTATAAATCTCTGTGTTAGCATTGTTTTCTTTGTTTGTGCCTAATTGATTTATTTATGCTTCCGCATCTAATCATTGAATTGTAATTTGCCTAAATAATTTAAGAAATGATTAAAATCGAAATTAGGCAACAAGAATTAGTTAACACACTATTCACTCCCCATCTAGTGTAGCCATTTCACCCAATAGATATGATTTCAAATACAGTTACATTATCTGACTTGAGACTCTTGGTAGGGACTTTAGGTTACTCTCGACCTAAATTGTGGTACAAAGACCCTAAGAAGCCCTTATTTTCTGGACTGGTGGAGATAAAGACAGAAACTGAAGTTAAGGAGATGTGTAAATTAGCGATAAGTTGTGTGTCTATACACTTCTGTTCAAAAGGAGTTAGAGACTATGAATTGAGGAAAAAGAAACTAGAACAGACTCTCAAAACTCATAACCAGGATGAGAATTTAGAGCCTGATCATGAAGGAGCTGACCAGGATGAGGCTCATGAACATACTAATTTTGATGGAGATGATGGCACAAGTGATGAGGATGTTGAGGAATACATAATAGTAAAGAGAAAGAAAAGAATTTTTAAAGATGAGCAAGGTACTAGTGGTGGAGGAGATGAGCAAGGTACTTGTGGTGAAGGAGATGAGCTCAGGGAAGATGAGCAAGGTATCAGTGGTGGAGGAGATGAGCACAGTAAAGATGAGCAAGGTACCAGTGGTGGAGGAGATCAGCACAGTAAAAATGAGCAAGGTACTAGTGGTGGAGGAGATCAGCACAGTAAAGATGAGCAAGGTACCAGTGGTGGAGGAGATCAACACAGGGAAGCTGAGGGTGGGAACAATGATTCATCAAGTTCTGATGAATCATCAAGTGATACTTCAACTGAATCAGTGCAGACGCCTAATAGTAGTGATGATGAAGGTATAAAAAAATTTAGAAAACCGAAGTGTAAAGGATTTAGGGGCAAAGAATCTGATGAATTTTGCCTTAACATGAGGTTTGAGTCAGCAGGACAGTTCAGGCAAGCTGTTCAAGACTATGCTTTGAAGAATGGGAAGGCTATTAAATTTACTAGGTCTGGTGAGAAAAATGTAGAGGCTAGGTGTAGTGCCAAATGTCATTGGAGGATTTATGGAAGCTTAACACAAAGGAATGAAGCATTTGTGATTAAGATATATGATTCAGAGCATAAATGCTCTAGACCAGCAACAAACAAGCAAGCCTCCTCTAAATGGCTTGCAAGGCACTACATGGAAACTTTTAGGGAAAAACCAGACTGGAATGTACTTGAAATGCAAAGGGATATTGACAAAAAATTTGTCATATTAGTCACTAAGAATGTATGTTATAGAGCTAGAGCAAGGGCATTGAAAGCTTTATCAAGCTCATTGGCTGATCATTATAAGATGTTATCATCTTATGTAGCAGAACTGAAGAAAGTGTACAAACATGGACTATTTTCCACAATGGTTGAGGGTCATAACAGATTCAAGAGAATGTTTGTTGGTTTTGATGCATTGAAAGAAGGGTTTTTGGGTGGTTGTATGCCCGTGATTTCATTGGATGGGTGCCTTTTGAAGTCAGTAGCTGGTGGCCAACTACTGCCTACAGTTGGTAGGGATGGAAACAATAAGATGTTTCCAGTATGTTGGGCTGTGGTTGAAGGTGAGAATTAAGATTCATAGAGGTGGTTTTTGATAAGATTAACTGAACACTTAGGCATTGTAGATGGTTTTGGATGGACAATTATAAGTGATTAGCAGAAGGTATAAGTGAACACTTAGACTTTGTTTTTTTATCTCATGTATACTCTACTTATGTTTGTTTGTCTCTTGTAGGGTCTTCAAAATGCAGTTAGGGCTTTTATGCCTAATGCAGAACATAGAAACTTTGCAAGGCATTTATATGCTAACTAGAAGAAGAAGCATGTGGGTTATGCTTTGAAGAACCTTTTCTGGAAGGCTGCAAAGAGCACCACATAAGCTCAATTCAATAAACACATGTATGAGATGAAGGTACTTTCTCAAGTTGCACATGATGATTTCATTAAAATTTGTTCAGACAAGTTATGTAGGTTTAAAATTAGTACATTGCCAAAATATGAGGTCATTGACAATAACATGTCTGAATGTTTTAATGGATACATTTTGAGGGAAAGAAATAGGCTTTTGATTGACATATTAGAGGACATTAGAAAGACAATAATGAAAAGGATGGCAGAAAAGATGGAGATGATAATGAAAAGTGATGATATCATATGCCCTAAAATTAGGAAAAAAGTAGAAGAGAACAAAGTTGTTAGTGGCTTCTGCATAGAAACACATGTTGGATATAAGAAGTTTGAGGTTAAACACATGGATAACAACTATGTTGTAGAGCTAGAACAAAATAGTTGCTCATGTAGGATGTGGGAACTTAGTGGCATCCCTTGTCCTCATGCCATTTCATCAATTCATTGGTTGGGAGAGGATACCACAAAATATGTTCATGAATATTTTGAGAAGTCCACATACCTAAGGGTATATGAGCATCTTATTCAATCATTAAATGGGAAAAAAATGTGAGCAAATGTTGAGTCTGAACCTATCTTACCTCCCATTGTGAGAAGACAAGCAGGGAGACCAAAAAGAACAAGGAACAAGGATATTAGTGAGAAGGAAAAGGAACAAGCAAGTACAACAAAGAAGAGTAAGAGGGGGTAGATGAAATGTACACAGTGCAATACATATGGCCATAAGAAAAGGTCATGCAAAAACAAGGATAAAAGACCAGTATCAAGTCAACCATCATCTAGTCAGGTAACTTAATATTTGTCCTTACCTGTTTACTAACAAATCTATTTTTTACAATATGTTTACTAATAAATCTGTTTTGACACAGGAAAAAAAAAAGGGGAGACCACATAAGAACCAGGGTGTGCAAATCAATTTAGAGAACCAAGGTGTACAAATTAATTTGGAGAACCAAGGTGTGCAAATCAATTTGGAGAACCAATGTGTGCAAATCAATTTGGAGAACCAGGGTGTGCAGTCACCTGCAAAGAGACCAAAGATGGCTGTTATTAAGAGACTTGTTAGTTATAAGAAGCTTGTGCACAAGGAGAGGGCTATGGCAGCAAAGGGATTTGGAGTAACAATTGCCACTAAAACAGGAAATACATATGTGCATGTAAGTTATTTAATTCCAGTTATAAATTATAGATTTCAGTTATCTAATTCTATGTTTCATGTAGATGCCTAATACAAAAGTTAGAATACTCCATGAAGAAAGATTTGGAGGAGGGCAGTTTGTCCATGAGGGCACCCAGGTGAGCCAACCCACTCAAGGCACCCAGGTGAGCCAATCCATTCAAGGCACCCAACGCACCCAAGGCACCCAACCCACCCAAGACACTCAACAGAGCACCACCTCAGTAAGGAGCAAGAGCACCACCTCAATAAGGAGAAGGAGCACCACCTCAGTAAGGAGCAAGAACACCACCTCTGTAAGGAGCAGGAACACCACCTCAGTAAGGAGCAGCAACAGACTCAAGGAAAAAAAGAAGTCAGGCAATCAGTCATCTTCAAGTGTTAGGATTGATGTGGATTGATATAGATTATATATGGATTGATATGTTTATGGATTGTATGTGGATCAGTTATGGATTGTATGTGGATTGATATGGATTGATATGTGGATTATATGTAGTAACCATTACTTGATTTTGTATGAATTATGTGTCATTCTAAGTTTTATGTATGTGGCATGTGGAATTCTAAATTTTATGTATGTGAAATGATGTGTATTAGTTGAATTGTATACTGTGCAATAAATAGTTGTGCTATAAATGACAAATTTCATGTATTTTATGGTTAAAAGTAACAAAGTTCATGTATTTTTAGGTTAAAAGTAGCAAAGTTCATATATTTTTACGTTAAAAGTGACAAAGTTTATGTATTTTTACGTTAAAAGTGGTAAAGTTCATGTTGTTTTAGGCTAAAATGGAAAAGTTCATATATTTTCTTGCAAATATGTGAAAGTTCATATTTTTTGGTGCACAGTTCACTAACAGATTAAAACATGCTCAAATATATTGTCTTCAAATATACATGAGAGGGTAACATCAAAATACATAAACCAAACTACTTCATGGTAGTAGCTTTAGACTATTGTCTTTGTTCCCACCCCCAAATAACATACTAGAAAATACGATACATACAATAAAAAATACTATACACACACTACCCTTCCTTAAATTGACTTATTTTTTGTCATTCCTCAGTTGAGCTATCTCATCTTCAAGTGCTGCAATTCTTTCTTGAAATGTCCTTTCTTTCATCTTGCTCAATTCTATCCTTTCTTCCATTAGCTTCAGTTTCTCGAGAAGAATTTTTTTTCCTCAATAAAACCTTGTAGAATATCCTTTGTGTGGCCGTGATCCTCATGATCATGCCACGTAAAGAAGTGGCAATCATTCTCCTATTAAAAGATAGGAGTGAGTGATTACAATAAAGATAGGACTTTGAAGTGAGGTGATTACAAGAGATCATACCTTCCAATGTCTGCATCCCCAAAACCTTCTTCAGGGATTTCTTTGGCTCCATGCGGTGAACAGAATAGCTCGCACGTTATGGCAGCAGTGCGGAACAACAACCTGTGATGAATTCACTGAAGATTCCTCCATTCATCCCACGGTTTCCCTTCCTGGCATGATCGTCCATTCGTGCCCTAATCCGGTGACAAAGACTCCAAAATGCGTGCCCTAATCCGGTGACAAATGCGACAAAAATCCCCCTCTTCACAGTGTTCGAGCAGGTGAGCAGGTAAAATAAGAAATAGGGCATCGAGCGCGCCCAACTTGAAGACGATGGGAAAATTACCATTTTGCCCATCCCTGTTTCAAAAAACATTAGCATCAGGGGTGGGTAATTTCGTAATTTTATATTAACCTTTACTCGTCTTTTGAAATATATGCCACATTGGCAAAGTAACTTACCACGTCATCATCGTTATCGGCCATGTCAGCAAAAACCGTTAGAAATGACGGTACGTGCTAAACGGGGTAACAGAATCAAAGTTCGTGTATTTTCTTGCTAACAGACAAAGTTTATGCTAAAAATTGGAAAAGGTCCAAAGTTCGTGTTTTTTTTTTATATTTACCCTTTACAATATTCACAGATTTCATATTACTAGCCTGTAAAATATTTAAAGAATTAACAGAATCAATCTGAGAAGAGGAAGAAGTCCTACTTGAAGCCGAATTTTTCCGAGCAAGCAAAAACGGGAATTCGAATTCCCGATGACCAATAACCGCACATTAAAAGCAAACCGCGGGTAAATTTTCATAACACACAGGTTGGAAAAATTCATGATCATCAACCGAAATCCAAACCCCTTGTCGAAGAGGTAAAGCAAGATTCACTTTAACACAAATCCTAACGTATCTACCACGTTCGAAAGAAAATGATCGTTCATCGACTTGTAAAATAGAACCAAAATTTTTGGCAATATGTTTAATACAATCAATGTCCCAAAACTACAGAAGGAAAGATTGCAAGAGAAGCCATATCAGGGCGGTAGTAAAGAGTTCTTCCCAAGGTTTAAAAAGGGGCTCCCAAGGGATGAGTCTTAGAATGTCATTGCGCAAAGACCACGGGCCTCCAGTGAGGATAAAATTGGTCGATTCGGCCGAATTGAAATGAAAAACAAAGTAGTTCTCATCTAAATCAAGAACATACTGAAACCCATGTAAATACTAGAGACGAGAAGCCGATGAACGAATGACGTCAAGATGGGGAGGTTTCCCCAGAAATTTTTCGATAAGGCTAGCGGTCCAAGGTTCTCGAAGAGAGGAAACTTGTTCTGAAGTAAAATCAATAGTGGACTTACCTTTAGGGTTCAAAGATTTCAAAATATTGGCCCAGGATTTCGCAGAAGGAGAGGGACTTACAGTCGAAGATGATTTTTGTACCGATGGAGGAGGCGAAGGCTTTGCCGCATCCAGGGAAGGGGGAGGGAGAGCAGCATCGGTGGGATCAAGCGGAGAGGGACGAGGAGGCGGCGGGGACGAAAAATGGGTGGAAACCCTAGGGTTTTCCATCGCCTAAGTTATCGTCGGAGAGAGAGGCTGCGCACGAGGATAGAAAAAGTGCTCAAATGACTCGGTTTGATTTTTTTAATCATATAAAGTAGATAGTAGATAAATATAAATAATGAAAAACAAAGTTAATTATGATTTTGAAATACAAAATTGTTAAAAATATATAAAATGCACCGTACAGTTAAATGTATTTCTAACTTGTGAAGAAAATTTCAAGTTATGCTCAATCCTTCCCATTGGTTTCAATTTTATGCAACATGTTTAACATTGTCATCAAGTATATTCTATCGTTTGTATTTTATTAATTAGTCAATTAAGTTACTGACGTGATAATTTAAAATGCATAAAATAATATTTTATGTCACGACATCATCTTCAACAACAAGGTATATGTTGACTTTTTGGCCTAAGATTTTCAACATTGGTCTTAATCTCGGTTTTGATGATAACAAATATGAAACTAATAATTTCATGAATAAATATTTTCAGATTCCATATTGGATAGCGCACGACGTCCCTCAATCGGAGAAATTGGAGAAACCGGTAAGGATGCTCGTTGACGCTTGAGACTCTTCGTGCTGAATAGAGTTTAGGATGTCTAGAATGATTGTATTAACCCTCATAATGATGCAAATATCCCTAGGACATGAACCTAACCTATTACCAAGAGTTTCCTAGTCATAAACAACATTTCGGATGGGATGTTGTAACATTCCGGAATATCCCGAATTATTGGATGGGATGTTGTAACATTCTAAAATAGTTCGGAATATCCTGGATAGACATTCCGAAATAGCCCAGAATAGCCCATAGAGTACCGGTACTCTATTGGTCAAATTGTTCAGAATTCCCAAAATGCCCCCAATGACTATATTTTGAAACATATCCGTTGAGCCCAACCTTTACTTCATGTTCTGCCTATTTAAAGGCCTTCTAAGCCTTCCAAGCCATCCAACATTTCATGAGACATCTTTTAACATCCAAGAGCTTTGATTGAGCCATTCGTTGTGGAAAACCCTAGCTTTGAGCTTCTACCTTCTTGATAGAGCATTCAACATTGAGTTTCATCATCAAAGCCATCAAGAGGAAGCTGGGATCTCGTGTTGGAGCTAAGTAGTTTATTGTTTTGATTAATTGCTCCATTACTTGTGTATTTTATTGTTTACTTGTTGTATTTCTCAAGTTTGTAAAGATCTAGTTGTAGATCTTGAGTTTGGTGGTTGCCTTGGTGTTGAGGCGTAAATCCATTGTTGTAAACTTAGTTAACTAGGATTAGTTATGTTGTCCTTAGGTTTGAGGTGGGAGAGTGCTCTCGGTGAGAAGGCGAAGACTTTCGGGTGTGGAAGTGCCTTGGTGTGAGAGCGAAGACTTTTCGGTGAAACTCATTGTAAGGAAACACTTTAGTAAACTAGAGTTGGAAATCCTAAGCGGGGGTGCTTAGGTAGTGGAGTAGGCATTGGGCCCGAACCATTATAAATTCATGTGTTAGCATTGTTTCTATTTGTGCTTGCTTAATTACTTATCATTTGCTTCCGCACGTAATCAAGTCATATTGTGTTTTGTCTAAGTAATCAAGAATTGATTAAAACCGGAATTAATTTCACTAACCGGAATTGTCTAAAGTTTAGCAAACACATTATTCACCCCCCCCCTCTAGTGTAGGCCATTTCACTAGTATTTGGTATCAGAGCGGGTTCGTAGCTTGAGATTTCACCATCTCTTCTACATCTTGTCAAGATCCGAGGATGACACTAGAGACGGTTGTTTCCACATCTCCTAGGTTCGATGAATCAAACTTTGGTATTTAGAAATCTAGGATGTACACCTTCTTAAAGACTAGAGGTTTTGGTGTTTATAACATGCTGAAAGTAGAATACATTCAACCTGAGGTTGACATGCATGATTGGAGTGAACTTGACAAGGAAATGTTTAAATTTAATGGAGATGCCATGAATTGCATATTTTGTGCCATACCAAATAACATCCTTGAAAAAATCATACATTATTCTACGGCTTTTGATTTATGAGATTGTTTAAATGTTTATATGATTATGCCAAAACCGAAGAGATTGATAATTTTGATGAAGGTGGTGATGACAATGGTCACTCACCTACTACTAATCTTGGTTTTGAAGCCCATAGTCTCTCTAGTCAAAGGAACACCAAAATTCGAAAGAGGAATGTAATTTGCCACTTGTGCAATGAAAATGGGCATGTGAAGAAGAATTGCCCTACCATGACGAAGAGGTCAAATGCTTCCACATCATCATCTCATTCAAGTGAAGCACCTTGTTGCAATGACTATGAAGCCATTTCAAAAGTTTGCCTCATGGATGCTAATGATGAGGTACACTCTTCTCCTTCTAGTCATGTTAATGATAATGATAATGATAATGCTAGCTCTATTAGTTCTCTTGACATGTCATGTAATGAGTTAGTAGATGAATACAAGAAAATGTATGCCTTATTTGTTAAAAAGAATAATGAAAATAAAAGATTGAAGAAAGAAAATGTAAGGGTTAATTGTCATGTGGATGAATTAAAACTAGAAAATGAGATATTGAAATCTAGTTCATTTGATTCTTCCCATGATAGGTTGAAACTTGAGCTTAAGAAATTAAAGCTTGAAAATGAAATTTTGAAATTTGAGAATTCAAAAATCATAAGTGAGAACAATATTTGGAAATCTCAATCTCATGCCTTATATCAATCTATTAATTCTTTGAAAAATGAGGTTGTGTTTTTGAATAAGAAAGTAAATGAATTCAAAAATATTTCATCTCTTAAGAACACTAGAATGAAAAATGCTTACGTAAAGAATGCCAATGTTCATCATCATTTTCATGTTAATAATTCTACCATTAAACCTCATGTTCAAAAGAAGAATGTTTCCTTTAAGAATGCTCATACTCATCATAGTTCACATGTCAAGCATTCTAATGATAAATCTCATGTCCATAGCAGAAATGAAAAGAAGTTTAATGGACATTGCTTTTGCTATGGTATTTTCAGCCATGCTATATATGATTGCACATTTAAGATGAACCCAAGTGGCGTTAAGACATTTTGGGTGGCTAAGCCCTCTAACCCCCAAGGACCCAAAGCCATTTGGGTACCAAAAGATTCATGCTCTTTTGTAGGGGGAGCTACCACACAAGGATGAATGAGAAATGGTGTATTGAAGTTGACCTTGGATTCAAATGAAAAATCTCCATAAGGTTGCAACTTCAAGTCATCATCATGACATAGGTATGGAAATTGAAATCTACGTATACTTCGTATCATCTCCTTACTTTGGTTGGTTTCATTTAATTTGGAGTGTGTGATACATGTTTAATTTGAGTTATTTTCCCGATCAAGAGTCTTTAAAAAAATGATTTTGATTTTTGATTTCACGGTCTCCTCGGAGACCTAAGTAGCGTATAAAACACTAATGCGACCTTGCGGTTCTAAATCGTAGGCTCATTGTGGCCTTCGGTTTTCAACCAATAGGAAGGGTTGGAGATCTAATTTTCAAACATTTCATATTTTGAGATCTCTTGATTCATTTTGATTTCATGATTGACCTTCTTTAAAATGAATCTTTCTAGTTAGCAAAGTAGGTATTTGAAAAAGATACTTGAATTTTCCTCTTTGCTTTCTAGTCTAATTATCTTGCTTGTAGTCATAAGTTCATTATGATACTAATGATGCTTGCTTGCAAGATAAATTTGTTTTTAATGGAAGGCTAAAGAAAATTGGGAAAGAAAGTGAAAATTTTGGAATTTCTCAAGAAATGAGGTATGAGTTTCATTTTGGCAAAATTCTTGCATAACACCTCAATTTTCTTGATAAAATGATTTCTCTATGCTCATGAATGATTATGCATGAAAATTGATTGAAATCTCATAAGTAGGTAAAAATTTGATACTTAGACAATTTCATATCATACGATGATACGGTGCTCTCCAGGTACATCTAGATTCCAATTTCTATTACCCCTTACCTGTAAATATTTCTTACTTGAACGTTAAAGTATCTTTTGCAAGTCCCCCCGGTTGGAGTCACACCTGACCAGGAGACGCACCAGACTGTATCACCCCGACTTCAGGCAAAAACATTTGGTGCCCAACCTGGGGCCGAGTAAATCTTACCTGCTCCCGCAATGGTTGGTACTCAGAGTCAGGCGAACGTCGACGCACACATGCAACACCCTAGCAGCAACGTTCCCCGCTACTTGGAGACGTTGAAATAGTGAGGAGTAACGCTCCAGGACCTGCCAACCTCTCATCAGAAGAATCCCAGCATCTAGTCAATGACCTTTGGACGGAGAACCAATGGTTAGCAGCCCAGGTCGAAGCATTGACGTGGTCTCCGGAACAACACCCGATCGAGCATGAATGCCACAGCTTTGAACGAGATGAATATAGTCACTTTGAGAGATTCGGGAGGCCGATCTTTGCTTCCCAAGACAAGGTCTCCCACACACATAATCAGATAGAAGAGAAGGACACCAAGGTCACAGAGACCACTGCTACCCCCGCCATCGAATCGAGACCCTTCACCAAGCACATTATGGCAGCCTGTCTTCCCGACAACTTCAAGCTGCCTACCATGCTCCATGCCTATGAAGGCACAGGTGACCCGACAACTCACTTGACAACGATGACCAAGCACATTAGGTTAATGATGCTCCTCAATGGTGCAACCGACCTCATTCTCTGCTCAACCTTTCCAACTTTTTTGGAGAAGGCCGCACTACTCTGGTTTTACACCCTCACCAGGGTCCATAAATACTTTCCAGGAGCTCTCCCGAGCCTTCACTAATCAATTCTCTTCATCACGGATTTACTCCAAGACCAAAGACGCTCTCCATTACATCAAATAAGGGCAGCATGAGTCACTAAGAGACTACCTAAAGAAATTCAACGTTGTGGCAATGGAAATCCTTAAACCTCGACCAGCGCGTCGAGCTATTCTCCATTAAGCACGGACTAAAGCCAGGGCACTTTGCAAACCAGATCGCCCTAGCTAACCCAGAGGATATATCCGAGTTCAGAGAAAAGGTCATATGTCACATGGAGATGGAAAAACTTCAAGAGATCAGAAAGGTCGGCGGATAAACTACGATTTTGAGGACAAGAAGTTCAAGAAGCCCGACAAAATGAGTGAAGATCAAGATCGCATTGAACGGGATCATGGAAGAAGAGGAAGGTTGCCTTCCCGACCTAGCCCCAGATTCAGTGAGTACACCTCCCCTGAACACTAAGAGGGAGACTATCCTTTCGGAGATCTGATTGTTAGTAGTGTGCCCTAGGACAATGGAATAATAATTGACATTGTTACTTTCCTTTTCATTAGATGGAATATTTGCATTATCTTATTATTCATTATGAGCATGTTTAACTTGATAATAGATTCTTTGAATGGTTGATTCCACCTAATGGTCATCAAGTATGGGACTTGATAGTAAAACCCTAAAGCAGTTGGAACGATAATGAATGAAGACTAGTATATAATTTGACTGACGATGATTATATTTTATTGATCATGAATATGTGATATTAAAGTCAGATCATAGACACATGTTGGATGTCACACCCCAACTGAGGGTAGTGTGACCGACTAGGGCTAACATCTTACCCTGTAGCCTACTGTCTACACTGACATATAAGAAACTAGAACATATCGATAAAAAGAAACCACCACGCAATCTTTATTTAATGTTTTCAAGTTCACAATATATGTTTTCAAACCAAAGAAGAAAAACCAACATCGTAACAAATAGAACATCTCAAGTATCAAAGTTTTATAAACTTTTCCAAAACACAAATGTCAGTGTAGAAAAGGAAAACAACTACTATAAGACAGTAGACTATGACCCAAGGACGCCACTACGAAATATGGCACCACCACCTGCCCTCCAGCTGCACCATGCCGACAAGCCGCAATCACTGCTCATGCTCTGCAAAAATAAGGAAACAAACTACGAGTCCACTTGGGACTCAGTGAGCGGTTCTTTCGAACCTCCACATAATCCTCAATTAGTCGTGCATAACATATAAGGCAACATCGTATATAATCAGAGAGGTAAGTTACTTTTTAACGTGACTACTGACCCTATGGATCATGCTGTAAAAACCATATAGGTGAAAACCTACCATAACGGCCTATCAAGCCTCTAGCATCTGGCCCTGGGGGCCTAGTCATGGTATAAGAATCTCGGTTATAACCGGCCCTACCATACAAGGTAGAATCACACTGGTCGTTCGGCCACATCATATCAAGATGTAAACAAATAAATCCCGGGCCATCGACTAGGATGGTCTACTAATCTCCGGTCACCGTCTGGGGTAGGGATAGCTAGTCCCAACCAACTGGGGTCTGACACCTAGCGGGCCTGCTGGTGCATCTCAAGACCCAATCACTAGTCGAGTTAAGCATTGGTCATTTCCGACCTCCACGCTTCTCAGCGGACCATCTCAAGCACATCACACAGTCAAATGTCCTAGGGTTTCCTTATATACACTTTGGGCCGTTGCCCGTACCCGGCCTTAAGCCAGTCTACAGGGTCGATAAATTAATGTTGCCCTTCCAAAAACATGTACACCTAATAGTTCTAGGTTTCCAAAAATGAATACTAGAATTCCTAGAAGTTGTGTCATTCCCTAGCTAGGTTTCCATATATACTAAGCATCTCGCAACGTCCTACATGTTATCTAGCGTTATACGCTACCATGGGTGAGGAATTCTATAAACCAATCTTGGAATTTCACCCACGAACATTTCAGGACAGCATGTGTAATCTAAAGAAACGTAAGCATAATTTACAACATCTACTATATATAACCACGAGATTCATCAATAAACATTTATACACTGCCTTTAGAATTAAACTCAATAAGAAACAATTAATCTAGCATGGTAAGGTAACAATGAATTCAACAATGCATGAAATACTAAGCATGGTAAAATAATACATCATTTCAAAAATTAAAGAGGAATGAGCTAAGGATGGTCACTAAGCTATCATTCCTACAATTACATGAATCAATAAATTTACTTGTTATGGTTAAAGTTCTTCCCAAGTATCATCATGTCTCTATAGTTTTAGCACTCTAACTACGGAAGTTTCCATCTAAAGCGCGCTCACCCTCTCCCTCCCCCTAGGCTTGGCTGAGTCTTGAGCAAGGTGAACCTTGCTCGGCCATGCCTCCTAGAGTAGGAAATGGAAGGGGAGAATTAATCCCCGACCCTAATTCTTTGTCTTAGGTATAACTTAATTTCATATTGTCTAGTTTGCCCCTTCCCCTATACCCGGCCGAATCCTTCTCATGAAGTTTTAGGGTTCATTCGGCCAAACCTATGAGTTCTAGGGAAGACAAGTTTCTTAACACGTGAAGTCGACGATTAAGAACACACTATTCACGAACTTAAGATCATCCAAGGGCTTACTTCCATCAAGGGAATTGGGAAATTTTTTGGCATGACCTTTCCCCTTTCCCCATGATTCGGCAGCCTTAGAACTTGAGAAATCAGCGAGGAAAACAAGGCGATCCGACAAGAATTGATAGAAAACCATGAATACACAACAACGAAACCACGACTCATCAAAATCTTGCGAGAAAACACATCCTATCACCTCTAGGGGTTCGGCTACCCGCCTCCCCCAATTCTTCAAATCTAACCACTCATCTTGATTGAGGAAGATGAAGGATCGGATGATGATGACTTCGAATCTTTCGGCGACGGCGTGAAATCCCGGATCGACCAAAATATCCTTTCCTTGCTCCTTCTCCCCCTCTCCCTATGTGCTTCCTTGTGGGACTCCAAGATGAGTCCCACGGCAGCATGGATGAGGAATTTTAATCCCTCATCTAACCTTCCATATTGACCCTTGACTCTTACTCATGACTCGACTAAACTCGAGCTCGACTTGGGTTCCAACTCTACCCGCAACACGAGTCAATTTAAACTCGATTAAGGTATAAATGCATAAAAGAAAAGAGTCATTTGCCTGATTTAATTGTGTACATCTTTAGTCGAGTCATACCTTTTTACTTGAGGCGATCCTGAGACTCGACTCGACTACCCCCGGGTCCGACGCGCTGCACCAAAATAGATTTTTATATTAGGAAATTTTCACGGGTCTTACAACCTTCCCCCTTTAAGGGAAATTTGTCCTCGAATTTACTTGAATAACAAGGACTTACCGGCTCTTCGAATAAGGAAGGGTAGCGCTCTCTTATGTCCTGCTCTACCTCCCAAGTGGCATCTTGCCTGGAATGGTGCTCCCATCTGACCTTTACCAGGGGAATTTCTTTGGATCTTAGCTTCCTGATTTGGCGGTCAAGGATCTCTACCGGCCTTTCCTCGAATGAGACGGCCGAATCAACCTCAATAGAAGAAGGTTCGATCACATGCGAATCATCCTTTACATATCTCCGAAGCATGGATACATGGAAGACCAGGTGAACTCTGCTCAGGCTAGGAGGTAAGGCCAGCTCATAGGCCACCTCGCCCCTCCGCTTGAAAATGGGAAAAGGCCCAATGAATCTAGGGCTCAGCTTTCCCTTCTTTCCAAACCGGACCACCCCTTCCATGGGCGAGACCTTCAGAAAGACTAAATCACCCTCAGCAAATTCCAATTCCCTGGCCTTCTTGTCGGCATACATTTTCTGTCGACTCTGGGCCGCCAGCAATCTTTCCTTTATGGCTTTCACCTTCTCTACCGCCTCCTCAACTAGATCAGGACCCACCATGAGTGATTCCCCGGCCTCAAACCAACCCACCGGAGACCTACACCGCCGCCCATACAAGGCCTCAAAAGGAGCCATGCCAATGCTATTGTGATAGCTATTGTTGTAGGCGAACTCTATCAGCGGTAGATGCTTTTCCCAGCCGTCGGCCATATCTAGGACGCATGCTCTCAGTATATCCTCCAAAGTTTGGATGGTCCTCTCTGACTTCCCATCAGTCTACGGATGGAAAGCTGTACTGAAGCGCACCTGGGTACCCAAGGCTTCCTGGAAGGACTGCCAAACCGGGCTATGAATTGGGTACCGCGATCGGATATAATCATCATCGGGGTACCATGGTATGCCTTAATCCTGTCCAAGAATAGTCAGACGTACTGTTCCGCAGAGAAGGTAGTCTTCACTGGTATGAAGTATGGGGTCTTGGTTAACCAGTCCACTACCACCCAAATGGAGTCAAAGCCACCTTTTGACTTAGGCAACCCAGTCACTAGGTCCATGGTGATTTTCTCCCACTTCCACTCGGGCACCTCGAGGTTTTGTAGTAGTCCCGCAGGCTTGAGGTGTTCGGCCTTCACCTACTGGCAGACCAGACATTTGGAGACAAACTCTGCTACCTCTCTTTTCATACCCTTCCACCACACTAGCAATGCTGCCTTAAATCTCGATACATCTTGGTGGCCCCCGGATTCATCGTATAAGTGGAACGGTGACCTAGTTCCAGGACTTGCCTACGCACCTCAGCCATATCCAGCACCACAATCCGGTCTTTGAACCTCAGTACACCCTCTGAGTCCAACCTGAATTTGTTCTCTGCATTGCCTCTTTGCACCAGATCCTTGGTCAGCGCACAAAAGACATCCTCTCCCTACACGGGACGCAGCATGTCCACCAGCGTGGACTGTACCCACAGATGTGCCACCAAGGCACCTGAAGCTGACACTGATAAGGTTGTACCCCCATCTAGGCACAACGTCAACTCTTGAGCTAGAGGCCTCCACTTAATTTCCAAATGAGCCAAACTGCCCATGGATTTTTTGCTTAGAGCATCTGCTACCATATTTGCTTTCCCCGGATGGTACATAATGGTGCAGTCATAATCCTTTAGGAGCTCCAGCCACCTCCTCTGCTTGAGGTTCAACTCCTTTTGGGTAAGCAAATACTGGAGGCTCTTGTGATCCATGTAGATCTCGCAAGTCTCCCCATAAAGGTAGTGTCGCTAGAGCTTCAGTGCAAATACCACTGCTGCTAGCTCTAGGTCATGCGTCGGATAGTTCTTTTTATATACTTTCAGCTGGCGGGACGCATAAGCTATAACTCTGCCAAATTGCATCAGGATGCAGCCCAGGCCAACCCGAGAGGCATCATAAAAGACTACAAACCCTCCTGAACCGGAAGATACAGCCAACACGGGTGCAAATGTCAAACATTCTTTGAGCTTCTGAAAGCTCGCCTCGCATTTGTCGTCCCAAATGAACCTGACCTTTTTCTGGGTCAACCGAGTCAAAGGGGCTGCAATTCTATAGAAGTTCTCCACAAACGTCCGATAGTACCCGGCCAAACCAAGAAAACTGCGAATCACAATCACGCTAGTCGGCCGTTTCCAGTTCTGCACCACTTCTACCTTGGCAGGATCTATCCTTATCCCTTCCTTGGACACTACATGGCCCAAGAACCCTACACTTTCCAACCAAAATTCGCACTTGGAAAATTTTGCAAACAAGCGGTGCTCTCTAAGGGTTTCCAGGACCATTCTCAGGTGTTTAAAGTGCTCTTCCTCACTCTTAGAGTAGATCAGAATGTCGTCAATGAAGACAATCATAAAGCTATCCACGTACTCCTTAAATACCCTATTCATTAGGTCCATGAAGGCAACAAATGCATTAGTTAGGCCGAAGGACATCACTAGAAACTCATAGTGACCATAGCGAGTCCTAAAGGTCGTCTTAGGCACATCGCAGTCCCGGATTCTTAGCT
Source organism: Canna indica (assembly GCA_034359265.1). Classification (NCBI taxonomy): domain Eukaryota; kingdom Viridiplantae; phylum Streptophyta; class Magnoliopsida; order Zingiberales; family Cannaceae; genus Canna; species Canna indica. Next base: position 45,716,135 of record CP136898.1, read on the forward strand.
GATGGTACCTGGACCTTAGGTCTATCTTTGAAAACCATTGTGCCCCCTACAGCTGGTCAAACAAATCGTCTATCCTCAGCAGTGGGTAGCGATTCTTGACAATCACTTTGTTCAGCTGCCTATAGTCGATGCACATGCGCATCGACCCATCCTTCTTCTTTACGAAGAGAACTGGGGCACCCCAGGGTGACACGCTCGGCCGAATGAAACCTAGGTCTAGCATTTTCTGCAATTGCACCTTTAACTCCCTGAGTTCGGCCGGTGCCATCCTATAAGGTGGAATGGAAATCGATTTCACCCCAGGCTGCAGATCAATGCAAAAGTCAACTCCCTTCTGGGCGGCAATTCCTCGGGAAACACATCAGGGAATTCACAAACCACTAGGGTTCTGCTGACATTCCTTGCCTCACCCCCTTCCTCCTCAACCACATATACGAAGGCCAGGAAGGATTGGCAGCCGTCCCGAAGCAGCTTGCGAGCCTTTAGAGCTGAGATGACCCCTAACAGCTTACTCCCTCCCTCCCCTTGGAAGGTGAACTACGACAGCCAATGCTTATTAAACATCATTGTTTTAACTTTACAATCCAACATTGCAAAGTGCTCTGCCAACCAATCCATGCCAAGGATGACATCAAGATCAAGAATGGGTAGGAGTATCAAATCTGCACTCAACACATGGCCGCAGATGAGCACTTCACAGCCTTGATATATTGAATTTGCTAGGATTGCATCGCCCGTAGGCGTTGATACTATCAATGGCCCGTCGAGCATGGAGGGTGTCATTGGCAGTTCCGCAGCAAATTTGGCAGACACAAACGAGTGCGTGGCACCCGGATCAAATAAAACATATACAACAGACGAACATACAAAAATAGTACCTGCCACCACTGCTTTGGACGTCTCTACCCCATCACGATTCATAGCATATACCCGAGCAGGCGGCCTCTTTGACTGACTGGTCTGCGGCCCCTTATTATGTGTTTGTCCCCTCTGAGCTACTGACCCAGACCCTGGGCCCCCACGGCCTCGATTGCCATTCTGCCCTCGGCTTTGCTGCCAGAATCCTGTAACCGAAATTTCTTCTTAGCTGGCCCGTCATTCCTCTCAAACGGCACTAAGGCTTCTTTCCGAAGGGCTTCATCCACTACCCAAGCTAGAGTAGAATCCTCAGTGTAGTGGATAAGCCTGCCAATCTCTGGCCTCAGACCTGGCACGAACCTCTTGACCCTGGCGGTCTCAGATGCCACTAGGGTTGGATGATACTTTGAGAGATGGTTGAACTTCATCTCATATTCTGATACAGACATGCCTCCAGACTAGCGCAGTATCTCGAAGTCATGGGCGCGCTTGTCGCGAACACTCATAGGTAGGTACTGCTCCTCCACGGCCGCCCTGAGTTCCTCCCACGTGGGAGGCGGTGCGCCAACTGCCATGCGGGCCCTCCAAGTGTGCAACCAGACCTTTGTCGGTCCCCTCATCTGAAGACCGACCATACGAGCCACTTCCTCTGACGAGCACCCCAGCTCCAAGCATAACTCGTAGCAATCCCCCAAAAACTTAGTCACTTCCACCTGACGATTTGTTTCAGTGAATTCTGGTGGCTTAAGCGTGATGAATTTGCATAGGTTGGGGCCCGTGGAGTTCTGACCACGAGTGCTGTCGTCTCTACCACTTCCAATACCACTAGAACTACGGGCACTGGCTGTGGCGGTGGCTGCTGCTGCTGTTGCATCTGCAGTCTCAGTTCCTGCTCCATGAGGAGCGTCTCAGTTAACTGATTCACTTGAGCCTGCAATCGAGCAACTACTGATTCTTGCCCCTGACCCTCAAATAGCTCCCTATCTCTACCCCTGGCTCAGCCTCGACCTCAGCCTCGCCCCCGCCCTCGACGTTCTATCGAGTTACTGCCACTGCCGCTCAGAGCAGCATTTGGAGCCTCCATTACACTATCACGGAAAAGAAAAAGAGGTTGCCTACCACATAATAAATTCTTAACATACGCTTTTAAAATATACTAACCGCATGGTGTGCTGAGTGCAAGAGTGGTCGCCCGATCTCGTAGCATATCTATACCGTATATCGACACGCTAGCATATGTCTCATACGGTACCCAACACTTAGTCATAGTCAAGACCTAACCTAGTGCTATGATACCAACTTTGTCACACCGTAACTGAGGGTAGTGTGACCGGCCAGGGCTTACATCTTACCATGTAGCCTACTGTCTACACTGACATATAAGAAACCAGAACATATCGATAAAAAGAAACCACCACGCAATCTTTATTTAAAGTTTTTAAGTTCACAATATATGTTTTCAAACCAAAGAAGAAAACCAACATCATAACAAATAGAACATCTCAAGTATCAAAGTTTTATAAACTTTTCCAAAACACAAATGTCAGTGGAGAAAAGGAAAACAACTACTATAAGACACTGGACTATGACCCAAGGACGCCGCTATGAGATATGGCACCACCACTTGCCCTCTAGCTGCACCATGCCGACAAGACGCAATCACTGCTCATGCTCTGCAAAAACAAGGAAACAAATTGTGAGTCCACTTGGGATTCAGTGAGCGATTCTTCCGAACCTCCACATAATCCTTAGTTAGTCGTGCATAACATATAAGGCAACATCATATATAATCAGGGAGGTAAGTTACTTTTTAACGTGACTACTGACCCTATGGGTCATGCTGTAAAAATCATATAGGTGAAAACCTGCCATAACGGCCTATCAAGCCTCTAGCATCTGGCCCTTGGGGCCTAGTCATGGTATAAGAATCCCAGCTATAACCGGCACTACCATACAAGGTAGAATCACACTGGCTGTTCAGCCACATCATATCAAGATGTAAACAAATAAATCCCGGGCCATCAACTAGGATGGTCTACTAGTCTCCGGTCACCGTCTGGGGTAGGGATAGCTAGTCCCACCCAACTGGGGTCTGACACCTAGCGGGCCCGCAGGTGCATCTCAAGACCCAATCACTGGCCGAGCTAAGAATTGGTCATTTCCGACCTCCACGCTTCTCGGCGCACCATCTCAAGCACATCACACAGTCAAATATCCTAGGGTTTCCTTATATACACTTCGGGCTGTTGCCCGTACCCGGCCCTAAGCCGGTCTACAGGGTCGACAAATTAATGCTGCCCTTCCAAAAATGTGTACACCTAATACTCCTAGGTTTCCAAAAATGAATACTACAAGTCCTAGAAGTTGTGTCATTCCCTAGCTAGGTTTCCATATATACTAAGCATCTCGCAACGTCCTACATGTTATCTAGCGTTATACGCTACCTTGGGTGAGGAATTCTATAAACCAATCTTGGAATTTCACCCACGAACATTTCAGGACAGCATGTGTAATCTAAAGAAAAGTAAGCATAATTTACAACATCTACTATATATAACCACGAGATTCATCAATAAACATTTATACACTGCCTTTAGAATTAAACTCAATAAGAAACAATTAATCTAGCATGGTAAGGTAACAATGAATTCAACAATGCATGAAATACTAAGAATGGTAAAATAATACATCATTTCAAAAATTAAAGAGGAATGAGCTAAGGATGGTCACTAAGCTATCATTCCTACAATTACATGAATCAATAAATTTACTTGCTATGGTTAGAGTTCTTTCCAAGTATCATTGTCACACCCCAACTGAGGGTAGTGTGATCGGCCAGGGCCTACATCCTACCTTATAGTCTACTATCTACACTGACATTAAGAAAATCAAGACATAGTGAATGAACGAAAACTCAACATACTTTATAAAAAGTTTTCAAGTCACAAGTTATAAGTTTTTCCAAACACGTAGGAACATCAACATCAAATAACCAAAAGTTCAAGTAACAAGTTTTACAATCCTTTTTCTATTTCAAATGTCAATGTAGAAACAAAGCCAACATAACTAAGCACTAGTCTAAGACTCAAGGACGCCGCTACGAGGTACGACACCGCCTCCCGCGCACCAGCTGCACCATGTCGACATACCAAGCTACTGCTCATGCTCTACAAAATAGAAAGAAACTGTGAGTCCACTTGGGACTCAGTGAGTGGCTCAAATGAACCTCCACACAAGCCTCAGTCATATATATATATATATCATACAGGGCAATAAAGTAAATGGTTCATCTGCGATTACCACACAAGCCTTAGGAGGTAAAATTTATTTCTAATGCGATTACCGACCCCCAACGGGTTCGTCTGCATCAACTGAACATGATAACCTGTCATCTTGGCTTATCTAGCCTTCGGCATCCGGCCCTTGGGCCTACTCATAGAATCATATCCCGGCTACACCGTCCCTACCATATTCGGTAGTATCACACTGACCCTAGGCCACAACATCTCAAGATGTAAACAAACAATCCCGAGTCGTCGACTAGGATGGTCCACTAGTCTTCGGACACCGTCTGGGGTAAGGATAGCTAGTCCCACCCAACTGGGGTCTGGCATCTAGCGGGCCCACTGGCGCACCTCTAGACCCAATACTGGCCGAGCTGAGCATTGGTCATTTCCGACCTCTTCGCTCCTCGGCGGACAATCTCAAACACAATTAGCCTACGATTTAGAACCGCAAGGTCGCATGAGCCCGTTATAGGCTACATAGGTCTCCGAAGAGATCGAGAAACCAAAAATCAAAAATCATTTTAATGAAATTGTATTAAGAGCGGATAAGATCAGCTCAAATCAATCAAGTATCATAAAACTCCAACTCAAATGAATTCAAATAAAGTAAAGAAGATGATACCAAGTTTACTTAGATGCCAATTTTCATTCCTACGGCATCATAATAACTTGAAGTTGCAACCTCTTGGAATATTTCTCATTTGGATCCAAAGTCAACTTCAATATTTCATTTCTCATTCATCCTTGTGTGGTAGCTCTCCCTACAAAAGAGAATGAAATCTTTGGTACCCAAATGACTTTGGGTCCTTGGGGGTTAGAGGGCTTTGGAACCCAAAGTGTCTTTGCCACACTTGGATTCATCTTAAAAGTGCAATCATAAATGGCATGCCCATAAACACCACAACAAAAGCAATGTCCATTAAATATCTTCTTTTCATTATTCTTATGGACATGAGGTCTAATGTTAGAATGCTTAGCATGAAAAACATGATGAGCATGAGCATTCTTAAAGAAAACATTTTTCTTTTAAGGTTTCCTAAATGAGATATTTTGATTTTTAGAATTAAGAGAAGAAGTATTAACTTTTCTATTCAATATCAACATCTCATTTTTTAAATCATTCATAGATTTATGCAAAGCATTGAGTTTTCAACATGTTATTTTCATTCTTTAACATGTAATTTTTGTTTTTCAAATCCTTAGTGTCAATACTTAAAACATCATGGCATGGATTAGAGACACTAATTTTTAGCTTCTCATTTTCTAGTTTAGCATCATGTAAATGAGAGCTAAGAGTCAAGTTTTCCTTCTTTAATTTTTTGTTTACTTTATCCTTTTTGATCATCAAGGCATACATGATTTTATATTCATCCATTAATTCATCATAAAGCATGTCATGAGAACTAGATTAATTAATACTACCCTTTTTGTTATCATGACTAGAAGATGAAGAGTGTACCTCATCATTAGCATTCATGAGGCAATCTTTTGAACTAGCTTCATAACCATGGTAAGATGATGCTTCACTCGAATAAGATGATGATGTGGAAGCGTTTGACCTCTTCTTTGCCTTGTTCTTCATGGAAGGGAAATTTTTCTTCACATGCCCCTTTTCCTTGTATGCATGACACAATACCTTCCTTTTTCGGCTCTTGGAGTTACTCCTTTGACTAGAAGAGCTATGGGCATCAAAACCAATATTAGTGGTAGGTGAATGACCATTGTCATCACTACCTTCATTAGAAATGTCAATCTCTTCGGTCTTGGCATAATCATATAGCATGTTTAAAGTTGCCCAAATATCAAAAGCCGAAGTACAATGCATGACTTTTTCAAAAATATTATTTTTCAAAGAACAATATATGCAATTTTTTGCCTTAGCATTTAATTCAAACCTATTAATTTGTTCTTGGGTCCATGCATCCATATTTTTCTTAGATTCTATGTATTTTGACTTTACCATATTAAACACACCTATACCTTAAGTCTTTAAGAATGTATACATTCCTCCTTTCCAAAGACCAAAGTTTGACTCATCAAATCTAGGTGGTACAGATGCTACACACTCTAGTGTCATTTTCTAGATCGAAGCAAAGTGTAGAAGAGACGGTGAAATCTCAAGCTACAGACCCGCTCTGATACCAAATATTGGTGAAATGGCCACACTAGAGGGGGGGTGAATAGTGTGTTTACTAATCTTTTTGCCTAAATTTGATTTTAATTATTTCTTTGGTTACTTAGGCAAATTACAAGTTGAGTAGCAAGCGGAAGCAAAGTAAATATGCTAATTAAGCAAACGTAAGTGGAAGCAATGCAAACACGGTGATTTATAGTAGTTTAGTCCCAATGCCTACTCCACTACCTAAGAACCCTGCTTAGGATTTCCAAACTAGCTTTACTAGATTATCTCATTTCCCTTACAAAGAGGACTTTACATCGAAAAGTCTCCGCTCTCAAACCAAAGGCACTTCCACACCCGGAAGTATCCCACCTTTCCTACCGAGAGCACTGTCCCACCTCAACCTAAGGGACAACTCAACTAATTCTAGTAAACTAAGTTTACAATGGTAGATTTAAGCCTTAACACCAAGGCAACCACCAACTCAATCAACCTAGCACTCTAGGTTTACACAAATGATATACAATGAAAATAAACAACAAAATACAATAACAATTGGAGCAATAAATTAAACAATAAGTACTTAGTTCCAAAACTAACTCCCTAGTCCTCTTGATGCCTTGAGAAGATAAATCTTTGAAGCTTGAAGGCTAAATCAACAAATGGAGATCAAAACTAGGGCTCTTTGCAAAGATGGCTCAAGAATTCTTGTAGAGATGCAAGGAGTGGCTCTTTGAGTCTTAGAAGCATCATTGAAGGCTTGGAAGAAAGTTTGGGGTGGGTATTTATAACCCCCCAAATGAAATGGCTCGTCAACGGGTTGATTTCTGCCCGTTGGTGACACCCGATTGCTTGCCGGTCGATCATTGGTCGACCAACCGAGCGACGACTGAGTGATCGAAGGCAATCTACCGCTTTTGGGCAATATTCGGTTGACCGATCGGTCAACCAAAATGTCGTCGATCGATCGAACCTGGGCAGGGCAGTTTGGTTAGGCTGGATTTTCTACTTGTTTGCTCGTTTCTGGGTTCCGTCTTCACTAAGTCTACTTATATAACATTTCTTAACTTTAAGTTATTTAAAACATAAATGTTATATAAGGATTACTCCCCATTTGGATTCAATAAAAATATCTAAAAAATCAAAATCCTTAAGAATCAAAATCTAGTTTTTGGGGTTTAGTACAAATTTTCGGAAAACGAAAATTTTCTAATCTCCCGAGTCAAATATGAGTATGCTAAAGGCTTCCAAAAATTCCTTTATAATAGCTCGTTATCTAGATTTTACCCAAGGAACAATTACCGGTATTTTTTGTGTCAAGAAAATATCTAGGTCATATAGCCCTCCAAGGAGCTCCTTAGGCTTAAAGAATTCCAGGGTCATTTTCTAATTTGTCGATTTTTCATGTTTTGGGGGTCGGGTTTGGTTTTTGGGTTCATATGCATCATCATGAGGATTTACAACACATTCTAGACACCCTAGACCTAAACTTTAACTTCTCAAAGAATCCCGAGCGTCGACAAGTGTGCTTGCCGATTTCTTCGATTTCTTCAATTTTTTCGATCGGGGACGTCGTGCGCTAACCGATATGGAACCTAAAAATATTTCTCCATGAAATTATTAGTTCCATATTTGTTATCATCAAAACTGAGATTAAGACCAAGATTAAAAACCTTAGGCCAAAAACATGGAGGGAAATTTTGATTTTTTTTTCCCCCATATTCCTACACCTATTAATTAGGAATTGATTTATTTAGATAAATTATTAATTAATATGAAATTAATTTATTTAGATAAATCATTAATTAATAGATATTTGATTTACTTGGATAAATCATGGTTCTATTAATCAATAGGAATTTGATTTATCTAATCCGTATTTTTAGGTGATTGGTTTTTGTATATAAATATAATTCATATTAATATGCATTTAATTTATATAGATAAATTAATATTCTTTTTATTTAGTTTTTTATTTATTCTGAATAAATTATAAAACTATTAAATATATAAAAATTAAAAAGGAGGCAAACCCCAAATTTTTGAAATCCGGAGTGAGTTCAAATTTGAACTCAAGTGGCCGACCCCCCTTTTTCTCTCATGTGGCCCCTTTAAAAGGGTTAAAGGGTGGCCGAACTCATGGGTGAGAAAAAAAGGGAGAGGGAATAGAAGAAGATCAAGAAAGAAAAGATTGTGAATCTTGAGAGGAGTTCTTATGTGGAAGAGTTCCAGGAACCCTAAGCTCTTCTCCTTGATGGTCGAACTCCTCCTTCTTCATCTTCCCTGGGCTTTTGGAGAAGCCGAATTAAAGGTCTTCTCTTCTTTGGTGTGCTGCAACCTTCACCTTCTTGGAGGAGTCCAAGAGGACAGCGAGGTATCTTCACCTCTTCTCTCTTGTTCTGGAGTTTTCTCATCCCCCCTCCTTCCCTCCTTGGTGTCAGATTCTTGGTGGAAGGGTCGGCCTTGCCTAGGTGCATTTCGGGGTTTCAAAAGCTTCTCCGTTGAGCCACAATGAGCCCCGGTGTTCGCTGCCCTTTTTGTTGGGAGGTGCTTGGTGTGGACTTACGTTGGAGGACGTGCAAGTGTGTGTCTCAAAATGGGAATAGGAGTAGTCGTACCAATCGCGTTTTGAGGTATATCTTCTCCTTCTTCTCCTATGTTGAATTCCTTAATATTGCTAAAGTAAATCATTGTTTTCGGGATGGTTTGAATTTTTTAAATTGCTATTTCCGTTGCGTTTTATATTCTCATCCCAACAGTGGTATCAGATCTACCTTTAGCAATTTTTGGAAATTTTTATTGCGCGTTATTGTCACAACGGGTTTGTTGTGTAAACACAAGGCATTTTATACTAATAGACACGTTGCGTCTCATATGACACATACCCTTGTGTCTCTACTACTGGCTTGAACGTGACTCACCTTGTTGAGCAAACTCAAGGATAGTTGTTTTCTCGCTGGGGTATATGAACAATAATTAGAAATAAAATTTGAACAAATGTATGATGAATTTAATGCTATTAGGATAAAATTTAAGAAAATTAAAAAGGACAACAAATCCTTAGAGGAAGAAAATAATAACTAATTACTCTCATGCAATGCCTTAAAGAAAGAAGTAGAAAGTCTTAAGGATGCGAAGCACACTTTTCAAAAAATTAAAAATGATTTAGAAAATGAAAATGGAAAATTGGAGAATGAAAATAAGTTCTTGAGTTCTCAAATGGAATACTTAAATGATAGCATGGTTAGTTTAAAGAAGGAATTATGCATGCTAAATGAAAAGATGGTAACCTTACAAAATGCTATGCCTACGGTTACTCATGTTAGGAAAATCTCACATGCTCATATTCGTAATTCTAGAAAATTTAATGGAAGTTGCTTTTCTTGTGGGATATATGGCATATGGTTAGAGGTTGTGCTCTTAAAAGGAACCCTCATACTAGATTCACTTGGGTTCCTAAGATGCCTAACACTCAAGGACCCAACAAGATTTGGGTATCTAAAGTTGCCTCTTATCCTTTTGTAGATGGAGAACCATCCTCAAGCAGGTAGAAGTACTTGGATCTTGGATAGCGATTGCTCAAAGCACATGACGGGAGATGTCAATCTATTTGCAACCTTATCAAGCAAGGATGGTGGGCATGTGATGTTTGGAGATAATGCCAAAGGTAATATTGTTGGCATTGGTGATATAGGTATACTTTCTTACCCATGCATCAAAAATGTTTTATTAGTTGATGGGTTAAGACATAACTTGATAAGTATATCTCAATTATGTGATAATGAGTATTTAGTCGTATTTGAACCATCTAAATGCATAATTAGAAATGCCCCGTCAAATGACATTGTTTTCATTGGCAATAGGCATGAAAATGTTTACACTTTAGTCTTAAATGTATTGCTTAATCCTCATGTTAGATGCTTAGTAACTATGGAAAATGACTCTTAGTTATGGCATAGAAGGCTAGGACATGCTAGCATGAGTCTTATCTAAGAAATAACTAAAAAGGACTTAGTTAAAGGAATACCCAAGATAAAATTTGAAAAGGATAGACTTTGTGATGCATGCCAACATGGTAAATAAGTTAAGTCATCATTTCATAGTGTAAATCAAGTTACCACATCTAGGACACTTGAACTTGTGCATATGGATCTTTTTGGTCCTTGTAATGTTCCTAGCCAAGGTGGTAAACTTTATAGCTATGTTTTAGTTGATGATTATTCTAGATTTACATGGGTTTTCTTCCTAGCTAAGAAAAATTAAACATTTGATTTCTTTCGGAGAGTTGTGAATAAAAAAAGAATTTCGATTTTGAAAATTAGAAGTGATAATGGAGGTGAATTTTAAAATGAAAAATTTTTGGAAGGGTAAAATGGTAATACTTGCCACGTAGGATAGTCACTTGTCATGTCTTCTCTGTTAACGTGCCACATGATCCAAATCTGTCAAAATTGATGGGGCGTGCTAAACGTGGTAACGGAACGAAAGTTTATGCATTTCTACGCTAACGGAAAAAGTTTGTGGTAAAAATGAGAAAATGGGCAAAGTTCATATTTTTTTGGGTATTTACCCTGTACAAAATTAGGAAATTTGCGTGTATTACAATCTTCCCCCCTTAAAGAAAATTTTTCCTCGAATTTTAGGGTAATAAAGAACTCACCAGATCATCAAATAGGTAAGAATATTTCTCTCGCATATCCTGCTCCACCTCCCAAGTAAGTAACCTCCTGACCCGAGTGGTGTTCCCAGCAAACTTCTACCAAAGGCACCTCTTTGGACCTCAACTTCCTGACCTGCCTATCCAGAATCTCCACGAGCCTCTCCTCATACAAGACCGTCATGTCAATATCAACTACTATAGGCTCAAGAATGTGCGACTCATCTCTGACATACCACTTAAGCATAAAAACATGGAAAATAGGATGTAGTTTATCCAAACTAGGTGGCAGGGCCAACTCATAAGCCACGACTCCTCTACGCCGCAAAATAGGGAAAGGTCCAATAAACTTGGGGCTCAACTTCCCTTTCTTCCCAAATCTCAACACCCCCTTCATAGGAGACACTTTTAGGAAAACCAGATCCCCCTCGACAAACTCAACATCCCGAGCCTTCCCATCGGCGTACATTTTCTAATGACTCTGTGCTACTAAGAGCCACTCCTTGATCAACTTCACTTTTTCCACAACATCCTGCACTAAATTCGGCCCATACATTTGGGCCTCACCAACCTCAAACCACCCAACCGGGGATCTGCATCTTCGCCCGTTTAGGGCTTCAAATGGTGCCACCCAATACTGCTCCAGTCACAAAGTCCATGGTGATCTTTTCTCATTTCCATCATGGCACCTCTAGATTCTATAGCAACCCTGCGGGTCTTAGATGCTCGGCCTTAACCAGCTGACAAACCAAGCACTTAGATACAAAGTTAGCTACCACTCTTTTCATCTCTTTCCACCAGTAATGCTACCTCAAGTCACGGTACATCATCTTTGTAGCTCCTGGATGCATTGTATAAATGGAGCCATGCACCAACTCTAGTACCTGCCTGCGGACCTTTGCCATATCCGGCACCTCCACCTTGTCTTTAAATCTTAGAACACACTCGGTGTCAATCCTGAATCCATCACCTGCATCGCCTCTCTTAATCAAATCTCTGGTCAAGGCACAGAAAGCATCCTCTCCCTGGGATGTACGAAGCATGTCGATCAGGGTAGACCGAACACGAAGATGCGCTACCAGGTCACCCGAGTTGAACATAGATAATTAACACGGCCCCGTCGCCCAAATACCCGGCGAGCTCTCTCGCCAAAGGCCTCCTATCCAAAGCCAGATGCGCCAGACTGCCCATTGATTTTCTGCTTAAGGCGTCCGCAACAACGTTTGCCTTTCTCGGATGGTACAATATAGAGTGTAGTCATAATCCTTAAGCAACTCCAACCACCTCCTCTGCCTCAAATTCAAGTCCTTCTAGATGAGTAAATATTGAAGGCTCTTGTGATCCGTGTAAATCTCATAAGCCTCCCCATACAAGTAGTGATGCCTCAATTTCAGTGCAAACAAAATGGCCACCAAATCTAAATCATGAGTAGGATAATTATTCTCGCTCTCCTCACACTTGTCATCCCAGACAAATTTCACTTTCTTCTAAGTCAACCGAGTAAGAGGGGTTGTTATCCTTGACAAATTCTCAACAAATTTCCTGTAGTACCTTGCCAAACCCAAGAAACTCGACCCGGATCTCAGTCACACTAGTCGATCGTTCCCATTTTTGGATTGTCTCAATCTTCGCATGGTCTACCTTCACTCCTTCCCTCAACACCACATGTCCAAGGAATCCCACACTATTCAACCAGAATTCACACTTGGAGAATTTTGCGAACAATTGATGCTTCCTGAGGGTCTCCAGAACTATTCTCAAATGCTCACAGTGCTCAGCCTCACTCTTGGAATACACTAGGATGTCATCAATGAACATGATAACAAACCTGTCAAAGAATTCCTTAAATACTCAGTTCATTAAATCCATAAAGGCTGCAGGTGCATTAGTCAGCCCGAAGGACATAACCAAAAATTTGTAATGGCCATATCTTATCCTGGAAGCTGTCTTCTGCACGTCCTGATCCCGGATCCTCAACTGGTGATACCCTGATATCATATTGATCTTAGAGAACCACTATGCCCCTTGCAATTGATCAAAGAGGTCATCTATCCTTGGGAGCGGGTAACGGTTCTTGATCGTCACCTTATTCAATTGTCTGTAGTCTATGCACATGTGCATCAATCCATCTTTCTTTTTGACAAACAGCACCAGTGCTCCCAACGAGGACACACTAGGGCAAATAAAGCCCAGGTCCATCAACTCCTTCAAATGAACTTTTAACTCTCTCAGCTCATATAGTGCCATCTGATATGGGGGAATAAAAATTGATTGTACCCCCGGCTACAAATCAATGCAGAACATAATCTCCTACACATGTGGTAACCCTAGAAGTTCATTGGAAAACACATCTGAGAATTCACCAACCATCGGCGTCTTCCCCAACTCACTCAGCCTCTCCAGCCATGAAGACAAAAGCCAGATATGACTTGCAACCACAAGCAAGCAACTTTCGGGCTCCGAAGGCTAAGGTAACTCCAAAGGATTCTCCTCTGCCTTCACCTTGAAAGGTGAAAGACGGCAGCTCAGGCTTATTGAAGGTAACTGCCTTAGCTCTACAGTCCAACGACGCATAATGAGCAGATAACCAGTTCATACCTAAAACCACAACCAGATCAAGCATCGGCAGGAGTACCGATTCAGCTTCTAGGGCATGCCTATAAACGAACACTTCACAGCCCCGAAAGACTGTCTCCACAAAGACTGAATGGCCCATAGGCATTGACACAATCAAAGGTACTACCAGTGAATTCTTTTCCTTTCCCAGCCTTGATGCAAATTTATCAAAAATAAAAGAGTGCGTAGCACCCGAATCAAATAATACGAGAGCTGGTAAGGAACAAACAATAAGGATACATGTCACCACAGTCTTTGACGCCTCTGCGTCCTCCCGGGTCATGGTAAGCACACGTGTAGGAGCTCTCCCAAATCCACCTGCACGGTGCTGCCATATCCCCTAAGGCTAACTCCTCTGAGCTACAGACACTACAGACATCGGTGCTTTCTCTCTGGTCTGCGCTACACTCTGACTTCCCCTGGTCGGGCAGTCCCTCTTGAAGTGTCTCTGTTGGCCACACCCGAAACAAGCATTATTATGCCCAAAACATACCCCTATGTGCCTCCTCCCACACTGCTCATACAACGGTACCTCAAACCTCCTCTAAGACTCAAACACAACTATCCTCTAAATAGTCCCCGGTCTTGCACCTGATCAACCTCTAAAACTGCTCTACCCACAGCCCTGCTGACGAAAAGCCCCTGCGGCAACACCTTCAGAATGAGCTTGCCGCTCCCTCGGTCCCTAATGTCTGAATTTCTTCTTCGTCAATCTGGCCTGCCTATCAGTAGGTAGAATCGCCTCCTTTTGCAAGGCCTTGTTCACTACCAGAGCAAAGGTGGTGTCCTTAGTGTAGTGAATCAGCCTGCCAATCTGGACCCTCAATCCCTCCACAAACCGCCTAACCCTGTCTGTCTCGATAGCTACCTGTAGTGGATGATATCAAGACAGTCGGGTGAACTCCATCTTATACTCCGGTACTGTCATGTTGTTTGTCTGTCTGAGCTGCTTGAACTTCTTTGCCCGCTTCTCACGGACACTCCGAGGTAAGTACCTCCCCACAATAGCATCTCCGAATTCTGTCCAGGTAGGGAGCAGTGCATCTGCTCCCCTTCGCGACCTCCAGGAACACACATTAAATTCACCTTAGCAGAAAAATCTTCTATTATAAGGATGAAATTTGAGAGCAAGTCGAGATGTTGTATGGGTGGATTCAGCTCATGAATGCATTGGAGACAGTATGTTATCCCCATAATAATCGTCATCTTAGTACTCAAATCAAGACGTTCAAACTCTTCTAATGAACAACTACACAAGAGGTAAACTTGTTATTGGTTTGGTCAGCATTTGAGAGATCACAAGACAAGCTTTGTCCAATTTGAGTTCATTCTTACAGTAAAGATGTTCATACAGGGTGTCATTGGGTGAATATTCTGTTGGCGAAATGGCGACACTAGAGAGGGGGTGAATAGTGTGTTTACTAATTCTATTAGCTTAAATCCAATTTTAAACGTTTACTTAAGACGATTAGGCAATATGCGATTATGCAATCGAATGCGGAAGCGATAATAAACAGTTAAGCACAAATAAAAAACAATGCAAACACAAGTGATTTATAGTGGTTCGGCCCCAATGCCTACTCCACTACCTAAGCACCCCGCTTAGGATTTCCAAACTAAGTTTTACTAGATTAATTAGTTTCCCTTACAACAAGGACTTTTCACCGAAAAGACTCACTCTCCAACCGAAGGCACTTCCACACCCGAAAGTATCCCGCCTTCCTACCTAGAGTTCTTTCCCACCTTAACCTAAGGGACAACTAGAATTAATCCTAGTAACAACTAAGTTTACACAAGTGGCTTTACTCTTATACCAAGATACCACTTCACACACAGCAAGACCTAACACCCTAGGTCTTCACACAAACAAATTAAACAGTTTGAATAACTGAGAAAAAACACAATCAAAAGAGCTAAGAATGTAAACCAATATTACAAGCTCTTTTTCAAGCCTAGGAACCTTCAACTCGCCAAGAGATAAACTTGAGTTCACACCCGAGTTAAAGCAGCAACTTCTGCGCTTGAAGAAGATGTCGCGGAAAGAAACAGAGCGCCGCTTGATCAATTGATGGAAGGCTTAGATCTTCCTTTTAATGGCTCAATAATCTCTGTAAGAATGAGGAAGAAGGTCAAATGAATCATACCTGAGTGTATTTATACCCAGGTGAAGAAACGGCATTCAACGAATAGAAAACTATCTGTTATATGCCATCGATCGAAGCGTCGGTCGTAGCATCGGTCGACCGGTCATTCGACCGCTTCTGTTTACCCTATGGTTGGTCGACCGACTGGTCGACCGCCAAACATAGATCACGCGATCCGCGATCTTCGGTCGACCCATTGGTCGACTGACGCGATCATGCATAGCGCTTATATGGAGGTCGGTCGACCGCCAGCTTCGGGCAAATTCTGCCTCCATTCGGTTGACCCATCGATCGACCGACGTGATCTTTTGTCTCGGGTATCAGCAGGTCGGTCGACCGACGGGTCGACCGCCCGAGCTACTGCCCATTTTGGGCTTCCATCGGTCGACCAAAGTAGTTCTGCTACCTTTTTACCTTCGGTCGGTCGACCGAACCTAGGCTGAATGTTATTTCTTCAGCCTATTTCTTTCGTGCTTCGTTTTCGGGTTCCGGCTTTCAATGAGCATCATCTTGGAGAGATTTTGACTTGATCTTTGGACTCGTCCAAGCGACTTTGGTGCACTACACTACTAGAAAAATGGGCATCAGCAACGGCTGATGCCGTTGCTGCGCCGTTGCTGAAGAGCATCAGCAACGGCCCAGCCGTTGCAATAGAGCCGTGATAGAAACTCGCGTTGCTGATAACTTAGCGACGTATCAGCAACGGCCGCTCGGGCCGTCGCTAAAAATATTATCACCAACGGACACGGCGCCGTTGCTGATAACATTAATAGCAATGGCCACTCTGGCCGTCGCTAAAAATATTATCAGCAACGGACACCGAGCCGTTGCTGATAACATTAATAACAACGGCCGCTGAGTCCGTAGCAACGCTGTTAGTAAAAGCCCGTCGCTAAGCCGTTGCTGTAGGTCATCAGCAACGGCTTTCGATAAACTTTTAGCAACGGCTTTCCCACGGACTGCCGTGGGAAAGCCGTTGCTGAGGATGTGAACCTGGAAACGAAAAAATTTAAAATTTAAAATTTCCATTGATACATTGATACTATCAGATACATAACTCACACACCCATACACTCATACACACATGCATTCATTCACACATCACAAACACACCAAGATATACATCAAAACAATTATATTTATATTGATAATTATCCACGATAATATAAAAACAATTCAAATGCAAAATTGAAGTATCAATATCTCAGTAACAAAGTCAATATAAATTAAACAAGTTCAATATCTCAGTAACAAAGTCAATATAAACAAAATCTCACGATCACGATGGAGGATGGTCTGGATCATATGGCGGGGTCTGGAGTGCTTGAGTGTACACCGGCGTGGACTGACTCGAGGACGATGGATTAGATGATGCCGAAGAGATGCCTGCTTCGGGATGACCTGACATGTTGCGTAGCATAGCATGCATCTCCTCCATCATCTGACTCTGACGCGCGACCGTCTCCTCTAGAGTCATTATTCTGCTACTATGATCATAACTGGATCTAGAGGTGGACGGCTGCTCACCAGCGACCGGAGGGGTCGATGCCCCAAGTGGCCCTAGAACGGCTCGCGCATGACCACTATCTGCGAAGCCATATACACGGCCATGGTCCCAGCCACCTGCGGCCTCGACCCACGATGCTGCGTCAAAGTCCTCGGGGGTACCCCCGCGCTGCACCACCGTCTGGCTGTAGGCCTCCTACTCGAGTTTGATTTTTTGTTTAATATTTATCATAAAACTTAAATTATAAATATATAATGAATAATTTAAACAAATATATAATTACCACAATGTATGCAGCGCGGTTGTCGATGTACTCCCCCGTCCCATGTGCTCGACGGTGAGTCCGCTCAAACACCGCCATCGGGGAGGGTCGCTGGACAGTCCCGTCATCCGACACCGTCGTCTACATTTACAAAACAAATACATTAATTAGTACACATAGTAACAAATAAAATATATAATTAAAAGATATACTTACCATACTGTTCGCGTGCACTGCAAATGCAACATAGCCGCCGGTGTGACGCGCTGCTCCCCCCGACATGCGATTTCTAGCCGCATTCCGAGAAACCTCCTGCCATCGATCCGTCGACCATATTCCCACGAGCTGGTCCCATATATCCGGAGTAATCCAACCGGGGCCGTATCCCCAAGTCTCCGCGATGTTAGTGGTCCCAGCTCGGGCCATCGCCTGGGACCGAGCCTGCCCCAGCTGCCCGTTGTACCTTGCCCGGGAAATAGCCTCCCAGGCAGCGTAAATGAAGGGCCTCTGGTCCTCGGCCCATGTATAGCGAGCTTGCAAAATAATAATATAAGTACCAATATTAATATATCATCATGCATGTAAAACAAATAATAATATGTGCCTCAAACTCGCGCCATAACATGTCGACGTGCCCGCTAAGCACGTGAGACCACGTAGGCCATGCCCCGTGCATGTATCGTCGAATAGTAGAAGAAATGCTCCTCGGCACTTCTTCTTGCTCGAACCTGCACAACAAAAATAAATTTTAATATTATATTATGATATAATGAATTTGTAATGATTCATAATTCATGATATATTACCGCTCCCCAATCACGCTAATCAATCTACGTGACTCTGTGGCTGGTGGAGGCTGCCACCTGTTCGGCCCGCGTGGCCGCCTGCGTCTGGATGTACTAGCCTCGGTAGTATCATCCTCATGAGGATCAGCAACAGGAGGATCAGCAGCATGAGTAAGTGTTGGAGTCTCACCGATCGGAGACTCCGAAGCTCTCCTGCGTCGATAACCACGACCAGACATATCTGTCGAACAGACATATAATCAGATTATTGTATAAATAGTAGAGATATATTTAATAAAATATATACTTTACAATTATTCCTCATCATCTGAATAATAGTCTTCGAATTCTTCTTCTTCTTCCTCTTCTTCCTCTTCTTCATCTTCTTCATCTCCAGCTTCCTCAATTTCATGATCGTCATCATCAGCATATTCAACTTCTAATTGAATTGACATTGTGTCTGCATCCTCGAGTATTGGAATAATACGATCTACAGCAGGAGGATCATCTTCTTGATAGAAACCATGTGTCATATCAGGTATCAGCTCATTTTCTCCTACTATCGGATCAATTTTTCCTCTACCTTTTGTCTTACAGACTACACGCTAATCTGCTCTATCTTTATTTCGAGCCGGATACTTCGCGTAATATACTTGTTCAGCTTGTGATGCCAATATAAAAGGCTCATTTGCTGCCAATTTCAATTTGTAATTAACCTCAACAAGTTTGTATTTTGGATGAACTTTCATGCCCCTTTCTGTTGTATCGAACCAATGACATCTAAATAGGATCACTGATTTCAAGCCGAAGTAGTGCAACTCTATCACTTCTTCCACCAGTCCATAAAAATTCATATCACATTCAACATAGGTTGTCCCTTTCACGCAGACCCCAACATTCATCGTCTTTTTTGTAAATGAATATTCAACCGTGTGAAATTTATACCCGTTAACAAAATATCCGCTATAGCACGACACAAGTCGTGACGGTCCACTAACAAACTCAAATATTCTTTCATCTATTTCAGCTATGTGATCTTTGCTGTAAGTCTGAATCCAAATAGGGAAATCACGATTCCGCTGTAGTATCTGGTGGGACTGATGTCTGAAGAACTGGCCGATCAACATTATCATTCAGGTGGAATTGACCCCCAAGACTATCAAGTATCATAGTTCTATAGGGATTACATTGACCGGATGAAGAAGCACCAGCAGAGGAAGATTCACCATATGTCTGAACGACAGGATTGCTCGACGTCCCGACTTCGCGTGACTCCCCGTGATAAGTCCATAGAAAATATCTTGGTGCAAATCCTTTGGTATATAGATGCAGAGTGACAGTCTCCCGATCCAAAAATCGTCCATTCGAACAAATGCGGCACGTACATCGGATTTGATCACCCATGCTAACGAAATTCCGATTCGAATAGGCGAAATTTAGGAAGTACGTTACGCCTAATCGAAACTCATTCGTTAAAGCTCCACGATCAAGACGTCGGTACATCCAACTTTGATCAGCCGACATGATTCTGTCAATCAATGACAATTTCTTTGGTTAATGTCTTTAGGTGAGATTGTCCTATTCCATTCGGGATTTATGTTATTCGTACTGCACTTACGTTTTTATTTTAACTGTTAACTAATTATTCTAAATTTCGGCAGCATCTCCCTACAGTTCTCCGAATATGCATATCATCTGGGCGCGTACCGGAGAACAAGAGAGATGTTGCCGAAATTTAGAATAATTAGTTAACAGTTAAAATAAAAATGTAAGTGCAGTACAAATAACTATATTCCCAAATTGTCCAATCAGGGACAATTCAAGAATTGTACATCGTATAAAAGATCATCTACTTCTTTTACACGAACATACAATCCCCGAACGGATCTAAGGTTTTGCTAAATCATATCCGACTCGTCGATGCGTACGTGAAACATATCAACTCGTCGGATGGATGATTATTTTCTAAATATTTTGAGACAGTTCGAGTCCATATTGGACGATTTCGGTGCACGTCCGAAGTGGACGATTCCAGCGCGCGTCCGAAGTGGACGATTCCGGCGCGCGTCCGAAGTGGATAATTCCGAAATTAATCTAAACCCTAAAAATTATTCTAACAAATTAAATAATTAATCTAAATAATTAATTAACAATTAATTAACAATTAAAAAAATTAAAAAACAATAATAAAATATTATTAAACTACAAATTCCGGCGCCGGAGTCAGGTGGACTCCGGCGCCGGCGTACACTGTTCGGACACACTGTCCAGCCAATGTACAAGGTCCGGCGGCGGCCATCGGCCGACCGCCGCCGGTCGAAACCCTATTTTTAGGGTTTCAATCGGATTTTCTACCGGCCGCAACGGGAAGAGACGGCAGTCGGAGGGCACATACCTGACAGTGTCGGTAGCAGCGGGAGGCGTCGTCGGCGTCATCGACGTCGTCGGCGTCGGCAGCGGCGGCGAGAGGAAGGAGAGGAGGCGGCGGCGGCAGCAGCGGGAGGAAGAAGGGGGGCGGGCGCGATCTGTGACCTATATAAATTTATCAGCAACGGCTCACTCGCCCGTTAGAAAGTCGTTGCTGATAAGTTATCATCAGCAACGGCTCACTTGTCCGTTAGCAAGCCGTTGCTAATAAGTTATCATCTGCAACGGCTCACTTGTCCGTTAGAAAGTCGTTGCTGATAATTAACATCATCAGCAACGGCTCGCGTGTCCGTTAGAAAACCGTTGCAGATACAACATATCTGCAATGGCTCGAGCGGCCGTAAGAATGTCGTTGCAAATAGCAACGGCTGGTGTGGCCGTTGCTGATAGCCGTTGCTGAAGACCAAGTTTCTAGTAGTGCTAGTCGATCTTCGAGAAACTTTCGCGACGAACCCGAGCGCGATGATCAATGTCCTTCCGATTTCACGATTTCTCCGATTTCTCCGATCGAGGACATTGAACTCTAGTCGATATGGAACCTGAAAGATATTCTCAATGAAATCATTAGTTCCATGTTTGTTATCATCAAAACCATCAAGATCGAGATTAAGGCTAAGGTTGAAAACCTAAAGCCAACAATCTCCCCATTTTTGATGCTGACAAACATCCTTAAGAAAATATAACATTAAAGCATAAGGATATCAGCTTAGGGATTTCTCCCCCTATCAACATGTATATCTATAAGATAAACTCTCTCTATCTATATGCATGTATCTTTTAAATTCTCTTTTATCATTTTGTATCTTCTATATGAATGTATTCAATTATGCTACTTCTCTTATCAATATATTTACTCCCCCTATCAATGAGCATATATCCATGTACTCTCCCCCTTTTGTCATCCATCAAAAACAAATATAGCAAGCATAGCAAGGTGAAAAATACATCACATAGTCAATCAAAGACAAAGTGTCAATACATCACAATACCAATACATCAAAGTGTCAATCAAAGACATGTCCATAGGATGAAAAATACCAATACATCATATGTTTTGTCAATACACCAGTACACCAAAATATCAATACTCATCCTCAGGAGGTGGAGGAGGTGATAGATGCGACTGATAATACTGCCACATCTCATCCACTCTCCCATACATTTCATCAACTTGATGATCGTACTCATCTATTTGCTGACCATACTGGTCAATACGTTGACCATACTCATCGATGTGCCGGCCATGGTCACCGATCATGGTGCCAAACTCATCCATCTATCGATCGATCGCTTGCATGTGGGCTGATGATGTGTTGTTCCATTCCATCTGATTAATCTGAAACTGCACAAAGCGATGCTCCAGATCACTTTGACTTGCACGGGAAGGGTCGGATGATGATCCTCCACCAGTTTTGTCCTTCTCTATCTCTGTCTCATGCTCCGCCTAGTCCATAGGATCTCATTGCGTCCTTTTGCCGCACTGATGTTCAAGAATCTTCATGCGGCTCGGGGAGGAAGAGTCTATGGCTCTTAGAATAGGTTCTATCTCAAATCTAGATCTATCAACTCCAGCTTCATATATGAAATAAGAGATTACTGAGGCATAAGGAAGAGCTTGTTTTTTTTAGGAGTGGACTTCAGGTATGTATCTAAGCATGAGGTCAGGGACATCTATAGGTATACTAGACATAGCACAGAAGAGTACCCTAGAACTCATGGAGGTGACCTCATCGTAATGTCCTGCTCTAGGAAGAATGTTATATGCAATGATAAGGTGCACAATCCTAGCTATAGGTGAAAGCTTGATGCTTTGGGTAGGCATCACTCCCTCATAGTCCTCAGGGCATATGACTGGTATAATTACATGAGGAGGGTACTCCTCATAAAAATGGTTGGAGGACATCTTATAAATTCGTTTTCCCATTAGGGGAAACTCAAAGACATCTCTAATGAGGGATTCTGTGATGACTATGGGTTTTCCTGAAATTTCAGACCGTAGGACTAAGCTATCACCGAGCCTTGCCTTCTCTATTACTAAATTAGAAAAAAAGGCTTTTACTAAGATGGGACAAACCAGTACTTGTTTTGCTAAAAATTCTACCCAACCCATGCTAGCAAGTTTTTCTCGGATATCAAATCTTTCTAAGTCATCTAAGTTTACTGGCCGAGTTTGCAGGATGGCTCTATCTACAAACTTGGAGGCTTGTTTCTTTCCAAATTGGGTCAAGAGATTATTAGGTAAGGATGGGAGTTTGGTTTTAGGTGTCATTCTGCAGAATAATTTTGAAGATGATATAAGGGATTAGTCTTTAAATGAAAAATGTATGCTTTCTAATGCAAAAGAAAAAGAGCAAAAAGGTTCAAAACTCGGTATAGGCTCATGCAACAAAGATTTCTCATTAAATCTCAAGATTAAATAAAATAAAATAAAAAATAAAATAAAATAGAAGGATTAATCATGAAGATCCATATAAAAAAATGTTTTGGCCAAAAATAAAATTTTTCAAGACGACCTAAACTTAAAATTGAGCCAAAAACTCTTGCAAGCAAACAAGAAGATTTTTGACTAACAATTTATGATTAACATAAAATTTCATTAAAGAACAAATGATGAATCATTTTAAGAACACATGAAATCCTTGATTTTTGTTGGAAGAAAAACTCTTTTTGAGGTAAACATGCTCAAGAGAAGTTATAAAAAAAATTGTATGAATGACATTTTGTGTGTGAATAATGATGCATTGAAAGAAGAAATCGTGTTCTTGAAGACAACTTCATGAATGAAGGATGAAGAAAGCTTTTTACCTTGGAGAAGAAGCTTGGAGAGAAGGTAGAACCCTAAAAGATGGTAAGATAGGACTCAAGATGGGACACCCGATTGAATGGGCAAGGAAGCCCTAGTTTCGGGCTTAAGTAAATAGATTAGACGGCTAAGATTCAATTTGGGTGAAAAATCGGGTGATATGGGCATTTTTTCGCCCGCCGATCGATCGGGCGGTCGAATGCCTATCGACCGCTCGATCTGCTATCTTTTATTCCTAAAAACAAATTTCGAGAGGGTGTGATATATCATCCGAATTTTGTGAAACTTTTTCTACATAAATTAGACCCTATGAGGATTCCAAAGAATCAAGAATCACTCAAAAAGGATATCTCTATAATTTTTTAAAAATCCTACAAGATCTCAATGGCATTTTTGTAAATATGTGTTAGTTAACCATCGATTTCTGATTTTGCTCAAATCTTTTAGATATCAAGATATGATCATTTAACACTTGTTTTATCAAATTTGAAGTGAAATTTAAATTAATTAGTCATGTTATGAGCTTAGCACAATTTTAATCAAAATAAGCTTGAAGCTATGAAAGTGCTAATAATCACATTTAGCTATCTACTCATGTTTTCTCTAACAACCTAGACTCATGTGATATATGCATTCAAAACATGTTTGCCAATCATAGAAAATGAGGTCTCTAATGAAGATTCTAACCTAGAGCAAATTTCATCCAATCAACATATGAAATTGCCTAAGTTATCAAACATTAACTTACTCATGAATTTTCATACATTCATCAAGCAAAAGCAATCATGAGCATAGAGACTTCATTAATCATGAATAATCAATTATTATATAAGTATTTTTGCGAAATTGAACTCATACCTCGCCCTTGAGAATTTTCCAAATTTTTTATAATCTTTTCAATTTGGCTCTACTAACTTTCCATCACATTTTTGATAACTTGCAAGCAATATTCATTAGTAACATAATGGAAATGTAACTACTAACAAGTTATCGTACTAGATAGCAAAGAGAAAACCAAGTATCGATCTCAAGATTTACTTTGCTAAATAGTTTGAAATATGTTTCAAAATATATTGTCATGAATCCAAAACGAATTTTCAAGAGATCATAAATATAATATCGATGGAAACATGATCTCCAACCCTTCCTATTGGTTAAAAACCGAAAGGCCACAATGAGCCTACGATTCAAAACCGCAAGGTCGCATGAGCCCATTACAGGCTACCGGGATCTCCGAAGAGACCGGGAAATCAAAATAAAAAACATTTTCAAAGAACTCTTTTGCAAGAGCGGGGAAAACAATCAATTTAAAGTATGTATCATGACTCCAACTTAAATACGGCAAATCAAAGTAAGGAGATGATACCAAAGAGTTTGATGCCAAATTTACCATAGGCATCTAGTGTAGATGAAGACTTTGAAGTTGCAACCATGTAGGGATCATTCCTTCAACTCATTGGTCAACTCCAACTCTTCATCAATCTTTCACCCTTGTGTGGAAGCTCCCCCTACAATAAAACATGGAATTTTTAGTACCCAAATGGCTTTGGGTCTTTGGGAGTTAGTTGGCCTAGGTATCCAAAGTGTCTTAGTAACACTTGGATTTTTTTAAAATGCACAATCATGGATTGTGTGGCCATAAACACCACAACAAAAATAATGTCCATGAAACTTTTTCTTTTCATTTTTAACATGGACATGAGATTTATCTTTAGAATGCTTATCATGTGAAATAAGATGAGTATGAGCATTCTTAGACAAATTATTTTTCTTTTGAGCATGAGGTTTAATAATAGAATGCTTGATATGAGAAGCATGATGTGCATAAGTATTCTTGAAAGAAACATTTGTCTTTTGAATATGAGGTTTAATGGTAGAATGCTTAGCATGGGATTTAACATTAGCATGAGCATTCCTTTTACTAGAATTCTTAAATGAAGAATTACTAGATACATTACTAACCTTCTTGTTTAGAAAAGCAACCTCATTTTTCAAATCATTCATTGATTTGTGAATAGCATGCAATTGAGTTTTCAACATGTTATTTTTATTCTTTAATATGTCATTTTCATTTTTCAAATCCTTAGTGTCAATACTTAAAGCATCATGACATGGATTGTTGACACTAATTCTTAGCTTCTCATTTTCTAATTTTACATCATGCAATTGAGAGATAAGATTTGAGTTTTCTTTCTTCAATTTTTTGTTCTCTTTATATTTTCTAATCAACAAGGCATACATATTTTTGTATTCATCCATCAATTCATCATAAAGCATATCATGAGAATTAGATGAACTAGTATTACACTTTTTGTTATTATGACTAGAGGAAGAAGAGTGTACCTCATCATTCATGATGCAATCTTTTGAATTAGCTTCATAGCCATGGGAAGAGGATGCTTCATTTGAGTATGATGATGATGTGGAAGCGTTTGACCTCTTCTTTGCCTTGTTCTTCATGAAAGGGCAATTTTTTCTTACATGCTCTTTCTCTTTGCATGCATGGCACACTACCTTCCTTTTTCGGCTCTTGGTGCTCCTATGATTGGAGACACTATGGGCTTCAAAAACCATGTTAGTATTGGGCGGATGACAATTGTCATCACTCCCCTCATCAAATGTTTTGAGCTCTTCGGTTTTTGCATAATTATAAAGCATATTTAAAGTGGCCCAAATATTGAAAGCGGAAGTGCAATGCATGATCTTTTCAAAAATATTATCATCCAAAGAACAAAATAAGCAATTTGTAGCTTTAGCATTTAACTCAAACATGCTAATTTGTTCTTGGGTTCATGCATTCATATTTTCCTTAGGTTCTATGTATTTTGACTTAACCATATTAAAAACACCTAAACCTTGAGTCTTTAAGAATGTATACATTCTTTCTTTCCAAAGACCAAAGTTTAATTCATCGAACCTAGGAGGTCTAGACGGTATCGACTCTAGAGCCATTTCTAGATCGAGATGAATTGTAGAAGAGATAGTGAAATCACAATCTACGACCCGCTCTGATACCAATTGTTGGCGAAATAGCAACACTAGAGAGGGGGTGAATAGTGTGTTTACTAATTCTATTAGCTTAAATCCAATTTTAAACGTTTACTTAAGACGAGTAGGCAATATGCGATTATGCAATCGAATGCGGAAGCGATAATAAATAGTTAAGCACAAATAAAAAACAATGCAAACACAAGTGATTTATAGTGGTTCGGCCCCAATGCCTACTCCACTACCTAAGCACCCTGCATAGGATTTCCAAACTAAGTTTTACTAGATTAATTAGTTTTCCTTACAACAAGGACTTTTCACCGGAAAGACTCACTCTCCAACCGAAGGTACTTCCACACCCGGAAGTATCCCGCCTTCCTACCGAGAGTTCTTTCCCACCTAAATCTAAGGGACAACTAGAATTAATCCTAGTAACAACTAAGTTTACACAAGTGGCTTTACTCTTATACCAAGATACCACTTCACACACAGCAAGACCTAACACCCTAAGTCTTCACACAAACAAATTAAACAGTTTGAATAACCGAGAAAAAATACAATCAAAAGAGCTAAGAATGTAAACCAATATTACAAGCTCTTTTTCAAGCCTAGGAACCTTCAACTCGCCAAGAGATAAACTTGAGTTCACACCCGAGTTAAAGCAGCAGCTTATGCGCTTGAAGAAGATGTCGCAGAAAGAAACAGAGCGTCGCTTGATCAATTGATGGAAGGCTTAGATCTTCCTTTTAATGGATCAATAATCTCTGTAAGAACGAGGAAGAAGGTCAAATGAATCATACCTGGGTGTATTTATACCCAGGTGAAGAAACGGCATTCAACGGATAGAAAACTATCTGTTACAGGCTGCCGGTCGAAGCATCGGTCGATCGGTCATCCGACCGCTTTTGTTTACCCTGCATGTGGTCGGTCGACCAACTGGTCGACCGCCAGACGTAGATCACGCAATCCGCGATCTTCGGTCGACCAGTCAGTCGATCGACACGATCACGCGTCGTGCTTATATGCAGGTCGGTCGACCGATTGGTCGATCACCAGCTTCTGGCAGATTTTGCCTCCATTCGGTCGACCGACGTGATCTTTCGTCTCGGGTATCAGCAGGTCGGTCGACCGACGGGTCGACCGCCCGAGCTACTGCCCATTTTGGGCTTCCATCAGTTGACCGCTAGATCGACCGAAGTAGTTCTGCTACCTTTTTACCTTCGGTCGGTCGATCGACCGGTCAACCGAACCTAGGCTGAATGTTATTTCTTCAACCTATTTCTTCCGCGCTTCGTTTTCGAGTTCTGGCTTTCAGCGAGCATCATCTTGGAGAGATTTTGACTTGATCTTTGGACTCGTCCAAGTGACTTTGGTGCACTAGTCGATCTTCGGGAAACTTCCGCGACGAACTCGAGCGCGACGATCAATGTCCTTCCGATTTTATGATTTCTCTGATTTATCCGATCGAGGACATCGAACGCTAGTCGATATAGAACCTGAAAGATATTCTCAATGAAATCATTAGTTTCATATTTGTTATCATTAAAACCATCAAGATTGGGATTATTCTAAGGCATATTTACCTAAAATAAATGAACCAATTTACTTAATTAATCATATGCATTAGTCGTACCTCAGATCGTGATCTTCGACTGAAACCGTAATTAAAACACAGGTATTACAAGATATAATAAGTTTTTATCTAAATATATTAACATCATTGCCAATAGTGGAACTTTGATCCTCTACGAGACATGCATGAATTATCACAATCATACAACAACATTATCATAACAATTTTTGTCGCGAATTTTACAATTAAACTTAAATACTTTATAAGAATATCTTAAAATTTTCACTTCACGTAAATTTATAAACATATTTTTTCATAAAATGATTTTAAAATTTTTCAATATTACGTTATTGCCAAGGGTCAAACTTAGATCCCCGCGAGACTTGTAAGAGTAATAAATATTATACTACAACGACTTGATGTAATTCTTTTTTCTAAAATTATTTATATAAAACTTTTAAAAAATTTCAATAAAACATCGTAGGCACAGATATGGGTCACCCATGTAAATTTATAGAAATATTTTTTTAACAAAATGATTTTAAAATTTTCAATGAAACATCATTGTCAATAATATTTTTTTTCACAAATGATTTAATAATTTTTAATGAACGTTGTTACCAAGTATGAAACCTAGATCTGGTACGAGACTTGCATGAATAATAACAATTATACTACAATGACTTGATAATTGACTTGTAGGAATAATTACAATTATACTACAACTATTTGATAGTTGTTTTTTCTCTAATATTATAAACATATAGAATTTATAAAAAAAAAAAATATTTTCACTAAAACATAATAGATACAATTATGGATCACCCGCACAAATATATAGAAATGTATTTTTCATAAAATAATTTTAACAATTTTAATGAAACATCATTGTGTGGAATGGAATCTTTCCCTTGCGAGACATACATGAATTGTCACAATTACACGACAATGACTTGATAAAAGTTTTTGTCTCTGATTTTAAAAAGTTAAAAAAATTGTAAAAAGTTTTTTAAGAAAAATTCAATACATGTAAATTTATAAAAATATTCTTTTTAATAAAATAATTTTAAAATTTTTAATTGCTCGTTGTTGCTAAGGATTAAACTTGGATCCCTTGCAAGACTTGCAATGTCACGCTCCAAATCCTAGGGTCACGTGACCGACCATAGTACACATTCGTACTCCAGAGCCTGCCAATACATACGTACCAATGCGAAAAGAAAATGAAAATAACTGCAATATACTCATGAATAGAATCAAATATCAAATATGAGTACAAAAATCAAGTGCAACGACTGAAACAACATGACTCGATGCAAGTACGCATGACATCCTACTACACGACTATGACCCAATGCTTCATGAGATCCGCTACCTGAGCTTGCAACCCCCAGCCGCGCCACACAGGTACAATCGCAATTCTACGGGTCAGGATCTGCATAATAACATAGAAAAAAAGAGTGGTGAGTCCCTAAGGAACTCAATGAGTGGTTCTACCAAACCTCCACCTAAATCCCAACATATAACTAATATACGCAGCATAATCATTATGTTAGGGATTGGATACAAAACATGGCAAATCAGCCAACCTGCAAGAGAATGCATATTTGGCCAAACTTGGCCTACCTGCATAAAAGTATTCTTGGCCAAGACTGGCTACACGATATAAATACAATTCGGCCTCGACCAGCTGTGCATCATGAATCATAAGCGACCTCGACCAGCCGCGTCAGCATAAAACACAAGCGACCTCGACCAGCCGCATCAACATGATCAATACTCGACATCGACCAGCCGATTGATCATGGGTTATATTCGGCCTCAACCAACCGTATAACCACACACATTGTTCGACCTCAACCAGTCGTACATACATGTGCTATAATCGGCCTCGACCAGCGGTACAATCATAGTACATAATACACAATACATACAAGGTTTCTAACTCATTAAGTTTTCAGGCTTGCGCCCATACCTGAGCCCCACCCCGGGCTCATGTCATTTAATTTTTATGTGTCAACCTACACACATTTCCTCTATGTTCTATCATAAATTGACGTGATATCCTACTCATAATTGTACACATCTTACCAAGCATTTATCTCTAGCATTTATCTATAATAGATTAAGATAATCATACCAACCTTACACCTATTTTTGCATTTACCTAATTAATTACTGCATTTAACAATTTAAATCATAGCATTATCAAAAATAGGGCAGCTTAGCAATTATCCATGACATTTAAATACTAAATTTTAGAAATTGAACAATTAACTCCTACATTTAATCATTCAATTTCAGCATGCTACATAATACTCTAGCAACCAATTAAATGGGGTAGATACTAATTTAGACATAACCCGTAACATGTAGTCCATGTACCATTAATATAAAAATGTCTAGATATCATTAACATGAACATACAATCATCAAGACAAACTCATTAGCTATGTTCGGAACTAGAAATCGAGATGTGCAAATATAGGATTTCTGCAAGCCAATAACTCAATTCATAAGGTTTGGCCCTAAGCATAGGGTCAGCCCTAGCCCTTTATTACAAACATGCCATTTTATTCCTACTTCGAGACTAACTAAAATTAAAACATTAATCGTCTCCTCTAAGACTGAAAATTATATAAAAGACCTATCAAACAACCTTCGATTAGAAATCGAACACCACCATCGCATTCAGAATGCGAAAACCTATAACTTTCATATTTACCTCAATCTCATCCGACATCTCTAGGATCATTTACAAATATACCCCAATAGACTTCAAATACCAAATAATTTCTTACGATACAACTCACCTTTTTTAACTAAATAATTTATAAAATACATTAAATCAATCGTCTCCCTCGCCTCCTTCCCGACTCGCCGCCCCTTGCCTTTCTCAGCTCCAGGTCGGGCGACCTCATGGCCGTCGACGATCGCCATCCGCCGGTCCCGCCGGTGTCTCTCGCAACCCTCGGCGTCGATGGGGCGCCGGCCTCCCTGCCCACAACAGTAGCCGTTGCTGCCACCATGGTGCGGCAGCAGCCCCAAAGGTTTGGCGCTCGGTGCGATCGCCACCAAGTGGCGCTATCTTCGAACCTGCCCCCCCTTCCGGCTTGCATCTTCTTCTTCCAATCAAGGCACGAATAGATCATATAGAATTTGTATTTTTTAAAAAAAATTGCTAAAACATCATAGGCACGAATATGAATCGCCCATGTAATTATATAAAAATATATTGTTCATCAAATGATTTTAATATTTTCAATGAAACATCATTGTGAGGAATAGAATCTTGATCATGTTAGGCTGTAGGAATTATCACAATTATACGATATTGACTTGATAAAAGTTTTTGTTTATAATTTTATAAACTCAAACAATTTGTAAATTTTTTTAAAAATATTCACTACATGTCAATTTATAGACATTTTTTTTCAAAAAATATTTTAAATCTTCAATAATATGTCATTGCCAAAGATCAAACCTAGATCCTCTACGAGATTTGCCAGAATAATAAAAATTATATTACAATGACACAATGACAATTCTTTATATCTGTCACATCTCATCTGAGGGTAGTGTGATAGGCCAGGGTCTATATTCTACCCTGTAGTCTACTGTCTATACTGACCGTCAAGAAAACCAAAACATATCGAATAAAAGAAACCACAATGCAATCTTTATTTAAATTTTTAAAGTTCACAATTATATATTTTTCAAAGCCAAAGGAGAAAACTAACATCGTCACAACTGGAACATCTCAAGTATCAAAGTTTAACTTTTAAAAATAATAACTGTCAGTGCAGAAAAAGAAACGACAACATGACACTGGACTATGACTAAACGACGCCACTACGAGATTTGGCACCACCACCTGCCCTCCAGCTGCACCATGACGACAAGCCTCAATCATTGATCATGTTCTGCAAAACAAAGAAACAAATCGTGAGTCCACTTGGGACTCAGTGAGCGGTTTTTCTGAACCTCCACATAATCCTCAATTAGGCATGCATAACATATAAGACATCATAGTATATAGTCAGGGAGATAAGCTACTTTTTAATATGAATACCGACCCCATGGGTCATTCTGTATAGATCATACATGAGAAAAACCTGCCATAACGGTCTAATAATTAAGCCACCTGGCATCCGGCCCCATACAAGGTAGAATCACACTGGTCGTTCGGCCACATCATATCAAGATGAAGTCAAGAAATCCCGGGCCATCGACTAGGATGATCTACTAGTCCCCGGACACCGTCTGGGGTAGGGATAGCTACTCTCACCCAACTAGGGTCTGACACCTAGCGGGCCCACTGGTGCATCTCAAGACCCAATCACTGGCCGAGTCAAGCATTGGTCATTTTTGACCGCCCATGCTTCTTGGCAAACCATCTCAAGCACATCACACAATCAAAATATCCTAGGGTTTCCTTATATACACTTCGGGCAGTTACCCTTATCCGGCCCTAATCCGGCCTATAGGGTCAACAATTTAATGTTACCCCTCCGAAAACGTGTACACCTAATAATTCGAGGTTTCCAAAATGAATACAAGAAGTCCTAGAAGTTGTGTCATTTCCTAGTTAAGTTTCCATATCTAATATGTACCTTGCGATGTTCTACATGTTATCTAGCGTCATACGCTACCTTGGGTGAAGAATTTTGTGAACCGAACTTGGAATTCCACCCATGAACATTTCCGGGCAGCATATATCAAATAAAGAAAGGTAAATATAATTCACGCAACTACTATGTCTAACTACGATATTCAACGATAAATATTTATATACTGCATTTAGAATTAAATTCAATATGAAACAGCTTATCTAGCACGGTAAGATAGCAATGAATTCAACAAGGCATGTACTAATAAGTATGGTAAAAATATCACATCATTTCAAAAATTTAAGGAGGAATGATCTAAGGATGGTCACTATAATCACATGCATCAATAAAATAGCTTGCTATATTTAGAGTCTTTCCTAAGTGTCATCATGTATCTATTGTTTGAGCACTCTAACTATGGAATTTACCATCTAAAGCTCACTCTCTCCCTCCCCCTAAGCTTGGCCAAGCCTTGAGCAAGGTGAACCTTGCTCGGCCATGCCTCTTAGGGTAGAAAGGGAAGAGGAGGATTAACCCCAACCCTAATTCATTGTCTCCGCTATATTCTAGTTAATTATATATTGACCAATTTGCCCCTCCCCCTATACTCGGCTGAGCCTTGATCATGGAACTTTGGGGTTGCTCGGCTGAACCTATGGGCCTTAGGGAAGATGAGTTCCATCAACACTTGAAATCAACGACTATGAACACACTATTCATAAAATTGAGATCATCTGAGGGCTCTACTTCCGTCAAGGGAATTAGGGAAAATTTTGGCATGACCTTTTCCCTTTTTCCCTTGGGGTCGGCATCCTTAATACTCAAGAATCGACGAAAAATCATGACGATCCGACAATAATCAATGCAAAACAGCAAATAAACAATCCCGAAACCACAAATCATCGGAAACTCGCGAGAAAACCAAGCCTAGCAATCCTAGGGGTTCGGCTACCCGCCTCCCCCAATCCATCAAATCCAACCACTCACATTTGCTTGAGGAAGATGAAGGGTCAGATGTTGATGACCTTGAATCTTCCGGCGACGATGTGAAACCCGGATCGATCAAGATCTCTCCTCCTTGCTCCCTCTCCCTCTCTCCCTATGCGCTGCCTTGTGCGACTCCTAGATGAGTCGCACGGCAGCTTGGATGAGGAATTTTAATCCCTCATCTAACATGTCATACTTGCACTTGCCACTTACTACTGACTCGACTCAGTCCGAGTTCGACTTGGGTTCCAACTCTATCCGCAACACGAGTCGATCTAAACTCGATTAAGGTATAAATGCATAAAAGAAAAGAGTCATTTACCCAATTTAATTGCATACATCATTAGTCGAGTCATACCTTCTACTCGAGGCGATTTCGAGGCTCGACTCGACTAACCCTGGGTCCGATGGGCTGCACCAAAATAGATATTATATTAGGAAATTTTTTCAGATCTTACAATATCTAATATTATAAACATATAGAATTTGTAAAAAAAAAATCAAATTTTTGCTAAACATCGCAGGCGATATGGACCACCCAAGTAAATTTATAAAAATATCTTCTTCATAAAATATTTCTAGAATTTTCAATGAAACATCATTGATGAAACATTGTTGCCAAGAATGGAACCTCGATTCCTTGCAAGACATGCATGAATTATCACAATTATACGACATTAATTGATATAATTTTTATCTCTAATTTTAGAAACTTAAATAATTTATAATAAATAAAAATCTTCATTATACACAAATTTATAAATATATCTGTTTGCATAAAATGATTTAAAAATTTGCAATAATACATCATTGGTAATATAAGATTAGCAAAAATAATCATCATTATACTACAATGACATGATGATAATTCTTTTCTCTAATATTATAAACATATAAATTTTATAAAGATAGTTTTAAAATTCTCACTAAACATTGTAGACACGAATATGAATCGCCCCATGTAAATGTATAAAAATATTTTTTTTTTCATAAAATGTTCTTAAAATTTTCAATGAAACATTGTTGCAAGGAACAAAAGCTCAATCCCTTGCAAGACATGCAGAACTATCACGATTATATGACAATAATTTGATAACACTTTTTGTTTTTAATTTTATGAATAACTAAATAAAATAAGTATATTTTAAATATATTCAATTCCAAAAACACAATTATAAATGGATGTGTGTTACTGATAAAGTGATTAAGCCTTGCCTCTTGTGGTGCCTAATAACCACATAGGAAAGTAGGCTAATGGATGCTAAGGGAAGGTGTCAATTGGGGGTGATTAAGCGTTGCCCTCTTGTGGTGCCTAATAACCACATAAGAAAGTAGGCTAATGGAGGCTAAGGGAAGGTATCAATTTGGGATTTACAAGAAATTTGTATAAATTTGTCCTATATTAAATTATAGTTTGTTTTTTTAAAAAAATTGAAATCAATTTTAAATTTTTGCAAAACTAATATTTCTGGTTGAGTTTTTTAACTGGGAATTTAGGATCAACTTTTAAGTTTTGCTAAACTAAAATTTCTCATTGAGTTTTTTTATTAGGAATTTGAGATCAACTTTTAATTTTTATAAAACTAAAGTTTTTGGTTAAATTCGGATTTCGAATTTTTTTCTTTGGATAAATTACACTGATGTTTGTCATGTGCACTGTATATGCTTATTAATGATATTTTTGAAATATTTACAGATTTTACTTATTTTAAATGATAAAAATACTCTTATGTCATTTAACTCTTATTTTCTCATATTTTCACAATGAGTACTTAATATTTTAATTTTCTTATTCAACCAACATTAATATCATGAAGATTATTAAATAATAAAAATAATTTATCTTTATTTTTTATTTTTTATTTTTTTATTCAATTATTTTATGGATGCATTTTAATAATTTTTCAACAAGGGACATAAGGGAGAAATCACATTATTAACCAACTCTATTTAATACCGTTAACTACAGGGGATGTGAGTGTCATCTGGACAAATAAAGAGGAGGTCAGTGTAATTTACCCTTTTTCTTTTGAGAATTTGAAAAACTCGAACCGAACTAGTATATGTATGCAATGATTTATTTTATATATAACTTTACATATAAACATAACTACATGGGAGCGTTTAGTACATTACCACTTAAAGTTACTAGGGATCTAGATTATCATCCAAATAGATTACCACTTTTAAAATTATCGATAATGTTACATTAGCATGTTTGTCATGTACTGATAATCTCGCTAGTAATCCATATTATCTTGTTTGATATAAAAAAATTATTATCAAGAACCTCTTGACCCTAGCGGTCTCAGATGCCACTAGGGTCGGATGATATTTGGAAAAGCGGTTGAACTCCATCTCATACTCTGACACTGACATGCCACCAGCTTGACGCAGCATCTCAAAGTCCCGGGCTCGCTTATCGCGAACACTCATAGGCAAATACTGCTCTTCCACAGCCGCCCTAAAATCCTCCCAGGTGGGAGGCGGCACGCCTGCTGCCTTGCGAGCCCTCCAAGTATGAAGCTAGACGTTTGCCGGTCCTCTCATATGAAGTCTGACCATACGGGCCGCTGCTTCCGATGAGCACCCTAGCTCTATGCATAGCTCGTAGCAGTCCCCCAAAAATTCAGTGACTTCCACCTGCCAATCTATTTCGGTGAATTTCAGCGGCTTCAGAGTGACGAGGCGGCTTCAGAGTGACGAAGTTTGCATAGGATGGGGCTCCCGGAGCCCTGATCACCGGTGCTACTGCCTCGACTACCTCTGGTACCACATAAACTACAGGTACGAGTTACGACGGCAGCGGCTATTGCTGCTGCAGCAGCATCTGATGCCTCAGTTCCTGCTCCCGAAGGAGCGCCTCTGTTAACTGAGTTACCTGAGCCTGCAATCGAGCAACCGTATACTCTTGCCCCTGGTCCTCAAACTTCTCCTTGTCCCTGCCCCGGGCCCGGCCTCGACCTCGGCCTCGACGTTCCGTTGAGTTACTGCCGCTGCCACTCAGTTCAGCATTATGAGCCTCCATCATACTATCACAGAGAAAAAAAACAATTCTCCTGTCATAAAAAAAATTTCAACAGAATCTTTTTAAATTACTAACTGCATGGTGCGTTGAGTGTAGCCGTGGTTACTAGATCTCGTAGCATAACTATATCGTATGTCGACACGCTAGCATATATCTCATACGGTACCCCACTCCTAGTCATAGTCAAGACCTAACCAAAAGCACTGATACCAACTTTGTCATACCCCAACTTAGGGTCGTGTGACCGATCATGGACTATGTCCTATCCTGAAGCCTACTACATATACTGACTAACAGAAATCGGAAAACACATAATAAAAACAACGATGCAGCTTTATTCAAATTTTTAAAGAAGGTTCACAATTTTTATAAAAATGAAAAGTTCCGAAACATCAACCACAATATGAAACAACTCAAGTTTAAAGTCGAATACATGTTTTCAAATAGACACTCTCAGTGTATGAAAATCAACAGTCCTAGATCTCTAGACTATGATTAATGGACGCTGCTACGAGATCCACACCACCGCCTGCCCTCCAGCTGCACCATGACTCCAAGCCTCAACTCATTGATCAGGCTCTGCAAAATAAGAAAATAAATCGTGAGTCCACATGGGACTCGGTGAGCGATTCTTCTGAACCTCCACGTAAATCCCCAATAATCATATATATATATATAAGACAGCAAAATATAAAGTTAGGGATATAATTTGCTTCTGATATGACAACCGACCTCAAGGGTCGTCCTGTATAGACCATACATACAAACAACCAGCTATAACAGCCCAACTAAGCCACGTGGCACCCGGCCCTTAGGGCCTGCTCATGATCTAGTGGTTCGGCCCTAACCAACCCTACCACATAAAGATAGTAACATACTGGCTGTATAGCCTACATAACACACAAGTGGTCTGCTAGTCTCCGGACACCTACCGGGTTATGGATAGTTAGTCCCACCCCACTAGGGTCTAACACCTAGCGGGCCCGCTGGTGAAATCTCAAGACCCAAATCACTGGCCGAGTCAAACATTAGTCATTCCGACTATTCATGCTTCTCGGCTGACCACCACAATCACATCACACAAGCAAAATGTCCTAGAGTTTTCTTATTTAAAATCCCGGGCGTCCACCCGTGCTCAGCCTTTTGCTTCGGCTGTATCATGCGCACATTATTGTTCGTTAAATGTTTCTTAGGTGTGAGATCTAACTTGTCTACTTTTGAATTTCCATAAATAACACACATTTTATAGTTTCATGTAAATCATCTAGCGTCATATGCTACCTTTGCTGATGTAAACTACATGTTATATACTTGGAAATACACCCAATAACAATACCGCACAGCATATAATCTATAAATAAATTACTTCACGTCACCTACTATGTATAGCCATATGATTCAAATGATAATGAATTTAAATTATGCATTTAACAATAATTTCAACAAGGAAAGAAATTATCTAACATGGTAAACATACAACCCAAATTCTGAATTTAAATAGGGAAGATCTAATAATGGTTACTATCCTACCGTACTACTAAATACATGCACCCACGTAGTAGTATTCCTTAGTTAGAGTCTTACCTAAATATCATCTTGATTCTACTTGTCAATCTAGGCAACCTTCATTTCCTATTGTTTTGAGTATTCCTAATCATGAAGCTTAGTTCCAGAGGCCACCACCCCCTCCCTCTTGCTCGACCGAGACTTGAGCAAGGCATGCCTTGCTCGACCGAGTCTTAAAGGGTAGGAAAAAGGAGGAAGAACTAACCCTAATCCTAGTATCTTGTTTCCAATCTAGCCTAACCAAGCCCTTGATCGATATGTACACCCCTAGCTCGGCTGAACCCTGGACATGGGTTGTCCCCTTGTTGGCCAAACCTACAAGGCTTAGAGAAGGAGTTTCAATCCTCATTTCCAGTAAATAGACTATACATCCACTCGATATAGATTCAAGATCGATTAAAAATGGGTTTATACTCGTCGAGGGAATTGGGGAAATTTTCGGCATGACCTTTCTCCTTTTCCCTCTACTCGGCAGCCTCTAAAACATCAAGATCAGAGAAAACTACGGTAGATATGACGTAATAGCAATTAAAACAACAATACGAAGATCAAAGTACCATAAATTGACGAAACCTTGCGACAAAATCTCTACCTAGCAGTCCTAGGGGTTCGACCACTCGTCTTCTCCAAGCAACCATGGAAAACAACCACTCACCTAGATTAAGGAAGAAGAAGGGATGGACGTTGGCGATCTCGATCCTTCCGACGACAACACGATTTTTGGCGCCGACCCAAGATCTCCCCTCCTCCCTCTCTTGCTCGGGCTGCGTGCGGCTCAAAGATGAGCCGCACGGCTATAGATGAGAGGTTTTATTCCCTCATCTACAAATGACCTCTATGCCCTTGATCATAACTTAGTCCTTACTCGACTCAATCCGAGTCCGATTCGGGCTCCGATTTGATCCGCACACACGAGTCGAACTCAACTCTACTAAGACATCTAATGCATAAAAGGAAATGTCCATTTAACCAATTAAACTTTATAGGTCGAGTTATACCTTCTACTCGAGGCGATTCCGTGGCTTGACCCGACTAACCCCTGGTCCAGTGCGCTGCACCAAAATAAATTTTTATATTAGAAAAATTTCGGGTCTTAAAAAAATAAAATAAAATAAATAAAAAATTGGATTACCACTTTATTATGAGATGAGATCAGAATTTTTTTTTATTAATCGAGGATATTTTAGTAGGGGACATTTTTGTTAAAAATAATAAAATAATATTTCTATTTTATTGATAATCTATATAGTCATTCCCGTCATTGGTAATTTGGATTCCAAGTTGAGTAAATTATCATAGGCATTGACATTATCAATAATATGTTTCAATCAAACGTGGTCTGGTATAATTATCGGGTACCAAACCGCCCTCTCTAAGTCAAATAAGTTATAACTATATAATCTAATTCTAAAATTCTTATTCGTGTCTTGTTCTAATCCTAAAATTTCACTGGAGGGTCGACGGACGAACGCCGCGCGGTGACCGTGAAAGGAGCTCCGCCAGATTGCAAATTCCTCCTCCCGAAATCCCACGAGTATAGCGAGTGGGACGGGCTGATCCTGATCACCCTGCTATCGAGGGATACGATGCATCTCTGATCTCTGTGTTTTATGTGGATGGTATCGCTATCTGAATCTCTGATAACTGCCCTTGGATTTCCTTACCGCTTCTTGGATCTGTTATATTGACTCTATTTCTGTTTTATCTGTGATTTTTTGCTTCGATCCGTTGCCTTGCGTGCATCATGTGGGGCTTTGATTTCCTTTCGTTGTCTATGTTCTTGTTCTTTGTATGGAGTAATTTATAATCGAAGGATGTGTACGTATATCACTGCACTTGTGGGGCTTTGGTTGATCTGGTGTACGTATATTGTCTTTGTTTGGTGGTAGTGTTCGCCGATAAAAGTTTAATGTTTACGGTGCTATTTGCTTTGTGGAACTGGTTCTAGGAAAATAAATAGTAAAAATAATTTCTTTATACATCTAGGTTGTTTTAGCTGTCTAATCTGTAGCAATTAATTATTTCTTAACTTAAAGAATTTTATTTGAATGTTACATCTTTTGTTAAACAAATGATATCGTCCCTATGATTAATTAAACGTACAGAGGAAATTAGTTTTTCGTTTTTTATGTGATTGGGGATGAATGTTACTGTGCAATAAAGACAATTCTTTTAATTCCAATTAAGCCATGTGTTGGTTCAGTTCTGGGAGGATAGGGAGTCGGAACAAGAAGAGCAATAACTTATTATTATGATCAAAATACTTCATGGTGGTCATATACA
This sequence comes from Canna indica, assembly GCA_034359265.1. Classification (NCBI taxonomy): domain Eukaryota; kingdom Viridiplantae; phylum Streptophyta; class Magnoliopsida; order Zingiberales; family Cannaceae; genus Canna; species Canna indica. The sequence goes on from CP136898.1 coordinate 45,756,635, forward strand.
TCCTAAAAAGTGATATACCTTCCTAGATGTCTTTTAGGCCTTGTTTGGAAAGAAGAGTAGAGAGTAGAAGAGAAATTGACTTCTTTAGCTTGTTTGGGTTGGGGTGGAAGAGAAGGGAATTGAGTTTTCCCTTGTTTGGGTAGAAAAGGTAAGGACAAAAGAGAAGACAACTCCCCTCCACGTCAACAAAATCTTTCCAGAGGAAGTGAAGTGAAAAAGAACCACCCTCATTTTTATTCTATCAATGAAATTTAAGAAATAATCAAGAATGTTATAAGAATAAGTGAATTCTGTCTTTCCTACTCACCTTTATTTTTATTATAACCAAATAAGAGAAACTTTATTTCTCTTTCATTCCTTTCTCTTGTACCCAAACAAGGGAAGAGATACTCACTCTTTTCTCTTCTCTTCTCTTGACTTCCTTTCTCAACTCTACTTTTCTCTTCTCCTCTTTCCTTATCGATTCTTCTCTTCCACATTTTCTATCCAAACAAGGTCTAAATCTTTTCTAAGTCCATTTTAGTATTCATACATTTTATCAGTCCTTGTGTACACTCTCTTCTTTTCTCTTCTCTTCTCTTGACTTCCTTTGAATCCTTTCTCAACTCTACTTTTCTCTTCTCCACTTTCCTTATCGGTTATTCTCTTCCACATTTTCTATCCAAACAAGGTCTAAATCTTTTCTAAGTCCATTTTAGTATTCATACATTTTATCAGTCCTTGTGTTCAAGGATCAACCGTGTGTATTTATTTTTCTTTGGAATTAAAGGATTGTCTTACTATTTACTCATGCTTGGAGGGTTCCCAAGTCTACTCTATATAAACCCTTTCAAGCCTTACACTAGGGTTGTGGTATAGTTTTAATTTTAATGGAACATTTTTCCTTTGGTTTGAAAAGAAAATCTACTAGCATTGCACTTTATAAATAAGGAATGAGGTGAAAAGTATCAGAATGAAGATAAAGGAATGGGAATGTAGCATCAAATGTCATCCCTTATTTGGTGCCTAATCATTAGAAATAGAAAATATCGACTTTTATTTGGTGCCTAATCATTAGAAATAGAAAATATGGACTTTTATTTGGTGCCTAATCATTAGAAATAGAAAATATCCACTTTTATTATCCAAACTAGCATCAATTATGATTTTCTGTTACCAAATCTACCATCTCATTTGTGATCAGCACTAGCAACTTCCTCTGGGATAATCTACATCAAATAAACCAGAAGTACTTCTGGTGACCAAGTAAATTTGCAATTAGTTGCTTAAAATCTTCCCAGGGCAAAGACTATATTCTCCAAGAGTCAGTAGATGTGGCTGAGCCAAAATAATCAAAATGATTTCATAGGCTCCACAAAGGTTGTAAAACTATTTTGCAGATAACAATGAAGTAGTTACATGTATAAGTAGTTACAGATAATAATTAAGTAGCAGCTGAGAACTACTATTCAACTGCTTAATAGTGAAAAATCATTAACTAAAATTTTCTACGCAAATCACTGGCTCTGTGTGCTTCAGCAAAGCATGATATCAACAAGGAGATACCTAATGACAATCAAGGTGTGTTTGAAACGTAAATATTGAACTATACAAATCAACGCTCCAACACCAGAGGCTTTCAGAGCAAGATTGACCTTATGATTACTCAATCAATGAAATCTCAATTGCGTGCTTCCCTACTCCAAAAAACCAAATTAATTATGCAATGATCATAAGATCGGGAAGTGAAAATACCTTCAGATAGTCAGAGGTGGGATAATTCAACCTCATTGTATAACTCTAAAATTCCTACATTTCTTAACCTAGCTCTATGTAGAGTGCTGGTGAACTAGATTTTCTTTCATTTTTCATCGCTCTTAATGAATCTTAATATCATTGGTATCTCAAGCTTGCTATTGACTGGAAATGTCTATGGTTTGATATCTAAAGTTCTAACTTGTAAGAATCTTATGCAAAATGCAGTTTTACTTCCATAGTATTACAACTACGTTATGTCTTTAACTTGTAAGAGCTCATGTAGCTCTTTATATGCATCATGCAACTTCTACTTTTGACATCAAGCTTCTTCACAGAAGTTTACTTTTGTTAGAAAGAAAGTCTTGCTATATTCAATGTTTAGCTAGTTTTCTTATCTACTCATGCTGCTCTCAGCCTAACAAAGTTTTATTATATTTGTAGTTGTGAGGAAAGATGGAGGAAGACAGTTTAAAAGAAGTACTTGACCTTCTTTGTGTTGTTTGTATATATGTAGCACCAAATTTCCTCTGGGTTGTGAAGTGAGAGGCAAGATTATCACATTCCGTGTTTTCTGAAAAATGGAGTTGTCAGGTGGTTCAGCACAATCTGAACCAGGGTCATCTAATGCTGCTTGGTGGGCTCAAGATCTTATGGAAAACTTAAAGTCTGTGTCTTTGGCTTCACGAGAAGAGACGATTACTGGAGACTCTGAATGTAGTTTGATGCAAACTGAACACTCATCTCAGGCAGCTTCTCAAATTTTGTGGTCCACTGGATCTTTTTCAGGACTGATCCCGAATGGTTTCTATTCTATCATTCCTGTGAGAAATACAATCCTTTACTACTGATGAAGTAGTCTGCTGAATTGTTATTAATTCTTTAGTATATTTGATTCGTTTGAACAGCAGAATTTTTTTTTCTTATTCAACTAATGCAGGATAAGAAACTTAAGGAGCTTTTTGACACTATTCCATCTCTCGATGAGCTTTATTGTCTTGGTGTGGAAGGCTCCAAGGCTGACATAATTCTTGTAGATGCGGAAAAAGACAAGAAACTCTCCATGTTGAAGCAGTTAAGTGTAGCAATGGTGAAAGGATTACAAGCAAATCCTGGTATAATAATAAAAAAGATTGCTGGCTTGGTAAGCTGATTCCTTTTTTGCTGGGGGTTTGGAAATTATGGAAAAAGAGATATTTGAACTTTCTAATTAGACATAAACAAATTATTAATACTAGACTGAGTTATTCTCCTTGATCAATATTTTGTTTGCTTTTTGCTAATTTTCTTTATAGATGTCCTGGAGTTTTATTGTTTTGAATAGTAGTGTTGTTTTGGTCAATTCTCCAACTTATTTTGGTTCTATGTTCAATATAGTTGCCATTCTAGATCAATATTACAATTCCATTTATCTGTTTAATAGCAACCTTGTAGTCTCATAAAGTGAACAGCTGAGATGGAGCTAATGTCAAGGTGTGAATTTCTTTACTGTAATTGTTGAAAATTAGATATCATGAGATAGTACCTAGCTGAGCAGATTCACATAACATTAATAGAATTAATAGAATAATCAGCGATATTGGATGAAATCAAAAGATAAGGGATATAAATTGTGATGTAACCATGGTTATCAAAATCGTGAGTCAACTCGTGAACTCGGACGATTTTACGATCCCAGGTATCAAAATCGAGCTGACTCGCACCCAAACTCGTTTATGGGTAAACTCGGGTGAACTCGGTAAACTCGCATAAACTTGGTCAAACTCGTGAGTAAACTCGGGAGTAAACTCGGGTGAACTCGTTTTGATGATAATTAATATGGAGTGAACTTGTACTTTTATAATTTATCTTTGACTCGTTGTGTGTGCTTTATTATGGATTTAGAATGCTTCATTATCTATGGATTAGACTTGTACTCTTATATTTTATCTTTATATGTGCTTTATTATGGAGTTGAGCTGCTTAATTATGAACTTCAAGTTCTATTAGATTATATTTTTGTAGCATAATAATTTTTTTAAATATTTTTTTAATATCAGTAAACCCGACTTTACAGAGGCTCCACGAGTTTACTTAAACTCTCGAGTTTAACAACCTTGGATGTAATCGAAGATGAAAGAGAGAACTTATTCTTAAACTCAAGATTAATACATTAATACATAATCATAGAACTTGAATGCGAAGCATGGTTTACCACATCACAGTGGATGCTAACTCTAGCTTGCAAACAATGGTCTAGCCTGTGAGAATGCTGCCAAAGGTTTACAATGGTCTAGCTTATGAACATACTCCACATACGCAACAATTCACAATATCTTCATTTTGATTTAGTTGCTCGTAGTGGAGGGATCACTATGTTGAAGCAACATTTGGCCAAAGTCTACAATTGCTCACACAACTCTTCATTTTCTAGAATTGTAACATATACCTATGGTCTTTACTTGTCATAATAAGCCATAGCTCTTATGTTTCAACTTGTTTTTACTAGTTAGTTCACAATTTCAATTGTTGTGTTTGAATATTCGTATAAATGTAAGGTATTTATTAAATTTATTTGATCAAATTTGCACCCAATGTGGGCTTTATAGTGACATTTAGATGGCGAAAATAAACTGTGGGAGGCATTAGGGAAAAAGAGTTTTAGGCCATTTTGAAAATCTCAGTAGTCTCTTCTGTACTGAATGCATGAAGTGTTGATACTATAGGGTATTGGTATTGTTACTGAATGGCTATTTATTGGTATCAGTACTGATATGATTTTTTAAGCGTTGCCATGAAGTGTCAAACTCTCTAAAAAAGAGTAGAAAATGTGAATTTCCTTAATCAAAGGCATCTTCAAGGGATGTGTTTAGTTTTGCTTTAAGTGTACACATGTAGTAAATCCTTCTATAGGATCCTGCAGGGCCAGCATTTGTGATTAATTTGACATCTCTTCCTAACTAAATATCATATCAATCTTCTAATATATAGCAAAATAATACACAAATTCTAAAAAGCAGAAAAAATTGGAGAAAGTACATATCCAATGAAGAGTTGATTATGTTGAACTCCTTTCATTGGACTAAATCATAGAGATTGGTTAGAAGCAGGCTGTACTGATGACATCACATGATTCAAGAAATGCAATCCTAGACATAGATAGTAGTTGTCCCTTTCAAAGCATGTTAATGCTTGGATGTTTATCTTGACAGCAACATTGGCATAGTTGAATTTTCAATTTGTTAAAATATAAATGTTTAATGTCTATGCCTCTATGGTACATCCATTGTTCAGTAGAGAATTATCCTTACAATGCTTATTTCTGATTCAATATCAGGTTTTTGACTTTTATAAGCGTCCAAATTCAGAGATCAGTCCTGCAAAAGCTGCAATAGATGATATTTCTCTTTTGATGGATAATAAAGGAATCCAACTACTAGGACAGATTAGGCAAGGCTCTTGTCGACCACGAGCAATTTTATTTAAAGTTCTTGCAGATGCTGTTGGTTTGGAGAGCAAGCTTGTTGTGGTAATTATCATTACTATTATGTTGCATAAGATAGGTTGCTCTTTGTAAATGGAATGGTTTCACCAATAATTTTTTTTATATTGGTTAATTGCTGAATTATTTAGAGACTTGGCGTAACGGTAAAGTTACCCACTTGTGACCTGGAGGTCATGGGTTCGAGCTACGGAAACAGCCTCTCTGCAAGAAGTAAAAAGTAAGGGGAAGGCTGTGTACATCAACCCTCCCCTCCAGAGTCCACAAAAGTGAGATTGCTTCGTGCACTAGGTCACCCTTTATTAATTGCTGAATTATTTACAGGGTCTACCTAGTGATGGTGGTGTGGGATGCACAGACTCATTCAAACATATGTCTGTGGTAGTTGTGCTGAATTCTGTGGAGCTACTTGTGGATCTTATGCGGTATCCTGGACAATTGATTCCATTTTCAACCAAGGCAATCTTTATATCCCATATTTCTGCAGCAGGGGAGAGCGATTCTGCTGAGTATGACTCTTGTGATTCTCCACTTGAACCAAATAGTCCATTATGTGGGGTTTCTGACAAAGTAGAAGCTTCAGGGTACGCAGTTTTCATTAGCATGGTTCCAATAGACTTTATCATCCTTTTCTTTTGCTGATGTATATGGTATATCCATTTATGTTATTTAAGATGGTATAGACTTATATGTGGAATATTTGTATATATATTGTTTCTACAATCTACTTTAAGAAGTATCGTGCTATTTTCATTTTTATAATGACTGTCCCTGGGGGGTAAATAGGTAATCCCAACTTAGTCATCCATGATTTTTCCCAGCTGATAAGAAATCATTTACTGAAGATTTTGATTCTTCTAAAATTTGCACAAATGCATGATGGCTTATGAAAAGCTCAATGAAAATTCATGTTCAAGTTTAAATAGGAAAAGTCTTGGTTCTGTTTTGGACCTTTCCCTCTATTTATTAGGGAACTATTGTTATGGATGCTACATTATGATGGATATTTGCATTACTATTTTTTGTAGAGTAGTTGAGCTAAATATCAGAATGCTTTACTTAGGGCACCGGAATGTTTATCAGCTTTAAATAAAATATTTGGACAAGGGAATAGGAACTATTGAGTTAGTAACTATGAATTAAGTCTTGTTCATGTTTTATGGGAATTTATATATACCTCTCCATTTTCTTGGAATAACAACCACTCTGGCCGTGATATGGATGCTGGCTTCATTTGTCATTGCCTTTAATCTACAGCTCTCTTAATGCAACACCATTTTTCATTGTCCAATATTTTCCTAATTTCTCTTCTTTGTATAAAGTCTGTCTTATATAAGCACCTCTAGTTGCTTCTTGAACTCACCATTAGATTACTAATAGTTTTAATCACACTATCACAGAACTAGAACTGAAACTGCTGCTGTTTTCTTAGCTCTTAATTTGAAATGGAAATACTATATGTGAACCAACTAATCCAAAATACTTCTATCCTAATTATATTATTGTTAATTTATCATAAATTATATCAACAGTTCAATCATTTGGTCATCACAAATCTCTCTGATTTGTTTCTCGATTAGGACAGCAAATGAATGATGTATTATAACTAATATTTCCTATATCTGGTGCACATTACATGCTTGCAGGAATGCAGGGTAATCCATGGTTTTTCCTGCATCGGTTGACCTGAACCTAGGGAAAATCCACTTTACAGTAGCGATACCTTTTCATGTCCAATTTATAACTAGTGGATCTAATACTCTAATGATGCCTCTAGTTTTTCCGGATGAGTACTGTTTCAAAGCCTTTTGGTGGAATAAATAAAATAAGTATAGTTTTTACCAAAAAAATGTGACCTGTTTTCTGTTTTCTGTTTTTAAATAAAAGCAACTTTGATACAAGTACTGTGAATCCTATGGGAACCATATGACACATCACTGATATGTGCAATCCAAGTTATTTACTTTTTGAAATTTTCTCTGAATTGGGCTGTGTTTGTTTCATGGAAAATCGTTTTGTAGGGGAAAAGGTTGTTTGAGGAAACCGTTTTCAGGAAATAGTTCATTTTTTGTGTTTGGTTCTCATTTAAAACTGAGTTAGAAATCATTTTCCTGTGTTATGCTAATGACATATAATTGCATGCATATAAATGAAAATATCTGAAATATCAAAAACATCATGAACAGTGCATATTTTAAGATTCAATTCATGGACAATCTGTTACAGATTGGTGAACTTTATTGCTGTTTTTATTCTCTCTTATCTTGCTCTTTTGCGAATTCTTTTGGAATTATTTCTTAGTTTCACCTAATGTTAGTTAATGCATTTAAATACTCTTTGTAATATGGCAGTTCAGAGCACAGTGAAAATTTCCAATCATCATATCAACGGAGAATTGAAACATCATCTAGTCTCCTTGATCATTCATTGCGTAGAGTTATGCTGAGATCAACAACTCTTGGTGAGGGAAACTTAAGGTAATATTTGAAATTGTAAAAATGAACCAATCGTTGTGTCTTTAACCATTCACATAGCTAGAACCAATTGTAAGGTTGATGTATGGTTCCAAATGCTGTACCGCTACGGTCGGTATTTACCGGTTTTGGAGAAAACTGGTACCGGTACACCTTGGTGCTGGGTGTACCGGCTGTACGTGCCCGGTACCGGCGGTACCAACCCAGAACCTTTCCTAATAGGTCCAAACGGCTGTTGGGGGGGTTTTGGGTCTATATAAATCCCCAAACTCTCCATTTCACCTCCAAACCTCTCAAACTCTCTCAATCTATGTTTTATAGATATAAAAAATTAAAAAAAAACTTAGACAAGCCGGTACCAGTTTATATCATGTGTTGGTACAATACTAGTACGTACCAGTACCGGTCCTTCACCGAGATTGGTACGTACCGGTACCGGTCCTTCACCGAGATTGGTATTGGTGCTGGTATTTTAAACCATGAGTTGATGGCTTCTTTTTCATTTTGTTTCTTTCTTCCATTTCATGACATAAAATTTGAGTCTGTTTATTTATATTTCTCACTTTGTTGGATGGCTGAATGAGTGGATCACATAGTGAACCAGACATTGCAAATGCTTTTTGGAGACGCAGCAGGAGGAAAGTTGTTGCTGGACGTACAGCTAGTTCAAGGTTTTTGTTGTTTAAACTTGTATGGGTTTCAGTTTTTTGTGCATTTGTTAAGTCCATTTGTAAAAATTAACAATGTAATTGCATTTAACTTTATATTATCCCTTTTAAAAAAGAATTTGCTTTATCCAGATATTTCTCTCTCCACTACTTTGTGACATTGTGTGTATTTTGAGATCCAATTCATGGACAATCTGTATTATACACTATTTGTATTTAATTCCACATTTTTCTTGCATAGCTCTTATATTTTGAGATTCAATTTATGGACAATTTGTATCATACAGCACTTCTCTTTAGTTCCACATCCATTTCTTAGAAATTCAATCTGAGTACTCCACTTAGTTTATCAAGCCCGATCACCTTTTCATCCGTTTTTATCTGTGGTAGTGTTGTACCATCAAAATTTTATTGATAGTTTTTGTGGATGCACAAGACTATTCCTTAACTTATTGATATAAAGAAAGAATGAAAAGGCATATATATTATCTATTACTTACAGTAGTTAACAGTCTTATTAAATTATCTCCTACATGTAAATAATTTGTTTGGCCATGTTTTTGGGGAAAAATTTCTTATAGGCAAAGCATTTTTTTTTTCTTACACAAAATTGATTTATTTCATGAAAAATACTATATATACTACATAAAACCTACCTTACCTGTAACCTCTTGTATCAATACTATACTATATATTCCAATACTCCTGTCATGTGTTGGAGAATAGTTTTCTTGTTGTTACATTTATTTGTGGCTTCAGCAGTATCTTCTTTTGTTTCCTCCCCATAAATTGGGAAATTCCTTCGCATGTGTAATTTGAACTTTGTGGTTGTTTTTGCAGTCCAAAGCTTTAGAATTATGGCATATTGTTGTTGTACTTGCAGTCCAGAACATCCCCTATATAGAGCAAGAGGACGATCCATGCTTGGTGGTGATAGACAGTCATTTAGAGAGTTTGCAGACAGTGTAACAGTTTCAAGGTTCTCTGTCTTTTTTTTCTTGTCATTCTAGTTATTCTCTTCTTATTTATGGCTTTTATGAGATAGCTATTTTTCAGTATTATGCAATTCTGATTCTTACTTGCAACATCAGTACTTCTTGATGACACTGGATACAATTTTGTTCTCTGGTCTCTTAACTTTCTTTAATAATTGAAATTCTTAACATATAATATACTAGATACTTATAAAAATGCAATCTTTTCGGTGCATTTATATATGCTCATACAATATTCTTCTAAGTAGGAGCTAGTTATGTTATTCTAGTTTAAATGCTCTACAAATTACTTGCAGGTCAGATGGTGCATCAACGTCTGATGCTCGTAGGACACGAAGAAGAAGCCTGAGCATTACACCTGAAATTGGCGATGATATCGTGAGGTTGATGAATTCTTTAACTTGAGAGTTGTTTTTCTTCATGATTATCTTACATTTTAATCTTCCATTTTAGTCTTCACAAGTTTATTATCCTCCATATCTGTGTTCCTTCTTCAAGTTTGTGAATAAAACATACTATTTTTGGGATAAAGTTAGATGGCAGTATATTATTTTGTCATCATGATGTTCTAAATTGAAATGTGGTATTTATACTACTTTTCTGTAAACATTTCCATGATTAATATGTAGCAAACACTGCAATCATAATTTATCATAAGTGTGAGTCCATGTTTCTACAATACAATATGTATTGTGATGGGTATGCATTAGAATTACTTGTTTATTCATGGACAGATGATTCCAGCTTGCATTTTGCTGAAGGCACATCAACATTTAGTATGCATGTCTTATTTAGTTAGTTTCTTGTCTAAACAACGTAAAAGTAGAATTAAAAGGTGATCTTAATGTTTCTTATTTGGATAAATTAGATTATGAGTTTTGAGCTCACTTCAGATGTTATAACTATTTCATCTGCTATTTTTTGTAGTTTAGTCACTCCAGAACGGTGTCTTGTAGATTGTTTGTCATGCTCCAAGTCTTGTTCAATTTTGTTTTTGATTTGGAGACATGTAAATTTTCTTCTAGTTACTTGTGTAATATGTATACTGCTTTTAATTGTGCCAGTTGGTAAATTCTGATCCTCTGTTCTGGTAGCTTTCATCTTATCCTTTTTTTTTAAAAAAATTCCAGAGCTGTTCGAGCAATGAATGAAGCTCTAAAACAAAAACGTTTTCTGAGGGATCACAATGGTCAAGGTTCAGATTCATACTCTATGAACGATAAACAAAGGTTGAATGATTCACCAAGTAATGTATGTATTCTAGTTTCAAGGTTTGCTAATGCTTGCCTCTTGTTCTTACATTACCACATCATGTATCAGTTTATGTTAGTTGGTAATGCCTTGTTTCTCAGGCTCAAATAGTCTTTGTATGTAACCGAGAGTAAAGCTTTGCAAGAGAAGATCCCACTATTTCTCATCTCGTTAACTCTACTTTGATCTTTTCTTCTTCTGGTTCATCAGAGTTGACACTACTGTTCAAGGTCTTCCATCTACTATTCAGGATAATAACTCATCCTACAATCCTGACAAGTGAAACCAAGTTCCAAGGCATTATTAACTCATTTGAACAAGTTAAACCAAAATTTTGTTCCAAACATTCAATGCATTTTAGTTGAGCCTCTACTTTCTGTAATATCTTTCCACTAGTTTGCTTGTTTTTATACTGTTCCTGCCAACATGCATATTTACTTTGTCTTAATTGCTCTTGTCTCTTGTATTATTCAAGGTTCGTTCTTTCAATCACAATGCTCTTGCTTATAGCTTGTGCAAAAGATATATGAAAATAAAAATGTTATGTAAAAATGCCTTTTTGAAAAGATGCTATGAAATATTTGATATCAAAATTGTAATGGGTCATGCCAGCAGAAGAGGTGAATTGCAATTTTTCAATAGAGAGTGAATAAGCTAAAACTCCCATTAATTCAATTACTTTGTCATTCCCCAAGAATATAAGGGGAGGAAAAATAATGAAAATACAATAGCATGAGGAACACTTTAAGTTAACCTACACCAACAAGAGACTAGTACAATCCATACCATCTTTCACATGTTTATAAAATCTAAAGACAAACATACAACTAGTCATTGATCACAATAGTGACATAAATATGATTTCTCCTCTTGCCTTGCGATTAAAAAGTTAAATCTTTCAACTAAATCCAGAAGTTGATCATAAAATCATACTCATCAAACTACTGTTTCCATGGTTGAAAAATATTGTGTGCTATTAGGGGACATTATTGTAGTATGTGATGTTATTCTTGTGAAATTGCAAATGTTGTAACCGGCTAATATTGGTTGCGAGGTTCTTCTTTTCTTCGTAATGATAAAGAATACACTTACATAGGGAAGAACCTTTGGCTTTTACTTGCCAAATTTAAGATAAAAGAGAACAACACCAATCAACCAATACCTTCTTAGTCTATTGAGCAATCCACTTAGTCTGTTGAGCAAAAAAAGAAAAGGAAACTAAAGAGTGACGCGTACCTTAGAGTCTAATGAAGATTTGTTAGAACCATCTAAATTAGTTGTTGCAAGGACTTATAAGGACACATTTAATGCTTTTATGCACAAATCAAATATGTTAGTAAGATGAATGACAAGTTTGTAACAAATAAGTAGACTACTAGCATAACTATTTCCAAATCAAAACAAACATCATGTTCTAGAACAAGAAGACATTTTAACTAGTGTAATGACACTTGCCACCAATACTACCATTGAACTACCATTCAATCCCAATAAGATTTTCTTGAAAAATTGAGTCAAGCACTAGAGTCACACCATGGAAATGGATTCCTAACTATCCACACAACCCTCTCCTCCACTCGACTCACTTGTCTAATTCTTCTCCTATAAGTGTGTTAAGAGTGTTCTCGATCGCGTCCACAGTTATTTGTCAATGTTAGACATAAATTGTCATTAAGTTACGAATCTTACAATTGATAGGTTAATCTCAAGAGAATTTTACTAATACTTGTATATGTTAAATGATGTTTAATGATACATTATGTTAGGGTTATAATGTTGGTATAGGATAAGCTCATGTATACCTCATGTCATGGTTTAAAATACCGTACCGTACCGCCCGGTACGGCCAGTATTTACCGGTTTTTCAAAAAATCGGTATATGAGATATCCGGTATTGGGTGATACCGGGTATCTCAGTTAATACCGCCCGGAATGGGCGGTATTTGATGTCATACTGGGCGATACCGCCCGGTATGACGTAACGACTCTTTTTAAGAGTCGTTGCTACAGTACTTCACAGCACCTCAAATGGCTATATAGCCGTTTGGGATCTAGACCCCAAACAATTATGTGTTATTGGAGTTATTTTTAACAGCAAAAAAAAAGAAAATTCACTCGCCAGTATGCCTTTTTCGTACGGGCCCGTACTGTGTGTCGGTATGGTACGGTACCGGTACATACCGGTACCGGTCATTGACCGAGATCGGTACGGGCCGGTGTGTCGGTATGGTACGGTACCGGTACATACCGGTACCGGTCATTGACCGAGATCGGTACCGGTCACGGTCACTGACCGAGATTGGTACCAGTACCGGTATTTTAAACCATGCCTCATGTAAATTGTACACTCTCTCTATATATATGTTTGTGATAATTACCTAAATATATCTTGAACTATGCATTTCCAAAATATTATCAAATTGTATCCTGAATTTTGACATTTGTCTCAATTACATCCTCCCGTCAACTCTCCGTCAGCAGCATTGTTAAGGCGATGACGTGGCGCTTTGACGTGGATTAAAATAATATTTTTTATTTAAAAATATAAAAAAACACTTTAATTTATATTAAATAATCTAAACTAATATTTTTTTATTTTATATTAAAGAATCACTCCGAGCCATGTCGGGGGTGAATATGGAGTGATTTTTTAATATAAAATATAAAATATAAAATAATATTATTTTAATCCACGTCATTGCCTTAAGGTGCTGCTGACGGAGAGTTGATTGGAGGATGTAATTGAGAGTTCGGGATACAATTTGGTAATATTTTGAAATTGACCACAAATAAGACAGTGCATAGTTCGATATATTTAGGTAATTACCATATATGTTTGAGATAAAATGAATAGGTGGACTTTTTTTGCTAAACATAGGATAAGCTCATTTATACCTCATGTACATCTTACATTGTACACTCTATATATATATGTTTGAGATAAAATGAATAGATGGACTTTTTTTGCTCAAGATGGTACTAGAGCCCTAGGTTTATTCCTTTCCATCTCTTCCTCATCATCTCCTCATCCATCAGCTAGGGTACTCAGAGTCACGAAACTCACTCCTGCTCTGACTCCCTCCTCCTATGGTAGAAAATTCAACACTTAGTGCAGCGGTAGGGGTTGTGGTGGTGGTAGGACAGGAGGACGTGGAAGAGGAAGAAACTCATTTCCACCATGCCCGCGTTGTGGACGGTCCAATCATCCCTCAGACAAATGCTAGCAGAAATTTGGGAGACCACCACAGCCCAGGCTACTATTTCTACTCAAACTCCCTTCGGCGCCCTAAATCCACTAGCTAATACTTAGACAAATGAAGCTAATACTTTGACAAATGAATCTATTACCATCTCTAGGTCAAGTATGATAAATTTTTGGACGCCACCTCCTCATCCTCAGCCATGGCCTCTACCTCTAGGGTTGCAGCTGCTGTTTTATTCGGTATGCCTTGGATACTTGACTCTGGTGCTTCCAACCATATGTTAGGTAATAAGAGCATTTTCTTTAAATCTCATCCAGCCTCTAGTTTACCACATGTTTGCTTAGCTGATGGCTCCGTATCACACCTGTACGTGGTCTTGGCTCCATAACTACCTCAAACAATTTAAACTTAGAAGTAGTGTTTTACTTACCAAAGTTTCGTGTTCTTTCCATTAGTCAACTCACCAAAAATCATAACTATTTAACCTTCTTTCCTTCTCAATGTGTTTTACAAGATCTAAAGATGAGGAGAAAGATTCGTCGGGGAGCTGAATCTAGAGGAGTCTACCCGCTGTCCTCGTGTTTTCCTGTGGTTCATCACTGCGCCATCCTCTACCAATGGCATTGTTGCTTAGTTCATCTCTCAACTGAGAAGCCCTGTTTTTTTTTTTCCTTTCAAATGTGAAGCTTATGAGTTAGGCAAACACCACCGGATATCCTTTCCACCAAGCTGCACTCAACGTAGTGAGTTAGTATTTAGTTTAGTCTAGTTTGATATATGGGATCAGTCGTATGGGATACAAGTACTTTGTTACTTTCATCGATGACCAGACTCATATGAGATGAGTTTACCTTATGCAGTGTCGGTCTAAGGTGTTTAATGTATTTCAAAACTTTTATTCTAAAATAAAAAAAATCAGCTTGGTGATTTTGTCAAAACTTACGTACTTTGGTGTTTCTGCCAAAACTTTACGTATTGGCAATGCTTGTAAATACCTTCACACCAACTTTATCAAATTTTGTGCATCTTGAGGTATCATTCATAAAACATCCTGTTCTTATACATCTCAACAGAATGCTATAGCTGAGTGCAAAAATCGCCATTTGTTGGATGTTGATGGAACATTGATGTTTCATATGAATTTACCCCAGTATTTCTGGGGAGATGCTATTCTTACTGCCACTTATCTCATTAACCATGTTCCATCTTCTATTCTTGGAGAAGTCATCCTACTCCATTCTTTATCCCAATAAACCTTTGTTCAAGGTTCTACCTAAAACCTTTGGGTCTATCTACATTGTTCATACACTAGATCCTGGTCATGACAAACTATCTATAGGACTGTGAAGTGTATATTTATTGGGTACTCTCGCACCCGAAAGGATTATAGATGTTATGATTCAGGAACTACGAAATTTTTTACGTATGTCACCTTCCTTCTTTGAAGATACACCCTTCTTCCTACCATGGAGCCACCACCTTTATCTCCTCGTGTGGATCCTCCACCTACCACAACTCCACCTACCACAACTACCTATGTCCCTCCTTTAGGTTTATCGGAGGAGACACAAAAAGCACAAATAGACCATCCAGCTCATTGCCACCTCCTCAGTCTCAAGATCCTCATCATGACCTTGAGCTTCCTATAGCCATTCACAAAGGTAAACGTACTTGTATTGCTCATCCCATCAGTCATTATTTGTCTTCACTCAGCTCTCACCATCATTTCATGAGTTTGCATTATAGTTGTCTACTATATCCATTCCTAGGACATATGAGAAGCACTGCTTGACCCAATTGGAAACATGCTATGGATAAGGAGATGACCACACTTGGGGCTCGACACACTTGGAACCTAGTAGGCTAGTACAGTTACCTACTAGTGGCAAACCTGTTGCTTGCAAATGGGTGTTCACTAAGTGATAGAAAGCTCGCCTTGTTGCAAAAGGTTTCACAAAACAGTATGAAGTTGACTACTTTGAGACGTCACCTGTGGCCCGATTAAATTCTGTTAGGATCATTCTCTTCCTCGCCCTAAATTTTGGTTGGCATATGTTTTAATTGGATGTTAAGAATGTCTTTCTTTACAATGACTTAACTAAAATAGTTTCATGGAGCAACCACCTGAGTATGTTGCTTAGGGGGAGAATCTAGTTTGGAGATAAAAGAAAGCCATATATGGCCTTAAACAAAGTCCACGAGCATGATTTGACAAGTTAAGCAAAATTGCCTCTGATATTGGACTCAACATATCTATGCTGGGAGTGTAGTTTTTGCTGTTTATGTGGATGATATCTTACTCATTGGTAGTGATCATGAAGGAATTGACATAGTTAAAGCACATCTAAAAAATCACTTTGTGACAAAAGATTCGGGGCGTCCAAAGTACTTCCTTGGCATCGAATTAGCCTATAATGCAACATGGGTGATTCTTTCATAGAGGAAATATGCTATGGATCTTCTTAATGAAGTAGGCATGTCGGGATGCAAATGAGCTGAAATACCTATTTGATTCTATTATCACTTGTGAGCTTGAAGGAGACAGTGATTTTGTACCTTGCCAGGTTTTTGAAAATTGGTTGGAAAACTAATCTACCTCATTGTCACTCGGCCAAACATTTCTTATACTATTGGTGTTGTTAGTCAGTTCATGCATCAACAAAAAAAACTCTCATTGAACATATAAGAATAGAAGATGGAAGGCTACTATGATGCTGATTATGCTGGGTCAAGTTGTGGTAAAAGATCTACGTCAAAATAATCTACTTATGTAGGTGGAAACCTATTGACTTGGAGGAGCAAGAAACAGAATGGTCTATGGCCCACACAACATGTTAATTGATGTGGATAATAAGCCTACTCAAAGAACTTGGTTTCTCCTTTGATGAGCCTATGGTTATGCATTGTGACAATCAGTCTACTATTCATATTGGAAACAATCCTATCTTCCACAAAAGGACAAAACATATTGAAATTGATTATCATTTTCGTTCGAGATGCCATCCTCTCAAAGAAGATCGTAACTCCTCATACTCCCTCTTAAGAACAAAGGACATACATCTTCACTAAAGCCCTTAGTGCTACTCGCTTTAATTCCTTTGTGACAAGTTGGGCATGATTGACATCTATGCGCTAGCTTGAGGGGGTTTGTTAAATGATGTTTAACGATACACTATGTTAGGGTTATCATGTTGGTAAAGGATAAGCTCATGTATAGTATACCTCATGTACATCTTACCTTGTACACACTCTATATATGTTTGAGATGAAATAAATAGATGAACTTTTTGGCTCAACAATATATATTTCCTATTCCATTTTTATGTTTAGGGAGATTGATTGTATTGCATATATATATTTGACTTGCTAACTAGATCCACTTCTAATCCTATTTTCAAAGTAATGCATTTGCAATTTTACTGAGACTCTCCAACTTCCATTTCTGTTTATTAATTGTTTTACAAGAAAATTGCAGTTTTATCTTACTCATTTGAAGGGCCAACCTAGATGATGCATGACTCACTGCACTCCTCAAACTCTCACCGGGAGTTGATTTCTTTCGAGTAGGGGAGAATAGTGCAGTCAACAACTCAAATTAGGAAACATGTTAATGTTAATTTCCTCCTTATGTTACACAATATTAAGGCCTTAATTTTAAGTCATAATCGTACGAAACATGTTAATTTCCTCTTTTTATTAGGCATTAATAAGACCTTAATTTTAGGCCATAATTTTAGGGCAATTAATGTTGCTTTCCTTTTATTTGATGTTTTCTTATTTTAATTCCTAATGCCATTAGGGCTAAGGGATTGTAGGCTATATATAATTGTAGCCGATGGGGCATTCGGGATAAATTGAATGAATCAAAACTATTGATTTCCTTTCAATCTCTCTATTCTTCCTCTCTGTCTTTCTCTTTCTCCTCTAGGATTTGTTGCTGCATAATAAATCTTCTATGAAGATTGGAATGGACAATTCTCACCATCAGCTCACCTTGTTCACATACCTCCACCTCCAATCGGTTCCAATGGGTTCAAATAAGAACTTGCTTTATAATAAGGCTAGGCATTTTGCTTATGATTGTGTAGTTTCAGTTTGATTTTCTTCATTGCAGGTTTTACATGGTTATTCAATTTTGATGTCTAGCTTCTCTACATTCTACATTTCTACTCTTGTTTAGTCCATATTCATTAGATGTTTTACAATTTTTTTCTTAAATTATGCATCAGAATATTTCTGTTTTCTCCTAATCTGATTTTTTGCCTTCCCTAATTTTTAAATAAGGTCTTATGTGTTTTAGGCCTCAAATCATTTTTTTTGTCAGGATGAAGTATCTAGAACATGTAATAATTTCCGAAAGCAAGCAAGTTCCACCCAAAAGGCTATTTCATTGCCTTCCTCTCCTCATGAATATAGGGGCCAAACTTCAGAGAGAAGTGGGGATTTCCTAAGAACAGAAGTCATGGAGTCAAACTTGAAAAAGATTATGCAGTCACCCACCTTTCTGAAGAAGCCTTTGTTACCCTTTGATGAATGGAACATTGAGTTCTCAGAATTAACTGTTGGAACACGAGTTGGAATAGGCAAGTAATATGAAGATATATTTCTATTTACATATCAATCCTGTAATTGAATTTTAGTTTACTTGCCATCGGCTATATTAACTTATTTTGTTCATGATTCTTTTTGAACCCGTGTGTCTGCAGCAGCATGTTTTATCAGTCCTAAGTCATATGTTTTACTCATATTTAGTAGAGAATTTTTAGTGTGTCATGCTCCCGTTGCTACTGAAATTCTTAGGTGCATCACATTTTTCCAATTTAAACTGGTCCTGTTCCTTTCTGTAATACATTGGAACTGTGGTCCTTTCTTCTTGCTGAACCATTATTGCCTTGTGATTCAGGATTCAGTTTAACTTGCACTAGATAGTATTTTTGGTATTTTCATAAGTGTAAATGGTCAGTGTCAATCCCATTTGTACCCACCAACTGTACCGAGTGTTAGTACATTACGGTATTATTATGAGATTTTGTACTGTTGCTTCTACTTGTCAAATCAGAATATGTATAGTATATCTGTTACTGACCTTCTACTGACCATATGAGAAATAGTAAACAATTTGTTTATTTGCTTTAGGATTTTTTGGTGAAGTTTTTCGTGGCATATGGAATGGCACTGATGTTGCAGTAAAAGTTTTTCTGGAACAGGATCTGACTACTGAGAACATAGAAGATTTTTGCAATGAGATATCGATATTAAGGTATTGCTTGCTTGTGATGTATAAAGATTTGACATTTTCTTTCTATCTTTTTTATCTGATTCTTCTTACTACACTTTTTTCTTACAGCCGTCTTCGGCATCCTAATGGTAATGATGTTCTATTACTACGCAATTTTTGTGGTTTATAGAAAATAATTAACCTTCTCCATGCATTATTCTTCACTTAATTTTCATATTTTTCTTCTTGCAGTTATATTATTTCTTGGTGCATGTATGAAGCCTCCACACTTGTCATTGGTTACAGAGTACATGGAGATGGGATCTTTATATTATCTTATACATACAAGTGGTCAGAAAAAGAGGCTAAGTTGGCGTAAGCGGTTAAAAATGCTTCGAGATATCTGCAGGTATATTATATGCTGTACTCCTACAAATCTTCTCTCTTGTAACACATGCCTTCATATTTTCCACCTAACAATGCTACCCTCAGTTTTTCTTTCAATATTTCAGAAGCATGGTTTAAAATCTTATACGGGTACTGATTTCACTGATTAGCTGGTATGGGTAACATATCTTTTCAACACATGATAGAGCAAATGGGATTTGTACAGACGTCTGTTATTTTTATATTTCACACTCCAAATCAGATTTTTTGTAGATTACTCCATTAAATGCTTGAAAATATTCATAATAAAGCATACAAATTTCCCAAGTCTAGTAATTCAAAGAAATACTTGAAGTTCCATAAAAAGATACAAATGGAAGTCTAAAAAGTTGAAGAGTTACACTATAAAACATTTGCTTCATGCTTGACTGTCTTCACAGTCTGGAACTGCTACTATAGTCCTTTTATTCATCTAGAAGGCAAAAAGATTTTCAGATGCTATAGCAGCATTATCTCCAATGATCATGCAGCCTTTCAATTTTCTAATTCACAGCCATTGAATAATTCTCACAGCCTTGTATATTTATAACACAAACATATTAATCCTAAATACTGGGATGAAGGAACTTATCTATAAACAAATTCAGCAAATTGACACTTTATGATTAAACTATAAATTGTGTTCGGTATTTTTCAAAACCATCAGATTTTTCACATAAACCCGAAAATTCCCTTCACTTGCAAATTTCTAAATCCCCTTCCTAACTTGAGAATGATATGGGGAGCTCAACAACGCTAGGGATGGCCGACAGAACAAGTTGGGGCCCTCAAGGACATACCTTTGTTTCGCATTTGCTGGCATATTGATGGTTGAAATGGTAGATGAAGCAAAATTAAAGAGTTAAATAAAAATGTGAGAAGCTATTGGGCTTGTGGGTGGGGGGGAGGGGGATTAGTGAACTGGTTAGATTTTGGAGGTTTACTGAAAAATTAGGGGGTATTTTAGGGTTTAGCTAAAAAAATTATAGTTTTGACAAATATTCATCATAGTTTATGGTTTTGACAATAAACCATAAAGTTTTTTTGGTTATTACAATTTACTCAAAGGAATATTTACTTCAATATCACATATCACTAAAGGTCATATTTGAAAGGATAGTTCCATAACTTCTTGTTTTGCATTATAGGCATTATTTAACCATTAAATTAGGCTGTCAATAAATATTGTTGTATGGTAGCAATTTGTCCATAAGTTGTGCTCAAAGTGGCATGATAGAATAAGGGCCACATCATAATCTCTATACAAAGCCCTATCTGACCAATTGATAAAAACCTAATTGAGTATGACCAGTATGACCATGGCATACGCTATCCTTGTTTCTTTATCCATCAATACCATGATGCATCTAATTGCCACTAAATGGCATGATAGTGTGCTAATTTTATTTTGGGTTAATTAATGAATATATCACGACTTTTTCTGAAATTCCCAAATCTATCACGACTTTTCATTTGTTTCAAATGCAGGCTTCAACTCTCGATTCGTTTCAATTATAGCACACCATCAAACTCAGGTTAAGTTTCTCGTTAAACTGCTGACCTGACAACGATAACGTGTCTTAATAAGTCCAGTCAGCCATTAAATTAATATAAAAAAATTAAATAGCTGACGTGTATTGCATGGACGATGAGATGTTTGGCAGCAGTGCTGGCCGTGGGGCCAAGAAGCAGCGGCTGAGCGTGTACCAGTTGAGGGCGCTGGAGAAGAACTTTGAGGTGGACAACAAGTTGGAGCAGGAGCGGAAAGTGAGGCTGGCGCAGGAGCTCGGACTGCAACCCCAACAGGGTCGTCGGACAGCGACTCGAGCACAGTGCTCAATGACGCCATGCTTAACGACGAGGATAGCCCTCACGGTCTGTCGTCGGCGGCGTCGGCCTCCAACGTCCTGTCGGTGGCTGGCATGGGATCTTCCTTCCCGGACTCGCCGCCGCCGCCGCCACCGCTGTCTCTGTTCAACATGGATAACTCGAGCCTTGTAGTGGCTTCTTCTCCGACGACCAAACCCCGTGTCTCAATTGGTTGTACCGGAACTAATTGAGCGGGCGACGCTGGCGGGTGGATGGGAATTAGGAAGAAGATGAGGATGAGGATGGTATTATTTAAAATGGAAAGGGGTTTTATGGAATTTTTTGTATTAGTAAGTACAGTCAGCATTTTTTTTATTTTAAAAATTTTTCACGCCGTCTGACGTCTTACTAATACACGTCATCTATTTAATTTTTTTATATTAATTTAATGACTGACTGGCTGGACTTACAGGTTAGCAGTTTAACGGGAAACTTAACCCGAGTGTGACAGTGTGCTACAATTGAAACGAATCGAGAGTTGAAGCCTGCATTTGAAACCAATAAAAAGTCGTGATCGATTTGAAAATTTCTGTAGAAGTCCTGATATATTCATTAATTAACCCTTTTATTTAGTACAACATGATTCATTGTTGTGTCCTTTTGTCATGCTATTCTGCCATCTTATATAAGCGAAATAAATTTCTGTGTCATTCATGATTCTCCTGTTGGACTTGTCCCATCTACCATTTCGTCACAGTACCATTCTAGCATGGCATGTTGGTATATTTGTACCATGCCAAGACATGCTAACCATTATGGAGATTCTTGATTATTCATTTAATAATATTTTATCTGATTTAGAAACTGACATATTTTGAAAGGAATTTTGACATCTATCTTGCTAGAAAAATATTCATGTAGCCAATCTAAAAAAATTGGGATCTTTTGTCTTATTTTTGTCATTGTTTCTTCAACGTCCATCTTTAGAAGTTGTAAGATGATATGATTTAGAAGACTAGAGTGATTATGCGGGAATAGCAAGAAGCAAAAGTAAGCTTTAAGGGTGCATTTGTTTTGCAAATTGCACGGTTTGGACAGTACAGTACATGACAATGGCTGCACAAGGCAGCGGTTTGAAATTAGTTGTCTTGCAATTGTTTTGTATTAGAACAACATAGTATAAAGACATTGACTAAAATATCCTTTATGTTGTACATGTTTGGATGGTCATAAAAAAGATATTAGACACTATATAATACATTTTAATACTATTTGATAATATTTTTAATATAATAGTTTTAAAAAATATAATATTATTATATGTTGTTTGAAGGGCAAGATGGTTATTTTGCATGTCGTTGTAATGCACTCAGGGTTCATTGTAGAGCTTCTTCTCGGTACAACTAAAGAGCTAGTTGTGGAGTTGTCTAGTCTAGTACCGTGCTTAAACAAACAGTAACTTAAGATTCTTTATTCATATATAAATTAAATGTTAAAACCATAAGAATGTGATTCATTACTAGAAAGCATATAGCTCACTATCTGCAAAAAAATAAAGAACAATGGCACTTTTAGCACTTCTTCCAATTTCAAAATCCCGTTACATAGTGGCCACTTGATGCAGTTAACAGTATAGGTCTGCGCTTATATTCTTGTTTGCTAAGGTTATTAACAGTTATATACATGTGAACATCTTGAGTTACACATAATTAGGATACAATGTATTTGGTTAAAATTGGATAAAAAGTTACTCAAACTTCTTTCTGGATGCGCATCAGTTAATGCAACTTAGATGCTTATGAGCTTTAGTAAAACTTTCTAAGCAATGATCCAACATACAAATAATTATCTATTGTTTATAGAAAACTCTCATTAGTTTTATGGATTTGATTTCTTTTCCTCTTCTGTTTTTTTTTAAATATTTTGAAATTGCTGATATTCAATCCATATGTAGATATGGATTTTTAGATCAAGTCAGAATCCCCAATTAGGAAAACTCCCTTTCTGAATTTCTCTAAAGTAGTGCCTTGATTGTGCAATCTTCATCATTAAACTTGCTCAAACTATTATTCTAGCTGTTCATGATCCATTCTCAAGCTGCTCTGGGATTAGATTCCAAATTTTATTGCATGCATGCGCTGGTTTGAAGCTTGCCATTTTTTTGAAAAGATGATTGGTTATCTAAATAGGAATTATACCCTTTCTTTTAAGCATTAGAATTAAGTTAAAACCATCCTGTTAGAGTTCCAAGCAAAACTAAGTATCCTTACTAATTATACTGAATTATCTTTATATGGTACATGAATGAGACCTTATATTTCTGCTAGTGATATAATTCTGGGCCAACTGATTTTGTTTTTGACCTGATTATTTCTTCTATGGTGCTCAAGGGGATTGATGTGCATACATCGAATGAAAATAGTCCACCGTGATCTAAAAAGTGCAAATTGCCTTGTTGATAAACATTGGACAGTCAAGATATGTGATTTTGGACTTTCGCGGGTAATGCATGACAGCCCAATGAGCGATAACTCCTCTGCAGGAACACCTGAATGGATGGCTCCTGAACTCATACGGAATGAGCCATTTACCGAGAAATGTGACATTTTTAGCATGGGAGTTATAATGTGGGAACTTTGTACTCTGAATAGGCCATGGGAAGGCTTACCACCAGTTCAAGTGAGCGCTGCTTTGCTTTATATCAAATTTTTTCATCATCATAAGTTAATCAACTTGTGTTCTTGTTTTCCTTTGCTAGGTGGTATATGCAGTTGCTAACGAAGGGAAAAGGCTGGAGATTCCTGAAGGTCCTCTTGGTAGCCTGATATCAGGTATATGTCAACTGTTTGTGATGCCAAACCCAAAAAAGTATTATTATAAAATTAGTCGGTATGTAGTATATTGTCAGAATGGTCGAATGTTGGTGGACCTCCTTTGCATCCAAATATCATCAACTAATGCCTACTTTGCATTTTTCTTGTAGATTGTTGGGCAGAACCGCATGAACGACCGAGTTGCCCAGAAATCCTCACTCGCCTGCTCGACTGTGAATATTCTCTCTGCTGATTCTTATGTCAATTCTGATATGTAAAGCAAATTTACAGTCATTTAGCTCCTCTCAGCTCTAGTTGTAAATTAGATTTTTTCCCCCTTTCCAATTGCAAGCCTCGCCGCAATGGTAAGATTACTTGCTTCATTATGATTTAGGATAGCATATTCAAGCTACTTGCTGTAAGAGTGAGATTTTGAAAGTCTGATGACAACATTTTTTTGGTTGTAAGAGCCACTCATCTTGCTTCCGTATTGTTAATTGAATCTCATTTTAATACAAGCATCTCGATTTTTTGCATGTCTAAAGATAGAAATGACAGTAAATTGTTTGTACTTGTTTCTTTTCTTTTCTTTTTTTCATAAAAAAATATAAAAAGCTGAGGTGCAAAGCATCTAATGATTCTAATTTAGTTGAGTTCAATTTGAATACGTGAAGGCCAACTCGATCACTACATTAGTCTCAGAAGAAGCTGTAGTTGGGACGGTAACTATCATGATGACTGATGCCGAAGTTGTAGCAGAACTCCCCCAAGGGATACCAAGGGCAATCGAGACAATGACAGATCAGACCAATCGAAAAATGAGATTCACGGGGTCATCAATCACATAGCCAGAGGATTCACAAGAGGTGAGATGAGCTCATCTAGAAAAAGGTCTCTCCGAGCCATTGTTAGTTGATGACATGACTCGCCAACAGAGGTCTCACACCAAACCCCCGATAATATCATTCTACGAATCCGACTTTGAGGGATTTGATAAAAATCTATGTTACCCTTTCATTATTTCTGTAATCATTGGCAACTTTATTGTTAGGAAAGTTTTGGTGGATCAGTGGAGTTTGGCCGACATCCTATTCCACTCAAGACTGAAGCCTCACTCTAACCCCACAACGGAGACCTTGTTGGGTTCTCGAGAGAGCGAGTCAACATTCGACACTACGTGTGTAAGGATGACATTTAATTTACAATCAAAAGCTAAGGCGGTCAATGTACAATATCTGGTGATTGACATCTCCAACCTCTATCACATGATTCCAGGGAGACCTTCACTGAACAACTTGGGAACCGTCGCATCAACTCTGCACCTGACGCTTAAATTCCCTATTTCGAAAACAAAGGTAGGAGTGGTCCACACTGACAAAAAAGAATCCTGCATGTGCTACAATGAGTGCTTAAAGCATAAGTCAGCTAAATCGGGGGAGGTTCCAAGGACTTCACCCCAGCAAGTGCACTTGGTGTTCCACACAGAGCAACAATCGAGAATATCTGAGTTGGACCCGAGAGGAGATGTCCAAGAGCGCCCCAGCTCGCCGACGACTTGGAGCCTGTGTAGACCGGAGCATCGCTCGAGCAGATGATGTCGATTGGAGCTTACCTCGCAACCGAGCTTAAGACTCGACTCAACACCCTGCTCAGAAATAATGCCAACTCGTTTGCATGGACTCTTGTCGACATGCCAGAGGTAGACCCGAACCCATCTTCCACAAGCGCGCCATCAGCCCTCGAGTCAAACCCGTGGTCGAGGAGGAAAGAAAGCTTGGAGCCGAGCACCAGCAAGCGTCTCCGGAAGAGACCATAAAACCACTGAAAATAGAGTTCATCAGAGAAATCAGATTCACCACATGACTCTCGGATGTCGTGTTGGTCAGAGAAGCATGTGGCGAATGAGCATAGGCTTCACCAACCTAAATCGAGTCGACCAGAAGGACTCCTACCCTATTGTCGGAATCAAAGGCAGGGAAGACGAAAACTCACAACATGTCGTAGAAAAAGCTAACGACAACTTCCAAGAAAGGGACCCCTCCCTAGAAAAGTACCTATCCTTAGTCCATTAATTGATACAACACTTACCGCGGAAGGAAATCACCTGAGCTAACCTGTCATCCAAGTTCATCCGCATCAAGAAGTCGCAAAACAATAGGTCAGTCATTCAACAAGTCCGTGATCGATAGAGCATCTAGCCGACTGACACCTCGATCGAGGTCCAAACAATCGAGCAGGAAACAGATCACATGATCCTTAGCTGACTAATAGCTTGGCCGAGGCAGCCAACAAAGTCAATCTGACACGACCTAGAAAGAATCTTAACCAAGTTAAAGAACATTAGCCTAAAGTGCTATGAGGCTATAATGCGATAGTACAGTCGCCTACATCAGAAACTCCATTTATGCTTGCCTTCGGAGCCAAAACCATGGTCCCAACATAGACCGCGGAGCCTAGCCACCCAAGGACAACCCTCGATGAGTGAAACAACTTAGAAGCCCCTGAGGACGAACTTGACCGGGCCCTTGAAGACCGAGCCCAGATTGTGGCCCCGCTCTAAATGAGCATGACCCTAGGCGTGGTCCAGCCTTACACTCCTCGCGAGCTCGGCTTGACCCCAAGCGTGGTTCTTGTCCTCAGAGCCCTGGAAGACTTCCTCAACCTCGGCGTTCTCGGATTTCTCCTCGGCCCTAAATGCGGCCTCTGACTCTAAAGGAGATCGGCTTGCTCTAAATGAGCACAACCCAGGCGTGGTCATACCTTATGCTCACCGTGAGCTCGACTTTGTTGGCCTAAGGTTTTCAACCTTGGTCTTAATCTCAGTTTTGATGATAACAAACATGGAACTAATGTATTCATGAAGAAATATTTTCAGGTTCCATATCGTTTTACGTGTGTCATCCCCGATCGAAAAAATTAGAGAAATCGGCAAGGACGCTCGTCGACGCTTGGGATTCTTCAGGAAGTTAGAGTTTAGGTTTAGGGTGTCTAGAATGATCGTGTAATCCTCTTTTATGATGCAAAACCCAAAAATCAAATCGAAACCCGAACCCCAAAACATGATAACCCGAAAAATTAGAAAGTGGCCCTGAAATTCACTAAGACTAGGGAGCTCATTGGAGGGCTATATGACCTAGACATTTTCTTGGCACCGAAAGTCTTGATAATTTTTCCTTAGGTAAAAATTAGTTAACGACATATTTTAAAGGATTTTTTGGAAGCCTTTAACCAATTCATATTTGACACGGGAGATTATAAAATTTTTGGCTTTTGGAAA
The DNA here is from genome assembly GCA_034359265.1 of Canna indica. NCBI lineage: Eukaryota > Viridiplantae > Streptophyta > Magnoliopsida > Zingiberales > Cannaceae > Canna > Canna indica. The sequence goes on from CP136898.1 coordinate 45,783,984, forward strand.
TTACTAAGTTTACACAAGTGGATTTAAGCTTCTACACCAAGGCTACCACCATACACACAAATCTAGCACCCTAGGTTTTCACAACTAGATGTACAATGAGAATAACAACAAAATACATTAATGGAGCAAAAACACAATCAATATAATACTTAGCTCCAACACAAGATCCTAGCTTTCTCTTGGTGCCTTTGATGATGAAACACAAGGTTGAAGGCTCAATCAAGGAGGTAGAAGCTCAAAGCTAAGGTTTGAGAGAAATGGCTCAAGAAAGGTTCCAAATGTTGTTAGAATGGCTCAATGAATAGTTGGGAGCCTTAGGAAGGGAGTTTTGAGTGTATTTATAGAGTTGATAATGGGGTATGGAAGCAAAGGGCCGTTCAAACCTTCTTTAATTTGAAAAAGAGCCATTTGGGGGCATTGTGAGAATTCTAGGCAGTTTTTTAAAAAATTGGCTTGGGGCATTCTAGAAATTCTAGGTAGTTTGGATGTTTCTAGCCTTTCAAGCCTTATTTTTTTAGGTTAACGGTTTCCAAAAATTCCTTAAAAATATGTTTTTAATTTGTTTTTACTTAAGGAGCAATTATTGAGTCTTTTGATGGTAAAAAAATATCTAAATTATGTAGCCCTCCAAGGAGCCAGTCCCCTATACTTAGAAATTTTCAAGACCGTTATTTGATTTGTCTAGTTATTAAGTTTCGGGGATCGGGGTTCGGTTTTTTGGATTGTGAACTCAATGAGGACATCAAACTAAGGCTTAGGAACATTTACAATAAAAGAAATTAAGTCCTAAACTAATTTTGACATGCTTGACTCCGAAGCCTTCGATTCTTGATTTTTTGTGATTTTTTCGATTGGGGACGTCGCATGCAAAATGATATGTAACCTGAAAATATTTCTTGCTCAAACATTAGTTTCATTTTTGTTATAATCAAAATCGAGATTAAGACCAAGGTTGTAAACCTTAGGCTAACAACATGTTTTAATGTTATATAAGAAGACTTAGCCAAAACCAAGCTATTTTTTTGGGTTTCGCCCGATAGGCTGTCGACAGTCGGTCGATCGGCCATTAGTCGGCCATCGACCGACAAAGCTCAAAAATGGCCAGTGAGCTCCTGTCGGTGGCCGATCGCAGTTGGTCGATCGGCCACCGATCGGGCGGCGCCAACGGGCAGAAAAATGCCCATTGGGATGTCTTTTGTGGCATTTTCTCTTCATGGCTTATAATACAAAACCTTGAGAGCCTTCCATGATGATCTTGATCACTCCTACTACTCTTGAAATATCTTTTGATCAATCACAAGCCTCATTGAGTCATTCTCTTGTGAAAACCTAGCTTGAGCAAAAAAGCCTTGATCTTTCCTTCATTCTTCCATTATTTCATCATTAAGGCATCAAGAGGAAGCTAAGAATCTTGTTGTGGAGCTAAGTCCTTTATTGTTTGATTTATTGCTCCATTTAGTGTTGTATTTTGTTATTATTTTTATTGTATTTGAATTTGTGTTAGACCTAGAGTGTAGGTCTTGAATGGTTGGTGGTTGCTTTGGTGTTAAGGCTTTAATCAACCGGTGCAAACATAGTTTGCTAGGATTAGTTGAGTTGTCCTTAGGGTTGAGGTGGGAGAGTGCTCTTGGTAGGAAGGCGGGATACTTCTGGGGTGGAAGTGCCTTCGGTTTGAGAGCGAAAACTCTCCAGTGAAAACGTCCTCATTGTAAGGAAACTAATTAATATAGTAAAGATAGTTTGAAAATCCTAAGCAAGGTGCTTAGGTAGTGGAGTAGGCATTGGGGCCGAACCACTATAAATCATTGTGTTTGCATTGCTCTATTATTTGTGCTTGCTTATATTGCTTACCATTTGCTTCCTCACACAATTAACTCATATTGTGTTTTGCCTAAGTAGTTTAAGAAATTGATTAAAACCGATAAACCAAATTTAGGCTTAAGTTTAGCGAACACACTATTCACTCCCCCCTCTAGTGTAGGCCATTTCACCAACATTTGGTATCAGAGCAGGTCGTAGATTGAGATTTCACCATCTCCTCTACATCTTTCCCCGATCCGAAAAATGACACTAGAGAATTTAGCGTCTAGACCTCCTAGGTTCGATGACTCGAACTTTAGTCTTTGGAAATATAGGATGTACACATATTTAAAGACTAAAGGTTTTGGTGTCCTTAACATGTTAAAATTAGAATTCATTGAACCTAAGGTTGACATGCATGCATGGAGTGAACTTGACAAGAAAATGTTTAAGTTTAATGGAGATGCCATGAATTGTATACTTTGCACATTACCAAATGACATCCTAGAAAAAGTCATGCATGTTGGGTGAAATGACTACACTAGAGGGGGGGGGGGGGTGAATAGTTTGTTTACTAAACAATTAGTCTAAATCCGATTTTAATCATTTTCTTAAGCTACTCATGCAATTTTCGATTGAATGATTAAATGCGGGGAAGCGATAAATAATAAAGCAATTAATACAACCAATAAATCAAGGCAAACACAATGATTTATAGTGGTTCGGCCCCAATGCCTACTCCACTACCTAAGCACCCCGCTTAGGATTTCCAAACTAGCTTTACTAGATTATCTTGTTTCCTTTACAACGAGGACGTTTTCATCGGAGAGTCTCCGCTCTCACACCGAAGGCACTTCCACACCTGGAAGTCTCCGCCTTCCTACCGAGAGCACTGTCCCACCTCAATCCTAAGGACAACAAGAACTAATCCTAGTAAACTAAGTTTACAATGGTGGGTTTAAGCCTTAACACCAAGGCAACCACCAACTCAATCAAACTTAGCAATCTAGGTTTACACACTTGATGTTCAATCAAAATAAACAACAAAATACAATAATAATTGGAGCAATAAATCAATCAAACTATACTTAGCTCCAAAAGACACTCCCTAGTCATCTTGATGCCTTGAGATGATGGATCGATAAATCTTGAAGGCTAAATCAAGGTGTTATCCTGGAAACTAGGGATTGCAGAGGGATGGCTCAAGAAATGCTTTAGAATGATCAAGAATTAGCTCAATGGAAGCTTGGATCAATTATTAAGTGGTTTTAAGGAAGGATGGAGAGGAGTATTTATAACCCCTCAATGAAACGACAGCTCAACGAGCGGAAAACTAGCCGTTTCCATCGTTCGGTCGCTTGTCGGTCGATCGTCGGTCGACTGACCGATCGACCGCCCGCGACCGCTAGCCTTTCTGTGCTTGTTAAGTTATTTTTTGAAGTTAATAACTTTAAAATATAAATGTTATATAAGAATCACCCCCCATTTGGATTCAATAAAAATATCTAAAAAGTCAAAATCCTTAAGAATCAAAATCTAGTTTTTGGGGTTTAGTACAAATTTCCGAAAACGGAAATTTCTTAATCTCCTGGGTCAAATATGGGTATGCTAAAGGCTTCCAAAAAATCCTTAAAAAAACCTCGTTATCTAGTTTTGACCCAAGGAACATTCAGCATGATTTTTGGGTTTTCATATTTTGGGATTCGAGGATGGTTTTTGGGTTCTTATGCATCATCATGAGGATATTATAATATAAAACTAGACACCCTAAACCTATATTCTATCTTCTCGACGAATCCGAGCGCGTCGACCAACGTCCTTTCGATTTCTCAATTTCTTCGATATTTTCGATCGAGGACATCGTGCGCTAACCGATATGGAACCTAAAAGTATTTCTCAATTAAATAATTAGTTCCATGATTGTTATCATCAAAACCGAGATTAAGACCAAGGTTGAAAACCTTAAGCCAAAAATCTCTCCATTTTTGATGATGACAAACATCCTTAAGGAAGTGTATATATTAAAGCACAAAGGATATCAACTAAGGGATTTCTCCCCCTATCATCATGCATAACTATCGAAATAAACTCCCCCTATCTATATGCATGGTTTTCCAGGTTGAGGCTAGAAAAGCCAAAGTCAATTAAAATCAAGGTTGAGGCTAGAAAACATTTTTCATGAAAGCCAAAGTCAACCAAGTCAAGGGATGAAAACATTATATCAATTTTTAGATTAATCAATACATGATATCAAGGAATGATAGATAGAATCCAAAACTAAGAATCATGTATGGATATTTTCGTAAATATCATATCTTTTTCATGAAATTTTTAGATTTCATTCAAACTTTCAAATACCAAGATATGGTCATTTAAAGCATGTATATCAAGTTTGAGGTGAAACTAATGTCATTAGATCAAAATGTGAACTTAGTACGATTTCATTCAAAGTAGGCATGAAAGCATGAAAACGACTAAGTATCAAATTTTGCTATCTACTTATATTTTCTCTAACTTAGCACTTGGACATCTAACATGAGTGAATCTAAGTATATGAGTCAAGTTTGGGCTTAAAAAGAGGTTTCTAATTCACTTTGTTGACTTAAGTCAAAGGGATACTTAAGTATACATAAAACAAATTCTTAAATCCCTATCAAATCATATTTCTTGATGAACATTTTTGAAACTTTAACCATAGAAATTAGATTTTCAAAGGAATTTATAGGTTCAAGAATCAGTCAAAAATCAATTTCCTATAAATTCATAAAATTCCTGAAAGTACAGGGGCATTTTCATAAATTTAAGATATTTTTTTCAAAAGTTGTCAATTTTGATTTAAACTTTCCAGACATCGCTGAATGACCATTTAAGATGCGTGTGTCATGTTTGAGCTCAAAATGAATTTTTTATGTTCATTATTCACCCTATGTTGATTTCAATGAAAAAATTGATATTTCTAGTTTTCATTCAAGGTATCAAAATCATTCCTAGAGATGATTTTACTCAAGCAATGATGTGAATGATATTTGACATTGAATCAAAATATATAATATACATGAGTTTTCATTTGAAGTTTTTGATGAGAAATCAAAGTATCAGAAAAGTGAGTATTTCAAGTAAGTGATACTTTGAGTTTTCGAAATTCAACTTCAAAATTTCATTATAAATCAGATACTTGATGAAAATTTTTGAAATTTTTACACAACATACTAGATTTTTCAATGAAAGTGAAGCTTCAAGAATCATCTCAAAATTAGTTTTCTATATTTTTCTAAAATTCATTGAGTAAACTAGTTTAAAAACTGAAATTTCAATGGCATTTTCACAATTTTCAGTAATTTTTCAAAACATGTTTAATTTTCATTCAAGCTTTTATGACACCATAAAATGATCATTTAAAGAGTGTATGTCAACTTTGAAATAAAAATTATGTTCTTAAGTCAAGATATCAACCTAGCATGGTTTCATTCAAAACCAAGCTAGTTATCATGAAACTTGCTAAGTTTCAATCTTATCATTTACTCATGATTTTTCAAACTTAAACCTATGGACACCTAGCATGAGTAAATCTAAACATGTTCCTCAAATATGGATTAAAAATGAGACATCTAAGTCAATTTGTTGACTTGGGTTAACTTTGTTCAAAAGAGGTTATCATGAAATGACGTCTATGTCATTTTATCCATATCTATATAAATTTTTCATTCTAAGTGCATGGAAACATGTCATACCTATTCCTAAACATGTTTATGAAGTTTGGACTTAAAATGAAGTGTCCAAGTCGATTTGTTGACTTGGGTCAAACTTTTCAATTTTAAGTCTCCTAAAGTGATCTAGTTATCACATTGTTCATCTCTACACATGAATTTTCAAGTTTAAACTCCTAGAATCATGTGATATGTGTATCTAAACATGTTTACCAACTACTAACTCATAATGAGGTCTCTAATATGAATTTTAACCTAGAGCAAGTTTTATTCAATCAAGATATCATGAAATTGTATAAGTTATCAAAATTTTACATACTCATGAAATTTCATAGATTTGACACGCAACATCAGTCATGAGTATAGAGACATCATTAAACATGAATATTCAATTATTATACAAAGATTTTTGCAAAATTAAACTCATACCTTATTCTTAGAAATTTTGCTAAACTTGTCTTTTTTTACTTTTCAATTTTCTTCATGATAGCATAGCCTTCCATTAACATTTTCAACTTGCAAGTAGACTTATTAGTAGATAATGAAATTAAGACTACTAGCAAGCTAACCAAACCAAATAGCAAAGAGAGATTCAAATATCATTTTCAAAATGCATCTTTGCTAGATAGTTTGAAATTCGCTTTAAATGAAATCAAGTGATACCAAAATGAATTTTAAGAGATCGCAAAAATAATAAATATGAAAACATGATCTCCAACCCTTTCTATTGGTTGAAAACCGAAAGGCCATAATGAGCCTACGATTTAGAACCGCAAGGTCGCTTAGGCCCATTACAGGTCACATAGGTCTCTGAAGAGATTGGAAATCAAAAAATCAAAAATCAAAAATCAAAACCATTTTTAAAACTTATCAAGAGCGGAGAAAACAACTCAAATTAAGCATGTATCACAACTTCAACTTAAATAAAACAAACATGTATAGGAGATGATACGAAGGTGTTTGATGCCAACAATTTCATTACCCAAGGCATCATGATGACTTGAAGTTGCAACTTTGAAATGGTACAATCTTTGAATCCCCAAGCAACTTCAATCAACCAACTTCATCTCACCCTTCTGTGGTAGCTCCCCCTACAATAGAGAATGAAATTTTTGGTACCCAAATGGCTTTGGGTCCTTGGGGGTTAATGGGCTTAGGTACCCAAAGTGTCTTAACAACACTAGGGTTTACTTTAAAAGTACAATCATAAATTGTATGCCTATACATGCCACAACAAAAGCAATGACCATGAAATTTTTTCTTTTTACCACTCTTATGATCATGAGGTCTAATGTTGGAATGCTTGGCATGAGAAACATGATGAGCATTAGCATTCTTAGATGGAACATTTTTCTTCCTAGGATTTCTAAAAGATGAAGCATGTGATAAATTATTAGTTTTCTTACTCAAGAAAATGACCTCATTTTTGAAGTCATTAATGGATTTGTGTAAAACTTGTATTTGAGATTTCAACAAGCAATTTTCATTTCTCAAAATGTCATGCTCAAATTTGAAATCACTTGTACAATCCTTACCATTGAGATTCACATTATTTTTGTGTTTTCATTTTCATCTCTAATTTTTGAAATCTTAATTAACAACTCACCATTCTCAATTTCTAATTCTTCATTTCTATGTTTCAAGTCCTTAATTTCAAGTTTTAAAGCATCATGGCAAGAATAAAAAAAGCTAGTATTCAATTTTTCATTTTCTAATTCATGCACATGAGAACTAAGTCTTAAATTTTCTTTCTTTAATTTCTTATTTTCCTTATTCTTTTTCATGAGCAATTCATACATTTTTTTACATTCTTCTAGTAGTTCTTCATAAGACATTGTTGGGTGAAATGACACACTAGAGGGGGGGTGAATAGTGTGTTATCTAAACTTGTCACATAATTCCGATTTTAATCATTTCTTGATTAGTTAGGCTAAGCACAATGTTAATCTCAAGCGGAAGCAATAAATATGAAGCAATTAACACAAGACAATATATCAATGCAAACACAGGTATTTATAGTGGTTCGGCCCCAATGCCTACTCCACTACCTAAGCACCCCACTTAGGATTTCCAAACTAAGTTTTACTATATTGATGATGTTTCCCTTACACAGAGGACTTTGACTCGAAGAGTCTCACTCTCAACCTAAGGCACTTCCACACCCGGAAGTTTCTGCCTTCTTACCGAGAGCACTCTTCCATCTCAACGTAAGGGACAACTCAACTAATCCTAGTAAACTATGTTTACACAAGTGGCTTTACACCTTCTACACCAAGGATACCTCTTACACACAAGACTCAAGGTCTTCTTATAAGCTTGAATACAATGAAAGAAATCACAAAAATATACAAGTAATGGAGCAAATAAATACTACAACAAATACTTAGCTCTAAACACGAGTCATAGTTCCTCTTGATGCCTTGAGATGATGAATCGATAAATCTTGAAGGCTAAATCAAGGTGTGTATCTTGGAAACTAGGGTTATCAAAAGGATGGCGCAAGAAAGGCTTTAGAATGATCAATAATGGCTCAATGAAGTTTTTAGAGTGATCAAAAATTTCATAAGGAAGGCTTAGGATTGGGTATTTATAGAGCCAAGAAGAAATGGAATGAAACGAGCGGCTCAACGGGCAAAAAACTAGCCGTTTCCGCCATTCGGTCGCATGCCGAGCGACCGCTGGCTCAATCTCTCTGTGCGGTCGATCGATGGGTCGACCACCAGACGCGATTCTTCTTCTCTACAATCCGGTCGATTGATCGGTCGACCGACGTAGCCTTTCGCGATTTCTTCACCAACTTCGATCGACTAACAGGTCGACCGAATGGCTGTTGCCATTTTTTGGCATCAGTCGGTCGACCGCCCGGTCGATCGAAGTGGCCTTCTGCCGCTTTTTAACGCCATTCGGTCGACCGACCGGTTGACCGAAACTAGGCTGAGCAGTTTGGTTTGCTTTGTTTCTCTGCTCGTTTGGGTTCCATTTTCACTAAGCCTACTTATATAACATTTATTAACTTAAAGTTAATAACTTTAAAACATAAATATTATATAAGGATTACCCCCCATTTGGATTTAATAAAAATATCTAAAAAATCAAAATCCTTAAGAATCAAAATCTAGTTTTTGGGGTCTAGTACAAATTTTCAGAAAACATAACTTTTCTAATTTTTCGGATCAAATAAGGTTAGGCTAAAGGCTTTCAAAAATTCCTAAAAAATACTTCGTTATCTAATTTTCACCCAAGGAACAATTACCGCCATTTTTTATGTCAAGAAACTATCTAGGTCATATAGCCCTCCAAGGAGCTCCCTAGGCTTAGTGAATTCAGGGCGGTTTTCGGATTTTCATGTTTTAGGATTCGAGATTAGTTTTAGGGTTCTTTGCATCATAAAGAGGATTTACAACATATCTAGACACCCTAAACCTAAACTCTAACTTCTTGAAGAGTTCGAGCGCGTCGACCAACGTCCTTCCGATTCCTCTGATTTTTCCGATCGCGGACGTCGTGCGCTAGCCGATATGGAACCTGAAAGATTTCTCAATAAAACATTAGTTCCATGTTTGTTATCATCAAAATCGAGATTAAGACCAAGGTTGAAAACCTTAAGCCAACAAAAATATCAAGAGATTTTGAGCTACTAGAATCATTATCATTAACATTTTGAACATGACTAGAAGATGGAGAATATACCTCATCTCGAAGACCCATGAGGCAAAAGTTTGATGTAGCTTCATCATCATGTCTAGAAGTGGCTTCACTTGATTTGGATGTGGATGATGAAGCACAATTCTTCTTTTTGGATTTCTTCTTCAAGAGTGGACAATTCTTCTTCTTGTGTCCCTTCTCTTGGCAAAGGAAGCATCTAAGTTTTCTTTTCCAATTTTGTGTTCCTTTAACTAGATGAGATTTAGGCATCAAAAACTTCATTAGGACTAGAGGTATGACAATTGTCATCACTTCCTTCATTGAATGTAATAAGCTCCTCGGTTTTTGCATAATCCTAAAGCATGTTTAAATAAGCCCAAATATCGAATGCGGATGAACAATGCATAACTTTTTCAAGTATGTCATTTGAGAATGAGTAATATAGAAAGTGCGTTGTTTTAGCATTCAAATCAAACAATCTAATTTGATCTTGAGTCCAATCATTAATGTCAATGGTGGGCTCAACATATTCATTCTTTAGCATCCACAATAGATCTAAACTTTGTGTTTTAAGAAAAGTATACATCCTACTCTTCCAAAAACCAAAAATTTTCTCATCAAACCTAGGTGGTGCAAATGCTAAACTCTCTAGTGCCATTTTCCGGATCGAGAGACGATGTAGAGGAGATGGTGAAATCTCAATCTACGACCCGCTCTGATACCAATTGTTGGTTGAAATGGCTACACTAGAGGGGGAGAGGGGGGGGGGTGAATAGTGTGTTTACTAAAAAATTAGCCTAAATCCGATTTTAATCGTTTTCTTAAGCTACTTATGCAATTTACGATTGAATGATTAAATGCGGAAGCGATAAATAATAAATCAATTAATACAACCAATAAATCAAGGCAAACACAATGATTTATAGTGGTTCGGCCCCAATGCCTACTCCACTACCTAAGCACCCCGTTTAGGATTTCCAAACCAGCTTTACTAGATTATCTTGTTTCCTTTACAACGAGGACATTTTCATCGGAGAGTCTCCGCTCTCACACCGAAGGCACTTCCACACTCGGAAGTCTCCACCTTCCTACCGAGAGCACTCTCCCACCTCAATCCTAAGGACAACAAGAACTAATCCTAGTAAACTAAGTTTACAATGGTGGGTTTAAGCCTTAACACCAAGGCAACCACCAACTCAATCAAACCTAGCAATCTAGGTTTACACACTTGATGTACAATCAAAATAAACAATAAAATACAATAACAATTGGAGCAATAAATCAATCAAACTATACTTAGCTCTAAAATACACTCCCTAGTCATCTTGATGCCTTGAGATGATGAATCGATAAATCTTGAAGGCTAAATCAAGGTGTTATCCTAGAAACTAGGGATTGTAGAGGGATGACTCAAGAAGTGCTTTAGAATGATCAAGAATTGGCTCAATGGAAGCTTGGATCAATTGTTAAGTGGTTTTAAGGAAGGATGGAGAGGAGTATTTATAACCCCTCAATGAAATGGCAGCTCAATGGGCGGAAAACTAGCCGTTTCCGCCGTTCGGTCGCTTGCCGGTTGATCGTTGATCGATCGACCGATCGACCGCCCGCGACCGCTAGCCTTTCTGTGCTTGTTAAGTTATTTTTTAAAGTTCATAACTTTAAAATATAAATGTTATATAATAATTACCCCCCATTTGGATTCAATAAAAATATCTAAAAAATCGAAATCCTTAAGAATCAAAATCTAGTTTTTGGGGTCTAGTACAAATTTTTCGAAAACAAAAATTTTCTAATCTCTTGGGTCAAATATGGGTATGCTAAAGGCTTCCAAAAAATCCTTAAAAATACCTCGTTATCTAGTTTTGACCCAAGGAACAATTACCGCCATTTTTTATGTCAAGTAAATATTTAGGACATATAGCTCTCCAAGGAGCTTGCTAGGTTATTTCATGATGGTTTCCGGGTTTTCATGTTTTGGGATTCGGGGATGGTTTTTGGGTTCTTATGCATCATCATGAGGATATTACAATATAAAATAGACACCCTAAACCTATACTATATCTTCTCGATGAATCCGAGCGCGTCGACCAACGTCCTTCCAATTTCCCGATTTCTTCAATATTTTTGATCGAGGACATCGTGCGCTAACCGATATGGAACCTGAAAGTATTTCTCAATTAAATTATTACTTCCATGTTTGTTATCATCAAAACCGAGATTAAGACCAAGGTTGAAAACCTTAAGCCAATAATGCATTGCTCTTCGACTTTTGATTTATGGGCCACTTTAAACGTTTTATTTGATCATGCCAAAACCGAAGAGATTGACACTTTTAATGAAGGTAGTGATGACAGTGGTCATTTACGTACCCATAATCTTGATTTTGATGCACATAGCTCTTCAAGTCAAAGGAGCAACTCCAAGAGCTGAACAAGAAAGGTTATTTGTCATGCGTGTAAAGAAAAGGGGCATGTGAAGAAAAATTGCCCTAGCATGAAGAACAAAGCAAGGAAGAGGTCAAGTGCTTCCACCTCCACCTCTCATTCATTTGAAGCACCATCTAGTCATGACTATGAAGCCACTTCCAAAGTTAGCCTCATGGATGTAAATAATGAGGTACATTCTCATTTATCTAGTCATGATAATGATAATGATAGTATTAACTCATCTAGTTCTCATGATATGCCTTATGATGAATTATTAGATGAGTGTAGGAAAATGTATGTCTTGCTTGTTAAAAAGGATAAGGAGAATAAAATGTTGAAGAAAAAAAATACAAGGCCTAATTCTCATTTGCATGAATTTAAACTAGAAAATGAAAAGTTGAAGTCTAGGTTATTTGATTCATGCCATGATAATTTAGAACTTGAGTTTAAATCTTTGAAACTTGAAAATGATAAATCCAAATGAAATATAGAGATAATGATTTTAAAAATGATTTCAAATTTGAGAATGAGACTTGGAAAAATGAGAATTGTATGAAGAAATCTCAAATGCAAGCCTTACACAAATCCATTAATGTGTTGAAAAATGATGTTGTTTTCTTGAGTAGAAAAGCAAATAATTTATCTAATATTTCATCTTTTAGAAATCCTAGAAAGAAAGATCTCTCTTCTAAGAATGCTCATACACATCATCCTCCTCATGTCAAGCATTCTAACTTTAGACCTCATGTTCACAAAAATGATAAAAAGAAAGAATTTCAAGGTCAGTGTTTTTGTTGTGACATATATGGGCATGAAATTTATGATTGTGCTTTCAAAATGGTTTGGGTACCTAAGCTCATTGCCTCCCTAAGGACCCAAAGCCATTTGGGTACCCAAAACATCATGTTCTCTTGTAGGGGGAGCTACCACACAAGGGTAAAGAGAAATGAAATATTGAAGTTGACCTTGGATTCAAACGAAAAATCTCCAAGAGATTGCAACTTCAAGTCATCGTGATGCCTAAGGTATGAAAAATGACATCTTAAGCAGTCGAGTATCATCTCCTTACCTTGCTTTGTTTCATTCAAGTTGGAGTATATGATACTTGTTTAATTCGAGTTGATTTTATCCTCTCTTAATATGGTTTCATAAAACGATTTTTGTTTTTGATTTCCCGGTCTCCTCGGAGACCTTCGTAGCCTATAACGGGCTCATGCGACCTTACGATTCTAAATCGTAGGCTCATTGTGGCCTTTTGGTTTTCAACCAATAGGAAGGGTTGGAGATCAAGTTTTCATCTTCATTACACTTATGATCGCTTAAAATTTGTTTTGATAATTACTTGATTTTATTTAAAACAGATTTCAAACTACTTAGCAAAGTAGGTATTTGAAAGTGATACTTGAATTTTCCTCTTTGCTATCTAGTCTAGTTATCTTGCTTGTAGCCATAAGTTCATTATGATACTAGTGACGCTTGCTTGCAAGATAAACTTCATCTTAATAGAAGGCTAAAGAAAATTGGGAAAGAAAGTGAAAATTTTGGAATGTTTTAAGAAATGAGGTATGGTTTTCAATTTGACAAAATTCTTGCATAACACCTCAACTTTCTTGATAAAATGATTTCTCTATGCTCATGAATGATTTTGCATGATAATTGATTGAAATCTCATGAGTAAATAAAATTTTGATACTTAGTCAATTTTATGTCATCTAGATTGAACGAAATATGCTCTAAGTAGAAATTCATCTTAGAGACTTGATTTTGGGTTAAAACTTGATGACCATGTTTGTGTTTACTCATGATTTGCCTCCATGTATTTAAAATTGAAAAATCATATGTAAGATTTACTCACCTTAGGAGACTCAAAATTGAAAAAGTTTGACCTAAGTCAATAATTTGACTTAGAAATCTCATTTTGAGTCCAAACTTCACAAACATGTTTAGATTTACTCATCTTAGGTGTTCATGTGTCTAAACTTGAATAACCATGACTAAATGTCTATTTTGAATGAAATCATGCTAAGTTGAAATTTTGACTAAATGACAATATTTTTATCTCAAACTTTATATACATGCTTTAAATGATTATATCTCGATATCTGAAAAGTTTGAATAAAAACTAAAAACTTTTGAAAAATAGCTAATATTTATGAAAATACCACTAAATTTCATTTTTTTTAGAAAACTGCAAAAAACTAATTTTTGAATGATTCTTGAAACTGCATGTTCACTAAAAAATCTAATTTATTGTATAAAATTTTCAAATTTTTTTAGCAAGAATATGATTTAATATGGATTTTTGAAATTGGATTTCCAAACTTTAAAGTATCGTTCTTCCCAAATATTCAATTTTCTGATACTTTGATTTTTGGTGCAATCTTCGAATGAGACTTCAAGTATGACATTTTGAATTCATCTTTGGTATCGTCATCATTAAAAGTCAAGCAAAATCACTTCTAAAATGATTTTTGATTGTTTTGACCGATACTTGAAAATATCCATACTTGAGCTTATACATGATTTCTAGACTTTAAATTTATTTATCATCTAATGCTATCATGTATGACTTAGTCTCTTATTCGATGTTTTGTTTTCGTCCCTTGGGTTGGTTGACTTCGTTTTCATGAAAACTAGTTTTCAAGTCCCAACTTTGTCCATGATTGACTTTTCTTGTCATTTTTGATTGATGTCATATGGGGAGAAGAATATAGGTAAAGGGGAAGAAAATATAGGAAAACAATGCATATAGATAGGGGGAGTTCCATTATGTAGATATACATGATGATAGGGGGAGAAATCCCATGTTTGAAATCCCATGTTAGATGGTGAATTATTTCATGTTCGTTGTGTTTGTCATGTTCTTAATTTATGTGTACAAGATTATTTAAAACTAGTAAATATACGTGTAGAAAAAATAAGAGATGTTATTAGATATATGCGTTCTTCAAAAGCAAGAACACAAGAATTTAAAAAATTATGTCAATCTTTTAATAAACCATTTAAAAAATTTAATGGTGATGTTGTTTCTAGATGGAATTCAACATATCATATGCTTATGTCTACTACAAGATATCAAGAGATCCTTACAATGTTTTACAATGAAAATATGCCTGGTGATCCAATTAATGATAATGATTGGTTAGTTGCTGGACATATTATTCAAATTTTAGAGCTTTTTAATAAAGCTACCGAACAACTTTTCGGTGTTTATTATCCTACATGTAATTTAACTCTTTCACATATAGTTCGTATTAGTGAAGTATTTTCTTCATATAGACATCATCCTTTATTTGCACAAATTATTTCTTTAATGGAATCTAAATTTAAAAAGTATTGGTCAGATATACCTACTTTATTTTCTTTAGCAATATGTTTAGATCCTAGAATGAAAATTGATGGTTTAAATATGTTGTTAGATGATTATTATAAGAATATGGAATTAGATAATGTTGAAGAATTTTTTTTTTAAAATTTGAATTTATTGAATTCTATGTTTGTATTTTACGCTTCAAAATTTGGTGATACAATTACAAATAAGACAACATCTTCTTTTTCTAGATTAAGAGATGATAGTGGAAATAATATTAATTCTCAACTTGGTCGTAGGATAAAAAAAACTAAATCTACTAATTTTAATGAATTACTTTTTTTTTCTAGATTATAATCATTCTGATGAAATAGATGATAATCAGATTTTAGCATGGTGGAAAAAATAAGAAAATGCGTATCCTATTGTTTCCATCATGGCACGTGATATACTAACTGTTCCTGTGTCTATAGTAGCTTCCAAGTCTTATTTTTGTGCAGGAAATAGAATTCTCGACGAAAGAAGGAGCCGAATGAGTGTAGAAACGGTTGAAATATGCATTTGCTTAAAAGACTGGTTGGATGCTGAAGATAGATGATAAGATATGGGAGGACACGACACTTCATCATTGGGAGAGGGGGAAGCTCAAACAAGCGAAGCTGGTGTTGTTGGTCCAAGTACAAGTTAAATCACCGGGACTACGGGTGATTAAAAATGTAAAAAGAACTACGTAGACCTGATCCTTCTATATTTAATCATTGGGGAGTACAAGTTTAGCTATAGAAGGTACGTAGGCAACCTTTTACGGTGCGATCTATTATAATATTAAAAAAATTATTTTATCATTGGATGAATATTTTTGTATTAAAGATAAATAAAAATTTAATTATAATTTAATTTTAAAAAAATCTTTTTATTAATTTGTACTGCGTTACAATGTTATATATAAAAAATGTGTTAAAAAATATAAAATAAAGCTTAGTATAATGGTTAAGCTATCTTAAATAAAATTAGAGGTCCAAGTTTAAAACTCACTCGTAACCATTAATTTTTAAAATTAAATTTTAAACCTTTAAAAATTTAAAAACTATATTTTTGGGCCGGCTCGAGCCCGACTGGGCGGGCTTGGGCCAGTGCTGGGCTTGCCCGCTGCAGTTTCGGGTTGTGCCAGGCACTGCTTCGGGCCTGCTCGGGACTGGGCCGGCCTAGATACGGCCCATTGCCATCTCTACCGCCAGCTGAAAGTTCATGAAAAGAACTATCCGACGCACGACGTAGAGCTTGCAATGGTGGTTTTTGCACTATAGCTCTGGCGGCACTATTTGTATGGGGAGACTTGCGAGATCTATACGGATCACAAGAGCCTCCAGTACTTGCTTACCCAAAAGGAGCTGAACCTCAAACAGAGGAGGTGGTTGGAGCTCCTAAATGATTATGACTGCACCATTATGTATCCTCCGGGGAAAGCCAATGTGGTTGCAGATGCTCTAAGCAAAAAATCCATGGGCAATTTGGCTCATTTAGAAATCAAGCGGAGGCCTCTAGCTCGAGAGTTGGCGCTGTGCCTAGATGGGGGTACAACCTTAATAGTGTCAGCTTCAAGTGCCTTGGTGGCACACCTGCGGGTTCAATCCTTTTGTGCGCTGACCAAGGACTTAGTGCAAAGAGGCGATGCAAAGAACAGATTCAGGTTGGACTTAGAGGGTGTGCTGAGGTTCAAAGACCAAATCGTGGTGCCGGATATGGCAGAGGTGCGTAGGCAAGTCCTGGAGCTGGGTCATCGTTCAACTTATATGATGCATCCGGGGGCCACCAAAATGTACCGAGATTTAAGGCAGCATTACTGGTGGAAGGGTATGAAGACGACCTTTTCAGCAGAACAGTATGCCAGACTATTCCTGGACAGGATTGTAGCATACCATGATACCCCTGTGATGATCATATCCGATCGCGGTACCCAGTTCACAACCCAATTTTGGCAGTCCTTCCAGGAAGCCTTGGGTACCCAGGTGTGCTTCAGCACAGCTTTCCATCCGCAGACTGACAGACAGTCAGAGAGAACCATCCAAACCTTGGAGGATATGCTGAGGGCATGCGTCCTGGATATGGCCGACGGCTAGGAGAAACACCTACCACTGATAGAGTTCGCCTACAACAATAGCTATCACTGTAGCATTGGCATGGCTCCTTTCAAGGCCTTGTATGGGCGGCGGTGTAGGTCCCCTGTGGGCTGGTTTGAGGCCAGAGAATCACTCATGGTGGATCCTGATCTGGTGGAGGAAGCGGTAGAGAAGGTGAAAATAATAAAGGAAAGATTGATGGTGGCCCAGAGTCGACAGAAAATGTATGCCGATAAGAAGGCCAGAGAATTGGAATTCGTCGAGGGCAACTTAGTGTTCCTAAAGGTTTCCCTTATGAAAGGGGTGGTCCGGTTTGGGAAAAAGAGAAAGTTGAGCCCTAGGTTCAGTGGGCCTTTCCCTATTCTCAAGCGGAGGGGCTTGTGAGCTGGCTTTGCCTCCTAGCCTGAGTAGAGTGCACCCGGTTTTCCATGTATCCATGCTTCGGAGATATGTAAAAGATGATTCGCATGTGATCGAACCTTCTTCAATTGAGGTGGATTCGACTGTCTTATTCAAGGAAAGGCCGGTAGAGATCCTTGACCGCCAAGTTAGGAAGCTAAGGTCCAAAGAAACTCCCCTGGTGAAAGTTAGATGGGAGCACCACTCCGGGCAAGAGGCCACTTGGGAGGTAGAGCAAGACATGAGAGAGAACTACCCTTCCTTGTTTGAAGAGCCGGTAAGTCATTGTCATCCAATTAAATTCGAGGACGAATTTCCCTTAAGGGGGGAAGGTTGTAAGACCCGAAAAATTTCCTAATATAAAAATCTATTTGGTGCAGTGTGCCGGACCCGGGGTTAGTTGAGTCGAGCCTCGGAATCGTCTCGAGTACAAGGTATGACTCGACTATTGAAGTATGAAGTTTAAATTTGGTTAAATGACCCTTTCCTTTTATGCGTTGATACTTTAATTGAGTTAAGATCGACTCATGTTGTGGATAGAGTCGGAACCCAAGTCGGACTCGGACTAAGTCGAGTCAAGGCTAAGTCGTATAAGGGGGCAATTAAGTCATTTTAGATGAGGGAATAAAATCCCTCATCATTGAGCCATGCGGCTCATCTAGGAGCTGCACAAAGCCTGAGCAAGGGAGAAGGGGAAAAGAGGGAGGATAGATCTTGGTCAACGCCGGAGATCGTGCCGTCATCGGAAGATTTGAGATCGTTAGCGTTCGATTCTTCTTCTTCCTCAAGCAAAGGTGAGTGGTTGGTTTCCATGAATGATTGGGGGAGGCATGTGGCCGAACCCCCTAGTACTGCTAGGTGGAGATTTTGTCGCAAGTTTTCATCGATCTTTGGTACTTGGATCGTCCTATCGCTGTTTTGTGTGTTATTGCATCGGATCTACTTTGTGTATTTCTCGGATTTTGAAGTTATAGGGGCTGCCGAGTAGAGGGAAAAGGTGTAAGGTCATGCCGAAAATTTCCCCAATTTCCTCGACGAGTATAAACCCCTTTTTCTTCAACCAATCTTGAATTTATACCATGTCAATGTGTAGTTTATTAACTGTAAATTGAGATTGAAACTTTCCTCTAGGCCATGTAGGTTCGGCCAACCAAATGGACAGCCCATGTCCATGGTTCGGCCGAGCAAAGAGGAGGTGCATAATGATCAAGGTCTTAGTTAGGCTAGATTGGAATTAAAACACTAGGATTGGGGTTGGTTCTTCTTCCTCGTTCTTATCCATGAGTACTCGGCTGAGCAAGGTAAGCCTTGTTCAAGTCTCGGCCGAGCTTGAGGGAAGGAAATGTGACATCTAGAACCTAAACCTTCTGATTGGGAATACTCGAAACAATAGAAAAGGAAAAGTTGCCTAGATTGACAATTAGAAACATGATGACATTAGGTAAGACTCTAGCTAAGGAAGGCTACTACATTGGTGCAAGTAATTAGTAGATAGTAACCATCTTAGATCTTCCCTCTTTAATTTCTGAAATTTGTGATATTATTACCATGTTAGATAATTTAATTCCTTGCTGAGTTTATGGTCTAATGCAGAATTTAAATTCTTTACTATTGAATCATGTTGCTATACATAGTATGAGACATGAAGTAATTCATTTATAGCTTATATGCTGTCCCGTTTTGTTATTGGGTACATTTTCAAGTTTATGACATGTATTTCACATTAACAAGGATAGTATATGACGCTAGATGATTAACATGGAAAAATCTGAGGTGTGTGCAATTTATGAAAACTCAAAGGTAGACTAGTTAAGTTTTACACCTAAGAAATAATTAGCGAGCAATAGTGCACGCATGTTTTGACCCGGAAATAAAGGGCTGAACATGGGCGAACGCCCGGGATTGTAAACAAGGAAACTCTAGGACACTTGCTTGTGTGATGTGTTTTGTGATGGTCTGTCGAGATGCATGAGTAGTCGGAATGTCGAATGCATGACTCGGCCAGTGATTGCGTCTTGAGATATCACCAGCGGTCCCGCTTGGTGTTAGACCCCAGTTGGGTGGGACTAGCTATCCCTACCCCAGACGGTGTCCGGAGACTAGCAGTCCATCCTAGTCGATGGCCCGGAGACTTCTTGATTTCACTTTGGTACTGTGAGGCCCGAGTGGCCAGTGTACTATTACCATGTATGGTGGGGCTGGTTATGGCCGAAATTCCTCGACCATGAGTAGGCCCTAAGGGCCGAATGCCAAGTGGCTTAAGTAGGCCATTATGGCAAGTTTTTCTAATATATGGTCTATACAAGATGACCCATGGGGTCGGTTGTCATATCAAAAGTAACTTACCTCCCTGACTTTATACAGTGTTGCCTTATATACTTATGCATGCTTATTGGGGATTATGTGGAGGTTCGAAAGAACCACTCATTGAGTCCCATGTGGACTCACGATTTATTTCCTGTTGTTTTGCAAAGCATGATCAGTGAGTTGGGGCTTGGCGTCATGGTGCAGCTAGAGGGCAAACGGTGGTGACAATCTCATAGCGGCGTCCTATAGTCATAGTCTAGTGTCTATTTGTTGTCATTTTCCTACACTGATAGTTGTTATCTTTTAAATCTTGTAATCAACTTTGAACTTGAGATGTTTCAGTTTGTGATGATGTTAGCTACTCTTATTATTATTATTATTTTTAAAATTGTGAACTTTTGAAATTCTAAATAAAATTGCATTGTGATTTATTTTATTCGATGTGTTCCGGTTTCTCGTTGGTCAGTGTAGGTAGTAGGCTTCAGGGTAGTATGTAGACCCTAGCCGGTCACACGACCCTGAGTTGGGGTGTGACATAAGTACTTTATTGTTTGATTTATTGCTCCATTTAGTGTTGTATTTTGTTATTATTTTCATTGTATTTGAATTTGTGTTAGACCTAGAGTGTAGGTCTTGAATGGTTGGTGGTTGCCTTGGTGTTAAGGCTTAAATCTACCGGTGTAAACATAGTTTGCTAGGATTAGTTGAGTTGTTCTTAGGGTTGAGGTGGGAGAGTGCTCTCGGTAGGAAGGCGGGATACTTCTGGGTGTGGAAGTGCCTGCAGTTTGAGAGCGAAAACTCTCTAGTGAAAACGTCCTCATTGTAAGGAAACTAATTAATCTAGTAAAGCTAGTTTGGAAATTCTAAGTGGGGTGCTTAAGTAGTAGAGTGGGCATTGGGGCCGAACCACTATAAATCATTGTGTTTGTATTGCTCTATTATTTATGCTTGCTTATATTGCTTACCATTTGCTTCCGCACGTAATTAACTCATATTGTGTTTTGCCTAAGTAGTTTAAGAAAATGATTAAAATCGGTAAACCGAATTAGGCTTAAGTTTAGCGGACACACTATTCACCCCCCTCTAGTGTAGGCCATTTTATCAATAAGCTTGACCCCAAGCACGGTCCTCGGCCCTAAACGCGGCCTCCGACTCTAAATGAGATCGACCCGATCTAAATGAGCACGACCCTAGGCATGGTCCTTGTCACACCCCGACTGAGGGTATTGTGACCGGCCAAGGCCCACATCCTGCCCTGTAGCCTATACTGTCTACACTGACATCAAGAAACCAAAACATATCGACTGAAAGAAACTTAACATACTTTATAAAAAGTTTGCAAGTCACAATGTATAAGTTTTTCAAAATAAGAAGAAACATCAACGTCAAATACAAATGTTTAAATATCAAGTTTTATAATTCTTTTCAATTAGAACCATCAGTGCAGAAATAAAACCAATATAACTAGGACTAGTCTAAGACTCATGGACGCCGCTACGAGATATGACACCACCTCTGCCCTCCAGCTGCACCATGTCGACACCAAGCTACTACTCATGCTCTGCAAAAATAGAAATAAACTGTGAGTCCACTTTGGACTCAGTGAGTGGCTCAATTGAACCTCCACTTAAGCCTCAGTCATTCATATGTATATATTACAAGGCAATAAAGGAATATACAAGGAGGTAAGGTGTGTTTCAAATGCAACTACCGACCCTCAACGGATCCATGAGTATCCATTATACATGATAACCTGCCACCTTGTTACGCCTCTAGCATCCGGCCCTTGGGCCTACTCATAGCAATATATATCTCGGCTACAGCCATCCCTACCATATCAGGTAGTATCATACTGGCCATCGGCCACATCATCTCAAGATTCAAGCAAACAATCCCGGGCCATCGATTAGAATGGCCACGAGTCTCCGGACACCATCTGGGGTAAGGATAGCTAGTCCCACCCAACTGGGGTCTGGCACCTAGAGGGCCCGCTGGCGCACCTCTAGACCCAACTGGCCGAGCTGAGCATTGGTCATTTTTGACCTCCTCGCTTCTCGGCGGACCATCTCAAGCACATTACACATTCAATATCCTAGGATTTCCATATATATATATATATATACCTCGGGCCTTTGCCCGTATCTAGCCATGTCCGACTACCGGGTCAACAATTCATGCTGCCCCCTTTTTGTATATGTGTACCTACAATCTCTAAGTTTCCAAAAATATACAAGCAGTCATAGAAGTGTTATCGTCTCATATTTAAGTTTCCATAAATGTGCTATGAATATCTAGTGGCACCCTACATGTTAACTAGCCTTCTACACTGTCTTAGGTGAGAATTTCCATGAGTCAACCTTGGAATACCATCCAAGAACATTTAGGGAAGCATACATAATTTAAAGAAAAATGCTCAAATATTACATCATTCATCATATATAACCATAATGCACATACCTAACAATTCTTATACTACCTTAGGAATATTAGCACAATAAGGAGCAACTATCTAGCATGGCAAGGTAGTAATAAATTTAAATAACATGTATGAATTATAAAACATGGTAACATTGTCAATATCCAAGTTTAAGGATCAAATGCTAAGTATGGTTACAATCTAGTATTTCTACAATTCAAATCAATTAAGCTACTTAGTAAGTTTGATGTTCTTCCTAAGTATTGTCAAATCCCTATGTGTGATCCCTAAGATCATGAAATTTCCATTTAAGACAAGTATCTCCTCCTCTCCCCAACCTTGGCCAAACCATGAGCAAGGGAAACCTTGCTCGGCCAAGGTCCTTGGGGTAGGGAAAGATGGAAGAGACTTTAGCTATACTTTGTCTCTTCAATCCCACATACTTCTTAAATACCAAGGATCAACTTACCCTTCCCCTCACCCTTGGCCGAACCATCTCCATGAATCTTAGGGTTCGTTCGGCCACTTCAAGGGCTTTAAAGGGGACATGCTTCATATTACGTGAGGAGTTCAAAGGACTACATCAAAACAACGGTATAAGGGCATCTAAGGGCCTTCTCGCCGTCAAGGGAATCGGGGAAAATTTTGACATGACCTTTCCCCTTTTCCCATGACTCAGCAGCCCCAAAAATACGTAGATCGGCGATTAAAACAGTGAGATCCGACAAGAAACACCATAAAATAGTGAGTACATATTGTTGAAATCATGGATCGTCGGGAAAAGTCGTGAGAACTCGACCTATCATCTAGGGTTCGGCCACCCGCCTCCCCCAAACTGTTAAAGCCTTAACCATTCACCTAGATCGCCAAGAAATAAGGATCGGGTGACGATGACTTGAGAATTTCCGGCGACGATGCGAATTCCGGATCGATCCAAGCCCCAAGCCCCCTCCTTGCTCCTTCTCCTATTTCTCCCTTGCGGCCTTGTGCGACTCAATGATTGAGTCGCACGGCTGCCATATGGGGGAGTTTTATCCCCTCAACCGTCTTTCCAAAGATGGTTTCAAGGCTCACTTAAGTCATACTCAGAACTCGACTAAACCCGAACTCGACTCGGGTTGCGACCCAACCCATAACATGACTCGAGTTAACTTAATTTAAGGTATGATTTTATAAAAGGAAAGTTAATTATCCAAATAGACTTCATGATTCATTAGCCGAGTCATACCTTTTCACTCGAGTCGATCCTGAGGCTTGACTCGACTACCCCCGGGTCCGACACGCTGCACCAAAATAGATTTTTATATTAGGAAACTTTTTCGGGGACTTACAACCTCCCCCCTTAAGGGAAATTCGTCCTCGAATTCACTTGAATAACAAGGCCTTACCGGCTCCTCGAACAAGGAAGGGTAGCACTCTCTCATGTCATGCTCTACCTCCCGTGTGGCCTCTTGCCCATAATGGTGCTCCCATCTAACCTTTACCAGGGGAATTTCTTTGGACCTTAGCTTTCTGATTTGGCGGTCAAGAATCTCTATTGGCCTTTCCTCGAATGAGATGGCCGAGTCTGCCTCGATAGAAGAGGGCTCGATCACATGCGATTCATCTTTTACATACTTCCGCAACATGGATACATGGAAGACCGGGTGCACTCTGCTCGGGCTAGGAGGCAATGCCTGCTCATTGGCCACTTTGCCCCTCCGCTTGAGAACGGGAAAAGACCCAATGTATCTAGGGCTCAGCTTCCCCTTCTTCCCAAACCGGACCACCCCTTTCATAGGAGAGACCTTTAGGAATACTAAGTCACCCTCTGCAAATTCCAATTCCCTGGCCTTTCTGTCGGTATACATTTTCTATCGACTTTGAGCTGCCAACAATCTTTCCTTAATGACCTTTACTTTTTCTATCGCCTTCTCAACCAGATCGGGGCCCACCATGAGTGATTCCCCTGCCTCAAACCAGCCCACTGGGGACCTGCACTGCCGCCCATACAAGGCCTCAAAAGGAGCCAGGCCAATGCTACCGTGATAGCTATTGTTATAGGCGAATTCGAACAATGGTAGGTGCCTCTCCCAGCCATTTGCTATGTCCAGGACACATGCTCTCAACATGTACTCCAAAGTTTGGATGGTCCTCTCTGACTGCCCATTAGTCTGCTGATGGAAAGCTGTGCTGAAACGCACTTGAGTACCCAAGGCTTCCTGGAAGGACTGCCAAAATCGGGCTGTGAACTGGGTACCGCGGTCGGATATAATCATCACCGGGGTACCATGATAGACCACAATCCTATCCAAAAATAGTCGAGCATACTGCTCCATAGAGAAGGTAGTCTTCATTGGTATGAAGTGCGCGATCTTGGTTAACCGATCCACCACCACCCAAATGGAATCAAAACCGCCTTTTGACTTAGGCAATCCAGTCACTAGATCCATGGTGATTTTCTCCGACTTCCACTCGGGCACTTCGAGATTTTGCAGGAGCCCCGCAGGCTTAAGGTGTTCGACCTTCACCTGCTGACAGACTAGACATTTGGAAACAAATTCTGCCACCTCTCTTTTCATGCCTTTCCACCAGTAATGCTGCCTTAAGTCCCGGTACATCTTGGTAGCCCTCGGATGCATCATGTAAGTGGAATGATGACCCAGTTCCAGGACTTGTCTGCGCACCTCAGCCATGTTTGGTACTACTATTCGGTCTCTGAACCTCAGTACACCTTTTGAGTCCAATCTGAAACCGTTCTCTTCATCTCCTCTTTGTACTAGGTCCTTGGTCAGTGCACAAAAGACATCTTCCCCCTGCGCGGTACGCAGCATGTCCACCAGTGTGGACTGTACCCGCAAGTGGGCCATCAGGGCACCTGAAGCTGACACTGATAAGGTTGCACCCCCATCTAGGCATAAAGCCAACTCCCGAGCTAGAGGCCTCCGCTTAGCTTCCAAATGGGCCAAACTGCCCATGGATTTTCTGCTCAGCGCATCTGCTACCATATTTGCTTTTCCCGGATGATACATAATGGTGCAATCATAGTCCTTTAGGAGCTCCAACCACCTCCTCTTCTTGAGGTTCAGCTCCTTTTGGGTAAGCAAGTACTGGAGACTCTTGTGATCTGTGTAGATTTCGCAAGTCTCCCTATACAAGTAGTGCCTCCAAAGCTTTAGTGCAAAGATCACTGCTGCTAATTCTAGGTCATGCTTCAGATAGCTCTTCCTATGAACTTTCAACTGGCGAGACGCATTAGCAATCACTCTGCCATACTGAATCAAGACGTAGCCCAGACCAACCTGAGAGGCATCACAGAAAACCACAAACCCTCTTGAGCCTAAAGGTACAACCAACACGGGTGCAGATGTCAAACATGTCTTGAGCTTTTGAAAGCTCGCCTCGCATTTGTCATCCCAAACGAATCTGACCTTCTTCTAGGTCAACCAAGACAGAGGGGCTGCAATTTTGGAGAAATTCTCCACAAACTTCTGGTAATAGCCGGCCAACCCAAGAAAATTGCGGACCTCGGTCACACTAGTCGGCCGCTTCCAGTTCTGAAACACTTCAATCTTGGCAGCATCTACCCTTATTCCTTCAATGGACACTACATGGCCCAAGAACCCTAGACTTTCCAACCAAAATTCACACTTGGAAAATTTGGCAGACAAGCGGTGCTCTCTGAGGGTTTCCAGGACCATTCTCAGGTGCTTAGAGTGCTCTTCCTCACTCTTGGAGTAAACCAGAATGTCGTCAATGAAGACGATCACAAAGCTATCCAGGTACTCCTTAAATACCCTGTTCATTAGGTCCATGAAGGCAGCAGGTGGATTGGTTAGGCCAAAGGACATCACTAGGAACTCATAGTGACCGTAGCGAGTCCTAAAGGCCGTCTTTGGCACATTGCAATCCCGGATTCTCAACTGATGGTATCCGGACCTCAGATCTATCTTTGAAAACCATTGAGCCCCCTGCAACTGGTCAAATAGATCGTCTATCCTCGGCAGTGGGTAGCGATTCTTAATAGTCACCTTGTTCAGCTGCCTATAATCAATTCACATGCGCATCGACCCATCCTTCTTCTTCACGAAGAGAACCGATGCACCCCAGGGTGACACACTCAGTCGGATGAACCCCAAGTCTAGCATTTCCTGCAATTGCACCTTTAGCTCTATGATTTCGGCCGGTGCCATCTTGTATGGGGGAATAGAAATTGGTTTCACCTCGGGCTGCAGATCAATGCAAAAATTGACCTCCCTTCTGGGCGACAACCTTGGCAATCCCTCGGGAACACATCAGGGAATTCACAGACCACGAGGGTTCCGCTGACATGCTTTTCTTCACCCCCTTCCTCCTCGGCCACAGATACAAAGGCCAGGAAAGGTTGACAGCCACCCCTAAGCAATTTGTGAGCCTTTAGGGCTGAGATGACCCCTATCAGATTGCTACCTCCCTCTCCTTGGAAGATGAATTGCATTAGCCCAAGCTTATGAAACATCACTGCTTTGGATCTATAGTCCAACATTGCGAAATGCTCTGCCAGCTAGTCCATGCCAAGGATGACGTCAAGCTCAAGAGTGGGTAGGAGTGTCAAATCCGCACTCAGCACATGGCCGCATATGAGCACTTCACACCCTTGATAAATTGAGGTTGCTAAGATTGCATCTCCCATAGGCGTTGATAGCATTAATGGCCCATCAAGCAAAGAGGGTGCCATTGGCAGATTTGCAGCAAATATGGCAGACACAAATGAGTACGTGGTACCCGGATAAAATAATACATACGCAGCAGATGAACATACTAAAATAGTACCTGTCACCACTGCTTTGGAAGCCTCTGCCCCATCACGGTTCATAGCATATACCCGCGCAGACGGCCTCTCTGAATAATTGGTTTGCAGCCCCTTATTCTGAGTCTGCCCTCTCGGTGCTACTGACCCTACTGACATAGGTGCTTTACCCCTTGACTGCTCAGGTTTCTGACCAGTTCCCTCAGGACAGTCCTTCTTGAAATGTCCGACTAGACCGCACTTGAAGCAAGCATTAGTGCGGTTAAGGCAGGACCCCTAATGCCTCCGACTGCAGCTACCACATTGCGGCGCCTCAGATCTCTGAGTACCAACTCTTGACACTGTCGGCCTTACTAACCCGGTCCCTGGGCCCCCATGGCCCCGGTTGCCATTCTGCCCCCGGCTTTGCTGCTGCTCTGTTGTGGGCATTGCCCCCTCGGAGTGCCAAGGTCGACTACCAGAACCCTGTGACCAGAACTTCTTCTTAGCTGGCCTATCATTTCTCTCGAACGACACCAAAGCTTCTTTCCACAGGGCTTCATCCACTACCCGAGCCAGTGTAGATTCCTCTGTGTAATGAATAAGCCTTCCAATTTGTGGCCTCAATCCTGCCATGAACCTCTTGACCCCGGCGGTCTCAGTCGCCACTAGGGTGGGATGGTACTTGGAGAGACGATTAAACTCCATCTCATACTCCGACACTGTCATGCCACAAGACCTGCGCAACATCTCAAGGTCCCGTGCCCACTTATCACGAACACTCATTATTACATGACATGCTCATGAATGCCAAAATCACTCGGCCCATGCCGGCCCCACAGAAAACAATACATTCATACAACCCAACCCGGCCAAAACCTACCAATCATACAATTCGATCGCTAGAATCTATCTAGCGAGCCTTCTACCCGGGCCCTCTCTGGTTGGGTATGGCCCACCCAACCAAATCCACTCGGGTCTAAAGGTAGTGTGGCTCCCCTTGGGTCTAACGTCAGCATGGCTCACTCACACAGTATCAACACCCAAAATCCACTCGCAGAGTCGGGACCAACTTGCCAAGTTGGTACGCTTCTCGGCTTGGCCATCGCTCATCCACAAGCACAACCACAATCAATATCCATGCACAGTATGCACAAGTACATAAAGAATATTCTCTACCGACAACCGGGGTACGCGTCTACGCGTCCCAACTCGACCCTCTCTTGGCTCTAATCTATTGGCTCTATGTTTCATCACCCAATTTACTGCCAGTGCCGCTCAGTGCAGCATTGGGAGCCTCCATTACACTATCACAGAAAAGAAAAAGTTTCCTGTCACATAATAAAGTTACTAACCGCATGGTGCACTGAGTGCAGGAGTGGTCGTCCAATCTCGTAGCATAACTATACCGTATGTCGACACGCTAGCATATGCCTCATACGATACCCAACACTGAGTCATAGACAAGACCTAACCTAGTGCTCTGATACCAACTTTGTCACACCCCGACTGAGGGTAGTGTGACCGGCCAGGGCCCACATCCTGCCCGTAGCCTACTGTCTACATTGTTATCAAGAAACCAAAACATATCGACTGAAAAAAACTTAACATACTTTATAAAAAGTTTGCAAGTCACAATGTATAAGTTTTTCAAAACAAGAAGAAACATCAACGTCAAATCCAAATGGTCAAATATCAAGTTTTACAATTCCTTTCAATTACAACCGTCAGTGCAGAAATAAAACCAACATAACTAGGACTAGTCTAAGACTCATGGACGCCGCTACGAGATATGGCACCACCTCTGCCCTCCAGCTGCACCATGTCGACACCAAGCTACTGCTCATGCTCTGCAAAAATAGAAATAAATTATGAGTCCACTTGGGACTCAGTGGGTGGCTCAATTGAACCTCCACTTAAGCCTCAGTCATGCATATGTATATATTACAAGGCAATAAAGGAATATACAAGGAGGTAAGGTGTGTTTCAAATGCAACTACCGACCCTCAACGGATCCATGAGTATCCATTGTACATGATAACCTGCCACCTTGGCTTATCACACCTCTAGCATTCAGCCATTGGGCCTACTCATAGCAATATATATCCCGGCTACAGCCGTCCCTACCATATCAGGTAGTATCATACTAGCCATCGGCCATATCATCTCAAGATGCAAGCAAATAATCCCAGGTTGTTGACTAGGATGGCCACTAGTCTCTGGACACCGTCCGGGGTAAGGATAGCTAGTCCCACCCAACTGGGGTCTGGCACCTAGCGGGCTCGCTGGCGCACCTCTAGACCCAACTGGCCGAGCTGAGCATTGGTCATTTTTGACCTCCTCGCTTCTCGGCGGACCATCTCAAGCACATTACACATTCAATATCCTAGGATTTCCATATATATATATATATATACCTCGGGCCTTTGCCCGTATCTAGCCATGTCCGACTACCGGGTCAACAATTCATGCTGCCCCCTTTTTGTATATGTGTACCTACAATCTCTAAGTTTCCAAAAATATACAAGCAGTCATAGAAGTGTTATCGTCTCATATTTAAGTTTCCATAAATGTGCTATGAACATCTAGTGGCACTCTACATGTTAACTAGCCTTCTACACTGTCTTAGGTGAGAATTTCCATGAGTCAACCTTGGAATACCATCCAAGAACATTTAGAGCAGCATACATAATTTAAAGAAAAATGCTCAAATATTACATCATTCATCATATATAATCATAATGCACATACCTAACAATTCTTATACTACCTTAGGAATATTAGCACAATAAGGAGCAACTATCTAGCATGGCAAGGTAGTAATAAATTTAAATAACATGTATGAATTATAAAACATGGTAACATTGTCAACATCTAAGTTTAATGATCAAATGCTAAGTATGGTTACAATCTAACATTTCTACAATTCAAATCAATTAAGCTACTTGGTAAGTTTGATGTTCTTCCTAAGTATTGTCATATCCCTATGTGTGATCCCTAAGATCACGAAATTTCCATCCAAGGCAAGACTCTCCTCCTCTCCGCAACCTTTGCCGAACCATGAGCATGGGAAACCTTGGTTGGCCAAGGTCCTTGGGGTAGGGAAAGATGGAAGAGACTTTAGCTATACTTTGTCTCTTCAATTCCACATACTTCTTAAATACCAAGGATCAACTTACCCTTCCCCTCACCCTTGGCCGAACCATCTCCATGAATCTTAAGGTTCATTCGGCCACTACAAGGGCTTTAAAGGGGCATGCTTCATATTACATGAGGAGTTTAAAGTACTACATCAAAACAGCGGTATAAGGGCATCTAAGGGCCTTCTCGCCGTCAAGGGAATCGGGGAAAATTTTGGCATGACCATTCCCCTTTTCCCATGACTCGACAGCCCCAAAAATACGTAGATTGGTGATTAAAACAGCAAGATCCGACAAGAAACATCATAAAATAGTAAGTACATATCGTTAAAATCATGGATCGTCAGGAAAAATCGTGAGAACTTGACCTATCATCTAGGGTTCGGCCACCCGCCTCTCCCAAACCGTTAAAGCCTTAACCATTCACCTAGATCGCCAAGAAATAAGGATCGGGTGATGACGACATGAGAATTTCCGGCGACGACGCGAATTCCGGATCGATCCAAGCCCCAAGCCCCCTCCTTGCTCCTTCTCCTCTTTCTCCCTTGCGGCCTTGTGCGACTCAATGGTTGTGTCACACGGCTGCCATAGGGGGGGGTTTTGTCCCCTCAACCATCTTTCCAAAGATGGTTTCAAGGCTCACTTAAGTCATACTCGGAACTCGACTAAACTCGAACTCGACTCGGGTTGCGACCCAACCCATAACATTACTCAAGTTAACTTAATTTAAGGTATGATTTTATAAAAGGAAAGTTAATTATCCAAATAGACTTCCTGATTCATTAGTCGAGTCATACCTTTTCACTCGAGGCGATCCTGAGGCTCGACTCGACTACCACCGGGTCCAACGCGCTGCACCAAAACAAATTTTTATATTAGGAAACTTTTTTCGGGTCTTACAGTCCTTCCTTACGCTCCTTGGGAGCTCGGCTTGACCCTAAGTGCGATCATCGGCCTCAGCGCCACTACTTTTGGCCTTAACGCCCATGAAGATCGGGCTTGAATTTCAGCCCCACTCTAAATGAGCATGACCCCAAGCGGATCATGCCTTACGCTTCTTACAAGCTCGGCTTGACCTTAAGCATTGTTCTCGATCTCAGTGTTACTACTTACTTCCTTAGTTCCCTTGAAGACCTCAAAGTCTTCCTTGGCCTAGAACGCGGCCTCCGGCTCCAAGTGAGATCAGATGCGGCGTCCTCAACGCCCTCTAAAACTCCGAATGTGGCTCCTAGCCTCAATGACAACTTACGACTCCGGACACGAACAACTTTGACGAAGGTCGAACCTAAAAGTGTCATCAACCCTATGAACAACTACTAAAGAGGTAATCTCAGACCTCAATCTATCTTTGACAGGACTTTGGCTTCAACTTGAATATCTTAGGGTGGTCTGCGACCCTAAGAAACAGCTTTCGACTAGCTTGCATCAGCCAAAGAGGCGTTAGAATGCCCTTCACCCAGAAGAACTAATGGCTAGACAACATCGACTAAGGCAAAGCAAATCTAAGCACCACACTCGGCTCTAGAAGAGTTGGCCGGCCAAATAATGTTGACACCTGCAAAACACTTAGCTGAAGCAAGCAGACAATAAAAAGCATTGCGCGCATACACAACAAAAATAGAAGCCTACAAGGGGCAATAGTCCAAGATCCACAAACAGGCGAATGTTAAATGCCTCGAGGGGTAGCAATCCAAAGCCAAGTAAAATGAATCTATGAAATTACAGATTCACTAAGATGAGCTTGGAGGAACATCGGGCATGCTCCAACGCCTTATCAAAACACACGACATCTTGTAGAGCGGCATCGTCCTTATAGCCATCAATCTCGCCCATGAGTCTGAGAACTTCCCCTCGAGCTGGCTTACCTTATCCTGTAACATGGCATTCTCAGCCTCAATCCTAGCATTTGATTCCACTGCGGCAATAAGCATAAGTCAGATTGTCTCCAACTCTTTGCCCTGGACCTTGGCTTTCTTCTTGGCGGCCTTGACCTCGGCTCGAGAACCAACCAATTCGTCCTACAGCAACGCCACCTCCTCGTTGGCCTCGGCAAGGGTTCCCTCGAGATTAGACTTCTCCTCCTCCTTCTCTTCCAGTTCCAATTGAAGGTTGAACTTTAACCTATCCATCTCGCGAGCCAGAACCGTCACCGCCTCCTACATTCACGCCAACCTCTTCTCCGCAACTCGGGCCACCCTGCCAGGTGAATCCCCTGGACCGCCAGGTATATCAGCAACCCAGTAAGTTCGACCCTCTCCAAAAGACTAACGTCCCCATTGGACTAAAGGTTCTCATCGCAAAAGAGGTGGAAAGGGAAGTTCTCGGACCATAGAGAGTCCGCGGTGCCAGAGCCATGGAAGTGTTGAAGTCAAAGCTGGGCTCGAATGGGATCTGCCATCCCTGGGTGCTCGGGGGCACAAGAGTGGGTCCCCTCCTCTATGGTCCTCTTGGGAGGAGCGTCCGCCTCTACAACAACCAGAGCATTGTCCCTCTCCTCCCTCTTCTTCGAAGGAGATGGGGAGGGAGCCGGAGATGAAGACGACGAAGGTCCATTGCGTTGGCCTAAGGGTTTCAACCTTGGTCTCAATCTTGGTTTTGATGATAATAAACATGTGTTGATGAGTTTATCAAGTGTTTTGATTTTAGGTTGGGTGATCTATGCGCATACGAAGTTCGTCAAAAAATGGCATGAAATCAAGTTGCGACGACTTCGGAGGACGACAACATTGGAAGTTAGGTCTAGGGTTAGAGATGATTATAATATGCTCCTAGGACATCAACCAAACCAATCTCAACCATTTCCTAAGTCAAAAACCAAACGAAACTCGAAAACGGAAACCGACTAAAAAATTAGCAAAAATCAAAATGCTGATTCTAATAACTGTTATAGGTCGATCGATCGAGGATCGATCGAAAGTGTTCTGGAAATCTTCCAGAACCTACTTGGCCGAACCTTGGCAGAATCTCGGTCGACCCAGGGTCAGCTGACGGTTGACCGAAATCGCCAACAGATCTTTTTAGATCCGTTGAACAACTATATTTGCTCCTTTACCTCGCCTATATATATGGCCCTGATTTCAGCCTGCCAACCTCTCTCACTATTCATTGAATTTATCCTAAAGTATTTGAGCCTAAAAGAGTTAATCTAAAGCCCTAATATTCACTTTCACACTCTCAATCCCTCTTCACTTCATCAAGCTTTGATTTCAACCGAGAAATCCATTCTTGAGTCCTTGAAGTGCTAGGAGGAGACTTGTTGGAGTTTCATGGAGTTTGTTTTACATTTAAGCTCCCTAGAGCATGTCATAGGATAGATCTAACAATTCTACCTATGCACATGGCTTACTCTTTTGAATTGTCAACTAGTAGTCCACCTACGCTTGACATTGAAAATTTTGCTTGTTGGAAACATAGAATGAAGGCATTCATGAACACAATTGATTGTGGCCTTTTGTATTTAGTTGAAAACATTTATGAGCCACCTAAGTCTCCTATGCCTATTGGACTATGGAAGAAAAAAAAATCCAGGTCTTGCGTGCTAAGGTGATAAATTGTTTATTATGTGCTTTAAATAATGATATACTCATGAAATTAGCATCTTGCTCTTCCGGTTATGAGATAAAAATCCACCCGGTGCTACATCATAGGCACACTGGGAGTGTAAATAATTGTAACCATATACATATGAAATGACAGCAATGGAATCCCAATCCTCGGTTTTTATGACAAAAATTAAATGAATTACATGATTCCTTTCCTACTATTGAGTTAAGATATAATTTTGAAGGTGGCAATGACAAACATCGTCATGCCACATCTAACCATGTTGAAACTAGTGAAGCTAGCACATCAAGGAGGAGCTCATCTAGAAAGAATCGAAGTCATCTGACATGCTTTAATTGTCAAGAGCTTGGACATGTAAAGAGGGATTGTCCTCTTCTCAAAAAGAAGTCCAAGAAGAAGAAAAAGGAGTCTTCAACCTCAAGCCTAGAATCACTAAAATGCCAAAATGAAGTGTGCTTCATGGGTTTGAAGGATAAGGTAAGCTCGTTTAATGAAATTGATAACGAACATGATGACTCTTTTGATTCTAATGATATTATGAACCTATGACTTATGATGAATTATAGGGGAATCTAGAAAATGCTTTAGACTACTCATGAAATCCACTAAAAAGAATAAAATACTTAGAATACAAAAGGACAATATTCTTGAATATGTGCATGAATTAGAAATAAAAACTGAAAAATTGAAAAGTAGTAAAAAATCCTTAGATGAATTAAAACTTGAAATTAAGGATTTGGAAAGTACATATTGAAAATGATGAATTCCTAAATGAGAATTACAAGGATAAAAATGAAAATGAAAGCTTAAATTGTCAAATTAGGATTTTGAATGATTGCATGCTTAGTCATAAACATGAAATCTCCATTTTAAATATTGAAGTAAATGCTTTGAAAAATGTTCCCAAGAAGAATGCTCATTTCACACATGTCCCTCATGATAGGCATCCTAGATATTGAACTCATCATTTGTATTCAGCTAAGAAGTTTAATGGTCATTGTTTTTGTTGTGGTGTTTATGGTCAAATGGTTGTTGATTGTGCTTTTAAAAGAAATCCTAATGTTAGAAAAATTGTTTGGATTCCCAAAGTGACTAACCCCCAACGACCCAAAGGTATATGGGTACCAAAACTTTCTTGCTCAAATGTAGATGGAGCTACCACACTTGGATGAAGAGATGATGTTTGCTTGAAGTTGCTCATAGGAGTGAAGAACAAAAATATTTGTTGTGTGCAACTTCACTTCAAGTGTAAGAGATTTACAAATTTCGGTATCAACTCCTAACCTCACATTCGTTTATTTATCATTACTGGAGTTTCATGATACTTGAGAAAATTATTGAATGTTCATTTGATATATTCTAGTACTTACTTGATACTCAGTTTTTGTGATTCATGGTTGATTTTTTTTTTTTGTATCAAGTTTGGATATTTTTTTATTTGTTTTGGTCTCTTCAGTGACCTCTATGACCTATAATGGATCTAATCGACCTTGCGGTTCAAAATCCTAGGCCACTTGTTGGCCTTTCAATTTTCAACCAACAGGAAGGATTTGAGGTATTGCCTTTAAATATTTCATTTTTGAGATCTCATTTTGTTTTGATATCATTGTGAAATTTGGCGTTAAAATGAATTCTCTACTATTTCGCAAAGTTGCATTTTGAAAGTGTTCCTCAATTTTCTCGTTGCAGATTAGTATTCTAACTTGTTAGTAACAAAAATCTTGACAAATGAGGTATGTGTTTCATTCTTGCTATACTTATTGCATTACCTCATTAGCATGTAGACATACTTATTCCTTGCAGATGATAGGTTTAGGGCCTGTTTGTTAGGGCCAGTTTTGGGTTTTGGTTTCATCTGAAATCAAAACCGGCCCAAAATCCTATTTGTTAATCGAAGTCGGGTCAGGTTTTGAAATCCATTTCGCGAAACCATCCAAAATGGGCAGTGGCATACTTGTAATTAAATCCAAGTTATTTGTCCGTTTTGCGAAAATGAACAAAACCCGCGATCACTTGTGTTAGGGCATCCCACCCCCGAGTGATTGCGTGAGCCCCTCTTTCTTCGACGACAACAGGTGACAAGTTGTCACCGATCCAATTTCACTAACAATGTCTGATATCTTGCTTCCTTATTCCCTGAGACGACAACCACTCTTCAAGGTAATGTTTTCATCCATTCTGGTGTTGGTTCTTCCGACTGTGCATTTTATTTTCCTTTGCCATTGGTTCTTCCGTTGGTGTGTTGTCCTCCTTCTTCCGACTGAGCATTCTGGTGTTTTTCTTTTTTCGATTTATTCTTCTGGACCCTTGGATTATATCTAGGGTTTATTCTGAATTTGTTATTCCTTGTTAGGGCTTGTTGTTCCTAGTTCGATCTAGGGTTAGAACTAGGGTTTTGTTTTTGATTTAAGCCTTTTATCGATGCTTTCATCTGATTTTAGGATTTATTTAGGATTTTTTTGGTGGTTTGCCTGAGTTTTTTATAGGGTTATACAAATATAGGGTTATCTTGTGTTGTTGTTTCATTTTTTCATTATCTAGGATTTAGGGTTATACAGATCTAGGGTTATTAGTTGAGTTTTTTCTAGGGTTATAAAGATCTAGGATTATTTTGCAGGGTTCGGTTGAGTTTTTTGTAGGGCTGTTTCATTATTTGTTGTTTCATTGTTTCATTATCTCAGTTTTCATATTTATAATGGTATATATGAATATTTTGTAGTGTTATGGTATGATCAATTTTTGTTTGGTTGTTTCATTATCTGTTGTTTCATTGTTTCATTATCTCAATTTTCATATTTATAATGGTATATAGGAATATTTTGCAGGGTTATGATATGATCAATTTTTTTGTAGGGTTGTTTCATTATCTGTTGTTTCATTGTTTCATTATCTCAGTTTTCATATTTATAATGCTATATATGAATATGGTGATCAGGAATGTTTTATGTATGTTGTGGTTCGGCTGAGTTTTTTTGTAGGGTTGTTTCAATATATGTTGTTTAATTATCTATTGTTTCATTGTTTCATTATCTAACTTTCCATATTTATTATGATATATAGGATTTTTCAGTGTTGTGATATGATTAAAGTTTGTAGGGTTGTTTCATTATCTGTTGTTTCAATGTTGTATGTATGATATGATTAGTTGCAGTGTTATCCATGAATATTTTGCATTTATCCATCTTTAGCTCTTTATGTATGTTGTCTCGGTTTCTTTTATCAGTTTATTGTTGTTTTATTGTTGTTCAGTTATGTTTTGCATTGATCTATCTCAGTTGTAGTGTTATCGTGTTAATGTTCTGTTTAATGTTCATACTTCTATTTCCATACTGCCTTTGTTTATAATGTCCATATAGTTGTTCTTGTATACTGCTATACTATTATGCATGATGTATCAATTTCATTTTATCAATTTATTGCTGTTTACTTATGTTTTGCATTGATCCATCTCAGTTGTAGTGTTATCCTTTATACTGCTATACTGTTATGCATGATGTATCAGTTTCTTTTATCAGTTTATTGTTGTTCGATTGCATAAAGAGCGGTTATACTATTTCTTTTTATCAATTTATCAGTTTCTTTTATTAATTTCTTATTTATAATGTCCATACAGAGCATATGTTTTGCATTGATCCATCTCAGATTCTCAGTTGTAGTGTTATCTTGTATACTGCTATACTGTTATGCATGATGTATCAGTTTCTTTTATCAATTTATTTCTGCTCTATTGCATAAAGCGCTGTTATACTATTTCTTTTATCAGTTTATCAGTTTCTTGTTTATAATGTCCATATAGTTGTTCTTGTATACTTCTATATTGTTATGTATGATGTATTAGTTTCTTTTATCAGTTTATTGTTGTTCTATTGCTGTTCAATTATGTTTTGCATTGATCCATCTAAGTTGCAGTGTTGTCCTGCTTAATGTTCATACTTCTATTTCCATTATATGCTATACTGTTATGCATGATGTATACTGGTGTTATATATGTTATGTTGTATTGTTATTTTCAGTTGTTCTTGTATAATTGATAATTGTTCACTGTTGTTTATCAGTAGTTCAAAGTTGTTTGAGTTATTGCTTACTGTTGTTTATTATATCTCACAAATAAATTTTATCAGTACCTCACAAATATATTTTCAAATAGATATAATAAGTTGAACATATGAGTGTCCATTGGAATCCGAGGGACAAGCCGGAGATTTGGCCAAATAATGTCAAAGAAGAATTTTTGTACCTCTTGCATAATAAACAAGCTGAATCAGACAATCTCGATTTTGATAAGACTAGATGGGAAGATATTAGCAATAAATTGGAGGAAAAGTGTAGGACTAAGTACAGGGTGGAGAAATGTAAGTCTAAGAAAACTCGGCTTATGCATTTATATAAGTATTTCCAAGAGTTGATTAACCACACTAGGGCCACATGGAATCTCGACATGGAGAAGATTGATGTCGATGAAACAGTGTGGAACTCATCAGTATATTTTTTTGAATTGAATCTAATAGGGTCAAGTTAGTTGGAATTTGACCCTCCTTTTGTTGGTGAAATGGCCACGTGTATTTGACATGGTAAAGACTAAATATATTGAACCTAAGGAAAACATAAATGCATGGACCCAAGAACAAATAAATATGTTTGAATCAAATGCTAAAGCTATGAATTGCATATTTTGTTCTTTGGAAAATTGTTTCTTTGAAAAGGTCATGCATTGTACTTCCGCATTTGTTATTTGGGCTTGCTTAAATATTTTATATGATTATGCTAAAACTGAGGAGTTAGCGACTTTTATTGAAGGTGGTGATGACAATGGTCACCCCTCCAATATTAACATGGTTTTTGAAGTTCAAAATGTTTCTAGTCAAAGAAGCACTAAAAGTCGAAAGAGGAAGGTGATTTGCTATCTATGCAAAAAAAAATGCACGTGAAGAAGAATTGCCCTACCATGAAGAACAAGGCAAAGAAGAGGTCAAATGCTTCTGCATCATCATCTCACTCAAGTGAAGCATCCTCTTGCCATGGCTATGAAGCTATTTCAAAAGATTGCCTCATGAATAATAATGATGTGGTCACTCTTCTCCTTCTAGTCATGTTAATAATAATGATAATATTAACTCATCTAGCTCTCATGATATGCTTTTTGATGAATTGATAGACGAGTATAAAAACATGTATGCCTTGCTTTGGAAAAAGGATAAGGAAAACAAAAAGATACATTAAAACTTAGTTCACACATGCATGTTCTAGAATTAGAAAATGAG
The DNA here is from genome assembly GCA_034359265.1 of Canna indica. Classification (NCBI taxonomy): domain Eukaryota; kingdom Viridiplantae; phylum Streptophyta; class Magnoliopsida; order Zingiberales; family Cannaceae; genus Canna; species Canna indica. The sequence continues at coordinate 45,822,826 of CP136898.1, forward strand.
AAATTAACATCTAGCTCATTTGACTCTTGCCATGATACATTAAAACTTGAGCTTAAGGACTTAAAGCTTGAAAATGAAAATTTAAAAAATGATTTCAAAATTGAGAATGAGATTTTGAAAAATGAAAACTCAAAAATCAAAAAGGAAAATTATATGTTGAAATCTCAAATGCATGCTTTATATAAATCCATGGATGACTTGAAAAGTGAGGTTTTAGTATTGACTAAAAAGGTTAATGAATTTACAAAAACTTCACCCTTTAAGAAATTTAGAAAGAGAAATTATACATTGAATACTCATGCTTCTCATACTTCTCATGCTAAGTATTCAATCTCTAGACCTCATGTTCACAAGAATGATAAAATCAAGAAGTTTCATGAACATTGTTTTTGTTGTGGTACATATGGCTATGCGATCTATGATTGTTCTCTTAAAAGAAATCCAAGTGTAGCTAAGACACTTTGGATTCCTAGGCCAAATCACCCCCAAGGACCCAAAGCCATTTGGGTACTAAAAATTTCTTGCTCTTTTGTAGGGGGGGCTACCACACAAGGGTAAAGAGAAGTGAAGAGTTGAAGTTAACCATCGACTTAAATTAAATTAAGATTCATTCTTTGGTTACAACTTTAAACCATCATGATGCCATAGGTATGGAAATTGGCATCTAGGTATACTTCGTATCATCACCTTTTCCATACTTGTCTCTTTGAAGTTGGTGTTTATGATACATGCTTAAAATTGATTGATTTTCCCCGCTCTTAATATATTTCAAATGATTTTTTATTTTTGATTTTCGGTCTCTTTGGAGACCTATGTAGCCTATAACGGGCTCATGCGACCTTGCGGTTCTAAATCATAGGCTCATTGTGGTCTTTCGGTTTTCAACCAATATGAAGGGTTGGAGATCTTACTTTCCAAAATTTTCATATTTTGAGATCTCATGATTCATTTTGGTTACATGTTTGACTTATTTGTAAATGAATCTATGTTATTTAGTGAAGTTGAATTTGGAAAATGTAACTTGGTTTTTCACTTCACTACCTAGTTTAATAGCTTGCATGTAGATTTGGTTTCATTTTCTATTAATGAAGTATACTTGCAAGTTATGGGTAATTTAAATGGAAGACTAATATGAATGAAAAATGACTAGTTTGCTAAAATTCTCATGTATGAGGTATGCTTTTGAATTTCATAAAAATCTTAGCATAATACCTCAATATTCGTGCTTTATTGGTGTCTCTATACTCATGATTGAAATTGGATGTTAAATTCTTGAAATTTCATGAGTAGGAAGAAGTTTAGGACTTAGGCAAATTTCATTGAATGAAAGTTGTGCTAGGTCAAAACTTGTCATTAGAGACTTCTTTTCTAAGTCCAAACTCATGAAACATGTTTAGATATACACATGATATTCTTATAGGTGTTTAAACTTGAAAAATCATGTGTAGATAGACAAAGTGATAAGTAGATTACATTAGGGGACTCAAACTTGGAAAAATTTGACTTAAGTCAACAATTTCACTTGGAAATCTCATTTTGAGTCCAAACTTCACAAACGTGTTTAGATTTACTCATGTTAGGTGTTTATTTGTCTAATTTGAAAAAACATGAGTAGATAGCAAAATTTGATACTTAGCCATTTTCATATTGTCATACATATTTTGAATGACACCGTACTAAGTTGAAATTTTGATCAAACGATATTATTTTCACTTAAAACTTCATATACATGCTTTAGATGACCATATTTTGACATCTGGAAAGTTTGGATGAAATCTGGAAATGTTTGAAAAAATAATTGATATTTACGAAAATGCCACTAGAACTCAATGAATTTTAGAAAAATGGAAAAAAATGATTTTTTGTTGATTCTTGAATTTGAATCTTCGTTGAAAAATCTAGTTTATGGCATAAAAATTTCAAAAATCTTGAGTATGAATATGATTTGTTATGGGTTTTTGAAATTGAATTTTGAAATCTTGAAGTATCATTCTTCCTAAGTGCTTATTTTTCGATAGTTTGGATTTTCGTCAAAATTTTCAAATGAGACTTCAAGTAGTTATCATAATTCTAATTTTGGTATCATTCTCGTTATTATTTGAGAAAAAACATTTCTAAAATAATTTTTGATATTTTGATCAATACGTGAAAATATCGATACTTGAGTTTATACATGATTTCCGGATTTGGATGTTAGCTATCATTCCTTGCTATCATATATGATTTAGTCTCATATTAGATATTTGGTTTTCATCCCTTTGGTTGAGATTTTCATGTTGCATGAAAAATAGTTTTTAGAGTCTCAATTTTGACTATAGTTGACTTTTCTTGTCCTTTTTGATTGATGTCAAAAGGGGGAGAAAAATATAGGCAAATGGGAGGAAAATATAGGAAAACCATGAATATAGATAGGAGGAGTTCCATTATATAGATATGCATGATGATAGGGGGAGAAATCTCATGTTTGATATCCTTTATGCTTAATTGAAAATATTTTCTTAAGGATGTTTGTCATAGTCAAAAAGTGAGAGATTATTGGCCTAAGATTTTCAACATTTGTCTTAATCTCGGTTTTGATGATAACAAACATGGAACTAATGGTTTCATTGAGAAATACTTTTAGGTTCCAAGTCGTTTAGCGCTCGACGTCTGCGATAGGAAAAATCAAAGAAATCAAAAAATCGGAAGGACATTGGTTGATGTGCTCGGGTTTTCGTTGGAAGATAGACTTTAGGGTTAGGGTTGTTGTTCAAATACCCACAATAGAATGGGGGGTTGAATAGTGTTGGGTTAAAACTACGTTCAATTTGATTTCTTTTAATTCAATTCCAAATGCAACCAAAACTAAGTGTGACTAATTAAGATGCTTTAACAAATATAAATAGGGTTAATTGATGTATCTAGCCCAAACTATGACCCTTTTCACAAATCTAGCTCGATCTTTAATTTGTATCAATTACATCTCGAACTATCAAATTGATATAAATTCTAGCCCGATGTCAGATTCCCATCAATGAAACCGTTAGGTGATGACGTGGCATCTAACTCAGCAAATAAAAAATATTTTTTTATTATCACTTGTGCCACGTCAGCATGTAATAATTTTTTTTATAAATATTATATAAATTAGAAAAATTAATGTATCGATCCTAAACTTTGATCCTTGTAACAAATCTATCCCAATATTTAATCTTTCTCCCTAATATATCCAAAACTTTAGGATTGACAACAATTATAGTTCTTAAAGAAAAATGATTTTTTAAAATACATCAAAACTCTCACTTTATCCGATAATTCCATATCCGATTTCACCAAATTCTTTTTCCTTTTAAGAAATTACACGAAAAGCATTTTAACACCTCGAAGAATCCCACGTCTAGTTTCACCAAAATTAATTTATAGTCGTTATATTTAAATTTCATTTCAGATTTTGTATTTTTTAAAAGTAAAAATTTGTAGTAAAATAAAGAAATTTTATGAAGAAAAATTAAATACTAAACCAAATTAAATAAAATACAAATAATATTAAATGTATGATATATAATAATATTATCAGTAATATATATTGATTTGGTTCATATTTTTATTTTTTCTTCTAAAATGCTATAATCGAATTGAATAAATAAATCAACACAAAACCAAAAAGTCAAATTTTAAATGCCAAATTTTGTAAGACACTAAATAAAATATAATCATAATGTTAAATATTTAATAAATAATAATATAAGCAAAGAAGATCTTGGTTTGATTGGAAGTTTTAAATTTTTTATAAAATGCAATAGTTGAATTGAATAAAAAATAAAATTTTGGTAAATAATAATACTATAGAGAAAGTTATTGGTTTAATTTCGACATTTTGATTTTATCTGAAATGCAATAATATAATTAAATAAATAACTAATAAGAAAATCAAAATTTGAATCAAAAATTTTAAAATACATTTTTTGAATCAAAATTTAATAAATAATAAGAATATATGAAAAAGATATGAGTTTTATTCGAAATTTTATTTTTTTAAGGTAATAATCGAATTTAATAAAAATATAGGGAGAAATGTAATTTTAACTTTTGGATTGATTATAATGGTAATGTAATTTAAATTTCAAGTTCAATTTCAAATGAGACAATTGTTGTCAATCCCAAAGTTCGGAATAGATTAGGGAGAACTTTAAAGGTTAAGATAGATTTGTTATCAATTTTCCCTATTTATATAATATTATAATATTTTTTATTACATGCTGACGTGGTACAAGTGATAATAAAAATAATATTTTTTATTTATTGAGTCAGATGCCACGTGAGCACCTAACGGTTGCATTGACGAACATTTGACGTCGGATTAGAATTGATATCAATTGATAGTTCGGTATGTTATTGATACAAATTAAGGATCGGGCTACATTTGGGAAAAGGTCCATAGTCTGGGCTAGATACATTAATTAACCTATATAAATATCAAATGAAAGCAAGCAAGCAAAGCAATACAATCGCAAATAGTTATAGTGGTTCGGCCAACTGCCTACTCCACTATCTTGGCTCCACACCAAAGATTTCTATCCAACTCCTTTATAGATTAATTAAGTATTTCCCTTTGAATACAAATGAGGACTCACTTCTCAACCCTTTGAGAAAGCTTCAACCCTATTCAGCCAGGCAAAACACAAATCTACAAAGGGAACCCTAAGATGTTTACCTAGCACACCTTACAAGCTATCAATGAAAACCTTGTTTAACAATAATGAAAACAAGAACTCAAGGAGCAAAAGAGTAAACCAAACAATAGAGCTCCTTGCTTAGCCTCCTAATCTTCCAACTCGTCAAGTCGTAGAGCTCGAATCGAAGCCGGAGTTGAGGCGGAAAGAACGCTTCGAGTAGATGAACGATTGTCGAAACTTGCGCGTTGAAATTCAGTTAGGAAGGCTCAAATCTTTCTTAGAAGTGCTTAGTGAATGATTAAGATGGATTAATGAGGGTTGGTGAGGGCTATTTATAACCCTTCACTCGGTAGTGGCACCCAACGGGCGTTTTTCTGCCCATTGGGGCTGCCCGGTCGCTGGTCCGATCGACCAACTGATCAATCACCCCAGTGACCGGAGCCCTCTTCCACTTTTGGGATCCATTCGGTCGATCAGCCGGTCGACCAAATCTGGGATTAGCCTCTTTCTTGTTGATTTCTTCTCGCGAACTTCGTTTTCGCGATTTGACTTCGATAACATTGCAATCAAGCTTGGGATGTATCCCTAGGGTCATATTACATGAATTCTATTTCTAACCCTAGATTTTCTTCTCGATCGTAGACGGTGCCATTTTTGACAGTTTTTGTATTTTTCCGAACAGAGTTTGCACACATGTCACAACATCAATCTGAACTCAAAACTACACAAATGCATTAGTTTCATGTTTGTTATCATCAAAATAGAGATCAAAGCCTAGGGGCAATCCTTGGGCCAATAATTTTCCCCTTTTTGATGATGACGAACAAAACATGAAATTTATCAATTCAAAGTATTCATTTGTGAGTTCTTTGTTAAGCTATAAACAAAACTAACATAAACTAATATATGCTCCCCCTATCAACATGCATATCAAACTTATAACTCCCCCTATCTATATGCATCATAAAACAAATGTGACCAAGTCTTTTCTCCCCCTTTTGACATCAATCAAAAAGTGGCAGGAACCATGGTACTATTAATGAGTTTCATCAAGAAAATAGAGAAATCCATAAAATCAAGTATCATCTACCACTATAGTCCTTCCTACCAATGTAAGCCTATAGAAGGCAAACATTGATAAGTCGCAAAGCCCCACTACAAGGCATTACATAAGTGTGATGATACGACATAATAGCCAATTCTTTCAAAAGGCATGCAAACTTTAAAAACTTAAGAATATGGTAAATTGCAAATACCTAATTGCATACTTAAGTTTGTAAAGCTTTCTTCATTCAAGGGTTTTGTAAATATGTCCGTAAGTTGTTTATCGGTGGACAAAAATTCTACAGATATATTACCCTTAGTTATATTATCTCTAAGAAAATGGTGCCTTAGATCAATATGTTTAGTTCTAGAATGTAAAACCAGATTTTTCGTCAAGTTGATTGCACTAGTGTTATCATAATATATAGGTATACATGAATAGCTAAGTCCATAATCTAAAAGTTTGCTTCATCCAAAGGACTTGTGCACAACAACTAGCCGCGACGATGTATTTCTCTTCGGTAGTTGAAAGTCCAACTGAGTTTTGTTTCTTGAAAAACCAAGAAACAAGACTCATTCCTAGGAATTGACAACACCACTAGTGCTTTTTCTATCTAGTTTACATCCGACAAAATCGGCATTTGAAAAACTAATTAAGTTAAAAGATGCATCACATGGATATCATAATCCTAATTCAACCGTGCCTTTCAAATATCTCAATATGCGTTTGACCACACTTAATTGAGACATTTTAGGACATGATTGAAACCTAGCACATGCACATATACTAAACATGATATCGGGTCTACTTGCGGTTAAGTAAAGGAGACTACCAATCATACCTCAATATTGCTTTTCATCTACCTTTACACCGTCTTCATCTTTATCAAGCTTGATAGATGTGCTCATTGGTGTAGAAGCTATCTTGGCTTCATTCATCCCAAATATCTTAATGAGCTCCTTTGTGTTGGCCTAAGGTTTTCAACTTTGGTCTTAATCTCGGTTTTGATAATAACAAACATTGAACTAATGATTTCATGGAGAGTTATTTTCAGGTTCCATATCGGTTAGCGTACGATGTCCTCGATTGGAAATTTTGGAGAAATCGGAGAAATCAGCAAGGACGCTCATCGACGCTCGGGATTCTTCGGAAAGTTAGAGTTTAGATTTAGGGTGTCTAGTATGTGTTGTAAATCCTCATGATGATGCAAAGAAACCAAAAAACCAAATCCGAACCCCAAAACATGAAAAACTAGCAAATTAGAAAATGACACTGGAATTCACTAAGCCTAGGGAGCTCCTTAGAGAGCTATATAACCTAGATATTTTCTTGACACAAAAAATGCCGGTAATTATTCCTTAGGTAAAAACTAGATAACAAGGTGTTTTTATGTTTTTTTTGAAGCCTTTAGCTTACCCATACTTGGCCCGGAAGATTAGAAAATTTTTGTTTTTCGGAAATTTGTACTAGACCTCAAAAGTTAGATTTTGATTCTTAAGGATTTTGATTTTTTAGATATTTTTATAGAATCCAAATGGGGGGTAATCCTTGTATAACATTTAGTAAATGTTATATAAGTAGACTTAGCGAAGACAAAATCCAGAAACGGGAAAACAAGTAGAAAAATGAGCTTAACCAAGCAGTCTGCCCTGCCCAGGTTCGGTCGACCGACTGGTCGACCGGCAGACTGTCACACCCCAAACTCAAGGTCACGTGACCGGCCAGGGTATACATGCCTATACCCCGCAGCCTAACTCATGCACATGCCAACTCATAAAAGATAACGGAAAGAAGCAACAGTTTTTATTATAAAGGGAAATAAAAATAGATTTTATTAAACAATAAAGTTTTTATCAAAAAACTCAAGTGCGGAAATAAAATGAATAAAAAAGAAACAGTTCTGATAATCAAATAAAATCTAAATAAAAACATGAATGTCCCCACGGGACTACAACTCCAAAATGCCAAATCACAGTGCATGACAAACTACTACATACTCGACTACGACCCATAACTAGGACTGCTATGAGAACAACGTAGCTCCTCTGCCGCCCCAATCGCGCCAAGTGCTCCAGCCCACCTCACCGGTCAGGCTTTGCAAAACAAAAACAAATGACAACGGGTGAGTTCAAAAGAACTCAATGAGCGATTCTACCAACCCCCACGAAAAATCAACACAAATAAGAAGCAGAAGCAAAACTCCTGACTCAAGCAGGACGAGTCACAAGGGAGTGACTAGCTAACATACGAACTTATCCTAATATAAAGAAACTCGGGAGCAATCGAGATAGGCCCATCTGAACTTGCTCCACGAGACGCGTAGGGACAATCTGGATTCCCCCATTAGAACTTGCCCCTTTAAGATATCACAGGAATAATTGGGATTTGCCCGTCCAAACTTATTCCACGAGGCCACACAGGAACAATCGAGATTTGCCCATCCGAACTTGTTCCAAAAGAGATAACGTAGGAATAATCGGGATTCGCCCATCCGAACTTATTCCTTTAAATATAGAATCTAGGGAACAATCTGGATTTGCCCATCTGAACTTGTTCCACAAGATACGCAGGAACAATCGGGATTTGCCCATCCAAACTTGTTCCATAGATTGAGAATCAGCCATCCAACCTTCTAGGCCTAGCCCGCAATCCGTCTCTTAACCGCGCCTCTCCGCCATTCATAAAAATATGGCACAACATGACCTAATTAAGTCAAGCCTCTCCTACGGTATCTTAGGGGTGTCCTTATTGGAAAGCGTCTCAACATTCCAATGCTCGACCCAGCTCCTAGACCTATAATGTCATAAACCCGTGAGATTTTATTTCATGCATAAACTTTATTTGTTGGTTCATAACAGATTATGCTGCCCCTTTGCTCAATTTGAATTATGCAATTAAAATTTTAATCACCAAGATTAGGGTTTTATTTTAGGGTTTTGTTTTAGCTTACTGTTGTGCCTAAAACTAATGTGTCTAACCTGAATCTAGTCTCCAGAGTGTGCCCTATGTTTCCAAACTATGTTTTCTGGTCAAAACGATAGATTACACGACTTTATTTAGTAAACTATGCACATCATAAATAAGATTTCAAAATTAGTCTTGATTCATCAACTCAGCATGAAATTTTCAGCATAATAAGGAAATTAAATCCGAAAATTAATAGAATATAACTCCCAAAATTTCCATCACATCAGATTCATAGTCATTAAAATAAATCTCAAAAAAACCATATTTATTAAGCAAGAACAATAAGCATCACAACCCTCTTTAACCAAGAACCAACCTTTATACTCAAGAATTTAAATCAAGAACCCTCATGCCTTCAAGATCAAACCCATCTTTGAAACACATGATATATTTCCAAAAATAACAGATTTAATATCAAGCATGCATTGAAATTATAATCATCAAGATTGATGAACAAATCGAATCATAGAAGGCAAGAAAATCTACACCCTTCACATAGGTAATTCATCGAACACTTGGAGGGCACCCTCATCTCCACCTTGGCCGAGCACCCCTAGGATCATCCTAGCCGAGCCCCATAGGGGAGGGTTTAGAGCCTTCTCAAGCACGGTAAGCAAAAAGAACGGTGAAAATTTGAGAGATCGTCGGAAAACAAATCAAGAACATCTTTGCTTTCAAGAACGACTTCAAGAACTCGAAAAACCCGAGAAGAAGGAGGGGTAAAACCACTGACATGAATAGGGAGGAGGATTAGAAGAAAATTCCCGGTTGACAGCCTTCGAAACCGGCTCGAAGAGGGGGCGGCCTGGCTCCACCAAGAGGGAAGAGGGGGCGGCGGCTACAAGGAGAGGAAGAGGAAGGGCGGCAGCTCCTCCTCAAGCCAACGGCGTGGCTTCCAAGGGAGAGAGAGAGAAAGGAAGAAGGAAGGGGAGGAAGGGGCTCGGATCGGCGGCTCTAAGAGGGGAAGGAGAGGGGCGGCTGGTGGCTGGCGATTGGCTCCTCTCTTCAAGACTTGTGTGGCTCCAATAGGGAGCCACAAGCCAAAGGGGTGGGGGGTTTTATACTCTCTCCCCAATTCTAGCTCCACTAAACCCCTTAGCAAACACGCATCTGCCTCAAGCCGAATCCGAACTTGCTAACCTGACTAAACTTAATTAACCCATTCTAAACCCCATGCTCCACATAAGCACCCAACACATGCGCATCCATATGCGACATAATTAATAATCATGCACACGCATCACAGCAATTAATTAAATTTATTCAACCAAGAAAAGAAATTGCATAAATAATTTTTCCTACTTACTTGAGCTCTCAAGCTCGCATCAGACCATGAGTCGACTCGGCTCGACCTCAAACTAGCCCGCTAGGCAAACAAACACAAACAATAGAGGAAAATAAATAAAATATCTAGGATATTACACAAATGGAGAAGACATTTCGATCGACCGATTGGCCAACTGGCAGACGGAGAAGGCATTTCGGTCGACCGAATGATGCCCGAAATGGGCAGTAGGCCTTCGGTCGCTCGGTCGATCGATTGGCAAGCGACTGGGCGTCGCCAACGGGCAGAAAAATGCCCGTTGATGAGCCTTGGTGTTTGAGGGGTTATAAATACCAATCCCAAACTCATTTCTAGCCTACCATTGATGCTTCCAAGCCTTAAAGTGTGATACTAAGCATCTCTACAAGCTTTCATTGAGCCATCCTTGCAAGAACCCTAGTTTTGATCCCCACACCTTGATTTATCCTTCAAGCTTTACCGATTCATCATCTTAAGGCATCAAGAGGACTAGAGAGTTTTCTTTGGAGCTAAGTATTTGTTGTATTATTTATTTGCTCCATTGTTTGAATATTTTGTGGTTTATTTTCATTGTATATCATTGGTGTAAACCTAGAGTGCTAGGTTGATTGAGTTGGTGGTTGCCTTGGTGGTAAGGCTTAAATCCACCATTGTAAACTTAGTTTACTAAGATTAGTTGAGTTGTCCTTAGGTTGAGGTGGGAGAGTGCTCTCGGTAGGAAGGCTGGATACTTTTGGGTGTGGAAGTGCCTTCGGTTTGAGAGCGGAGATTTTTCGGTGTAAAGTCCTCATTGTAAGGAAACTAATTAATCTAGTTAAACTAGTTTGGAAATCCTAAGTAGGGTGCTTATGTAGTGGAGTAGGCATTGGGGCCGAACCATTATAAATCATTGTGTTAGCATTGATATTTTGTTTGTGTTTATTGCTTTATCATTAATCGTTTCCGCATTTGGTCGTTCAATTGTGAATTGCCTCAGTAGTTTAAAGAAAACGTTTAAAACCAAATTAGGCAAAAAGATTTAGTTAACACACTATACACCCCCCCTCTAGTGTGACCATTTCACCAACACTTTGTGTACTTGGCTTGATTGATGAAGATTCTTTTATTGGTTTGCTTGATTTGGAGTCCAAGCATGAAGGAGAGTTCTCCCATCATACTCATCTCAAACTCCTCTTGCATGCATTTTGCAAACCACTCACAAAGTAATTCATTAGTAGCACCAAATATAATGTCGTCCAAATAAATTTGCACAAGTAGAATATCGTTCCCATCATTTTAAATGAAAAGAGATACATCGGCTTTTCCAACGCTAAAACCTTGTTCAATCAAAAAATTGGAAAGCTTCATACCAAGCCTTAGGGGCTTGTTTTAAACCATATAAAGCCTTTTTATGTTTGAAAACATGATTTAGAAAATCAAAACTTTCAAAACCGGGGGGTTGTTCAACATAAACTTCTTCATCTATAAAACCATTCAAAAATGCACTTTTCACATCCATTTGAAAATTTTTAAAACCTTTGAAACTTGCATGATCTAAAAGCATGTGAATTGCTTCTAATCTAGCTACGGGAGCATAAGTTTTATTATAATCTATTCCTTCTTCTTGATTACACCCTTGGACCACTAACCTAGCTTTGTTTCTGATGACTAAACCTTCTTCATCTAACTTGTTTCTATAGACCCATTTAGTCTCAATCATGGTTTGTTCACTAGGTCTAGGTACTAAATCCCAAACATCATTCCTTACAAATTGATTTAGTTCCTCTTACATGGCAATCACCCAAAATTCATCTTCTATGGCTTCCTTAATATTTTTAGGCTCTACTTGAGATATGAAAGCTACATATTGACAAACATTTTTAAGTCTAGAATGAGTTACCACTCCCGTTGATGACTCTCCAATGACTTGATCAATTGGATGGTCTCTTATCAACTGGTATCCTTTGGGGAGAGGTGGTAGAGCTTCCTCTTTTTCTCCAACTTGAGGTAATGATGAGGATGAAGGATCTTCATGATGTGTGTCCTCATTATTTTCATCATCAACCTCCTTGTCATGAAATGTTAATTCCTTAAGTTTCTCACCTACATTCATAATCTTAACATTTCTAGAAGAATCATTAGTTTCATCAAAAGTAACATGCATAGATTCTTCTACAATTATATACTCTATAAGCTTTAGAACTATTAGAGTATCCTAGGAAAAATACCCTCATAAGATTTAGAGTCAAATATTCCTAGATGTTCCATAGTGTTCAAGATAAAGCATTTACATCCAAAAACTCTAAAATATCCTACACTTGGGATTCTATCATTCCAGGCAAATATCCAAAAGCTCAAAAGGAGTTTTCTTAATTTTAGGTCTCAATAAAACACGATTAAGCACATAACAAGAAGTATTTATGGCTTCAGCCCAAAAGTACTTTGGCAAATTATTTTCACAAAGCATGATCCTAGCCATTTCTTGTAGCGTTCTACTCTTCCTCTCAACCACCTCATTTTATTGAGGGGTTCTAGGGGAAGAAAAAGTGCGCTCAATACCCATTTCACCACAAAATTTTGAATTTTTTTTATTTTTAAATTCACCTCCTTATCACTACTAATTTTCAAAATTGAAATTCTTTTTTCATTTATAACTCTCCTAGCAAATTTCTTAAAGATATCAAAAGTTTTATTTCTCTTAGCTATGAAGAAAACCCATGTAAATCTCGAAAAATGTCACACCCCAAACCCAGTATGGCCGGCTAGGATATGCCACGTACCCTGAAGCCTAACCCAACTCAAACACAACAACAATAACCTGAACAGTGGGACATTTTTTTTGTTGAAAAGAATAGACATGACATCACGAACCAAACCAAATCAAAACTCAATATGAACACACTGAACAAGTTATTAAAAAGGTATTCAAATAAATAAACAAGACTCCCCAAATAAAAATAAAATGCGGAAACCACGACCCGAGTCAACATGTCTCAACAACTCAAAGAGACACTAAAATGACTCAGGTATCCTCCTCGATCACAACTTGTCACGAGACCCGCTGCCACCAGCCGTGCTATTGCACATCGGTTCCTCTCTGATCTAACTCAGGTGCTGCAAAATAATAGTAATGAGGGGTAAGTCCAACTAGGACTTAGTGAGCAGATCAATCCTCAATTCACCAAATCAATCATCATGCATAAAAACACAAATAGCCAATATAAATAACATAACAACAACATTAGAAGAAATCACCAATAATATATCCATAGCTCTATGCATGAAATCAACATCAGTCAACAAGTATAAAATATCTTTAAAAATGATGGAACAAGCATCAGTAACACATCTACTACCCTACTCATATCCACCACAATAAGTATAAGCATCCATCAAAAAGAATAAACATATCCACAATAATAAAATAGGATGAAAGCAACACCTCAATCATTTGCATGTAATGCAACACCACAATCAATTGCATGCTCCTCGGACCCGTCGGTCCCACATAGCCACATAGGGTAGGTAGACGGGTGGCCGCCGAACTACCACCCAGCTCAGTGCCATTTTTTTGGGGCATGCCCTCCCCTCACCAGCACTCGCTCTTCCGAGCTAGCCTGTTGGGGCATACGCTCCCCTCATCTGCTCCGGTATTCGGACCATCTCTTTGGGGTATGATCTCCCCTCACCAGCCAGACTTCCAGAAAAAGGCCAACGCTGTCTCTTTGGGGCACACCCTCCCCTCACCAGCGAGGTTTCCGAGAAATGCAATAAGCACATAATAACACCACACACGCAAGTATAAAAGTATAAACAAGATGCGCTATCAACAAGTAATAAAGGTTATGTCAAGTGCATACCTCATCCTCCACCTCCTCCTGCCATACATCACAATCACATACAAATATATATGTAGAAATAGTGCTCATAAATCATGAATGCTCAGCACAATTACACAACCATAAAATAAAATTGTAGCACTGTAAGAAAAGATGCACGTGTATCATGAAAGTAGTGCAAAAACAAACTCCAACTATAAATTAATGGACTGGAACATGATAAAATAACTCATCATAGAAATCACTGATCTAGGATAAGATTCACCTCATTAACTACTATATCCATGAATCATCATAGATTGAATCATAAAAATATATAAAGTATGATTTTTCAGCTTGACACGCAAAATGAGGCAACGCCCGGCTATTGTCTTTAAAATCTGAAGGTTTGATGGCGAAAAAGACCTCACCAATGAATCTGGAATGTCGATTTGGTGAAAATTCACATATAATATGAATATTTTTGCTAACTTTAAGGCCTCCAAATAATTGTTTAGAATAATGAAAGAAATGCCATAATTTATTTAATAAAGCACAGTTACGAATAAATATAATGGTGTTACAATCAATAAATCAATAATGAAATCTCAGCTCTTCATCTAAACAGGATCACATCACAGCCTTCCATCCAATATGATGCAAACACAGCCCTCTATTTAACATGATGCAATCTCAGCCTTACATCTAACCAGATGCAATCACCACCCTCCATCTACATGATGAAATCATAACCTTACATCTAATCAGATGCAATCACAGCCCTCCATCTAACCAGATGCAATCACAGCTCTCCATCTACATGATATAATTTAAGCCATACATTTACACAAAATCAAATCCTTGCCATTCATCTGAACCAATTCAATCCAGCCATTCATCTCACCTAAATCAATCTCAGCCCTCCATTTCATCTCCCCACCTAGGTTATCATCTTCATCTCCTCCTACCCCAACTAGAAGCCGCACCCTTTCCCCGGCCCTCGCCGGGCCACCACCGATGCTGGCGTCGACACCGACCCCTGCCAGCGCACCGCTGCCACCATGCGGCGGTGGCAGTACCTCCTCGCATGGCTGCCCTCACGTGGCAGCGACGCCATGCCGAGCGCAGCTCCTAGCCGGGCATCACTACCTCCGCAGCGCCACGCCGATGCCCATGCCGCCGTCGCTGGCGCCCACTGCCACTGCGGCGCCTCGTCGAGCGCCGACCGACAAGGTGAACAGGGGCAGAAAAAAAAGAAAAAGAAAAAAGATAAGAATATTTTATTCCAAAAAGAGTAACAACATGATTCAATTAAGAAACGATGGATTCGACTTTCGATCTGATACAAGAAATTGCATAAAAAAATTGACGAAAAGCCCCAAAACATAAGAACATCGACATGAATCAAAATTGGAGAAAAGAAGGCCTAAATCCACTCACCGGATGGAGAGAAAATGGAAGGAAAAGACGCGCAGGATCTTCCCCTGAACGACACTGACGAACTAGCAAAAATTTGGCTCTGGTGGCATCTCTTCGATGCACCCCTCTCTCCTCTCTCCTTTGCCTCGGATGGCATGCAGCTCAAAAAACCCTGGCCAAACACCCCAGGGTCTAATTTATAGATACCGATTGGGTCCAAATGACCAAAATACCGCTACCTAAGCTATCTGCCTTAAACAACCCATAATTCACCCGATCTAACTCCAATTCGAGATCCGATTGCACCGCTAAATTTGCCTCAAGACCCTCTATCACCCTAGCATGCTAAATCACAAAGATAAGACAAATAAATTTTCTCTTAATTTTTCTACATTAAATTCTTACTAGGGTCTAATCTCGAAGCTTTCCGCCAATCCGTGCTAACTAGGGCCCATGATCCCCCACTCAAGAATAAAATATTATTATTAAGATTTTTGGGTATTACTATTCCCTCACTCCTTAAACAAAATACGTCCTCGAATTTTGAGAAGAAAGAAAGAAGTTCATCTCGGCATCAAAAGGTATGGGTACTATCATGCTCGACCTCCCAACCACACCTAATTATTCCAGGATTAAATTAAAATCAATAATCGAATCTATCAACAATAACTCAATGCTTAAATAAGAATCAAATCAATTAACCCCTTTAGCCTAACAATTAGTATTAAAAATCAATTATCAACACATATGATCAAATCTACTTCATTTGATTCTTATATGGTTGGCTTTAGGTTTTCAACCTTGGTCTTAATCTTTTAATCTCGGTTTTGATGATAAGAAACATGGAACTAATATTTCATCAAGAAATCTTTCAGGTTCCATAATGATCAGCGTTCGATGTCCTCGATCGGATAAATCAGAGAAATCGATAAATCAGAAGGACATTGACCGTCGTGCTCGGGTTCATCGTGGAATTTCTCGAAGCTCGACGAGTGCACCAAAGTCTCATTGGATGAGTCCAAAGATCAAATGAAAAGCTCTCCAATCTGATTCTCATTGAAAGTCGGAACCCGGAAATGAAGCGTGCAAGAAAAAGGGTTGAAAAATCAATATCAGCCTATGTTCGATCGACCGATCGGTCGACCGAAGAGTGTAAGAAATTGGCAGTAGCTACTTCGGTCGACCGACAGAGGCCAGAAGTGGGCAATAACCCTCTCGATCGATCGATCGGTCGACCAGATTGAGGATTGCACGATCGCGCATCTCTGCTTCCCCTGCGTCGGTCTACCGATGGGTCGATCGAATTGAGGGAAAGCAAGTTTGCGTCTAGGCGGTCAACACTTCAGTCGACCATACAGAGAGAACAGGCAGTGGTAGCTCTAAGTGATCAATTGTTCGGTTGACCGACCAATCGATCGAGCGTCTGCAACAGATAGTTTTCTATCCGTTGAGCTGGCGTTTCTTTGAGAGGGTATAAATATACCTCATCTAAGTCATTTTATTCTCTCCTCTCACTGTTTCAGAAATCATTGAGCATCAAAAAGAGAGATCTAAGCCTTCCAAAAGATTTAGTGCTTGCACTCGGTTCTTCCACCGACTACTTCTTCAAGTGAACACTCTGCTCCTCAACTTGGGATTTGATTCGAGCTCTACTACTCAGGGACTTGGAGGTTCCAAGGCTCGGAAAAGAGCTTTTAATAATGGTTTATCTTTTTAGCTCTTTTGATTGTATTTTAACGTTTATTTGAATTTGTTTACTTTGAATTTGTGCGTGTGAAGACCTAGGTT
This sequence comes from Canna indica, assembly GCA_034359265.1. Lineage (NCBI taxonomy): Eukaryota > Viridiplantae > Streptophyta > Magnoliopsida > Zingiberales > Cannaceae > Canna > Canna indica. The sequence goes on from CP136898.1 coordinate 45,839,800, forward strand.
GTTTAGGTCTTGTGTGGAAGTGGTTACGTTGTTGTGAAGGTGTAAAGCCACTTGTGTAAACTTAGTTTTACTAGGATTAGTTGAGTTGTCCCTTAGGGTTGAGGTGGAAGAGTGCTCTCGATAAGAAGGCGGAGACTTCCGGGTGTGGATGTGCCTTAGGTCAAGAGTGAGACTCTTCGAGTCAAAGTCCTCTGTGTAAGGGAAACCGATTTAATCTAGTTAAACTAGTTTGGAAATCCTAAGCAGGGTGCTTAGGTAGTGGAGTAGGCATTGGGGCCGAACCACTATAAATTACTATGTTAGCATTGTTATTTATTGTTGCTTGTGCTTAAATGTTTATATCGCTTCCGTATCAAATCATTCAATTGTAAATTTCCTAAATGATTTGAGAAACGACTAAAATTGAATTTAGGCTAATTAATTTAGTAAACACACTATTCACCCTCCCTCTAGTGTTGCCATTTCGACTATATTTGGTGTTAGAGCGGGTCGTAGATTGAGATTTCACTGTCTCCTCTACATCTAGTCTCGATCTTGAAATGGCTCTAGAGTCGGTAGCGTCTTCACCTCCTAGGTTCGATGAATCTAACTTTGGTCTTTGGAAGTCTAGAATGTATACCTACTTAAAGACTAGAGGTTTTGATGTTTATAACATGATTAAATTAGAATACATTGAACCTAAGGTTGACATGCATGATTGGAGTGAACACGACAAAAAAATGTTTCAATATAATGGAGATGCTATGTATTCCATATTTTGTACCTTACCTAATAGCATCCTTGATAAAGTCATGCATTGTACATCCACATTTGATATTTGGGCAACATTAAACATGCTATATGATTATGCTAAAACCGAAGAGCTTAATACTTTTGTTGAGGGTGGTGATGACAATGGTCATCCCCTTAGTACTAACCTCAGTTTTGATGCCCAAAGCATTTCTAGCCAAAGAAGCACAAGCAAAAATCAGAAACGGAAACATAGGTGCTTCATTTGCCAAGAGATGGGACACAAGAAGATGAATTGTCCCTTCTTGAAGAAGAAATCCAAAAAGAAGTGTGCTTCTTCATCCACATCTCAATCAAGTGAAGCCTCTTCTTGTCATGACAATGAAGCTACATCGAACTTTTGCCTCATGGGTCTTCGGAATGAGGTAAAATCTTCTACTTCTAGTCATGATAGAAATCTTGATAGTGATAATAATGATAGTAGCTCAAGTTCTTTATATATGACTTATGATGAGCTATTAGAAGAATCTAAGAAAATGTATGCCTTGCTTGTGAAAAAGAACAAGGAAAATAGAAAACTAAAGAAAGAAAATTTAAGGCTTAGTTCTCATGTGCATGAACTAAAAAATGAAAAATTGAATACAAGTACAATTGTTTCTTGCCATGATGATCTTAAGCTTGAAATTGAGAATTTAAAAAGTAAGGTAAAAGACTTGAAAAATGAAAATGAAGGTTTGAAATAAAAAATGAAACTTTGGAGTAATGATTTGAAAAATGATTTCAAACTTGAGAATGAAAAATTGAAAGTTGAAAATAGCTCGTTGAAATCTCAAATACAAGCTTTACACAAATCCATTAATGACTTAAAAAATGAGGTTGTTTTCTTGAGTAAGAAAACTAGTAATTTATCACATGCTTCATCTTTTAAAAATCCTAGGAATAGTAATGCCTATGTAAAGAATGCCAATGTTTATCATCATTCTCATGTTAGACATTCCACATTTAAACCTCATGTTCAAAATAAAAATGTTTTATCTAAGAATGCCCATGCTCATCATGCCTCCTATGTTAAGCATTCTAAAATTAAATCTCATGTCCATGTTAAAAATGAAAAGAAAAAGTTTCACGGACATTGCTTTTGTTGTGGTATTTTTGGCTATGCTATCCATTATTGTGCATTCAAGAAAAATCCGAGTGTAGTTATGACATTTTGGATTCCTAGGCCAACTCACCCCCAAGGACCCAAAGCCATCTGGGTACCAAAAGTCTCATCTTCTTTTGTAGGGGGAGCTACCACACAAGGGTGAAAGATTGATGATGTGTTGAAGTTGACCAAAGAGTTGAATGAAGAATCCTTTTATGGTTGCAACTTCAAGCTTTCACCTAGATGCCTTAGATAAAATTGGCATCAAACATTTTGGTATCATCTCCTTACTTTGGTTTGCTTTATTTAAGTTGGAGTTATGATACATATTTAATTTGAGTTGTTTTCCCCGCTCTTGTTAAAGAGTTCTTTGGAAATGATTTTTTGATTTTGATTTCTCGGTCTCTTCGGAGACCTATGTAGCCTGTAATGGGCTCATGCGACCTTGTGGTTTTAAATCGTAGGGTAATTGTGGCTTTTGGTTGTCAACCAATAGGAAGGGTTGGAGATCTTATTTTTTAAAATTTGATATTTTGAGATCTCTTGATTCATTTTGTTATCATGAATGATTTATATGAAAATGAATCCATGCTATTTAGTGAAGTTGAAATTGGGAAATGATACTTGGTTTTTCACTTCGCTATTTAGTTTGATAGCTTGCATGTAAATTTGGTTTCATTTTCTATTAATAAAGTATACTTGCAAGTTATTGTAAATGGAAGGCTAATTAGAATGAAAAAGATTAGTTTGGCTAAATCATCTTGAAGAAGGTATAACTTCGATAATTTCAAAATCTTAGTGTTATACCTCAATGTTTAGGCTTAAATGATGTCTTAATACTCATGATTAGAATTGCATGGTAAACCCTTGAATTTTCATGAGTAGGTAGAATCTTAGCACCTAGTCAAATTTCATTGAATGAAACTTGCTCTAGGTTGATACTTACTATTAGAGACACTCCTTTAAGTCCAAACTAGTTAAACATGTTTAGGGACCTTATCCCTCAAATGTTTCACATCTTAAGATCCCTTAGATTCATTTTGATATCATGTTAACCTCCTTAAAATGAATCTTTACTATCTAGCATAGGTTAAGGTGTTTAAATGAAATTTTGCATTGAACCTTTGCTATTTAGTATGTTAGCTTGCTAGTTGGCATATAATTTCATTTTGATACTAATGAAGCCTACTTGCAAGTCAAGAAAGTGATAAAAATTGAAGGATATGCTATCATGATGAAAATGAAAAGTAAATGACAAGTTTGGCAAATTTCTAAATACTAAGGTATGAATTTAATTTTGCAAAAATCTTAGTTTAATAATTGAATATCCATGTTTAATGATGTCTACATACTCATGATTGATTTTGCATGAAAAATGTTTGAATTTTCATGAGTAGGCAATTTCATGATAACTAGGCAAATTTCATGATATTAATATTGAATGAAATTGGGCTAGTTTGAAATTTCTTATTAGAGACCTCATTCTAAGTAAACACCTAATGAATATGTTTAGATACACACATGATATGATTCAAGGTGTTTTATCATGAAAATTCATGTGTAGATGAAAAATGTAACAACTAGTCATATTAGAGGACTTAAGCTTGAAAAGTTTGACCCAAGTCAATAAATCGACTTGGTAACTTCATTTTAAGTCCAAAACTCATAAACATGTTTAGGAATAGGTATGACATATTTCCATGCACTTAGAATGAAAAATTCATATGGATATGGATAAAATGACATAGAGGTCTATTCATGCTTACCTCTTTTGAACCAAGTTGACCCAATTCAACCAATTGACTTAGAGGTCTCGTTTTTAATCCATATTTGAGGAACATATTTAGATTTACTCATGTTAGGTGTCCATAAGTTTAAATATGAAAAACCATGAGTAAATGATAAGATTGAAACTTAGCAAGTTTCATGATAACTAGTTTAGTTTTGAATGAAACCATGCTTGGTTGATATCTTGACTTAAGGACATAATTTTCATTCCAAACTTGACATATACTCTTTACCTGACCATTATGTGGTGTCTTGAAAGTTTGAATGAAAATTTAACATGTTTTGAAAATAACTAAAAATTACAAAAATATCATTTCCACCAACATTTGGTATCATTTTCAGTTATTTAGAAATATAGAAAAATTCTTTTTAGTCGATTCTTGAAACTGCACCCTCATTGAAAAATCTAAGTTCTTCAGTAAATTTTTTGAAAAAGTTTCATAAAAAATCTGATTTAAAATGGAAGTTTGAAGTTAAATTCTGAAAACACAAAGTATCATCCCTCTTGAAATATCAATCTTTCCGATACTTCGATCTTTCTTCAAAAACATCAAATGAAAACTCATGTATACCATTTGGATTCAATTTCTAATATCATTCACAAAATTTCTTGAGTAAAATCATTTGATATCTTGGATGATAGCTAGAAATATCCATTTGTTTATTAAAATCAATATAGGATGAAAAATGAACTTTGAAAATTCATTTTGAGCTCAACCTTGATACATGCATTTCAAATGACCATTCAACAATTGGTATCAAAATTTTCATCCAACAATTGATATCAAATATTTTTCGTCAAAAGTATGATTTTGTATGAATTTAAAAATTTGATTTTTGAAAACTAGAAGTATATACCTTGACCTAAGTCAACAAAGTGACTTAGAAATTTCATCTTAAGTCCAAACTTGATTCATAGACTTACATTCTCTCATGTTTAATGTCTAGATGCCTAAGTTTGAGAAAACATGAGTAGATAGCAAACACTTGATACTTAGCATTTTCATGTTTTTATGCTTATTTCAAATGAAAATGTGCTAAGTTCATATTTGGATCAAATGACATTAGTTTGACTTCAAACTTGATATACATGATTTAAATGACCATATCCTGATATTTTAAAAGTTTGAATGAAATCTAAAAATGTCATGAAAAAGATATGAGAACATACATGATTTAATTTTGAATTCAAATATTTAGTTTTGAACATATCATGTATGATTTAAGTTTCATATTAAATATTTGTTTTCCATCCCTTTGGTTGAGATTTTCATGTTTCATGAAAAATAATCTTTAGAGTCTCAACCTCATGAAAAAATATTTGTCTTTCATCCCTTTGACTAGATTGACCTTTCTTGCCCTTTTTGATGGACGTCAAAAGGGGGAGAAAAGTATAGGATAAAGGGGGAGAAAAGTATAGGTAAAGGGGAGGAAAATATAGTAGATCCATGTATATAGATAGGGGGAGTTTATTTTCACCGATATGCATGTTGATAGGGGGAGAAATCCCTTAGTTGATATCCTATATGCTTTAATGAAAATATTTTCTTAAGGATGTTTGTCATCATCAAAAAGGGGGAGATTGTTGGCTTTAGGTTTTCAACATTGGTCTTAATCTCTTAATCCCGGTTTTGATGATAACTAATATTTCATCGATAAATCTTTCAGGTTCCATATCGATCAACGTTCTATGTCCTCGATCGGATAAATCGGTGAAATCGATAATTCGTAAGGACATTGACCGTCGTGCTCGGGTTCGTCGTGGAATTTCTCGAAGCTCGACGAGTGCACCAAAGTCGCATTGGATGAGTCCAAAGATCAAATGAAAAACTCTCCAATCTGATGCTCATCGAAAGTCGGAACCCAAAAATGAAGCGCGCAAGAAAAAGGGCAGAAAAATCAATATCAGCCTATGTTCGGTCGACCGAAGAGTGTAAGAAATTGGCAGTAGCCAATTCGGTCGACTGGTCGACCGACCGAACACTGCCAAAAACTGGTAGTGGCTACTTCGGTCGACCGACAGATGCCAGAAATGGGCAGTAGCCCTAGCAGTCGACCGATCGATCGACCGGATTGAGGATCACGCGATCGCACATCTCTGCTTCCCCTGTATCGGTCGATCGGATGGAGGGAACGCAAGTTTGTGTCTGGGCGGTCGACCGCATAGAGAGAATAGGCAGCGGTCACTCCAAGCGGTCGATCGGTCGGTCGACCGACCAATCAACCGAGCATCTGCAACGAATAGTTTTCTATCCGTTGAGCTGTCGTTTCTTTGAGAGGGTATATATATACCTCATCTAACTCATTTTATTCTCTCCTCTCATTGTTTCAGAAATCATTGAGAATCTAAAAGAGAGATCTAAGCCTTCCAAAAGATTTAGTGCTTGCGCTCGGTTCATCCGCCAACTACTTCTTCAAGCGCACACTCTGCTCCTCAACTTGGGATTTGATTCAAGCTCTACTACTCAGCGAGTTGGAGGTTCCAAGGCTTGGAAAAGAGCTTTTAATCATGGTTTATCTTTTTAGCTCTTTTGATTGTATTTTAACATTTATTTGAACTTGTTTACTTTGAATTTGTGTGTGTGAAGCTGTTTAGGTCTTGTGTGGAAGTGGTTACGTTGTTGTGAAGGTATAAATCCACTTGTGTAAACTTAGTTTTACTAGGATTAGTTGAGTTGTCCCTTAGGGTTGAGGTGGAAGAGTGCTCTCGATAAGAAGGCGGAGACTTCTGGGTGTGGATGTGCCTTAGGTCAAGAGTGAGACTCTTTGAGTTAAAGTCCTCTATGTAAGGGAAACCGATTTAATCTAGTTAAACTAGTTTGGAAATCCTAAGCAGGGTGCTTAGGTAGTGGAGTAGGCATTGGGGCCGAACCACTATAAATTACTGTGTTAGCATTGTTATTTATTGTTGCTTGTGCTTAAATATTTATATCGCTTCCGCATCAAATCATTCAATCGTAAATTGCCTAAACGATTTGAGAAACTACTAAAATTGAATTTAGGCTAATTAATTTTGTAAACACACTATTCACCCCCCTTCTAGTGTTGCCATTTCGACTACATATATTTTTTCTATTAAAATTTGCCAGCAACTCTTTGCAACATCAACCATTTAATAATATTCTAAAACAAATTAATTGCTAAACCTCACTTATAAGGCATAAACTCTTGCACAACCACCTAGGATCAACTGGTAATGATAATCCCTAAATCCAATAGGTGAATATTTTATGTTTGAGACCACAACTCCAATGGATAATATCTCATTTCAAATATGTCGAGTCACAATCTTAACTTGGCATTCTCATAAACATCAATGATTATCTTTCCTATGCAGTGCCAAAACATATGGCATTGCAGAGCATCATCATCCACAACGAGTACTTGAATTTTATTATTGTTATTATTATTTTTTTTCTTAAGCCTTTAAATGTCTAACATTCTTATACCATGCTATATCCAATCATAATGAATATTGAATATCATATTTAACTTAATTCTAATTCAAGATAAGCTAAACATATTCTATCACCTACCATATGCTTCCTACATAGGTATGGATGTTTGTCTAGGTTAGCCTAGACAATTAGTATTAAAAATCAATTATCAACACATATGATCAAATCTGCTTCATTTGATTCTTATATTTATTCAATTAAAATCTGCCAGCAACCCTTTGCAACATCACCCATTTAATAATATTCTAAAACAAATTAATTGCTAAACCTCACTTATAAGACATAAACTCTTGCACAACCACCTAGGATCAACTGGTAATCATAATCCCTAAATCCAATAGGTGAATATTTTATGTTTGAAGCCACAACTCAAATGGGTAATATCTCATTTCAAATATGTCGAGTCACAATCTCAACTAGGCATTCTCATAAACATCAATGATTATCTTTCCTATGAATTGCCAAAACATATGGCATTGCGGAGCATCATCATCCACAATGAGTACTTGTATTATTATTATTATTATTATTATTATTATTATTATTATTATTATTATTATTATTATTATTATTATTATTATTATTATTATTTCTTAATCCTTTCAATGTCTAACATTCTTTTACCATACTATATCCATTCATAATGAATATTGAATATCATATTTAACTTAATTCTAATTCAAGATAAGCTAAATATATTCTATCACCTACCATATGCTTCCTATAAAGGTATGGATGTTTGTCTAACTTACCCAACTATGCATTTATCCCACCAAATTTCCCACTCTTCCCAAAGCTTCCGCCAAGAGGTCTTTCCTTTCCTTTAACCAATTTCAACTAAGGAAAACCATGCATGAATTTAAGATAACAAAAATATCCGTTCAAGCCTTCCCTTCATATGGCTCGGTCAAACAAGAGAAGGTTTTTCCAAGGAAATTAAATTCCTAAACCACTCTTACCACATTGCCAATTAACCAAAAATAACACACAATAAATAAATAACACATCATTACGTGTCCACATTTCTTAAAATAAGAACACAATAACCACACAGTTAATTATATAAATAATCAACTTAAACCAAAAATACGTACCACCGCTGGCGTGCATGTTCAGCTCGATCTCGTGACTAGGACGTACCATATGTGAACACGCTAGCAAAGCCCCAATACGATACCTACCATCCCCTTGTCGTACCCACTCTGATACCAACTTTATCACACCCTAAACCTGGTATGATCGGCGAGGATACACCACGTACCCCGAAGCCTAACCCAACTCAAACACAACAATAATAGCTTGAACAGTTGGGAGATTTTTTTTTTTGAAAAGAATAGACATGACATCACGAACCAAACCAAACCAAAACTCAATATGAACACACTGAACAAGTTATTAAAAATGAGTTCAAATAAATAAACAAGACTCCCCAAATAAAAATAAAATGCGGAAATCACAACCCGAGTCAATATGACTCAACAACTCAAAGAGACACTAAAATGACTCAGGTATCCTCCTCGATCACGACATATCACGAGACTCGCTGCCTTGCCGCCACCAGCCGCGCTACTGCACCTCGGTTCCTCTCTGATCTAACTCAGGTGCTGCAAAATAATAGTAATGAGGGGTAAGTCCAACTAGGACTTAGTGAGCAGATCAGTCCTCAATTTACCAAATCAATCATCATGCATAAAAACAGAAATAGCTGATATAAATAACATAAGAGCAATGTCAGAAGAAATCAACAATAATATATCCATAGCTCTATGCATGAAATCAACATCAGTCAACAAGTATAAAATATCGATTAATTTATAGATACCGATTGGGTCCAAATGACCAAAATACCCCTACCTAAGCTATCTGACTTAAACAACCCATAACTCACTCGATCTAACTCCGATTCGAGATCCGATTACACCTCTAAATTCGCCTCAAGACCCTCTATCATCCTAGAATGCTAAATCACAGAGATAAGACAAATAAAATTTCCCTTAATTTTTCTACATTAAATGCTTACTCGGGTCTAATCCCGAAGCTTCCCGCCAATCAGTGCTAACTAGAGCCCACGGTCCCCCACTCAAGATTAAAATATTATAATTAAGATTTTTGGGTATTACAAAAAATCATCAACCAAAACATAGCAATATAACTTACCACCTAGACTAGCAACATCACAAGGACCAAAAAGATCCATGTGGATGAGTTCAAGTGTTCTAGGTGTGATGACTTGATTAATGTTATGAAGTGAAGACTTAACTTATTTTCCATGTTGACATGCATCACAAAGTTTATCTTGGGTATTCCATTAACTAAGTTCTTTTTAGTTATTTCTTGGATAAGGCTCATGCTAGCATGTCCTAGCCTTCTATGCCACAACCAAGAATCATTTTCCATGACAACTAAGCATCTAAAATGAGGATTAGGCAAAACATTTAAGACAAGTGTATATACATTTTCATGTCTATTTCCAAGACAAGGATGGTGAACTCCTAATGATACACTTAGATGTTTCAAAAATGATAACATATCCATTATCACACAAATGAGATATACTTATCAAATTATGCTTTAACCGGTCAACTAATAATACATTCTTAATGCATGGGTAAGGAAGTATACCTATATCTCCAATGCCAACAATCTTACCTTTGGCATTTTCTCCAAAAGTCACATATCCGTCATCCTTACTTGATAGGGTTGCAAATAAATTGATATTGCCCATCATATGCTTTGAGAAACCGTTATCCAATATCCAAGTGCTTCTACTTGCTCGAGGATGGTTCTCCATCTACAAAAGGAGAGGAGGCAACTTTAGGTACCCAAATCCTCTTGGCTCCTTGATTGTTAGTCATCTTTTGAACCCAATTAAATCTAGCATGGGGCTTTCTCTTTAGAGCACAATCTCTAGCCATATGTCCAAAAATACCACATGAAAAACAACTTCCATTAAATTTTCTAGTGCTATGTGTGTGAGCATGGAAGTGTGCATGAACAAAACCAATTTGCACCTTTAGGCATGACACTTTGCAAAGTATTCATTTTCTCATTTAGCATGCATAATTCCTTTTTCTAGTTAAGCATGCTATCATTCAAGTGTTCTATTTGATCACTCAAGAACTTGTTCTCATTTTCTAGTTTTTCGTTCTCATTTTCTAGATTTTTCTTAATATCCTCAAAGGCATGCTTTTCTTCCTTAAGGCTATCTACTTCTTTCCTTAAGGCATTGCATGAAAGTAACAAGTTATGAATCTCTATTTCTAAAGATTTGTTGTCCTTTTTAAGTTCTTTAAACTTATTTCTAATGACATTAAATTCATCATGCATTTGATCAAATTCTAATTCTAATTCTTCTTGCGTAAATGAAAGTTCACCAAAAGTAAATTTTACCTCGTTGTCATTTGCCATAAGGCAAAGTTTTGGCTTCTCGCTTTTGGTCTCCTCTTCACTTGATGAAAATTCACCCTAATCCCAAGAAGTCATCATTGTCTTCTTCTTCTTTTTGTACTTGTCCTTCTTATGGGGGTTGGAGGTAGAGGCCATCTTGAGAAGTGGGCAATCCTTCTTTAGGTGCGTGATCTTGTTGCAATTGTAGCAAGTATATCCTCCCTTGCCTCTTCTCATGCTGCCCCTCATGAAGTTCATGAACCTTCTTACCATCATCATCATTTCTTCAAAGTCATCCATTTCTTCCTCAGATGATGAAGGTTCTTCAACCCAAATGATGGCATCTTCCCCCTTTTATTGCTTCATGTGCATCTCATGGGTCATGAGTGTTGGCTTAAGAGTTTATCTTAAGCCTCGATCTTTATTTTTATGATAACAAACAAGTATTTAATCTATGTGTGAAGTTTTGAGTTCAAGTTGAGGTTGCGATAAGCATTCAAAGTTCGTTCAAATGAAACAAAAGAAGAAAATATCAAAGAAAGGCTCGGGTTTAGATCAAGTAGAAATCATGTAATATACCCTTAGGATGATTTTATCCCAAGCCAAATTGTAATGTTAACCAAGTTGAAACTTGGTAACTAAACCCATAAAAAAGCACGTAAAAAATTCAAAGTAAAAATCAGCCTCAGCCGGAGTTCGGTCAACCGGTCGTTCGACCGAACAAGGCAGAATTTTGGCAGTAGCCTATTCGGTCGACCGGTCGGTCGATCGAATGATGCCACAAAATGACCGACCGAAGACAAAATTTGGCAAAAGGTTCATCGATTGACCGATTCATGATGGATGAAGCTGCGACTCCTTCGGTCGACCCATCGGTCGACCGAACAGTGCAAAAAATACACAAAAAGCTAATGGTCGATCGGTCGGTCGACCGATGATCGAACGACAAGCGACCAAACGGCGGTAACGACTAGTTTTCTAGCCGTTGAACAGCTCGTCAGCTGAGGGGTTATAAATACCCCTCACCTAACTTCTTTAAAGCTTCTTAGAGAATTATTTGAGCATTCAAGAAGTGATTAAAAGCCATCAAAGTGATCGATTTGCTGCGCCCTAATCTTTCATCAAAATCCTCTTCTAGCGCATGCTTCCCACAACTCTGCTGCAACTCGAGTCTATCTTCTGGCAAGTTGAAGGCATGAAGGCTTGGGAAAAGAGCTGTGGTTCCTCTCTCTATTCTTAATCTCTTTTGCATTGTATTTGAAGTTTTATTTCAGACTTGTTTTCAGTCTGTAATAACTGCTAGGTGTGCTAGAGAAATACTTAGGGGAAACTTTGTAGAGTTATGTTTTGCCTAGGTGAATAGGTTTGAGGGGTTCTCAAAGGGTTGAGAAGAGTGTCCTCAATTGTATTCAAAGGAAAACACAAGTTCTATAAAGTAGTGGTTAGAAATCCTTGGTGAGGAGCCAAGGTAGTGGAGTAGGCAGTTGGCCGAACCACTATAATTACTCTTGTCTGCATTGCTTTCTTATTTGCCTATTATTGTTCTTAACACTTGATCACATCCATTGTTAAGAAACACTTGCACTTAATTAAAGTTAAATTTGAGCATAAAGAAAAAATTGATTAAATAGAAAAGGGGACAGACACTATTCAACCCCCCTTCTAGTGTCGTATTTCATACAATAATTAGTATTAGAGCAAGGTCGTAGGTCAAGATTTAACCATCTTCCCTACAATTTAAGATGTCTAGTGAAATCCAACTAGCTCAAGGGTCCTCTACTCATACTCCATCACTATTCGATGGGAGCAACTATGCCTACTGGAAGATCCACATCAATGGCTTCCTACAATCTCTTGGCATGGGTGTATGGAGGATGATTTTAGTAGAGTATAAACAACCCAATAAGGACATGGATCAATGAGACCAAGAAGAGATTAGATTTTTCAATGTAAATGCAAAGGCCGTCAATGCTTTATATTGCGGCCTATCAATTAATGAATTCAGTAGGATATCTACATGTAAGTCCGCATATGAAGTATGGAAAGTCCTAGAGACCACACGTGAAGGGATTTCACAAGTAAAGGAATCCAAAATAAACCAACTCATGCATGATTATGAAATGTTTAAAATGTTATCACATGAATCCATTGATGCCATGCATGCTAGATTTCAAAATATTACAAATGGCTTAGCTAACCTTGGCAGAGAAGTAAGGGAAGAGGAGAAGGTAGGGAAGCTCCTCCGTCCCCTTCCAAAATCTTGGAAGCCCAAGGTCACAGCAATCATGGAAGCCAAGGACTTGAGTACCTTGACGATCACCGAGCTCATTGGGTCTCTCATGACACATGAAACCCACATGAAGCAATACTAGGAGGAAGATGCCCCCAAAGGCAAGACCATTGCCTTAAAAGCATCACATCAGGCAAAAGAGTCGTCATCATCCGAGGAAGAGACAGATGATCTTGAAGAAATGGCGATGCTAGCAAGAAGATTTATGAGTTTCATGAGGGGAGGCATGAGGAAGGGAAGAGGAGGCTACACATGCTACCATTGCAACAAGACCGGGCATCTAAGGAGGGATTGCCCACTTCTAAAGATAGCTTCCACCTCCAACCCTCACAAAAAGGAAAAATACAAGAAGAAGAAGAAGTCAATGATGGCTACATGGGATGAAAGCGAGGATTCATCAAGCGAAGAAGACACTAAGAGTGAAAAGGCAAATCTTTGCTCGATGGCAAAAGATGATGAGGTAAGATTTACTTTCGGTGAAGTTTCTTTTACTCAAGAAGAACTAGAAAGTGAATTTGACCAAATGCATGATGAATTTAATGCTATTAGGAGAAAATTTAGAGACCTTAAATAGGACGATAAATCTTTAGAGCTTGAGAATGATAGTTTATTACTCACATGCAATGCCTTAAGAAAAGAAGTAGACACCCTTAAGGAGGAGACACACACCCTAGAGAAAGCCAAGAAGGACTTAGAAAATGACAACAAAAAATTAGAAGATGAAAACAAGTATATAAGTGATCAAGTAGAGCACTTGAATAATAGCATGCTAACATTAAAAAGGGAAGTTTGCATGCTCAATGAAAAGATGACAACCATACAAAATACCATGCCTAAGGTTGTCCATAAAAAGAAATCATCACACTCCCATGCTCACACACACACTAGAAGAAAATTTAATGGAAATTGTTTTTCTTGTGGCATATTTGGCCATTTGACCAAGGATTGTGCTTTGAGGAGGAACCCATATGCAAGATTTACATGGGTTCCCAAAATGACTAACACCCAAGGACCCAAGAAAATTTGAGAACCTAAAATAGTTTCTTCTCCTTTTGTAGACGGAGAAGCATCCTCAAGCAAGTAGAAGTACTTGGATATTGGACAGTGGTTGCTCAAAGCACAAGACGAGTGACATCAACTTATTCGCAACCCTATCAAGCAAAGATGGTGGTGTATGACCCGAAAAAAAATATTTCTTAATATAAAAATCCCTTTTTTTGGTTCAGCACACCAGATCGAAGGTTAGCCGGGTCGAGCCATGGAAATCACCTCGAGTAGAAGGTATAACCCGACCCATGGAAATATGAAGTTGAATTAGTTCAATGATTATTAAAGTCGAGTTCGACTCATGAGTGCGGATAGGATCAGAGTCCAAATCAGACTCGGATCGAACCGAGAAGAAGTCAAGTCAAGTAAGCGGCAAATGGGTCATTGGATGAGGGGAATAAAACCCCTCACCCAAGCCACCCGTGCAGCTCAAAGAGAGAGTCGCACGTAGCCCATCAAGAGGGAGAAAGGGAGAGAGGAGGAGCAGATCATATCGGCGCAGAGTTCGCGACGACGCTCGAGGAGATTGAAATCTCATTTCATAAAGATTTCTTTGTGATCCAATTCAATGTGAGTGGTTAGAGTAGATGTTAAGGGGAGGCGGGCGGCTGGCCCCATAGATTTTGAAATTGAGGTTTTCTTCGTGAGTTTTGCCGATCGGGTTATTTCCCCATGTTAGATTTTTAGATCATTGTACATACTATGATTTCATGTTTGAAAACGCGTTGATTTCTCGCTTTAAGGGGCTGGTCGAGTCAAGGAAAAAGGGGGAAGGTCAGGCCAAAATTTTCCCTAATTTCCTCGCTCGTCTCGCAACTCGCGTATCGATTTGTATTCGTTTTGTTTTCGGTTTTGGATTGATGCTCGAGTGGACGCCGCAGCCAAGTCCACCACCTCTAGAGGGTTCGACCGAGCATGGTCATCATCCTGCTTGAGTTGGCCGAGCAGTAGAAGGGGGAAATGTTGGGCGGTTTATATTGGATTGTTGGATCTCTTATTTTATCGCATTAACTCGCACCTTCATGTTTAAATGTTAGATTAAATTTGAAGTTTATGTTTCTTGTTCTACTGGTTAATATGCATAAATTCCTGCCCCTTCCCACATGGATGGTTCAGCCAAGCAAGGTTTACCTTGCTCGAGCTTCGGCCGATCAAGGGAAAGGGGGAGGAAACGAACGATTTTGTGTAGTTGCTCATATCCCTCCGCTTAATGTTTATTCATATTCATGTTAATGTTAATCCATATTCATGTTGTGATTTGTTGGGGTAGATCTATATTATCATTTTGGAAATGTTCTTGCCAATGCTTATATGGTATATGTAGTCAAGAAAGGTTTCATTTAATTGCTCATATCATGTTTAATTGTTGCTATGCTTAGTGTACGTTCCATATTGGTTTAACCTCTACATTACTTACTTTTTATTTCGGTTCTTCATGATGTTACTATCCGTAATTAATTTGGTAAGTGATGTGGAAATGGTAACTCGAGTGCCTACATAGTCGGTGAGTTCGCTCATTCTAGGAAGAATGGGTTAGATAACATGTAGGACGTTGCAAGATGCATAGTATATATGGAAACCTAGCTAGGAAATGACACAACTTCTAGGAACTTCTAGTATTCATTTTTGGAAATCTAGAACTATTAGGTGTACACATTTTTGGAAGGGCAGCACTAATTTGTTGACGCTGTAGACCAAATTAGGGACGAATACGGGCAACCGCCTGAAGTGTATATAAGGAAACCCTAGGACATTTGACTGTGTGATGTGCTTGAGATGGTCCACTGAGAAGCGTGGTGGTCGAAAATGACCAATGCTTAGCTCAGTCAGTGATTTGGTCTTGAGATGCACCAGCGGGCCCGCTAGGTGTTAGACCCCAGTTGGGTGGGACTAGCTATCCCTACCCTAGACGGTGTCCGGAGACTAGTAGACCATCCTAGTCGATGGCCTGGGATTCCATGTTTATATCTTGATATGATGTGGCCGAACGGCCAGTGTGATTCTACCTTGTATGGTACGGCCGGTTGTAGCCGGGATTCTTACGCCATAAGTAGGCCTTAATGGCCGGATGCCAGGTGACAAGGTTAGGCCGTTATGACAAGTTTCATCTATATGGTTTATACAGAATAACCCACAGGGTCGAAAGTCAGATCAAAAAGTAGCTTACCTCCTTAATTATATTCTATGTTGTTTATATGTTATGCATGACTAACTGCGGACTTTGTGGAGGTTCGAAAGAACTGCTCACTGAGTCCCAAGTGGACTCATGGTTTGTTTCCTTTGTTTTTATAGAGCATGATCAGTGATCGAGACTTGTCGTCATGGTGCAGATGGAGGGCAGGTGGTGGTGCCTATTTTATTGAGACTCATAATGCTGCACTGAGTGGCAGCGGCAGTAATTCAGCAGAGCATCGAGTCGGGGTCCCGGGTTCGAATCCCAGCGGGTAATTGCTGAGGGGGGGGAGATTGTTGGTTGAGTCGTGTCGGAGGCTGGATGACATTCGAACGTAGGGGGCACTCGGGCTACTATACGGTATAAGATGAGGGTAGCGCCCATTCCCTTCACCAATTGGTTTGGGGAAAGTTGGTAGCACCCGATTCTGGGAGCTAGTATGGAGTTCAACCGCCTTTCCAAATGTCATCCGACCCTAGTGGCATCTGAGATCGCTAGGGTTAAGAGGTTCATTGGAGGCTTGAGGCCTCAGATTGGCAGGCTCATCCACTATACCGAGGACTCCACTCTTGCTCGGGTAGTGGATGAAGCCCTTCGGAAGGAAGCCTGGGTGCCGTCGAGAGGAACGACGGACCGGTGAAGAAGAGATTTCTACCGTAGGAATTTGGGAGTCGACCATGGCACTCGGAGGGGGCGGTGACAGCCGCAGACCACCAGTAGACTAGAGGTCAGAGTGGTTGCCGGGGCCGTGGGGGCCCAGGATTAGGAATAGTGAGGTTGGCAGAGTCAAGAGGTGCTCCTCAGAAGGATGAGGTACCGCGGTGTGGCAGTTGCAGTCAAAGGCACTCGAGGGGGCCTATCTTGGCCATGCAGATGCTTGTTATAAATGCGATCAGGTCGGGCACTTCAAGAAGGACTGTCCAGAGAGAATTGGCCAGAAGTCCGAGCAGCCAAAAGGAAAGGCACCTATGTCTGTAGGGTCAGTGGCTCAGAGAGGGCAGATGCAGAACAGGGGGCCGCAAGCTAGCCAGTCAGAGAGACCGTCTACCAGGGTGTTTGCCATGAACAGTGAGGGGGCAGAGGCATCTAGAGTAGTTGTAGCAGGTTCTATCTTAGTATGATCATCTGCTGCTTAGGTTCTATTTGATCTGGGTGCCACGCACTCGTTTGTATCTGCCAAATTTACTATTGGGTTACCAATGGCACCTTCATTGCTTGACGGGCCATTAGTAGTACCAATGCCTACGGGCGATGCAATCGTAGCCAAATCAAAATTTTCAAGGCTGCGAAGTGCTCATCTGTGGCCATGTACTGAGTGCAGATTTGACACTCCTACCCACACTTTAACTCGATGTCATTCTTGGCATGGATTGGTTGGCAGAGCACTTTGCTATGTTGGATTGTAGAGCTAAGACAGTTATGTTTAGTAAGCCTGGGCAGCCGCAGTTCACCTTCCAAGGGGAGGGAGGGAGCAAGCCGATAGGGGTCATCTCAGCCCTAAAGGCTCGTAAACTGCTTCAGGGCGGCTGTCAATCCTTCCTGGCCTTCGCATCTATGGCTGAGGAGGAAAGGGGTGAGGCAAGGAATGTCAGTGGAACCCCGGTGGTCTGTGAATTCCCTAATGTGTTTGCCGAGGAATTATCGGGATTGCCGCCATAAGGGAAATTGATTTTTGCATTGATCTGCAGCCCGGGATGAAACCGATTTCCCATTCCACCTTATAGGATGGCACCGGCTGTACTCAGGGAGTTAAAGGTGCAATTGCAAGAAATGCTAGACTTGGGTTTCATTCGGCCGAGTGTGTCACCGTGGGGTGCCCCGGTACTCTTCGTGAAGAAGGATGGGTCGATGCACATGTGCATCGACTATAGGCAGCTGAACAAAGTGACAGTCAAGAATCATTACCCAATGCCGAGGAAAGAAGATTTGTTTGACTAGCTGCACGGGGCACAATGGTTTTCGAAGATAGACCTAAGGTCCGGATACCATCAGTTGAGAATCCGAGACTGCGACGTGTCTAAGACGACCTTTAGGACTCGCTATGGTCACTACGAGTTCCTAGTGATGTCCTTTGACCTAACCAATGCACCTACTGCCTTCATGGACCTAATGAAAAGGGTATTTAAGGAGTATCTGGACAGCTTTGTGATCATCTTCATTGACGACATCCTGGTCTACTCCAAGAGTGAGGAAGAGCACTCCAAGCACCTGAGGATGGTCCTGGAAACCCTCAAAGAGCACCGGTTGTTTGTTAAGTTTTCCAAGCGTGAATTTTGGTTGGAAAGTGTAGGGTTCTTGGGTCATGTGGTGACCAGTGTGACTGAGGTCCGCAGTTTTCTTGGTCTAGCCGGGTACTACCGAAAGTTCGTAGAGAACTTCTCTATGATTGCAACCCCTTTGGCTCGATTGACTTAGAAAAAGGTTAAATTTGATTGGATGCCAAGTGCTAGGCGAGCTTTCAGAAGCTCAAGGAATGCTTGACGTTGGAACTTGTGTTGGCCGTACCTTCTGGCTCTGGAGGGTTAGTAGTCTTCTGTGATGCCTCTCGGGTTGGCCTAGGCTACGTTTCAATGCAGTTTGGTAGAGTCAAAGCCTATGCGTCCCGTCAGCTGAAACTTCATGAAAAGAACTACCCGATGCATGATCTAGAGCTGGCAGCAATGGTCCTTGCTCTAAAGCTCTAGCGTCATTATCTGTATGGTGAGGCTTGCGAGATCTATACAGACCACAAGAGCCTCCAGTACCTGCTTACCCAGAAAGAGCTGAACCTCAGGCAGAGGAGGTGGCTGGAGCTCATGAAGGATTATGACTGCACCATTATGTATCACCCAGGGAAAGCCTATGTTGTAGCAGATGCTTTAAGCAGAAAATCCATGGGTAGTTTGGCTCATTTGGAAATCAGGAGGAGGCTTCTAGCATGAGAATTGGCATTGTGCCTAGATGGGGGTACAACCTTGATGATGTCAGCCTCCGGTACCTTGGTGGCACACCTGCGGGTACAATCCACAATTGTGGATATATTGCGTGCCGCACAGGGAGAGGACACTTCTGTGCGCTGACCAAAGATTTTGTGCAGAGAGGTGATGCAGAGTATAGATTCAGGTTGGACTCAGAGGGTGTTCTGAGGTTCAAAGACCGGATTGTGATGCCAGATATGGCAGAGGTGTGCAGGCAAGTCCTAGAGCTAGGTCATCGTTCCACTTATACGATACATTCGGGAACCACCAACATGTACCGAGATTTAAGGCAACATTACTGGTGGAAAGGTATGAAAAGAGAGGTAGCAGAGTTTGTCTCCAAATGTCTGGTCTGCCAGTAGGTGAAGGCCGAACACCTCTAGCCCGTGGGACTACTGCAGAACCTCAAGGTGCTGAGTGGAAGTAGGAGAAAATCACCATGGACCTAGTGACTAGGTTGCCTAAGTCAAAAGGCGGCTTGATTCCATTTGGGTGGTAGTGGACCAATTAACCAAGACTGCGCACTTCATCCCAGTGAAGACTACCTTCTCTGTGGAACAATAGGCTCGACTATTCTTGGACACGATTGTGGCATACCATGGTACCCCTATGATGATCATATTCGATCAAGGTACCCAGTTGACAGCCCAGTTTCGGCAGTCCTTCCAGGAAGCCTAGGGTACCCAGGTGCATTTCAGCACAGCTTTCCATCCGCAGATTGACGGTTAGTCAGAAAGGACCATCCAAACCTTGGAGGATATGCTGAGGGCATGCGTCCTGGATATGGCCGATGGCTGGGAGAAACACCTACCACTGATAGAGTTTGCCTACAATAATAGCTATCACAGTAGCATTGGCATGGCTCCCTTCGAGGCCTTGTATGGGCGGCGGTGTAGGTCTCCGGTGGGCTGGTTTGAGGCCGGGGAATCACTCGGGGTGGGTCCTGATATGATTGAGGAGGCGGTAGAGAAGGTGAAAGCCATAAAGGGAAGATTGCTGGCGGCCTAGAGTCGATAGGAAATGTATGCCGACAAGAAGGCCAGAGAATTGGAATTCGCTGAAGGTCTCCCCTATGAAATGGGTGGTCCGGTTTGGGAAGAAGGGAAAGCTAAGCCCTAGGTTTATTGGGCCTTTCCCTATTCTCAAGCGGAGGGGCGAGGTGGCTTATGAGCTGGCTATGCCTCCTAGCTTGAGTAGAGTACACCAGGTCTTCCATGTATCCATGCTTCAGAGATATGTAAAAGATGATTCGCATGTGATCGAACCTTCTTCTATTGAAGTAGATTCGGCTGTCTCATTCGAGGAAAGGCTGGTAGAGATCATTGACCGCCAAGTCAGGATGCTGAGGTCCAAGGAGATTCCCTTGGTAAAAGTTAGCTGGGAGCACCACTCCGGGCAAGAGGCCACTTGGGAGGTAGAGCAAGACATGAGAGAGCGCTACCCTTCCTTGTTTGAAGAGCCGGTAAGTTCTGGTAACCCAACTAAATTCGAGGATGAATTTCCCTTAAGGGGGGAAGGTTGTAAGACCCGAAAAAAAAAAATTCTTAATATAAAAATCTCTTTTTTTGGTGCAGCACACCGGATCGGAGGTTAGCCGGGTCGAGCCGCAGAAATTGCCTCGAGTAGAAGGTATAACCCGACCCATGGAAATATGAAGTTGAATTAGTTCATTGGTTATTTCCTTTCTTGTATATGATGTCTTATTAAAGTCGAGTTTGACTCATGAGTGCGGATAGGATCGGAGTCCGAATCGGAGGATCGAACCGAGAAGATGTCAAGTCAAGTGAGGGGCAAATGGGTCATTGGATGAGGGGAATAAAACCCCTCACCCAAGCCACCCGTGCGGCTCAAAGAGAGAGCCGCACGCAGCCCATCAAGAGGAAGAAAGGGAGAGGGGAGGAGGAGATCTTGTCGGCGCAGAGTTCGTGACGACGCTCGAGGAGATTGAAATCTCGTTTCATCAGGATTGCTTCACGATCCAATTCAAGGTGAGTGGTTAGGTAGTTGTTAAGTGGAGGCTGGTGGTCGGCCCCATAGATTTTGAAATCGAGGTTTTCTCCGCGAGTTTTGCCGATCGGGTTGTTTCCCCATGTTAGATTTTTAAATTGTTGTACATACTATGATTTCATGTTTGAAAATGTGTCGATTTCTCGCTTTAAGGGCCTGGTCGAGTCAAGGAAAAAGGGGGATGGTCATGCCGAATTTTCCCCCAATTTCCTCGCTCGTCTTGCAACTCACGTATCGACTTTTATTCGTCTTATTTTTGGTTTTGGATTGATGCTCGAGTGGATGCCGCAGTCAATTCCACCACCTCTAGAGGGTTCGGCCGAGCATGGTCATCATCCTGCTCGAGTTGGCCGAGCAGTTGAAGGGGGAAAAGTTGGGTTGTTTATATTGGATTGTTGGATCTCTTATTTTAACGCATTAACTCGCACCTTCATGTTTAAATGTTAGATTAAATTTGAAGTTTATGTTTACTGTTCTACTGGTTAATATGCATAAACTCCAGCCCCTTCCCACATGGATGGTTCGGCCGAGTAAGGTTTACCTTGCTCGAGCTTCGGCCGATCAACGGAAAGGGGGAGGAAATGAACGATTTTGTGTAGTTGTTCATATCCCTCCGCTTAATGTTTATTCATATTCATGTTAATGTTAATCCATATTCATGTTGTGATTTGTTGGGGTAGATCTATATTATCATTTTGGAAATATTCTTGCCAATGCTTATATGGTATATGTAGTCAAGAAAGGTTTCATTTAATTGCTCATATCATGTCTAATTGTTGCTATGCTTAGTGTATGTTCCATATTGGTTTAACCTCTACATTACATACTTTTTATTTTGGTTCTTCATGATGTTATTGTCCGTAATTAATTTGGTAAGTGATGTGGAAATGGTAGGTCGAGTGCCTACATAGTCGGCGAGTTCGCTCGTTCTAGGAAGAATGGGTTAGATAACATGTAGGACGTTGCAAGATGCATTGTATATATGGAAACCTAGCTAGGAAATGACACAACTTCTAGGAACTTCTAGTATTCATTTTTGGAAATCTAGAACTATTAGGTGTACACATTTTTGGAAGGGCGGCACTAATTTGTTGACCCTGTAGACTGGATTAGGGTCGGATACGGACAACCACCCGAAGTGTATATAAGTAAACCCTAGGACATTTGACTGTGTGATGTGCTTGAGATGGTCCGCCGAGAAGCATGGAGGTCGGAAATGACCAATGCTTAGCTCGGCCAGTGATTTTGTGTTGAGATGCACTAGTGGGCCCACTAGGTGTTAGACCCCAGTTGGGCGGGACTAGCTATCCCTACCACAGACGGTGTTCAGAAATTTGTAGACCATCCTAGTCGATGGCCCAGGATTCCATGTTTATATCTTGATATGATGTGGTAGAACAGCCAGTGTGGTTCTACCTTGTGTCGTAGGGCCGGTTGTAGTCGAGATTCTTACACCATAAGTAGGCCTTAAGGGCTGGATGCCAGGTGGCAAGGTTAGACCATTATGACAAGTTTCTTCTATATGGTTTATACAGAATGACCCACAGGGTCGATAGTCACATCAAAAAATAGCTTACCTCCCTGATTATATTCTATGCTGTTTATATGTTATGCACGACTAACTGCGGGTTATGTGGAGGTTCAGAAGAACTGCTCACTGAGTACCAAGTGGACTCACGATTTGTTTCCTTTGTTTTTGCAGAGCATGATTAGTGATCGAGGCTTGTCGTCATGGTGCAGATGGAGGGCGGGTGGTGGTGCCATATCTCGTAGCGGCGTCCTTTGGTCATAGTCCAGTGTCTTGTAGTAGTTATTTTTCGTTTCTACACTAATAGTTGTGTTTTGAAAAGTTTGTAATAACTTTGATACTTGAGACGTTCTATTTGTGACGATGTTGGTTTTCTTCTTTGGGTTGAAAAACATATATTTGTGAATTTTGAAAACTTTAAATAAAAATTGTGTTGTGATTTCCTTTCTCGATATGTTTTATTTTATTGTCAGTCAGCGTAGATAGTAGGCTAAAGGGCAGGATGTAGGCCCTGGCCGGTCACACTACCCTCAGTTGGGGTGTGACAGGTAGACATGTCACATTTGAAGACAATGCCAAAGGTAAGATTGTTGGTATTGGTGATATAGGTATACTTCCTTACCCATGCATTAAGAATGTTCTATTAGTTGATGGGTTAAAATATAATTTGATTAGCTTATCGCAATTATGTGACAATGGATACATAATTATCTTTGAAGCATCTAAATGTATCATTAGGAGTGCACCATCAAATGATATCATGTTTATTGGGAATAGGCAAGAAAATGTCTACACCTTAGATTTGAATGTCTTGCCAAATCCCCATGTTAGATGCTGAGTTGCCATGGAGAATGACTTTTGGTCGTGGCATAGGAGGCTAGGACATGATAGCATGAGTCTCATCCAATAAATATCTAAGAAAGAATTAGTTAAAGGATTACCCAAGATAAAATTTGAAAAAGACAAACTTTGTGATGCATGTCAACTAGGTAAGCAAGTCAAATCCTCATTTCATAGGATTAATCAAGCTAGTACATCTAGAATTCTTGAACATGTGCACATGGATCTATTTGGTCCATGTGATGTAGCTAGTCTAGGTGGAAAGCTATATTGTTATGTATTAGTTGATGATTTTTCTAGATTTACATGGGTTTTCTTTTTAGCTAAGAAAAATGAAACTTTTGAGATTTTCAAAAAGTTTTCAAAGAAAGTTACAAATGGAAAAGGAGTTTCAATTTTAAAAATTAGAAGTGATAATGGAGGGGAGTTTAAAAATGAAATTTTTTTCGAGTTTTGTGATGATTTGGGTATTGAACATACCTTTTCTTTCCCTAAGACCCCTCAACAAAATGGGGTGGTTGAGAGGAAGAATAGAACCTTAGAAGAGATAGCTAGGACCATGCTATGTGAAAATAATTTGCCTAAGTATTTTTGGGTCGAAGCCATAAATACCTCTTGCTATGTTCTTAATCGAGTTTTATTAAGACCTAAAATTAATAAAACATCTTTTGAGCTTTGGAATGGTAAAATCCCAAATGTGGGATATTTTCATATTTTTGGATGCAAATGTTTCATATTAAATACTAAGGAGAATTTAGGAAAATTTTATTCTAAATCCGATGAAGGAATTTTCCTAGATTACTCCATGAATTCTAAGGCATATAGAGTTTACAATCGTAGAACCATGATTGTTGAAGAATCTATGCATGTTACGTTTAATGAAACTAATGATTCTTCTAGAAATGTGAAGATTGTAAATGTAGGTGAGGAAATTGAGGATCTCACACTTCATGACAAAGAGGTGGAGGATGAAAATAATGAGGAAACTCAACATGAAGATCCACCATCCTCGAATCTACCTCAAGTTGAAGATGATGAAGAAGAAGCTCTACCACCTCTCCCTAAAGGATATCGGTTGGTGAAGGATCATCCAATGGATCAAGTCATTGGAGAACCTTCAACAGGAGTGGTAACGCGCTCTAAACTCAAGAATGTTTGTCAATATGTAGCTTTTGTATCTCAAGTAGAGCCTAAGAATATTAAGGAAGCAATAGAAGATGAGTTCTGGGTACTAACTATGTAAGAAGAACTCAACCAATTTGCTAGAAATGATGTATGAGACTTAGTACCTAGACCTAGTGAACAAACTATAATTGGGAGTAAATGGGTTTTTAGAAATAAGCTAGATGAAGAAGGATTAGTCATTAGAAACAAAACTAGTTTAGTGGCACAAGGGTACAATCAACAAGAAGGGATAGATTATAATGAAACTTATGCTCCCGTAGCTAGATTAGAAGGAATTAGAATGCTTTTGACATATGCTTGCTTTAAGGGTTTTAAACTTTTCCAAATGGATGTTAAAAGTGCATTTTTAAATAGATTCATTAGTGATGAAGTTTATGTTGAACAACCCTCTGGATTTGAAAGTTTTGAGTTTCCAAACCATGTTTTCAAACTTAAAAAGGCATTATATGGTTTAAAACAAGCCCCTAGGGCTTGGTATGAAAGGCTTTCAAACTTTTTAATAGAACAAGGTTTTAATGTTGGAAAAGCCGATGTTTCACTGTTTATTAAGCATCATGAAAATGATATGTTATTAGTTCAAATTTATGTTGATGACATAATTTTTGGTGCTACTAATGAAATTCTTTGTAAGTGGTTTGCTAAGTGTATGCAAGATGAGTTTGAGATGAGCATGATGGGATAGCTCTCCTTCATGCTTGGTCTCCAAATCAAACAAACCAACAAAGGAATTTTCATCAATCAAGCCAAGTACACAAAGGAGCTCATCAAAAGATTTGGGATGAATGAAGCCAAGATAGCTTCTACACCAATGAGCATATCCATCAAGCTTGACAAAGATGAAGAGGGTGTCAAAGTTGACGAAAAACGATATCGAGGTATGATTGGTAGCCTTCTTTACTTAACCGCAAGTAGATCCGATATCATGTTTAGCGTCTGTGTATGTGCTTGGTTTCAATCTTTCCTTAGAATGTCTCATTTAAGTGCGGTCAAACGCATATTGAGATATTTAAAGGGCACGGTTGACTTAGGGCTATGGTATCCATGTCATACATCATTTGATTTAATCGGTTTTTCGGATGCGGATTTTTTCGGGTGTAAAGTAGATAGAAAAAGCACTAGTGGGTGTTGTTAATTCTTAGGAACGAGTCTTGTTTCTTGGTTCTCAAAGAAACAAAACTCAGTTGCACTTTCAACTACCGAAGCGGAATACATCGCTGCGGCTAGTTGTTGTGCACAAGTCCTTTGGATGAAACAAACCCTTTTAGACTATGGACTTGAGTATTCTTGCATACCTATTCATTGTGATAATACTAGTGCAATAAATTTAACAAAGAATCCTATTTTACACTCTAGAACTAAGCATATTGACTTAAGGCACCATTTTCTTAGGGATAATGTGACTAAGGGAAATATATCGGTAGAATTTGTATCCACCGACAAACAACTTGCCGATATATTTACAAAACCCTTGGTTGAAGAAAGCTTTACAAATTTTAGGATGCAATTAGGGATTTGTGTTTTCCTAGTAGTTAAAATGTTCTTCTTCAAAACTTATATGGGTTTCAAAACTTGCATTCTATAAAAGTATCATCACACTTATGTAATGCTCTGTAGTGGGGCTTTGCGACTTATTGATGTTTGCCTTCGATAGGCCTACATTAATAGGAAGGATTATAGTGGTAGATGATACTTGGTTTTATGGCTTTCTTGTTTTTTATGATGAAACTCATAAATTGTACGTTAATACTTACCCTTTTTGATTGATGTCAAAAGGGGGAGAAAAAGTAAGGTCACACTTGATTTTTATGATGCATATAGTTAGGGAGAGTTACAAAAATATGGACATTGATAGGGGGAGCATAGGGTGAGTTATAAGTACTTAAATGCATATGTTTAGTTACATATCTTGCATGCCTTAATTCATGAATGCCTTAACTCAAACTCACAAAAATATGCATATGTTTCTTAAAATTTCATGTTATGTTTGTCATCATAAAAAAGGGAGAGATTGTTGGCTTAAGGGTTTCTCTTAAGCCTCGATCTTTATTTTGATGATAACAAATAAGTATTTAATCTATGTGTGAAGTTTTGAGTTCATGTTGAGGTTGCGATAAGCATGCGAAGTTCGTTCAAATGAAACGAAATAAGAAAACGTCAAAGAAAGGCTCGGGTTTAGATCAAGTAGAAATCATGCAATATACCCTTAGGATAATTTTATCCCAAGCCAAATTGTAAAGTTATACAAGTTGAAACTTGGTAACTAAACCCATAAAAAAGCATGTAAAAAAATCAAAGTAAAAATCAGCCTCAGCCTGAGTTCGGTCGACCGGTTAGTCGACCGAACAAGGCAGAAGTTTGGTAGTAGCCTATTCAGTCGAGTAGTTGATCGATCGAATGATGCCACAAAATGGTAGTAGCCATTCGGTTGACCTGTCGGTCGACTGAAGTTGGTGAAGCATTGGCGGAAGGCTACGTCGGTCGACCGACCGCAGACAAAATTTGGCAAAAGTTTCATTGATCGACCGATCGGTCGATCGGATGGCAGATCACAAAGTCGCGTCTCTGGCTTAACTGCATCGGTTGACCAGATTTAGGATCGATGAAGCTGCGACTCCTTCGGTCAACCCATCGGTCAATCGAACAGTGCAAAACATACACAAAAAGACAGCGGTCGATCGGTCGATCGATCGACAATCGACCGAACGGCGGTAACGGCTAGTTTTCTAGCCGTTGAACCGCCCGTTCAGCTGAGGGGTTATAAATACCCCTCACCTAACTTCTTTAAAGCATCTTAGAGAATTATTTGAGTATTCAAGAAGTGATTAAAAGCCTTCAAAGTGATTGATTTGCTGCGCCCTAATCTTCCGTCAAAATCCTCTTCAAGTGTCTGCTTCCCTCAACTTTGTTGCAACTCAAGTCTATCTTCTGGCAAGTTGAACGCGTGAAGGCTTGGGAAAAGAGTTGTGGTTCCTCTCTCTATTCTTAATCTCTTTTGCATTGTATTTGAAGATTTATTTTAGACTTATTTTCAATCTGTAATAACTGCTAGGTGTGCTAGAGAAACACTTAGGGGAAACTTTGTAGAGTTGTGTTTTGTCTAGGTGAATAGGTTTGAGGGGTTCTCAAAGAGTTGAGAAGAGTGTCCTCAATTGCATTCAAAGGAAAACACAAGTTCTATAAAGTAGTGGTTAGAAATCCTTGGTTAGGAGCCAAGGTAGTGGAGTAGGCAGTTGGCCGAACCACTATAATTACTCTTGTCTGCATTGCTTTCTTATTTGCCTATTATTGTTCTTAATACTTGATCACATCCATTGTTAAGAAACACTTGCACAATTGAAGTTAAATTTGAGTATAAAGAAAAAATTGATTAAATAGAAAAGGGGACAGACACTATTCAACCCCCCCTTCTAGTGTCGGATTTCATACAACAATGAGAGACCCAATGAGCTCGGTAAGCTTCAATGTGCCCATATTCTTGGCTTCCAGGATTGCAATCACTTTTGGCTCCCAAGCTTTTGGAAGGGAAGGGTGGAGCTTCCTTACCTTCTCCTCTTCCTTTATGTCTCTTCCAAGGTTGGATAAGCTATTTGTAATATTTTGAAATCTAGCATACATGACATCAATTGATTCATGTGATAACATTTTAAACATTTCATAATCATGCATGAGGAGGTTTATCTTAGATTCCTTAACTTATGAAGTGCCTTCATGTGGAGTCTCTAGGACACTCCAAAGTTCATAGGCAGATTTACAAATAGAAATTCGATTAAAGTCATTAATAGATAGGCCACAATATAGTGTATTAATGGCCTTGGCATTTGCATTAAAGAGTCTAATTTCTTCCAGATTCCACTCATCCATATTCTTGGTTGGTTGCTTATACTCTACTTGGATCATCCTCCATGCATCCATGCCTAGTGATTGAATGATTCCTTCGTATCTTCCAAGAGGCATAGTTGTTTCCATCGAATAGTGGTGGAGTATGAGTAGAGGACCCATGAGCTAGTTGGATATCATTAGACATTCTAAATTGTAGGGT
The DNA here is from genome assembly GCA_034359265.1 of Canna indica. Classification (NCBI taxonomy): domain Eukaryota; kingdom Viridiplantae; phylum Streptophyta; class Magnoliopsida; order Zingiberales; family Cannaceae; genus Canna; species Canna indica. The sequence goes on from CP136898.1 coordinate 45,868,372, forward strand.
AGATGGCTGAATCTAATCCTACGACCTTGTTCTAATATCAAATGTTGTTCAAATACCTACTCTAGAATGGGGGTTGAATAGTGTTGGGTTAAAACTACGTTCAATTAGATTTCTTTTAATTCAATTCCAAATGCAACCAAAACTAACTGCGACTAATTGAGATGCTTTGACATATATAAATATCAAATAAAAGCAAGCAAGCAAAGCAATACAAACACAAATAGTTATAGTGGTTCGGCCAACCGCCTACTCCACTACCTTGGCTCCACACCAAGGATTTCTAACCAACTCCCTTATAGATTAAGTGTTTCCCTTTGAATACAAATGAGGACTCACTTCTCAACCCTTTGAGAAAGCCTCAACCCTATTCACCTAGGGAAAATACAAATCTACAAATGAAACCCTAAGATGTTTACCTAGCACACATTATAAGCTATCAATAATAACCTTGTTTAACAACAATGAAAACAAGAACTCAAGGAGCAAAAGAGTAAACCAAACAATAGAGCTCCTTGCTTAGCCTCCAACTCGTCAAGTCATAGAGCTCGAATCAAAGCTGGAGTTAACGGGGGAAGAACGCTTCGAGTAGATGACCAATTGTCGAAGCTTGTGCGTTGAAATCCACTTAGGAAGGCACAAATCTTTCTTAGAAGTGCTTAATGAATGATTAAGAGGGATTAATGAGGGTTGGTGAGGGGTATTTATAACCCCTGACTCGGCTATGGCACCCAATGAGTGTTTTTCTGCCCGTTGGGGTTGCCCAGTCGCTGGTCCGGTCGAGTGCGAAAGACCGACCTATCGACCGCCTTAATGACCAGAGCCCTCTACCACTTATGGGCTCCATTCGGTCGATCGGCCGGTCGACCGAATTTGGGATCAGCCTCTTTCTTGCTGATTTCTTCTCGCGAACTTCGTTTCCAGGATTCATTTCTGAGATTTGACTTGGATAACATTACAATCAAGCTTGGGATGTATTTCTAGGGTCATATTACATGATTTATATTTCTAACCCTAGATTTTCTACTCGATCGTCGATGAAGCCGTTTTTGACATTTTTCCATATTTTCCGAACGAAGTTTGCACGCTTGTCACAACATCAACCTGAACTCAAAACTATACAAATGCATTAGTTTCATATTTGTTATCATCAAAATAGAGATCAAAGCCTAGGGGCAACCTTTGGGCCAACAAGTGTGTCTAGCATATATTGTAAATCCTCAAATTGATGCTTATGAACCCAAAACTCTGAAACCAAAAACTCGAAAATGAACCTCGTGAGAAAAATCCACGAAAAGCCTCATTTTCCGGCTGTCGGCTGATGGGCAGTCAACGGGCCGATCGACCGGACCATCAGTCGGCCATCGACCGGCCTTGGCCCAAACTTGGCAGAAGGCTCCAGTCGATGACCGACCACTCGGGCAGTCGACCGGCCACCGACCGGGCAGCACCAACAAGCAATTTTTTGCCTGTTGGGATGGCTGTTGAAGCAATCTCTCCTAATGGCTTATAAATACCAGCCATGAGTAGCCTTCCTTATTGATCCACAACTTCAATGAGCCATCTTTGATCATCTCTAAAGCTTCTCTTGAGGCACCTCTTTGCAAACCCTAGTTTCCATGATAAATCCTTGATCATGCATTTGAACCTTAAAGGTTCATCTTCTCGCATCAAGAGGAGTAGGGAGTTTCTTTTGGAGCTAAGTATTTGTTGTTTGATTTATTGCTCCATTATGTTGTGTATTTTTCTTGTTTATTTCATTGTATTTGAGCTCGCGAAGACCTAGGTTGTTAGGTCTTGAAGTTGGGTGGTAGCCTTGGTGTCAACGTTTAAATCCACCGGTGTAAACGTAGTTTACTAGGATTAGTGATTATTGTCCCTTAGGGTTGAGGTGGAAGAGTGCTCTCGGTAAGAAGGTGGAGACTTCCGAGTGTGGAAGTGCCTTAGGTTGAGAGCGGAGACTCTTTGGGTAAAAAGTCCTCTTTGTAAGGGAAACGATATAATCTAGTAAAACTAGTTTGGAAATCCTCAGTGGGGTGCTTAGGTAGTGGAGTAGGCATTGGGCCGAACCACTATAAATGTAATGCTCAAAATCCTAATGATAATATTTTATCCTTAAGCAGGGGATCGGGGGCTCGAGTTAGCGTGGATTGGCGTAGAGCCATGGGATTGAATCCGGGTAAGCATTAAATATAGAAAAATATTAGGATTTTTTTTTTACATTATTTCTGTGGTGTAGCATGCTATTATGATAGAGGGTCTCGAAACGAGTCTATAGGTTCAAGAGGAACTCAAATCGGAGTTAGGATAGGTTAGATACGAGCTTTTTAATTAAGTCGTTAAACTTAAGGGGGGCATTTTGGTCATTTGGGCCCAACCAGACCCATAAAAGTACCACCTGGGCATACGGCTAGAGGTTCAGCTGCACGCCACCTGAGGCAAGAGGAGAGAGGTGATGCCGTGTGGGGGAGGAACCAATCCGATGGTCGAAGATCGCTAGTTCATCGGCGTTCATCGTAGGAAGGACCCTGGCATCTTCTTCCTTTCCGTTTTCTCCAATAAGGTGAGTGGATTAAGCCATTTTCTCCCGATTTCCTCATTATGCCGCCGCCCCGTATGAGAGGGGATTTTCCAGATTTTTGTGCGGATTTCCTTGTGCCGAATTTGATTGTTGAATTGATTGAGTTTTCGTCATTGTCGCGAATCTTTTGATCCGAATTGTGGACCTAGCTACATGCTCCATCCCAAATTTTCTTGAGGAGCCGCCGGCCCCCTTCTTCTTTTCTTTTCTCCTTGTGTCTTGGGAAATTCTTGAATATTAAATCTTGATGGTGCCTTGTATTCTTGATAGCTAGGAAGGTAAAGAGGTTAAAGATTAAGGTTTGACGATTTATGCTTTGTTTGGTGTGTCACCCCCTTTAGGAAATTTTTTTAGGGACCTAGGGGTAGGCCAGCCCTTATGAAATTTCATCGGTGATGAGGTAACATTGAAATTAGGAATGTACCTAGATGAAATTAAGATAAGGTGAAAGGTAGAGACCCTTACTTAAGAATTTAAGGAACCTAGGTACACGTAGGGACATATGACCCTAGGGTGAACATTACATTGAAGTGAACCCATGGAGGACTTATAGGGCCGAACCCCCCCCCCCCCCCCCCCGTGCCCTTAGAGCATTTGGGTAAGGGGAAAGGCCGGCCCTAGAAGGTGTGTGTAGGGTCATAAAATGGGGTTGTGGTTTATTGTAGATGCTTGCTACATTTAATATCTTGTGTAGGGTTCTTTATTGATAAATATTTTTGTAGCTTACATGTTCTAGCACATTGATATATATACTTATGTTATTTATTTGTGATTACATGCGTGGTGTGACGTTCTTTAATTATTATGGCATGATTATTGTGATGTACCATTATGATGCTACACTTGATTATGACTATGCGCATGTTATTCTTATATATATGTGAGATGTGATTATGGCTTGAGGCCACGGAGAGGCTGAGGTATGTTTATAGCATACTTTATTTATTATTGTGTAGTTGCATCTTCTCCTTAGTATGCTATTATGTGTGTGTACTGTGCTTTGTGCATATTCTCGGAAGCCTCATTGGTGAGGGGAGGGTGTGCCCCAAAGAGATAGTGTTGGCACTATTACGGAAATTCTGGCCGGTGAGGGGAGATCATACTCTAAAGGAACGGTCCAGAATCCTGACAAGTGAAGGGAATGTATGCCACAAAGAGACGGATCAGAAGAGCCGTATCGGTAAGGGGAGAGCATACCCCAAAGAGACGACACTGGCTGGGTGGGAGATCAGAGGCCACATCGACTATCTACCCTATGTGGCTATGAGGACCGACAGGTCCAGGCGAGCATGTGGATTGTTGCATATAGCATATTTATATTCTATACTTTGTGGCATATTTTCTGCAGGTTGCTATATGATGTCAAGGAGGATTGCTCTACTAATTAAATAAATGCACCTGATTATGTGCCATTTTTCTTATGCTTAATTATGTGTTTTATTTGATAATGCTGGATGTGGTGGATTGGGGTTGATCTACTCACTAAGTCCTAGTTGGACTTACCCCTCTTATGTTGTTGTTTTTCAGCACTTGAGCGAGATCAGAGAGGTACTAGGGTGCAATAGCACGGCTGGTGGCGGCAGGGCAACGAGTCTCGTGACATGTCATGGTCGAGGGGGATACCGAGTCGAGTCATGTTGCTTTTTGTGTCGTTTGATTCATGTAGACTCAGTTTACTATGTTTCCACATTTATGTTATTTTGAGGTGTCTTTATTTAGTAATTAAAGTTTTGAAATCAACTTGAGCATATAACTATTTTTTGAGTTGGTGGTTTGGGTTTTTGAAAATAAATGTCTTATATATTTGGATGTTATTAAATGTTCGGGTCTAGTTTGATTGTATATGTGGTTTGATTTGGGTTAGGCTTCGGGGTACGTGGCGTACCTTGGCCAGTCATATCGGGTTTCTGATAATTGTTTTATTAATTGCTTCCGCATTTAGTCATTAAATTGATAACTTTCCTAAGTGTTGTAAGAAATGTTTAAAACCGGAATTAGGCGAAAACTTTAGATAACACACTATTCACCCCCCCCTCCTCCTCTAGTGTAGGTCATTTCACCAATAGGATGCTGGTTGGTTGGTATGACCCTAGAAGTCCTAGTTTCGGTCTTAAGAATCTAGGGTGAAGGGTGGGGATTAAAACACTTGGCTAAATGGATGGATAGGATTGTTTTCTGTCCGTCGGTCAATGGGCGATCGCTCATCAAGCGACCGGCCGAAACCAGTAGTGTTTTCTACCTTATAAAAAAAATCTTGGGAGACATATATGTTTCGTAATTTAACAAAAAATTTACCACATAAACTACACTTCATGTGGATTCCACAAAATCAAGAATCATTCAAAAAGGAATTTTCTACAATTTTATAAAAAGCTTAGCGTTCACAGTGACATTATTGTAAATATTTGGATTTTATGCAAATTCTCAAATTTCCATCATAATAACCATGAAATTGACAATATATCGTCTTGACCACTCATTATAAAATTTCTAAACATATAGGATTTTTGACTAAAACTTTGCGCAATTTTAGTCATATTTTCCACATATCAACCCTGCACATTTTTATTTAACTGAAATTATAATATTGCCAAGTATCATTTTTTATGGATATTAAAGTGTAATTACAATACTACATTGCATCTTACGTTTACAAAAAAATTGCAATACACGAGATAAAATTCTAAACTTAATCTCCACCTCTAGCATGCGATCTCAATCAATCGAGATTTTATAATTTTCTAATTGTAATATCCTAGATATTTAAGTTTATTATAATTTTTTTCTTTCTCCTTATGTGTGCTTGCCAAGCTAGCGGACTAGTTCGTGGTCGAGCCGAGTCGACTCATGGTCCGGAGCGAGCTTGCGAGCTCGGGTAAGTAGGATATGAATTTTTGAATTTATGAAATTAGGCTTGAGTGGTTGACATTATTTAATTTGATGTTGTGTGTGCATAATTGTTAATTATGTTCATATGGGTGTAATTAATTAATTGCTTTTGATTTATTTGAAAAAGTTTAATTAAATTAATTAAGTCTATCGGGTTAGCGGATTTTGGTTTTGGCTTAAAGTGGATGCGGGTTGTGGATTAAGGGTTTAAGGGGTTAAGGTTGAGGAGAGACTATAAAACCCTCCCTCATGGCTTGTGGCTCCTATTTTGGAGCCACCTAAAAAGTTGAGAAAGGGAGCCAGCCACCAAGCCAAGCCAAGCCGCCATCCCCTTTCGCTTTTCTAGCTGCCACCACCCTGAGCCAAGCCGAGCCGCCTGCTTCCTCTTCCTCTTCCTCTCTTCCTTCCTTCCCGTTGGATCCGAGCCGAGAGGAGCCGAGCCGAGCTGAGCCGCCTGCTTGCTCCCCTCTTCCTCTCTTCTTTCCCTTTGGAGCCAAGCTATGGGGAGCCGAGCCGCCCTCTTCTTCCCCTCTCTCCATCTCTCCAAGCTGGCGGCTTGGAGTGAGCCGCTACCTTGCTTTCTCTTCTTTGGGGTTGAGTCGCCGGATTTCGAAGCCGAAATCGGAGGCCGTTGATTGGATCCTCATCTCCGATCCCTTCCTTAATTAGGTTAGTGGTTTTATACCTCCTATTCGGGTTATCTTTGATTTTTTTTGAAACCGCCTTGAAGATTCTTGATCTTAATGATGTTATTTTGTGTTCTTGAGATTTTCTTGATTTTCATGCAATGCTTAGACTTGAAATTTTGATCTAGTAACATGGGGCATATGTTTAATGGAAGATATGTGATTTTTAGTCTTGTGCATCTTGATTTAATCTTATGAGTCTTGAATGCAATCTCATCTTGTAGTTTTGGATGTTCTTGAGGCTATAGAGTAATTAATTTCCTTGATTCTTGATTGAGGAATTCTTGTTATATATGCTAGTTTTTATTTAATAAAAATTATGAGATTATATGCATGATTGGCATGATGACTTGAATATGTGATGTTAGGAATTTGGGGATTTAATTTTGCAAAATTCGGATTTTATTCCTTGATGTGCTGGAAATTTTAGCTTTCTGAAATTTATATATTGTTTGTTGAATCTGGCTGATTTTTGATTTCTCTGATATTATATGCTTAGATCAGTGAACATAGTTGTGTAACCTATCGTTTCGACCAGAAAACATAGTTCGGAAATATAGGACACACTTTGAAGAGTAGATTCGGGGTATACACAATAGTACTAGGCAGAACAGTAACCTAAAACAAAACCCTAATTGAGATGATATAAATTTTAATTCTATAATTAAAATTGGGATTAAGGGTGAGCATAATCTGTTATGAACCAACCTACAAGGTATTCATGAAATAAAACCACACGGGTTCATGACATTACAGGTCTAAGGGATAGGGGTAGGGTTCGGAGTGTTGGGACGCTTCGTAATGAGGACACCCCTAGGACACAGTAGGAGAATCTTGACTTACCATATCCTTCGGAATGGCGAAGCGGCTCATTTAGGAGTCGGGTTACGGGGTACACCCAGATGGTTGGATGCGCCATTATCCTAGTATGTGCGGTTGCCTTTAGGCATGGTAGGGATTCGACCTGATGCACCTCTTTGATGGTGATGTTGCCTTTAGGCATTGTAGGGCTTCGACCCGATGCACCTCTTTGATGGTCATGTTGCCTTTGGGCATGGTGGAGCTTTGAATCGGTGCACCTCTTTGATGGTGATGTTGCCTTTAGGCATGGTAGGGATTCGACCCGATGCACCTCTTTGATGGTGATGTTTCCTCTAGGCATGGTAGGGCTTCGACTCGATGCACCTCTTTGATGGTGATGTTGCCTTTGGGCATGGTAGGGCTTCGACCTGATGCACATTTTGTTGGTGATGTTGCCTTCGGGCATTGTAGGTCTTCGGCTTGATGCACCTCTTTGAAGAGTTAGATGCTGTGAGCATGGATGGCCTGTTGGCCGGTAGCTAGTCACACCTTTGTGACATTGCCTGTTTAGAGATAGAACTTATTTATGTTATCTCTGTGTTTATTTATGAGGGTGGGTAAAATCGCTCGTTGAGTTCTTTGAACTCACCCGTTGTCATGTATTTTATGTTTTGCAGAGCCTGACCGGTGATGTCACGCCCCAAAAGTAGGGTCACATGACCGGCTAGGGTATACGTACCCTATACCCCGCAGCCTAACTAATGCACATGACAACATCATAAACAACATGTAAATAACAGCTTTTAATAATAAAAGAACCAAAATAGATTTTCATTTCAAAACAACAAGATTTTAAATACATATTTTCAAGTGCATAAATAAATTGAAGAGCAACCGTTCTTTTAATAAATAAAATTGAACAAAACGTGAATGTCCCCACGGGACTACAACTCTAAATACCAAAATAAAAGTGCATGACAACCTACTACAGACTCGACTACGACCCCTAACTAGGACTGCTATGAGATCATGTGACTCCTTTGCCCTCCAACTGCGCCAAGTGCTCCAACCCACCTCACCGATCAGGCTCTGCAAAGCAAAACAAAACAACGACAACGGGTGAGTTCAAAGAACTCAGTGAGCAGTTTTACCAATCCCCACAAATCAACACCACAGAGATAACAAGAATATATATCTATCTCTACAGAGGCAATGTCACAAAGGTGTGACTAGCTACCCGGCCAACAAGCCACCCATGCCCACGGTATCTAGTTCTCAAAAAGGTGCATCAGGCTGAAGCCCTATCATGCCCGAAGGCAACATCACCCACAAAATGTGCATCATGTCAAAGCCCTACCATGCCCGAAGGCAACATCACCATCAAAGAGGTGCATCAGGCCGAAGCCCTTGTTGGCTTTAGATTTTTAACCTTGGTCTTAATCTCTTAATCTCGGTTTTGATGATAACAAACATGGAACTAATATTTTACTAAGAAATCTTTCAGGTTCCATATCAGTTAGCGTTCGATGTCCTCGATCGGAAAAATCAGAGAAATCGATAAATCGAAAGGACATTGATCGTCGTGAAAATTCTCAAAGATCAATGAGTGCACCAAAGTCACATTGGACGGGCTTAAAGATCACATGAAAGCTCTCCATGTTGATGCTCATTGGAAGTCGAAACCCGGAAATGAAGCGCGGAAGAAAAAAGGGCTAAAAATTCAATTCAGCCTAAGTTCGATCGACTGGGCGGTCGACCGAATAGGGTAAGGAGAATGGCACCAACCATTTCGGTCGTTCGGTCGGTCGACCGAACAGTGCCGAAAAGAGGCAGCAGCTACTTCAGTCGATCGGGCGGTTGACCGATCGGAGCCCAAAATGGGCAATAGCTCTGTGGGTCGACTAACCGGTCGATCGACCTGCGTTCGCTGAAGACGCAAACCTACGTCGATCGATCGGGCAGTCGACTGAATGCGGGATCAGGTGATTTGCGTCTGGGCGGTTGACCCATCGGTCAACCAACCAGTGAGAAAAAGCGGCGATCAAATGACTGGTCGATCGGTCAGTCGACTGACTAATCAACCAGCGGTCTGCAAGGGATAGAAAACTATCCGTTGAGCTGTCGTTTCTTCAGGAGGGTATAAATACACCCTCATACAACACATTTAATTTTCTTCCCTGTCAATTATAGATATTATTGAGCATTCAAAGGTAAGATCTAAGCCTTCCAAATGATCAACTGCTTGCGCTCTGTTTCTTTCCGCGAACATCTTCTTCAAGCGCACAAGCTGGGTTCAACTCGGGTTTTGATCAAGCTCTACCTCTTCACGAGTTGAAGGCGCCAAAGGCTTGGAAAATAGCTTGCAATATTGGTTTTCTCTTTAAGATCTTTTGAGTGTATTTTATTGTTATTTGAACTGTTGTTTCTTTAATTTGGGTTTGTACGAAGACCGGGTGTTAGGTCTTCTTGTGTGGAAGTGGTTACCTAGTGTTAGGTGTAAAGGCACTTGTGTAAACTTAGTGTTTACTAGGATTAGTTTAGTTGTCCCTTAGGGTTGAGGTGGAAGAGTGCTCTCGGTGAGAAGGCGGAGACTTCCGGGTGTGGAAGTGCCATAGGTCGAGAGTGCGACTATTCGAGTCAAAGTCCTCTGTGTCAGGGAAATGAGAATTAATCTAGTAAAACTAGTTTGGAAATCCTAAGCGAGGTGCTTAGGTAGCGACTCTGAGCTGCCAACAGCCTCTCTATGATTTGCTTCACTCTTTCCACAACCTCCTCCACCAGATCAGGTCCCATCATAAGGTAATGTCCTGCCTCAAAGAGGGCGACCTGCATCTCCGCTCGTACAATGCCTCAAAGAGGGTCATCCCAATTATGTTGTGGTAGCTGTTATTATAAGCAAACACAATCTGAGATACGTGCCCCTCCCAACTGCCCTCTAGGTCTAAGACACATGCCCTCAGCATATCCTCCAGCGTCTGAATAGTTCGCTCCGACTGAGCATCTGTCTGAGGGTGAAATGCGGTACTGAACCGAACCTGGGTGCCCAAGGCCTCCTGGAATGACCGCCAAAATCGAGTCATGAACTGAGTGCCCCGATCTAAGATAATCATAACTGGAACTCCATGCTAAGTGACGATCCGATCCAAAACAACCTCGGATACTGCTCGGTTGAAAAAGGTCATCCTGACTGGTAAGAAGTCCAATGACTTGGTTAGGTGATCCACCACTACCCAAATAGAGTCATTGCCTTTCGCGTACTTTGCCAACTCAGTCACGAAATCCATGATTATCTTCTCTCATTTTAACTCCGGTACCCCAAAGTTCTGGAGTAACCCTGTCGGCTTTAAATGCTTATCTTTCACCTACTTACACACTAAGCACAAACTCGGCCACTTCTCTTTTTATGTCTTTCCACCAATAGTTCTACCTTAGGACCTGGTACATCTTCGTGGCTCCCGAAGGCATAGTATAGGTGGATCGATGAGCCATCTCCAGCACTTGCTTGCGAACCTCGGCCATATCTCGTACCATAATCCAGTTCTTAAACCTCAGGACGCCCTCCTCCTAAGTGAGTGCACAAAAGGCATCCTCCTCCTGCGCTGCCCGCATCATGTCAACCAATGTGGACTGCACTCTCAAGTGAGCCACCAGCGTACCAGAATCTGATACTAAAAAGACTGCTCTGCCATCCTAACATAGGGCCAAATCTTGAGCCAACGGCCTCATCCTGACTGCCAAATGCACCAGACTACCAATAGACTTCCTGCTCAGAGCATCAACTACCACATTAGCCATCCCTAGATGGTACATGATCATGCAGTCATAGTCCTTTAACAGCTCAAGCCATCTTCTCTGCCATTCTGCATTAACACACAACCCAAGCCGACTCGGGAAGCATCATAATAAACAACAAAACCTCTTGGACCCGAGGGTACTGCTAGAACTGGCGTCGACGTCAAGCGGTCTTTGAGCTTCAGAAAGCTCTCCTCGCACCTACTGTCACATTCAAACTTGATCTTATTCTGGATCGGGCGGGTCAATGGCGCTGCAATCTTGGAGAAATTCTCCACGAACTTTCTATAGTAACCTGCCAACCCCAGAAAATTGCGAATCTCCGAGACATTGGTCGACCTCTTCCAGTTCTGAACTGCCTCTATCTTTGCAGGGTCCACCTTTATTCCTTCCTTAGACACCACTTGACCAAGAAACCCTACGCTCTCCAGCCAGAACTCGCACTTGGAGAATTTGGCATATAACCTATAATCCATGAGAGTTTCCAGAACCACCCTCAAGTGCTCAGCATGCTCCTCCCTGCTCTTGGAATAAATCAAAATGTCATCAATGAACACAATCACAAACTTATCCAGGTATTCCTTAAACACTCGGTTCATCAGGTTCATAAATGCTGCAGGTGCATTAGTCAGCTCGAATGACATCACCAAAAACTCAAAATGCCCATACCTTGACCTGAAAGCAGTCTTAGGAATGTCACTATCCCGAATCCTCAACTGATGATACCCTGACCGCAGGTCAATCTTAGAAAACCACTGTGCTCCCTAAAGCTGATCAAACAAATCATCAATCCTGCGCAACGGGTACCGATTCTTCACTGTTACCTTGTTAAGCTGTCGGTAATCAATGCATATTCGCATGGACCCATCCTTCCTCTTTACAAAGAGCACTAGAGCACCCCAAGATGAAACACTGGGGCGAATGAAACCCAGATCAAGCAGCTCCTGCAACTGGGACTTCAACTCCCTCAACTCAACTGGTGCCATCCGATATGGAGGAATGGAGATCGGCTTCACCCATTGCTGTAAAATGATACAGAATTCGATCTCTCTCTCTGGAGGTTACCCTAGCAACTCCTCCAGAAATACATTAGAGAACCCGCATACTACAGGCATCCTCCCGATGTTTCTGGCCGCATCTCCACCTTCCTCTGCCACCGATACAAAGGCCAAAAAATGACTGACACCCGCCGAACAGTAACTTCCGGGCCTTAAGAGCTGATATCGCCATCAATGGCTCACCCCTTCTCTCACCTTGGAAGGTAAACTGAGGCATCCCGAGCTTACTGAAGGTCACAGTCTTAGTCCAACAATCAACTAAGGCGAAATGGTCCGCCAACCAATCCATGCCCAATATCACATTAAGCTCCAACATCGACAGGAGTGTCAAATCGGTCATCAGCACATGCCCACAAATGACAACCTTGCAGCCTCGAAAGACTGTCTCTGCCATCATAGAAATGCCCGTAGGTGTAGACACCACAAGGGGCAATTCAAGCACAGAAGATATCCCTGACAACTTAGCAGCAACCAAGGCAGACACAAATGAGTGCATAGCACCTGGACCGAATAAGACATATGCAATAGCTGAACCTACAACAAGGTTACCTAATACTACTGCCCTGGACGCCTCAGCTCCCTCTTGGTTCATAGCGAACACCCATGCAACGGGCCTCTCCGAACCACCAGCTCGCTGGCCTCCTCCATGAGTCTGACCCCTTTGGGCTACGAAACCCACTGACATCGGTGCCTTTCCTCTAGTCTGATCAGGCTACTGGCTACCTCTTCCAAGATAATCCCTCCTGAAGTGTTCAACCTGTCCGCACCGAAAACATGCCTCAGAATGAAATCGCTCTTTGGTCGCACATAACCATGACCCTTAAGCATAAGGTCACTCTACACCCATAATTTATATTTCCTGAAATTTAAGAGAAAGATCCTCCAATCAATCCAAAATTTCATCTATAGGGGAAATTTACTCTCAGCCAACCCCTATAGATCCCTTATGCAGAACTCTATCAACCGCCCCCTAGGATCCCTAGGGCCACCCTAACCATACTGTACCATAAATATTTAACTATATGACGAGACCCAATGAATCATTCAAGATACTAAACAATCATTGCAAGGATCTCTAATCCAAACACCCATACAAAACGTAGCCCCCCCAAAAATGGTGCACTCTCTAGCACAGGGCCATTCACGGCCTCAAGCTGTGCTACCCTGGGACTGTCCTAGTTCCTCCTCCTTGCGGAGTGCCTCAGTCAGCTCAGCCACTCGGGCCTGCAGCTGCACAACCATGGGATCTGGTGCTACCTCCTCCCGGGCATGCGGTGATCTCCCTCGACCCCGGCCCCGGCCTCAGTCTTGGCCTCGGCGCTTAGTGGAGTTGCTATCACTACCGCTCCTTGCAGCATCAAAGGCCTCCATTGATCTGGAAACACTAGAAAAGAAATAATTCAAGATTAGGCAACTTAATTCACCCACTGTTTTCAAACCAAACCACAAGTCGTGCGGAGGTGCAGACTTAGCCCACTGATCTCATAGCTTACCCCTACCGTATACTGACACGCTAGCAATGCCCTATACGGTGACAACTCTAGGTCATAGTCAGACCGAAGGACATGCTCTGATACCAACTTTGTCACGCCCCAAAAGCAAGGTCACGTGACCAGCCAAGATATACGTACCTATACCCCGCAACCTAACTAATGCACATGCCAACATCAAAAACAACAAGTAAATAACAACTTTTAATAAAAAAGAACCAAAACAGATTTTCATTTCAAAACAACAAGGTTTTAAATACATATCTCAAGTGCGGAAATAAATCAAAGAGCAACAGTTTTTTTAATAAATAAAACTGAACAAAACGTGAATGTCCCCACGGGACTACAACTCCAAATACCAAAATAAAAGTGCATGACAACCTACTAGAGACTCGACTACAACCCCTAACTAGGACTGCTATGAGATCATGTGGCTCCTCTACCCTCCAGCTACGCCAAGTGCTCCAGCCCACCTCACCGGTCAGGCTCTGCAAAACAAAACAAAACAATGACAACGGGTGAGTTCAAAGAACTCAGTGAGCAGTTTTACCAACCCCTACAAATCAACACCACAAAGATAAAAAGAATATATCTATCTCTACAGAGACAATGTCACAAAGGTGTGACTAGCTACCAGGCCAACAGGCCACCCATGCCCACGGTATCTAGTTCTCAAAGAGATGCATCAGGTCAAAGCCCTACCATGCCCAAAGGCAACATCACCATCAAAGAGGTGCATCTAGCCGAAGCCCTACCATGCCCGAAGGCAAAATCACCATCAAAGAGGTGCATCGGGTTGATGCCCTACCATGCCTAGAGGCAACATCACCGTCAAGAGGTGCATCGGGTCGAATGCCTACCATGCCCAAAGGCAACATCACAATCAAGAAGTCTATCGGGTCGTATCCCTACCATGCCCAAAGGCAACATCACCATCAAGAGGTGCATCGGGTCGAATCCCTACCATGCCTAGAGGCAACCGCACATACTAGGATAATCAGGAAATGCCCTCCAAACTTATCATGTAGGTTGGGAATTTTGGCATCCAACCACCCGGGCGTAGCTCGAGCCTCGGCTCCTAATCGAGCCGCTCCGCCATTCCCAAGGATATGGCGCATCAATACCTAAGTCAAGATTCCCCTACGGTGTCCTAGGGGTGTCCTCATTATGAAGTGTCTCAACACTCCAAACCTGACCCCTATCCCTTAGACCCATAATGTCATGAACCCGTGTGGCTTTATTTCATGAATACCTTGTAAGCTGGTTCATAACAAATTATGCTTACCATTAAGCCCAATTTTAATTATATAATTAAAATTTAGATCATATCAATTAGGGTTTTGTTTTAGGTTACTGTTCTGCCCAGTACTGCAATGTATACCCCGCATCTGTTAGCGAAATGGCGACACTAGAGGGGGGGTGAATAGTGTGTTTACTATATTATTCGCCTAAATCCAATTTTAATCGATTGCTTAGATTACTTAGGAGAATTACAATTATGTGATTTAAATGCGGAAGCAAAATAAAGCAATATAGCTCAAACAATTTAAATCAACGCAAACACAATATTTATAGTGGTTTGGCCCCAATGCCTACTCCACTACCTAAGCACCCCACTTAGGATTTCCAAACTAGGTTTTACTAAATTAATTAGAGTTTCCCTTACACACGAGGACTTTGCACTGAAAAGCCTCCGCTCTCCAATCGAAGGCACTTCCACACCCGGAAGTATCCCGCCTTCCTACCGAGAGTACTTTCCCACCTCAACATAAGGGATAACTAGAACTAATCCTAGTAATCACTAAGTATACACAACTGGCTTTACTCCTTTTCACCAAGGATACCACTTCACACACAGCAAGACCTAACACCCTAGGTCTTCACACAAACAAATCAAACAGTTAAAATAAAAGTAAAATTACAATAGAAAAGAGCTAAAGGATAAACCAAGCATTAGTTCTCTTCTCAAGCCTTCAATGCCTCCAACTCGTCAAGATGAACTGCTCAATTTAATTCTCGAGTTGAGGAAGAACTTGCACTTGAAGTGGAACTCGCTGGAGAAGCAGAGCGCGCACAATTGATCGTTTGGAAGGCTTTAAATCCTTTAGAATGCTCAATGATCAATGTAAGATTGGGAGAAGAAGATTAAATGAAGTATCAGAGGGTGTATTTATACCCTCGTGAAGCAACGGCTATTCAATGGGTAGAAAACTATCCGTTACAGACCGCCGGTCGAAGCGCCGGTCGAAGCGAC
The DNA here is from genome assembly GCA_034359265.1 of Canna indica. Lineage (NCBI taxonomy): Eukaryota > Viridiplantae > Streptophyta > Magnoliopsida > Zingiberales > Cannaceae > Canna > Canna indica. The sequence continues at coordinate 45,883,920 of CP136898.1, forward strand.
ATTTGAAGCATCGGTCGACCGGTCATTCGATCGCTAAAACTTCTTCGGTCGACCGATGCAAGCTACGTCTGCAGCTAGCCTCAGTCTGGTCTATCAATCGGTTGATCGCCAGGGCTACTGCCCCTTTTTAACTATAGTCGGTCGACCACCGGATCGACCGAACTTTGGCTGAGATTATTTCCTTCAGCCTTTTTCTTTCGCGCTTCGTTTCCGGGTTCCGGCTTTCAACGAGCATTATCTTGGAGAGCTTTTGACTTTATCTTTGGAGTCATCCAAGTGACTTGGGTGCACTCGTCGATCTTCGAGAAACTTCCACGACAAACCCGAGTGCGACGATCAATGTCCTTCCGATTTCGCGATTATCTAATCGAGGACATCGAATGCTAGTCGATATGGAACCTGAAAGATATTCTCAATGAAATCATTAGTTCCATGTTTGTTATCATCAAAACCATCAAGATCGAAATTAAGGCTAAGGTTGAAAACCTAAAGCCAACAATCTCTCCCTTTTTGATGATGACAAACATCCTTAAGAAAATATAACATTAAAGCATAAGGATATCAACTTAGGGATATCTCTCCCTATCAACATGCATATCTATGAGATAAACTCCCCCTATCTATATGCATGGATTTCCTATATTTTTCTCCCCCTTTTTCTTATACACTTATCCCCCTTTTGACCTATACATTTCTCCCCCTTTATCCATACTCATCTCCCCCTTTTGACATCAATCAAAAAGGGCAAGAGAGGCTATCTACTCAAAGGGATGAAACACAATTAAAGATTCATGAAGTTGAAACTCTAAAGATTTTTCATGCAACATGAAAATCTCAACCAAAGGGATGGAAAACAAATATCTAATGAGAAACAAAATCATACATGATATGAACAAAAACTAAATAGTTGAATTCATGATTAAATCATGTATGTTCTCAAAATGAATGACATTTTTAGATTTCATTCAAACTTTCAAAATACAAGGATATAATCATTTAAAGCATGTATATCAAGTTTGAATTGAAACTAATGTCATTTGATCTAAATATGAACTTAGCATGTTTTCATTTGAAATAAGCATGAAAACTATGAAAATGCTAAGTCTCAAGTTTTGCTATCTACTCATGTTTTCTCAAACATAGGCATCTAAACATCAAACATGAGATAGTGTAAGACTATGAATTAAGTTTGGGCTTAAAATGAAATTTTTAACTTACTTTGTTGACTTAAGTCAACCTATAATTCTAGTTTTCAAAAATCACCCTTTTAAGTTTATTCAAAATCATATTTTTGATAAATGTTTTTGAAACTAATTTTTGGATGAAAGATTTGATACCAAATATAGAATACTCATTTTGATACCAATTGTGGGATGTATCAAATTTGAACTCGAAATGAATTTAAAAATCAAAGTCCATTTTTCATCCTATATTATTTTCAAATAAACAAATGGATCATAGCTATCACCCAAAATATCAAAATCATTCCTAGAAATGATTTTACTCATGAAAATGTGTGAATGATATTAGAATTAGAATCCAAATGGTGTAAATGAGTTTTTATTGAAATTTTTGAAGAAAAATCAAAGTATAGAAGATTGATATTTCAATTAAGGATGATACTTTGAGTTTTGAAATCCAACTTCAAAAATTCATTATAAATTAGATATCTGATGAAATGTTTTTAAATTTTTACTTAAGAAACTAGATTTTTCAACGAATGTGTAGTTTCAAGAATCACCTAAAAAAAAATTTCTATATTTTTCTAAAAATAACTGAAATTTATACTAAATGTGGGTTGAAATGGTATTTTTGTAAATTTCAATTTTTCTTAAAACTTTTTCAATTTTCATTCAAACTTTCGTGACACCACATGATGGTCATGTCAAGAGTATATGTCATGTTTGAAATGAAAATTTTGTCCTTAAGTCAAGATATCAACCTAGCATGGTTTCATTCAAAACTAAACTAGTTTTCATGAAACTTGCCAAGTTTCAATCTTAACATTTACTCATGATTTTTCAAGTTTAAACCTATGAATACCTAACATGAGTAAATCTAAACATGTTTCTCAAATATGGATCATGAGTGAGATCTTTAAGTCAACTTGTCGACTTGGGTCAACAAGGTTCAAAATATGTTTTCATGAATTAACCTCAATTGTCATTTTATCCGTATCCATAAGAACTTTCATTCTAAGTGCATGGAAATATGTCATACCTATTCCTAAACATGTTTATGAAGATTTGGACTTAAAATGAAATGACCAAGTCAATTGATACCAATTGTGGTTTGTTGACTTGGACCAAGCTTTTCAAGCTTAAGTCCCCTAAAGTGATATAGAAATCACATTGTTCATCTAGACAAGAATTTTCAATTTTAATTTTCTAGACTTATGTGATATGTGTATCTAAACATGTTCAATAAATTTTAACTTAAAATGAGGTCTCTAACAAGAATTTTAACCTAGAGCAAGTTTCATTTAATCAAAATTATCATGAATTTTGCCTAAGTTATCAAATTATTTTCTACTCATGAAAGATCAAATATTCATCAAGCATAATCAATCATGAGCATAGAGACATCATTAATCATGAAAATTCAATTATTATTATTTTTTAAAAGATTTTTGCAAAATAAAATCATACCTTATTTTTAGAAATTTGCCCAACTTTTTCATTTTCATTTTCATTTTCTTCTAGATAGCATAGCTTTCAATGTTTACCTTTTTCTTAACTTGCAAGTGGACATCATTAGTATCATAATGAAATAATATGTCAACTAGCAAGTTAACTTACTAACTAGCAAAGGGTTTAATACAAAGTTTCATTTAAAAGCTTAACCTAAGCTAGATAGTTAAGATTCATTTAAAAAATGGATACCATGATTTCAAAATGAATCTAAGAGATCTTAAATTGTGAAACATTTAAAGAATAAGATTTCTACCTATGTTAAACTAGTTTGGACTTACAAGAAGGTCTCTAATAATAAGTTCTAACTTAGAGCAAGTTTCATTTAATAAAGTTTGCCTAAGTGTCATAATTCTACCTACTCATGAGAAATCAAGGATTTTAACATGCAATTACTATCATGAGTATAGAGACATAGTTTAAGCTTAACCAATGAGGTATAACACTAGGATTTAGAATTAATTGAGATTATACCTTATACATGAAAATTTAGCCAAATTAATCTTTTTCTTCCTAATTTATCCTTCTTAATGTTTATAACTTGCAAGTATGCTTTATAAGTAGAAGATGAAATTATGTCTACATGCAAGCTATCAAACTAAATAGTGAAGAGAAAAACTAAGTATCATTTATCAAATTCCACTTCACTAAATAGCATGGATTCATTTTCAAGGAAATTTTCATGATAACAAAATGAATCAAGAGATCTCAAAATATAAAATTTTGAAACATAAGATCTCCAACCCTTCCTATTGGTTGAAAACCAAAAGCCACAAGTAGCTTACGATTTAGAATCGCAAAGTCGCTTAGGCCCATTACAGGCCACCGGGGTCTCCGTAGAGATCAGAAATCAAAAATCAAAAACATTTTTGATATAACTCTTTAACAAGAGCGGGGAAAACAACTCAAATTAGACATGTATCATAATCTCCAACTAAACTAAAACAAGCAAAAGTAAGGAGATGATACCAAAATGTTTGATGCCAATTTTACCTAAGGCATCTAGGTGAAAGCTTGAAGTTGCAACCATAATAGGATTCTTCATTCAACTCTTTGGTCAACTTCAACTCTTCATCAATCTTTCACCCTTGTGTGGAAGCTCCCCCTACAATAGAACATGAAATTTTTGGTACCCAAATGCCTTTGGGTCCTTGGGGGTTAGTTGGCCTAGGTATCCAAAGTGTCTTAGCAACACTTGGATTCTTTTTAAATGCACAATCATGGATTGTGTGGCCATAAACACCACAACAAAAATAATGTCCATGAAACTTTTTCTTTTCATTTTTAACATGGACATGAGATTTATCTTTACAATGCTTATCATGTGAAACAAGATGAGTATGAGCATTCTTAGACAAATTATTTTTCTTTTGAGCATGAGGTTTAATAATAGAATGCTTGATATGTGAAGCATGATGTGCATAAGCATTCTTGAAAGAAATATTTGTATTTCTAGAATTCTTAGAAGATGAATTGCTAGATAGATTATTGACTTTCTTATTTAGAAAAACAACCTCATTTTTCAAATCATTCATTGATTTATGAATAGCATGCAATTGAGTTTTCAACATGTTATTTTCATTCTTCAATAAGTCATTTTCATTTCTCAAATCCTTAGTGTCAATACTCAAAGTATCATGGCATGGATTGTTGACACTAATTCTTAGCTTCTCATTTTCTAATTTTGCATCATGTAATTGAGAGCTAAGATTTGAGTTTTCTTTCTTCAAATTTTTGTTTTCTTTATCTTTTTTAACAAGCAAGGCATACATGATTTTATATTCATCCATCAATTCATCATAAAGTATATCATGAGAATTAGATGAATTAGTAATACACTTTTTGTTATTATGACTAGAGGAAGAAGAGTGTACCTCATCATTAGTATTCATGATGCAATCTTTTGAATTTTCTTCATAGCCATGAGAAGAGGATGCTTCATTCGAATATGATGATGATGTGGAAGCGCTTGACCTCTTCTTTGCCTTGTTCTTCATGGAAGGGCAATTTTTCCTAACATGCCTTTTTTCTTTGCACACATGGCAAACCACCTTCCTTTTCTGATTTCTTATGCTCTTATGACTAGAGACACTATGGGCTTCAAAAACCATGTTAGTATTGGGTGAATGACAATTGTCATAACTCCCCTCATCAAATGTCTTGAGCTCTTCGGTTTTTGCATAATTATAAAGCATATTTAAAGTAGCCCAAATATCGAAAGCGGAAGTGCAATGCATGATCTTTTCAAAAGTCTTATCATCCAAAGAACAAAATAAACAATTTGTAGCTTTAGCATTTAACTCAAACATGCTAATTTGTTCTTGGGTCCATGAATCCATTTTTTCCTTCGGTTCTATGTATTTTGATTTTATCATATTAAAAACACATAAACCTTGAGTCTTTAAGAAAGTATATATTCTTCCTTTCCAAAGACCAAAGTTTAACTCATCGAACCTAGGAGGTCTAGACGCAACCGACTCTAGAGCCATTTCAAGATCGAGACAAGGTGTAGACGAGATGGTGAAATCTCAAGCTACGAATATGCTCTGATACCAAATGTTGGCGAAATGGCGACACTAGAGGGGGGGTGAATTACAATAGATTGCTTAGATTACTTAGGCGAATTACAATTATGCGATTTAAATGCGGAAGCAAAATAAAGCAATATAGCTCAAATAATTTAAATCAACGTAAACACAAGATTTATAGTGGTTCGGCCCCAATGCCTACTCTACTACCTAAGCACCCCGCTTAGGATTTCCAAACTAGGTTTTACTAGATTAATTAGAGTTTTCCTTACACACGAGGACTTTGCACCGAAAAGTCTTCGCTCTCCAACCGAAGGCACTTCCACACCCGGAAGTATCCCACCTTCCTACCGAGAGCACTTTCCCACCTCAACCTAAGGGACAACTAGAACTAATCCTAGTAATCACTAAGTATACACAAGTGGCTTTACTCCTTTTCACCAAGGATACCACTTCACACACAGCAAGACCTAACACCCTAGGTCTTCACACAAATAAATTAAATTGTTAAAATAATAGTAAAATTACAAGTGAAAAGAGCTAAAGGATAAACCAAGCATTAGTGCTCTTCTCAAGCCCTCAATGCCTCCAACTCGTCAAGATGAACTGCTCGATTTAATTCTCGAGTTGAGGAAGAACTTGCGCTTGAAGTGGAACTCGTTGGAGAAGCAGAGCGCACACGATTGATTGTTTGGAAGGCTTTAAATCCCTTAGAATGCTCAATGATCACTATAAGATTGGGAGAAGAAGATTAAATGAAGTATCAGAGAGTGTATTTATACCCTCGTGAAGCAACGACTGTTCAACGGGTAGAAAACTATCCGTTACAGACAGTCTGTCGAAGCGCCGGTCGAAGCATTGATCGATCGGTCATTCGACCGCTAAAACTTTCCCTGTGGTCGGTCGACCGACTAGTCGACCGCCAGATGTAGATCACGTGATCCGCGATCTTCGGTCGACCCGTCGATCGACCGATGCGATCTCGCATCACGGTATTCAGTTGGTCGGTCGACCGATTGGTCGACCACCAGCTTCGGGCAGATTCTGTCATGATTCGGTCGACTGCCTAATGCAAGAATCTTCCATTTTCTTTCTTCGGTCGACCGATGCAAGCTACGTCTGCAGCTAGCCTCAGTCTGGTCTATCAATCGGTTGATCGCCAGGGCTACTGCCCCTTTTTAACTATAGTCGGTCGACCACCGGATCGACCGAACCTTGGCTGAGATTATTTCCTTCAGCCTTTTTCTTCCGCGCTTGGTTTTCGGGTTCCGGCTTTCAACGAGCATTATCTTGGAGAGCTTTTGACTTGATCTTTGGACTCATCCAAGCAACTTGGGTGCACTCGTCGATCTTCGAGAAACTTCCACGACGAACCCGAGCGCGACGATCAATATCCTTCTGATTTTGTGATTTCTCCAATTTATCCGATCGAGGATATCAAACGCTAGTCGATATGGAACCTGAAAGATATTCTCAATGAAATCATTAGTTCCATGTTTGTTATCATCAAAACCATCAAGATCGAGATTAAGGCTAAGGTTGAAAACCTAAAGCCAATAGAATCTACTCTTCAAAGTGTGTCCTATGTTTCCAAACTATATTTTTTGGTCGAATAGATAGATTATAAGACTATGTTCAGATATCTAAGCATATAATAACAGAGAAATAAAAAATCAGCCCAGATTCAACTAACAACATATAAATTTCAAAAAGCTAAAATTTCTAGCACATCAAGGAATAAAATCCGAATTTTTCAGAATTAAATTCCCAAATTTCTAACACCACAGATTCAAGTCATCATGCCAATCATGTATGCAATCTCATATTTTTTACTAAATAAAAACTAGCATATATAACAAGAATTCCTTAATCAATAATCAAGCATTAAGATCAAGAACCCTTAATTAGTCATTATCAAGATCTTAATCCTACCACATGATTTCTACCCAAAACAACAGATTTAATCCAAAGCTTGCAATCCACAAATCAAGAAACCAAATTGGGAGAATAAATCATGATTTGCACATCAAGAAAACATGGCAAGAACTCGAAGAAAATCCAAGAACAAGGCATAAATACTGAGCCGTCACGAATGGCTTCAAAAAAATCCGATTAAAATCCCAAAGAGAGAGGGTAAACCACTCACCTTAATTTGGAAAAATATTAAGAAAGAAATCCTGGACGACGACCTCGAATCCGGCTTCAAAAGGTCCACGGCTCAACCCAAAAAAATGGCTCCAAGAGGAAAGAAGAGAGGGAGAGGAAGCAGGCGGCTCGACTCGGCTCCAAAGAGAAAGAAGGAAGAGAGGAAGAGGAAGAAGAATCTGGCGGCTTGGCGGCTGGCTCCCTTTCTCAACTTTTTAGGTGGCTTCAAAATAGGAGCCACAAGGCATGAGGGGGGGTTTTATACACGCTCCTTAACCCAAACCCCTTACACCCTTAATTCAAAACCCTCATCCACCTTAAGCCAAAACCAAAACCAGCTAACCCGATAGACTTAAATAATTTAATTAATCTCATTCTAATAAATCATGAATAATTAATTAAATACTCATATTAACATAATTATTAATTATGCACATACAACACCAAATTAAATACCAAATCCAAGAATAAGGCATAAATACCAAATTATTAATTATGCACATACAACACCAAATCCAAGAATAAGGCATAAATACCGAGCCGTCATGAACAGCTTTTAAAAAAATCTGATTAAAATCCCGAAGAGAGAGGGTAAACCACTCACCTTCATTTGGAAAAATATTAGTAAAGAAATCTCGGACGACGGCCTCGAATCCGGCTTCAAAAGGCCGACGACTCAACCCAAAACAAATGGCTCCAAGGGGAAATAAGAGAGGGAGAGGAAGCAGGCGGCTCGGCTCGGCTCCTCTCGGCTCGGTTCTAAAGAGAAAGAAGGAAGAGAGGAAGAGGAAGAAGAATCTGGCGGCTTGGCTTGGCTTGGCTTGGCGGCTGGCTCCCTTTCTCAACTTTTTAGGTGGCTCCAAAATAGGAGCCACAAGGCATGAGGTCAGGTTTTTATACACCCTCCTCAATCCTAACCCCTTACACCCTTAATTCACAACCCGCATCCACCTTAAGCCAATACAAAAACCCGCTAATCCGATAAACTTAAATAATTTAATTAATCTCATTCTAATAAATCACGAATAATTAATTATATTCCCATATGAACATAATTAGCAATTATATGCACACAACACCAAATTAAATACTCTCAACTACCCGAGCCTAAAAATTTATAAATTCATAAATTTATATTTTACTTACCCGAGCTCGCAAGCTCGCTCCGGACCATGAGTCGACTCGGCTCGACCACGAACTAGTTCGCTAGGCTGGAAAATATACATAAAAGGAAAAATAATAAATTTAAATATCTGAGATATTACAGGTGAGGTGGGTTGGATGCACTTGGCGTTGCTGGAGGGCAGAGGAGCTGCTGGATCTCATAGCAGTCCTAGTTAGGGTCGTAGTCGAGTCTGTAGTAGATTATCATGCACTTTTGTTTTGGTATTTGGAGTTGTAGTCCCGTTGGGACATTCACGTTTTATTCTATTTTATTTATCAAAAGAAATGTTGCTCTTCGATTTATTTCCACACTTGAGATATGTATTTAAAATCTTGTTGTTTTGAAATGAAAATATGTTTTGTTTCTTTTATTATTAAAAGCTGTTATTTACTTTGTTGTTTATGATGTTGGCATGTGCATGAGTTAGGCTGCGGGGTATAGGTACGTATACCCCGGCCGGTCACGTGACCCTGCATTTGGGGCGTGACACTAATCATGCTATTTCACTCAATTTTCATGCAACTTTGCATATATACTTAAATTCAACATCTCATCAAGAAGTAGAGGTGTAAAGTAAATATTTTGCTAAATTGACATTCATACCTCGTTTCTTGAGAGATTCCAGGTTTTCATCTCCCTTTCCCATTTCTTCTTACTTTGTTTTTATTTGGAAACAAATAACTTGCAAGTAATGGTTATGAATATCACAATGAAATTTGCACTATTGACAAGCTAGTTAGATAGATAGGAAAGAATAAAGCATTGATTTTTAAGAATTTGTTTTGCTAAGTAACTTACTATTCGTTTCAAGATAGATTGTCATGAAACCGAACGAATTATGAGATCTCAAAATATGAAATAATTTTAAAAAAGATCTCCAACCCTCCCTTTTGGTTGAAAATCGAAAGGCCACAATTGGCCTACGATTTAGAACCGCAAGGTCGCATGAGCCCGTTATAGACTACATAGGTCTCCGAGAAGACCGGAAATAAGAAAAATCAAACATTGTTTTATAGATACTATCTAAATCGGAGAAACCAACTCAAGATTTTGTATGAATCATGTACTCCAACTTAAGCAAAATAAAAGAGAGTGAGGAGATGATACCAAAATATTTAGATGCCAAGTTCCATACCTACGCCATCTAGTTGACCTTTGAAGTTGCAATATGAATTCGTATGGCTTTTAGTCCTTATGCAACTTCCATCGTCAACTCATTCTAGTATGGTTATTCCCCTACAAGAGAACAATAAACTTTTGGTACCCAAATTGTTTTGGGTCCTTGGAGGTGAGTTGGTCTAGGGATCCAAAGTGTCTTAGCAACACTTGGATTTTTCTTGAGAGCACAATCATGAATAGAATTATCATAAACACCACAACAAAAATAATTTCCATGAAACTTTTTGTTTTGAACTGGGTGTTTAAAAGATGAATGATTAACATGGAGATTATGGTGAGTATTAGCATTCTTATTTAAATTTCTAGAATTCTTAGAAGATGAGTTACTAGATAAGCTATTTACTTTCTTAGTTAATTAGAGCTACAAGCTCATTCTTTAAGTCATCCATGGATTTATGAATAACATGCATTTGGGTCTTCAACATACTATTTTTATTCTTTAGAATATCATTTTTGTTTTTCAAATCAACACTTAATTTATCATGGCATATATTAGTAACACTATTATTTAAATTCTCATTTTCTCGTTTTGCATCATTTAAATGAGAACTAAGTGTCGAGTTTTCTTTCTTCAATGTTTTGTTTTCCTTGTCATTTTTAAGAATCAAGGCATACATGATTTTACATCCATCCATTAATTCATCATAAAGCATATCATGAGAACTAGATGAATTAATACTAAGATCATGGTTATCATGACTAGAAGAAGAATATACCTCCTCATTGGCATCCATGATGCTAGCTTTGTAGTCATGGTGAGAGGATGCTTCACTTGATACGAATGAGTAAGTGGAAGCATTTGACCTCCTTTTAGCCTTGTTCTTCATGGTAGGGAAATTTTTCTTCAGATGCACTTCTTCATTGCATAGGTGACAAATGACCTTTCTCTTCTGACTCTTTGAACTTCTTTGGGTAGATACACTATTTGTATGTTTGCTTCATTTGATAAGATAGGATTGGATTGGATAATAAATGAGGATGGATTGGATATAATTTTTTTAAATCCGGTATACACGGGATATAATATCAATTTTATATTTATTTTCTTCTAATCTATGTACTAAATAAACAACGGATATTAATCAATCCCTTATCATATGCTTCCTTATCCTATGAAGCAAACATGCACTATGAGCTTCAAGAACTTCATTAGAATTAGGGGTATGACAATTGTCATCAACTCCTTCATTTAGGGTAATAAGTTCTTTAGTTTTAGCATAGTCATAGAGCATATTTAAGCATGACCAAATATCAAATGCAGAAGTGCAATACATGACTTTTTCAAAGATGTTATTTTCCAAAGAACAAAAGTACAATTCATGGCTTTAGCATTTGACTCAAATCTATCTATTTGTTCTTGGGTCTATGTATTCATGTTTTCCTTAGGTTCAAAGTATTTGGTCTTTACCATGTTGAAGACACCTATACCTTGTGTCTTTAAGGATGTGTACATTCTCCTTTCCAAAGACCAAAGTTTGACTCATCGAACCTAGGTGGTATAGATGCTACCAACTATAGTGCCATTTTTTGGATCAAGACTAGATGTAGAGAAGATGGTGAAATCTCAATCTACGACCTGCTCTGATACCAAATGTAGGCGAAATGGTCACACTAGAGGGGGGGGTGAATAGTGTGTTATCCAATCAATTAGCCTAAATTTGGTTTTAGTCATTTCTTAAATTACTTGGGCAATTTATCACTTTAAAACAATGAGATAAAGCAATGGGCATAACAATTAAATGCAACCATAATAAACAATGCTAACACAATGATTTATAGTGGTTCGGCTACACCGCCTACTCCACTACCTAAGCACCATGCTTAGGATTTAACTCACAAATCCATTAAACTACGAGTAGCTTACAATCAAGGAATTTTCATCGAAAAGACCCTGCACTCACTTCGAAGACACTTCCACAATAGAAAGTAACCACCTTCATACCGAGTGAGCTTTCCCACCTCAATTCCTAAGAACTACTCCTAACCTAGTTTACACGAGTGGCTTTATACCTTTTATACCAAGGAAACCACTCAATCACAAGACAACACACTAGGTCTTCATACACACTTGAGCAAATCTATTTAAAACAAAGTAAAAACAATTCTAACACAAGAAGAGAGTAAGGAGGACTTATCACACCAAGAACAAATTCTCTTCTTGGGCCTAACAACCTTGAAGAGCCCTCCAATGAACATGCACTTTAGGATGATGGATCAAGAGCTAGGGTTTATGGATTTGAGCAAGAGAGAGCTTTGGAGATGCATGGATTAACTCTTTAAGGTTTTAGGGCATCAACAACACCGTGGGAGAGAGTTTGGGGTGAGTATTTATAACCCCCCCAAACAAAACAGCTCACCAACGGGCAAATCTTTGCCCATTTGCGCCGCCCGGTCAATGGCCGCCGAAGGCCAGTGGACCGACCGAGCGATTGGCCATCGACCAGAGTCCACTATTTGATTTGGGACTCTGTCGGTCGATGGCCGGCTGATGGGCCGATTGACCGGCTATCGAGCGCCCCATTGACCAACACCTAGAAAGCCTTGTTTTTTATGCCATTTTCTCACGACGTTTGTTTTCATGTTTTGGTTTTCAAAGTGCATCAACTTGGAGAGCTTCCCAAGCATTTGACATATACCCTAAACTCTTCCAAAGCGTCTTCGGTGCACTCGTCGAACTTCTAGAGATCATCACGAAGATTTGTCGTATCGAGACGATGTTGCGTGCGACGATATCGATTTCCACCCTAATCATAGCCTACGACTTTCATGCTTCAAAAACATTGTTAAGCTGAGTTTGTTATCATCAAAATAATCATAGAGATAAACGAGCACAAGGGAAAAACCCTCGGCCAACAAAAATTTCTACGTATAGGGGCTCCTTGGAGGGCTACATGATTTAGATATTTTTTTGCCATCAAATATCTCAATAATTGTTCCTTAGGTAAAAACAAATTAAAGACATATTTTTAAGGAATTTTTTTCGAAACCGTTAACCTAAAAAAATAAGGCTTGAAAGGCTAGAAACCTCCAAACAACCCAAAATTCCCATAAATGCCCCCAACTAATTTTTAAAAACTTTATAGAATTCCCAAAATGCTCCCAAATGGCTCTTTTTGAAATTTAGATAAGGTTTGAACGGCTCTTTGCTTGCATACCCCAATAACAACTATATAAATACACCTAAAACTCCCTTCCTAAGGCTCTCAACTATTCCATTGAGCTATCTAACATTCTCTTGAGCCTTACAGAGTGATTCTAAAGTGCAAATCCTAGTATTTATCTCTCATTCTCTTCCTCTACTCCCAAGCCCTCAAACTTGGTGTGGACATCATCCTAAGGCTTGGAGTTCTAGGAGACATCAAGGAGAAGCTTCACTAAGTGTTTGTGACTTACTTAAGCTTTTCTCCTTGCATTTTCTACTTATGGTTTTATTGTTTTCATTTCAACTCACAATCGGTTTGTAACAAGGTGTGGGTGACACACCTTGGGTTTGACTTGTGTGTAACTGTTAGAGTTCCTCAGGTTTGAGGTAGAGGCACTCTCATTGTGGAGAGATAAGCTCTTGGTTGACCCTCATTTGTAGGAAGAAAAAAATTAATACAAGTAGTTGTGAAATCCTTGGTGGTGAACCAAGGTAGTGGAGTAGGGAAGGTACCCGAACAACTCTAAATATCTCGTTAGCATTGTTTTATTGATATTTTGAATTGCTTAGCTCATCACTTGTTCGCATTCTCATTATCAAGCATAATCATATCAAACATTCATCATAACTTAGAAACCTAGAGTGAAATTTGATTTAGTTGTAATCAAGGAACTGATGTCGATCATCTTAGACTCACACTATTCATCCCCCCCCCCCCCCCCCCCCCCCCCAATGTGTGCCTTAACACCTTTCATACCTAGACAGTTCAATTCATATAATCCATACAAGTCCAGCGCCATGCACCTATCACCCTCATGCTGATATAAATATAACCATCATCAGGTTAGGGGTCATTTTGCTAACTCAAGACTAGCAACCCTCAAGCATGAGCCCCTGAGATGAAACTAAGAAAATCCAATGGTTGGATATGACCCTTCCATCGATGCCACTTCCTGGACTACCGTTAGCATGGCTCATTGACTCGTTACCCAGCCTGTAATCCACCAGCTGACGAGGTTGGCCATATATCCGAGTCATAACATCCATATACACAACCACATCACACGCAGGTAATATATAAAAATGTTGGAACAACAATATTTAAATAGCATTCAAGCAATTCAAAAAAATTAGCAATAACGTCGCCAGACCCTAGTATCCGCATGTGCATGCATAATTCAGCCCTACCCCGGGCTCCAATCCTCTGGCGGAGAAATCCATATTTCCTCAAACACAACCCAATGAATATATCTACATAATATCCATGGCATATATTCATAGATGAAAAATCATAACTCACTATCGATTTACCAATAAGTCTCACTTGTCATTAATCAAATAACCAAACCAAATATAATTATCCGAGCTGAATTATTTAGCCATAAATCCCACATAATCAGTAATAAAACTATAAATAACAATTTGATTTTATGGAATATTTCTTGGAATTTAATGCTCAACAACTTATAAGGTAGTATACGTAGCCATCGAGAAACACGGGTTCTCGTAGCCTTAGGAATCGGCCTAAATGTCCACGTTAAATCTCTACCCATAAACCAATATTTTTCTCATGTATTAAGATATCAAATCCACATGTATTAAGATAAGTATTAAGATATCAAATCCACATGTCAAGTAGGTAAGCTCGTGTTCTACGCTATCGGCTCTAAAAGTGTAAGGTAGGACTTAAGGGTTTTGCAAGAGTGTACAACACTCCTAATACTTCATAAACTAAGTTATGGAGAAATGTCATTACTAACAGAGCTAAGAACCTACGATGTCATTGTCATCTCTAAATTTACGCAAATAGCTCTACCCGGCCTATCCTAAAACCCTAGGATAACCCTAGTGTGGTCGGCCCTACACTATTCCTCATTTCATACAATATAACAGAAGAAGATTGTAAACATCCAAGTCAATATGTCAATGGTTTCTAAGTGCAAATACTAAGAATTTTATTGCCCTAAACCATTGGGCCCTTGCCGGCCCTCCTAGTCTTCCTTACTAGGGTGATCAATTGAAACAACGTATAGGGAATGAAACCACACAACCTTAATCGAAATTTCAAAGCCCTTTTCCCCCTTTCCTAGTTAGGTCAGCCCTAAACCCCTAGGGCCACCAATAGGGGCTGTCGTACCTTGAAACATGCACAAGAAAACAAGGACCGCAAAAATACGAGAGTTCCGATAGGTAACATCTGAGAAACGACGACATATCATGATAAAACTCGGAAAAAATCCATCTACAAGGGACGGGTAGGAAAAACATAAATCTACCGTTAAGGGCAAGGAAACCACTCACCTGAAGAAGAAAGCAGAAAGAAAGACGACCCTCCGTGTTCCCGCGTCGACGAAATCTGAGTCCTCTCCAATCGCCTCCCTCTTCCTCCGTGCGCGTAGGGGTGTGCGGCTGCTCTCTTGAGCCGTGCATCCCTTGTTAGGTATAATAAATTGGTTCCCCAATTTTCAAATGATCAAAATGCCCCTTAATTCAAGTTAAGTCTAATACTTGCCATAACTTAACCAATTCAAGTACGATTCGAGTTCCGTTCGAACCTTTGGACTCGACTCGAATCCTACAACTCATCTAAAGACCAACCAACCTTAAATAAAATAAAACCCTTGTGTGTAAAGGTCAATCCTTAATTTACGCCCTCTGGTGATTCACCCGGCCTGCTCCAACGTGCGTCCGAATTTTCCCACTGACATCAATAAAATTAAGGGTTAATTACTGTATATATCCCAACTTTTACTCTCTCTCTCTAATATATCCCATATTTTCATTTGTATCTAATGGGGTCTCTAATTTTTATTTTGTTTCAAATCTATCACGCTGTTAACTACCCGTTAATTATTCATTTTAAATGTTGACATGGACATGCTGATTGGGATTAGCAGTCCACGTCCACATCAGCATCCCAGTCAACATGTCCACATCAGCATGCTGGCTGTTATTATCTTGTTATTAAATGGGTTAATTATAAAATATATCCTTACTTTTCATGTTTTTCCCTAATCTATCTCTACTTTATAATTTTCCCAATTAGATGCCCCAACTTTTGATTTGTTTCAAATTTATCCCACCGTGATCCCAACGTCAAAATTGTCGTCTGAATGCTGACCTGACACTACTGACGTGGGTCAACAACCCACTCAATATTCTTATCAAGTTTTTAATTACTACTATTAAGCAAAGTTTTATTTGTAATTAACCCTAGATTAACCCTAGATGTAAGCATCGTCTAGTCAGCAAAGTTATAAGTTTTTTTATTTTAGGCGAGTTAAAATAAATTAAAACCAGCTTTGTTGACTAGGCAATTCATACATCTAGGGTTAATTACAAATAAAGCTTTGCTTAATATTTGTAATTAAAAACATAATAAGAATGTTGACTGGGTTGCTGCCCCACAATATCACAGGAATAATCGGGATTTGCCCGTCCGAACTTATTCCTTAAAAGAAACTCGGGAACAATCGAGATTTGCCCGTCCGAACTTGTTGCACGAGGAAACACATGAACAATCAGGATTTGCCCATCCAAACTTGTTCCAAAGATATAACGTAGGAATAATCGGGATTCGCCCATCCGAACTTATTCCTTTAAACACAAGTTGGGAATTAGCCATCGAACCCTCCGGGCCGAGCCCGCAATCTGACTCCTAATCGAGCCTCTCCGCCATCCATAAAGATATGGTGCAACATGACCTAAGTCAAGTGTCTCATACAATGTCTTGGGGATGCCTTTATTGGGAACACTACAACACCCAATACCCGATCCCAACTCCTAGACCCATAACATCATACACCCATGAGGTGTTATTTCATGCAAAAACTTTATTTGTTAGTTCATAACAGATTATGCAGCACCTTTAGTTTTAATTATGCAATTAAAATTATCATCACCAAATTAGGGTTTTATTTTTAGTTTATTGTTGATCCCATAACAGGTGCATCCAAGTCGAATCTGACTTCTAAAGTGTGACCTATGGATACAGATAATATTTTCTGGTCAAAACGATAGGTTACATGACTATGTTCAGTAAACTATACGCACCACAACAATTATTTTAAAATCAGTCCTGAATCAATAATTCAGCATGAAATTTTCAGCATAATTGATTTTTCAGCATAATAAGGAAATAAATCCTAAAAATTCACAGAAATTAAATCCTTAATTCACCATCATATCGGAATTATAACATTGAGATAAATCTCACAAAAACCATATTTGTTAAACAAGATTAACAAGCACTACAATCATCTTTAATCAAGAACCAAGCTTTGTGATCAAGAACTCATATCAAGAACACCCATGGCATCAAGATCAAATCCTATCTTTGAAAGACATGATTAATTTCCAAAAATCATAGATTTAACTTCAAGCATCCATTAATATTATAAGCATCTAAATTGATGAACAATTCAAGGCATAGATATGAAGATAAACAAAAGCCTTCACTTAGCCATTTCATCGAACACCTTGAGGGCACCCCTTCTTCCACCTTGGCCGAGCACCCCTAGGGTAAACCTAGGGCTGCCGAGCCACAAAGGGGAAGTCTCGGACCCTCCTCCCACAAATCGACACAAGAACTCGACGATCAAAACCCACGATTCGATGAAAAATCACAAGAACAAATACAACGTGCAAATCGGCTCAAGAACACAAGAGGACCCGAGAAAGGAGAGGTAAAATCACTCACCTTGATTAGGAAAACGAATTAGAGAAGAACTTCCAAGCGACGGCCTCCAAATCCAGCCTCAAATGTGCGGCGGCTTGGCTCCTCAAGAAGGGGCGGCTCGGCTCCAACCGAGAAAAGGCGGGGGCTACTTTAAGGCTTCAAGCCGACGGTTTGGCCTCCAAAGAGTGGGGAAGAAGAGGGGGAAGGAGAAAGAGAGCTTGGCGACTGCCTTGCTCGGCGGCTCCAAAAGAGGGAAGGGAGGGGCGGCGGCTTGGGCGGCTCCTCTCTTCTCTCCAAGTGACTTGTGCAGCTCCAATAGGGAGCCGCATGCCAAAGGGGGGGGGGGTTATACTCCCCTCCTCAAACCTAAATTCACTAGCCCTCTTAGCAAATCCGTATCCTCCTCGATCCAAATCCAAATCCGCTAACCCGACTAAGCTTAATTAACTCAATCTAACCCCTTGCCCCATGTGAACCTCAAACACATGCACACCCAAGCAATACAATTTAATAATCAAGAAAAGAAATTGCATAATTCAAAATCCTACTCATCCGAGCTCGCAAGATCGCACCGGGCCATGAGTCGACTCGGCCGCTAGGCTGACAATCACAAATAATAACAAAAATAAATATTAGTATCTAGAATATTACAGAGGGCAAGAGCACCAAGTATGATAGAAGCTATATGCGCCAAATACTTAGTCGCATGTGCCATATACTGGGCCATCTGCATTATAGTATCCCTCATAGCAGCCATATTAGTGCTGAGGCATGCCTGAGCAGTCTCGACAGTCGCTAATCGATCTTGATCCACACGTGATGTTGATGGACCAGCAGTGGAGGAGGTGAAGACAGATGACACCGCACCATGTGGTTGCAAAAATGCTTGTGCGTGGGCCGTTGTGCCAATGCCATATACACGGCCGTGGTCTATGCATGTCACTTGCATCCATGCGTTAGCATCAAGCTGCGCATGATCACCTTCCCGCTGGGTCACCAACTCACGATACGTAGCCTTTAAAGAAAATTAAGTTGATTATTTAAATTAATTATACATAATAGAACTAGATAAAAAAATTTAAATATTAACTTACCAATATCGTCCCCGACCTCCCACTAATAAACTCACCCTAGCGAGGGCCACGTTGATATCTATGTGTTTCCTCGAAGACCCTCAGAGGGTCAGCCGAGATGAGCGTCCCATGCTCGTCACACGTCCCCTACAATAAAATAAATATAATTATTTTTCCTACAATAATAAAAAATAATTATTAAATTACTTACCAATCGAAGCTCGTGGCTAATAAATCAGATGGACCCATCGGTATATCGAGCGACGGATCCATCGACCACCATCATCCTATTTTGGTGCGCCATCCGGGAGGCACCTTGCCATCCTTCCGATGCCCAGATGTCACGTAGTCGATCTCATACGTCGACCTGCATCTAGGTTGGGCTGTGTCCCGTGAGTGCATCCATAGGCGTATCTCTGTTATCGCCTACACTCGCCCGCGCCTCATCCCGCGCCCGATGGAGTATCCTTGAAAAGCCTCTTATAGTAACCTTCCCAAGCATCCTCCACTTGGACCTGAATGGCGGGATCCCAAGTATATCGGGTCTACAAAAAAAAAGTTATGTAATACTATTATTTTAAATATTAATACAATTAACTGAAAATTAATAAACTACGTACCTCGAACTCAGACCATAATAAATATCGAGAATGCTCCGGCACGTGGGTCCATGAACGCCACGGCTCTTGAAAGGACCCCTTGATAATAGAGGTGATGCTGCGAGCAACATCATCCGGCTCAAATCTACAACTCAAGTATAACAACATAAGTAGCAATTAATTAATTAATAATATAATGAATAAACTTTGATACTTACTTTAGATCATGTAGCGATATCCGCTGACGCTGGTCAGGCGATGAAGGTACATAAGCCTCCCGATTAGGCCCACGAGGCCTACGTCGACCTCGAGCCTCCGGGGCTGGTGGCACTGTTGTGGGCGTGGAAGGTCCTGGTGCCACGGGTGGTGGTGGTGGTATAGCCTCTGTGACAGTGGTAGTGGTGGTGGGGTGCGCAGCTGTTGGGTGCGGAGGCGGCGGAGCTAATCCTGCTCGACGAGCCCTAGAACGATAGCCTGGGGCTCGCGACATCTATAGATATAATGTTGAATACATTAGGAGGAGAACATTATCACCTGGTACAATATGCTACCGGGTGCATAGGTAGAAGTGGTATAAGTCTGTTCCTTCTTTCATATCATCTATAGATATAAAAAAAAATTGTATACCAATTTCTATAACTCTATAGTCTGCTGCATAGGTAGAAGTGGGTTGTCTATAACCTAAGTAGAAGTGCTAACACTAAGTCACCAAGACAACTAGAGAAGAAGAAGAAGAGGTTGTTCTACTACACCAAGACAAGAGTCTCTCCACATCTGCTCTACTGCTATTTCTTTGAAATTAATTAGCATCCCCTACCACTTAATCAGTTAAACTCCAAGAAAAGGTCATTTTCTACTCATCCAGTGGGTAAATAGAACAGAGGTCATGCTTTATTGACTGAATTTCATATTGAAACTTGAAGAATATAAATTAGAGCCTCTTCTAACCAATTAAGTTTTCATATTTTACTTGAAAGGTGTGTATTTCATTCCAGGAGTGCTATTTGAATCATGCTATGTTTTACCAACAACAGTGAACAGAAAAAGTTTCAAATAATCATTTATGTCAAAATTAGTTTTAAAAATTAATTTAGGTTGAAATTGAAATTGATTTATGATATTGGTTGGTGTTGTTGGATTAATCTAATATTATATCTACTAAAAGCACAACTTGGCTACAAAGCGTGAAAGAAATTATTTTGCGGACAATTTAGTTTTGCCTAACTACACCATAAAAAACATGAATTTCTATACATATACAAACATATTATAATACTTGTCTTTTCTAGTTCAGAAATTCTTATCAGTATTGTCCACATTATATAGTACTAATTTGAAATTAAGAACAAAGAAAATAGATCATTAAATTCTTACTCCGGCATCCATTTTACATTAAATATTCCCAAAAAATTCTGATTTGATATTGTTAATTTTGATGGTAAAATCTTAATCATATATACTAGTTGAAACTCTGATAATCCCAGTCAGTCCATACATTTACAAAAGAATACAGTATAAGATGTTAATGCTTTTTTAAAAATAATAATAACTTTAAAAAATTATGAATTTCTCAACTTGCAAATGCTTCTAACAAAAATCCACCATCCCCTCTTGCCATATTTGATGTTAACAAGTGTTGACGAGCTTCACCAGTGGTGATTTATAGCAAACATTGGCATGAGTTTTAAAGAAGCAAATGACCAAAAAAATAGAAAGTCTAATAGATAATCATACTAGGGTTCGAACCCTAAATCTCTAGACAATATATAATACGTTGCCACCAAAAAAAACTACTATCTTTGCTTTAAAAAAAAATACCAAAAAAATATAAAGGCACTTGCTCTTTACTGAATAATTCTTCAGAAATGTACAAGTTGACATAAAATATATTAGTTTGATCTGAAAGTAACATCCACAGGCACTATGTTGAATCACATCATTTTCTTGTTCACCATTAAACAAGTTTAGCATGAGCTTTTTACCATAGAAAGGAGAACATCTTGCAGCCAAAAATTACAAATTAACTACAAGGGAATGCTAAAGATCCAATGGGAATGACGAATGCTGTAACTGAAAGTAATCAAAAGTAACTCATAATTCATCTACTTTGATAAGCAAAATAGATTATCTAACTTTGTATGAAGTGCTTCAGGAATAATTTTCCACTGAGATGTCAAACCTGTATCAAGCAGTGCTCACAGTCAAACCATGTCATTGTCAACTAGCCAACTAAACTACTTCCAACAACAGAGAGAAAAGTAACATTCAAGTATGCTAGATATTCTATTACACATAACAACAACCTCAATGCCCTCTTTCCAGAGCAACTTATAATTAGTTTGTTTGGATTTCAATGAAGTATCTTTTTTAAGGCAAAAAATACAATGCATAACAATTGTTGGTCTAAAAAGGCTTTCATCTTTAGCACAACACAAATCAACAAAAAGAAAAATATTTTAAAAATACTAATCCTATAATTAAGACCTACATTCGTGGGAAAGAGGAGACAGAGCTTCAACTCATATTCTAAAGCATTGTTGGTAATACCCAAGCATGCACTCATGAATTAGAAAGAATTGCTCATGAATGTGAGTTTCAGTAAAGCTCCTGAACACAAAATCTGAAGAACAATTATGCCAAAAATCTGAAGAACACAAAATTGATTATTAGAGATTCTGAAAGGGAAATATGGCTTCATTAAACAAGTGGCTGGTAATACCCACAATAACATTATCATACACGCGACCTGGAACACAGGGTGATACTAATACTCAAATTCTTCAGGTGAGCCTAATTCTGGTTTATAATGCCTCTTCTTTTATTTTTTTTGCATACAGGTTTCTAGCAGCAGGCGACGAGCAACAGGCGACGCGCAACGGGCGACGCGCAACGGGCGACGTGCAGCGGCAGAGAGAGTGAGTGGGAGATCAAGTGATGAGGTGAGTAGAGGGGAAGAGAAAAAAGGGGCGGTGAATTTTAATAACATTCTGCAACGACAGATGCGGTCGCAAAATGGCGGTCGCAATCCGCAGTCGCAAGCGGTCGCCAAACTATCGTCGGGTTATCAATATTGCGACGGCAAACCTTGCGGTCGTAGACCCGTCGCTGAACCGGCCTTGGTGCGACCCCCTGTGTCCAGCGATCGTAGATCCGTCGCATCTACGACCGCTACCGCTGCCATCACAAAATCGCCGTCGCGAAAAGCTTGATTAATTTTTAGTAGTGCCTCGGACTCGACTCAAACCCAACATCACAAACATCAAGATTAAAACATTTTCTCTTGCGCAATCAGGCCGTACCTTAAGTTGCGCGTTTTGACGATTCGTTCGACCCGCTCTGATGCGCCTCTGGGTCTTCCCGCTAACACATAAAATAAAATTCAATTAAAATGTGCGGGTATTACATTATATGCCAACAATGACTCTATAGAGGGAAACATTGGGAGGAGCTGGCAGTAGGGGGGCGACAGAGCCTTCTGTTCATTGGCTGAGATGAGTAGAGGAATGAGCAGTTGATAGGTAAATGAGTAGTGAAGAAATGAGAAGAAGGATGGTTTATAAAGCTCATCACCAATAACTAAGTGACTACTGACACCATCCTTGAGAATTTCGCAGATCCCATGACTAATGCAAAAGTCATTATCGATGACTTACAAATTAGTCACAAATGGTATGACAAGCCATCATAAATATATTCCAAATATTGTCACTCATCGTGCAGTCGTTGTTGTTACTTTTATGAAGCCTTCACGTTTAGGGAGAAGGTACCAATTTGCCCATCACGTTTAGTAGAAAAAGCTTATTTGTCCTCCATGTTTCTTTTGGCTCAAAATTATCCAAATGGTTTCAAAAATCATTGCCAGACTGCCCCTAACATTGGAACGACGTCAAGATTAAATTCGTTAATGAGCTGACGTGTCATGTGACGTGTCAGTCACTAAAACAATCACGTGTCAACAATCACCTGACACATCATCTACCAAAGGTATTACTATGCCCCCCACGTTTGTCTAAAAACTCTATTTTGCCCCTTAGATTTTTTTTGGAGCAAAAATGCCCCTACAGTAATGAAAAATGGTGCAAATTTTCTCTGTTTTTGAAATGTTGTCCATGTTCCACTAATGATGTTGTTCTCACATCTAACGTGTTAAATTTTGACTAAAATACCCTCCACATCAACGTGGGACCCACATCCCACTAACTCACTGTTTCGTTGATGTCACTATCTATCTTTCTTAGTGCGGAAAGGGCATGGTGACAAGGTCACTCGCCGACCACGTCTTTCATCATCCTCCTTGTACTAGTCTTTGACCACATCATCGTGCCCTTTGTGCGCTAGGTGACGTGGTCGACGCGAAAGGAAAGATGGGTAGCGACGCAGGCAAGACAATGAGTTAGTAGGATGTGGGTCCCACGCTGATGTGATGAGCATTTTAGTTAAAATTTGACATGTCAGGTGTCACATCAGCATCGTTAATAGGACATGGATAGCGTTGAAGAAATGGTGTATTTTGCACCCCTTTTCATTACTATAGGGGCATTTGTGCTAAAAAAAACATAAGAGGAAAAATATAACCTCCAGACAAACGTGAAAGGTAAAATAGCACCTTTGGCAAATGATTTGGTGTAAAGCGTCTGTAGGTGACTTTTCAAGTCCGCTATCAAATCCCAGGGCTGAACCCTAGACAGGCGGTGGAAACTACCAAGCTAGACTCACTATGGACGTATTTGTTCAATTGACACGTCCGAATGAATCAATGTTGGACTTATTGGATCGTTAGCCATTCATGTGAGGATTGGCCATTACGGATCCATAAAGAGTCCATCTTATAAAATTGCTGAAAGATGAAAAGTAAAAGAAGCACAAATAGTTTATTTATCATCAAAAAGAGATGAATAATCTATGATAGTAGCTAAAAATTCTTCCTTTGTAGGTATCGGGAAGGAATTGGAATGTAATAATATCGATTCATACATAAGAAGTTAGATGATTGTATTAGTGAATGACACGTCGATCAGCTCTGTTAACGAATTCCTGACGCCGTTTTAATGTCTGGGGTAAACAATAATTTTTGAAACCTTTTGAATAATTTTGAGCCAAAAGAAACATGAATAACAAATAAGCTCTTTCTACTTAAATGTGATTGGCAAATTAGTATATTCTTCCTTTTATTACTAACCTCACTTGTAGTTTCTTATGTTTCTTATGTTTCTTACGTGGATAGTTGACTATCCAATTTTGTCACATCATTGTATTTAAAATAACATATCAATTTCATTGTAATTAAAATATGACTATTATAAGGTTATAATAATACTTAACTTTCCATGCGAAAGTCTCCAATTAAAAGAAAATAAAAATTAGTATTCAACAACATGTCAACATTGCGATGTGACAATTCTCCTTGATCAGTATTATTCTATTTTAACTATCTAGGAATTATGTTACAAAGTTAAATATTATTGTAATATGGTTTCAATAGCAACAAAGTTGATATATTGTTTTAAGGACGATGACATGGCAAATTGGGGATACAATTGATTTCTTTTTTTTGAATGTTTAGGATATATTTATCTAATCACCCAAAAAAACTCATCACCTAAAGTAAAAGGCATGAGGTAATACTCACTCTAAATCTTAATTTTATGTATGACATGCTTTTCTTTACATGAAACTAATGTTGGGTGTCACAGTGTCTCTGGTAGGGTATTTTACAAGTGGAGGTTTCAAATTTTGGGGTTTAAAAGGAATGACGTCAACACATTAGTGCTTTAGTTGAGATTGAGTGTCTAAGGAAACTCCACTTCTACCTAGGATAGGATCAATTCCTCTCTACAATCATTAGACGGTTGTTTACCAAAAATATAGGTTTTCTCAAAGTCATAAGACCTTGTATGGAGACTAACGATCGATGCAGCCAATGGGTCACCCTCCCACAACTAAATTTAAAGTCACCTCCAGTCATGTCATTTAATAGAATAGAAAACGACCCGTTCGTAAAGATACCCCTTTCAAAAAACCAATGCAACCAAGCACATAAAAAAGAAATGGTCATTCTAATTTTCCGTAGGACTAGCCATATCCAACTTGAGTAGAATATCGCCGCCTCTACTTTTCTTGGATAATTCAAGAAACATCTCTTGCGCAAGCCTGATTTTTTTTATAACTCACTATAACACAACTGACCTATAGAAACACATAATTAGAGACAAACACATATTTAGAGATTAATAGACACGAAATTTATTTTTAATTAGCCTCTAAAAATAGCTTTAGAGTCAGATCAATTAAGTGACTCTGTTAGTGTTTCTATAGCTTAGAGTCAAATCAATTAAGTGACTCTGTTGTTATTATTTTTATAAATTTTTAGAGACTAATTAGGAACATATTTTATGTTTATTAGTCTCTAAATATGAAGATTTAGAAACAAAAATATAATGTCTCTAATTTTGTGTCTCTATAAGTCAATTGTGTTGTAGTAACTCCTTGTCCTTTCACAAAAGCTCCAAGATCCGAGGATTTAGGTAGAATGGTGCCAAGCCTATCGGTGAAAATACAAGCTACAATTTTGTATGCAAAATAGAACACACCAATGGAAGTATGGAAGAATAGAAACTTTACAAATAAAAATTGAGGATTGGGATTTCGTTGATGTCATTTCATATGTATATGATTACAATTAGTTATGCTCCTAGTGTGCCTATGATGTAGCATCGGACGGATTTTTAGCCAGTGTGAATACTTATTGATACATATGTTGATACTTAAGTATAACATTTGAATACATTTATACTTCTGATACTTCTTGATACTTGTTGCACATTATTTTGATACATGAGTTAAACCTTGTTGATATTTGTACATATGATGTGTTTTGATGTTTATTTTAGTGTGTTAAGATGTTTAGATGAATTGATGTGTTTGGAGTACTCTATGGAGTGTGTGTGTGGATGTGTATGAAGTGTATATAGTGTGAGCTAAATTGACTAACGAAACTCAGGTTAGGGTTGTTTTGTGTTTTCTTGGATTTCGACCATGAGTTTCGGTTATGGATTGGTTTTCCGACTTGGAAACACCTTGAGGACACTAGTGTTAACAAAGGATACATAAAGCCTCGATCTAACTTAGATTGAGCTCTGAAGTCCAAGATTTCTGAATTTTTATCATCAATTTTCCGATGGCAAACTCCGCATGTGTATTGTTCTCCGATCTGAAATCAAAATTTGATAAATTCACAAGTTCAATGTTTGTTATCATCAAAACTAAGATTTGTGCCAAGGTTGAACTCTTGGGCTAACATATAGATGTTTTGAATAAAAAAATGTGTATTATGGTGATTTAGCAGGGAATATATGAATGCACATACAGATTTCTGAATATTTTAAATATATTATAAAAAAGAAAATGTAGAACATTGCGACAACTTTCTAACAACCAATTGTTGTATATAACTTTTACCAATGGCCAGAGCTATCCTAGAAAATTTGTCGGAAAAAAATATGGGACATGGATGGGTCTCGAAGACCGTTGTTGAAGTATTTAGAGACGGTCTTGCAACATGACCCACCATCAAAAATCGTGACTAAATCGTAGCATATAAAATTTATCAATGACAATCAACATAAGCATAGATGATAATATTATCACCTATAATATTGGTGTTTGTTGCTAATAAGCTTTACCAACAATAGTCGTTTTCTATCGTCACAATGCATTAGTGACACTCCTATCAAACATGATGCGTTGTGATGATTTTGATTGTCTTTGAAGGTATTCATCAAATGTCTATTAATAAAATTTGCCATCAATGATGATCATTTTTCTAGTCGGATTAATTCGCTCGTGTGTGGTTGATCATCATATTGGAGTTGATCGCCGAGGCCTTGCCTATGCTTGTATAGTAGTTGTTGCTTCTTTGTCTGGTTAGGGGTACACTTGGTTGAGTTGACATATGTTGCATTGTCATTTCATGTGTTCTCAATTTACTACAATGTGATTCATATAATTAATTGTTGCATGTCATTTATTCATCACATGATGTTATATAGTTGATATTAGTCGGGTTGTATGTGTAATTAGGAAGAGCTAACCTATTTAGCAAATGCTAAGCTCGTGTGTTTTTATGTTGTTCAATATCACAAAATAGAGAAATAGTGAGTGAATGGTTGACAAACAGATAAGATAAAGTTGGAGTATGCTTTAAGGAGTTGAAATATATTTAATCCAGTTATCAATTGCTACTATGCATATTTGAATTTAAGATTTTTTGAGAAAAATATTGTAAAATATTGTCTTTTATTGAAGTAGAAGGTTTGGGAGAATTATTGTTAGTATTTGATTAATTTATTAAAGTTATTTCGTCAATATTAAGATATTTTTTGATGATCATATATATCATATCAAGGCATCTGCATGTAATGTTGATTAGTGATAGTGATAGTGTATCGGTTGACCTCCAAATTGAGATGTGAGATGGGAAAAATGATTCAACCATTTTATAATCAATATTTAACAAAATTAACCCATCAAGTACCTTATTGTAAACAAATCAAACCTATATATGACTCAAACCACATCTAACAATTAGGATGTGCATAACACAATAGGTTAAATTCATGAAATATCTTACCGAGAACAAATTAATTATTTAAATAATTAATAAATTTTCCTGACAACTATTGAAAGCTCATTAAAAATTCTAACAAAGATCAATTAACTTTAATAGTATTTTATGAGCTAATTTACACGATTTGCCACAATTCTAGCACAAATAGACCAAAAGCAAAAAAAAACACGAGTAAAATGTATAATATATGTGCATTTAGCTCAACGGGAAGTAAATTATTACCCAAAGTAAATTTCTATTTATGAAATTTTAAGAAAATATCAAAAATATATTTGATTGGTACAACTGAATTACAACTTCTTAAAAATAAAATATTCAAAAGCTTTCTTATCATATGATCTGTTAATGTTAGCCAAACTACACCATATGTTAATCTTACTTACTAAATTGATGATATTCCCATAGTAAATATTATACATATAAAACCTTTTCATTTTTTCTCCGAAATTTATATAAAATCAATAGAAGAAAAAAAATAACATGACAATTATATATGTGTGTTATAATATGATATTAATTGAGTGTGCTGATCAATTGTGAATCATGTAGAGCTTATTGTTAACTTTTTTTTCTTTTTTTTTTGAAAAATAATATTTGTATTAATCATAAAAATTGAAAAAAATAAGGAAATGGGAGGAAGAGGACTTATTATTAACTCTTTGTGTAAAAGTAATCATGTATAGTGCAAGAAAAGAAGCTCCAATAATAATTAAAGATCAATATATAAATTATCAGCGATTTCCTCGGAAGGAAATAAGAAATGTTTTTATTCCCAAAAGCAGAATTCATGTTCATTTTTTTCCTAAATCAGAAAATAAATATCTACATACTCAGAGTATCCTCTACAGACCATTTTCAACTGGTTCGGCCAATTTAAAATAGGTTCAGGAAAATCATCCTAAATTCATAATAAAATCATAAAAAATCTATTATTAATAGGTAAATCACTTTCATAACTTGTATCAGCAAAATAAGCTTTTTAGAGTTGAAAATTATTATTATTTTCACTATTTTCAACTGGTTCAAAATTGGCTGAATTAACCAGTTGAAAATTGGCCAAACCAGTTGAAAATGGTGAAAAAAATTAATTTTGAACTCTAAAAAACTTATTTTGCCGATAGAAGTTATGGATATGATTACCTATGAATAATAGATTTTTTGTGATTTTATTGTGAATTTAGGATGGATCTCCCGAAGTTATTTAAAATTGGTAGAACCAGTTGAAAATGTCGAAAAAAATTGATTTTCAACTCTAAAAATTTATTTTGCTGATACAAGTTATGTGATTACCTATGAATAATAGATTTTTTATAATTTTATTATGAATTTAAGATAATTTTCCAAAACCTGTTTAAAATTGGCCGAACAAGTTGAAATTGATCTGCAGAGGGTAATGTTGGTAAATGGATATTTATTTTATGGTTTAGAGAAAAAATGAACATAGGTTCTGCTTTTAGGAATAAAAGCATTTTTTATTTTCTTCTATGAAAATTGTTGATAAATTATTGTGTCAATTTCTATATATTGAGAAGACAATTAATTAACGCTGTGTCCATATAAATTAAATAGGGGGCCCTATCAGATGTAAATTTAGAGAGAGAGGATAAATTAATTAAGCCATATATATATAGCAGATGACCACTCACTACTAAAAAAATGGCCTTTTGCGACGGCTCATTTGCGACGGCACAGTATGCGGTTGCAGATGCGACGGGTCTGCGACCGCCATCCATTGGGGTCGTGGACTGGCTAGTTTGCGACGGCTTTTGCGATCGCCTTGATTGCCGTCGCAAAATAGCAACTACACTGCGACCGCCTCGATTGTGGTCGCAATATGGCGACGGTTTTGCGACCATTTACGACCGTGATTTTGCGACCGATGTCCATCGCACAATGTTCTAAATTCCCCGCCAATCCCTTTTTTTTACACTTCCCCTGCTCGCGCGCACGATCAACCCTAGCCTATCTACCGTCGCAATAGCCGAGTTCTCTCGACCTCTGCCACCGCACGCCACAGGCCGCACACCGACTGCCGCACACTAACCGTCACCCGCTATTCGTTGCCCGCCGCCTGCTTCTCGCTGCCCGCCGCTTGCTGCTTCTCGCCCACCGCAAGCAGGTCACTCGTCGAACCGTAGCCAACGGTATTCTCCTCTCCTCTCCTCTCTCTCTCTCTCTATTATCCGACTGTGTGCCCTCTCTGATTGTGTACAACAAATTAGAACTATAAACTATAAGTAATTAGGTGCCCTCTGATTACTACATGACAGCAGCAACATAACCAAAAGGAGGATGCACTAGGGAGAGTATAAACTATAAAGATTTAGAACCAGATGCCTTTTGCCTCCTTCAACTCCTAGTATAAAGCAACTTTTGATATTAGACAACTGTTTATGTTATATGCACAGCTGAAGTCATGCTGCTTCTATTTATCTGATTGAAGAATTAGTGTAGCATACATTAAATTACATGTACAAGTACTCTTGTTTTTAATTTTGATCCATTCAATATGTAACAACAAATTAATACTTTAGTAGTAGAATTGTTATGATGAAAAAGAACCTTAAAATTACTTTACACACTTGGTTATTTTGATTGAGTTAGTAGTGATCAGTAGAGGTTTTTTATTTTCAGACAGATTAACACATGAATAAGGTATATTAGTGACAAAGCATCTACTGAATTCTTTAATTGTAGGGTGTTTCCAATTTAAAGCTATTTTTCTTTTCCTAGTGGTGAACCATGGACATGACACAGCTAGTGAGAAATGTCTAGTTCGACCAATGGACAGAGAGGATCTGGTCTAGTTCAATAGGTCATACAATACTAACAGTTTCCCTTCACCAACCCTTGCTCATTTCTCATGGTTGGTTCTTCATCACCTCTCCTTGTCATTGTCAACCGCAACTTCTCTCTCACATGGCATGATGACTATATATATATTATTAAAATATAGTAGAGATTAAGCAACATAATTACCATCAACTAACTTCAACTAAATTGTTTTGCTAGATTCTTCCGACAACTAAACCCAATTGATTTTTTCCAAAAACAAACAGAAATCTATTGATTATGACCCCCTTTGAATTAAATGTTTCCTTAGGACCATCTCTACTCTCCTGTAATGTTTTGTATCAGTAGCTTTATAATACAATAAAAATTTTCTCCTACTTAAGCAAAAAGGTTGGATTTTTCCTGCCAGCCTATCCTTTCATCCGTCTTGGTCCAGGGTAGCTTTTACTGCCTCTTCTTCCTCGAAGCCTCAAAGGTCCCCCCTATTCCTCCTAGGTGACATGACATCATTGTAAACCTACCTGCTTTTCTGTCATGCTATAATTGAACTACAAACCACCAAGGTCTTATAATTAACTTCAAGTTCAAATCATAGGAAGATGCACCTATTGCCTCTGCACAAGCATATTACTTGTGATATTACTTCTGATGGTTATAGAAGTTGAGTGGGCTAAGGAAGCACTTCTCGTTCATCTAAGTTGGAAGCAGTAGTTAGGAGGTTCCTCACTGTCAGTCCTTCCATTACATCTACAACACCATAACTAATCATTTATTTGGATTCCTCCTCGTATCATCTCTGCATTCAACAGCTACTTCTCCCTAGTTATGGTATTCTTTCAAGGACCTTGAAACTATGCAGTTAGAAAAATAAAGGAAGCCTCTTATGTCAACTTATCCCATCAGCAGTAAGTCCTTTGAAGTATATGAAATGGGATTGATTGAGAACCTTCAGTAGATCCTGTATCTGTTTAAAGTTTTAATTAGACCACCAAACAATTAACTTGCCTAGTTGGCGGTTGGCACACTCCTTATTTAAAACTAAACGCAATTGATTTTTTTCAGCTGTGTAAAATAATGTAACCATGCCACTTTGTTTCTTGAACCTTTTGCCATTCAATTTTTTCCACCATAACTGCTGTACATAGTGATAGCATGATGGGTAAAGTTCAATTTTTTTATTACTGTCCTAGTTGATTATGCAAATATATTATTGGCCTTCAATTTTTTCCACCATAATTAAGCAAACTGCTTAGTTATTTTGCTTGATGAATGGTAAAAGTCCATCATGGACTAGGATTTATACAACTAGTGGGGACTAATTTGAAGAATATAATTTTTTTCTCATGATGAGTTGGTCAAGAGTAATGGTAATTAACTAATTATTTCCATTGCTTATCATGATGCATGACCACATTTTTTCGACACTAAATAATGTCAAGTTATTATATATATTATATATTCAAATTTTATTTTCAAACTTTGGCATATAGGCATGTCTGTCATTTTATATAAATAAATACTATATATATGTTTCTACGTGCTTCGTGGGCTGCTAGCACTCATTGTCATTTTATATAAATAAATACTATATGTTTCTATGACCACAGTGTTACCTATAAGGCAAACACTAATGATTCATTGTTTTGATAAAACCCCGAGAGGTACACCTGTAAAAGAACAAGAACACAACATATATACGTTGAACATTGAAATAAAAGCTGTTTAGGGAACTATGAGCATGTATAGCACAGATAATGAAATAAATGGCATTGTTGAATGTTGTCATGTGTATTTTGCAAGCTAAGAGAGTGGAAGGTTAAAAGTCATGCTTTGATCTCATATAGAGTTGCATCAAAGAGATTACACTATCCTTCGGAATGGTGTTCATGCTAGTTCCTATACTTTTAGAAGCAACAGGGATGATCTATAGTAACATAGCTTGATGTTTTGGAGAAAAATGTGATAATGGCTGATTTTAAGAACTAGAGTTTATTTTTACTGTAAATACTTGGTTGGTTTGCAATTCATCCATCCCATTTTGGAAGTTTTATATCATTATTCATTTATTTTTTAATTTTTTAATTTGGTGCCCTCATTTTGGTAGTGCTATTTGTCTGAAACTATAGCTTTATTTAATTGAGGCACATTCTTCTTTTGTTTCAGTATATTCCTTTTATAACATATAAATTGCTTGTACTATGAAATCAGTCGTATGTTTTTGGCTTCAATATTCATAATTATCTTCCACTAGCAAATTATCCATTTTGTTTTAGCTTGAACATTTTATGGCCATTACCCATTAGATTAAGTATATTCCTTTTATAACATATAAATGTTGACATCATTAATTAACATTTATATCAGTAGATGTCGCGTGCCCGTTCTAGGGTTCATCGCACAGGTTTACCTCGACCGCCGTCGCACGCAACAACACCACCACCACCACCAGCCGTGGCGGATGCTGTACCACCACCTGCCACTACAACACAAATGACCTATTGAGATTGTGTTATATGCCTCTATAAGTCAATTATTTGTCCCTAAAAGCTTTAGAGTCATATCAATTAAGTGACTCTATTGCTGTTATTTCTATAGATCTTTAGAGGCTAATTTAGAACAAATTTTTATTTGACTCTAAAACATATAAACAGAGACAAAAGATATTGATTCTAAAATAACTAAAAGTATCTAATCTAATTATCCCTATATACTTTTTAGAAGCACATACAAACAATTCCATACGTTACAAGTGGAGCATTCTTTTTAGTCTCTGCTTACTTTTTTTTAGAAACAAATTTAATTAACCAAAAGTATCTAATTTAATTATCTCTATATACTTTTTAGAAACATATACAAACATTTTCATATATTGTAAGAGGAGCATTTGTATTAGTCTCTATTTACTTTTTAGAAACAAATCTAATTGCTTTAGTGTTCAAGAAGCAAATGCATTAGTCTCTATAATATGTATT
This sequence comes from Canna indica, assembly GCA_034359265.1. Classification (NCBI taxonomy): domain Eukaryota; kingdom Viridiplantae; phylum Streptophyta; class Magnoliopsida; order Zingiberales; family Cannaceae; genus Canna; species Canna indica. The sequence continues at coordinate 45,917,510 of CP136898.1, forward strand.
TAGAGGCACATCATCAAACCTCTTATTTTAAAATTTAAATAAAAATAATTATTAAAATATCAATAAATTTTAAGAAATATCAATAAGTTGAATTTGATTTCCGGTTCATTTTCAAAATAGTATGAAATATATCAATAAATAGCTTCAGAGAAAAGTTATTAAAGCATTAATTTATCATTAAGATTATACCATACATTCACAATTTACCAAATGTGAGTAGTTCTTTCATTCAGAAGATTAAAATATTACAATAGCCAACGACTATATGTACTCTACGGTAACACAAAGATAACAACCATATATAAGGATATATCTTGTTACATGGACATGAAAATGAAGGTTCATTTACATCCTAAAGGCCCTTCATAGCCTGGTCAGCCAAATGTACTTCAAACTCACATGAGCACAAGGTCCTAATTCATTCATAGCAGCTGAAACACCTGCATAGTACATCATATCAATTTAGATCAATGCGAAACTTCTCATGATCAACTTAGATCAACGCCTTTCCAATACAACCGTATTTCAATATGCAAATGTAAAATTGACATAAGAAGAATGCATAATGATTCATGTCAAAATTATTATTTTTTTAGACAGAAGCCTACTTTGTAGAACTGTATATTACATGAATTATTTAGGACTGATGGCAGTTTGTAGGGAAAAAATAAATATAGTATTCTTGTGACCTGATCATTTAAATTTGAATTAGACAGAGAAGTTATCTCGGGGATTACCTGTAGCAGTGCCTATGGTCCATTAGAGAGGAACTAGCTCAATAGAATCCTTGCTTTTGTTGGTAGCATTTATACCTATACAATCCAGGTACAAAATTCCATCAAAAAAATTCATGCAAAACTATGAGATATATATATGAAATTGTACAGGATTTTGCCAATTGGTATTGTTTGCTTGTTATTTTTTTTTAAATACCTTGCCACATATTACATAAAAAGCATACATCGAAGGCATAAAAAAACATGAAATTGAGTGCTACATTCTGCATATTACATACCTTGTCACATCATTTCCACAAGCTTTTGCAGCCAAATCAAGTCACGATGAATTTAAACCAACTAGGAAGTGAACAAGTCTATCAGTCTGAATAATTACGTATATGCATAAATCGATAAAATAAACCTATAATTTATTTCCTTTCTCTGTATTTAGTTTAGGTTGGCCTATATATATCCCTTACTTTTTGTTCAATATTCCTAATGCAATGTTCCCTTTAGTTTCACAGATGAAGAAAAAATTGCAGAGATCATACTGCCTTGCTTCTCTATTACTAGTCTTGTGGGATTTCTAATGCTTAGTTGTTTGATTACTAGTCTCTTTCAAGGTATGTAAGTATTATCACATGCCAATGGTAAAAAGCATCCATGATTTAAATCTGAATCAATTAAATACTTAGGAAAAACATGGCCAACATGATTGTCTATTTGTCAGTTTTGTCAGCTCAATTGTGGGTGAGAATTAACGAGTGTATCATGACGAAATTCAAGATGATATAATTAATAACCACATGAATATTGAAGTTTGACTTTACGCTGTGCGATGAGTAAAAGTCCATGCTGACATCGCAAGGATGATATAAGATTTGAGATAGTAAACATAATTAATTGAGACAACTAAAAATAAGAACAAAAGACAAATAAATAAAAGATTGAAAAAACTATTAGGCAAGAAACATGAATTGTTTACTTAGGAAGAAAGAAGAAAAGAAAAGATTGTTTAACTTTCCTTAATTTTCTTTCTTTTTAATTTTTTGGAATGAAAAGATATTCGGAAGAAAAAGAACAAGTACTTTTCAATGCCTAAAGATGCACCAAGTATCATAGTTCAACTGCACCCCAAGACCTAGTATGGATGATACACATTGCTAACAAATTCTCAAGTAGAATGATACAACATGCTTTGAACCTTTGGTGTCATAGTTCATCTGCGTGGATGTTACCGTTCAAATTATGATGACAAACTTCCAGATTATATGACTTTGGCATCGTAGTCCACCAACACAACCATGTATATGACTTTGGTATTTCATATCCCAACCCAAAAACAATGGCCAAGGTGGACAGTAGATCAATTTAAAAAATATTCTCCAATGACTATAGTAAGGAAAAAAACATTAAGTGGAGCTTTTAACATATATCTGACTAAAGATATAATCTAATAGTCTATGAGAAATTAAGCACATAACTTTTAACATTAAGTGCAGTAATACATAGCATTCTTACTGTATTAGTATTCAATGCAACAAAACACAGCACATGAATATCGAACAATTATGCTTAACAACTATGGTCAGTTGTACAACAAAAGAAACCATCTCTCTCCTAATGTTTAACTGAAATACTAGTAAGACATATATATGTCATACTAGACAATGTCCAATATAATACCTAATTATTTATATTATATTCATACGGTACTATTTCAGTCCTCTATATATGATAGATTTCCTATTGACACAAGGAATTATATATTTCACTAAGCATGAGAATCATACCCAAGGTAACTGATCACCACTTGGTCTCTTATTCTCTTCAAGATCAAAACCAATAGATTGCTTCTCACTCTATCAAGACACAAAGTTGAAAATAATGAGGTGCATTCTTATAATCGTATAGTATGTACAAGTAACATAATAACTTCAAAGAATATGTCTCACACAGATAAATCAGAGATATAAATCTTTAGCCTATAGGAGTTTGCAATGAACATAAAAACCCATGTTGTGCGATAAACAACTGAATAGTGGTGATTCATGCTATTACCAGGGGTAAAAGTAAGAAGTGCATGCTTGAAAATGAAGCACCTATACATACTTGAAAATGAAGCAAGCACCTTTCACCCGCAACTAATTGAGGCAAAATTGGGAGCTAATTGAAAATGAAGCAACTAAACCCTAAATCTTATACCCTAAGAAAAATAATGCGCATAAATAACTCCTAGCAAGGATCAGTCAAAGCCAACGGAGTGCTCTACCATCTGACTAGGGAGAACAATAAAAATCGTTGGAACACCATATGCAATGACATTATTATTTCTCTGCAGCTGTTTCAAATGAAATATACTACATGCTTATTATTGCATAAAATGACAGGAAATAAAGATGAGGCTGAAAAAGATCAAATAAAAAAAATAGAATAGTTAGATCGAAGAGAAGAGAAGGATTATTCACCATCAGATGATATTGCTTTTGGAGTGATTGTCTAAATATACCAGAATAGACTCCACATATCTACGAAGCAAAAACTAATCCTTCTCTGATCAAAATGTTGTTCTTGGGTCAATTCCATGGAAAACTGCTGTGGTAAGAGCAAGTGCAATGCCACCTTCAACACAAAGAGCATGGCAAATATAAGGAGTTGTCCATGGCATATCTTCCCAAAGATTTTCCACATTGCGTCCAAACAACACACAAGGGCAGAAAAGCTCAGTCCAACATTTATATCATCCAGGAGCTATTAGTTAAGCTATCAGGTGCTGCTGAAAGTTCATATAGTATGATGAGCTATAAAACTATAGACATTAATGAAACATTATTACATTTTTGAATCAAAACCATAAGACAAGTGATTGAAGTGCTCATTGATAAGATTATAAGCAAAAACAAAACAAAACTACTAAACATCCTCCAAACATTGTAAAAATGATTGCCTAAATGTTTAGCTTTTCTAATGCTTCACTTAACTTTTAAATGACAATAGTGAATGCATTAAACTAGTTCACATATATGAAAATTCAACACATTTCCAACTTAGGGTTTAGGGTTTTAGTTGAAAAACTTTACTATCTATATACATGTAGAAATGAAATTTATTGATGAAAATCTAGCTACTTCAGTCCTTGCTTTGATTAAATATCAAACTTAAAAGGAAAAAAGATACTCTAATCATAGCCTCAAACTTCAATATCTTGAAGTTGAAGAGTTAGTAATTCATACAAAACCAAAGGTTTGGAGATAAGCTTACAAGCCCTTCTCCAGATTTGAACTCCAAAGGATGGCCATAGTTATCAACTCTAGTATCATAAAACACCGTCTTCTCTTCATTAAGAAGCATTCCTTTGTAATGCACCCTCAATAAGCTTTCACGAAGAGGGCAATCCACGGGAAATTCATTTTTTCATTTCCAAAATTTCAACACAGTCAAAATATTGCACATTGGATGTGAAACAAATAAATCTATCAATAGAGAAATCTGAAGGGTTGTGAGACAAGTTAACAAAGGAATTAAATTGAAGTATAATTATTCTAAAAGACCCGACAGAGTGATTCCTATGCAAAATCATCAAAACATTCACTTATATGTACATGTGCTTCAACAGGCATATATGGCAATAAAAATAACAATTAAAGAAAAAGATAACTGAAAATTCGGAGGAATATATGGTAATAACAATAACAATTAGAATAATATACAACCTTGTCTATCAACAATGCGGCGCTTTATTAGACGGCCATCACCAAGCATGTCCCTTAACCATTAGACGAATTCTAATATAAGTTCCAAGAAGAAAGATATAACAGGGCTACATAATCATCAGCCATCAGAGGAACTCGATAATCTAACAATAATAAAAGGCATGTGGGATTTACCCACTTAGATTACTAAACTTTTAATAAGAAAATAATCTGAAGAAAAGAATGGTTTGTCTAAAATTTTAGCTATGATTAAAGCTCATGCATGCAAAATCTGCTTAGACATCAAAGTAAACAAAGAAAACTATAATATCAACATCAATCAGATTATACTTGGTCACATCAACCTTAGTTCAATGATCCTTTAAGCCAAAATTTATTTAGACTATGACACTAGCATGAGAATATTTAAGAAAATTCCTACATCCTAAATAGTTCTATGCTTATGACAATGGTAATAATAAAATTGTATACTTATTCTTCCAAAAAAACAATTTTTTTTTGAAGAAACAATTATCATTAACGAACATAAAATAAATATCACAAACACGAAGTATTCCATAACACAAAACACATAGGTACTATGATGTGCACACAGAGCAGAATTAGTGTTGCGATAGACATCAAAGAAGGAAAAAAATAGATAATCTTCCTTAGATAGATGTGCACCTCTTGAAAGAAGGCAGCAGACCCTTCACCTTGCACAACTCCAACATCAGCTTGTTGCAATTCCACGTGCTCCGATTTAGGAGTGTTTCCAAACACCAACTCGGCCAGCTTCCTAGTAGCTTCGTCATCCTCCTCAATCAGTTGCAACAACCGCAAGGTCTCCAAGAATATTCGAAGTGTTGGGAGTATTGGCGAATGAAGGGATGGGAAGTACGGTTTAGGGCGTGAAAGGAAATCACGAGCAATGGAAGCAGGTGAGAGGAAACGAGACCAGAGCGAGAGGAAATTAGAGGAAATATGGCGAGTGAAGCGCGGAGAAGGAGCGAAAAGAAGAGACGGCGAAGAGATGGTGAAGAAGAGAGGGTGAGCAAAGAAGAGCGGACTGCGGAGAATAAATATTTTTTTAAAAAAGGAAAAAATATGGTGCACCCGAATTGGCGTTGGTCAAACGAGACCGACGCCAGTTTGGTGCACTGGTTTAATTACCCTAAATTTGGGTAATTAGTGAACCCAATGACCCTTGATCTGGTTTGATGATCCAATATTTTTAACTTTTAAAAAAACTATATATTTAAAAAAATTAAAATAACATCTGATGGGCCACATCTTCTCGAGGAATCGACGCCTCGGGAAGACACGAGAAGCACGGAGGCGTCTTCTCAAGGCGCGATGCCTCGAGAAGATACAGAGGAAGCTTTTTTTCTAATATATATATATAGTTAACAGGTGACCCGACTACCCAATCCGACCCGACCCAATTTGGGACGTGTCAGTTGGGGTTTAATTTGTTATTACCTTCTACCCCGACTAGGTTTCCTATTGGTCGACTCGGGCTGATTTTTCCTCCAATCCCAACCTGACCTGTGAATCACCCTAATTTTTAACATCTCTATATTTGTTTCTATATGTCAATAGACTTTCAAAAGCATATAAATTAGACTCTAATAGTCAAACATTTAATTGGATTTTTCTTTATTTTTTTAAAAATAAGAAATATATTTTTTATTAAATACAATAGAGGCAGATAACGTATCATATATGGACTAATTAATAATTAGTACCTAAAAGTGAAGATTTGGAGACAAATAAAACTAACTATATTGAGACATATTCTCTATTAGTTTCTAATGTCAAGATTTAGAAACAAAAAATCTAATTTGCCTCTAATTTTGTGTCTCTATAGATTAATTGTGTTGTAGTGTGCACCTATACCACTACCAGCTCGAGATCGTCGTAGGCCTCGTGGGCCTAATCGGGGGGGGGGGGGGGGGGGGTGATGCACCTTCATCGTCCGACCGGCGTCGACGGATATCGCTGAATGGTTTAAAGTAAGTAAACTAATTTATTTATTATAATTGTTAATAATTAATTATTACTTATAATGTTATTATACTTGAGTTGTATATTTGAGCATGATGATGTCGCCCGCACCATGACCATTATGCATAAGAGTTTCTTTCATGAGCCGTGGACTTCATGGACAGGGTGTCGGACCATTTTCAAAATTTATTATGGAATGAGTTCGAGGTACGTAGTTCAAGTTACTTTGATTTAATGAATGTTGATTATGCTAATATTATTCTACGAGAGTTTGAAGGACATATTTACGTCAAATAGTACCTCCTAATATAAAAAACTGAGTTCAAAATTTCTAAATGATTATTTAAGTTGGACTTCCCCAATCAAGAAGTTCAACAAGTGTTCCATATGCTTGACATAAATCAAGTGTTTGGCAATGATAGAATAAATGGTATTAAAAAAACATCAAGAGAGTTAAATCAACTAACCCGAATGAAATAATATCTGAACAAAAAGATAAACTCTGCGTTTTATAACAGAAATCTAGTTAAAATACAATAGAAGATAATAGGTGAAACCTTAGCAGAAAATCACATTGTATCAAGAACATATGAAGTTGACAATCAAGAAATATGCAATGATATGTAGAAGCTCAAATGCGAGGATCCATAAATCTGACTACAAAATAAAGGATCAAGGCATGGATGCTTACCAGGTAATGTCTAACCCAATCATTTCTAGGTTTTCAGTTGCCAAGTACTTCAATCACAAACATAGTTAAAGATATGATAAGCAATTAAAATCAATGTGATTACCTGTCTCCTGTACTCTTCTTAAAGAATGAGAACAACCAATTCAATAGCAATATGAACTTAACAACTGGTATCAACAACATGCTACTTTCTATGTCACTCTAAGTTTCTGTGAATCACTTCATACTTGATTGTGTGTTGTTAACTTCTCGATCAACAAAGAATAGGTCTTGACGCCAGGAGCATGTCCATACCCTTTCATCATTCGGAACACTTTCACTGCATGCTCCACGCGTTCAATCCCGCACAAAATCTTGATAAAACCATAGTACGTTCCTATCAAACTCATGTAGAACAATAATTAAAACCATAGTATGATACTGATATCAGTATCATACTGATATGTATGATACCAGTATCATACTGATATGTATCATACTAGTCCATAGCTTTCAGGATTGTAGTAGGGTTATCGGCGAATGTAATCTCCATTCGCCGCGCAACACCCTGACTCCGCGTCAGCTCTTCTCCACACGACTACAACTTCGCACCCCGCCGCTCTTCTCCTCAAGTTTCTTCTTCTTAATAATAATTAGGACCAAGGTCAATAATAGTATGAGATCTTTTGACTGTTCTTCTTGTGTCGCTGTGGAACTGTAGAGATTTTATTGATGTTAATAGTTAATTAGGTGAATGTGATGAAATAATTAACAAATCAAATTAAATATTTGAGCATTCTATTCAAGCTCTTGAAATATTTCTTCTTCTGATGATGGTGGATGATATTGATTTGAGCATTCTGTTCAATCTGTAGAGATTTGGAGATTTGAGCATTCTTCTAATGATGGATGATGTAGAAATATTTGAAATATTTCAAGCTCTTGAAACATTTGAGCATTTTGTTCAAGCTGTATAGATTTGGATTAATTTGACTGTGGGAACTATTTGTGGTGTCAATGGTAAGGTAGCGACTCTACGATCGATGATGATATTTGTAGGGGACCTTACAATTCTAATTGTTTTTTTTCTAAACATCAGGATCTCCATTTTCAGCAAAGAGTTTGAAATGGAAAAGTAGCAGGAAACAAGGAGACTAGAAGCACATGATTAAGTAAAAAAAGAGTTATCATACTGATATGTATGATATCACTATGATACTGATATCAGTATCATACTGATATGTATCATACTAGTCCATAGCTTTCAGGATCCATTATGCTTTTCCACTCACAACCACACCCCCACCTTAACTGCAGAGTCATGTGCAAGGATCCAGTATGATATCAGTAATAGATGATAGGAAATTTGTTTTCCACAAAGCTGTTTAAAATTTGGAAAGAATCAACTAATTTTTTCTGGAAATCAGGAGTGTTGGATGGATGTGAATATACTAAGGGAGTTGAATTTACAAGAACCAACTTAAAGAGCTGTTCATGTGATTATTGATGTTTGGATAAAAATGTTTAATCCTTTTGTGACATTAGAATTTACTGCAGATGGTCCCAATCTTTTGTACTATTCTTGAATTCTATAAGGATATACTTATGTGCTGGAAGCATGATTATGGAAATGAGTATAGTTTATTAATATATCTCAATATTTTTATATTCAATTGAATCCTTATTGGTGCAAGTCAATTTGAACCATGTGTTTATTAAAATGATTGCATTAATATTTTCTTTTTGTAGGCCCGATACACCTGGGATCCTGCCATTCAGGTTCAGGTGGAGGATGCTTGGGAAGCTTACAATAAGAAGCCCAAGGATATCCTCCACCGTGCGCGGGATGAGGCACGGGCAAATGTAGGCGGTAATCGGGATACGCCTATGGATGCGCTGAAGGGAAATGGGCATAACTAGATAATGAGCCATGTATGGGATCGACTATACGACATCTGGGCATCCGAGGAGTGGCAGGGAGCCTCCTGAACGGTGCACCGGAACCGGATAACACTAGTGACGGATCCGTGGCCTGACATACCGGTGGGTCCATCCCATTTACTAGTCACGAGCGTCGCATGGTAAGTAATTTAATAATAGTTTTTATTATTTATTATACAAAAACTAATTATACTTATTTTATTGCAAGGGACGCGAGACAAGCAGGGGGCGCTCATTTCGGCTGATCCTTTGAGGGTCTTCGAGGAGACACATAGATATAGACATGGTCCTCGCCGGGGTGAGTTCATCAGCGGGAGGCCGGAGACGATCCTGGTAAGTTAATATTTAATAAAGTTTATATTTTTTAAAAAATATATTAGTTCAATTATGTAAAATTAATTTAATTAATCAATCTTTAAAGGCCACGTATACTGAGTTGGTGACCTAGCGAGGAGGTGATCCTGCGCAGCATCAGCTTGATTCTGACGCATGATGCAGGTGACATGAGTCGACTACGGTCGTGTATATGGCATTGGCACAACGGCCCATGCACGGACATTGTTGCAGCCACATGGTGCGGGGTCGTCTGCCTTCACCTATTCTACCGCTGGTCCATCAACATCACATACAGGCCAGGATCGATTTGCAGCCTTAGAGGCTTCGCACGCAAAATTACAAGCTTCTCATTCAGCCTTAGAAGCTTCTCATGCAGCCTTAGAAGCTTCTCATGCACGCCTCATCAGTGAGGTGGCCGCTATGAGGGAGTATATGACACGTATTGCTTCTTCCATGTCTGGTGCTCCAGCCCCTCCGCCTCCCCCATCATTCGACGCAACGCCAGCTGATGCCGTCCCGACGTAGCCCCTCTCCTCGCCGCATCCGTCGCCGCCATATGATGCACTTCATGATTGATGTACTTTATTTTCTATTTTGATGTAAACATGTTTTGATACGATGTAAATATTACATTTTGATATAAATATGTATAAACATTATAATTTGATATACGTCTTGAATATTCTCTCGTTGTGGCAGCATTTTTTGATATAATTTGATGTCTTATATATTCTTTTGTTGTGGCATTGCATTTTGATATAATTTGATGTTAAATGTAAACAGACATTTGTTTTAAAAAATTATTATTATAAATTATTATTTTTAAAAAATACAACTTTGTGACGGCTCTGCGACCGCAATAACCGTTGCAAAAGGTATATCGAACTAGTCGCCAAAGCGGTCGCAGTTACAATTGCGACCGTTATGCGACTGCGTTAACCGTCGCAGATATTGTATTTTACGACGTACAGAGCGGTCGCTATACCGTCGCCTATATAATTTCTACGACGGTCAACTAAGGTCGCATATATTACGCGACCACATTCTGCGACCGCCTTATACCGTTGCACTGCGGTCACAGAATGTTATAATTTGCAACCGCTGCTTCTACTATCGTAGGTTTTCTGTGACGATGTCTTTTGCTACCTCCCTTTGCGATCGCCTCCCGCCGTCGCAGAAGGTCTTTAGCGACTGTTTTGCGACGGTATCGTCCGTCGCAAATATCCCATTTTTTAGTAGTGACTAGTGGACAATACTAACTGATGCATTATTCAATTGCAATTTGTGTTCCATAATAATCAATATAATTATCTTCTAAACCACTAATACTTGCAATTAATGTTGCTCTAAAGTGCTTTTGACTAGTTGGTGATTTTAATTCTTTTATTTATTTTCCTTCTCTCCATAAAAAAAATGTAATATGTGGTTTGAGATTGATATTTGATTTTTGTCTACAACATGAGAGTAAACATTGCCCAGAGAGTATTGCTATTATGAATTGGTTAGTTACCTGAGGTAGACTCCAAACAAAAGATCCATTCTCCGACCATAAATTAAGTGTCTATTGATACCATTTGCGTGCTTCGTAATCAAGATACCCAGACTCATGCTCATTTGTTTGAGCAATGCTAAATGGTCGACATAGCCTATTGTAACTCTCCTCGGTTTCCTTTTCCTCCAATTCAAACCTTGGGAGCATAACGATGGCATGCAGCATCTCCATGACCTTGAGGAAAGTTCGATTTTTGAGGATCATGATATGAAGATGAAAAATATGGAAAATATGATATGAGCGTAATTTAAGTTGTTTTGAAAGTAAGAACAAATCGTGCATGAAACTAGCAATTGAAGAAGACACTTTATGTGTGTGGTGTATGGTCGCTGGGAAAAGCTAATTTTATTCTTCAGGTTAGAACGTATTTTATATATTGGTAGTAATATTTTGAGGTTTAGCCCATTTTGTCTCTTTTTTTTTTTTTTTGTATGATTGATATTATGATTTTAAAAAATTGCTACTATATATATTCTTTTAGAATGTTTATCCACTTAGTTGGGCGAAATTTTCTATTAATTTTATTTAAAGGTCATTTCGCAGATGTTTCATTCATTCCGATGTGCTCTAAATTAGCTGACAACTTGGAACTTGATCGTCGACTTAAACTCTGACACGTGTGTTTTGGCTAGGACAAATATGAATCATATTATCTGTTTAGACAGGTACCCGCGGGTATTTACCCGTTTATGATAGGTATGGGGGTACGTAATTTCCTACCCGTAGGAATTTCGCGGGTAATTTATTTTATCCATTTATTATATGGGGCGGGTACGGGTATTATAGTACCCGTACCCGTAGGTAACCGTTACCCGTGAAAATTAGTAAATTACAATATTATACTTGGTACATATACTAAAAAAATCCTAACCTAATTCAATACTCATATATTTTATGTTTTGAAAACTTATGATAATATTGTTATCAAAATATTGTGTGTTTATCAAAATGAAGTTGTTATCAAAATACTTGAAGAGTTAAAGTGTAATTAAAATATTATAATTTATATATTTTTAAAGTGTCATGGGTACCCGTCAATACCCATGGATATTCGTCCCCTCGCGGGTAATTAAATGGGTATCCATTTTTTATACCCGCGAGAAATAAACGGCTAGCAGGTAACCATTTATTTCGCGGGGTGGGTAACGGATAGGCACCCTCCATACCCGTCCCGTCCCGTTGACATCCCTAGATATGATTGATTGATATATATACTTATAATTATGTTCGCTTTTATTATTGACTCAGAGAATCTATTCTTGCTTGTGGATAATGCTTTCTGGTTTATTTTAAGTCACCAAGAAACGTAGGATCACTAATTAAATAAAACTTGATTCTTTTGATACTTTCTAATAAAGATCTTTTTTATTTGTTGTTACACATTCTCATGACATGCAACGGTGAGCAACGGTTTGATTCGATTAATAATCGAATCGAAAATTCGGTTAACCGAACCAAATAAAAAAAAATCTTTTAACCGTTTATCGAACCGAAAAAATTCGGTTAACCAAGTTTTTGATTCAATTCGGTCAATTTATCAAATTAACCGAAAAGATTAAATAAAATAACCAATTTTTTTTTAAAAAATACAAATACTAAGACTCAAACTCAAGCAACCCAACTCCAATTTTATACCTCTAATCATCTTAACAAACTCCATTATCGATTAATTTATTTCTAACTAACACATATTATATTTACAGTCGAATATAAAGCGGGAGGCTTAAAACTATACTTAACCACCGTGGCAAATAACAATATATGATATAATTTTTATTATGTATATATATATTCGATTAATTCGATAAATTAACCGAACCATCGGTTAATTTACCGAACCGAAAACCAAAAATTGAATCAAAATTAATTCGGTTCGATTAAATGGGTTTCGATGAATCGAGAAATTCTGCTCACCCCTAATGACATGGTCTTCATCCATTTGGATTTGAACATTTTATTCGAATGATACTTTTAATCAATTTAATTTTAGTTTGAACAAAAATTATAGATGCATTTTATTTTTTTAATCTAATAAATTAATTCGGCATTAATATTTTTTTATTAAATTTTATTAGTGGTTAATTAGCTGACTGAGATAAGCACTTTTATCTGGATCCAACTTGCATTTGAGTTGATTAGAGTTGGCTCAAATCATGGTTTAGATCAACTTAATTCAATTTATTCAAATTATTTTGATTTGGTTCAATTTTGATTTGCTCAATTTGAGTCTATTAGATGGCGTTTGGTGCTTTGCCAAATAGATTATCAAGAAATCTATATTACCATCAACATAGATAGTTATCTTTTAGATTACCGGTAATATCACATTGTAGTGTTTGGTACATATAGTTAATCTTACTGATTATTCATATTACCATGTTTTGTACGATAATAAAATTATCAATAAAATAATATGTTTTACAAAAATACCCTCCAAACAAAATTGAGTTATTATAACCCCACAGTATTCGATACCCACGACACCCAATCTAATCAACGGCAACTGGTGACACCCCTTGGCCGACGACCGTTGACACCCCGTCGCCGACGACACCCAGTATGATTTGGCAACCAATATGCTTATGGATATAAAAAGAAGAAAAAAAGAAAAAAGAAAAAAGAAAAAAAAGAAAAAAGAAAAAAAAGAAAGATGAGATGGGATTGCGGCAGAAAAAAAAGATGGGAGATGAGACAAGGGTATTTTTGTTAAAAATAAAAAATAAGATTCTCACTTTGGTGGTAATCTACTTAAACATCTTTCATGGGGGCTATTTACATTGCTAGTTTGGTGGTAATCTAGATTACCAAGGAAATGTGGTTTGATGGTAATCTGGCCCAACCAAACATGTCAATGTAGTGGGCCCATGTAATTTAATGTAAGATTCCTTGTCATCGGGATAGATTACCTTGTACCATACGCCCCATAAGTTGAGTAAAACAACATATTCTTTTGTCCTTGTCTAAAGTCGAGGTAATATAGTCCTTGTACCATAGTGGCTCTGGTGGTGACCTGCAAAGACACTCCGACGCTCAAGTGAGAGAGAATTTCAAATGATGGGTATGTGTTGGCCTAAGGTTTTTAACATTGGTCTTAATCTCGATTTTGATGATAATAAACATGAAACTAATGTTTGAGCAAGAAAATTTTTTAGCTTCCATATCGATTTGCGCGCGATATCCGTGATCGAAAAAATTGAAGAAATTAGAGAAATCGACAAGGATGCTTGTCGATACTCGGGATTCATTAGAAGTTAGAGCTTATGTTTAGGGTATCTAGATTCATTGTAAAGTCGTCATTGTGATGCAAAGAAACTCAAAAACCGAAACCTAAACCCTGAAAACTTGAAAACCAAAAAAATCTAAAAACAGTCCAAAAACTTTTAAAGTCTATGGACCTCATTGGAGGACTATATCATTTAGACATCTTCTTGGCACCAAAAGTCCCAGTAATTGTTCCTTCAGTAGAAACAAGTTAAAGACCGATTTTAAAGAAATTTTTAAAAACCCTTAACCGATACATATTTGACCCAAGAGATTTTAAAATTTCTTCTTTTCGCAAATTTGTACTATAACCCAAAAATTGGATTTTGCCCCTTAAGGATTTTGATGTATTTCCTTATTTACATCTATGTTTTAAAGTTAATGGAGAAGAAAAATAAATAGAGCCATTAACTTAAAATTAAGAAATGTACACAAGGACTGAAATCATAAAACCAACCTTAAAAGTAGGTTATTGGTCGATCGTCGGTCGATCGAGCATTGGCTAGTGGTCGACTGGCGGAGAGCCGACGTCTCTTTTTTGAGCTGTTGGGTGGGTGAACCCGGGAGTTACCTTTTGGCTCCCTATAAAATGATCCTCTCAGCCTTCCTTCACCTCCATTGATTACTCAGATCATTCTTGAGCCATCTTTGATCATTCTTAAGATTTCTTTGAGACATTTTTTATCAAACCCTAGCCTTGAGATTGAAATCTTGATTTGAGCATTGGATTCATTGTTTCACCTTCAAAGGAATCAAGAGGAAGCTAGGAAACTTTGGTTGGATCTAAGTATCTTATTGTTTGATTTATTTCTCCACTATTGTTGTATTTTTGTTGTTATTTTCATTGTGTATCAAGTGTGTAAACCTAGGGTGCTAGGTTATTTGATTGGGTGGTTGCCTTGGTTGTAAGGCTCAAGTCCACCGGTTTAGTTACTTTACTACGATTGAATTTGTTGTCCTTTAGGTTTTGAGGTGGGAGAGTGCTTTTGGTAGGAAGGTAGAGACTTCCGGGTGTGGAAGTGTCTTCGGGTTGAGAGCAGAGATTCTCTAGTGTAAATTTTTCATTGTAAGAAAATAAATTAATCTAGTTAAGCTAAGTTGGAAATCCTAAACGAGGTGCTTAGGTAGCGGAGTAGGCATTGGGGTCAAACCACTATAAATCCACGTGTTAGTATTGTTACGTGATTGTGCTTTCGTACTTGTCATTTATCTTGCTTCCGCTTGGTATTAATTTTGTGTTTTATCTAACTAATTAATCAAGAATCAATTAAATTCTAATTTAGGCTAATGATTTAGTTAACACACTATTCACCTCCACTCTCAAGTGTAGGTCATTCAACTTACAACATGGAATTGGAATTGAGACAATACTTGATGTGCGTCGTGCCTATTTTATGAGGCAGGTCAAGAATGTTTTTGGCGATGATGTATCCTAGGATCTTGCGGGGATATGCCCACAATGAGTCAAAGTTCATCCAAGAGATGGTGGACTCATTATTGCCAAATCCCTGATAATTAATAAAGAATGTCGATATCCTTGTTTGGTCGAGTGGAGCCCTTGGGCTAAGTTGTGGTTGGCTCGATCTGAGTTTGGTTCATGAGTGTGGGTGTATCTGGGCCTCGTTCGACTGAGCCCAAAGAGCTAGTCTATTCCACAACCCCCGAGCTTGGTTGGAGTATGAGGATTTTGTGTCGAGCTTTAGTAGCATTTGTCGAGCTTGGTCGGAGTCGGAGTCTAACCTCGGTCGGACTTCAAGTATTCGATTTAGATTGAATTTAATTTATAATTATAATATTAATAATGTAAAAATATAATAAATTAATTATTAATATTATTTTAGAAAAAATAATTATAATAAATGTTCATGCTTGAGGGTCGGGGTCTTCCGGTCTAGTTTGGTGTCTCTCATTGTTTGGTTCAACGTCAACGGGAGGAGGGGGGCCCCTACAAAGACACTCCGACGCCCAAGTTAGGGTGACTCTAAAGTGGAGGTTTATGGAATTGGAACTTAGGGTAACGTAGGTGCGTCGTGTCTATTTGTATTGCAGGAAGGGACGGTGTTTCTGCCCGAGAATCTTTTAGCGAGGTTGTCAAGAATAGGTCGGGGTCAATCCCAGAGTTGGCGAGCGTATATTTTTTGATAAGGTAGGATGCAGATATCCTTATGTGGCTAGATGAGGTCCCTAGGCAGAGTCGCTTTAGCCTGGTATGAGCCCGGCTCAAGGATGCAGTTTGGGTCGCGTGGTCTGGAGGGATGGGGTGTTGCTGGGTCTAACCCGACCGGGTCTAGTAGTTCTTGTCCAGTCCACAACCCCCGAGTTTGGTCGAAGTCTGCAAGACTGCGTGCCGAGCTCAGAGTGAGATCAATCTTTATTCCCTTGGGTGGTCCCGAGGTGGGTTCGCGATCTTTGCTTTGGTATTCGGGCTAGAGGTGGCGTCTAAGAAGACTCTCCCGCATGTCCTCCACCTGTACTGCATATATATCTTGGCAGAAAGTAATCATGGTTGAGGATTTGGTAATCGCTTCCCAAAGCATTAGTCATTATTTATATTTTTGACGAAAAGAAGCATCGTGGATTCGTTAGTTTACGATGACGGTTTGTATTTTGGGCCTATAAATAGCCCCCAGCTTTGCCGTGTGCTATAGGAGTCATGGATTGGGAGGTGACGGGGATTATCGTTCTATTAGAGGTTATTGGCTCGATGAGGGATTCGTCGTTTGCCGTAGGTTTGTGCTATAGGGCTTAAGGATTTGAGCAGGAGAAGAAGTTCCAGGTGTAGGTTTGTACAATCGGGCTTATGGCGAAGGCGAAGCTTGTTTCCATGGATTTCAGGAAACACCGTGCTGGCTTAGAACTCTTGTTAGTGGTTCTTAGCTTTGCCCGTTGCCACTTTGAATTCCTTTTTTGCCTGTCCTTCCAACTCCTAGGTTGCAGGAGCTTCCCCGACCTGATTTGCGTACACTGCTGCATTCTGGTAGCAGGACTATGAGTCGGAACTTTGTTTCTTGCTCAGCTTGGTCGACGGCCATGTTTCCGACATGCTCTCCAAGTGGATTTTTGAAAGTGTTTCTTCCTTTGAATAGCCCCCTGTGGGCTTGTAAGTGTAACTATTCCCTCATAAAATAAAAGACATATCTTTCTTTTTCCCTGAAAGGTTGTTCCCTTCATGCTTTGCTCAACGTAGTATTTGAACTGTAGTTTTACCTGTTTAGTATTTTATGATGAAGGCACTAGGATTATGTTGTTTGCTGAGAGTGTGTCGGGCTGAGCTAAAGGCCACATTTGAGGTTGAGGACCAAACTCGGTGAAAACCGAGCTCGCGATAGACGCGCTTATGGTTGTGTTGCTCGTTGAGAGCGTGTCGGGCTGAGCCGGGGGCGGCGTTTAGGGCCTAGGACCAGACTCGGCAAAAACTGAGCTAGCGATAGGCGCTCTTGGGGTCATCCTACTTGTTGGGAGCGTGTCGGGCTATGCTGGAGGCTACATTTAGGGCCGAGGACCAGACTTAGTGAAAACCGAGCTCGCGATAGGTGCACTTGGGGTCATGCTGCTCGTTGAGAGCGTGTCGAGCTAAGTCGAATGCCACGTTTAGGGCCGAGGACTAGACTCGGTCAAAACCGAGCTCGCGATAGGCGCTCTTGTGGTCATGCTGCTCGTTGAGAGCATGTCGAGTTGAGCTGGAGGCTATGTTTAGGGCCCAGGACCAAACTCGGTGAAAATCGAGCTCATGATAGGCGCACTTGGGGTCATTGACGGCGTGGGTGCACGGAATAGGCACTGAGGCCGGTGAGCCAGACCAGTGAGAGCCGAATTCTAATCACTGCGTGGAGTGTTGAGTTCAATTTTAGATTGGTGGGAGTCGGGCTTTGGTCGCTCATCCGTTTGACAGTGCCGATCGGGCATTTTTTAGCTGCAGAGGGACGATGCGTCACGTGGGTCAAGAGCCTTGAGACATGCTAATTCCTCCTACAAAAATATGCGATGGCTCTCGGGCCGGGCCGAAAACTACCACCCCTATATCAGACTGTGTTAAAATTACTAGACCCAGATACGAAGATGCATGTTGCAAGTGTAATTACAACTTCCATTTGCGGCCGACCAAACGCTTGCAAATAGAAGTTGCAACTCTACTTGCCGGCAACCAGACTGTAGGTTGCAAATTCTATTCGTGAGCATTTGATTTTGGATGCAAATAGTTTTTGCAGCATTTGTACTTGCGGGCAACCAAATGCCCCCTAAGTTCAATTATGTATTTTCTCAAGTTTACCTAAGTATCGATTTTTCCTACATTGAGATATATACTTCCATGATGCAAATACAATTGAGCAATGATCAATATCTAGCAAGAGCAAAACGATAAGCAATCCAGACATGTAAGACCCGAGTGTTGGATGAAGGTTCTTCCTTCATGCTCTATTCTCTTCATGACTATTTTGATGATAACAAACCAAATCTATTTAACAAAAATTCTTGAAGTGTTCAACGCGCAGGATCGATAAATGACATGTCAAGTTTCACGTCTTGCGATAGATCTTGAAACAAACCAATTTGGGCACCAAAGATGGATTAGACAAATCAAAAGAAAACATGGAAAGTCTTTCAAGTTAAAGCTCGCTGAAGAACGGAACCAGAAAACAAAGCGTGCATCGAGAAGATCAAAAAGAAAATTTTCCAGCCTAGGTTCGGTCGACCGGTCGGTTGATCGAATAGTGTTAAAAATTGGCAGTAGTCAATTCGGTCGATCGGTTGGTCTATCGAAGATTATTAAAAATCGGCAGTGGCTACTTCGGTCGACCGACCGAGGCCAAAAATTGCCAGTGTCTACTTCGGTCAATTGATCGGTCGATCGGATAGCAGAGTAGCAGAATTGCTACTCAATCGGTCGACCGAACAGAGCGACAGAAGCAAGAATTGCAAGCGATCGCTGGGCGGTCGATCGATCGTGTTGGCTTTAGGTTTTCAACCTTAGCCTTAATCTCGATTTTGATGGTTTTGATGATAACAAACATGGGACTAATAATTTCATTGAGAATATCTTTCAGGTTCCATATCAATTAGTGTTCGATATCCTAGATCAAAAATATCGGAAGAAATAAAAAATCGGAAGGACATTGATCGTCGTGCTCGGGTTCATCACGGAAGTTTATCGAAGATCGACGAGTGCACCAAAGTCACTTGGATGAGTCCAAAGATCAAGTCAAAAGCTCTCCAAGATGATGATCGTTGAATGCCGGAACCCGGAAACCAAGTGCGGAAGAAATAGGCTGAAAAAACAATTTCAGCCTATGTTCGGTTGACCAGGCTGTCACGGGCCAATTGTTTTGTGCGGAAGAACCCGTTTGGCACCCTTGCATCCCGTGCAAGGGATAAGCCTTAATCCCGAATCCGTCCCGAATTGGGCTTCCCGACTTAACATCGCTGGGCATACGTTGGACCACGTGCCAACCTCGCATTCGATGTCCCCGCCCCCAAAAGACCATATTGGCCGAATGGTTTTTGAAGGCATAAAGCAAAAACAACATTACAAGACTATGGATGCAAGAAAACATAAAACTGGGTGTAGGACGAGCTCCGCAATTATCTTGGGCGAAGAACGACATGTCGCATGCCCATATGGGCCACTCGTTCGTCTCCGCCCAAGGCAACCACTTTGTTTGCCAACGCTCTCCTACATTATACATGAGACCCCTAACCCCCAAGTGCCACCCCCAAGGTTCCCAAAAGCACGAGGAGCATGACAAAATCGTGGCCATCCGACATGGTGATTTTCCATGGCCACGGCCATGACGAATTCACACAAAGTGCTCCGCTAAGCCGTAACGCACGCACCAAGTGTCGAATGGACTCGAAATGCATCCAACTCGTACCATGGGTCCCCCGGGGATTGCACAAGAGGTTTTACAAGTACGAACTAGAAATAAAGGCAAAATTACATGGACGCGAAAACATATTTACAAATATGTAGGGAACAATCCGTCATGATTCGTCGTTGCTCGGGCGCATCGAAAAGTCCCTAACATCCTCCCCCACTTCAAGCTTCGGTGTCCTCGTCGAACTCGCCTCGGCCGCACCGCCTTTCTGGCATAGGCTGCAATTGCTGAAGTGAATTCTTCACAAGTAGTCGAAGGGAACACTGCCTGAGTAACGACATGCCGTATTGGGGCCGCAACATGTCAAGTTTTGCCGTGTGAAGTCCGCCACCAGGAAATGACTACTTGGAACATCTTTGAGTTTCATCATCTCCTGTTGTTGCGAGAAAGGGCTCTGAGATTCCCAAACTCTTTGCTGGGCAATGAAAGTCCCAGACTCGTGGAGCAACCGAGTGATGTTGAACAACTTTCGCTTGAAGGGGCACCAGCGTCGTTGAGCAACGCTCGCTTGAATGGACACCGAGAAGTAGCTACTGTGTTCACCAAGTCTCGATGTTGCTGGGCTATGAGTGTCCTAGGCTTATGGAGCAAACGAGTGTCGTTGAACAACATTTTCTTGAAGGGGCACCAGCATCGTTGAGCAACGCTCACTTGAATGGACACCGAGAAATAGCCACTAGGTTCGCCAAGTCTCGATGTTGCTGGGCTATGAGGGTCCCAGACTTTGTGGGGCACACGAATGCCGTTGAGCAACACTCGCGTGAAGGAACCCGAGAAATGGTTACTCAATTCACCAAGTCCCATTTTTGTTGGGCACTGAAAAGTCCCAAACTTAAGGAGCATACGAGCAACGCTCGTCTCAAATAACATCTGGGTGCCGTTGTGCAACACCCAAGTGATGAGTAGTTCCGTGGCTGCACCACACTAGAGCCTTGCCTCCACCGCCGCTTTGAGCCGATCTCTGCTTGCTCACTCGCCCCCCGCAGGAGTCATGGTGCCCTCCTCCGAGCCCATCTCAACGAGCTTCAAGTCTTACGGATCACAGCTTGCTCACTCGCCCCCCACAGAGGTCATGGCCCCTCCACCGAGCCCATCTCAACGAGCTTCAAGTCTTACGCTGCTCCTCGATCACGACTTGAGGGATTTTCTCCAACCGGGTCACAACGTCCACGAACTCTCCACACTAAGAGCATTGCTGCCACAGCACAGCTGTTCTTCACTTGTGCTTGGTTCGGACGTTTCAATCTTGCGACTTAAGAGCCATCTGCTCTGCGCACAAACTTTGGTGATTCACGAGCCATCGGCTCTACACTGCGACTTAGGGGACAACGCCCTACGCACCATCCTTGGCGACTCACAAGCCATCGGCTCTGCGCGGCGACTTAGGGGACAACACCATGTGCACCATACTTGGCGACTCATGAGCCATCGGCTCTGCGCTACGACTTAGGGGACAACGCCCTGCGCACATCTTTGGCGACTCACGAGCCATCGGCTCTACGCTACGACTTAGGGGACAACTCCCTACACACCATCTTCGCGTCTTATGAAATAGTCTGCTATGCGCACAATTTGCATCTTACTAGAGATCTGCTCTACGCACACGACTTAAGAGCCATCTGCTCTGCGTGCAAATGACTTTGCGTCTTAGGGGACAACGCCCTACGCAAAAGTCATGATCTTCAGATCCATCAATGCAGGCTCTGATACCAACTATCACGGGCCAATTGTTTTGTACGGAAGAACTCATGCGGCACCCTTGCATCCCGTGCAAGGGATAAGCCTTAATCCCGAATCCATCCCGATTTGGGCTTCCCAACTTAACATCGCGTGGCATACGTTGGACCACGTGCCAACCTCGCATTCCATGTCCCCGCCCCCCAAAGACCATGTTGGCTGAATGGTTTTTGAAGGCATAAAGCAAAAACAACATTACAGGACTATGGACGCCAGAAAACATAAAAACGGGTGTAGGACAAGCTCCGCAATTGTCTTGGGCGAAGAACGACATGTCGCATGCCCATATGGGCCACTCGTTCGTCTCCGCCCAAGGCAACCGCTTTGTTTGCCAACGCTCTCCTACATTATACATGAGACCCCTAACCCCCAAGTGCCACCCCCAAGGTTCCCAAAAGCACGAGGAGCATGATAAAATCGTGGCCATCCGTCATGGTGATTTTCCATGGCCGCGGCCATGACGAATTCACACAAAGTGCTCCGCTAAGCCGTAATGCACGCACCAAGTGTCGAATGGACTCGAAATGCATCCAACTCGTACCATGGGTCCCTCGGGGATTGCACAAGAGGTTTTACAAGTACGAACTAGAAATAAAGGTAAAATTACATGGACGCAAAAACATATTTACAAATATGTAGGGAACAATCCGTCAAGATTCGTCGTCGCTCGGGCGCATCGAAAAGTCCCTAACAAGGCGGTCGACCGAATAGGGTAAGAAAGAAAGGCTCAACCATTTCGGTCGACTGAACACTGCCGAAAAATGGCAGTGAGCACTTCGGTCGACCAGTCGGTCGGCTGACAGTGGCTGGTTTTGGGCAGTAAGGTTGGTGGTCGACCGAGCGATCGACCGACCTACGAATAGCTGCGACGCAAGATCATGTCGGTCGATCGACGGGTCAACCGAAGATCGTGGATCAGGGATTTGTGTCTGGTTGTCGACTAGTCGGTCGACTAACCAGAGAGTAAAAGGACCAGTCGATGCTGGTGGTCGAACAGTTAGTCGACCGACCATTCAACCGGCGTCCTATAACAGATAGTTTTCTATCTGTTGAACAACCATTTCTTCAGTAGGGTATAAATATACCCTCATATGATTCTTTTAATACTCTTCCTTGACTTCTATAACATTCCTTGAGCATTCTAAGAGGAAGATTTGAAGCCTTCCAAAAAGCTTGCGCTGCTTCTCTGTCCGCGACATTTTCTTCAAGCGTACAAGCTCTGCTCCTCAACTCGGGTGTTGATTCAAGCTCCACTACTTGACGAGTTGAAGGATTGAAGGATTGCAAAAGAGCATTAAATCTTGGTTTCATTTTAAGCTCTTTTCAATAGTAAATTTTATCTGTTATTTAAACTATTTTTGGATTTGTGTCTTTGTAAAGACCTAGGGCTGTTAGGTTTTGTTGTGTGAAGTGGTATCCTTAGTGTAGAAGGAGTAAAGCCACTTGTGTATACTTAGTGATTACTAGGATTAGTTCTAGTTGTCCCTTAGGTTGAGGTGGGAAAGTGCTCTCGGTAGGAAGGCGGGATACTTCCGGGTGTGGAAGTGCCTTCGGTTGGAGAGCGGAGACTTTCTGGTGAAAAGTCCTCATTGTAAGGGAAACTCTAATTAATCTAGTAAAACCTAGTTTAGAAATCCTATGTGGGGTGCTTAGGTACCGGAGTAGGCATTGGGGCCGAACCACTATAAATCACTTGTATTTGCATTGATTATAATTTGTGCTTAATTGTTTATTATTGCTTCCGCATTTAAATCGCATAATTGTAATTCGCCTAACTAATCAAGAAAATGATTAAATCATAATTTAGGCTAATCGAATTAGTAAACACACTATTCACCCCCCTCTAGTGTCGTCATTTCGCCTACATTTGGTATCAGAGCGGGTTCGTAGCTTGAGATTTCTCCATCTTGTCTACACCTAGTCTCGATCTAGAAATGGCTCTAGAGAGTGTAGCGTCTTCACCTCTTAGGTTCAATGAGTCAAACTTTGGTCTTTGGAAGTCTAGGATATATACCTTCTTAAAGACCCAAGGTTTGGGTGTTTTCAACATGGTAAAAATTAGGTATAGTGAACCTAAGGAAGACATGAATGCATGGACCCAAGAACAAATTAACATGTTTGAGTTAAATGCTAAAGCTACAAATTGCTTATTTTGTTGTCTGGAAAACAATATGTTTGAGAAAATCATGCATTGCACTTTGGCTTTTTATATATGGGCAACATTGAATATATTATATGATTATGCTAAAACTGAAGAGCTTACCACTTTTGTTGAGGGTGGTGATGACAATGGTCATCCCCCTAGTACTAACCTCGGTGTTGATGATTTTAGTGCTTCTAGTCAAAGAAGCAAATCAAAAAGCCGAAAAAGAAAAGTGATATGCTACTTGTGCAAGGAAAAGGGGCACATCAAGAGAAATTGTCCTTTATCAAAGAAGAATGCCAAAAGGAGGACAAATGCTTCAACATCCACCTCCAAATCTCAAGAAGCATCCTCTTGTCATGACTATGAAGGCACATCCAAGGTTTGCCTCATGGGTATCCATGATGAGGTACAACATTCCACTTTTAGTCATGATAAAGATATAGCATATGATAGTGATGCTAGTTCTTCACATTCAATCAAAATGTCATATGAAGAATTAGTACAAGAATGTCAAAGTATGTGTGTCATGCTTTTGAAAAAGAGTAAAGAAATGAAGAAAATTAAAAAGGATAACTCTAGGCTCACTAAGGATTTGCAAGCTCTAGAATTAGAAAATAAAAATTTAAAGGCAAATCTAAGTTCCTCAAGTGTTGATTGCCATGGTAGTATTGATGTTTTGAGAACTAGTAATTCTTGCCATGACAATTTTAAGATTGAAATTGAAGACCTAAAAAGTGAGAATATTGAATTGAAAAATATCTCAAAAGTTGAGATTGAGAATTTGAAAGTAGAAAATATGAAAATCAAAAATGAAAATTGCTTGTTGAAATATCAATTACAAGCTTTACACAAATCCATAAATGACTTAAAAAATGAGGTTGTTTTCTTGAGTAAGAAAACTAGTAACTTATCACATGCTTCATTTTTTAGAAATCCTAGGAATAAGAATGCTTATGTAAAGAATGCTAAGGTTCCTCATGCTTCTCATATCAAGCATTCCAACATCAAATCTCATGCTCCAAAGATGAATAATAAATATCATGTCAATGTTAAAAATGAAAAGAAAAAGTTTCATGGACATTGCTTTTGTTGTGGTGTCTTGTATGGGCATGCTATTTATGATTGTGCTTTAAAGAGAAATCCAAGTGTTGCTAGGACACTTTGGATTCCTAAGCCCTCTAACCCCCAAGGACCCAAAGCTATTTGAGTAACAAAGGTATCATGTTCTTTTATAGGGGGAGCTACCACACAAGGGTGAGATGAATGTGGTTGATTGAAGTTGCTTGAGGATTCAAAGATTGAACCATTTCAAAGTTGCAACTTCAAGTAATTCAGATGCCTATGGTAACGGTGGCATCAAAAGTACTCCGGTATCATCTCCTATATCCCTTTGCTTTATCTAAGTTGGAGTTATGATACATGTTTAATTGAGTTGTTTTCCCCACTCTTGCAAAAGAGTTCTTTTGAAAATGTTTTTAGTTTTGATTTCTCGATCTCTTCAGAGACCCAGGTGGCCTGTAATGGGCCTAAGCGACCTTGCTGTTCTAAATCGTAGGCACATTATGGCCTTTCGGTTTTCAACGAATAGGAAGGGTTGGAGATCTTATGTTTCAAAATTTTATATTTTGAGATCTCTTGATTCATTTTGTTATTATGAATAATTTCTTTATAAATGAATCCATGCTATTTAGTGAAGTTGAAGTTGATAAATGATACTTGGTTTTTCTCTTCACTATTTAGTTTAATAGCTTGCATGTAGAATTGGTTTCATTGTCTACTTAAGAAGTATACTTGCAAGTTATAAGTTTTTAGGAAGGCTATTTAGGAAGAAAAATATTAGTTTGGCTAAATCATCATGAATAGGGTATAACCTTGATAATTTCAAAATCATGTCTCTAATACTCATGACTAGAATTGCATGTAAAATCCTTGAATTCTCATGAGTAGGTAGAATATTAGCACTTAGGCAAATTTCATCAAATGAAACTTGCTCTAGGTTGATACTTGCTATTAGAGACATTTCTTTAAGTCCAAACTAGTTAAACATAGGTAGAGATCTTATTCCTCAAATGTTTCACATCTTAGGATATCTTAGATTCATTTAGATATCATGAAAACTCATTTAAAATGAATCTTTACTATCTAGCATAGGTTAAGGTTTTAAAATGAAACTTTGCATTGAACCTTGCTATGTAGTATGTTAGCTTGCTAGTAGTCATATTATTTCATTATGATACTAATGAAGCCTACTTGCAAGTTAAGAATTGGAAGGATATGCTATCTAAAATAAAATGAAAAAGGATATGAAAAGTTGGGCAAATTTTCAAGAAAAAGGTATGAATTAGCTTTGCAAATTTTTTTTTTAATATAATAATTGAATATTCATGAATATTGATGTCTCTATACTCATGTTTGTTTTTGAATAATAAATAGGGAAAATACCTAAATATAGCCTGTACTTTGGACGTTTTCTCAATTGTGGCCCGTAGTTTACTTTGTCTCAATTGTATACACGTACTAAGACATTTGTTTCAATTGTGGCCTGCCGTTTAATTTCTGTCGGACGCTCCGTTAAGATGATGATGTGGCATGCTGACATGTATAAAAAATTATTTTTTATTATATTATTAACCCAATCGCCACATGTTAAACAGTGGGTCTCATTTTTTTAATATTACATAGTGGTCCCACCTCTCTCTCTCTCTCTCTCTCTCTCTCTCTCCCGACTACCCCGCCATCTTCTTCATTCGCCGTCATCTCCACCACCACCACCACCTCCTTCTTCTTCTTCTTCTTCTTCTTCTTCTTTCTCGCCAATCCGCCACAGCCACCTGCACCCGGTCACCTCTCTCTCTCTCTCTCTCTCTCTCTCTCTCTCTCTCTCTCTCTCCTTCCATGAGGCACCAACAACAATGCGAAGCTAATAACTTGTCTTCCTCCTCCTCATGCTGCTCGTTTTTCTCGTCTTCTTCCTTGAATTCATCGAGAGAAGTGGCAGCGCTCCACGAAGCCAATACCATTAAGGTCGCCTCCAAGAGAGAAGCCGGTGCCGGCGCCGGGGGAGGCAAGAAGCAGCAGGGCAATGTTGACGGGGACGACGGGAAGCAGCACCCGAGCTACCGCGGCGTTCGAATGCAGAACTGGGGCAAGTGGGTGTCGGAGATCTGTGAGCCATGGAAGAAGTCGCGGATCTGGATGGGGACGTTTTCGACCGCTGAGATGGCGGCACGCGCGCATGATGTGGCGGCGATGACCATCAAGGGTTAGTCGGCGCACGATGTGGCGGCGATGACCATCAAGGGTTAGTCGGCGCACCTCAACTTCCCGGAGCTGGCCGCCAAGCTCCACCGGCCCGCCACCTTCAGTGTCATCGGCAGCGACGTCAGCTCGAGCCCCAGTCGCTGCATCGCCAAGGAGTCCTCGACGTCGACGTCCGAGCCGAGCGGCAGTAGCAACATCAACCTCGTGGAGGCATTGTCCAGCGGGAGAGGTGGGGCAGTCAGAGAGAGAGAGAGAGAGAGAGAGAGAGAGAGAGCTTTTTACCTAAGGTTGGCGAGAGAGAAGAAGAAGAAAAAGGTGGTGGAGGAGATGACAGCGAATGAAGAAGATGGTGGGGCAGTCGGGGAGAGAGAGAGAGAGAGAGAGAGAGAGAGGTGGGACCACTATATAATATTAAAAAAATGGGACCCACTCTTTAACATGTGGCGATTGGGTTAATAATATAATAAAAAATAATTTTTTATATATGTCAGCATGCCACATCATCATCTTAACGGAGCGTCCGACGAAAATTAAACGGCAGGCCACAATTGAAACAAATGTCTTAATACGTATATACAATTGAGACAAAGTAAACTACATGCCACAATTGAGAAAAAGTTCAAAGTACAGGCTATATTTAGGTATTTTCCCTAATAAATATTGAATTTTCATGAGCAGGCAATTTCATGATAACTAGGCAATTTCATGATATTAATATTGAATGAAATTAGACTAGTTTAAAATTTCTTGTTAGAGACCTCAGTTTAAGCTAAAAATGAAATGAACATGTTTAGATACACATGACATGAGTCTAGATATTTAAAACTTGAAAATTTATGTCTAGATGAACAAATACAATTGGTATCTCACTTTAGGTGACTTAACTTGGAAAGGTTTGACCCAAGTCAACAAATTGACTTGGTCACTTCATTTTAAGTCCAAACTTCATAAACATGTTTAGGAATAGGTATGACATGTTTCCATGCATTTAGAGTGAAAAATTCATATGGATATGGATAAAATGCCAATAGAGGTTAATTCATAATTACCTCTTTTGAACCTAGTTGACCCAAGCCAACAAGTTGACTTAAAGGTCTCATTTATGATACATATTTGAGAAACATGTTTAGATTTACTCATGTTAAGTATCCATAGGTTTAAGTATGAAAAATCATGAGTAAATGTTATGATTGAAACTTAGCAAGTTTCATGATAACTAGCTTAGTTTTGAATGAAACCATGCTAGGTTGATATCTTGACTTAAGAATATAATTTTCATCTCAAACTTGAAATATACTCTTTACATGATCACATTATGGTGTCATGAAAATTTGAATGAAAATTGAACAAGTTTTAAAGAATAACTGAAAATTACAAGGATTGCCATTTGTTCAACAATTAGTATCACCAATTTTAATTATTTCTAGGAAAATATAGAAAAATCCTTTTTAGATGATTCTTGAGACTACACATTCACTGAAAAATCTAGTTTTATCAGTAAAAATTTCAAAAAGTTTCATCAAGAATCGGATTTAAAGTGAATTTTTGAAGTTGGATTTCAAAACACAAAGTATCATCATTCTTGAAACGTCAATCTTTCCGATAATTTGATTTTTCTTCGAAAACTTCATATAAAAACTCATGTACACCATTTGGATTCCATTTCTAATATCATTCACACAAATTCTTGAGTAAAATCATTCCTAGAAATGATTTTGATATTTTAGATTATAGATAGAAATATCCATGTGTATATTAAAATCAATATAGGATGAAAAACGGTCTTTGAAAATTCTTTTGAGTTCAAAATTTATTCATGTATTTCAAATGACCATTCAATATTTGGTATCAAAAATTTTCACCCAAAAATTGATACCAAAGCTTTTCATCGAAAATATGACTTTGTATAAACTTCAAAGTTTGATTTTTTTTTAATCTTAAAGTATAGGTTGACCTAAGTAAACAAAGTAACTTAAAAATTTCATATTAAGCCCCAACTTGATTTATAATCTTATATTTTCTCATGTTTGATGTCTAGATGCCTATATATGAGAAAACATGAGTAGATAGCAAAATATTGAGACTTGGCATTTTCATGTTCTCATGTTTATTTAAAATGAAAACATGCTAAGTTCTTATTTGGATTAAATGACATTAGTTTCTCTCCAAACTTGATATACATGTTTCACATGACTAGATCTTGGTAATTTGAAAGTTTGAATAAAACTAAAAATGTCATGAAAGAGAACCATATTCATGAATACATTCATACTTGAGATCATACATGACTTAATTTTGAATTCCTATTATGTTTTGAACATATCATGTATGAATTAAGTTTCATGTTAAATACTTGTTTTCCATCCCTTTGGTTGAGATTTTCATGTTTCATGAAAAATCTTTAGAGTCTCAACTTCATGAAAAAATTCTTGTGTTTCATCCCTTTAACTAGATAGACCTTTCTTGCCCTTTTTGATTGATGTCTAAAGGGGTAGAGAAGTATAAGAAAAAGGGGAAGAAGTGTATAAGAAAAAGGGGGAGAAAAGTATAGGTAAATAGGGAGGAAAATATAGGAAATCTATGCATATATATAGGGGGAGTTTATCTCATAGATATGCATGTTGATAGAGGGAGAAATCCCTTAGTTGATATCCTATATCCTTTAATGATATATTTTCTTATGGATGTTTGTCATCATCAAAAAGGGGGAGATTGTTGGCTTTAGGTTTTCAACCTTAGCCTTAATCTCGATTTTGATGGTTTTGATGATAACAAACATGGGACTAATAATTTCATTGAGAATATCTTTCAGGTTCCATATCAATTAGCGTTCGATGTCCTAGATTGAAAATATCGGAAGAAATCAGAAATCGGAAGGACATTGATCGTCGCGCTCGGGTTCATCGCAGAAGTTTATCGAAGATCAACGAGTGCACCAAAGTCACTTGGATGAGTCCAAAGATCAAGTCAAAAGCTCTCCAAGATGATGATCGTTGAATGCCGGAACTCGGAAACCAAGCACGGAAGAAATAGGCTGAAAAAACAATTTCAGCCTATGTTCGGTCGACCAGGCTGTCACGGGCCAAGCCATTTCGGTCGACCGGTCGGTTGATCGAACACTACCGAAAAATGGTAGTGGGCACTCCGGCCGACCAGTCGATCGACCGACAGTGGCTGGTTTTGGGCAGTAAGGTTGGCGGTCAACCGAGCGGTCGACTGACCTGCGAATAGCTGCGACACAAGATCGCGTCGGTCGACCAACGGGTCTACCGAAGATCGTAGATCGGGGATTTGCATCAGGCGGTCAACCAGTCTATCGACCGACCGAAGAGTAAAAGGAGCGGTCGATGCTGGCGATCGAATAGTCGGTCGACCAACCATTCGACCAACGGCCTGTAATGGATAGTTTTCAATCCGTTGAACAACCATTTTTTCAGTAGGGTATAAATATACCCTCATATGATTCTTTTAATACTCTTCCTTGACTTCTTCAACATTCATTGAGCATTCTAAGAGGAAGATTTGAAGCATTCCAAAAAGCTTGCGCTGCTTCTCTGTCCGCGACATTTTCTTCAAGCGTACAAGTTCTGCTCCTCAACTCGGGTGTTGATTCAAGCTCCACTACTTGACGAGTTGAAGGATTGAAGGATTGCAAAAGAGCACGAAATCTTGGTTTCATTGTAAGCTCTTTTCAATTGTAAATTTTATATGTTATTTAAACTATTTTGGATTTGTGTCTGTGTAAAGACCTAGGGCTGTTAGGTCTTGTTGTGTGAAGTGGTATCCTTGGTGTAGAAGGAGTAAAATCACTTGTGTATACTTAGTGATTACTAGGATTAGTTCTAGTTGTCCCTTAGGTTGAGGTGGGAAAGTGCTCTCGGTAGGATGGCGGGATACTTCCGGGTGTGGAATTGCCTCCGGTTGGAGAGCGGAGACTTTCCGGTGAAAAGTCCTCGTTGTAAGGGAAACTCTAATTAATCTAGTAAAACCTAGTTTGGAAATCCTAAGCGGGGTGCTTAGGTAGTGGAGTAGGCATTGGAGCCGAACCACTATAAATCACTTGTGTTTGCATTGATTTTAATTTGTGCTTAATTGTTTATTATTGCTTCCGCATTTAAATCGCATAATTGTAATTTGCCTAACTAATCAAGAAAATGATTAAATCATAATTTAGGCTAATCGAATTAGTAAACACACTATTCACCCCCCTCTAGTGTCGCCATTTCGCCTACGGGTCGGTCGACTGATGATCGACCGGCAAGCAACCGAACGGCGTCCAACGGGCGAAAAAACGCCTGTTGAGCAGCCGTTCCGTTGAGGGGTTATAAATACCCCTCACCCAACTTCTTTAATCTTCCTCTCAGGTATTTTGTGATGCAAATAACTTTCAAAGAGTAATCTCTAACATCCTCCATGCTCTTTCATTGGTCAAATTCTTCAAACCTAGCTCTTGATCCCTCACCTTCAAAGAGTTCTTCATCAAAGGGTTCATCAAGGGTGCTAGGCTCGAAAAGAAGAGGTGTTTACATTGTGATAAGTTCTTTTCTTCTACACTTTGCTACGATTCAGAAAATGGCACTATCTCTTGAGCAGGTCTGTAGCTTGAGATTTCACTATCTCTTCTACACTTTGCTACGATCCGAAAAATGGCACTAGAGTGTGTAGTGTCCGTACCACCTAGGTTTGATGAGTCAAACTTTGGTCTTTGGAAAGGAAGAATGTATACATTCTTAATGACTCAAGGTATAGGTGTGTTTAATATGGTAAAGTCAAAATACGTAGAACCTAAGGAAAACATGGATACATGGACCCAAGAACAAATTAGCAGATTTGAGTTAAATGCTAAGGCAATAAATTGCGTATATTGTTCTTTGGAAAATAACATTTTTGAAAAAGTCATGCATTGTACTTCTGCATATGATATTTGAGCTACTTTGAACATGCTTTATGATTATGCTAAAACTGAAGAACTTGTTACTCAAAATAAAGGAGACGATGAAGAACTTCTGCATATCTAATGAAGTTCTTGAAGCTATTAGTGTATCTAACCAAAGAAGTACAAAGAGTCAGAAGAGAAAGCTGATATGTTACCTATGCAATGAGAAAGGGCACGTGAAGAAGAATTGCCCTAGTATGAAGAACAATGCAAAACAAAGGTCAAATGCTTCCACTCACTCACGTGCATCAAGTAAAGCATCCTCACTCTATGGTCATGAAGCTAACATCATGAACGTTGATGAGGAGGTATGCTCTTCTTCTAGTCTTGATAATCATAATCATAGATCTAATTCATCTAGTTCCTCGGATCTTCTTTATGATGAATTATTAGACGAATATAAGATCATGTATGCCTTGATGGTTAAAAAGGATAAAGAAAACAAAAAATTAAAGAAGGAAAACTTGACTCTTAGCTCTCATTTACATGATGCTAAACTGGAAAATGAGAAGCTAAAAATTAGTGTCTCTAATCCATGCCATGATGTTTTAAGTATCGACACTAACAATTTGAAAAACAAAAATGACATGTTAAAGAATGAAAATAACATGTTGAAAATTCAATTGCGTGCTTTAGATAACTCCATGATTGATTTGAAAAATGAGGTTCTAAACCTAAACAAGAAAGTGAATGAAATGAAAAATATTTCATCGTTTAAGAATTTTAGTAGAAATGATTTTTCAATAAAGAATGTTCATGCTAATGTTAAATCTCATGTTAGACATTCTACTTTTAAGCCTCATATTCAAAAGACAAATGAAAACAAAAAGTATAATGGAAATTGTTTTTGTTGTGGTATATATGGCTATGCTATTCATGATTGTGCTTTTAAAAGAAATCCAAGTTGCTAGGACACTTTGGATTCCTAGGCAAACTCACCCCCAAGGACTCAAAGCTATTTGGGTACCAAAAGTGTCTTGTTCTTTTGTAGGGGGAGCTACCACACAAGTATGAATGGGAAATGGAACATTGAAGTTGACCTTGGATTCAAATGAAAAATCTCCATT
Organism: Canna indica; assembly: GCA_034359265.1. Classification (NCBI taxonomy): domain Eukaryota; kingdom Viridiplantae; phylum Streptophyta; class Magnoliopsida; order Zingiberales; family Cannaceae; genus Canna; species Canna indica. The sequence continues at coordinate 45,950,708 of CP136898.1, forward strand.
TGGTTGCAACTTCAAACCATCATGATGCCATAGGTATGGATATCGGCATCTAAGTAAACTTGGTATCATCTCCTTTACTTTATTTGAATTCATTTAAGTTGGAGTTTTATGATACTTGATTGATTTGAGTTGATCTTATCCGCTCTTAATACGATTTTATTAAAATGATTTTTTATTTTTGATTTCCGATCTCTTTGGAGACCTATGTGGCCTATAACGAGCCTAAGCGACCTTGCGGTTCTAAATCGTAGGCTAATTGTCGCCTTTCGGTTTTCAACCAATAGGAAGGGTTGGAGATCATGTTTTCATCTATATTTCACTTGTGCTCTCTTTAAATTCGTTTTGATATCACTCGATTTCATTTTGAAACAAATTTCAAACTATTTAGCGAAGTGAATTTTGAATATGATACTTGATTCTTCTCTTTACTATTTGGTTTGGGTTGCTTGCTAGTAGCTTTATTTTCATGAAAACTACTAATGAAGTCTACTTGCAAGTTGTGAATGTTAATGGAAGGATAAACTATCATGAAGAAATTTGAAAAGTAAATGACAAGTTTGGCAAAATTCCAAGAATGAGGTATGAGTTTGAATTTGGCAAAATCTTTGTATAATATTGAATATTCATGCTCTAATGATGTCACTATTCTCATGATTATTTTTAAATGCCAAATCTATGAAATTACATGGGTAGGTAAAATTCTGATATCTTAAGAAATGAAATGAGATCTAAGTAGAATTTCATCTTAGAGACTCCACTTTGAAGTTGAAACTTGGTAAACATGTTTAGATATACTCATGTTAGGTATTCCATGTGTGTATTCTTGAAAAACCATGAGTATAAGTTAAAGATTGATAATTAGCAACTTCACGTTAATATGCTTGTCTTTGATCTAAATGATGCTGAGATAGAATTTTGACCAAATGACACTATGTGTGTCTCAAACTCAATATACATGCATTAAATGATCATATTTTGTTATCTAGAAAGTTTGGGCAAAATTTAAAATCATTTTTGAGTGATTCTTGATTCTTTGGAATCCTCATGAAGCCTAGTTCATGTGAAAAAAATTTCATAAAGTTTCAATATATATAGATCTCTCAAAAATAATTCTTTTGGGGGGTCAGAAACTCATGGCAGCTCAAAGGTTTTCATTGTTAGCTTGCTAGGTGTGCTAGGTTAAACACCTTGGGGTTACCTTTGTCGTCTTGTGTTTTTCCTAGGTGAATAAGGTTGAGGCATTCTCAAAGGGTTGAGAAGTGAGTCTATATTTGTATTCAAAGGGAAACACATTATCTATTAAGGAGTTGGTTAGAAATCCATGGTGAGGAGCCAAGGTAGTAGAGTAGGCGTGTTGGCCGAACCACTATATATTTCATGTTTGCATTGCTATCTTAATTTCTCTATTTGATTCTTGCTTGTGTTTGATATAATTGTAATTGCATCTAGTCACAATAAGAATCAAGAAACTTGAATCGGGTAGTTGTGTTGATTAAAATCGAAAAAGAATTCGATTAATCATAAAAGTAGATGCATACTAATGTTTTCCAAGTCTAGGAATAGATTTCATGTAATATGAATCTAAGAATATATACCAAGCCTAATTCTAATGTTATCCAAGTCAAAACTTGGAAACGAAACTCGTAAATGAAGCACGCGAGAAGAAGACTAAAAAAATCAGCATTAGCTCAGATTCAGTCGACCATCCAATCGACCGAATGAAGCTAAAAACTGGCATAAGGTATTCGGTCGACCGACTGGTCAACCGAATGATGCCCAAAAACAACAGAATGCTGCGGTCGATTGGACGGTCTATCGTCACGGTCGATCGATGATCGACGGACAAGCGACTAGGCATCCCCAATGGGCAAAAAAATGACCGTTGGGTGACATAGCCGAGTGAGGGGTTATAAATACCCCTCACCAACCTTCTAAAAGGCTCTCGACTATTTATTGAAGATCTCTAAGTGTATTTTTGAGCCTTCCTAATTGGATTTCATCGCGCAAGCTTCGACGACCGTTCATCTACTCGAAGTATTCTTTCCACCTCAACTCTGGCTTCATTTCGAGCTCTACATCTTGACGAGTTGGAGGCTTTGCAAGGGAGCTCACTTGTGTGGTTTAATTCTTAGCTCCTTTATTGTTATTTTCATTGTTATTAAACTAGGTTTTCATTGTTAGCTTGCTAGGTGTGCTAGGTTAAACACCTTAGGGTTACCTTTGTAGTCTTGTGTTTTGTCTAGGTGAATAAGGTTGACGCATTCTCAAAGTGTTGAGAAGTGAGTCTGTATTTGTATTCAAAGGGAAACACATTATCTATAAAGGAGTTGGTTAGAAATCCATGATGAGGAGCCAAGGTAGTAGAGTAGGCGGTGTTGGCCGAACCACTATATATTTCGTGTTTGCATTGCTATCTTAATTGCTCTATTGGATTCTTGCTTGTGTTCGATATAATTGTAATTGCATCTAGTCGCACTAAGAATCAAGAAACTTGAATCGGGTAGTTGTGTTGATTAAAATCGAAAAGGAATTTGATTAATCGTAAAAGTAGATACATACTAATGTTACACAAGTCTAGGAATAGATTTCATGTAATATGACTCTAGGAATATATACCAAGCCTAATTCTAATGTTATCCAAGTCAAAACTTGGCAACAGAACTCTGAAATGAAGCGCACGAGAAGAAGACTCAAAAAATCAGCCTCAGCTCAGGTTCAGTCGACCATCCGATCAACTAAATAAAGCCAAAAACTGGCAGTAAGGAATTCGGTCGACCGACTGGTCAGTCGAATGACGCCCAAAAGGGGCAGAATGCTGCGGTCGATCATCACGGTCGACCGATGATCGACGGACAAGCGACCTGGCATCCACAATGGGCAAAAAAATGACCGTTGGGTGACATAGCCGAGTGAGGGGTTATAAATACCCCTCACCAACCTTCTAAAAGGCTCTCGATGATTTATTGAACATCTCTAAGTGTGTTTTTTAGCCTTCCTAATTGGATTTCATCACACAAGCTTCGACGACCGTTCATCTACTCGAAGTATTCTTTCCGCCTCAACTCCGGCTTCATTTCGAGCTCTACATCTTGACGAGTTGGAGGCTTTGCATGGGAGCTCACTTGTGTGGTTTAATTCTTAGCTCCTTTGTTGTTATTTTCTTTGTTATTAAACTAGGTTTTCATTGTTAGCTTGCTAGGTGTGCTAGGTTAAACACCTTAGGGTTACCTTTGTAGTCTTGTGTTTTACCTAGGTGAATAAGGTTGAGGCATTCTCAAAGGGTTGAGAAGTGAGTCTGTATTTGTATTCAAAGGGAAACACATTATCTATAAAGTTATAGGAGTTGGTTAGAAAACTATGGTGAGGAGCCAAGGTAGTAGAGTAGGCGGTGTTGGCCGAACCACTATATATTTTGTGTTTGCATTGCTATCTTAATTGCTCTATTTGATTCTTGCTTGTGTTCGATATAATTGTAGTTGCATCGAGTCGCACTAAGAATCAAGAAACTTGAATCGGGTCGTTGAGTTGTTTAAAATCGGAAAAGAATTCGATTAATTGTAAAAGTAGAGATAAGGTGAGTCATAAGTATGGATATGCATGTTGATAAGGGAAGCGTATGTTAGTTTTCCATATGGCTTATCAAGAACTCACAAATGAATACTTAGAATTGATAAAATTTCATGTTTTGTTTGTCATCATCAAAAACATGAAACTAAAAATGAATACTTAGATTGTTGGCCCAAGGGTTGCCCCTAGCCTCTGATCTCTATTTTGATGATAAAAAACATAAAAAATAATGCATTTGTGTAGTTTTGAGTGTAGGTTGATGTTGCGAAACGCGTGCAAACTTCGCTCGAGAAAATACCAAAAAATGTCAAAAATGGTTCCGATGACGATCGTGTAGAAAATCTAGGATTAGAAATAGAAATCATGTAATATGACTCTAGGAATAAATCTCAAACTTGATTGTAATATTATACAAGTCAAATCTCGAAAACGGATCTCAGAAAAGAAGTTCACGAGAAGAAATCAGCAAGAAGAGGCTGATTCTCATGTTCGGTCGCAGGGGCGGTCGACTTACTGGAGCCGGGAATGCACAGACTGCTCTGGTGACTAGGGTGGTCACTCACTCGGTCGACCAGCCTTCGACTGGACCAGCGATCGAGCGGCACCAACGGGCCGAAAATGCCTGTTGGGTGCCACAGCCGAGTGAGGGGTTATAAATACCCCTCACCAACCTTCATTTAACCCCCTAACCATTCACTAAGCATTTGTAAGAGATATTTCAGCCTTCTAAAGTTGATTTCCACGCACAAGCTTTGGCGATCATTCATCCAATCGAAGTGTTCTTCTCGCCTCGACTCCAGCTTCGATTCGAGCTCTACAACATGAGGAGTTGGAGGTATTGAAGGCTTAGCAAGGAGCACTATTGTTGGGTCTACACTTTTGCTCCTTTAGTTCTTGTTTTATTTGTTGTTAAACAAGGTTTTTATTGATAGCCTGTAAGGTGTGCTAGGTAAATATCTTAGGGTTCCCTTTGTAGATTTGTGTTTTGCCTAGGTGAATAGGGTTGAGGCTTTCTTAAAGGGTTGAGAAGTGAATCATCATTTGTATTCAAAGGAAAACACTTAATCTATAAAGGAGTTGGTTAGAAATACTTGGTGTGGTGCTAAGGTAGTGGAGTAGGCGGTTAGCCGAACCACTATAACTATTTACGTTTGTTGCTTTCCTTGCTTGCTCTTATTTGATATTTATATTTGTCAAAGCATCTCAATTAGTCGCACTTAGTTTTGGTTGCATTTGTAATTGAATTAAAAGAAATCGAATGGAAAGTAGTTTAAACCCAACACTATTCAACCCCCCCTTCTAGTGTGGGTATTTAAACAACAATATCCACAACCGTTGGGACTATTTGATAATAGGCAAGTCGCATATAATCTACTAGGGTTTTTCGAAGTTTCACTTATCCTTATTGCGGCTCGCAAACTGCAAGAACATAATTTGTTTTGCTATCGCAAATAAGTCGTATTCTCACTTATGTGGGATGATGAAGCTGCCATACTATTTAATAAAACCAAAATTAGTTGCATTGTATTAAATCTATTACATTTCTATACAATAGAAATATGTTACATGTCTAAACTTAATTCAAATATAGAAGGGCAATCAGCGTCGATCCGCCCAAAGCTGATCTGTGATCCCCTCCCGAATTTCATGCATAGCATTTTGAGTTGAAGAAGATTCACCTACTAATGATTCAATAGGAGGTGAAGATTGATCTTCATCGTCAATAATGACTGCTTCATTGTTTCAAATATCTATTAATTCATCCGAATTATGATATTTAATTATGTAATTATGATTGGTGCAACAAGCTAATACAATTTTACTTTGTCGAGCAAGCTTGTAATTTGGCATCATCTTTAAAATTAGAAATCATACTTTCGATAAACCAAAGCACCGCTCGGTGATGTTTCGAACAGACGAGTGTCATTGGTTGAACAATTCTCTTTTGGATGAGAGGCCTCGCCTACGATAATCTGATCTATGGTACCTTTCACCATGATAAGGTGACAAAAATCTAGATACCTTCCGATATCCAGCATCAACTGCATAGAATTCATCTACTAATCCATAAGAAAAAATTGTATTAAACTCACATCACCACTAAGGATGTGATTATGTTGAGTAAATTTTACCTCCGATTGGCATTGGAAAATTTGAGTTGGGAGAATAAATAGTATGGCTGAAAATACGCACGTTATTTGCGCTTCCCTCCCAACCAGTCTTTACGTATGTGAAAAGCATGTTGTGGGCGCATACTGCCATTACATTTTGTGTAATGGTTCCCTTACGGCCATGATAAAACTTGCCTTGTTTATGGGAACGAATATTGAGACATGTGTCTCGTCTATTGCCCCTATGCAATTCTACAAAAGGGTTGTTGAAATGTTAGACAACCCCTATGCAATTCTATGTAAGGATGTAAATGCATTTTACCTTAAAATAGGGGAGCCACCTAGGATGCCCTTGAATTTCTGGTTGAACAGTCCGAGGTTCTCGGGGTTTTATAATTTCAGTCCCCAACCTTTGAACCGCTGCAAGTGTGAACATGAACCATTTGTGGCATGTTTGAGTTGAGTGTTGGTAGCAGTCTGCAACTACTCGAACTCGTTCATTATGACAAATAGTATATAAGAACAATGCAACTACAAGAACGATTGGGTAACCGTTCCCATAGCTTCTCCTATAGGAATGGTTGCCAAACCGTTCCTACTGGCCAAACCAATAAGAACGGTTCGGCAACCGTTCCTATACGAGAAGCTATGGGAACGGTTACCCAACCATTCCTATAGGTCAAACATATAGGAACGGTTCGATAACCGTTCCTATAGGTCAAACATATAGGAACGGTTCGATAACCATTCCTATAGGTTTATAGGAATGGTTACCGAACCATTCCTATAGGCCAAAGATTTAGGAAAGGCCCAAGTAACCGTTCCTATAGGCCAAAGACTGAACAATATGCATTCCTAATCGGCAGTATTCCTATAATAGATAGCCATAAAATTTCACAAACGTTTAAACATAAATTACATTCATAAATATAAATTCCATTCATAAGCGTAGATTCCAAAACATAAATTTCATTCATAATCGTAAAATATATTTAATTATTCGCTCAAAATAACAAAGTTCACAATTAAAGTACTACTATCAAGTCTAATAAAGTTCACAAATAACATGTGAAATTAATCCTATCAAGTCTAGCATTCCAAATTAGCCAAGTCCACTGATGATCATCTCCTCCGTGAAATTAATCTTTCATCTCCTAATTCATCATTTTCCTGCACAAATCAATTAATAATTAAAAATGATCAAAAGACTCCATAGTCATATATTAAACTTAAATTACCTGATTTTGAGGATGATGTGTGGAAGTAGAAGAACCAAAGATGCTATTGGCATCCCTTGGGGTAGTTGGTGGTGCCAACAAACCTGTTATAGCCTCCATATCCAGATTTGGATTTGCCTGTGCAATAAATGTCTTCAAAAGAGAATGCATTCCTTGTATTTGGTGTTGCATCTGGTTCTGTTTCTCTACCATTATTGCATGTCTCTCTTCCATTTTTTCATGTCTCTCTTCCATTATTACATGTTGCTCCTTCAAAGAATTCACCTCATGATCATGTTTTTCCTGCATTGCTATCATTTCTTCATTTTTTTTAATATTGTAGGCGTAATTGTTCCTCCATAGCAATGCACCCTCCCCGACTTCTATTTCCCAAACATAGATTGAAAAGCCTCAACAGCAGGTTTCCCATCATGCTCAATCATGGTTTTAAGCTTTTCCTAAAATGTACAATTAATAATGTTAGTAATAATAATAAATATTTAAGTAAAACAATAACTAGAAGAAGAACTCACAATTGCCTCTTCGGTTTCAGCATCAAAGGCTTTTCCGTCCTTAGTCTGAGTTTCAACGAACATCTCAACTTGACTTGGTTCTTCATTCTTCTGAGCATGCTTTATATAAATCACAAGAATGAGTCAAAATATAATATCAACATTACTTTAAAATTTAAAAATATGAATATGTTTATGCAAAAAAATGTTACCAATTTATCTTTTATCTTTTATTGCCCATCCGATGCCTCCATTTTTGTTGTGCTCTTTTCACTCTATTTTGTTGGCACATATCCTACATAAATAACAAATAGACTAAATATATGCAACCAGTAAAAATTTACAAGTATTACTCCATAACCATATTAAAAAAATAGTTCCCATAGGTAACCATATGAAACGTAGGCTTCATTTCAACACCAAAAGATCTGCAAACAATTAGAAACAATCGTCATGGTAGCAAGCCTTAAATTTCATGTGTTGATAAACTAGATAGAGCAAAAACAATCGTCAACACAGTTAGAGACTATAAGTAATGGACATAAAGCTTATTTTGTAACAACTATTAGTTTAAATAAAAGAAACCTAGCTACTTACTTGGATGGGTTCATAGCTCCAATAATCAATCATTTGCTTGAAGTGTTCGAGAGGAATGTCTATAGGATGATTTTTTATCCTCTCGTTGTTTGTTGCGTACTTGTCAAAATGTTCCTTCTTGATTTTTGATTTGTGTTTCCTCCAAGCTTCATCCATAATTTTGAACACAACCCGTTTTCCTATTTCTGGAAGGATGAATTTTTTCTACAAAGTGAAGCAAAACAAGCATTAATATTGACATGCAAATGTAAATGAACAATATAAAAAACTATCATACATTGATATATTTCCACATGTCATCCTTGTTTGGTACGGCCTTCCAATTGGTCAAGTGTAAGACCCGAAATTTTTTTCCTAATATAAAAATCTATTTTTGGTGCAGTGCACCGGATTAGGAGTTAGTCGAGTCGAGCCGCGCAGTCGCCTCGAGTAGAAGGTATAACTCGGCTTATGAAGTTTAAATTGGTTAGATGGATATTCCCTTATTAAGCATTAGATGTCCTTTTTGAGTCGAGTCCAAATCATGTATGCGGATCGAATTGGGGCCCGAATCAAACTCGGATCGAGTCGAGTAGAGGCTAAGTCAGTTAGAGGGGCATTTATGTCATTGGTGGATGAGGGGATAAAACCCTTCATCATGAGCCATGCAGCTCATTCTTGAGCCGCACGCCGCCAGAGCAAGAGAGGGAGGAGGGGAGATCTTGGGTCGGCGCCGAAAACCTTGTCACCGTCGGGAGGATCGAGGTCGTCAACGTCCACCCTTTCTTCTTCCTTAATCAAGGTGAGTGGTTACTTTCCATTGATTTGGGGGAGGCGGGTAGCCGAACCCCTAGGACTGCTAGGTGTCGAGTTTCTCACGAGTTTTTCATCGATTCAAGGTACCTTGACCTTCTTACCGCTGTTTTAATTATTGTTGCATCGGATCTCCGGAGTTTTTGTCGGATTCTTGATATTTTAGGGGCTGCCGAGTCAAGGAAAAAGGGGAAAGGTCATGTCGAAATTTTCCCAAATTCCCTTGATGGATGTAAACCCCCTTTGAACGATCTTAAACCCATATCAAGTGGATTCATGATTTACTTACTGAAAGTAACGATTGGAACTCACCCTATAAAGCCTAGTAGGCTCGGCCAAGCAAAGGGAAAACTCCATGTCCATGGGTTGGCCAAGCAAGGGGTGTGCGGCTTGATCAAGGTCTTAATTAGGATAGATCAGAAACAAGATATTAGGGTTGGGGTTGGTCCTTCTCTCTTGTTCCTATCCTTGGAGGCTCGGCCGAGTAAGGCATGCTTTGCTCAAGTCTCGGCCGAGCAAGGATTGGGGGAGATGGTGATCTCTAGAAGATAAACTTTATGGTTAGGAATACTCAAAACAATAGGGCATGATAAGTTGCCTAGATTGACAATTAGAATCAAGATGACATTTAGGTAAGATCTAACTAAGGCTTCTACATTGATGCATGTAATTAGTAGAATGGTAGGATACTAACCATCCTTAGACCTTTCCTCTTTAAATTTTGAAATGTGGTGATACTTTTACCATGTTAGATAATTTATTTCCTTGTTGAATTTATGGTTTAATGCATAATTTAAATTCTTTACCATTGAATCATGTGGCTATACATAGTAGGTGTTGTGAAGAAATTTCATCATAGTTTATATGCTGTCCGGTATTGTTAATGGGTGCATTTACAAGTCTATAACATGTAGTTTATATTAGCAAAAGGTAGCATATGATGCTAGATGATTTACATGAAATTATAAAGTGTGTGTTAGATATGGAAACTCAAAAGTAGATGAGTTAGGCCTGACACCTAAGAAACATTTTGCGAACAATAGTGTGCGCATGATAGGGCCGAAATTAAAAGGCTGAGAACGGGCGGACACCCGAGACTTTAAATAAGGAAACTTTAGGACACCATGTTTGTGTGATGTGATTGTGCTGGTCTGCCAAGAAGCGTGGGTAGTCAGAATGACTAATGCTTGACTCGGCCAGTGATTGGGTCTTGAGATTGCACCAACGGGCCTGCTAGGTGTCAGACTCCAGTTGGGTAGGACTAGCTATCCCTACTCCAGACGGTGTTCGGAAACTAGTAGACCATTCTAGTCGGTGGCTCGGAGTTTGCTTTGATTCACTTATGTGCTATGTGGCACGAACGGCCAGTATGTTACTATCTCTATGTGGTAGGGCTGGTTATAGCCGAATCACTAGACCATGAGTAGGCCCTAGGGGTCGGGTGCCATGTGGTGTAGTTAGGCTGTTATGGCTGCTTACATGAATGTATGGCCTATACAGGACGACCCCTAGGGTTGGTTGTAATAATAGAAGTAACTTATATCCCTAACTTTATATTTTGCTTCAATATATATATATATGTGTGTGTGTGTGTGTGTGTGTGTGTGTGATTATTGGGGAATTATGTGGTGGTTCGGAAGAACCACTCACTGAGTCCCATGTGGACTCACGATTTATTTCCTTGTTTTATAGAGCCCGATCAGTGAGATGAGGCTTGGAATCATGGTGCAGCTAGAGGGCAGGCAGTGGCATAGATCTTGTAGCAGCATCCACTAGTCATAGTCTAGAGGTCTAGGGCAGTTTTTTTTTTAATACATTGAGATTGTCTATTCAAAAACATGTACTTGCTTTTAAACTTGAGTTGTTTCCTATGGTGATTGATGTTACGTTGTTTTCATTATGTACTTTTCATATTTTAAAGCAAAATTGTTAACCTTCTTTAAAGATTTGAATAAAGTTGCATCGTTGTATTCATTATGTGGTTCAGTTTCTGTTAGTGTATGTAGTAGTCTTCAGGGTAGGACATAGACCCTGGCCGGTCACACGACCCTAAGTTGGGGTGTGACAAAGTTGGTATCAGAGCTTTTGGTTAGGTCTTGACTATGAATAGGAGTTGGGTACCATATGAGACATATGCTAGTGTGTCGACATACAGTATAGTTATGCTACGAGATCTGGCAACCACGACTGCACTCACCGCACCATGCTGTTAGTAATTTAAATTTCAGTTACAATTTGTTGGTATTAATTGTAAAAAATTTCTTGTAATCGAGTGTGATGGAGACTCACAATGCTTCATTGAGTAGGAGTGGTAGTAATTCGACTGAACGCCAGGGATGAGGCCGAGGTCGGGGTCGAGGCCGGGGGAGAGAGTAGTTAGAGGAAGGGGTACAAGACCCTATAGTTGCTTAGCTACAGACCCAGGTGGCCTTATTGACTGAGGTGCCCTGCAGAGAGTAAGAATTGAGGCAGCAATAGCAATCGCCGCAGCCTCCGTAGCCGGTTCCGGTGATACCCGTGGTACCGGTGGTGATGGAGCCAGTAGTGCCGGCATATAGGATTCCATAGTCCCCCCCTACCTATGTAGACTTTGTTAAATTGAGACTTTCTGTGTTCACCGGGAGTGATAAGCAGGTTAAGGTCACCGAAATTCTGGCTGACTACTACAAGTTTTGTGTGGAGCTGGGATGCTCATCTGAGGCAGCAGCTTATATGGTAAGCCTACAGCTCAGGGGGCTGGCCTTGGCACTATGAGGGGACAGTTGCACGGATGGATCACCAGAAGAGTCGGGGACACAACAGTAGCCGAGGCCGTCGAGGTTCAAGGGCAGGGGCAGCACGATAGACAGAGTCATGGGTGCACTCAGAGGTTAGACATGCTGCAGTGTGGTCACTGGAATAGAAGGCACTAGGGGACTCACTATGGCCGCACGGGCATGGTTCAGATGTGGGCAGGTTGGACATTTTAGAAAAGATTATCTGGATAGAGGTAGCCAGAGGATCGAGCAGTCAAGGGGAAAGGCCCCGATGCGAGTTGGGTCAGTGGCTCGGAAGGGTTTGATATAGAGGAGGGGGCTGCAAGTTAGCCACTCTGGGAGACCGTCAGCCCGAGTTTACGCCATGAACCACGATGGGGTAAAGGCATCCAAGGCAGTGGTGACAGGTACTATTTAATCAGTTCTTCTGCTGCTTATGTCCTGTTAGATCCGGGTGTCTCACACTCATTTGTATCGGCCAAATTTGCTGCCGGATTGCCTATGGCACCTTCCTTTCTTGTTGTGTCATATGTGGTGTCAAGGCCTACGGGCGACTCATTTATAGCAAAATCAATCTTCCGTGACTGCGAAGTGCTAGTTGGTGGTCATGGGTTGAAGGCTGAATTGACACTTTTGCCTATGCTTGAAATTGACGTCACCCTCAGCAAGGATTGGCTGGCGGAGCACTTCATGTTAGTTAATTGTAGGACTAAGACTGTCACGTTCAATAAGCCGGGTTGCCGCAATTGACCTTCCGTGGGGAAGGAAAGGCTGAGCCCATGGGCGTCATTTCAGCCCTTAAGGCTCGTAAATTGCTGTTAGGCTGCTGCTAGTCCTTCTTGGCATTCATATCTATGGCCGAGGAAAAGGGGGGCATGGCTCAGGAGGTTAGTAGAACTCCAGTGATATGTGAGTTCCCCGATGTCTTCCCAGAAGAATTGCCGAGATTGCTACCAGAGAGAGAAATTGAATTCTGCATTGAATTGCAGCCTGGGGCAGCTCCGATCACCATCCCACCTTATAGGATGGCGCCGGCTGGACTTCGTGAGTTAAAGGCGCAGTTGCAGGAATTGCTGGACTTGGGTTTCATTCGCCCAAGTGTGTCCCCGTGGGGTGCTCCGGTCCAATTTGTGAAGAAAATGGATGGGTCCATGCGCATGTGCATTGACTTTAGGCAGGTCAACAAGTTGACAATCAAGAATTGTTACCCACTACCTAGAATCGATGACTTGTTCAACCAGTTGCAGGGGGCGCAGTGGTTTTCAAGGATTGATTTGAGGTTTGGATAGCATCAGCTGAGAATCTGATACCATGACGTACCCAAGACCGCCTTCAGGACCCGCTACAGCCATTACGAGTTCTTGGTAATGTCATTTGGGTTGACGAACGCCCCTGCGGCCTTTATGGATCTCATGAACAGAGTGTTCAAAGAATATCTGGTTAGATTAGTGATCGTCTTTATTAACGATATCCAAGTGTATTCCAAGAGCAAGGAGGAACACTCCGAGCATTTGGAAATGGTCCTGGGAACCCTCTGAAAACATCAGTTGTACGCCAAATTCACCAAGTGTGAGTTTTGGCTAGAAAGTGTGGGATTCCTAAGGCATATAGTGTCCAAGGAAGGAATCAGTATGGACCCTACCAAGATAGAGGCAGTAAAGGACTGGAAGCGGCCGACCATTGTGACCGAAGTCTGCAGTTTCTTGGGGTTAGCCAGGTATTACAAAAAGTTTGTAGAAAATTCTCAAAAATTGTAGCTCCTCTGACTCGGTTAAGCCATAAGAAAGTCTAATTTGAGTGGGACGGGAAGTGTGAGGCCGGAGAACTTCTTGAAGCTCAAAGAATGCCTAACGTCAGCACCAATTTTGGCCGTACCTTCTGGCTCGGGAGGATTTGTGGTATACTGTGACGCCTCTCGGGTTGGCCTCGGCTGTGTCGTGATGCAGTATGGCAGGGTTATTTCCTATGTGTCTTGTCAATTGAAAGTGCATGAAAAGAATTATCCATCCCATGATTTAGAACTGGCGGCGGTAGTGGTTGCTCTAAAGTTATGGCATCACTACTTGTACGGTGAGGCTTGTGAGATTTATACCGACCACAAAAGCCTCCAGTACTTGCTCACCCAAAAGGAGCTCAATTTAAGGCAAAGAAGATGGCTCGAACTCCTAAAAGATTATGATTGTACCATCTTGTATCACCCCGAGAAGGACAATGTGGTGGCAAATGCACGGAGCAAAAAGTCTATGGGTAGCCTATCCCACTTGGTAGTCGAGAGAAGGCCGTTAGCGCGAAACTTGGCAATATGCTTGGATGGGGGAGCAGTGTTAGCGGTGTCAGCGTCGGGTGCTCTTGTGGCGCACCTGCGTGTACAATCCACACTGGTGGATATGTTGTGTGCCGGCAGGGAGAGGACGCCTTTTGTGCACTGATGGAGGACATGGTGCAGAGAGGCGATGTAGAGAATGGATTCAGGTTGGACTCAGAGGATGTGCTGAGGTTCAGAGACCGAATCGTGGTGCCTGATATGGCAGAGGTGCACAGGCAAGTGCTAGAGCTGGGTCATCGCTCCACTTATACGATGCACCCGGGAGCCACCAAAATGTACTGAGATTTAAGGTAGCATTACTGGTGGAAGGGCATGAAAAGGGAGGTTGCGGAATTCGTATCCAGGTATTTGGTCTGCCAACAGGTAAAGGCCGAACACCTGAAGCCCGCGGGGCTGTTACAAAACCTAGAGGTTCCTGAGTGGAGGTGGGAGAAGATCACCATGGATCTAGTGACAAGGTTGCCTAAGTCAAAAGATGGTTTTGATTCTACCTGGGTGGTGGTTGACAAATTGACAAAGACCGCCCATTTCATACCCATCAAGACAACCTTTTCTGTGGAGCAGTACGCCAGGCTATTCTTGAACAGGATTTTGGCATACCATGGTACCCCGGTGATGATCATATCCGATCGCAGTACCCAGTTCATAGCCCGATTTTGGCAGTCCTTCCAGGAAGCCTTGGGTACCCAGGTGCGCTTCAGCATAGCTTTCCATCCGCAGACGGAAAGACAGTCAGAGAGGACCATCGAAACCTTGGAAGATATGCTGAGGGCGTGCGTCCTGGATATGGCCGGTGGGTGGGAGAAACATATACCATTGATCGAGTTCGCCTACAACAATAGCTATCACAGTAGCATTGGCATGGCTCCTTTCGAGGCCTTGTATGGGCGACGGCGTAGGTCTCCTGTGGGCTGGTTTGAGGTCGGAGAATCACTCATGGTGGGTCCTGATCTGGTTGAGGAAGTGGTAGAGAAGGTGAAAACTATAAAGGAAAGGTTGCTGGCGGCCCAGAGTCGTCAGAAAATGTATGCCGATAAGAAGGCCAGAGAGTTAGAGTTCGCTGAGGGCGACTTGGTGTTCCTGAAGGTTTCCCCCATGAAAGGGGTCGTCCAGTTTGGGAAGAAGGGGAAGTTGAGCCCTAGGTTAATTGGGCCTTTCCCTATTCTCAAGCGGAGAAGCGCGGTGGCTTGCGAATTGGCTTTGCCTCCTAGCCTGAGCAGAGTTCACCTAGTTTTTCATATATCCATGCTCAGGTGTTATGTAAGAGACGATTCGCATGTGATCGAGCCCTCTTCTATCGAAGTAGATTCGACTGTCTCATTCGAGGAAAGGCCGGTGGAGATCCTCGACCGCCAAATTAGAAAGCTGAGGTCCAAAGAAATCCCCCTGGTGAAAGTTAGATGGGAGCACCACTCCGGGCAAGAGGCCACTTGGGAGGTAGAGCGAGACATGAGAGAGCGCTACCCTTCCTTGTTCGAAGACTCGGTAAGTCCTTGCAATCCAATTAAACTCGAGGACGAATTTCCCTTAAGGGGGGAAGGTTGTAAGACTCGAAAAAAATTTCTTAATATAAAAATTTATTTTTGGTGCAGTGCACCAGATCAGGAGTTAGTCGAGTCGAGCCGCGGACTCGCCTCGAGTAGAAGGTATTACTCGGCTTATGAAGTTTAAATTGGTTAGATGGATATTTCCTTATTAAGCATTAGATGTCCTTTTTGAGTCGAGTCCAAATCGTGTATGCGGATCGAATCGGGGCCCGAATCGGAATCAGATTGAGTCGAGTAGAGGCTAAGTCAGTTAGAGGGGCATTTATGTCTTTGATGGATGAGGGGATAAAACCACTCATCATGAGCCGTGCGGCTCAAGAATTAATGAGCCACACGCCGCCTGAGCAAGAGAGGGAGGAGTGGAGATCTTGGGTCAGCGTCGGAAACCATGTCGCCGTCGGATGGATTGAGGTCGTCAACGTCCACCCTTTCTTATTCCTTGATGAAGGTGAGTGGTTACTTTCCGTTGATTTGGGGGAGGCAGATAGCCAAACCCCTAGGACTGCTAGGTGTCGAGTTTCTCGTGAGTTTTTCATCGATTCATGGTACCTTGACCTTCTTACCGTAGTTTTAATTATTGTTGCATCGGATCTCCGCAGTTTTTGTCGGATTCTTGATATTTTAGGGGCCGCCGAATCAAGGAAAAAGGGGAGAGTTCATGCCAAAATTTTCCCCAATTCCCTTGACGGATGTAAACCCCCTTTGAACGATCTTAAACCCATATCGAGTGGATTCATGATTTACTTACTGAAAGTGACGATTGGAACTCACCCTCTAACGCCTAGTACGCTCGGCCAAGCAAAGGGAAAACTCCATGTCCATGGGTTGGCCGAGCAAGGGGTGTGTGGCTTGATCAAGGTCTTAATTAGGATAGATCGAAAAGAAGATATTAGGGTTAGGGTTGGTCCTTCCCTCTTGTTCCTATCCTTGATCAAGGCATGCTTTACTCAAGTCTCGACCGAGTAAGGATTGGGGGAGATGGTGATCTTTAGAAGATAAACTTCATGGTTAGGAATACACAAAACAATAGGGCATGACAAGTTGCCTAGATTGACAATTAGAATCAAGATGACATTTAGGTAAGATCTAACTAAGGCTTCTACATTGATGCATGTAATTAGTAGAATGGTAGGATACTAACCATCCTTAGACCTTTCCTCTTTAAATTCTGAAATGTGGTGATACTCTTACCATGTTAGATAATTTATTTCCTTGTTGAATTTATGGTTTAATGCATAATTTAAATTCTTTATCATTGAATCATGTGGCTACACATAGTAGGTGTTGTGAAGAAATTTCATTATAGTTTATATGCTGTCCGGTATTGTTAATGGGTGCTTTTCCAAGTCTATAACATGTAGTTTACATTAGCAAAAGGTAGCATATTACGCTAGATGATTTACATGAAATTATAAAGTGTGTGTTAGATATGGAAACTCAAAAGTAGATGAGTTAGGCCTGACACCTAAGAAACATTTTTGCGAACAATAGTGTGCGCATGGTATGACCGAAATTGAAAAGCTGAGAACGGGCAGACGCCCGAGACTTTAAATAAGGAAACTTTAGGACACCATGTTTGTGTGATGTGATTGTGGCGGTCTGCCGAGAAGCATGGGTAGTCGCAATGACTAATGCTTGACTAGGCCAGTGATTGGGTCTTGAGATTGCACCAGCGGGCCAGCTAGGTGTCAGGCCCCAGTTGGGTGGGACTAGCTATCCCTACCCCAGTCGGTGTCCGGAGACTAGCAGACCATCCTAGTCGATGGCTAGGTGTTTTCTATGTTTCACTTATATGCTACGTGGCCAGGACGGCCAGTATGTTACTATATGTATGTGGTAGGGCTGGTTTTAGCCGAATTAATAAACCATGAGTAGGCCCTTGGGGCCGGGTGCCATGTGGCGTAGTTAGGCTGTTATGGCTGCTTACATGAATGTATGGCCTATACAGGATGACCCCTGGGATCGGTTGTAATAACAGAAGCAACTTATATCCCTAACTTTATATTTTGATGCTATATATATATATATATATATGATTATTGGGGAATTATGTGGTGGTTCGGAAGAACCGCTCACTGAGTCCCATGTGGACTCACGATTTATATCTTTGTTTTGCTTAGCCCGATTAGTGAGATGAGGCTTGCAATTCTAGTGCAGCTGGAGAGCAGGCGGTGGCGTAGATCTCGTAGTAGCGTCCACTAGTCATAATCTAGAGGTCTAGGGCAGTTATTTCTTTTAATACACTGAGATTGTCTATTCGAAAACATGTACTTGCTTTTAAACTTGAGTTGTTTCCTATGGTGATTGATGTTTCGGAACTTTTCATGTTTTAAAGCAAAATTGTGAACCTTCTTTAAAGATTTGAATAAAATTGCATCGTTGTTTTCATTATGTGTTTCAGTTTCTGTTAGTCAGTGTATGTAGTAGTCTTCGGGGTAGGACATAGACCCTGGTCGATCACACGACCCTAAGTTGGGGTGTGACATCAAGGGACACAAATTTGAATTTCGTGCCATGGTTCCTAAAAATTGGCTCAAGTCTGAAATAGCTTTCTCATTGGGCCCAATTGGTTGTGCTTCACTATTGAAAATTATTTATTGTCGCTCCTCTAGCGATCTTCCATGAATTTTGTAGCACATTGTCTTCCCTCTTGCTTTCTTTTTTGGTATTCCTAATTGACATAACAATAACGATTTAAATAGAAGCTAATTATAGAATTCCATATAATGACATAATATACCTTCTTCAGATGTATCATGTTCCGGCAGCTCATCGAGTATATTGTGCTCTTCTTCCTCAACATTTGCTTCCTCTTCCAGCTCATCAAGTATATTGTGTTCTTCCTCAACTTGTTCCATGTCTCTACATTCCTTTTCTAGTTGATCTTCTTCTAGCAGTTGCATGCCCATCTTCTAATGATATTGAACCATTGACATTGATGGACGCAAAGGTGCATCCTTTGTCTTCTTTGTTGCATACCCATCTCCTTGCTCATGGTTACCTTCTCTTTTTGATCTTGAATGGTTGGCCTTTTTTGCTGCTGCACTTGGGAAGACCAAATAACAAATAATCGAGCATATGCATGCTCAACCAAGTAAGTCATTGTCTTATTAAAGACTTCTTTGGGTAGCTCTTGCAAATTAGAAATGCTGGCAACACAGTTTGGTATGCTATATGGATCCAGGAGTGATGTGCACACTGAAGTTGCATCAATTCGAACAAGACAGGCTGCATAGTGATTATTCATAAGTTCAAAAAGCTTTTGTTACTTCTGTTCTACAGTTGATCTCACCGTTGTTTTACCTCTTTTCTTGTCGCGTGAGGAAATAGATGGATGTCTATCTACCTCGTCAATACTATAGCATCGTCATCTTCCTCTACATGTAAGGGCTCCTTCCAACGTACATTCACATCCAAATATTCCTGCTCTAACACATGCTCTTCATCTGAATTCAATGGTGGGTGTGTTGATCGATAATCGGGCCATCCCACCAGTTGCGGATTGATTTTGAAATATCAATTCCCTCAAAGCATAGTGTGGTGATTGCCCGTTCTTAAAAGGTTTGAAATAAGAATTTGACCCTCCTTTCAGCACACGAAAAAAAAGGTGTTGGCCTAAGGTTTTGAACCTTGGTCTAAATCTCGGTTTTCATGATAACAAACATGGAACTAATGTTTCATTGAGAAATACTTTTAGGTTCCAAGTTGGTTAGCGCACGACGTCGGCGATCGGAGAAATTAGAGAAATCGGCAAGGACGATCGTCGATGCTTGGATTCTTCGGAAAGATAGAGTTTATGTTTACAGTGTCTAGAAAAATTGTAAATCCTTAAGATGATGCAAAGAAACCCAAAAACCAAACCCAAACCCCAAAACACAAAAATTTAGAAAATTAGAAAAATGTCTTGAAATTCACTAAGCCTAGGGAGCTCCTTGACCTAGACATTTTCTTGGCACCAAAAATGCCGGTAATTATTCCCTAGGTAAAAACTAGATAACGAGGTATTTTTAAGGAATTTTTGGAAGCCTTTAGCATACCCTTATTTGACCAGGGAAATTATAAAATTTTCATTTTTCAAAAATTTGTACTAGACCCCAGAAATTAGATTTTGATTCTTAAGGATTTTGATTTTTTAGATATTTTTATTGAATCCAAATGAGGGGTAATCCTTATATAACATTTATGTTCAAAATATTTTTATGTTGCGACCAGCCGGCAACAACAGCTCTTTTTTGAGCTGTTGTGGTGTGTTTCATCCGAGCCTACCTCTTGGGCTCTCTATATAAACACATACCTTCCTATGATCTTCCAATGCTTCATGAGACATCCTTTGACACCTACAAGCTTTGTTTGAGCCATCTTTGTTGAAACCCTAGCTTTCTACCTTGTTTTTCTTGAGTTTGCCTTCAAGCTTGATTTGATTCATCATCAAGGCATCAAGAGGAGCTAGGATTCATTGTGTTGGAGCTAAGTATTTGTGTTGTTGTATTTTTGCTCCATTACTTGTATATTTTCTTGTTTATTTCATTGTATTTGAACTTCTGTAAACCTAGGTTGCTAGGTTTAATTGAGTTGGTGGTTGCCTTGGTGTTAAGGCTTAAATCTACCATTGTAAACTTAGTTTGCTAGGATTAGTTGAGTTGTCCTTAGGTTGAGGTGGGAGAGTACTCTCGGTAGGATGGCGGGATACTTTCGGGTGTGGAAGTGCCTTCAGTTTGAGAGCGGAGACTTTCCGGTGTAAAGTCCTCATTGTAAGGAAACTAATTAATCTAGTTAAACTAGTTTGGAAACCCTAAGCGGGGTGCTTAGGTTGTGGAGTAGGCATTGGGGCCGAGCTAATAAATCATTGTGTTAGCATTGATATTTTGTTTATGTTAATTGCTTTATCATTAATCACTTCCACATTTAGTCGTTCAATTGTGAATTGCCTAAGTAATCAAGTAAACGATTAAAACCGGATTTAGGCAAATAGTTTTAGTTAACACACTATTCACCCCCCCCTCTAGTGTGACCATGTCAAATATACCTAAACCTTGAGTCTTTAGGAAAGTGTACATTCTACTCTTCCAAAGACCAAAGTTAGACACATCGAACCTAGGAGGTATAAACGCTAAACTCTCTAGTGCCATTTTCCGTATCGAGAAACGATTATAGAGGAGATGGTGAAATTTCAATCTACGACCCGCTATGATACCAAATGTTGGTGAAATGGCCTACACTAGAGGGGGGGTGAATAGTGTGTTATCTAAACTTTTAGCCTAATTCTAGTTTTAAATGTTTCTTACAACACTTTGGCAAGTTATCAGTTTAACGACTAAATGCTGAAGTGATTAATAAAGCAATTAATACAAACAAAGAACTTCGATCACTATTTTTATGATAACAAACATGTATCTAATATATTTGTGAAGTTTTGAGTTCAGGTTGAGGTTACGATACGCGCACGAACTTCACTCGGAGAAATACAAAAATTGACAAAAAGGCTCCGATGAAAATTGAGTAGAGTTCATAGGTCACTAAGTAGATTCTATGTAATTTATCCTTAGGAACATATCCCAAGCCTATTTGTAATGTTATCCAAGTCAAAACTTGGTAACAGAACCTGGGAACAAAGCGCACAACAAAATAAATGTAAAAAGTAGCCTCGGCCCAGGTTCGATTGACTGAACGAGGAAAAACATTGGTAGTAGCCACTTCGGGCAATCGGTCGGTCGACCGAACGAAGCCAAAAATTGGTAGTGGCAAATTCGGTCGATCGGACAAAGTCGAAAATTTATAGTAGCCAATTCGGTCGACCGAATGTGGCCGGGAAAGGGCAATAGCCTAGTGATCACTTGGCGGTCAACCGGCGATTGACCGACAAGCGACTGGACGGCGTCCAATGGGCAAAAAAATGCCTGTTGGAATGAACTACCGAGTGAGGGGTTATAGATACCCCTCACCAACCTTCATTAACACTTCTTAACCAGTCATAAAAGCTTCACAAGTGAGATTTGTGCCTTATAAGATTGATTTGCTCGCGCTTGCTTCTCCAATCGACGACTTCTCTCAAGCGATCATCTTCCCTCGACTCTGGCTTTGATTTGACCTCAACATCGTGTGGAGTTGGAGGCGTTGAAGGCTTGAAAAAGAGTTTTTTGTTGTGGTTTACTCTTTAGCTCTTTTAATTGTAATTTTACTTGTTATTTAACTTGTTTCTTCATTGTTAGCTTGCTAGGTGTGTTAGTGTAAACACTTAGGGTTTACTTTGTAGAATTGCATTTTGCCTACGTGAATAGGTTCGAGGCATTCTCAAAGGGTTGAGAAGGAAGGCCTCAGTTGTATTCAAAGGGAAACACATAGTCTATAAGGTGTTGGTAAGAATTCCTTGGTGTGGAGCCAAGGTAGTGGAGTAGGCCGTTGGCCGAACCACTATAACTACTCGTCTTTGCATTGCTTGTTAGATTGTGTTTATTTGCTATTTATTACTCATCGAGCACTTCTATCTAGTAGCACGTTTGTCGCACTCCAAACTCAGGATCACGTTACCGGCCAGGGTATACGTGCCTATACCCCGCAGCCTAAACCATGCACATGCCCACTCAACAATAAAACATAGCGGAAAGAAATAAACAAGTTTTATTTCAAATGGAAAACCAAACAGAATTCATTGCAAGTTTAGCAAAAGTGTAAAATGCGGAAATAATAAATCGGTTCAACTGTTCAATTACAATGAAATCTAAAATGAAGACATGAATGTCCCCAAGGGACTACAACTCCAAAACACTGAAACACAAGTGCAAGACTAACTACCAAAAACTTGACTACGACCCCTAACTAGGACTGTTATGAGATCAAGTGGCTCCTCTGCCCTCCAACCGCACCAAGTGGTCCAGCCCACCTCACCGGTCAGGCTCTGCAAAACAAAATGACAACGGGTGAGTTCAAATAACTCAGTGAGCGGTTCTACTAACCCCCACGAGAAAACCAAACACAGATATGATGCATAAAATAAAACTCCTAACTTAAGTAGGAGAGGTCACTATGGAGTGACCAGCTAATAGGCCATTTGGCCACCACCTGCCCGAAGGCAGCCAACACCCAAACGGTGAAGATCAACAGGCCTAAGCCTACCATGCCCTAAGGCAACTAAACATACTAGGATAATCGGGAAGGCCCTCCGAACTTATCCTAATATGAAGAAACTCAGGAGCAATCAAGATTGACCCATCTGAACTTGCTCCACGAGACGTGCAGGAATAATCGGGAATTTCCCATCTGAGCAAGCCCCTTTAAGATATCATAGGAATAATTGGGATTTGCACGTCCGAACTTATTCCTTAGAAGCACCTCAGGAATAATCGGGTAGGCCCTTCGAACTTATTCCATGATGTCAAACCGGAATAATCAAGATTTGCCCATCCGAACTTGTTCCACAGGTTGGGAATTAGCCATC
The DNA here is from genome assembly GCA_034359265.1 of Canna indica. Lineage (NCBI taxonomy): Eukaryota > Viridiplantae > Streptophyta > Magnoliopsida > Zingiberales > Cannaceae > Canna > Canna indica. Next base: position 45,973,568 of record CP136898.1, read on the forward strand.
CAACCTCCCAGGCCTAGCCCGCAATCCGGCTCCTCAGCGAGCCTCTCCGCCATTCATAAAGATATGGCACAACATGATCTAAGTCAAGTCTCTCCTACGGTGTCTTAGGGGTGACCTTATTGTGAAGCGCCTCAACACTCCAATACCCGACCCTAACTCCTAGACCCGTAATATCATAACCCGTGAGATTTTATTTCATGCATAACTTTATTTGTTGGTTCATAACAGATTATGCTGACCCCTTGCTCAATTTTAATTATGCAATTAAATTTAGATCACCAAGATTAGAGTTTTGTTTTAGGGTTTTGTTTTAGCTTACTGTTGTGCCCGAAACTGATGTTTCTAACCCGAATATAGTCTCTAGAATGTGACCTATGTTTCCAAACTATATTTTCTGGTCGAAACGATAGGTTACATGACTATATTCAGCAAACTATGTACATTACAACAAGATTTCAAAATCAATCCTAAAACAAACAATTCAGCATGCAGTTTTTAGCCTAATTGCGTTTCAGCATAATAAAGGTAATTAAGTCCGAAAATTACAGAATTAAATTTCTTAATTATCAACACAAGAGAATTATACCATTGAGGAAAAACTTCTTAAGAATCAAGTCATGATTGCATGAATCAAAACAATCTTCAAGCAAGAATCTCATATCAAGAACACTCATGGCATCAAGATCAAATCTTTTTTTTTTTTTTGTAGAACATGCTCCACATCAAAAATCACATATTTAAATCGCATGCAACCACAATTCAAGAACCTAAATAGGCAAGCAACTCAAGATATAAACTTCAAGATAAACAAGATCTCTAACTTGGAAATTTCATCGAACACCTTGGGGGCACCCTTGCTTCACCCTTGGCCGAGCACCTCTAGGGTAAACCAAGGGCTGCCGAGCCACAAAGGGAGGATCTCAGGCCCTCCTCACAGAAATCGGCACAAGAACACGGTGATCAAACCCACGATTCGGAGAAAATCACAAGAAACAAGAAGATGCCCAAATTGGCTCAAGATTACGAGAGAACCCGAAAAAGGAGAGGTAAAACCACTCACTTGAATAGGGAGGATGATTAGAGGAGAAATCCCGGATGACGGCCCTCGAATTCGGCTTTAAGAGATGGCAGCTCGGCTCCACCAAGGAAAAGAAGGGGGAGCGGCTCCTCCTCAAGCCGTCGGCTCCAAGAAGAGGAAGAAGAGGGTAGCAACTCCTCCTCAAGCCACGGCTGGGCTTCCAAGGGAGAGGAAGAGGAAGAAGATGAAGATGAAGAAGAAGAAGAAGAAGAAGAAGAAGGGGCTTGGCTTTGGCGGCTAGGCTCGGCGGCTCCAAGAGGAGAGAGAGGAGGGGCGACTGGCTGGCTGGCGGCTCCTCTTCTTCAATTTGCTTGTGTGGCTCCAATAGGGAGCCACAAGCTAAGGGGAGGGGGTTTATACTCCCTCCTCAACCCTGACTCCACTAAACCCCTAATCAGACCCGCATCCGCTTTAAGCTGAACCCGAACCCGCTAACCCAATTTAACTTAATTAATCCTATTCCAATCCCATGCTACCACAAGCACCAATCATATGCATATCATAACAACATAATGAAAAAAATAACTCAAGCACATGCAATAGGATAATTAAATAAATTCATCATTGCAGAAAAGAAATTGCATATTTCACATTCTTACTTACCCGAGCTTGCAAGCTTGCACCGGACCATAAACTAGCCCGCTAGGCTGACAAACACGCACAATAAATGGAAACTAATATTAATATCTAGGATATTACACATTTTCATTTTCTAATTGAGCATTTTTATTTTTAAGTTCTTTAATGGATTTTCTATCAACCCTAAATTCATCATGCAACATATCAAGATCATTTTCAAGTTCATCTTGTGTATAAACTTTATCAAATATAGTAATGGTCGGGATTACCTCTTCATTTAACGCCATAAGGCAAAGATTTGTCTTTTCTTTATCGGAATCTTCCTCACTCAATGAAGGTTCACTTTCATCCCAAGTTGTCGTATAATCCTTCTTCTTTTTATTTTTGGACTTCTTTTTGAGAAGTGGACACTCCTTTATATGTCCAAGCTCTTGACAATTAAAGCATGTTACATGATTTCTATTCTTTCTTGATGAACTTCTTCTTGAAGTGCTAGCTTGACTAGTTTCAACATGGTTAGATGTGGCACAATGACGATTGTCATCGGAACCTTCAATACTATGTCTAAACTCAATAATGGGAGAAGAATCATATAGTTCATTTAACTTTTGCCATATTTCATAACCGGAAGAACAAGATGCTAATTTTATGAGTACATCATTATTAAGAGCATAAATAAACAATTTATTACTTTCGCATTCAAAACATGAATTTCCTTTTCTTCCCTAGTCCAACTAGGCATAGGAGACTTAGGTGGCTCATAAATGTTTTCAATCAAATATCAAGGTCCATAATCAATTGTATTCATGAATGCCATCATTCTAAGTTTCCAACAAGCAAAATTTTTAACATCAAGCATAGGTGGACTACTAGTGGGCAATCCAAAAGAGTTAGCCATATATATAGGTAGATTTGTTAGATTTAACATGTGGCCCATTTTGATACCAAATGAAAGGTGTTAAGACACACTAGAGGGGGATGAATAGTGTGAGTCTAAGATGATCGATTTCAATTCTATTTTGATTACAACTAAATCAAATTTCACTCTAGGTTTCTAAGTTATTGTCACACCCCAACTGAGGGTAGTGCGACCAGCCAGGGCTAATATCCTGCCCTGTAGCCTACTGTCTACACTGACTTACAAGAAACCAGAACATTTTGAGAAAAAGAAATCGCAACGCAATCTTTATTTAAAGTTTTCGAAGTTCACAAATATATGTTTTTCAACCCAAATAAGAAAACCAACATCGTCAGAAATAGAACATCTCAAGTATCAAAGTTATTACAAACTTTTCAAAACACTAACTGTTAGTGTAGAAAAGGAAAATAACTACTACATGACACTGGACTATGACCAAAGGACGCCGCTACGAGATATGGCACCACCGCTTGCCCTCCAGCTGCACCATGACGATGAGCCTCAATCACTTATCATGCTCTGCAAACAAAGGAATAAATCGTGAGTCTACTTGGGACTCAATGAGCGATTCTTTCGAATCTCCACATAATCCACAATTAGTCATGCATAACATATAAAGCAGCATAGAATATAGTCAGGAGGTAAGCTACTTTTTAGTGTGACTATCGACCCCATGGGCCATTCTAAATAGACCATATAGGAAAAACTTGCCATAACAGCCTAATTAAGCCACCTAGTATCCGGCCCTTAATGCCTACTTATGGTATAAGAATCCCGGCTACAACCGGCCCTACCATACAAGGTAGAATCACACTGGCCGTTCGACCACATCATATCAAGATGTAAACAAGAAATCCCGGGCCATCGACTAGGATGGTCTACTAGTCCCCGGACATCGTCTGGGGTAGGGATAGCTAGTCCCACCCAACTGGGGTCTGACACCTAGCGGGCCCGCTGGTGCATCTCAAGACCCAATCACTAGCCGAGCCAAGCATTGGTCATTTCTGACCGCCATGCTTCTCGGCGAACCATCACAATCACATCACACAATCAAATATCCTAGGGTTTCCTTCTATACACTACGGGCAATTGCCCGTATCCTGTCCTAATTCGGCTTGCAGGGTGAACAAATTAATGCTGCCCTTCTAAAAATGTGTACACCTAATAGTTCTAGGTTTCCAAAAATGAAAACTAGAAGTCCTAGAAGTTGTGTCATTTCCTAGCAAAGTTTCCATATATGATATGCATCTTGTAATGTCCTATATGTTATCTAGCATTATACGCTACCCTGGGTGAGGAATTTTGTGAACCGATCTTGGAATTCCACCCATGAACATTTCAGGACAGCATATGTAATTTAAAGAAAGGTAAGTATAATTTACAACAACTACTATATATATAACTACGAGATTCATAAATAAACATTTATACACTGCATTTAGAATTAAATTCAATAAGAAATAGTTTATCTAGCATGGTAAGATAACAATAAATTCAACAATGCATGAAATACTAAGCATGGTATAAATATTACATCATTTCAAAAATTAAAGAGGAATGAGCTAAGGATGGTCACTATGCTATCATGCCCACAATTACATGAATCAATAAATTAGCTTGCTATAGTTAGAGTTCTTCCTAAGTGTCACCATGCCTCTATTGTTTTAGCACTCTAACTATGGAAATTACCATCTAAAGCTCACCCTCTCCCTCCCCTAGGCTTGGCCGAGCCTTGAGCAAGGTGAACCTTGCTCGCCATGCCTCTTAGGGTAGGAAAGGATGAGGAGGATTAATCCCCGACCCTAATTCATTGTCTCCGCTATATCTTAATTGCATATTGACTAGTTTGCCCCTCCCCCTATACTCGGCCGAACCCTTCTCATGAAACTTTAGGGTTTGCTCGCCCAATCCTATGAGTTTTAGGGGAGATGAGTTCCTTAACACGTGAAATCGATCATTAAGAACACACTATTCATGAAATCTAGATCATCTGAGGGCTCTACTTTTGTCAAGGGAATTGGGGAAAATTTTGGCATGACCATTCCCCTTTTCCCATGGTTCAGCAGCCCTAAAACTAGAGAAATCAATGAGAAATGTTGACGATCCGACAAGAATTGATGCAAAACAACGAATACACAATTCCAAAATCAAGAATCGACGGAAACTCGCAAGAAAACACATCTAATATTTCTAGGGGTTCGATTACCCGCCTCCCCCAATCCTTCAGATCTAACCACTCACCTTCGCTAGAGGAAGATGAAGGATCGAGCGTTGACGACCTCGAATCTTCCAGCGATGACACGAAACCCGGATCGACCAAGATCTATCTCCCTTGCTCCTTCTCCCCCTCTCCCTATGTGCCGCCTTGTGCGACTCCAAGATGAGTCGCACGGCAGCTTGGATGAGGGATTTTAATCCCTCATCTAACCTTCCATTCTTGCCTTTGACTCTTACTACTGACTCGAATAAGCTCGAGCTCGACTTGGGTTCCGACTCTACCCGCAAAACGAGTCGATTTAAACTCGATTAAGGTATAAATGCAAAAAGGAAAGAGTCATTTGCCTAATTTAATTGCATACATCATTAGTCGAGTCATACCTTTTACTCGAGGTGATCCTGAGGCTCGACTCGACTAACCCCGGGTCCGACGCGCTGCACCAAAACAGATTTTTTTATTAGAAAATTTTTCCGGGTCTTACAATTATGATGAATATTTGGTATGATTATGCTTGATAATGAGAATGCAAACAAGTAGTGAGGTAAGCAATTCAAAATATCAACGAAACAATGCTAACAAGATACTTAGAGTGGTTCGGGAACCTATCCTACTCCACTACCTTAGTTCACCACCAAGGACTTCACAACTACTTGTATTAACTTTTTTCTTCCTACAAATGAGGGTCAACCAAGGGTTTATCTCTCCACAATGAGAGTGCATCTACCTTAAACCTAAGAAACTCTGAAAGTTACACACAAATCAAACCCAAGGTGTGTCACCCACACCTTGTTACAAACTGATTGTGAGTTGAAATGAAAACAATAAAATAATAAGTAGAAAATGCAAGGAGAAAAGCTTAAGTAAACCACAAACACTTAGTGAAGTTTCTCCTTGATGTCTCCTAGAACTTCAAGCCATAGGATGATGTCCACACCAAGTTTGAGGGCTTGAGAGTGGAGGAAGACAATGAGAGATAAAAACTAGGATTTGTACTATAGAATCAATCTTTAAGGCTCAAGAGACTGTTAGATAGCGCAATGGAAGAGTTGAGAGCCTTAGGAAGGAAGTTTTTGGTGTATCTATAGAGTCGGTATTGGGGTATGGAAGCAAAGAGCCGTTCAAACCTTATCTAATTTGAAAAAGAGCCATTTGGGGGCATTCAGGGAATTTTGGGCAGTTTTTAAAAATTGGTTGGGGGCATTATGGGAATTTTGGGTAGTTTGGAGGTTTCTAGCCTTTCAAGCCTTATTTTTTAAAGTTAATGATTTCCAAAACAATTCCTTATAAATATGCTTTTAATTTTTTTTTTACCTAAGGAATAATAATTGCGACTTTTGATGGCAAGAAAATATCTAAAATATCTATACTTTAGAAATTTTCAAGGTCTTTTTATGATTTTTCTAGTTTTTAAGATTTCGGGGTTCCGATTTCATTTTTTTGGATGGTGAACTCAATGAGGGCATCAAACTAAGGCTTAGGAACATTTACAATAAAAGAAATTAAGTCCTAAACTAATTTTGACATGTTCGACTCTGAAGCCTCTAATTCTTGATATTTTGAGATTTTTTTTTATTGGGGTCGTCGCATGCAAACCGATATGGAACCTGAAAATATTTCTTGATCAAATATTACTTCCATATTTCTTATCATCAAAACTGAGATTAAGACCAAGATTGAAAACTGTAGGCCAACAGGGTAGACTTCTGGGTATGGACGTGTACTCTGGCCAGTCACGCGACCCTAGGATTTTGGGGCATGACACTTTAAGAAAGTATACATCCTATATTTCCCAAAGATCAAAGTTAGAACTATCAAACCTAGGAGGTTTTGAGACTAAACACTCTAGTGCTATTTCCGTATTAGAGTTCTTTGTATATAAGATGGTTAAATATCAATATCAAGATGGTATTGGGCCCATCAGCATGCGCTCGAGTCTTAGTTCGGGATTTAGGTTTTGGTGTTTTCATCATCACATATTTTAAGGTTTATACATTTAATTATAGACCCCAAAAGATAAACTCAAAGTATTTATCATCTTTTAAGCATCGATCAACGTCCTTCTTGAAAGTCCTCGGTGTTGGCCTAAGGTTTTCAAACATGGTCTAAATCTCGGTTTTGATGATAACAAACATGGAACTAATAATTTCATGGAGAATTATTTTCAAGTACATATTGGTTAGCGCACAACGTCCACGATCAAAAATATTAGAGAAATAAAAAATTGGAAGGACGTTGGTCGACGCGCTCGGATTGGTCGAGAAGTTAAAGTCTAGGTTTAGGGTGTCTAGATAAACTGTAAAATCCTAGGTTTAGAAAGTTGGTCGGGGATCTTACCATGTTGATTAGGTTCGTCTATCAACATTGCAGCTTCATTAGCAAACAAGAGGGGTTCGTCATCGCTATCACCCAACTCATGAACTGGTACTTTTCGGTCGATCAACTGATGATCGACCACCAGGGGTTCTAAAGCCACAGAAGGTCTTCCGGTCGACAATCGATCGACTGGCCATCAGTCGGCGATTGACTGACCACTGATCGGGCGACGCCAACAGGCAGAATTTTGCCCATTGGGTTGGCTATTTTGCCTCCTCACTTCATGGCTTATAAATACAAGCCATGAGAGCCCGGGGTTGTTGAGCCGATCGAGACATCCATTGAATGACCTAAGCCTTCATTGAGCCACTCTTTGCAAAATCCCTAGCTTTGATCCTCATATCCTTCATCTTGCCTTCGAGCTTAAATCGATTCATCATCAAAGCATCAAAGAGGAGCTAGAATTCATTGTTTGGAGTAAGTATTTGTTGTATTGTTTATTTTCTCCATTGATTATGTACTTTATTGTTTATTTCATTATATTTGAGCTTATGTACTTTATTGCTTACTTTGCGTATTGATTACTCGACTTGCTTATTCGCTTCCGCATTCATTTCATAGTTAAATTATGCATCAACCTAAGCAATCAAGAAAATGATTAAAACCAAAATTAGGTTTAAGATTAGCAAACACACTATTCAACCCCCTCTCTAGTGTGGGCCATTTCACCAACACTTGGTCCTAAGTCTACCTATCATAGGAATTTGGTCTTAACCTAAAAGTGGTCCATGATCTTAACGGCTACTGGCTAGCTAGCGCCAACTACATGGCATTGGACGGCCCAAAGTGCCACAATCAGATCTAGAAAAGTTGGCCGATCAAATAACATCGGTCAACTTCCAAACAGTCAGCTCATAGCAAGCAGAACATCATGCAAAGGCATCAAACAGAAGCATCATAGAAAAAAAGAATATATATATATGTTCACAGGCCCGCAAGGGGTTGACATACATTCACAAGCCCACAAGGGATAGACTTACAACAAGGGACAACTATTTGAGAGAAAATATTTTGTTACTACAATAGTGTTCGTGACATTTTTCTAGTCCTACAACTTCTGATGCCACCGAGAGCAAGGGATTGAAGCTCAACCATCAGTGGGTTTACTTTCTCACCATAGCATTGTTCTACTTGGCCGAGCTAACAAGGAATTTTGGTTGACAAAATTGGGAGGATCAAAATAATGGACCATAAGAGGATGTCGGTGAAACCACCAGAGCAGGGCAGGCCCCAAAGTTTCGACATCCAAAAGCAAGGGAAGCACCCAACATCCTCCTCAATACCGGGATGAGAACGACATCCCTTAGTTGTAGAACTTCGCATGGCTCTCTTGGTTGCCTATTGCTGACATCGCCCACTTCATCTTCTTCGTAAGCCCCATGGTGCGAATCCATAATAATCACTGATCTAATTATTGCCAACTCAAGGCTAACATCCTTCTTTTCCAACAAAACAATGATGCAAGGAACCTAGATAGACGAAGGATGAGTCTACACCCACTTAGGGCCAACCTTAGCAAAAAACAAGGCCAAAGAAACTCACCAAAGATGGTCGGGGGCTGACAGGATGATGAACGAAATGGTGAGATCGCCTACGAGGGTCTCCGAAGTGAGAGCTGTAGGTATGAAAATTTGCAGCACTCCCCATTCCATGCGAAAACTTAAGACGCAAGGAAAAAAGGAGAGGAAGATGGCTTTTAAACCTCTCCATCTAACGACCATTGGTCACACCCCTCTAACGGAGCAAAGCCCATCAACCGGCAGCAACTACTCGAGTGCCTCAAAAATGGACACCCGAATCTCCAGGCTATGATTACCCCCTGTCAAAATTAAATGGTAGGCATGCGCTGATAGACAACGTACAGGTGGATAAGGCATCCCCTCCCCGCGCAATTGCCATATTGAGCACAGAAATTGAAGAGTTTCAAAGTGACAAAATTGAAGCATACTAAGTTCTCCTACTTCAGCAATTTGGCTAAGGACAAAACACATCAGACAATTTGACTAAGGTTAGAAGCTTGGCATACACTAAAGACCTCGGCAAACCAAAAAGGCCGGTATACACTATTAGAGCTCGGCACAAAGTCCTCAAACTTTGACCAAGCTCGGGGGCTATGGACTCGACTAACTATTTGGGCCTAGCCAGACCAGGCCCAAAATCGCCCCAACTAATAAACTAGACTCAGATTGAACCAACTACAATTTAGCCTGGGGGCTCACCTAGCCAAACAACAATATTAACATCCTTCATTTATTACTAGGGAATCGTTAGTAATGAGCCCGTCATCTTAAGGATAAACGTCGACCCATTCAAGGCACATTCATGCGAGATTTCTGGAGACATCATTGTCGAACACCCCGACTTGTCTCATAAAACAAACATGACGCACATCATGTATATTCTCGATTCCAATTTCCATATCCCTCATCTAGAATTCCCTTTCACTTGAATGTTGGAGTGTCTTTGCATCTCGCTACCGAAGCTACGCTGGACCAAGAGACGCGAAGGCCTATATCACCCCGGCTTCGAACGAGAACACTTTCTAATCAAGTTCACCCCTTTCATGGCAAATTCTTCCAGTTCTAGACCCGATCTTCCCATTTTCTAATTAGGTTCATAAATTTAATAGAGTCAAATTATCACGCCCCGACTCAGGGTACGCGTGACCGGCCAGGGTACGAGTCAGTACCCCGAAGTCTACCCTATGCACTGACCAACAACCCACAAAAAGATTACCAAAACATATCAAGTAATAACCAAAACAACAATACCAACTTTATTAAATGTTCGAAATAAGTTTGATTACACCAAGTTCTAAAACATCACAAGTTTCAAATAAACATCTGAAGGTTCTTTTGCAAATAAAACATTTCAAAGTTTTACAAAAAATAACACAGTGCATACATCAAACTCTAATAGACACGACTACGACTAACAATTGTCAGCTATGAGATCTACACCCACGCCTGCTCTCCTGCATGCCATACCACCAAGCCGTACCTCACTGGTCAGGCTCTACAAAACAACAATAAAGGAAAAGCGTGAGTTCACGAGGAAATCAGTGAGCGGTTCTTTCGAACCTCCACTTAAAACCTCAGCAATCACATATGTAAGGAATTAATATAAAATCACATTCCATAAATAATCAGTGTGCTAGTACAGATGAGTGGATGAATTGGCCTCTCGGGCCCATATCCATGATGAAAGCTCGGCCAATAATGGCCTAAAGTATATATACACGGTTCGGTTCTTCCTTCTACTTAACCCGGCCGGTTGGCCTACTCAAACCAGCCCCTACGGGCTCCTCAATTAGAAACTTTTATGCTTCAAATCCGTCAACTAGGATGGCCACTAGTTTCAGAGATCCTCCGTTTTAGGGATAGCTAGTCCCACCCACTCGGGTCTACCGTCAGCGTGGCCCACTGACGAAATCTCAAGACCCTCCGCCACTCGGGTCTGACACCTAGCGGGCCCGCTGGTGCAATCTCAAGACCCTAAAAAGCGCTGAGTCGTGAGGTAGCCATTCGGCTAATGACACTTCTCAGTAGACCATCAACCACAACCAAAACCAGGTTGTGCAAGTATATTGTGTTTTGCTTTCCGGGCATTGCCCATATCCGACCCCTTACCCCAGGGTCACATTGTTTCCTCAAAGGAAGAGCCTAGTAAGTATATCTTGTATCTAGGTTAAATGTCACCACTAGTCACCTAAACCATTCTGCCTAGATTGGGTGAACTTGACGACTATGAAGGCACTCGGCCTACCAATGTCACGTCACTTACCAAATTAATCATGGGTAGCAACATCATGAAGAAACCGAATTTAAGAGGTAAATAATTCAGTGATTAAACCAATAAGGAACATACACTAAGCATAGCAACAATTAAACATGATATGAGGAATTAAATGAAACCTTTCTTTGAATACATATACCATAACCATCATATCCATATAAGCATTAGCAAGAACATTTCCAAAGCGTGATGATGTAGATCTATCACTAAACAATTCATATGACAAGCGGGAAATTTTGTAACATGAATATGAATTAGCATCGAACGGGAAGGTATGAACAACTACCCAAAATCATTCGATTTCCCCCTTTACCCTTGCTCGGCCGAAGCTTGAGCAAGGTAACCCTTGCTCGGCCGAACCCTATAGATGGGAATGGGTTGAAATTTCATCCATAATTTATATGCATTGGTCTACGGATCTAATGTTTAACAAGAAAACACAACTCGGAACCATGCATTTTAACTCAAGCAGTCCACACTCCCCACTCATACCACTGCTCGGCCGACTCAAGCAGGTTGAACCCTTGTTCGGCCGAGTTCTCAAATTGAAGGGGCATGGCTGCAACAAGAACACAAAATAAATCCATCGATCTAACATATCATGAACACAAAAGCGATCTACGGGCTGCGAAACGAGCGAGGAAATTTTGGTGAAAATTTCGGCATGACCTATCTCCTATTTTCTCAACTCGGCAGCCCACAAAATGCGAGAAAACATGATATAATACATAAAATCATAGAGACATACATCGATTTAAAACTCTACTCGAAGAAACACATCGATCGGCAAGAACTCGTGAAGAAAAATCAAATTTCAAATATTTTAGGGCCGGCCACTTGCCTCCCTTCAAAAGCTACACTAACCACTCACCTCAACAAGATCTAAAGACAAGATCGAAGAAGACGAACTCTGAGATCCCGGCGTCGACGCGAGCTCGGCACTGATCTCCCTCTCCTCCTTGGGTTGCGTGCGGCCCCTCCCTTGAGTCACACGGCTGCCAAGATGAGGGGTTTTATTCCCCTCATTACTTGACCCTTTTACCCCTATGCAATGACTTAAGCCCCTCTCATACGACTCCACCTAACTCGGTCCGAGTCTCGACTAGATCCGCGGACTAAACTCAACCCAAACTCGAGTCAACAATATGATCATCCACTCAACCACTAACACTTCAATAAGATTTAAATAAAATTTTACCTGCTATACGAGGCGAGCACGCGAATCAACCCGGCTCGCTCCCGACTCGATGGGTTGCACCATGATAAATTTTATATTAGGAAACTACAGGTATTACAACCTTCCCCCCTTAAGGGAAATTCGTCCTCGAATTTTGCTGGGTTACAAGGACTTACCGGCTCTTCAAACAAGGAAGGGTAGCGCTCTCTCATGTTCCGCTCTACCTCCCAAGTGGCCTCTTGCCCGGAGTGGTGCTCCCACCTAACTTTTACCAAGGGAATCTCCATGGACCTTAGCTTCCTGATCTGCCGGTCAAGTATCTCCACTGGCCTCTCCTCATACGAGACTGTCGTGTCCACCTCAATCGTAGTCAGCTCGATCACATGGGATTCATCCTTCACATACCTCCGTAGCATTGACATATGAAAAACTGGGTGAACTCTGCTCAGACTAGGAGGCAAGGCCAGTTCATAAGCCACCGCACCTCTTCGCTTGAGGATAGGGAAAGGCCCAATGAACCTAGGGCTCAATTTTCCTTTCTTCCCAAATCGGAGTACCCCTTTCAACAAACTCCATCTCTTTGGCTTTCTTATTAACATACATTTTCTGGCGACTCTAAGCCGCCAACAGCCTTTCTTTTATTAGCTGCACCTTCTTCACCGCCTCCTCAACCAAGTACGGTCCAACCAAGAGAGTCTCTCTAGTCTCAAACCAGCCCACAGGAGACCTACACCGCCGCTCGTACAATGCCTCAAAGGGAGCCATGCCAATGCTACTGTGATAGATATTGTTGTAGGCGAACTAAATCAGCGGTAGGTGTTTCTCCCAATCGCCTGCTAGGTCCAGAACGTAGGCCCTCAACATATCTTCCAAGGTTTGGATGGTTCTCTCAGACTTGAGTGCCCAAGTCTTCTTGAAAAGACTGTCAAAACCGGGTTGTGAACTGGGTATCCCGATCTGATATGATCATCGCTGGGGTACCGTGGTAAGCCACAATCCTGTCTAGAAACAGTCGGGCGTACTGCTTCGCATAAAAGGTAGTCTTCACTGGAATGAAGTGCGCGGTCTTGGTTAACCGGTCCACTACCACCCAAATGGAGTCAAAGCCGCCTTTTGACTTAGGCAACCCGGTCACCAAGTCCATGGTGATTTTCTCCCACTTCCAGTCGGGCGCTTCGAGGTTCTCCAGCAGCCCCGTGGGCTTCAGATGTTCGACCTTTAACTGCTGGCAGACCAGGCATTTGGATACAAATTTTGCTACCTCTCTTTTCATGCCCTTCCACCAGTAATGCTGCCTTAGATCTCGATACATTTTGGTGGCCCCCGGGTGCATCGTATAAGTGGAATGATGACCCCACTCTAGGACATGTCTGCGCACCTCTGCCATATCTGACACCACAATTCGATCCTTGAACCTCAGCACACCCTCTGAGTCCGATCTGAACCCATTATCTACATCGCCTCTCTGCACTAAGTCATTCGTCAGCGCACAAAAGGTGTCCTCTCCCTGCGCACCTGAAGCTGACACTGTCAAGGTCGTACCCCCATCTAGGCACAGCGCCAGCTCTCGAGCTAAAGGCCTCCGCTTGGGTTCCAGATGAGTCAAACTACCCATAGATTTTTTGCTGAGAGGGTCCGCCACCACATTGGCTTTCTCCGGATGGTACATAATGGTGTAGTCATAATCTTTTAGAAGCTCCAGCCACTTCCTCTGCCTGAGGTTCAGCTCCTTTTGGGTAAGCAAGTACTGAAGGCTCTTGTGATTCGTATAGATCTCGCAAGTCTCCCGATACAGATTAGGCCTGTCTGTTCGGTTCGAACCGAACCAAACCGAACAATTCCTAACCCGATTTAACCCGAACCGAAATTGTTCGGTTCGGTTCGGTTTCAACCCGAAAAAAACCAAAATTTGCTCAAACAATAGAAATACTAACTGCAGTAATTAACTTAGTATTATAATCACTAAATTCCTCAAAGCATGCATCATCATCAATGGGTGTTGAATTCATCTGTGAAGATACAATGATATCCAAATTCCACAGACTGTTGGAATCAACTATGAACACTACAAAGGTCCAATCTAGTTGGTAGCCTTTCACTCCATTTAGCTACTTGCAAGTGCCATGAGCTTGGATCCAAAATAGCAAACCCACAGTGAGCAGAATGTTTGGCTTAGAGGTTCATAAAGATCAAGAAGACAAGAACCACTTCTTCCTCTTGCTTAAGCTGTAAACTTTCTTCCTAGAATAGTAATACCCAGCCTGGTGGCAACATAGAAAATAATGAACTTTTGAGCATTAAATGAAAAAATTCTATACACCAAACAATGAAATAGTTAATCTATACACCAAAATCTACAAACGCTGACATAATTCCTCAATAGAAGATGAACCTGCACATGCACATTTACAATTTAAGGCAACAATACTATCAACTTATCAAATAGCAACTAGCAACCATTATCTATATCAAATACCAATACTTAATTACTTATTACAAACATTATCAACCATTATATCAACTATCAAGTAGCAAAACATTATATCAACTATCAAGTATCAACCGCTACCAGACAACCACACAACCACTAAGTCACTACTCACTAGTCACTAATCAAGTCCAAAACAATTAGACACCAACATTATAAAGTAGCAAAACATTACCAACCAACACCATAATATTAACCCATGTAATTTAATTTATTTAAAATAAATGTAAGTAAATTAGTAATATTTAAAAATTATTATGAATAATTTAATTTGGTCTTCCAATTAATCTTGTCTGCATTTCTCCCAAGTGCCTCTTGATTGGGTCTCTATTGCATCATCAACTTGTGTAGTGTTGCTGAAGGGTAGAAGACCACTCACATTGGATGGAGAGCTATCACGAATGAAAGCCAAACAAAGGTTAACACATTGGCAATGAAGGAAAAAATGAAAACCAAACAAAGGTTAATCGCGGAGCCACGTGGATGGCCTGGATGAATTCAAAAAAGACCACGTCATTTTAGCGATTACAAACTGTAAATAACATGTAGTATAAATAAGAAAAGTAATGGACGATTTGAATATATGAAGTATTCTGTTAAATCCCTTCTCCTCTCTCTCTCTCTTCTCCTCAACTCTCTCTCTTCTCCTCAACTCCATCTTCTCTCCTCAACTCCGCATCTGCAACTTGGGATACCTCTGAGATCGCAGGGTCGAATTGTCATCTTCTCTCCAAGCGGCTGCGTGGGATCGATCGAACTGCCAATTTCTTCCTTCTCGGTGGAGAAGCCCTGCCAGGTAATATGAATTACCTGACATTGGTGCTTTCAAAGAGATCGAGATCCCCTTTTCGTTGTTTCAATTTACTTGCATTTGGATCAAATCATGGAATCCTGATCGCATACATTAGCCGAGTCTGTAAAGCTTCGAAACTAGCGCTCGACATGAACAGATATTGGGAACGATTCTGACCAACTAGGGGGCGCAGCAGCAAGCCATGGAAGCTCAACAAAAGCTGCTACAGATCAAGGTCAAATCTCCCAGATCTAGGGGTAATGGAGGCTCCATGACGAGTCGAGGAAGGTTCACATCTTGGATCGAGATCGGGGAAGAAGATGACTTCCTTTTCCGCCAAGGCCGCTGCAAGTCGAGCTTCTAATTTTTAATGGATCGAGCACCGAGGATTGGATAACATTCGCAGAAGTTTTTTTTGAATTCTATTCCACCAAGGACCAGCATCGGGTGACAATGGAGATGTTCCAGATGGAGGGGCTGGCAAAGCGGTGGTTCCGATGGATGCAGCGTCGACAACCACTCGCGGGTTGGAATCATCTCGTGGAAGCGATTCGATTGAACCTATTGGTCTCGAGCTTCCCGATGCACAACTCACTAAACTGATACAAATATCGACCATGGCGGAGTATGAAGGCCGAATCAAAGAGTTGGCATTTAGAACAAGTAACATGCCTGAATCCTTCATCGTCAATTGCTTCGTATCTGGCTTAAAATTGGAGGTGTTGTCGCAGCATCCAACCTCAATGAATGACGCCGTGATCATGGCGAAGCGTTGCGAGGCCAAAATTAATGTTTCTCGATGACCTCTGCAATCGACAGTGGGGTTCAAGGGATCCGTGTTGCTTTCCATACCAACGCGAGTACCTCTGATGAGTGCAAATTCCAGGGCGAATGGACGGCTAATGGCGACCATTTCCTTCACGAACAGACCAGTGTTGTCGATGTCCAATTCTTCCTTTGCAAACACAACGCCAAGGAAGATCACAAACGTTGAGGCTCAAAAATGCCAAGAGCAAGGCTTATGCTATTACTGTGATGAAAGATATTCTCGGGGGCAGAAATGCCAGGCTCCTCAGCTCTTTATGCTAGAGGATGAACCAGCGTTGGATGACACTGATGAAAGTTCAGACAATCAATTTGAATTAGCAGAAGCGGAGATAGATGGGCCAACATTGATATCACTTAATGCAATGTCGGGATACTTCTCGCCGACAACCTTGCATTTTCAAGGAAAGATAGGAGGCCGGGATGTGCAGGTGCTGCTCGATGGCGGTAGGACCCACAATTTCATTCAAATTCGAGTGGTCAAGAATTTCGGCCTTGAGATTGAGAACACACCTACCTACAATGTTATCGTGGGAAGCGACGCAAGATTCAAAGTGAGGGAGTGGTAAGAGACCGAAGATCTTCATCCAAGGAACTACACTTATTACCGACTTCATCCAAGGGTCAGAGGAAGTGCTAGGAGTGGCCTGGATGGCCACTCTAGGACCCATAGTGATGGACTTCGCGAGCCAGTTGTTTGAGTTCTAGTTTGATAGCAAGAAGCAGACATGGATAGGCTTAAGCTGCCAATATCCGGGGCACATTGGGTGCCACACTTTGCGAAGGATGCAGGACACCCAAGCGGTTGTGGAAATGTTTCAACTACAACTAATCTCCAAGCCTTCGAAGGTTTTCGAGAATTCTCTGGGGGAACTTCAGGAAGTTTTGAATCAATTTCCATCTATTTTTTAGCCGCCCAGAGGTTTACCTCGCTCTTGCAACACTGATCATCAGATTAAGTTACCCGTTAATCAGCAGCCGATAAATGTGAAGCCCTATCGCTATCCACACTTTCGAAAGGAATAAATTGAGAGGCAGGTGGTGCAAATGTTAAGGGAAGGTCTCATTCAACCCAGTAATAGCTCATTCTCATCATTAGTGTTATTGGTCGAGAAAAAAGATGGAACATGACGCTTCTGTGTTGATTATAGAGCTCTCAATGCCGCCATCGTTAAAGACCGATTTCCAATTCCGACAGCTGATGAACCGTTCGATGAACTGGGAGCGGTTGTAATCTTCTCCAAACTGGATTTGTTGGCCGACTACCACCATATACGAGTGCATGAAGTTGATGTCCACAAGACTGCCTTCCAAACCCATGAAAGCCATTATGAGTTCCTGGTGATGCCTTTCGGCCTCACCAATGCCCCCGCCACATTCCATGCAACAATGAACGGTATATTCCGGCCCGTCCTTCGTAAATTCCTATTAGTTTTTTTCGACAATATATTGATATACAGTTGAACAAGAGAGGAACATAAAAAACATCTACAAGTGGTACTGCAAGTTCTCTTGGATAACCAGTTAGTAGCCAAGAAGTCGAAGTGTTCTTTTGGCTACGATTCAGTGGAGTACTTGGGGCACCTCATCTCAGTCGAAGGAATAAGGGTGGATCCTAAGAAGATAACAGCTATACAGGCTTGGCCATCTCCAAGTAACATCAAGGGGTTGCGCGGCTTTTTGGGGCTTGCAGTGTACTACCGGCACTTCATCAGAAATTTTGTGCAGCAAGCCGCACCTCTCACGGATTAATTGAGGAAGGCAGCCTTCAAATGGATACAACTATGAGGAGTTTGTTCTCAGTTAAATAGACAGTCACAACTATGAGGAGTTCTACTTACATTGAAGATAGTTACAACTATAGAAGACAATTACAACTTCTCTTGTAACATTGGATTTCAGGATGGGGATGCAGCGCAATGATGACCTTTGGTTACTAGTATTAATGATGATTCTATTTTATATCTCTGATATTTTTAATCATCTTTATTTACCTATTTATTGCCTGGTTTAAATATGGGTAGTGGAGTGGTCTTCATTAATATTTTTCAAGCATTTCTCTTTGTGCTTAATGGTCGATACTTTATCGTGATTTAGAGCTGACTGTTTGGTTTGAACTGATGTTGTTAATGATTAGTGTTTAAGTCAGCATTTCTTTAGATTGTCACATATATATACTGGCGGGAAGATCTAAATGTCGATCTCCAATGTGTTTACACTGTGTTGTGAGTTATATATAGAGTTTAGACTGCTGAGTGCAAAGATGGCAACAATCTACCTTTCTTATCTTCAAGCTAAGATGGTTGTGGGCTGTTAACTCACTACAACACAAAGACTGTGTGGAGGACAGAACTCTATGGCTGGGATGTCATAGAGAGACAAGTTGGTATGTACTTGTAATAGCAAATAAGTTTTTGTTATTTTCAATTCACTGTAGTACTGATAGTTGGATTTCAGAGTGTGAAATCCTGAAGCTAATATTGTACTTGCTAATAGTGGATTGGACATCTATCCAGTGAGTGCCCCGCAGGTTAGGTGACATGCTTTGTCACTGAACTGCATAAACAAATCTTTGTGTTCGCGTGTGATTTTTTTTTTGGTTCTTAGTTTGCTAGTTGCAAGTAGTTGCAATAGTAGTAGCAACATCCTATGCAACTGCTTATTAACAGAACTTCCCTAAGAGTCTACTGTCAATTGGTATCATAGCGGTTGTCCTAACCTTACCCGCACAGATCCTTGGAGTGTCTTTTTTTCTTTCAAGCTCAAGTGGAAGGAATGCATATGGGAAATTCTATCAATGTTTCTCTTTTACTTATTGGAACAAACTATGCTTATTGGAAGGGTCGGATGAGAGCTTTCATCAAGTCCTTGGATGATCATTGCTGGGAGACTTTAGAGGTTGGCTATACTCCTCTAAGAATAGATGGAACTGAGCGCAAGTCAAAAATCCAATATACTGAAACTGAAATTGTTGCAACAAACTATGACAATAAGGCTCTGAATGTTGTATTCAGCGGTGTTGATCCCTCTCAATTCAAACTTATCTCTGCCTGCACTTTGGCAAAACATACATGAGAGATTTTAGAAATAAATCATGAAGGATCCTTGACTCTTCGGGAGTCAAAAGTTAAAATCCTCAAGACCAGATTTGAAAACTGAAGATGGGAGAAGATGAGAGTATTCAAGACTTCCATAGGCATATCAAAGACCTTATGAACAATGCTACCAACCTTGGAGAATCTTTCTCGGAAGAAAAGGAAGTAAGGAAAGTTTTGAGATCCATGCCTACCATGTTCGACATGAAAATTGTTGCCTTTATTGAAGTTTATAATCCATTTATTACTCTTGACACTCTGATGGGTAAACTTGAAACCTACGAGTTGGAACTGTCTAAAAAATATTCTCACAAAGAAAAGAAGAAAATCTTGTCTTAAGTGCTACTGAGGATGAGATCAAGTCTTAAGATCGTTCTAAGATAAGATGGATGTTGTATTTGCTCTGATGACAAAAAATTTAAAAATATTTCTGAGAGCAAAGAATAAGCAAAATCAGAACTCACAGTCGAATTCGCAATTCAAACAACAATTTCAACCATCCAGTTCGGCCAGTTCAAAATCAAACTTCTCTACTGGAAAAAATAGAAGAAGTCAATCATCGGACAAAAGAATGATATTCAAAACAGAAGTCCAAAGGTGTCAAATGCTTTGATTATGAAGGATTTGCACATGTGAGATCAGAATGTCCAAATTTACAGAAGAGAGTCAAGAAGTCGTTTACTATTACCTGGAGTGATGATGATGAAGAAATTGACTCAGAAGAGTTTTAACAAGGAAACTTTAGAGATATCATGACTAGTATTGAGGACACAGTTAAAACTCTTGCCAACTTGGATGTAGATGATGATTACTACAAAGTTCAATGTGTTGACAGTCTTGTGGAAGCCTACTAGGAGATGTTTGATAAATGGGTTGAAGTGGAAAAACTTAACAAGTCTCTCAGTAATCAAAACAAGCTCTTGATTGAAGAAAAGAAGAAAATTGAGGAGAGAGTTCAAACTCTTCAAAATCAGATTGGTGAAAAGAAAGACAAAGGATCCAACTTGATTACTGAACTTCAAAAGGTAAAGAAGGAAGTTAGAATGATGAATTCTAGTGGTACTCTTCACAAGATTTTGAGTGCATGAAAATCTCCTTCCAATCACAATGGACTAGGATACACTAGTTCATGCCAGTTGAAATCCCAGTCCCAACTGCCTACTCAACTGAAGAACTTGCATAGAAGCTCTTCAAGTCGACAATAGCCTACTACAAGGAGAGGGGATAGGGTTCCCATATGCTACTGTTGCAAATGCAGAGGACACACTATAGCAAATTGCTTCAAACTCTCCAACAAACTGAGGAGAAAGAATCATGTAAAAACCCCAAGGCAAAAAGTTAAGCAAATATGGGTATGAAAAATTGATATTAACTGTCATGTTGCTTTTATGTCAAAGACACTTTCTTCCCTTGGTTCTTGGTATTTTGATAGTGGATATTCTCAGCATATGACAAAGAGTCCGGACAATCTGAGATGGAGGTGCAACTATTACTTTTGGAGATGGACGACATGGGAATGTTGTAGGAGTTGGAACTCTCAATGTTCCAGGAATTCCTAATCTAGAAAATGTCTTGCTTGTAGAAGGTTTCAAGGCTAATCTTGTGAGTATAAGCCAACTGTGTGATCAAAATTTAAATGTTCAATTTACCATAAATAGTTGCAAGGTTTTTGATAAGGATGATGACTGTATTCTTGAAGGGAACATATCAAGAGTTAACTGTTACAAAATTGCCTACTCTTCTGTTTGTCTTTCAGTTGTTTATTCTGACATTAATTTGTGGCATCAACTGTTAGGCCATGTTAATTATAGAGATCTCAAGAAACTTGTAAATGGTGGATCCATTCGAGGAATTCCTAAACTTTTTGGAGAACTTGAAGCTGTATGCAGCCCTTGTCTAGAAGGAAAACAAACAAGGTAGTCTCATCAGCAGTTATAACTAGTTCCTACATCAAAACCTTTAGAGCTTCTTCACCTGGACCTGGTTGGTCCTATGCAGGTTGAAAGTATTAATGGAGGTAAAAACTACGTTCTTATATGTGTTGATGATTTCTCTCGCTTTACCTAGACAAAATTCCTTAAAGAGAAGTACAATGCCTTCAGCAATTTTAAATCTCTGTGCTTGAGACTTCACAATGAACAAGAACTTCCTATTATGAAGGTGATCAAAATAAGTAGTGATCATGGAAGAGAATTTGAGAATATTTCTTTCTCTGAATTCTATGATGAAAATGGTATGTTGCATGAATTTTCTACTCCGAAGACTCCTCAACTGAATTGTATAGTAGAAAGAAGGAACCGTACTATCCAGGAGATGGCTCTTGTAATCTCAATTCTA
This sequence comes from Canna indica, assembly GCA_034359265.1. Lineage (NCBI taxonomy): Eukaryota > Viridiplantae > Streptophyta > Magnoliopsida > Zingiberales > Cannaceae > Canna > Canna indica. The sequence goes on from CP136898.1 coordinate 45,995,245, forward strand.
AGCATATTTCTAAGAGATTTTGGGTTGAAGCCATCAACACAGCTTGCTACATCATTAATCAAGCTTATCTCAGACCAAGATCTACTACAACTCCTTATGAATTATGGAAGGTTAGAAAATCTAACCTTACATATTTTCATGTTTTTGGTAGCAGGTGCTATGTTCTAAATGTTAAACAATATCTTGGCAAAATACAAAGCAAAAGTGATGAAGCCGTATTCCTTGGCTATTCTACAAATAGCTAGCCCTACCGAGTCTACAACAAATGAACTCAAACTCTGATGGAGTCACCAAATGTGAAAGTTGATAACTCTCAAAATCTGCCAGACTTTGACTGCTGATGAGAAGGTAGTTTCAATTGTTGATAAGATTGCCAAGAATTCCTCCAAGGTCATTAAATAGTCAATTGAAACTATTGATCCAACTGACCTTGAGACTGACACTGAACATCAAGAGGAAAGTGATGAGTCGAGAGCTGAAAAATCAACTAGAACTCTCAAGAATCATCCTTTGCAAAATGTGATTGGAGATATATATGATGGAGTTAAGACGAGTCAATCCAAAAAAAATTACCAGGATATGATCAGATACACTTGCTACACTTCCACAGTTGAACCCAAAAATATCAAGGAAGCTTTGAAAGATGAATTCTGGATTTTTGATATGCAAGAAGAGTTGCAACAGTTCACTAGAAATGATGTATGAGAACTTGTTCCAAGACCTGAAGGTGTCAATGTAGTTAGAACAAAATGGGTTTTCAAGAACAAAATTAATGAAGCAGGGAACATCAGAAGAAATAAGGCCAGACTTGTTGCTCAAGGGTTTAATCAAATTGAAGGATTGGATTATGATGAAACCTTTGCACCAGTTGCAAAACTGGAATCCATCATATTGCTTCTAGCATTATCTTGCTGTAAGTTCAAACTATTTCAGATGGATGTTAAGACTGCCTTACTGAATGGTTTTCTCTATGAAGAAGTCTATGTTGAACAACCAAAAGGCTTTGAAGATCCTGCTCATCTTGACCATGTATACAGATTGAAGAAAGCTCTATATGGGCTTAAGCAAGCTCCTAGAGCTTGGCATGAGAGACTCACGTAGTACCAGCTTTTGAAATTTACAAAAGAGGAAGTGCATACCAGATCTCTTTCATAAAAAGGAAGGAGTCTCAACTGGTAATTGCTCAAATTTATGTTGATGATATTTTTTTTGGTTCAACCTCTGAAATTTATGTTAAACAATTTGTGGAAGACATGAAATCAAAGTTTGAGATGAGCATGGTTGGGGAAATGAATTATTTTCTCAGTCTCCAAGTAAAGCAATCAAAAGAAGAGATATTTATCTCTCATAGTAAGTATGCTAGGAATCTAATTCACATGTTTGGACTAGAGAGTTCTAAGGCAATTAGAACTCCTATCTTAACTCAAGAAAAACTAAGCAAAGATGAAGAAGGCAATAATGTTGATCATAGTCTCTACAGAAGTATGATTGGCAGTCTTTTGTAATTGACTGCTAGCAGACCTGACCTATGCTTCAATGTTGGATTGTGTGCCAGATATCAAGCTAATCCAAAAGAGTCTCATCTCTAGGCAGTTAAAAGGATTCTGAAATATGTTAAAGGTACTCTGGATTTTAGTCTTTGGTATTCTATTGAATTTAATCCTTGTCTAGTAGGGTTTACTAATGCAAATTGAGCTGGCAATATTGATGACAAAAAGAGTATTGGTGGTTGTTTTTATGTTGGTTCAAATATGGTTACTTGGTTAAGTAAAAAATATAATTCTATTTCTCTTTCCTCAGTAGAAGCAGAATATTTGGCAGCGGGCAGTTACAGCACACATTTGATTTGGATGAGGAATATGCTGTTAGATTATGGTTTCAAACAAGAGGAAATGGTTCTATATTATGATAATACTAGCTATAAATATATTAAAGAATCGAGTTATGCATTCTCGAACTAAAAACAATGATATTCGATTTCATTACATTAGGGAGTTAGTTGAAACAAAGGAGTTGTAACTGAAATACATTTCTACAGATAGACAAGTTGCAGATATTTTCACAAAAGCATTGAATGGAGAGAGATTTGAGCAGTTGAGATATGCTCTTGGACTTTGTGTCATATGATGCAATTTTTTTGTACAAAAAAAAAAGGGGTGGAAAATTGAAAAGTCTTTCAGTTTCTATTATTTATTTCACCACTTACCTTGTTCAATGAAGGCTGATGAAGATTCTCACAAATTTCGACAAGCATATTTTTATTTATTTCTCCACTTGTTTTATTCATTCAAGGCCAATGAAGATTCCCTCAATTTTCGGCAGGTTGATCAACTTTATTACATACCTTTTTAGAAGACCTGCACGTGTGGCCTCATTTATTGGAATCCCTGGAATTCTGCCCTAATTAAATTTTCTCTCGGCGCTGCTACTCGTGCATCTCCTGAAGTTGTAATCAATGAATTCCTCTCCTCTACTCATCCTCTCAACTACTTCTCATCTCTCAAATAGAGGATTCGAAGATGGCCAGTGGAAAAAGGAAGAAAGACTTCGTGAGGAAAGTGTATGCATCATTGGCCAAGCAGATGTCTTCTTCAAATCCGCCTAAAAAGATTGAATCGCCTCCTTCAACACAGCCTCCTGAAGAAGTTTCACCACCTTCGACTTCTCAAGGTCATAAGCTAAGAAAGAAATCCGGTCGAAGACCAGTAGACCAACCACTGCGAAGGAGTGGTAGAGGTATGACATCTAAACCCCCCAAATCCCCACCTAGGGTTTCAGTTCTTGAGTGGGAGAAAGTATCTACTGAGGGATGTTGGCCCAAGGGTTCCACCTAAGCTTCGATCTCTATTTTGATGATAACAAACAAGTATCTAATATATTTGTGAAGTTTTGAGTTCAGGTTGAGGTTCCGATATGCACACGAACTTCGCTCGGAGAAATACAAAAATCGACAAAAAAGCTCCAATGTAAATTCAGTAGTGTTCATAGATCACCAAGTAGATTCTATGTAACATATCCCTAGGAACATATTCCAAGCCTATTTGTAATGTTATCCGAGTCAAAACTTTGTAACGGAACCCAGGAACAAAGCGTGAAACAAAATAAATGTAAAAAACAACCTCAGCCCTGGTTCTATCGAGTGGTCGATGGACAGAACGAGGCAAAATATTGGTAGTAGCCAATTCGGTCGAACGGTCGGTCAACCTAACAAAGCCAAAACTAGTAGTGGCCAATTCGATCGATCGGTCGATCGATCGGACAAAGCCAAAAATTGGCAGTAGCCAATTCGATTGACTAGTCGGTCGACTGAATATGGCCGGGAAAGGGTAGTAGCCTAGCGATTGTTGGGCAATCAATGGGTCGGTCGACCGACGATCGACCAAGAAGCGACCGGACGGCGTCCAACGGGCAGAAAAATGCCCGTTGGAATGAACTGCCGAGTTAGGGGTTATAAATACCCCTCACCAACCTTCATTAACTCTTCTTAACCATTCGTAAAAGCTTCCTATGTGAGATTTGTGCCTTCTAAGCTTGATTTGCTCGCGCTTGCTTCTCAGATCGACGATTTCTCTCAAGTGCTCATCTTCCCGCGACTTCAGCTTTGATTCGACCTCAACATCTTGTGGAGTTGGAGGTGTTGGAGGCTTGGAAAAGAGCTTTTAGTTGTGGTTTACTCTTTAGCTCTTTCCATTGTAATTTTATTTGTTATTTGAACTTGTTTCTTCATTGTTAGCTTACTAGGTGTGCTAGTGTAAATACTTAGGGTTTCCTTCATAGAATTGTGTTTTGCCTAAGTGAATAGGTTTGAGGAGTTCTCAAAGGGTTGAGAAGTGAGTCCTCGGTTGTATTCAAAGGGAAACACAAAGTCTATAAAGGATTTGATTAGAAATCCTTGGTGTGGAGCCAATGTAGTGGAGTAGGCGGTTGGTCGAACCAGTATAATTACTTATCTTTGCATTGCTTGTTTGATTGTGCTTGTTGTCTAATTATTACTTGTCAAGCATCGTAATTTAGTTGTGTGATCAATTTGGTTTCATTAGACATTGAACTCTAAAGAAATCGAACAGAAGTTAAAATTCACCCAACACTATTCAAACCCCCCTTCTAGTGTGGGTATTCGATCAACAATTGGTATCAGAGCAAGGTCGTAGGATTGGATTTAACCATCTACCCTACAATCTAGAATGTCTAGTGAAATCCAACTAGCTCAAGGGTCCTCTACTCATACTCCACCATTGTTCGATGGAAACAACTATGCCTATTGGAAGATACGCATGAATGACTTCCTTCAATTACTAGGCATGGATGTATGGAGAATGATCCAAGTAGAGTATAAGCAACCAACTAAAGATATGGATGAGTGGGATCAAGAAGAAATTCAACTATTTAATGCAAATGCAAAGGCCCTCAATGCACTATATTGTGACCAATCAATTAATGAGTTTAATAGGATTTCCACTTGTAAGTCGGCAAATTAGTTTTGGAAAGTCTTAGAGACTACACATGAAGAGACTTCACAAGTTAAGGAATCAAAGATAAACCTACTCGTGCATGATTAGGAAATGTTCAAAATGTTACTTCATGAATCTATTGATGCCATGTATGCTCGCTTTCAAAATATTACAAATGGATTAGCTAACCTTGGTAGAGACATAAGGGAAGAGGAGAAGGTAAAGAAGCTCTTTCTTCCCTTCAAAAAGCTTGGGAGCCCAAGGTCATCGCAATCATGGAAGCAAAGGATATGAGCACCTTAAAGATCACCGAGCTCATTGGGTCGCTCATGACACATGAGACCCATATGAAGCAATATAAGGAGGAAGATGCCCCCAAAGGCAAGACCATTGCCTTAAAAGCATCACATCGGGTTGAAGATCCCTCATCATCCGAGAAAGAGACAGATGATTTTGAAGAAATGGCAATGTTGACAAGGAGATTCATGAGCTTCGTGAGAGGAGGCATGAGAAAGGGAAAAGGAGGCTACACATGCTTCAATTGCAACAAAATCGGGCATCTAAGGAAGGATTGCCCACTTCTCAAGATGGCTTCTACCTCCAACCCTCACAAGAAAGACAAATACAAGAAGAAGAAGGTGATGATGGCTTCTTGGAATGAAAGCGAGACTTCGTCAAGTGAAGAAGACTCCAAAAGTGAGAAGGAAAATCTTTGCCTCATGGCAAATGAAAACGAGGTAAGATTTACTTTTGGCGAGCTTTCTTTTACGCAAGAAGAACTAGAAAATGAATTCGATCAAATGCATGATGAATTTAATGCTATTAGGAAAAAGTTTAAAGAGCTTAAAAATGACAACAATTAGATCTTTAGAGCTTGAAAATGATAACTTGCTACTTTCATGCAATGCATTAAGAAAAGAAGTAGATACCCTTAAGGAAGAAAAGCATGCCTTAGATGATGCAAAGAAAAACTTTAGAAAATGAAAACAAAAAATTGGAGAAGGAAAACAAGTTCTTAAGTGATCAAGTAGAGTACTTGAATGATAGCATGTTAAACTTAAAAAAGGAACTTTGCATGCTAAATGAAAAAATGACAACCTTATAAAATGTCATGCCCAAGGTTGTACATGCAAGAAAGTCGTCAAACAATCATGCTCACACACATATCCCAAGAAAGTTTAATGGAAGTTGCTTTTCATGTTGTATTTTTGGCCATATGGCTAGAGATTGTGCACTAAGGAGGAACCCTAATGCTAGACTCACTTGGATTCCTAAGATGACAAACACTCAAGGACCCAAGAAGATTTGGGTACCTAAAATTGTCTCTTCTCATTTTGTAGATGGAGAAGCATCCTCAAGCAATTAGAAGCACATGGATCTTGGATAGCGGTTGTTCAAAACACATGACGGGTGATATCAATCTCTTCGCAACGCTATCAAGCAAGGATGGTGGACTTGTAATATTTGGAGACTATGCCGAAGGTAAGATTATTGACATTGGTGATATAGGTATTCTCCCCTACCTATGTATTAAAAAAGTATTACTAGTTGAGGGGTTAAAGCATAACTTGATTAGCATATCTCAATTATGTGATAATGGGTATGTAGTCATTTTCGAAGCTTCTAAATGCATCATTAGAATTGCTCCATCTAATGATATTGTGTTTATTGGAAATAGGCAAGAAAATGTTTACACACTAGTTTTAAATGTTTTGCCTAATCCACATGTTAGATGCTTAGTTGCCATGGAAAATAATTCTTGGTTGTGGCATAGAAGGCTAGGACATGCCTGCATGAGCCTCATCCAAGAAATATCTAAAAATAACTTAGTTAAAGGAATACCTAAGATAAAAATTGAAAAAGACAAACTTTGTGATGCATGTCAAGATGGAAAATAAGTTAAGTCTTCATTTCATAGCATTAATCAAGTGAGCACATCTAGAACACTTGAACTTGTGCACATAGATCTTTTTGGTCCTTGTGATGTGGCTAGTCTAGGTGGAAAATTATATTGCTATGTTTTGGTTGATGATTTCTCGAGATTTACACGGGTCTTCTTCCTAGCTAAGAAAAATGAAACTTTTGATTTCTTTAAAAAATTTGCTAGGAGAGTTACAAATGAGAAAGGAATTTCAATTTTGAAAATTAAAAGTGATAATGGAGGAGAATTTAAAAATGAAAAGTTTTTCTAATTTTGTGATGAATTGGGTATTCATCATACCTTTTCTTCCCCCAGAACCCCTCAACAAAATGAGATGATTGAGAGAAAGAATAGAACCTTACAAGAGATGGCTAGGACCATGCTTTGTGAAAATAAGTGGATTGGACACCCATTTTACCCCTGGCCAAAGTCATGTACTTATAGGGGCCGAAGCCATAAATACCTCTTGTTATGTACTTATACGTGTTTTATTAAGCAGCAATTTTCCTGATCTAGATTTTGGGAAGGAGAAATTCTCAAAACCGGATTTGAAGATTAGAAATTCCCAAAACCAGAATTGAGTGGATTGGATACCCATTTTACCCCTGGCCAAAGTCTCTAGTCAAAAATTAAAAAAAAAATATTAAAAAATATTAAAAAGCATTTAAATTTATAAAATATTTTTTATGATAAAAATAAGATATTAGAGAATAAAAAATATATTTTTCAAACTCTCTAATGTATTAAAGACTTTTGCACAAAGTCTATATATATAAATTTAAATTAAAAATTATGAAATATTTTGATGTAAAATATTTTTTTGGATCATAGTAACTCTTTTGTATCATTAAAAAATTATTTTATGAATTCAAGTATTTTTTTAAAAAAATTATGAAGCTATTATATACTTTGCACAAAACTCTCTAATGAGTTTGGGACTTTTGTTTATAATAATTTTATAATTATAAAAAATAAATTTTCATTCACAAAAAATATATATGTGATATAAAAGATGTGCTAGAGTCTATCAAAATATTTTAGACAAAAAACATTTCACTATTTTTATTTAAAAATTAGTTTTATGGACGTTGGGCAAAAGTCTCTAATGCATTAGAGACTTTTACCCAAAGTCTATAATAGTTTTATAATTCAAAAAAAAATTAATTAATGAAATATTTTTTAAAATATAAAAGATGTGCTATGGTTCAAAAAATTATTTTTCATAAAAAATATTTCACAATTTTTAATTTAAACTTAGATTTATAGACTTTGTGCAAAACTTTCTAATGAATTAGAGAATTTGAAAATATATTTTTTAGACTATAACACCTCATTTTTATTATAGATATTTTTTTATAAATTAGAATTATATTTTTTATATTATATACATATATATATATTTTTTAATTTTTAACCAAATTCTCTAATTGGTTAGAGACTTTGGCCCAGGGGTAAAATAGGTATCCGATCCACTCAATTCCGATTTTGGGAATTTCCAAACTTCAAATCCGGTTATGGGAATTTCTCCTTCCCAAAATTCTGATATGGAAAATTGATGTTTATTAAGACCTAAAATCAATAAAATACCTTTTGACCTTTGGAATGATAAAATCCCAAGTGTGGGATATTTTCGTATTTTTGAATGTAAATGTTTTATTTTAAATACTAAAGAGCATCTACGAAAATTTGATTCTAAATCTGATGAAGGTATTTTCCTAGGTTACTCTAATAGTTCTAAGGCCTATAGAGTTTATAATCGTAGAACTATGATTGTTGAAGAATCTATGCATGTTACTTTTGATGAAACTAATGATTCTTCTAGAAATGTTAAGATTGTGAATGTAGGTGAGGAACTTGAGGAACTAACATTTCATGACAAAGAGGTTAAAGATGAAAACAATGAGGAAACCTACCATGAAGAACCTTCATCTTCAACTCTACCTCAAGATGAAGAAGAATAAGAATAAGAAGAAGAAGAAGAAGAAGAAGAGGAAGCTCTACCACCTCTCCCCAAAGGGTACCGATTGTTAAGAGATCATCCAATGGATCAAGCCATTGGAGAACCATCAACGGGAGTGGTAACACGCTCTAAACTTAAGAATATTTGTCAATATGTAGCATTCATATCTCAACTAGAGTCAAAAAACATTAAGGAAGCTATAGAAGATGAATTTTGGGTAATTGCTATGCAAGAGGAACTTAATCAATTTGTTAGGAATGAAGTTTAGGACTTAGTACCTAGACCTAGAGGAAAAACCATAATTGGGACTAAATGGGTATTTAGAAACAAGTTAGATGAAGGTGTTGGCCTAAGGTTTTCTACCTTGGTCTTAATCTCGGTTTTGATGATAACAAATATGAAACTAATGATTTCATGGAGAGTTATTTTCAGGTTCCATATTGGTTAGCGCACGACGTCCCCGATCAGAAAAATCGAAGAAATCGAAGAAATCGGCAAGGAGGCTCGTCAATGCTCGGGATTCTTTGGGAAGTTAGAGTTTAGGTTTAGGGTGTCTAGCATGTGTTGTAATCCTCTTTTATGATGTAAAGAACCCAAAAACCAAACCCCAACCCCAAAACATGAAAACTCAGAAACTGCCCTGAAATTCACTAAGCCTAGGGAGCTCCTTGGAGGGCTATATGGCCTAGATATTTTCTTGACACAAAAAATGGCAGTAATTATTCCTTGGGTAAAAACTAGATAATGAGATATTTTAAAGGAATTTTTGGAAGCCTTTAGCATACTCATATTTGACCCGGGAGATTAGAAAATTTCCATTTTTTGAAAATTTGTACTAGACCCCAAAAACTAGATTTTGATTCTTAAGGATTTTGAAATTTTAGATATTTTTATTGAATCCAAATGGGGGGTAATCCTTATATAACATTTATGTTTTAAAGTTAAGAAATATTATATAAGTAAACTTAGTGAAGACAGAACCCAAAAACGAGCAAACAAGCAGAAAGCTCAACCAAACCAAACTGCCCTGCCTAGGTTCGATCGACCGACTGGTCGACTAATAGAAGATGAGGTCATTTCAGTCGATCGAACGTTGCCCAAAATGGGCAGAATACCTTCGGTCGCTTGGCGGTCGCTCGATCGGTCGACCGACGATCGACCGGACCTGCGATCGACAGTCAATAATGGGCAAAAATCCACCCGTTGAGAAGAGGGGAGCTCTCTCTTCTCTTCATGGATTATAAATAGGAAGCCATGAGAGCCTTCCTCCATGATGTTGATCTCTTCTGACCTCCTTGAGCCATCTTTTGATCTTGTTGTGGAGCTAAGTATTTTATTATTTGATTTATTGCTCCATTTAGTGTTGTATTTTCTTGATATTTCATTCTATTCGAGTTTGTATAAACCTAGAGTGCTAGGTTAATTGAGTTGGTGATTGCCTTGGTGTTAAGGCTTAAATCCACCATTGTAAACTTAGTTTACTAGGATTAGTTGAGTTGTCCCTTAGGTTGAGGTGGGAGAGTGCTTTCGGTAGGAATGCGGGATACTTCCGGGTGTGGAAGTGCATTCGGTTTGAGAACGGAGACTTTTCGATTGTAAAGTCCTCTTTGTAAGGGAAACGATATAATCTAGTAAACTTAATTTGAAAATCCTAAGCAGGGTGCTTAGGTAGTGGAATAGGCATTGGGGCCGAACCACTATAAATCTTTGTATTAGCATTGATATTTTGTTTGTATTAATTGCTTTATTATTTATCACTTTCGCATTTAGTCATTCAATCATAAATTGCCTAAGTAATCAAGTTAACATACTATTCACCAACAGAAGGAAGTTTAGTTATTAGAAACAAAGCTAGGTTAGTGGCCCAAGGGTATAATCAAGAAGAAAGAATAGATTATAATGAAACTTATGCTCCCATAGCTAGATTAGAGGCAATTCACATGTTTTTGGCATATGCAAGTTTTAGAGGTTTTAAACTTTTTCAAATGGATGTTAAAAGTGTTTTTTTAAATGGTTTTATCGATGAAGAAGTTTATGTTCAACAACCCCCCGGATTTGAAAGTTTTGAGTTTCCAAATCATGTCTTTAAACTTAAAAGGCTTTGTATGGTTTAAAACAAGCCCCTAGGGCTTGGTATGAAAGGCTTTCCACATTTACATTTTTGATTGATCAAGGCTATAGCATTGGAAAAGCCGATGTTTCTCTTTTTATGAAAAATAATGAAAATGATATTTTACTCGTGTAAATTTATGTTGATGATATAATATTCGGTGCTATTAATGAATAGCTTTGTGAGTGGTTTGCAAAGTGCATGCAAGAGGAGTTTGAGATGAGCATGATGGGAGAACTCTCCTTCGTGCTTGGTCTCCAAATCAAGCAAACCAACAAAGGAATCTTCATAAATCAAGCCAAGCACACAGAGGAGCCCATCAAAAGGTTTGGGATGAATGAAGCCAAGATAGCTTCTAGACCAATGAGCACATCCATTAAGCTTGAAAAAGATGAAGATGGTGTAAAGGTAGATGAAAAACAATATCGAGGTATGATCGGTAGCCTTCTTTATTTAACCGCAAGTAGACCCGATATCATGTGTAGTGTTTGTGTGCATGTGCTAGGTTTCAATCTTGTCCTAAAATGTCTCACTTATGTGTGGTCAAACACATATTGAGATATTTGAAAGGCACTATTGACTTAGGATTGTGGTATCCATGTAATGCATCTTTTGATCTAATTGGTTTTTCGGATGCCAATTTTGCCGGGTGTAAAGTAGATAGAAAAAGCACAAGTGGATGTTGTCAATTCCTAGGGTTGAGTCTTGTTTCTTGGTTTTCAAAAAAACAAAACTCGGTTGCACTTTCAACTACCGAAGTGGAATACATCGCCGCGGCTAATTATTGTGCACAAGTCCTTTGGATGAAACAAACCCTTTTAGATTATGGACTTATGTATTCATGTATACTTGTAATATCCTAGATATTTTTCCTTTTTATTTATCTTTTCTTGTTGTTTGTGCTTGTCAGCCAAGCGGGCTAGTCCGAGGTCGAATCGAGTAGACTCATGGCCCGGTGTGAGCTTGCGAGCTCGGGTGAGTTGAACTATGATTTATAATTATGTATCTAATTGATTTAATTATGTTGCATGTGGATGTTCATATGCTTGTTGCTTATATTTATTGTTGGATTAGATTGGATTAATTAAGCTTTGGCGGGTTAGCGGGTTTGGATTTGGCTCGAGACAGATGTGGGGTTGCTAAGAGGGTTAGTGGATTTAGGGTTTCGATTTGGCTCGAGTCCCCCCACCCCCTTGGTGTGTGGCTTCCCAATTGCAGCCTCACAAGATCTTTGAAGGGAGGAGCCAAGCCGACAGCCGCAAGCCGCCCCTCCCCTTCCCCTCTTGGAGCCGCCAAGCCCAGCCGCTTGAAGCCAAGCCGAGCCTTCCTCTCCTTCCTCTCCTTCTTCCTTTCCCTTGGACTCGAGCAGTGAGCCAGCCGCCTAAGCCAAGCCCTCCTTCTCTCTCTTCCCCTCTCTTCAAGCCGACGGCTTTAGGAGGAGCCACCGCCCCCTCTCCCCCCTTCTTGAGTCGAACCGCCACCTCTTGAAACTATATTCGAGGGCCGTCGTCCGGGATTTCTCCTCTAATCATCCTTCCTATTTAGGTGAGTAGTTTTACCTCTCCTCTTCCCGATTCTTTCGTAGGGCCCGAGATTTTCCCTTTGTGGCTTGGCAGCCCTAGGTTTACCCTAGGGGTGCTCGTCCATGGGTGTAGCATGGGTGCCCTCAAGGTGTTCGATGAAATGCCCAAGTGAGATATCTTGTTTATCTTGAAGCTTATATCTTGAGATTGCTTGCCTATTTAGGTTCTTGTATTGTTGTGCATGCTTTAGATTTAAATCTGTGATTTTTTGATATGGAGCATGTTTTGTAAAAATAAGATTTGATTTTGAAGCCTTGAGTGTTCTTGATATGAGATTCTTGAACATATAAATTGATTCTTGTTTGGAGAATTCTTGGTTCATGCTACTCTTGCTTAAACAATCATGACTTGATTCTTGAGAAGTTTTGTCTAAATGATACAATTCTGTTATGTTGATAATTAAGGAATTTATTTCTGTAATTTCGGATTTATTTACCTTGAGATGCTGAAAACTCAATCAGGCTGAAAACTGAATTGTTGGTTTAGGGCTGATTTTGAAATCCTATTTGTGATGTGCATAGTTTGTGGAACATAGTCATGTAACCTATCGTTTTGACCAGAAAATATAGTTTGGAAATATAGGACACATTCTGGAAACCAGATTCGGATTAGATACATCAATCTCGGGTACAACAGTAAGCTATAACAAAACCTTAAAACAAAACCCTAATCTTGGCGATCTAAATTTTAATTTCATAATTAAAATTGAGCAAGGGATCAGCATAATCTGTTAAGAACCAACAAATAAATTTATGCATGAAATAAACCTCACGGATTTATGACATTACGGGTCTAGGAGTTGGGGTCGGTTATTGGAGTGTTGAGATGCTTCCCAGTAAGTTTGACACCCCTAAGACACCATAGGAGAGACTTGACTTAGGTCATGATGCGCCATATCTTTTTGAATGACGAAGAGACTTTGGAGGAGTCGGACTGCGAGCTACGCTCGGAAGGTTGGAGGGCTAAATCCCAACCTGTGGAACAAGTTCGGATGGACAAATCTCGATTATTCTGGTTAGCCTCGTGGAATAAGTTCGGAGGGCTTACCTGATTATTCTTGGTGTGCTTTTAAGGAATAAGTTCTGATGGCCTACCCGATTTTTCCTGTGATATCATAAAGGGACAAGTTCGGATGGGCGATTCCCGATTGTTCCTTCGCATCTCATGGAGCAAGTTCGGGGGGCCTTCCCGATTGCTCCCAAGTTTCTTTACTTTTGGATAAGTTCGGAGGGCCTTCCCGATTATCCTAGTATGTTTTGTTGCCTTATGGCATGGTAGGCTTAGACTTATTGATCTTCACTGTTTGGGTGTTGGATGCCTTCGGGTAGGTAGTGGCCAGATGGTCTGTTAGTTGGTCACTCCCTTGTGACCTCTCCTACTTGAGTCAGGAGTTTTGCTTTATGCATCATATCTGTGTTTGGTTTTTCGTGGGGGTTGGTAGAACCGCTCACTGAGTTCTTTCGAACGCACCCATTGTCATTTGTTTTTGTTTTGCTGAGCCTGACCGGTGAGGTGGGTTGGAGCACTTGGCTCGGTTGGAGGGCAGAGGAGCTACATTGATCTAATAGCAGTCCTAGTTAGGGATCGTAGTCGAGTCTGTAGTAGTTTGTCATGCACTGTGTTTAAGCATTTTGGAGTTTTAGTCCCTTGGGGACGTTTATGTCATTTATTTCAGATTTCATTATTGGTGGTCTATTGGACTTGATTTATTATTTCCGCACTTTGTACTTTGTTAACTTACTTATAATGAATTCTATTGGTTTTCCATTTGAAATGAAACTTGTTTATTTCTTTTCGCTATGTTTTATTGTTGAGTTGACATGTGCATGGTTTAGGCTGTGGGGTATAGGCACGTATACCCTGGCCGGTCACGTGACCCTGAGTTGGGGCGTGACAATGTGGTATCAGAGCATGTGGTTCGGTTTGACTACGACCTAGAGTTGTCACCGTATAGGGCATTGCTAGCATGTCAATATACGGTAGGGGTATGTTATGAGATCAATGGGCTAAGTCTGTGCCTCAGCGCGACTTGTGGTTTAAGTACTTAATGACTTAGGGTGGATTAAAAATTCGCTAATTTTGATATTTTCTTTCTGGTGATTCCAGTTCGATGGAGGCCTTTGATGCCGCAAGGAGCGATAGTGGCAGGAACTCTAGTAAGCACCGAGACCGGGGCCAGTGTCATGGGAGACCACCGCATGCCCGTGAGGATGTGGGACAGGATCCCATGGTTGCTTAGTTGTAGGCCCGAGTCGCTGAGCTAACTAAGGCGCTCCGCAGGGAGTAGGAACTGAGGCAGAAGCCACAACCCGTACTGGCAGTACCCGCCGCACTAGAGGTGGTCCAACCAGTGGCACCGGTGGTCAGGGACCCTAGACCACCTTCATATGCAGATTTTGTTGCATTCAGGCCACCGGAGTATACATGGACAGATCAGCGGGTGGAGGTCACCAGTTTCCTATGAGATTTCTATGAGCTGTGCAGGGAGTTTGGTTGTTCTTCTGAGATGACCGCTCGACTGATCGGGCTACAGTTGAGAGGTCCAACCAAGGATTGGCTTCACACCTGGAGGGACAATAGAGCAGCAGATGCACCACCCCCTACCTGGGAGGAGTTTAGAGTTGCTATGGTCGAGAAGTACCTGCCGATGAGCGTCCAGGACAGGCGGGCGAAAGAGTTCGAGCTACTGCGTCAAACGGGCAGTATGTCAGTGACAAATTATAAGATAGAGTTCACTCGACTCTCGAAGTACCATCCCACCTTGAAAGCCATAGAGACCGCCAGAGTCAAGAGGTTTATCGAGGGGCTGAGGCCGCAAATTGCCAGACTGATCCATTACACGGAGGACACTTCATTTGCTCGGGTTATAGATGAGGCACTCCGGAAGGAGGCACTAGTACCGACAGACAGGCATGATGGTGCCCAAAAGAAAAAGTTTTGGCCCCAGCCTTCAGAGGGTCGGTCAGCTCACTCAGAGGGGACTTTTAGGACAACAGATCCATAGTAGGGCGGAGGCCATAACAGTTCCAGGGGTCCAGGAACAGGGGCGTCATCTTAGGTTCACAACGGAGACCTAGATCACAGCAGTGTAACCGATATCACAGGAAGCACTGGGAGCTTGCTGGGGACGTGTAGAGGAATGTTTCAGCTGTGGGCAGACTAGGCATTACAAAAAGGATTGTCCTAGCAAGGGCAGTCAGCAGCATGATTAGACCAGAGAAAAGGCGCCAATGTTTGTGGGTTTCGTAGCTCAGAGGGGTCAGACTTAGGGAGGAGGCCAACGAGCTGGTGGTTCAGAGAGGCCCGCTAGCCGGGTGTTTTCTATGAACCAAGAAGGTGCTGATGCATCCAAGGCAGTGGTGTGAGGTAATATTGTGGTTGGTTCTGCCATTGCATATATCTTGTTTGATTCGGGTGCTACCCACTCTCTTGTGTCTGCTTTGTTTGCTGCTAAGTTGGTAGGGAAACCTTCTGTGCTTGATTTTTCTCTTGCGGTGTCTACGCCTACGAGCATTTCTGTGATGGCAAAGACAATCTTTCGGGGCTACGAGGTTGTTATTTGTGGGCATGTGTTGATGGCCTAATTGACACTCCTGCCGATGCTGGAGCTTGATGTAATTCTTGGCATGGACTGGTTGGTGAACCATTTCTCCTTAGTGGATTGCAGGGCTAAGACTGTGACCTTCAGTAAGCTCGGATTGCCCCAGTTTACCTTCTAGGGTGAGGGAAGGGGAGAGCCGTTGATGGCAATTTCATCTCTCAGGGCCCAGAAACTACTTCTGGATGGTTGCCAGTCTTTATTGGCCTTTGTGTCTGTGGTAGAGGGAGAGGGAGGTGTGGCTAGGGGCATCGGGGGAACATATGTGGCATGCGGTTTCTCTGATGTGTTCCTAGAGGAGTTGTCATGGTTGCCTCCAGAAAGAGAGATCGAGTTATGCATTGACTTGCAGCCAAGGGTGAAGCCGATCTCCATTCTGCCGTATAGGATGACACCAGCTGAGTTAAGAGAGTTGAAATCCCAGTTGCAAGAGCTGCTTGAATTGGACTTCGCCTTGGGACGCTCCAGTTCTCTTTGTGAAAAAGAAAGATGGGTCCATGCAGATGTGCATTGATTACCGGCAGCTTAACAAGGTAACGGTGAAGAATCGGTACCCGCTTCCCAGGTTTGATGATTTATTTGATCAGCTTCAGGGGACTCAGTGGTTTTCTAAGATTGACCTGTGGTCAGGATACCATCAGTTGAGGATCTGGGTTAGTGACGTCCCTAAGACTGCTTTCAGGTCGAGGTATGGGCACTTTAAGTTCCTGGTGATGTCCTTCGGGCTGACTAATGAACCTACAGCATTTATGGACCTGATGAATCGAGTGTTCAGAGAATACTTGGATAAATTTGTGATAGTGTTCATTTATGATATCTTGATATATTCCAGGAGTATAGAGGAGCATGCTGAGCATTTGTAGATGGTTCTAGAGACTCTCCGGAAGCACCGCTTGTATGCCAAATTCTCCAAGTACGAGTTCTGATTGGAGAGTGTGGGGTTTCTTGGTCATGTGGTATCCAGGAATGGGGTAAAGGTGGACCCCGCAAAGATAGAAGCAGTTCAAAATTGGAAGAGGCCGACTAGTGTCACTAAGATCCGGAGTTTCCTGCGGTTGGCAGGCTATTACAGAAAATTTGTGGAGAATTTATACAGGATTGCAGCACCATTGAGCCGCCTGACTCAGAAGAAGGTCAAGTTCAAATGAGATAGTAAGTGCGAAGAGAGCTTTCTAAAGCTTAAGGACCGCTTGACGTCAGCACCAGTTCTAGCGATACCCTCGAGCTCGAGAGGATTTGTTGTTTATTGTGATGCCTCCTTGGTCGACTGGGGTTGTGTGTTGATGCAGAATGGCAAAATGATAGTTTATGCATCTAGGCAGTTGAAGGTTCACGAGAAGAATTACCTGACTCATGACCTTCGCATTGAAGCTGTGGCATCACTACCTTTGTAGTAAGGCTTGTGAGATATACACTAATCATAAGAGCCTCCAGTATTTGCTCACCGAGAAGGAGTTGAACCTGAGGCGGAGAATATGGCTTGAGCTCTTGAAGGACTATGACTGCACGATCATGTACCATACGGTGAAGGCTAACGTGGTAGCTGATGCTTTGAGCATGAAGTCTATGGGCAGTCTAGCGCATTTGGCAGCCAGGAGGAGGCCGTTGGCCCAGGATTTGGCCATATGTTTGGATGATGGGACAGTCTTGTCAATGTCAGCTTCTAGTGCACTGGTGGCTCACCTGAGGGTGTAGTCCACATTCGTTGACATGTTGCGGGCAGCGCAGGAGGAGGATGCTTTTTGTGCTCTCACCAAGGATCTGGCCAGGAGAGGTGATGCCGATAATGGGTTCGGTGTTAACTCAGAGGGCGTTCTGAGGTTTAAGAACCGGATAGTGGTGCCAGATATGGCGGAGGTTCACAAGCAAGTGCTAGAGATGGCTCATCGGTCCACATATACTATGCATCCAGGAGCCACAAAGATGTACCAAGATCTAAGGCAGAATTATTGGTAGAAAGGTATGAAAAGATAAGTGGCCGAGTTTGTGGGTCTAAGTGCGTGGTGTGTCAGCAAGTTAAGGCTGAGCATTTAAAGCCAGAAGGATTGCTCTAGAACCTAGACGTACCAGAGTGGAAATGGGACAAGATAACCATGGATTTTGTGATGGGGTTGCCAAAGTCTAGGAAGGGCAATGGTTCTATTTGGGTAGTGGTGGATCACCTAACCAAGAATTCACATTTTATACCAGTCAGGATGACCTTTTCAGCCGAGCAGTATGCAAGGTTGTTTTTGGATCAGATCATCACCTATCATGGTGTTCCGGTTAAGATCATCTCAGATCGGGGTACTCAGCTCACAGCTTGATTCTGGCAGTCTTTTCAGGAGGCATTGGGCACTCAGGTTCTGTTCAGTACTGCAATTCACCCTTAGACAGATGGTCAGTTAGAGCAGAATATACAGACGCCAGAGGATATGCTGAGAGCATGTGTCCTAGACTTGGAGGGCAGTTGGGAAAGGCACTTACCTCTGATTGAGTTTGCCTACAATAACAGCTACCACAGTAGCATCAGGATGGCCCCATTTGAGGCATTGTATAGGCGGAGATGCAGGTCGTCTGTGGGTTGGTTTGAGGCAGGGGATTCCCTTATGATGAGACTTGACCTGGTGGAGGAGGCAGTAGAAAAGGTAAAGCTAATCAGAGAGAGGCTATTGGCAGCTCAGAGTCGCCAGAAGATGTATGCTAATGGAAAGGCCAGGGAGGTAGAGTTTGCTGAGGGGGACATGGTGTTCCTCAAGGTGTCCCCTATGAAAGGGGTGGTGAGATTTGGTAAGAAAGGAAAGCTACGCCCTAGGTTCATTGGGTTGTTTCCTATTCTCAGGCGCAGGGGAGCTGTGGCCTATGAGTTGGCTTCACCTCCTAGTATGGACCGAGTACATCTAGTGTTCCATGTGTCTATACTAAAGAAGTACATTCGGGATGAGTCCAATGTGATTGAGCCTACCGCAGTGGAGGTGGATTCAGCAATTTCTTATGAGGAGCGGCAAGTTGAGGTGCAGGACCGGCAGATCAGAAAATTGAGGTCCAAGGAGATCCCCTTGGTTAAGGTCAGGTGGGAGCACTATTCCGGGCAGGAAGCCACCTGGGAGGTGGAGCAGGATATGAGGGAGTTATATCCTTCATTGTTCGATGATCTGGTGAGTCCTCAATCTTCTTTATCGAAATTCGAGGATGAATTTTCTTTAAGAAGGTAGGATTATAATATCCTAGATATTTTTCCTTTTTATTTATCTTTTCTTGTTGTTTGTGCTTGTTAGCCTAGCGGGCTAGTCCGAGGTTGAACCCAGTCGACTCATGGTCCGGTCTGAGCTTGCGAGCTCGGATGAGTTGAACTATGATTTATAATTATGTAGATAATTGATTTAATTATGTTGCATGTGGATGTGTATATACTTGTTGCTTATATTTATTTTTAGGTTAGATTTGATTAATTAAGCTTAGCGGGTTTGGATTTGGCTCGAGACGGATGCGGAATTGCTAAGAGAATTAGTGGATTTAGGTTTAAGGAGGAGGTTGTAAACCCCCCCCCCCCCCCCCCCCCCCGCCACCTTGGTGTGCGGCTCCAATTGGGGAGCCGCACAAGATCTTTGAAGGGAGGAGCCAAGCCGACAGCCGCCAGCGACCCCTCCCCTTCCCATCTTGGAGCCGCCTGAAGCCGAGCTGAGCCTTCCTCTCCTTCCTTTCCCTTGGAGCTGAGCAGTGAGCCAGCTGCCTAAGACAAGCCCTCCTTCCCTCTCTTCCCCTCTCTTTAAGCCGGCGGCTTGAGGAGGAGCCGTGCCACCTCTCCCCCCTTCTTGAGTCGAGCCACCACCTCTTGAAATAAGATTCGAGGGTCGTCGTCCAGGATTTCTCCTCTAATCATCCTTCCTATTTAGGTGAGTGGTGGTTTTACCTCTCCTCTTCCGCGTTCTCTCGAATCTTGAGCCAATTTGGGGATCTTCTTGTTTCTTGTGATTTTTGCCGAATCGTGGGTTTGATCACCGTGTTCTTGTGCCTTTTTGTGTGAGGGCCCGAGATTTTCCCTTTGTGGCTCGGCAGCCCTAGGTTTACCCTAGGGGTGCTTGTCCATGGGTGAAGCAAGGGTGACCTCAAGGTGTTCGATTAAATGCCCAAGTGAGAGATCTTGTTTACCTTGAAGCTTATATCTTGAGATTGCTTGCTATTTTGGTTCTTGTATTGTTGTGAATGCTTTAGATTTAAATCTGTGATTTTTGGATATGGAGTATGTTTAGTAAAAATAAGATTTGATTTTGAAGCATTGAGTGTTCTTGATATGAGATTCTTGAACATGTAAATTGATTATTGTTTGGAGAATTCTTGGTTCATGCTACTCTTGGTTAAACAATCATGACTTGATTCTTCAGAAGTTTTGCCTAAATGATACAATTCTGTTATGTTGATAATTAAGGAATTTATTTTTGTAATTTCGGATTTACTTACCTTGAGAAGCTTAAAACTCAATTAGGCTGAAAACTGTATGCTGAATTGTTGGTTTAGGGCTGATTTTGACATCCTATTTGTGATGTGCATAGTTTGTGGAACATAGTCGTGTAACCTATCATTTTGACCAAAAAATATAGTTTAAAAATACAGGACACACTCTGGAAACCAGATTTGGGTTAGATACATCAGTATCGGACACAACAGTAAGCTATAACAAAACCCTAATCTTGGTGATCTAAATTTTAATTTCATAATTAAAATTGAGCAAGGGGTCAGCATAATCTGTTATGAACCAACAAATAAAGTTATGCTTGAAATAAGACCTCACGGGTTTATGACATTACAGGTCTAGGAGTTTGGGTCGGGTATTGGAGTGTTGAGACGCTTCCGAATAAGTTTGACACCCCTAAGACACCGTAGGAGAGACTTGACTTAGGTCATGATGCACCATACCTTTATGAATGGCGGAGAGGCTCATTGAGGAGCCGGACTATAGGCTAGGCCCGTAAGGTTGTAGTGCTAAATCTCAACCCGTGGAACAAGTTCAGATAGGCAAATCCCGATTGTTCTGGTTAGCCTCGTGGAATATGTTCGAAGGACCTACCTGACTATTCCCGAGGTGCTTTTAAGGAATAAGTTTGGAGGGCGTACCCGATTATTCCTATGATATCATAAAGGGGCAAGTTCAGATGGGCGATTCCCGATTGTTCCTTCGCGTCTCGTGGAGCAAGTTCGGAGCACCTTCCCTATTGCTCCTGAGTTTCTCTAGATTTGGATAAGTTCGGAGGGCCTTCCCGATTATCCTAGTATGTTTTGTTGCCTTAGGGCATGGTGGGATTAGGCCTATTGATCTTCACCGTTTGGGTGTTGGATGCCTTCGGGCAGATAGTGGCTGGATGGCCTGTTAGCTGGTCACTCCCTTGTGACCTCTCCTACTTGAGTCAGGACTTTTTCTTTATGCATCATATATGTGTTTGGTTTATCATGGGGGTTGGTAGAATCGCTCACTGAGTTCTTTCGAACTCACCTGTTGTCGTTTGTTTTTGTTTTGTAGAGCCTGACCGGTGAGGTGGGTTGGAGCACTTGGCACGGTTGGAGGGTAGAGAAGCTACATTGATCTCATAGCAGTCCTAGTTAGGGGTCGTAGTCGAGTATATAGTAGTTTATCATGCATGCACTGTATTTTGGCATTTCAGAGTTTTAGTCCCTTGAGAACGATTATGTCATTTATTTCGGATTTTATTTTTGGTGGTCTATTGGACTTGATTTATTATTTCCGCACTTTGTACTTTGTTAACTTACTTATAATGAATTCTATTTGGTTTTCCATTTGAAATAAAACTTGTTTTTTTCTTTCCGCTATGTTTTATTGTTGAGTTGGCATGTGCATGGTTTAGGCTGCGGGGTATATGCACGTATATCCTAGCTGGTCACGTGACTCTGAGTTGGGGCGTGACAATACCCATACATTGTGATAATACTAGTGCAATTGATTTAACAAAAAATCCAATTTTACACTCTAGAACCAAGCACATTGATCTAAGGCACCACTTTGTTAGGGATAATGTAGCAAAGGGAAATATATATGTGGAATTTGTATCCACCGACAAGCAACTTGCGGATATATTCACAAAACCCTTAAATGAAGAAAGCTTTACAAATTTAAGAATGCAACTAGGGATTTGTGCTTTTCCAAGTGTCTAAACTTTCAAAATTTACATGCTTTGTGAAGACAATTGAATTTCATGTAATATTATCACACTTATGTATTGCTTTGTAATGGGGCTTTGCGACTTACCAATGTTTGCCTTCTATAGGGTTACGTTGATAGAAAGGACTATAGTGATAGATGATACTCGGTTTTATATTTTTCTCGGTTTTATTGATGAAACTCATTAATAGTACCTTGGTTCCTGCCCTTTTTGATTAATGTCAAAAGAGGGAGAAAAAGCAATGTTACATGTGTTTTATGATGCATATAGATAGGGGGAGTTATAAGCATGATATGCATATTGATAGGGGGAGCATATGTCAAGTTGCAAAATAGGTTGTGTATGCCTTAAACTGAAACTCACAAATGGTATTTAGAGTTTTATAGATTTATAGAATTTCATGTTTTATTTATCATCATCAAAATTGAGGAGATTGTTGGCCCAAGGGTTCCCCCTAGGCTTCGATCTCTATTTTGATTATAACAAACATGTATCTAATATATTTGTGAAGTTTTGAGTTCAGGTTGAGGTTACGATACGCGCGCAAACATCGCTCGGAGAAATTTTAGCTTGCACTAAGTAAATTGAGTAGAGTTCATAGATCACCAAGTAGATTCTATGTAATATATCCCTAGGAATATATCCCAAGCCTATTTGTAATGTTATCCAAGTCAAAATTTGGTAACATAACTCGGGAACAAAGCGCGAAACAAAATGAATGTAAAAAATTGCCTCATCCTAGGTTCGGTCGATCGGTCAATCGACTAAACGAGGTGAAATATTGGCAATAGCCAATTCGGTCAATTGGTCATCGACCAAACGAAACCAAAAACTGGCAGTGGCCAATTCGATCGACTGGACAAAGCCAAAAATTGGCAGTAGCCAATTCGGTTGAACAGTCGGTCGATCGAATGTGGCCAGGAAAGGGTAGTGGCCAAGCGGTCGCTGGGCGGTCGATCGGTCAGTCGACCGATGATAGACCGACAAGCGACCGGATGGCGTCCAATGGGCAGAAAAACGCCCATTGGAATGAACTGTCGAGTGAGGGGTTATAAATACCCCTCACCGTTCCTTCTAAGCTTGATTTTCTCGCACTTGCTTCTCCGATCGATGATTTCTCTCAAGCGCTCATCTTCCCGCGACTCCATCTTCGATTCGACCTCAACATCTTGTGGAGTTGGAGGCGTTGAAGGCTTAGAAAAGAGCTTTTAGATGCGGTTTAGTCTTTAGCTCTTTCCATTGTAATTTTATTTGTTATTTGAACTTGTTTCTTCATTGTTAGCTTGCTAGGTGTGCTATTGTAAACACTTAGAGTTTCCTTCATATAATTGTGTTTTTCCTAGGTGAATATGTTTGAGGAGTTCTCAAAGGGTTGAGAAGCGAGTCCTCGATTGTATTCAAAGGGAAACACAAAGTCTATAAAGGATTTGGTTAGAGATCCTTTGTGTGCAGCCAAGGTAGTGGAGTAGACGGTTGGTCGAACCACTATAATTACTTGTCTTTGCATTGCTTGTTTGATTGTTATTGTCTAATTATTACTTGTCAAGCATCATAGTTTAGTTGCGTAATCAATTTGGTTGCATTAGAAATTGAACTATAAAGAAATCGAATAGAAGTTAAAATTCACCCAACACTAATCAACCCCCACTTCTAGTGTGTGTATTTGATCAACAAGGGAGAGTGTAGAGTTGATGTCAATAATTCTTTTGGCTCTATTGCACTTGTTCATATTGCTAGAAAAGTGATCTTTGATATTAACTTACCATTCTCGACTCCAGTGAACACTAGTCCTGGTTTTGATATTAATGTTGTTGTTTTCTATGGAGCCCTTGACTCAACTCTAGTCAAGACTGGTCTCTCTTTGTGTTTTGCAGATTCTGGCAGTCTACCACCTGTTTCAACTGAAGAAACACTAGTTGAAACCGCCGGTGAAATTTCGGAGGTTGAACTTACTCCAATTTTTGTGTCTAAAATAATTCTAGTTAAAACTACTAATACTGTCCTGAAGCAGTAAAAAGTGTTATACGAAGTCCTAAAGTAGTTGAAACTACTGCTACAGTTCCCGAGGCTGTTGAAACTACCACTACTATACTTGAAGTAGATTCTATCTCTATTCTAGAGATTGTGGACAAACATCAAGGTCCATCACTCACTATACCTATTGAGGAAACAGTACAGCGGACTTCGAAAGATCCTACTGCACTAAGGAAGGAACCCAGCCCAACTCAAGTCAAGCATGTTTCATCCAAACAGAAGAATGAACCATCTAGCCTACTTGACAAGAAAAGAAGTTCAAAGACGAAGTGATTTGGAAGGTCCAAACTACTAACCAAATAGATTGTGAACTTGGATACAGATTCTGATAATGAGCCATTGGTGAACAGGGCTGCAGAGCTGAGGAAATCAAAGAAGAGCAAACCTAACCATGAAATTTCTAAAGAAAAAGAAAAGGCTTCTTTGCTTGAGAAGACTATGTCTCCTGCTTACAAGAAAAAGTCATCACTGCCAAGAAATCTGAGAAGAAAACTGTTACTAGCAAGTTACACAAGGGGCTTTTTCAGATGACCTTTGTCCATTATGGAAGGCCCTTTAGTCAAGAGGTATTATCTCCTAGAGACCTCTAGACACTACTAGAATTGACGTCATCACCGACGGCCCAAGCCGTGGATGAACCGTCGATGATAACTATCATGGATGGCGTAAACCGTGGCAAAACACCGTCACTGGTGTGTGCGTCTCAGATAAGTTGTGACGTTGTCTCTCAGCCGTCACAAGTAATTATCAACGACAGCCGCGTCATTGATTTAAACACATTAGTGACGACTATAGACGGTTGTCACTGATACATACTCATCAACCACGGTCGCTAGCCGTCGGTGATACTATTAGCAACCATGATATTTGGTGTTGTCCAAGCCATCAGCCATTTACGATAAGCTTTCAGCCACGGCTTAGTGATGGTCGACCGTGGGTTAGCCGTGGCTAAAGGTATATCTTGTAACTAAAAAAATGAAAATTTTGTAAATTCTTATATACAATGATATATAGATTACAATCTATTTTCAATCACGGATTACAACCAAAAAATATCATACACATGCATTTGAAACTAAACATACAAGTTTTACATAAATATCATCAATCTAAGCCTAAAACCAGAGGCAAACAATTATCCAAATATCATATATATACAACCATAAGTATATAAACAACTATCAGTATACAAACAAGTATCAAAATATAAATAAAATACAATAAACCAAAATCTCACGGCTGCGGTGGAGGCGGTGGAGTCGATAGCGACAGGGTCGAGAGAGTCGACTGGGGGAGGATGATGGCTACGACATCATTGGTAGCAAGCCAGATTGAGAGGCAATCTGAGTGAGGAGTGCCTCCATGCTCTACATCGTTTGTCTAAACTCTTCATTCGTCCGTCTCTGCTCCTCCATCTCCTGTCTCTACTAGATGAGCTCCGACTCCAAGGCCACTATCCGGCTCTAGTCCTGCGCCCGGGATATCGAGGTCCGCTCACCCACAGATGGAGGGGTCAGTGGCCCAAGCACGGCGCGTGCATGGCCACTGTCTACAAAGCCATAAACACGGTCGTGCTCCCAGCCACCTATTGCCTCCACCCAAGCTCCTACGTCGAACTCCTCCAGTGTGCCTCCACGCTCGATCACAGTCCTCGTGTATGTTTCCTATACGTGTTTATATTTTAAATATATATAAACTATAAATAAAAATTGTGTAAATCAAATAGACATAAATACTTACCATTTTGATCGACGATCTGCTATCAACGTAGTCCCCCGCTCCTCGTCGACGACGGTGGGTGCGCTCAAACACCTCCATCATCGACGGCGTTGGATGGTGTCGTCCTCCGCCATGCGCGTCTTACATTAGAAAACAAAAACATTAGTATCATTATACCCAATATATAATTTAATTAAAAATAATTAAATTATACATACCATGCGACACTCATGAACCGCAAAAGACACAGAGCCAACGGTGTGGCGCGCCCCAGTCACCCCCCCTCATACATGCGCTTTCTCGACGAAGCCCGGGAGACCTCCTGCCACTCAAGCGTGTCCCTGAGTTTGCCCTATCTGTGTGGCCCCCAGCCATCTCATCACAATCTGACAGGCTTGCTGAAGTAGCCCGATATAGCGAGCACGGGCAACACGCTCCCATGCTGCCTCAACAAAAGTGGTCTGGTCCTCCGACCATGTATAATGAGCCTACAGAAAAAAAATTATTATTACCGATCAATATTTAACATTAATATTAATTTAATAAATTATTATTACCGATCAATATTTAACATTAACATTAATTTTTATGATGAAGGGTGGTGGGCACAAGTGGGGCGGGTGGTAATCGTCGGGGAGTCCTACGAGGAATGCCTCCTCGGGAACTGATATCTCAAACCATAGTAGTAAAAATTTAATATAATTAGATTATATATGATAGATTAATAGATATATTTAATAATTGAATATATACTTCACATTTACAATTATTGAACTAACTCGTCATCATTCCACCCTTCCTCAATTTCATTATCATCGCCATCAACGTATTCTATTTCCAATTGAACTAACTCTATGTCATCATCCTCGAGTATTGGACTAACTCGTTCCACCACTAAGGAATTTTTTATTCGAATAGGCAAAATTTAAGAAGTAAGTTACGCCTACTCGAAATTCGTCCGTTATAGCTCCACGATGAATTCGTCGGTACATCCAACTTCTATTGCCCGACATGTTCTATCAAAAAGTTGGCAATATCTTTAGGTAATATCTTTAGGTGGGATGGTCCTATTTCATTCCGGGTTCATGTTATTTATATTGCACTTAGAATTTCTTTTAGTCATTAACTTCATTCTAAATTTTGGCAGTATCTCCCTATAGTTCTCTAAATACGCATATCATCTGGGCACGTATCGGAGAACAAGGGAGATACAAGCCAAAATTTAAAAATGAATAGTGACTAAAAAAAATAAACTAAGTGCAATATAAATAATTATGTTCCCAAATTATCCAATAAGGGACATTTCAAGGGTTGTACGTCATATAAAAGATCACCACTACCTAAGCACCCCGTTTAGGATTTCCAAACTAAGTTTTACTAGATTATATAGTTTCCCTTACAAAGAGGACTTTACACCGGAAAGTCTCCGCTCTCAAACCAAAGGCACTTCCACACCCGGAAGTATCCCGCCTTCCTACCAAGAATACTCTCCCACCTCAACCTAAGGGACAACTAATCCTAGTAAACTAAGTTTACAATGATGGATTTAAGCCTTAACACCAAGGCAACCACCAACTCAATCAAACCTAGCAACCTAGGTTTACACAAATGATATACAATGAAAATAAACAACAAAATACAATAACAATTGGAGCAATAAATCAAACAACAAGTACTTAGCTCCAAAAGTAACTCTCTAGTCCTCTTGATGCCTTGAGAAGATAAATCTATGAAGCTTGAAGACTAAATCAACAAGTGGAGATCAAAACTAGGGCTCTTTGCAAAGATGGCTCAAGAATTCTTGTAGAGATGCAAGGAGTGGCTCTTTGAGGCTTAGAAGTATCATTAAAGGCTTGGAAGAGAGTTTGGGGTGGGTATTTATAACCCCCCAAATGAAATGGCTCGTCAACGGGCGTATTTTTGCCCGTTGCCAACACCCAATCGCTTGTTGGTCGATCGTCGATCGATCGTCGGTCGACCGACCGAGCGATTGCCGAGCGACCGAAGGCAGTCTGCCGCTTTTGGGCACACTTCGGTCGACCAACTGTCGACCAAATTGTCTACTACCAATTTTTTGCCACATTCGATCGATCGATCAGTCAATCGAATTGCCTTCTGCTCGATTTCCTCTTTTGCCGATCGACCGGTCGATCGACCGAATCTGGGCAGGTCAAATTTCTTGTGAATTTTTCTTGTGCGCTTTATTTTTGGGTTCCGACCTTCAGCGTGCATCAACTTGGAGAGCTTTCCATGTGTTCTTTAGACTCATCCAAGACATCTTTGGTGCACACGCCGAACTTCTAGAGATTCAGAGAAGCATCATCGCCCAAAACATCCCTAACCCTGCACTATAAACAAGCATGATGCACATCAGGTATGCTCTCGATTCTAATTCCATACCCAGTATCTGGAATTCCTTCTTACTTGAGCGTCAAAGTGTCTTTGCAGGTTCCCCGCCGAAGTCGCACTGGACTAGGAGACACGAAGGACCACATCACCCCGATTTCAAGCAAGAACACTAGTCTTCATTCATTATCGTTCCAATGATAATGACGGACTAGGGATTGTTTAGAATAGTATCCCAACTGCCTTACGATTTTACTATCAAGTCTTGTACTTGATGACCATTAGGCAGAATCAAGTATTCACGAAATCTCTTATCAAGTTAACTATGCTCACAATAAATAACAAGATAATGTAAGTGTTTTATTTATTTAAAAGAAAAGTAACAATGACAAATTTATTTTGGGCACATTACTAACAGTTTCATCATCATAGTACATATAGAGGATTTTTTACATTAGATCTAGACCCAAAAACCTAAACTCTAAGTCTGTAAGACCCGGAAAAGTTTCCTAATATAAAAATATGTTTTGGTACAACACGTCGAACCCGGGGGTAGTCGAGTCGAGCCTCAGGATCACCTCGAGTGAAAAGGTATGACTCGGCTAATGGATCATGAAGTCTATTTGGATAATCAATTTTCCTTTCATGAAATCATACCTTAAATTAACTCAAGCCATGTTATGGGTTGAGTCGGAACCCAAGTCGAGTTTGGGTTTAGGTCGAGTTCCGGGTATGACTTAAGTGAGCCTTGAGGCCATCTTTGGAAAGATTGTTGAGGGGATAAAATCCCCCTTATGGCAGCCGTGCGACTCACCCATTGAGTCGCACAAGGCCGCAAGGGAGAAGAGGAGAAGGAGCAAGGAGGAGGATTGGGGGCTTGGATCGATCCAAAACTCGCGTCGTCTCCGGAAAATCTCAAGTCGTCGTCACCCGATCCTTGTTTCTTGGCTATCTAGGTGACTGGTTAACGTTTTAAAGGTTTGGGGGAGGCGGGTGGTCGAACCCTAGATGATAGGTTGAGTTCTCGCAATTTTTCCGACGATTCATGATTTCAACGACATGTGTTCACTGTTTTATGAAGTTTCTTGTCGGATCTCACTGTTTTAATCATCAATTTGCATGTTCTTGGGGCTGCCGAATCATGGGAAAAGGGGAAAGCTCATGACGAAATTTTCCTTGATTCCGTTGACGGCAAGAAGGCCCTTAGATGACCTTATATCACTGTTTTGATGTAGTTCCTTTGAACATCTCGCGTGTTATGAAGTGTGCCCTCTCTAAAGTCCCTTGAAGTGGCCGAATGAACCCTACAACTCATGAAGAGGGTTCGGCCAAGGGTGAGGGAAGGATTAAGTAGTTCATTGATATTTAAATTGTATGCGGAATTGAAGAGGTAAAGGTATAGCTAGAGTCTCCTCCCTCTTTTCTGACCCCAAGGACCTTGGCCGAGCAAGGTCCTCCTTGCTCATGGTTCGGCCAAGGTTAGGGAGAGGAGGAGAGACTTGCTTTAGATGGAAATTTCATGATTTTAAGGATCACACATAAAGATATGACAATACTTAGGAAGAACACCAAACTTAGCAAGTAGCTTAATTGATTTTGAATTGTAGAAATGCTAGTTTTGTAACCATACTTAGCATTAGATCCTTAAACTTTGGATGTTGACATTGTTACCATGTTTTGTATTTAATACATGTTATTTAAATTCATTACCTACCTTGCCATGCTAGATAGCTGCTCCTTATTGTGCTAATATTCCTAAGGTAGTATAAGAATTGTTATGTATAAACATTATGGTCATATATGATGAATGTTACAATATTTGCACATTTTTCTTTGGATTATACATGCTGCTCTAAATGTTCTCGGATGGTATTCCAAGGTCGATTCATGGAAATTCTCACCTAAGACAGTGTAGGAGGATAGGTAACATGTAAGGCGTCACTAGATGATCATAGCACATTTATGGAAACTTAGTTATGAGATGATAACACTTCTATGTCTGCTTGTATACTTTTGGAAACTTAGAGCTCATATGTGCATATATATTGGAAGGGTGGCATAAACTGTTGACCCGGTAGCCGGACATAGGCCAAATACGGGCAAAGGCCCGATGTGTGTATATATAGAAACCCTGGGATATTGATTGTGTAATGTGCTTGAGATGGTCCGCCGAGGGGCGAGGAGGTCGGAGATGACCAATGCCCAGCTCGGCCAGTTGGGTCTAGAGGTGCGCCAGCGGGCCCGCTAGGTGCCAGACCCCAGTTGGGTGGGACTAGCTATCCTTACCCCAGATGGTGTCCGAAGACTAGTGGACCATCCTAGTCGACGGCCCGAGATTGTTTGCTTGCATCTTGAGATGATGTGGCCGATGGCGGTAGCCGGGATATGATTCGATGAGAAGGCCCGAAGGTCGGATGCCGAAGGTTTGATAAGCCGAGATAGCAGGTTATCATGTATATTTGATGTTGATGGATCCGTTGAGGGTCTGTAGTCGCATTAGAAATAAATTTTACCTCCTTGTACATTCCTTTATTGCCTTATATGATATATATGCATGACCGAGGCTTATGTGGAGGTTCATTTGAGCCACTCACTGAGTCCCAAGTGGACTCACAGTTTATTTCTTTTTCTGCAAAGCATGAGCAGTAGCTTAGTGTCGACATGGTGCAGCTGGAGGGCGGAGGCGGTGCCATATCTCATAGCGGCGTCCATGAGTCTTAGACTAGTGCCTAGTTATGTTGGTTTTGTTTCTGCACTGATGGTTGTAATTGAAAAGAATTGTAAAAACTTGATATTTGACTATTCGGATTTGATGTTGATGTTTCTATTTGTTTTGAAAAACTTATATATTGTGATTTGCAAACTTTTATAAAGTATGTTGAGTTTTCTTTCAGTCGATATGTCTTGGTTTTCTTGATGTTAGTGTAGATAGTAGTCTACAGGGCAGGATGTAGGCCCTGGCCGATCACACTACCCTCGGTTGGGGTGTGACAAAGTCTTCTTCAACTTCCGAGCATCGATCAATGTCCACTTGGATTTTTCTCATTTTGCGTTTATCTTTTGATCATGGACGTCACGTGCTACTCTACTTGGAATCTACAATTATTTCTCGATGAAGCATTAGTTCTGACTTTGTTCTCATCAAAACTGAGATTAAGATCAAGGTTAAAAACCTTAGGCCAGCATTATCTTCATGTTGGACATTGAAGGGGATGCATCTGATGCTAGTGTCAAATTATCTGTCGTCACTGATGACTTTATTTGGAACAGCTGCTCGAGCCGTTGCAAATTATCAACGACGATTTCTTCCACTACTAGAAATAGGTTCTTCAGCAATGGCTATCAGGAACGACCGCTCAAGCCGTTGCAATTTGAAACGGCGTTCTTACGGCCACTCAAGCCATTGCCGATGTATTGTATTTGCAATGACTTTGTTATGGCCGCTCGAGCCATTGCAGATATATAATCACATTAGCAACGGCTTAGATACGACTACAACATCTGTCACTCTTGAGCCGATCATACGCTCGCAGCACAAAAATAAAATACTTATTAACAATAGTGTTCTAACGGACAAGTGAGCCGTTGGTGATGATGTTACTTATCAGCAACGGCTTTCTAACGGATGAGTGAGTCGTTGCTAATAAGTTTATATAGGTCGAGCGATCGCGCCCGCCCCTTCCTCCTTCTTCTTCCTCTTCCTTTGCTGCCGCACGCCGCTTCCTGCCGCTGCCGATGCCGCCGCCCCATCCTCGATGGCCGAATCCAGTCACCGCCAACGTCGCTTGATCCAGGTATTTCTCGCCGCCTTCTTCCTCTCCATTCACTATAGATGCGGCCGGATCATTGTCCAGTGTCCGAACACTGGATGCCGCACACTAGACTCCGACGTCAGAAATCAATTAATTATTTATTTTTTAGATTAATTGTTTAATTTATAGATTAATTGTTAGATTAAATTTTAGGGTTTAGATTAATTTTTATATTAATTGTTAGGATTTAGATTAATTTTTAGATTAATGTTATCTTTTAGATTAATGGTATGTTAATTAGTTAAAATAAATGCTATGTTTTATATTAATATTAATTAGTTAAAATGTTAATTAGTACGGAGTCGGCCTCAGTGGACTCGCGCCGGAATCATCCACTTCGGACTCGCGTCGGAATTGTCCACCATGAAGTCGAACTAACTCAAAATATTTAAAAAATAATCATCCCTCTGACGAGTTGATACATTTCACGTACACATCGACGAGTCGGATATGATTTAGCAAAATCTTAGATATGTTCGGGGGTTGTATGTTCGTGTAAAAGAAGTAGATGATCTTTTATACGATGTACAACCCTTGAATTGTCCCTGATTGGACAATTTGGGAATATAGTTATTTGTATTGCACTTAGTTTTTTCTTTTAACCGTTAACTCATTCTAAATTTTGGCAGCATCTCTCTTGTTCTCCAATACGCGCCCAAATGATATGCGTATTCGGAGAACTGTAGGGAGATGTTGTCGAAATTTAGAATGAAGTTAGTGGTTAAAAGAAATACTTAGTGCAATATGAATAACATGAATACCGAATGAAATAGGATCATCACACCGAAAGGCATTAACTGAAGAAATTGTCATTGATTGACAGAATCATGTCATCCGATCGAAGTTGGATGTACCGACGTCTTGATCGTCGAGCTTTAACGAATGAGTTTCGATTAGGCATAACTTACTTCCTAAATTTCGCCTATTCAAATCGGAAATTCATTAGCGTCGGTGATAAAATCCGATGCCCGTCCCGCATTTGCTTGAGTGGATGATTTTTGGATCGGGAAACTATCACTCTACATCTATATAGCAAAGGATTTGCACCAAGATATTTTCTATGGACTTGTCACGGGGAGTCACGTGAAGTTGGGACGTCGAGCAATCCTGTCGTTCAGACACATGGTGAATCTTCCTCTGCTGGTGTTTCTTCATCCAGTCAATCTAATCCCTATAGAACTATGATACTTGATAGTCTTGGGGGTCAATTCCACCTGAATGATAATGTTGATCGGCCAGTTACTGAGACATCAGTGCCACCAGATACTACAGGTGTTGATATCACAGAAGTACAAACTACGGTAGAGATTAAATTGTCGAATAAAGAAGCTGCAGAATTTTACAAGATATTGAAAGCTGCCGATGAACCTTTGTATGAGAATTATCCTAAATACACTAGGTTTTCGGCAATGACGCAGCTCCTAAACAACAAGGCCGATTGTAATATCAGCGGGGTTGCATTTGATCGGATTGCATGATTGATTAATGGAATGTTGCCTACTGATAATAAGTTTGAGCCAACTTTTTATAAGACTAAAAAGTTGATGAGAAAATTAGGGCTTCGGTACGAAAAAATACAAGCGTGCCAAAATAACTGTATTTTATATTATAAAGAAAATGTGCAGTTGGATAAATGCCTTGTATGTCAACGTCCTCGTTACAAGAAGAAAAAATCGGTCCGACAGAAAAATATCCCGTTTAAGGTGCTTCGGTATTTTCCACTAACACCGAGGCTTCAAAGATTATTCATGTCGGAAAAGACGCCCCCCTACATAAATTGGCATGCAAGAAGTCATGATGATACAGTAATGACTTATCCATCCGACAGTGAAGCATGGAAACATTTGGATACATGTTATCCTTCATTTGCTAGGGATACTAGAAATATCAGATTGGGATTGTGCACAAATAGTTTTAATCTGTTTGGTCATTCTGCAACTCCTTATTCAGTTTGGCCAGCGCTGCTAACAGTTTATAATTTTCCATCGTCAATGTGTATGAAAGATGAATTTATTTATCTTTCGATGATTATTCTGGGTCCGAACGGTCCACGAAAAGAAATTGACGTGTTTCTCAGACCCTTGATAGTTGAACTGAAAACATTGTGGACTGAGGGAGCTGTCACTTATGATTATCATCGAAAGCAAAACTTCAATTTAAAGGCTGCGGTATTGTGGACAAACAATGATTTTCTAGCGTACGGCATGTTGTCTGGTTGGAGCACTCACGGCCGACTCTCTTGTCCGGAACACTCCAAATCATTCAGTCTTCAGAATGGATGGAAACTCTCATTCTTTGATTGTCATCGTCGAAAACCTTCAGTATTGAAGGAATCGTAACAAATTTACTAAGGGCAAAGTCGAAAGAGATGAGCCACCACCGATGTTGTCTGGTGAACAAATGTTAGCACGTGTTTTAGCACTTCCAGAAATAGTGTTTGGTCAGAATGAAAGAGTGTCGGGGTTTGGTCAAACACATACCTGGGTGAAAAAATGTATCATTTGGGAATTGCCCTATTGAAGTTCATTACTGATTCGACATAATTTGGATGTCATGCACATTGAAAAAAATGTGTTTGATAATATTTTCAACACTTTGATGGATGTTTCCGGAAAAACTAAAGATAATGTCAAAGCCTGACAAGATCTGAAAATACTTTGTAAGAGACCGGAGTTGGAGTTACAAGAGGTCAATGGACGATATCTGAAGTCGAAGGCCCTGTATATGTTAAATAAACAACAGATCAAAGATGTTTG
Source organism: Canna indica (assembly GCA_034359265.1). NCBI lineage: Eukaryota > Viridiplantae > Streptophyta > Magnoliopsida > Zingiberales > Cannaceae > Canna > Canna indica. Next base: position 46,029,690 of record CP136898.1, read on the forward strand.
TCAATGGATAAAAGAACTCAGATTACCCGATGGATATGACTCAAACTTATCTCGATGTGTGAACGTCGATGATTGCAAAATATCAGGGATGAAGAGCCATGATTGTCATGTATTCATGCAGAGATTGCTTCCGATCGCATTCTGAGATCTTCTACATGATAATATTTGGGGTCCGTTGACTGAATTAAGTATGTTTTTTAGAAACATTTGTGCAAATGTCCTTCGAGTCGAAGATATGTCAGCACTTGAAAATAATATTGTTGAAATTATATGCAAACTGGAACAGTTTTTCCCTCCTGTCTTCTTTGACTCGATGGAGCATCTACCGATACACTTGGCATACAAGGCACAAGTTGGTGGCCCTGTTCAATACCAGTGGATGTACTTATTTGAAAGATACATGAATCATTTGAAAAAAAAAGTAAAGAACACCGCAGCTGTTGAACGATCAATATCTGAATCGTATATCATCCAAGAAATTTCAACATTCTGCTCATTTTACTTTGAATCGATAGTACAGACAAGATTTGATCATCTTCCACATAACGACGACGGGGCAGTTTGACATTCAGATGGACGTTTAAATATATTTTGTCACTCTGGTCGTGCTTTATGTTCTCGTCCATCTCGACACTTAAGCGACGAAGAGTATCATTTTGCACAATTGTACGTATTACTCAATTGTCCAGAAATTGAACAATTCATTGAAATATCTGACATTGAGATGGTGCAAAAATACTCTATTCACAACGATCAAGAATTGGAGAGATTACGAAATCGTGATTTCCCTACTTGGATTCGGGCTTACAGCAAAGATCACAGAGCTGAAATAGATGAAAGAATATTTGAGTTTGTTAGTAGACCGTCGCGATTAGTGTCGTGTTATAGCGGATATTTTGTTAATGGGTATAAATTTCACATGGTTGAATATGCATTTACAAAGAAGAGGATGAATGACGGGGTCTACGTGAAAGGGACAACGTATGTTGAATGTGATATGGATTTTTATGAACTGGTGAAAGAAGTGATAGAGTTGCACTACTTCGACTTGAAATCAGTTATCCTATTTAGATGTCATTGGTTCGATACAACAGTATTGGCCTAAGGTTTTCTACCTTGGTCTTAATCTCGGTTTCGATGATAACAAACATGGAACTAATGTTTCAATGAGAAATCTTTCAGTTTCCATATCGGTTAGCGCTCGACGTCCGCGATCGAAAAAATCAGAGAAATTGGAAAATCGGAAGGACGTTGGTCGACATGCTCGGATTCATCGGGAAGTTAGAGTTTAGGTTTAGGGTGTCTAGTTTATATTGTAAATCAGAATGATGATGCATAAGAACCCTAAAACCAAACCCAAACTCCAAAATATGAAAACCCGAAAACCGCCCTAAAACTCACTAAGCCTAGGGAGCTCCTTGGAGGGCTATATGACCTAGATAGTTTCTTGACATAAAAAATGGCAGTAATTGTTCCTTGGGTTAAAATTAGATAATGAGGTATTTTTAAGAATTTTCGAAGCCTTTAGCCTAACCATATTTGACCCAAAAGATTAGAAAATTTTCATTTTCTGAAAATTTGTACTAGACCCCAAAAACTAGATTTTGATTCTTAAGGATTTTGATTTTTTAGATATTTTTATTGAATCCAAATGGGGGGTAATCCTTATATAACATTTATGTTTTAAAGTTATTATCTTAAAGTTAATAAATATTATATAAGTAGACTTAGTGAAGACGAAACCAGAAAACAAACAAAGAAAACCAAACTGCTCAGTCCAGTCCAGGTTCGGTCGACCGAATGCTGCCAAAAACTAGCGATAGGCAATTCGGTCGATCGATCGGTCAATCGAAGTGTGCCAAAATTTGGCACTGCGTGCGTCGATCGACCAGATTACGGATCGCATATCTCGACTCATTCAGTCGACCCGTTGGTTGACCCGTTGGTCGACCAAACACGCGATTAAGGCCAGCGATCGCTAGGTGATCGATCGTTCGGTCGACCAATGATCGCCCGCAAGCGACCGAATGGCGGAAACGACTATTTTTTCGCCCGTTGAGCAACCATTCTGTTGAGGGGTTATAAATACCCTTCACCTATCTTCTTTATGCCTCCTCAACAATTGATCCAAGCTTCCATTGAGCCAATTCTTGATCATTCTAAAGCTTTTCTTGAGCCATCCTTTTGATAACCCTAGTTTCCAAGATACATCCTTGATTTAGCCTTCAAGATTTACTGATTCATCATCTCAAGGCATCAAGAGGACTAGGGAGTTTCTTTTGGAGCTAAGTATAGTTTGATTTGTTTATTGCTCCAATTGATATTGTATATTCTTTGTTATTTTCATTGTATATCACTTGTGCAAACCTAGGTTGCTAGGTTTGATTGAGTTGGTGGTTGCCTTGGTGTTAAGGCTTAAATCCACCATTGTAAATGTAGTTTGCTAGGATTAGTTCTTGTTATCCTTAGGATTGAGGTCGGAGAGTGCTCTCGGTAGGAAGGCGAAGACTTCCAGGTGTGGAAGTGCCTTCGGTGTGAGAGCAGAGACTCTCCGGTGAAAACATCCTCATTGTAAAGGAATCAAGATAATCTAGTAAACTTAGTTTGGAAATCCTAAGCGGGGTGCTTAGGTAGTGGAGTTGGCATTGGGGCCGAACCACTATAAACAATTGTGTTAGGATTGCTCTCCTTATGCATTCATTGTTTATTTTCATTACTCGCTTTCGCATTTAGTTGTCGAATTATAACTTGCCTAAGTAGTTTAAATAAACGATTAAAATCGAATTAGGCAAACAAGAATTAGTTAACACACTATTCACCCCCCCTCTTGTGTGGCCATTTCCACCAACAAACAGAAAGGGGCATGAAAGTTCATCCAAAATATAAACTTGTTAAGGTTAATTACAAATCGAAATTGGCAGCAAATGAGCCTTTTATGTTGGCATCACAAGCCGAACAAGTATATTACACGAAGTATCCGGCTCGAAATAAAGATAGAGCAGATTGGCGTGTAGTTTGTAAGACTAAAGGTAGAGGAAGAATTGATCTGATAGCGGGAGAAAATGAGTCGATACCTGATGGAACAAATGATTTCTATCAAGAAGATGATCCTCCTGCTGTAGACCGTATTATTCCAATACTCGAGGATGCAGACACAACGTCAGTTCAATTAGAAGTTGAATATGTTGATGATGACGATCATGAAATTGAGGAAGTTGGAGATGAAGAAGATGAAGAAGAGGTATGCGACCGCCATCCATTGGGGTCGGGGACTGGCCAATGTGGCGACGGCATTGCGACAACCTTGAATGCCATCGCAAAATAGCGACAACAGTGCGACCGCCTTGCCTACCGTCGCAAAATGGTGACCATTTGCGACTATTTGTGACCGTCACGTTGCGACCGGGTATTTGTGATCGTTAGGCCGTCGCAAAATGTTATAAAATTCCCCCGTCCAATCCTTTTATTTTCACTTCCCCTACTCGATCAACCCAATCTCTCGATCTCCGCCGCCACACACCGACCCCTCGCCCGCTGCTCGCTGCTCGCCGCCCGCCGCCCGCCGCCCGCCGCCTGCTACATGCTCGTCGCCCGCCACAAGTAGGCCACCCGTCGAACACGTTCAATATGTGCTGCCGGTATTCTCCTCTCCTCTCCTCTCCTCTCTCTCTCTCTCTCTCTCTCTCTCTCTCTCTCACATCCGAAATCCTAGCCGACGGCTAGGGTTGGCTAGGGTTTTATCTGAAACCCTAGATTTGGTGTATTCTGGTAATTGTCTGAAACCCAATCAAACTCTTTCTTGTGTTAATCCTGCTGATCTTAACATCTGACTACTAGTAACCAAGAAAATTCGTTGTTGGCTTATCAACTAGCAACTTTAATTTAATCACTACATCTCTATATATTTTTGGTTCAACATCTTTACCCCTCTCTTGCTCATAATTATTGATCAGAACTGAAATGCACTGTTGTGCTGTTTGCATTTGTCCGAAACCCTTGCTCAACCCATGCCACAGCTCATGCTCATATCCCTTCAACCCTCCCCTAACTCTAATGTTTCATGTGGTCAAGTTGTTGTGGATTACAAGTAAATAATCTCTTTGAGTGTTTGAGTAATGATTGATCAAGTTTGGATCTGATGGGATATGAGAAATAAAAGTTTGACTTGGATTCAAATGTACAGATAATTACTCTTTCATCATACTGACTACACCCTCTAATGTATCAATGAGGTTCTTAGTCTTCCTAATCCTATGGCTCAGTGGACAAATGCCTTGCCATGTGGGCTGACTCAGAGATGTTTTAGACATAAAGATGAAAGCTTTACACTATTTTTCTCACTCTAAAATTATTTAACCCCAAGAGAAACTGTAGGAGAATTATCATTGTATGTGTTTTCTTGCTGTTTATTAGACTTCAGTAATATAATTAAACATAGGGTTGCCAGTATCAATCTCCTAATAAATACAGGGATTGCTTTGTCAAACAATTTAGCTGAATATGGTTATATCCATAAATCAGAGCATGTAAGATGCTGCCAATTCTAAGTTGAAGTAGAATACTTTTTGCAATTCTAAGATGCTGCTAATCATGTCAGGACTACTATTGTCTATGGCATCTTCTAATGTTAGGATTAGGTGGATATGTACATATAATGCATATACTTGAGATCATGTATCCTGTTGATTGGCGTGATGATGGTACACTAGTTGTCTTTTAGCTTCAAAAAGCTACACTCTACATGATTGTCTTAAATGATATTCTTTTACTGATTGAAAGAATCAATCAACTCCTAATTTCAGTTAACCATGATGATTAGGGGTTAATTTCGTCAGATGCCCAATTATCTTTTATATGTGATTCTTGTTAATTACTTTGTGGCACAAAGAAGATGATACATGGCTTAACTCCTTTTTTCTTTTTGGTAGTTCTGAGATCTGGGACTTGGAAGCTGAAACTAGAGATATCTGTGAGTGTTATTTCATTTAATGCTCTTTGATTACTGTTTTATTTAAAAGAATATAAATGTCTTCTCTTAGACTGTTAGACAATCGGTTTGTTAAATTTAATTCTAGTAGTTTGTGAAATCGAATTCTGACATATATAAGTAAAGCTAACAATCCAGGTTAATTAGTCCTAAATATGTTATGTGAATCATATGCATGTATTTGATCTAGGATCTGAAATTTTCTGGTTGAACATTTCTAAGTTGGGGCAATCATATATATGCATCATGATATAATATACACAATGAATTTAGGGTTCCTAAATAAAATCCTCATTTTAATCCGAAATCTATATTTCATTAATCAAATTAAATAGTCGAAATATTAGGACCTAGAACCCGCCGAAACATATTTTAGGGAATAGGAATCCTAGACTGACATCACTAAACAAAATAAAATAGATGATTAAGATTTCAATAAGCAAAAGAAGCTTTCTTAAGAAAGATCAAAGAATGGCTTATATATGATTCTAATTAAAGGCCAATATAAGAGAAGGTATCACTAATAAATTATACAAGGAAAAAATATATATTTTGCGTTGCTTTCAATCTACAAGGATAACACTTGTCTATGGCAAAAACAAAGTATATATGCATATATATGGAGAGCTCCTACTGCTTTCTCTCTCTCTCCCTCCTCTTCTACTCTTTCACTTCAGTCACTGACAGTAAAAGTAAGTGCCTCATTTTCCTCTCTACCTTTATCACTTAGTTTCTTCGTTTGTTCAGTAAACAACTCCTTGTGGATCGGCCTGAGAGCTACATTTCCACAGAATGTTCAAAGTGTTACATCTAATCAAAAGTCCACAGATCAATCTATATTAATCAGATGACACATCTGATACCTATTTTAATTAATTTATTGGACTATTCAATCAATCCTCTTTACAACATTGTAAATACATATTCCAAATCACTTACAACTTTGCATCCTGTGTTTATTCATATATCATTAGAACCAACATACAATCCTAAACAGCATCTAATTTCCTTTTAGCTCTTGTTGGGTTCATTTTACATCCATCTATTACTTTCTTATTGTTCCATAATAAAATTTGGTGGGACCATAATTTATTGTTCCATAATAATGTTATGATTCACGAGTTCATAAAGTGACACGAACTTATCGACCGTTGGATCATAATTTTTTTTATAATAGCTTAGATCCGTTCGGAGATCATATCATTGTCTATAAGAAGTACAAAACTTATAGATTCTTTACGATTTCTGAATTTTCCTTGATTGGACAGTTTGGGATCAAAATTATTCTACTTGTAGTTAAATATTTTTTTTAACATTCATTTCAATTTGAAATTCTAGCAGATATTCCTTGTTCTCCAAGTATGTGCCCAGATGATATGCATACTTGGAGAACTGTAGGGAAATGCTGCCGGAATTTTGATTGAAATTTAATGTTAAAAAGAATATTTAAATGCAAGTAGAATAATTTGATTCCCGAATGGAATACGACCACCCCACCTATGAAAATTTCTAAAGAAGTAATTGTTGTGATATATCACGTACAGAATCATGACGGAAGATCGTAGTTGGATGTACCGTCAAATGTACCGTGGAGGTTTACTTAAAGAATTCAAGAGCGGTGTTCAGAAATTTTTGAACTTCGCATATTCAAATCCGCAATTTGTCAGTGTTGACAAAATCAAATGTCCATGTCGTCGGTGTGTCAACTTATTTTTCCTAGACCGACAGGCAGTGACATTGAACCTATACATAAATGGTTTCATGAATCGCTACTATCGATAGATTTCACACGGGGAGTCATTCATAAGCTAGTCGTCTAATATTGGATCTTCGTTCACAACTCATACAACATCTGTTGAGCAGCCGTATCGAAATATGGTCTTGGATGCTCTAGGCAGTCGTGAATTCCAAACGTTGCCAATGCCTCACACATAATTAGGAGGTTAGTCGTCAAGTACTGAAGTGACAATGGATATAGAATGTGAGCCACAAGTAGAACCGAAAATTCAAATGGAGTTACCAAATCCGGAAGCAACACAGTTTTATGATTTACTGAAAGTTGCAGATGAACCATTGTATGAAGGCTATGATGAATATTCAAAGTTGTCACTAATGACTCAAATGTTAAACATTAAATCTGACTGCAATGTAACTGAGATAGCATATAATCGATTTTCTGAGCTTTTTCACAAAGCGTTGCCTAAAGATAACAAACTGGAGGACAGTTTCTATAAGACGAAAAAGTTGATGAAGAGACTTGGTCTAGGGTATCAAAAAATTCATGCATGTCAAAACAACTACATTCTCTATTACAGTGAATACGCAGACTTGACCCAGTGTCCAACATGTGAACATCCACGGTACAAAGAGAAATCTTCGAGTAGGCAGAAAGATATACCGTTTAAGGTTCTTCAGTATTTCCCGATAATTCCTAGATTGAAGCGGTTGTTCATGTCTGAAAAAATAGCTCAACATATGATATGACATTCTAAGAGTTGTGATCTGAATGTTATGACTCACCCGTCTAACAGTGAAGCATGGAAACATCTTGATCGATGTTATCCATCATTTGCAAGTGATCCTAGAAATGTTAGACTAGGGCTATGTACTGATGGGTTCAATCCATTCGATCAATCATCCACTTCATATTTTGTTTCTAATATGTTTCCAATCTGCCTCACAGTCTACAATATGTCACCGTCGATGTGCATGAAAGATGATTTCATATTTTTTAGCATGGTAATCCCAGGACCAAGGGGACCAAGAAAAGAATTGGATGTGTTCCTTCGACCGTTAGTTGACGATTTTAAAGAACTTGTGGGACGACGGAGACATCACTTATGATATTCATCAAAAAAAGAATTTCAACTTAAGGGCCGCATTGTTGTGGACAATTAGTGACTTCCCAGCATATGCTATGTTGTCTGGTTGGAGCACACACGGGAGGCTTGGTTTTTCGTATTGTATGGAACGAACAAAAGCATTCAGTCTTCGGCATGGACGAAAGATTTCATACTTTAACTATCATCGTCAATTTTTGCCACTTGATCATCCATACCGGAGAAATAGAGATAAATTCATCAGGGGCAAAGTGGAAAAAGACGGACCACCTCCACGTTTGTCTGGTAATCAAATATTAGCTCGGGTTTCTGTGTTACAGGATATCACATTCGGGGAGGTTGACAAAATTAGTGGTTTCAGAGAAAGACACAATTGGGTCAAAAAAAGTATATTATGAGAACTGCCTTACTAGAGCTCGTTACTAGTTCAACACAATTTGGATGTGATGAACATTGAAAAGAATGTATTTGAGAACATTTTTAATACAGTGATGGATTTTGCAGGAAAAATAAAATATAATGTGAAGGCAAGAATCGACTTAAAAGTATATTGCAAAGGTCCAAATTTAGATCTACAGGAGGTGAACGGCAAACAAGTGAAACCGAAAGCCTCTTATATTCTCAGTAAGCAACAACAAAAAGATATTTGCCAGTGGATAAAAAATCTCAAATTACCAGATGGCTATGCATCTAATTTAGCTTGATGCGTCAATATAGACGAAGATAAAATATCAGGAATGAAAAGTCATGACTGTCATGTGTTCATACAGAGACTACTCCCTATTGCATTCCGCGATATTTTACCAGATAAAACTTGGGGTTCATTAACTGAGCTTAGTTTGTTCTTCAGAGATACCTGCGCCAATGCCCTTCGTATCGAAGATATGGAAAAGCTAGAAAAAAACATTGTAGAAATTCTTTGCAAATTAGAGCAGATATTTCCACTTGGATTTTTTGATTCGATGGAGCATCTACCGGTTCACTTAGGATACGAGGCAAGAGTTGGTGGTCCGGTTCAGTATCGGTAGATGTATTTATTCGAGAGGTATATGCAGAGGTTAAAAAGGAAAATAAAAAATACAGCTGCGGTGAAAAGTTCAATAAGTGAAGCTTATATAATTCAAGAGATATCAACTTTATGTTCTTTCTATTTCGAGTCCAATGTGCACAAAAGGTTGACTCGTCTTCCCCGAAATGATGATGGGGAAATGTGAACGATGTAGATTGTCTACCAATATTTTGTTTTCCTGGTCATAGTTTGGGCTCGCGTCCACCAAGATATTTAACTAAAGATGAGTACCATCTTGCACAATTATATATACTGATGAATTGCCCCGAGGTTGATCATTTCATTCAAAAATTTGACACGGATGTTCGTACACAAACACCGAATATATTCGAGGAAGAATTACAAGATAAACATAGCACAAAATTTCCAAATTGGTTCAAAACTTGGTCGAGTGAACATATTCAACAAATAGACAACAAATTACTCAAGTTAGCATGTGGACCATCACGACTAGTCTTATGCTATAACGGATACTTTGAGAATGGATATAAATTTTATACAAAGTAGTACTCAACCACAAAGAAGACAATGAATGCCGGTGTTTGTGTCAAAGGCTCCACTTGGATTGATTGTGATTGTGATTTCTACGCACTGCTTGAGGAAGTACTTGAGCTTCAATATGTTGGGTGCAAAAAAATAGTGATATTCAAATGTCACTGGTTTGACACAGCATCTCGAGGGAGTCAAATTCATCCAAAGTATAAGCTTGTTGATGTTAATTTCAAATCAAAGTTAGCGTCGAACGAGCCTTTTATTTTGGCATCACAAGCACAACTAGTATATTACGCAAAATATCCAGGCAGACAAAGAGATAGATCAGAATGGCGGGCAGTCTGTAAGACTAAGGCACGATTGAGGATTGATCCAATGGCAGAGGATAATGATACTACCAGATTTGTATTAGGTGATTTTTATCAGGAGGATGATCCTCTAGTAGTTGAAGTTGTGGGTCAAACACTTGAAGATGAAAATTTAGACGTTGCACAAGGTCTGGCTGAAGAAAGTATTGATGTTGAACCAGATGATGCAGAAGATGAGAATAGTTGTGAAGATGAAGAGACAAGTGAAGAAGAAAATGACTCAATTGATTATTATTCTGATGATATCGATGATTAATGTGTAATATATATATATATATATATATATATATTTCATATTTTTTCTATTAATTTATATTATATTATTGGTTGACATCACTAATCAACATTTATATCTGTAGATGTCGCGTGCTCGTTCTAGGGTTCATCGCACAGGTTTACCTCGGCCGCCGCTGCCGCCGCCGCCCGTGACAGCACCACCACCACCAGCAGCCGTGGCAGATGCTGTACCACCACCACCTGCACCAGCCATGGTAGACGTTGTACCACCACCAGCTCGAGGTCGTCGTAGGCCTCGTGGGCCTAATCGAGGGGGGGGGGGTGATGCACCTTCATCGTCCGACCAGCGTCGGCGGATATCGCTGAATGGTTTAAAGTAAGTAAACTAATTTATTTATTATAATTGTTAATAATTAATTGTTACTTATAATGTTATTATACTTGAGTTGTAGATTTGAGCAGGATGATGTCACCCGCACCATGACCGTTATGCTTAAGAGTTTCTTTCATGAGTCGTGGACTTCATGGACCAGGGTGTCGGACCATTATCAAAATTTATTATGGAATGAGTTTGAGGTACGTAGTTCAAGTTACTTTGATTTAATGACGTACTTCCTTTAAGATGACAAACATGGTCGAAGTTGACTGAAATATGATACATCACTTCTCTAAATTTTATAGGATAGGGGTATGGTAAATTAATGCATTTCTCCCATATCATGCTTCTCTAAATTAATGCATAGCTATTCTCCTTAAACAGTGATGCCTCACCCAACACACCTTCATGTACTAAGAACACATAAATAATGCAACATTAGGCAACCTGAAGCAGAACTGCCATCCTTCCTATTTTGCTGCTGCACTCACACATGCATCTCCCTTCTTTCTTTTATACTGAGCTGTAGACTGGCCACATTTTTTAGAGTATTGTGATTGATTGATCTTTAATTAGCTGATCCTGTATTCTGAGAACTGCCTCTTCTAATTTTCCCTTTCGAGTTGCTGCAACAAGAGCTGACTCACTAGCTAGTTCTTGATAAGTTATCAGTTTATTTTCAAGTGAAATCAGCTTCTGTTGGAGCTCTTTGGTTTCCAAGTCTTTTTGATTATGTTGCTTAATAGCTTCATGCAGTTGAGCTTCATTTTCTTTGAGAAGAGATTCAGTTGTGTTTATCAACTCATTAAGCTCATTAATTTTATGCTGATGAGCTACCAGCTCTTCCTTGAGCTTTGAGTTTGATGCAGCCAACACCTCATTTTCAGCAAGTGAATTTTTGCATCTTAGATTGATATCTAAGTTCTTTTGCTTTAGCTCATCAACAATATTTTCAACGGTAACCAGCTTCATTGCATTTGCTCCCAAATTTGCTCACTTAGTTTTTCTTCCAATTGAACTATAGTTTCTTCAAGTTCCTTCCTTGCTTTAAAATTTGTTCTGGCTTGCTGTAGTTTCCTGTAGTTGCATCAAATGAAAGCTTCATTCATTGTGTTGCTTAGCACTTTTACTTGAGTGCTTAAGGTAAGAAAAGCCTAAATGGCTGCAAATTTGTACCTTGATAAAAGGTAAAGAGGGGAAAATAGAAGCAGAGAATCAATCTGATGTAAATAGAGTGATCAGATAACTTTTCTAAAGCTGCTTAATACTAGTAAAGAACTAATTCTTGAGCAACTGGTGCTATGTTAATTTGAATATATTCTCATGATGAGATTTCAATCTCAATTTGATTAGTAGTATCCATTACCTGGTGCTATGTTAATTTGAGTCACCTTACTCACCCACTCACTCCACTTTTCTCTCAGACTCTATGTATATAAAGTATAAACACACATATATCTGATCAGTTTACTTTTGAAACTTATCAACATTAAAGCATGAATGTGCTGTCATTGTTCAAGTCTCCCCCATACCAGCAGCAAGAAGTGGGATTCATTTCTCATCAGGTCCAAGTGGTGATCCTAAGAACATCAAATTGTGGCAATGAGGTTTAATCACTCATTGCATACTGCATAAGCAAGAGTGCTACCTCCCCTATACCATGTGAACCACTCATAGCTAATCATTGACATGTCTAGCTAATGAAGCTCATGATCTCCATGTGTAATTAAGTTCATCAACATGATTTGGATAATTTTGGGAGGATTTGATGGCAGAGAAGCTTCTGTAATCAGTTTGTAATTTCTCCACCTGCAAATTAAGCTCCATTTGTGCTCTGTTCTTTTTTCAAATATGATTTTGGCTGTGTGAAATAATCAGATTGCCATGTATGTTTATTTTGTGGTTTGAGATGCATGTATGAGTGCAAACGAACTCATGCAGCATCATTTCGTTTGATATGAATCATACTTTTCCAGCTCTTAGTTTAGTGTGGATTGAAATGTATTTTTCACCTATATATATATGAATCCAAGATCATTCAGCATATATATATATATGCTGAATGATATGTTGAAGACTAAACTTCAACATATCATTTGTGTTGAATTAAGGTTTAAAATGATTATATTAATATTTTCTTTTTGTAGGCCCGATACACCTGGGAACCTGCCATTCAGGTTCAGGTGGAGGATGCTTGGGAAGCTTACAATAAGAAGCTTTTCAAGGATATCCTCCACCATGCACGGGATGAGGCGCGGGCAAATGTAGGCGGTAATCAGGATATGCCTATGGATGCGTTGAAGGGAAATGGGCCCAACAGGATAACGAGCCACGTATGGGATCGACTATACGACATCTGGGCATCCGAGGAGTGCCAGGGTGCCTCCCGAACGGCGCACCAGAATCGGATGACGCTAGTTGAGGGATCCGTGGCCCGACATACCGATGGGTCCATCCCATTTACTAGTCACGAGCGTCGCATGGTAAGTAATTTAATAATAGTTTTTATTATTTATTATAGAAAAACTAATTATATTTATTTTATTGCAGGGGACGCGAGACGAGCAGGGGCGCTCATTCCGGCTGATCCTTTGAGGGTCTTCGAGGAGACACATAGATATAGACATGGTCCTCACCGGGCTGAGTTCATCAGCGGGAGGCCGGAGACAATCCTGGTAAGTTAATATTTAATAAATTTTATATTAAAAAAATATATATTAGTTCAATTATATAAAATTAATTTAATTAATCAATCTTTAAAGGCCACGTATAATGAGTTGGTAACCCAGCGGGGAGGTGATCCTGCGCAGCATCAGCTTGATGTTGACCCATGGATGCAGGTGACAGGAGTCGACCACGGTCGTGTATATGGCATTGGCACAATGGCCCACGCATGGACGTTGTTGCAGCCACATGGTGCGGGGTTGTCTACCTTCACCTCTTCCACCGCTGGTCCATCAACATCACATGCGGGTCAGGATCGATTTGCAGCCTTAGAGGCTTCGCACGTAGAATTACAGGCCTCTCATGCAGCCTTAGAAGCTTCTCATTCACGCCTGATCAGTGAGGTGGCCGCTATAAGGGAGTACATGGCACGTATTGCTTCTTCCATGCCTAGTTCTCCGGCCCCTCCGCCTCCCCCGTCATTCGACGCGACGCCAGCTGATGCCATCCCGACGCAGCCCCTCTCCTCACCGCATCCGTCGCCGCCACATGATGCGCTTCATGATGGATGTACTTTATTTTCTATTTTGATGTAAACATGTTTTGATATAATGTAAATATTACATTTTGATATAAATATGTATAAACATTATAATTTCATGTACGTCTTGAATATTCCCTCGTTATGGCAGCATTTTGATACAATTTGATGTTAAATGTAAACATGCATTTTTTTAAAAAAATATTATTATAAATTATTTTTTTAATAAAAAATACACATTTGCGACGGCTTTGCGACCGCTAGCCGTCGCAAAGGTATATCGAACTAGTCGCCAAAAGCGGTAGCAGTTACATTTGCGACTGTTATGCGATGGCGAAAGCGATCGTACATTAGTCGCCAATATAATATTTGTGACGACACACAGTGGTCGCAATACCATTGTAAGACCCGAAAAAAAAGTTTCCTAATATAAAAAATCTATTTTGGTGCAGCGCGTCGGACCCGGGGGTAGTCGAGTTGAGCCTCAGGATCGCCTCTAGTGAAAAGGTATGACTCGGCTAATGAATCATGAAGACTATTTGGATAATTAACTTTTCTTTTATAAAATCATACATTAAATTAAGTTAACTCGAGTCATGTTATGGGTTGGGTCGGAACCCGAGTCGAGTACGGGTTTAGTCGAGTTCCGAGTATGACTTAAGTGAGCCTTGAAACCATCTTTGGAAAGATGGTTGACGGGATAAACTTCCCCATATGGCAGCCGTGCGACTCAACCATTGAGTCGCACAAGGCCGCAAGGGAGAAAGAGGAGAAGGAGCAAGGAGGGGGCTTGGGGCTTGGATCGATCCCGAATTCACATTGTCGCCGGAAATTCTCAAGTCGTCGTCACCCGATCCTTATTTCTTGGTGATCTAGGTGAGTCGTTAAGGCTTTAACAGTTTGGGGGAGGCGGGTGGCCGAACCCTAGATGATAGGTCGAGTTCTCGTGATTTTTCCCGACGATCCATGATTTCAACGATATGTACTCACTGTTTTATGATGTTTCTTGTCAGATCTCGTTGTTTTAATCGCCGATCTAAGTATTTTTGGGGCTGCCAAGTCATGGGAAAAGGGGAAAGGTCATGCCGAAATTTTCCCCGATTCTCCTGACGACGAGAAGGCCCTTAGATGCCCTTATATCGCTGTTTTGATGTAGTCCTTTGAAGTCCTCATGTAATATGAAGCATGTCCCCTTTAAAGCCCCTTGAAGTGGCCAAATGAACCCTAAGATTCATGGAGAGGGTTCGGGCAAGGGTGAGGGGAAGGGTAAGTTGATCCTTGGTATTTAAGAAGTATGTGGAATTGAAGAGACAAGGTATTCCTGAAGGTCTCTCCTACGTAAGGGGTGGTCCGGTTTGGGAAGAAGGGGAAGCTGAGCCCAGATACATTGGGCATTTTCCCATTCTCAAGCAGAAGGGCGAAGTGGCCTATGAGCTGGCATTGCCTCCTAGCCCGAGAAGAGTGCACCCGATCTTCCATGTATCCATGTTGCGGAAGTATGTAAAAGATGATTCGCATGTGATCGAGCCCTCTTCTATCGATGTAGATTCAGCCATCTCATTCGAGTAAAGGCCGGTAGAGATTCTTTACCGCCAAATCAAAAAGCTAAGGTCCAAAGAAATTCTCCCGGAAAAGGTTAGATGGGAGCACCATTGTGGGCAAGAGGCCATATGGGAGGTAGAGCAGGACATGAGAGAGCGCTACCCTTCATGGTTCGAGGAGCCGATAAGTCCTTGTTAATCAAGTAAATTCGAGGACGAATTTCCCTTAAGGGGGGAAGGTTGTAAGACCCGAAAAAAAAGTTTCATAATATAAAAATCTATTTTGCTGCAGCGCGTCGAACCCGGGGGTAGTCGAGTCGAGCCTCAGGATCACCTCGAGTGAAAAGGTATGACTCGGCTAATGAATCATGAAGACTATTTGGATAATTAACTTTGCTTTTATAAAATCATACCTTAAATTAAGTTAACTCAAGTCATGTAATGGGTTGGGTTGGAACCCGAGTCAAGTTCGGGTTTAGTCGAGTTCCGAGCATGACTTAAGTGAGCCTTGAAACCATCTTGGGAAAGATGGTTGAGGGGATAACCCCCCTCCCCCCCCCCCCCATATGGCAGCCGTGCGACTCAACCATTGAGTCGCACAAGGCCGCAAGGGAGAAAGAGGAGAAAGAGGAGAAGGAGCAAGGAGGGGGCTTGGGGCTTGGATTGATCCGGAATTCGCGTCGTCGCCGGAAATTCTCAAGTCGTCATCACCCGATCCTTATTTCATGGCGATCTAGGTGAGTGGTTAAGGCTTTAACAGTTTGGGGGAGGCGGGTGGCCAAACCCTAGATGATTGGTCGAGTTCTCGCGATTTTTCCCGACAATCCATGATTTCAACGATATGTACTCACTATTTTATGATGTTTCTTGTCGGATCTCGCTGTTTTAATCGCCGATCTACATATTTTTGGGGCTGCCGAGTCATGGGAAAAGGGGAAAGGTCATGCCGAAATTTCCCCCGATTCTCCTGACGGCGAGAAGGCCCTTAGATGCCCTTATACCGCTGTTTTGATGTAGTCCTTTGAACTCCTCACGAAATATGAAGCATGTCCCCTTTAAAGCCCCTTGAAGTGGCCGAATGAACCCTAAGATTCATGGAGAGGGTTCGGCCAAGGGTAAGGGGAAGGGTAAGTTGATCCTTGGTATTTAAGAAGTATGTGGAATTGAAGAGACAAGGTATAGCTAAAGTCTCTTTCATCTTTCCCTACCCAAGGACCTTGGCCGAGCAAGGTTTCCCTTGCTCATGGTTCGGCCAAGGTTGGGGAGAGGAGGAGAGACTTGCCTTAGATGAAAATTTCATGATCTTAGGGATCACACATAGGGATATGACAATACTTAGGAAGAACATCAAACTTACCGAGTAGCTTAATTGATTTGAATTGTAGAAATGTTAGATTGTAACCATACTTAGCATTTGATCCTTAAACTTGGATGTTGACAATGTTACCATGTTTTATAATTTATACATGTTATTTAAATTTATTACTACCTTGCCATGCTAGATAGTTGCTCCTTATTGTGCTAATATTCCTAAGGTAGTATAGGAATTGTTAGATATGTGCATTATAGTTATATATGATGAATGATGTAATATTTGAGCATTTTTCTTTAAATTATGTATGCTACCCTAAATGTTCTTGGATGGTATTCCAAGGTTGACTCATGGAAATTCTCACCTAAGACAGTGTAGAAGTCTAGTTAACATGTAAGGTGCCACTAGATGTTCATAGCACATTTATGGAAACTTAGATATGAGACGATAACACTTCTATGACTGCTTGTATATTTTTGGAAACTTAGAGATTGTAGGTTCACATATACTAATAGGGGCAGCATGAATCATTGACCCGGTAGCCGAACATGGCTAGATACGGGCAAAGGCCCGAGGTATATATATATATATATGGAAACCCTAGGATATTGAATGTGTAATGTGCTTGAGATGGCCCGCAGAGGAGCGAGGAGGTCGGAAATGACCAACTCTCAACTCGGCCAGTTGGGTCTAGAGATGCGCCAACGAGCCCACTAGGTGCCAGACCCCAGTTGGGTGGGACTAGCTATCCTTACCCCAGACGGTGTCCGGAGACTAGTGGCCATCCTGGTCGACGGCCCGGGATTGTTTGCTTGCATCTTGAGATGATGTGGCCGATGGCCAGTATTATACTACCTGATATGGTAGGGATGGCTGTAGCTGGGATATATATTGCTATGAGTAGGCCCAAGGGCCGGATGCCAAAGGCGTGATAAGCCAAGGTGGCAGGTTATCATGTACAATGGATACTCATGGATCCGTTGAGGGTCGGTAGTTGCATTTGAAACACACCTTACCTCCTTGTATATTCCTTTATTGCCTTGTAATACATACATATGCATGACTGAGGCTTAAGTGGAGGTTCAATTGAGCCACTCATTGAGTCCCAAGTGGACTCACAGTTTATTTCTATTTTTGCATAGCATGAGCAGTAGCTAGGTGTCGACATGGTGCAGCTGGAGGGCAGAGGCGGTGCAATATCTCGTAGCGGCATCCATGAGTCTTAGACTAGTCCTAGTTATGTTGGTTTTATTTCTGCACTGACGGTTGTAATTGAAAAGAATTGAAAAACTTGATATTTGACCATTTGGATTTAACGTTGATGTTTCCTCTTGTTTTGAAAAACTTATACATTGTGACTTGCAAACTTCTTATAAAGTATGTTAAGTTTCTTTCAGTCGATATATTTTTGGTTTCTTGATGTCAGTGTAGACAGTAGGCTACAGGGCAGGATGTGGGGCCCGGCCGGTCACACTACCCTCAGTCGGGGTGTGACAACCGTCGCCTATTTATTATTTGCGATGGTAAAAGAAGGTCGCAAATATTACGCGACCATAGTCTGCGACCGTTGTATACCATCGCACATCGGTCGCAGAATGTTCTCATTTGCGACCGTTGATTCTGCCGTCTTATTTTTTCTGCGACGATGTCTTTTGCTACCCCTCTTTGCGACCGACTCTGGCGGTCACAGAAGGTCTTTAGCGATCGTTCTGCGACGGTAACATCCGTCACAGATTTCCCATTTTTTAATAGTGATACATGCGTGGGGCATGACCCACGTGGTCTCACGTGCCCAGTGAGCACATCGACATGCTATGGCGCGAGTTTGAGGCACATATGAAATTTTTTTATATACATGATGATTAATATTGGTGCTGATATTATTATTTTACAAGCTCGCTATACATCGGCTGAGGACCAGAGGTCCTTCATTTACACTGCCTGGGAGGCTATTTCTCGGTAGAGGTACAACGGTCAGCTATGGTAGGACCGGTCCCAGGCGATGGCTCGAGCTGGGACCACAAACATCGTGGAGACTCAGGGATACGGCCCCAATTGGATTACTCCGAATATATAGGACCAGCTCGTGGCATCATGGTCGACAGATCGATGTCAGGAGGTTTCTAGGACTGTGGCTAAAAATCACATGTCGGGGGGAGGAGCGCGTCACACTAGCGGCTCTATTTCATTTGTAGTGCATGAGAGTCGTATGATAAGTATTATACCTTACTTTTAATTATATATTTTATTTGTTACTCTGTGTACTAATTAATTTATTTGTTTCTTAAATATAAACGACGGTGATGGACGACGGGACTGTCCAACGACCCTCCCCGATGGAGGTGTTTGAGCGGACTCACCATCGAGTACATGGGACGGAGAGGTACATTGACACCCGTGCTGCAATCATTATGGTAAGTATATTTATTTAAATTATTCATTATTTATTTATAATTTAACTTTTAGGAAAAATATGAAACAAAAAATCAAACTCGAGTAGGAGACCTACACTCAGACGGTGATGCAGCGCGGGGGCACCCCCGAGGACTTTGACGTAGGAGCGTGGGTCGAGGTTGCAGGTGGCTGAGACCACGGCAGCGTATATGAATTTGTAGATAGTGGTCATGCGCGAGTCATGCTAGGGCCACTTGGGGCACCGACCCCTCCGGTCGCTAGTGAGCGATCGTCCACCTCCAGGTTTAGTTATGATCAGAGTAACAGGATAAAGACTCTGCAGGAGACGGTCGCGCATCAGAGTGAGATGATGGAGCATCAGAGTCAGATGATAACGAAGATCCATGCTATGCTACGCAACATGTCAGGTCATACTAGAGTAGGCATCCCTTCGGCATCATCTGATCCATCGTCCTCGAGTCAGTCCATGATGGTGTACACCCAAGCACTCCAGACCCTGACATATAATGATCCAGACCATCCTCCATCGTCGTCGTGAGATTTTATTGTTTTGTTTAGATATTGACTTTGTTACTTGGATACTACTTGATTAACTTGTTTTGTTTGGATAATGATACGATAGTTTTGAATTTGAAGTTTTTATATGATTGTGGATAATTTTTAAATATAAGTATAGCTATTTTGATGTATATCTAGGAGTATCTGTGATGTGTATGTGAATGGATGTGTGTATGGGTGTATGAGTTATGTATCAGGTTAAATGTATCAATGTATTAATGGAAATTAGAAACTTTAAAATTTTCCAATTGTAGGTTAGGATCATCAATAACTGCTTTCCCACGCACGGTTGTCCGTGGTAAAGCCGTTACTGATAGTGTATCATATTTTCTAGGCCGAGCCGTTGTTGATGTCCTACAACAACGGCTTAGCAACGGGCTTTCACTAACGACCTAGCTTGCCACGGCGACAGAGCCGTTGTGGATGCAAGTATCTACAACGGCCCACTAGCCGTGGCAGAACCGTTGCTGATACTTTTATTAGCAATGGCCGCTCGGGCCGTTGCTGATCCGTTGCTAAGTTATCAGCAATGAGATTTTCTACAACGGTCGTGTTGCAACGGGCCTGTCCGTTGTTGATGCATTTCAGCAACGGCTCAGCAACGGGTAAAGCTGTTGCTGATGCTTATTATTCCAGTAGTCTTCAACCACGATGTTTAGCAACGGTTGGCCCCGTCGGTGATACGCATCACCGTCGGCTTTGCAATGGCTAGAGTTGTCGATGATGATCGATATTCGATCTTGTAGTGCATCGAAGAAGCGAGTCGGGAGCCTTAGCTTGTAAACTCTCTTGTATGATACACTTTAAATTAGTAAACTAGAGTTTGAAATCATAAGTATGGTGCTTTAAGTAGTGGAGTAGGCAGGGAGCAAAACCACTATAAATCTATTGTGTTTGCATTGCCTCTTGTGTGTGATTAACTATTTTACATTCACGTCCACATTTTTTTAGTTAATTGAGAAATTGTTTAAGTAATTAAAGAAATGATTAAAATCAAAATTAGGCATTAAATCATCTTAACACATATTCGCCCTCCTCACTCTCTCTAGTGTAGGGCATTCGCCGGCCCAACACCTTATTCCTCGTACAACCAGCATTGAGCAAAACTGAATAGAATTTTTTTTGAGTCAATTATGTTGGCTTTAGGTTTTCGACCTTAGCCTTAATCTCGGTTTTGATGGTTTTGATGATAACAAACATGGAACTAATAATTTCATTGAGAATATCTTTCAGGTTCCATATCGACTAGTGTTCGATGTCCTCGATCGGATAAATTAGAGAAATCACAAAATCGGAAGGACATTGATCATCGCGCTCGATTCGTTGCGAAACTTCCCGAAGATCGACGGGTGCACCAAAGTCGCATTGGAAGAGCACAAAGATCACATGGAAAGCTCTCCAACATGATACTCGTTGAAAGCCGGAACCCGAAAATGAAGCGCGGAAGAAAAAGGCTGAAGAAAACAATCTCAGCTTAAATTCGGTCGACCGAGCGGTCAACCGAATAGGGTAAGAAATGGGCAGTAGCCCTAGCGGTCGATCGATCGGTCGACCGGACTGAGGCTAGCTAGTTGCAGACGCAGCTTGCATCGGTCGATCAAAAATAAAATCGCAAGTTTGTTGCGTCGGGCGGTTGACCGACCAAAGCCCAAAATGGGTAGTAGCTTGGCGGTCGACCAGTCGGTCGACCGACCTACGTATAGGCATAGACGTAAAATCGCGTCAGTCGACCGACGGTTCGACCGAATGCAAAATCACGAGATTTGCGTGTAGGCAGTCGACCCGTCGATCGACCGACCACAGGGAGAATTTCAGCAGTCAAAGGACCGGTCGACCAGCCGGTCGATCGACCATTTGACCAGTGGCCTGCAACGGATAGAAAACTATTCGTTGAACAATCATTTCTTTTAACACTCTTCCTTGATTCTAACAGAGTTCATTGAGTATTCAAAAGAAAGATTTAGAGCCTTCCAAAAGATTTAAAGCTTGCGCTCTGTTCTCCGTCGAGTTCATTCTTCAAGCGCCAGCTGCTGCTTCAACTCGAGTTTTGATCAAGCTCATCCCTTGAAGAGTTGAAGGCGCCAAAGGCTTGCAAAAGAGCTCTTTCCATTGATTTTATTATTTAGCTGTTTTGATTATTTTTTATCTGTTATTCAAACTGTGTTTTTATTTGTGCGTGTGAAGACCAAGTGTTTGGTCTTGTGTGTATAAGTGATTACCTCGTGTTAGGTGTAAAGCCACTTTTGTAAACTTAGTGTTTACTAGGATTAGTTTAGTTGTCCCTTAGGGTTGAGGTGGAAGAGGACTCTCGATAAGAAGACGGTGACTTCCGGGTGTGGAAGTGCCTTAGGTCGAGAGTGCGTCTCTTCGGTGAAAAGTCCTCGTGTGTAAGGGAAACGTAAAATAATCTAGTAAAACTAGTTTGGAAATCCTAAGCGGGGTGCTTAGGTAGTGGAGTAGGCATTGGGGTCAAACTACTATAAATCTTGTATTTGCATTGATTTCTTATTTGATTTAATTGCTAAATCATTTATTGCTTCCG
The DNA here is from genome assembly GCA_034359265.1 of Canna indica. Taxonomy (NCBI): domain Eukaryota; kingdom Viridiplantae; phylum Streptophyta; class Magnoliopsida; order Zingiberales; family Cannaceae; genus Canna; species Canna indica. The sequence goes on from CP136898.1 coordinate 46,051,632, forward strand.
CATATAAAATTATCGAATTGCATATTGCCTAAACGATTTAAGTAAACGATTAAAATTAGAATTTAGGCGAATCGGATAGTAAACACACTATTCACCTCCTCTCTAGTGTCGTCATTTCGCCAACAAATTATTCTTTTAACAATGCTTGATTGAATTGATTCACTCTTCTTGACATTGTTTAATTAAATTGATTCACATCGTTAATTGATTGACATATGCTTATTATACTTATTATGCTTATTTTGCCAATTATAACGTTGTTGAGTCTACCCTCCGCCACGGGATACAATTGAAGATTTTAAAAACTTCATGAAATATTTGGCTAATAATAATAAGAGTTATAACAAGGCAAGGCAACGAGAATTATTTTTATGCGAGTTCAACACATAAATGTCACAATCGTATCATTCCTCGGTCATCACCAAAAGCAAAAGAGGAAAGCTATTATTCCATCGTATCAGTCTCTCCTTCATCTAATTCTATTTACTCTGCAAAAATTAATTGATAAGTATTGCATATAATATATATGTGGAAGGCATTCATTCCCTTCTCTTTAAAAATACCCTTTCCACATCCGTTCCTTTCCCCCTCTCTCCTTCTCCCTCCTCCCCGGCCACTTGATTTCCACTGAGAGAGAGAGAGAGATGAAGAAGGCCATAAGATGCTGCATCGCCTGCATCCTCCCGTGCGGCGCGCTCGACGTTATCCGAATCGTGCATGCCAGCGGCCGCGTTGAGGAAATTATTGGAACCGTTAGCGCCGGCGAGATCATGAAGGCCTACCCCAAGCACGTCCTCCGGAAGCCGCCGTCACCTTCTGACGGCCACGCGGACGTCTCCAAGGCCGCTGCCGTCATACTGCCGCCGGACGTCGAGCTAAAGAAGGGAAAAATTTACTTCCTCATTCCGATCACGTCGGAGAAGGCCCAGTTGAGGACGACGACGACAGGACCGAGAACGCGGAAGAAGGAGAAAGAAGTAGAGTACAGTTACGCGACCGCCGCTGCTTCAGCAGCAGACAATATGAGGCTACTTCTCAACGAACAGTACTTGTCGGAAATCTTGTCAGAGAAGGCACCGACGTCGCAGCGGGACAGAAGGCGGGAGAGGGCGCGCATCTGGCGGCCGCGTTTGGAGAGCATCTCCGAGGTTTCCAACGATCTATAGGAATTATTCGTCTTCCTCCGTCAATTTTTGAGCATCTTAGATCATCCGTTCTCTCTCGCTTCTGATGTCAGTCAGTACATGGAAATTAAGATACAAACATAACCCTCCTTAATTAGCTTCCTTTTATTTACTTAATTGCTTTTCATGATTTTAATTATCAGTTACAATTTTACTTAAGAAAGTCTAAAATTATATTTCTTTGAAATTTATGATTTTTGTATTTTGTTTCAAGTTTAACTCAGTTCATCATACTACGTGGAGTTTATTTACTAATTCTATAAAATATATATTTAATTCGTGAAACTAATTTATATATATATATTATAAAACAAAAATGGAATTTGAAGATATACTCAATTGTAAATTTAACTTTTATAATGCAAGTAACTTCCTTTATTATATACAAATAGTGGTGAGAGAGATAAATGAATAGAGAGAGGGTCCCATGAGTTGTGACTCTTCCTAGCAGTACAATGAATGAATAAATGAAAAGAGATCAGTCATTGAAGTGCATAGCAAAAAAAAATTTAGATCCATAATTTTTTTCTCAATGCCCTCGAATTTGGTTCCATATCCGATTTCAAACTTTTATAAAAATTTAAAAAATAATAGCTGTCAGACTTTCTCAAATGTATGAAACTGAAACAAGCAAGAATAACTCATCATTTTTTTATAATTATAATAATAAATATGATATATATAATATTTTCATGAACTTATTTCATATATTGTTGATAATATTTAAAATTTATTGAGAGTATAATAGGTTCCATCTTAAAAGTGTGGAACGGAAACAATGACCAATTCATGTCATGTGTATTATTTATAATTACAATAATAAATTACGAAGAAATTGAAATTTCCAAATTTTTGTACGAATACTAGACCGAAGTTGAGGGTATTTTGAGGATTTTGAGAAAAAAAGTTATGGATCCAAAAAATTTCGAATCCTTTTTATGGATCTCGAAAATTTCGAATTCTCGTTATGAATCCAAATTTTTTTATAATTCATGTTATGATTTAGGAAAATTGCTCGGGCATGATTTGATTATTAAAACAATTGCACCAAAAAAATATATTTCTCTAACCACTACTATAGATTCCATTTTCAATTACGAATCATCAATCATTGACTTGCAAGAAACTGGCGCCTAAAGAGGCATCGGCGGACTGGTGCTCTAGGTGTTGGTTTCTGCAAAATGGCACCAATTTGCCAAAAATGGACAATAAAATCGGCATCAGATGCTAGTTTCCAATTGAAAATGGACTAATTAATCTCATATTGATTATTATTTTTTAAACATCATTAACAATTATAATATATTCCTAAATTATTCATCAACCAATCTAAACTTTTAAACTAATTTATCTTAACATTAATTTTTTTTCAAATGGAGAAAATTTTTACAATCTTATGTATATATTTTTTTATTAATCTAAACTAAGATATTGACCCCTATAAGATAGACGACGTGTCCTACAATTGGCGCTTAAAATAAGTGCTGGTGTGCCAATTTGTGCCATCTTTCTTTTCGATTCCGATTTCTTCAATTTTTACATCAATTAGTGCCATTTTTTTATTGAAATTAGTGTCGATTTTTATCGTAAATAATTGCCATGATTTCAACACAATGCTAAAAACAATTTATATGAACATCAAAAGAGCAAATTTGTGCGTCATTCATGACTTTTTTTCATTAATTTTCTTTGGCTTAATTTCAGCCACACGATTACATTGTCTTAACTGCCATGAAACAAACTTCACTTGATTAGCTTACCCACTTTTCCCACTTCCATCGCTCTTATTCAAGCCGATCAAGATGAGTTTCGGAAACTCTGGAAATGTTTGGTATAAGATAATCTATCCATATTATAGAGAATCTTATTTTAAATTACCCGAGTCCATTACGTTGAAACGTTTTATTGGGCCAACCAGCAAATCACATTACCTTGGTAATCTAGATTACCACCAAACTAGTAATATAGATAGCCTCATGAAAAATGTCTAAGTAGATTACTATGAAAGTAAGAATCTTTTTTTTTATTTTTTAACTAAAAATACCCATATCATCTCATCTCCCCTCTTCTTTTTTCTTATCTACTACAATCTAATCTCATCTCATCTTACTTATTTTCTTATTTTTATTTCTTTAGTTTGTTTATTTTTTTATTTTCTTTCTTTTTCTTTTTTCTTCTTTGTATATCCATAATTATATTGGTTGACAAATCAGATTGGGCGTTGTCGGCGATGGGGTGTCATCGGTTTTCGGCCACGGGGTGTCGCTAATTGTCGTTGATTAGATTTGGTGTCGTGGGTATCGAATAATGTGGGGTTATAGTTACTCAATTTTATATGTAATGTATTTTAGTAAAAAATATTATTTTTCCGGTAACTTATTGTTGTTCCAAACATGACAATATGGATAAGCAGTAAAATTACCTACGCATACCAAACACTACAATGTGGTATTACCGATAATTTAAAAGATGACTATCTATGTTGGTGGTAATATAGATTGCACGGTAATCTGCTTGGCAATGCATCAAACGTCACCTTTATTCTTATCTTTGTAAAAGTTTCGAGTTCAAGTTGTTGGTGGTAATATACTTTGTTGAATACAAAGAAGGAAACCATCCTCCGATAAATTTACGTTTACAACTTATTTGACACCCCGTTAACGCCGTGAAACAAAAAGTGCCCCACCCCAATGCTGATAAAAGCAAGAGGTGTGAATTCCATGACACCTATGGATACACCACCGAGGACTGCGTGGTGCTAAGAGATCAAATTGAGGACATGGTCTGAGCAGGATGACTCGACCGATATGTTAATCATGGAAGGGGACATGACGCACCCAAGCCAACATGGAGGCCACAGAGACAACGGCCGAGCTAACCGGCCGACCAACAAGGTGCGTGGGGTCATCGACTAAATAGCTGGAAGATTCGTCGGAGGAGGTGAGACCAGCTCGGCCAGGGAAAGATCAATCTAAGCCATCATGGCGATCAATGACACAGCCCTCCTATAGAGGTCCCCCATCAGATCCCCGGTAATATCATTCTAAGAATCTGATTTTTGAGGAATTAACAAAAATTTACATAACCATGTCGTTATTTCCGTAATCACCGGTAATTTTATTGTCAGGAAGGTTCTGGTGGACCAAGGCAGCTCAACTGACATCCTCCTTCATTCCACGTTCAGAAAAGTGCAGCTAACCGAGGTATCACTCCGCCCCCTATAGCAGAGACCTTGTAGGCTTCTCAGGAAAACAAGTCAACGCTTGAGTTTCCGTATGGTTAAGAACGATGTTCGACTCTCGATTGAAAATAAAGACGACTGATGCATAGTATTTGATCATCAACATTCCCAGCCCCTATCACATGATTTTGGGGCACCCCACGCTTAACAACCTGGGAGCCGTCCTATTGATTCTCCATCTGGCGCTCAAGTTCCCCATTTTTGCATCAAAGGTGGGGGTGCTCGACGACGACCTAAAGGAATCTCGTTAGTACTCCAACGAATGTTTGAAGTAAAGGGCGACCAAGATAGGGGAATGAACATGTGGCCCATCCAGTCAGGCCTCCTCGACGAACATCGACCGAGGACGTCACCTCAACACAAAGACAATTCAAACCCAAACGCGACTCGAGCAAAACGGCACTCACCTGAGCTCACCCAAAGCCGAGCCTAAATCTTGGCACAGCTCCTCACCAGAAAATACATCGGCACTTTGGCTATGAAATTATCTAAGGCAAACCGAACTGAGCCGACAAGCGAAAGCTCGCATGGATCGAGATGGAAGCAGGCCGCTCTCCTTCAAACATGAATGAATGACACATGGCTTTTCCCTCTTAGACCTTAACAGGATCCAACCCAACATGAGCTGAACACCTTGTCCGAGGGAACTTTAATGAATTACCCATTTCTCTTCCATTTAATAAAGGTCACTCCTTTTCTTTACTTCTACGTGTATGCTTCCAGGAAATTATAAGCTGTCTCGCAGTTCATGATGGATAGATGCCCTCAACGACCCCAAGTGTAATCATACCTTACACTCCCCGCAAGCTCAACTTGATCACAAATGCGATCCTTGGCCTCAGTGCCACTACTTACGGACTCAGCCCCCTTGAAGACACGAGCTCAACACCCTCAACACCCTCAACAACCCCAAGCGTGCAACCTTATGCTCCCAGCGAGCTCGGCTAGACCCTAAGTGCGGTCCTCGGCCTCAACGCCACTACTTATGACCTTAGTGCCCTTGACGACCTGGGCTCAATGCCCTCAACAACCCTAAGCGTGGTCATGCCTTATGATCCCCATACGCTCAACTTGAGCCCAAGCGCGGTCCTCGGCCTTCATGCCACTATTTATGACATAAGAGTCCTTGAAGACCTGGGCTAAACACCCTCAATGACCCTAAGCATGATCTTGCCTTACGCTTCCCGCGAGCTAGACTTGTTCCCAAGTGCGATCCTTGGCATCAGCGCCACTACTCACGATCTCAACGTCCTTGAAGACCTAAGCTCAACGCCCTCCACGACCCCAAGCGTGATCCTACCTTACGCTCCCCACGAGCTTGGCTTGACCCCAAGCGCGGTCCTCGACCTCGACGCCACTGCTTACGACATAGCCAGTCACCAACTTCATCACTACAGACTTCGCTTACAAACTCAAACCGTTTCGAAGAAGATTGACAATAACTAGAAATGCAACCTCGGTTCTAATATTGTTTTGGCAAGATTCTGATCCCTGTCCAAAGGCCCGTCAGCAAAGGATGCAATAACCAACCACCCGAGAACGACAAGTCCGGGTGGCACAGCTTCCAATGCCATACTCAAACTCCTAATGGGGGCCCTTTGATAGGATGGGAATAAGAAACACAGCGAAAATATCGATTTAAAAAATCCAAAACATCCCAAAACATCGATGTACTTTAGAAACAATTAAGGAATTCAATCTACGAGTAGAAGGGGCAATGTAAGTGAAATGACCTACACTATGGGGGGGTAAATAGTATGTTTACTAAACTTAAACCTAAATTCGATTTTAATCGTTTCTTAAACTACATAGGCAAATTATCAATTCAAGTCTAAATGCGAAAGCAAGTGAATAACAATTAAGAAAGCACAAGTAATACCAATGCAAACACAAGTATCTATCTACTCTTTGATACTAGATGCGTGTATCAAGTTAGGTGAAATTAGTGTCTTAGCAAAAAGATAATCAAAGTAAGAAACAAGCTAATCACACTCAATCAATGACAATGCTAACAAGATAGATTTATAGAGGTTCGGCCCCAATGCCTACTCCACTACCTAAGCACCCCACTTAGGCTTCCCAACTCTAGTTTACTAGATTAAAGTATTTATTCCTTACAATGAGTTTCACCGAAAAGTCTCTGCTCTCACACTGAAGGCACTTCCATACCAGGAAGTCTCCGCCCTCCTACCGAGAGCACTGTCCCACCTCAAACTTAAGGACAACACAACTAATCATAGTGAACTAAGTTTACACCGATGGATTTACGCCTCAATACCAAGGCAACCACGAAACTCAATATCTACAACTAGATCTTTACACACTTGATATACAATCAAATAAACACTAAAAATATAAGTAAATGAGAGCAATAATAAACAATACAAAGTTAGCTCTCAACCAAGAAGTCCTAGTTCCTCTTGATGCCTTGATGATGAAACCATTGAAGGTTGAAGGCAAGATCAAGGGTAGAAGCTTAAAGCTAGGGTTTTGCAGAAAGATTGACTCAATGAAGGCTCTTGGGTGTCAAAAGATGTCTCATGAAGTGTTGGATAGCTTGAAAGGTTTAGAAGGCCTTTAAGTAGGGAGAAGATGAAGTAGAGGTCGGGCTCAACGGATAGATTTCAAAATAGAACTATTGGGGGCATTCAGGTAATTCTGGTTAATTTGACCTGTAGAGTACCGGTACTCTACGAGCTATTCCCGGCTATTCCAGAATGTCCCGGGATGTTCCGAAATATCCATTCGGGATATTTTGAAGGATCCATCCGGGATGTTCCGGGCTATTCCGGGATGTTCCGAGCTATTCTGGAATGTTACAATATCCCATCCCATAATATGGGATATTCCGAGATGTTACAACATCCCATCCGGAATGTTGTTTATGACTAGGAAACTCTTGATAATAGGTTAGGTTCATGTCCTAGGGATATTTGCATCATTATGAGGATTAATACAATCACTCTAGACACCCTAAATCTAAACTCTATTCATCATGAAGAGTCCCAAGCGTCGACAAACGTCCTTGACAATTTCTTCGATTTCTCCGATTGGGGACGTCGTGCGCTATCCAATATGGAATTTGAAAATATTAGTTTCATGTTTGTTATCATCAAAATCAAGATTAAGACCAAGGTTGAAAACTTTAGGTCAACAATCTCCCCCTTTTTGATGATGACAAACAACCTTAAGAAAATATTTTCTATAAAGCATTAAGGAAGTCAATCATGGGATTTTTCCCTCTATCAATATGCATATCTATAAAAATAAACTCCCCTTATCTATATGCATGATTTTCCTATATTTTCTTCCATTTTACCTATATTTTTCTCTCCCTTTTCACATCAATCAAAAAGAGCAAGAAAAGTTAACCAATGTTAAAGTTGAAACTCTAAAAGATTTTTCAAAATTGCGAAAATCTCAACTCAATGGATGAAAACCAAGAATCATGTAGTAACCTAAGTATCGATATTTTCAAGTATCGGTCAAAGAGTCAAAAAATCACTTTAGAAATGATTTTTCCCATCAAATGAGTAGAGCGATACTACACGTGAATTCAAAGTATCATACTTCAAGTCTCATTTGAAAATCTAATGAAAATTCAAAGTATCGTAAAAATGAGCAATTTGAGAAGAGTGATACTTTAGTGTCATTTTCGTAAATAAGTGAGATTTTTATGACATGTCCATATTTCATTCAAACGTTCAAAATATCAAAATATGATCATGTAAAGCATGTATATCATGTTTGAAGTGAAGATAATGTCATTTGATCAAAATATGAACTTAGCACAATTTTATTCAAAGTAGACGTGAAAACATGAAAATGCTAAGTATCTCTATCTACTCATGTTTTCTCTAATTTAGGTACCTAGATATCTAACATAAGTGAATCTAAGTATGTGAGTCAAGTTTGGGCTTAAAATAAAATTTCTAAGTCACTTTGTTGACTTAGGTCAAAGGGATACTTCAAGTATATGTAAATGAAATTCTTAAATCCCTATCAAATCATATTCTTGATGAATAATTTTGAAACTTTAACTGGATAAACTAGATTTTTCAAGGAATCTACAGGTTTAAGAATTAGTTAAAAATTAGTTTTCTATAAATTCATAGAATTCCTGAAAGTCCAGTGGCATTTCCATAAATATCAGGTATTTTTTTTGAAAGTTAACAATTTTGATTGAAACATTTCAGACATGGCTGAATAATCATTTAAGATGCATGTGTTAAGTTTGAACTCAAAATGAATTCTCTATGTCCATTTTTCAACCTATCTTGATTTCAATCAAAAACTCATTTTTTAAGTTATCGCTCAAGTTATTAAAATTATTTTTAGAAATGATTTTACTCAAACAATAGTGGTTATGATATTAAAAATGAAATCAAAATAGTATACACAAAGTTTCATTTGATGTTTTCGACGAAAAATGAAAGTATCAGAAAGATTGACATATCAAGACATTGATACTTTGTATTTCTAAAATCCAACTTCAAAATTCTACTATAAATCAGATTCTTTATGAAACTTTTTGAAATTTTTACACAACAAAATAGATTTATCAATAAAGGTGCAGCTTCAAGAATAATCTCAAAATCAATTTTCTACATTTTTCAAAAATTCATTGAGTATACTATTTTAAAACTGAAATTTCAGTTTTCATGTTCAGTTATAATCAATGAGTTTTCTATATCAGTAGACATTAGAAAATTTTGAAATTTTGATTAAATATTCATAAATCAATCAAGATTCCACAAATTCAAGAATCACTGAAAAATGATTTGTCTACGGTTTTCTAAAAATGCTTGAGTGAATGTATATCAAACTAGTATAATCAAGCTTAATGACCAAATATCATTTTATCATTTTACTCATGAATTTCCAAATCTAAGCACATAGAAACCTAACATGAGCAAGTCTAAACATGTTTCTCAAGTATGGATAGAAAATGAGGTCTCTAAGTCAAGATGTTGACTTAGGTCAAACTTGTTTGAATGAGGTTTTCATGAAATCACCTCTATACCCTTTTATCTATATTTTCATGAATTTTCAACTTTAAATGCATAGGAACATGTCTTATGTATTCCTAAACATGTTTGTGAAGTTTGGACTTAAAATAAAATGTCCAAGTTGATTTGTTGACTTGGGTCAAACTTTTCTAAGTTTAAGTCCCTAAGTGATATAGTTATCACATTGCTCATCTACACATGAATTTTCAAGTTTAAATACCTAGAATCATGTGGTATTTGTATTCAAGCATGTTTACCAACTATTAACTCAAAATGAGGTTTCTAATATGAATTTTAACCTAGAGCAAGTTTTATTCAATCAAGATATCATGAAATTGCCTAAGTTATCAAACTTTTACCTACTCATGAAATTTCAAACATTTATCATGCATAATCAATCATGAGCATAGAGAAATCATTCAAGCATAATTATTGAGGCAATTAAACTATATTTTAGTAAAAGTCAAGATCATACCTCATTTGAGATAAATTTTGCCAAACTTGTCAACTTTCATTTCAATTTATTTATATATCCTTCAATTTTGACTTCCATTTAAATTTACAATAACTTGCAAGTAACAATCATTAGTAGTATAATGAAAACATGACTACTAGCAAGCTATTAAACTAAATAGAGAAGTGAGAAATCAAGTAGCATGTTTCAAATCCAACTTCACTAAATAGCAATGATTTATTTTCTAAAGAAGTCATTCATGATACCAAAATGAATCAAGAGATCTCAAAATATGAAAATTTTGAAAAGTAAGATATTCAAACCTTCCTATTGGTTGAAAACCGAAATGCCACAATTGACCTACGATTTAGAACTGCAAGGTCACATGAGCCCGTTATAGGCCACATAGGTCTCAAAAGAGACCAAAAATCAAAAATAAAAAACATTTCTGATTGTATACCATGAGTGGGAAAAACAATCAATATAAGCAAGTATCATGAACTCTAACTATTAATAGATCAATTAAAGTTAAGAGATGATACTTTAACTTTTTAGATGCCACTTTTCATTTCCATAGGCATCTAGGTGAAAAGCTTGAAGTTGCAACCATGCAAGGATCTTTCATTCAATTCTTGGCTAACTTCAACACATCACTTTCCCTTATCCTTATGTGGTAGCCCCCCCTACAAAAAAGCATGAAACTTTTGGTACCCAAATGGATTTGGATCCTTAGGAGTTAGATGGCCTAGGAATCCAAAGTGTCCTAGTTATACTTGGATTTTTCTTGAATGCACAATCATAGATAGCATGGACATATATACCACAACAAAAATAATGTCCATGAAACTTCTTCTTTTTATTTTTAATATGTACATGAGATTTAGTGTTAGAATGTTTTATATAAGAAGGATGATGGGCATGAGCATTCCTAAGGGTAACATTCATGACTACCCGGATAGCGTGAGGTTCAATCTATAGGGATCGAACGCCCTTCGGTGATTAGTTTTCATGCAACTAAGTCCCTTAGTTACAATGTCCCGAATACGACTAGGGTACAGAAAAACTGTCAAACCCTAATATCAATTCATATGTATTCTACCTGCCAAGTTATCGTCTCAATAATGACATGTCAAAAAATCTTTTTCCGATATTCATATCTACTATGGTCAGAGATTCCTAAGCCGACACTTGCAGGGACACATAGGACATTATCTCCTCTTACTAGGAGTAACTGATTTCATATTGGTAGCTCACATACCTCAATGGGTGCTTTCTCATGCCCAGAGGTATCCGGCACATGACACTGAAGGCCACGTAAGGATAAGTCCAAAGCAATGGGTCGGCACTCACAAGGTAACCACGACAACCTCAGGTCTAAGGACTGCTTGCACCTACTATCACCCGAGGAACATCCTATCGACACTCATGTAAGGATTCCATTATGTGTTCCTCATGTAGGTCCATTCAGTGAACTCATTCCCTAATGAGCACCTACACTTGTACATTAAATGACAGCTCATTGGTAACTGTGAGATCAACTACCCTTTATCGTATAAGGTATGTATCAAGAGCATCAATCTATCCGAAATCACCAATCCCCTAATTGGTGATCCTATGGTTGGGAACATTTAGAACATGGGCATCTGCATTCCATATCTCACTGGCATGATCTCATCATGGCCTTGCAATCAATTGCCCGAGTCCATGGGGTTCATCACAATCTAATATATACAAAATATAGATGCAGCATATGATGAAAAGTTGCCTCATATTACTCATTAACCAAAAATAGTTCCCTACACATCAAGATGTGATTGGCTCAAGGGCGCTATTTCTTTGAATCTCCCACTTGCACTTGTAGCCAATCATTGCGATATTTAATACCCATACAACTAAAGTGGCAATCGAACTATTGTTGTAGTAATGACTTTGTGAATGGATCTGCTATATTATCTTTCGTGTCGACACGTTCGACATTTATATCATCACGTCCAACGATCTCTCTGATCAGGTGATATTGCCTTAGGATGCGTTTTGATTTGTGGTGGGATCTAGGTTTCTTTGCATGAGCAACATCCCCAGTGTTATCACAATAAATAGGGATTTGACTAGCAACCTCGAGAACAACACCTAACTCATAGATGAACTTCTTTATCCACACTCCTTCCTTGGCGGCTTCGCTTGCAGCGATGTATTTAGCTTCTGTCACCGAGTCGGCCACAGTACCTTGCTTGGAACTTTTCCAGCATACTGCGTCACCATTCAGAGTAAATACATACACAAAAATGGATTTACCCACCATACATCATCCGGGTCCGATTGGAAGCTAGAATCTGTGTAGCCCTCTAGTTAAATATTTGACCCACCATACATCAGGAGAACCTCTTTAGTCCTACTTAAGTACTTAAGAATGTTATTTACGGCTTTCCAATGTTCCTCTCCAGGATCCGTCTGAAATCTGCTAGTCACCCCTAGGGCATAAGCGACATCAGGTCGAGTACAGAGCATTCCATACATGATGGATCCTACTGTCGAAGCATAAGGGATCTCGCTCATCCTTTTTCTCTCCTCAGGTGTCTTAGGAGATATCTTCTTGGAAAGGATGATTCCATGATGTCACACCCCAACTGAGGGTAGTGTGATCGGCCAGGGCCTACCTCCTGCCCTATAGCCTACTGTCTACACTGACACCAATAAAGTCAAGACACATCGAGTAAAAGAAATCTCATCATACTTTTTAAAAAAAGTTTGCAAAGTCACAATCCATATGTTTTCCAAAACGAATAGAAACATCAACATCAAAGAAACCGAAGGTTCAAGAAACATGATTCTACAATACTTTTTCAATTACAACTGTTAGTGCAGAAACAAAATCAAACACTACTAAACACTAGTCTAAGACTCATGGACGCCGCTATGAGATATGGCACCGCCTCCCGCCCACCAGCTGCACCATGTCGACATACCAAGTCACTGCTCATGCTCTGCAAAAATAAGAGTAAATTGTGAGTCCACTTGGGACTCAGTGAGTGGCTCAAATGAACCTCCACATAAGCCTCAATCATGCATATATCATATAAGGCATTAAAGAAATGTACAAGGAGGTAAAGTTTACTTCTAATGCGATTACCGACCCCAACGGGTCCATTTGTACCAACTGAATATGATAACTTGTCATCTCAGCTTATCAAGCCTTCGACATTCGGCCCTTAGGCCTACTCATAGAATAATATCTCGGCTACAACCGTCCCTACCATATCCGGTAGTATCATACTGACCATTGGACACATCATCTCAAGAAGTAAGCAGACAATCCCGAGCCATCGACTAGGATGGTCCACTAGTCTTCGGACACCGTCTAGGGTAAGTATAGCTAGTCCCACCCAACTGGGGTCTGGCACCTAGCGGGCCCGCTGGCGCACCTCTAGACCCAATATTGGCCGAGCTGAGCATTGGTCATTTTCGACCTCCTCGCTTCTCAGCGGACCATCTCAAACACATCACACAATCAATATCCTAGAGTTTCCATATATATACACTTCGGGCCTTTGCCCGTATTTGGCCTAAGTCCAGCTATTGGGTCAATAATTTATGCTGCCCTTTCAATATATGAACACTTACGAGTTCTAAATTTCCAAAAGTATATAAGGAGTCATAGAAGTGTTATCGTCTCCTAACTGGGTTATAAATGTTTAGTGACGCCTTACATGTTACCCATGCTTCTACACTGCCTTGGGTGAGAATTTCCATGTGTCGACCTTGGAATACCACCCAAGAACATTTAGGGCAGCATGTATAATCCAAAGGAAAATATTCAAATATTGCAACCTTCATCATATATGACCACAATGTATATACATAGCAATTTTTATACTACCTTAGGAATATTAGCACATTAACGAGCAACTATCTAGCATGGCAAGGTAGTAATGAATTTAAATAACATGTATGAAATTCAAAACATGGTAACAATGTGAACATCCAAAGTTTAAGGATCAAATGCTAAGAATGGTTATAAAACTAGCATTTCTACAATTTAAAATCAATCAAGCTACTTGCTAAGTTTGGTGTTCTTCCTAAGTATTGTCATATCTCTATGTATGATCCTTATAATCATGCAATTTCCATCTAAAGCTAATCTCTCCTCCTCTCCCTAACCTTGGCCAAACCATGAGCAAGGAAGACCTTGCTCGGCCATGGCCCTTGTGGTAGGAAAAGAGGGAGGGGACTCTAGCTATACATTTACCGCTTCAATTCCGCATACAACTCAAATACTAATGAACTAATTTACCTTTTCCTCACCCTTGGTGGAACCCTCTTCATGAGTTGTAGGGTTCGTTCGGCCACTTCAAGGGATTTCTAAGGAGAGCATACTTCATAATACGCGAGATGTACAAAGGAAACTACATCAAACAGTGATATAAGGTCATCTAAGGGCCTTCTTGCCGTCAAGGGAATCGGGGGAAATTTTGGCATGACCTTTCCCCTTTTCCCATGACTCAGCAGCCCCAAGATCTTGCAAGACAACGAAGAAAACAGTGAGTTCTGATAATAAACCTCATAAAATAGTGAACACACGTCATTGGAAATCAAGATTCGTCGGAAGGATCGCGAGAACTCAACCTATTCCATCTAGGGTTCGGCTACCCGCCTCCCCCAATCTTCAAAAACATAAGCACTCACCTAGATTGCGGAGAAACAAGGATCGGGTGACGACGACTTGAAATTTTACCGGCGACGACGCGAATCCCGGATCGATCCAAGCCCCAAGCCTCCTCCTTGCTCCTTCTCCTCTTCTCCCTAGGCGGCCTTGTGTGACTCGAAGGGTGAGTCGCACGGCTGCAATAAGAAGGTTTTATTCCCTCATCCATCTTTCCAAAGATGGCCTCAAGACTCACTTTATTCTTACCCGAAACTCGACTAAACTTGAACTCAACTTGGGTTCCAACTCAACCCATAACATGACTCGAGTTAACTTAATTTAAGGTATGATTTCATAAAAGGAAAGTTAATCATCCACATAGGTTTCATGAATCATTAGCCGAGTCATACCTTTTCAATCGAGACGATCCTAAGGCTCGACTCGACTGCCCCCGGGTCCGGCGCACTGCACCAAAATAGAATTTTATATTAGGAAACTTTTCTGGGTCTTACACATGACTCATAGGCAAGAAACATCTTTTACTGCCTTCCATGCTAAACCTTTTTAGCACTGTATCAATATACCAAGACTGGGAGAAACCAAGCATCCTTCTAGACCTATCCCTATAGATCTTAATGTCGAATAGAAAGGATGCTTCACCATAGTCTTTCATGGAGAAGTTTTTGGACAACCATGCTTTCACTGACTGGAGCAGAGGAACATCATTCCCCTTGAGTAGTATGTCATCTACATACTGAAAGCAAAATGGCAACACTAGAGGGGGGTGAATAGTATGTTTACTAAATTAATTAGCCTAAATTTGGTTTTAATCATTTTCCTAATCGGTTTAGGCAATTTACGATTGAATGATTAGATGCGGAAGTGATAGATAATTAAGTAGTTAAAACAATCAATCAAACAATACAAACACAAGATTTATAGTGGTTAGGCCCCAATGCCTACTCCACTACCTAAGCACCCCGCTTAGGATTTCCAAACTAGTTTAACTAGATTAAATCGGTTTCCCTTTCATAGAGGACTTTGACTCGAAGAGTCTCACTTTCGACCTAAGGCACTTCCACACCCGGAAGTCTCTGCCTTCTTATCGAGAGCACTCTTCCACCTCAACCCTAAGGGACAACTCCACTTAATCCTAGCAAAACTAAGTTTAATTACACTGGTGGATTTAAACCTCAAACACGAAGGCTACCACCCAATTTCAAGACCTAACAATCCTAGGTTTTCCCACGCACAAATCCAAAAATAGTTCAAATAATAGTTAAAATTACAATTGGAAAGAGCTCAAAATAAAACCAAGGAATCGTGCTCTTTTCAAGCCTTGGAGCCTCCAACTCGCCAGAAGATAGATCTTGAATCAATTCCCGAGTTGAGCCCAGTGTGTGCGCTTGAAGAAGATGTCCGCGAAAAGAAATAGAGCGCAAGCAGTTGATCTTTTGGAAGGCTCAAATCTCTCTTAATATTACTCAATAAAATCTGTAAAAAATTAAAGAGAGAAGTTAAATGAGATAGGTGAGGTATATTTATACCCTCACGAAGAAACGGTAGCTCAACGGATAGTTTTCTATACGTTGCAGGCCACCGGTCGATTGGTCGATCGATCGACCAATCGACTGGTCATTCGACCGCTGCTTTCTCTCTGTGGTCGGTCGACCGACGGGTCGACCGCCCAGACGCAACTTTGGCGATTTGCCATTCGGTCGACCGACATGATCTTGCGTCTTCAGCAAACCCAGTCCGGTCGACCGATCGGTCGACCGCTAGGGCTACTGCTCTTTTTAGGCCTCTGTCGGTCGGCCGAAGTAGCCACTGCCTATTTTCGGCAGTGTTCAGTCGACCGACAAAACTAACTGATAAATCGAACGCTAACTGATATGGAACCTAAAAGTTTTCTTAGTAAAATATTAGTTCCATGTTTGTTATAATCAAAACCGAGATTAAGAGATTTAGACCAAGGTTGAAAACCTAAAGCCAACAATCTCCCCCTTTTTGATGATGACAAACATCCTTGAGAAAATATAACATTAAAGCATAGAGGATATCAACTAAGGGATTTCTCCCCCTATCAACATGCATATCTATGAAATAAACTCCCCCTATCTATATGCATGGATTTCCTTTATTTCCCTCTCCTTTGCCTATAATTTTCTCCCTCTTTTACCTATACTTTTCACCATGGTTTTCTCCCCCTTTTGACCTATATTTTCTTTATAGATCTCTCCCTCTTTTGACGTCAATCAAAAAGGGCAAGAAAGGTCAATTTAGTCAATTTTGTCAAAGGGATGAAAAGCGAATATTTTTTCATGAAGTTGAGACTCTAAAGTTTATTTTTCATGAAACATGAAAATCTCAACCAAGGGATGGAAAACAAATATTTAATGAGAAACAAAATCATACATGATATGTTCAAAAACTAAATAGTTGAATTTAAAATTAAATCATGTATGTTCTCAAAATGAATATTGTTTCTTTTTCATGACATTTTTAGATTTCATTCAAACTTTCAAAATACAAAGATATAGTCATTTAAATCATGTATATCAAGTTTTAAGTGAAACTAATGTCATTTGATCCAAATATGAACTTAGTACATTTTCATTTGAAATAAACATGAGAACATGAAAATGCCAAGTCTTAATGTTTTGCTATCTACTCATGTTTTCCCATATTTAGGCATCTAGACATCAAAGATGAGAGAATGTAAGTCTATGAATCAAGTTTGGGCTTAAGATGAAATTTTTAAGTCATTTTATTGAAAAGAATCAAACTTTTAAATCTATACAACATCATATTTTTGATGAAAAACTTTGGTACCAATTTTTGGATGAAAATTTTGATACCAAATATTGAATGGTCATTTGAAATGAATGAATAAAGTTTGAACTTAAAAGAATTTTCAAAGACCATTTTTCATCCTATATTGATTTTAATAAACAAATGGATATTTCTAGCTATCATCCAAGATATCAAAATCATTTATAGGAATGATTTTACTCAAGAAATTGTGTGAATGATTTTCGAAATCCGACTTCAAAATTCCATTTTAAATCAGATTCTTGATAAATTTTTTTGAAACTTTTACTGATAAAACTAAATTTTTCAATGAATGTGTAGTTTCAAGAATCATCTAAAAATAATTTTTCTATATTTCTCTAAAAATAGCTGAAATTGATACCAATTGTAGGTTGAAATGGTATTTTTGGTAATTTTTAGTTATTCTTAAAACTTGTTCAATTTTTATTCAAACTTTCATGACACCACATGATGGTTATGTAAAGAGTACATGTCAAGTTTGGAATGAAAATTATGTCCTAAAGTCAAGATATCAACCTAGCATGGTTTCATTCAATACTAAACTAGTTTTAATAAAACTTGCTAAGTTTCAATCTTAACATTTACTCATGATTTTTTAAAATTAAATCTTGGATACCTAACATGAGTAAATCTAAACATGTTCCCCAAATATGGATTGAAAATGAGACATTTAAGTCAACTTGTTCACTTGGGTGAACTTGGTTCAAAAAGAGGTAAACATGAATTGACCTCTATTGTCATTTTATCCATATCGATATGAATTTTTCACTCTAAGTGCTTGGAAACATGTCATACCTATTCCTAAATATGTTTATGAAGTTTGGACATAAAATGAAGTGTCCAAGTTAATTTGTTGACTTGGGTCAAACTTTTTCAAGTATAAGTCCTCTAAAGTGATATAGTTATCACATTGTTCATCTAGACATGAATTTTCAATTTTAAATACCTAGACTCATGTGATAAGTGTATCTAAACATATTTGTCAATTTTTTTAACTTAAAATGAAGTCTCTAAAGAGGAATTTTAATCTAGTTCGATTTCATAAATATCATGATATCATGAAATGAGCTAAGTTATCAAGATTTTTCCTACTCATGAAAATTCAAGGATTTGTCATGCAAAAACAATCATGAGCATAGAGACATCATTAAACATGGATATTCAATTATTTTACTAAGATTTTTGCAAAATTAAATTCATACCTTATTCTTAGAAATTTTGCCCAACTTTTCATTTCCTTTTTCATTTTCTTTTAGATAGCATAGCCTTTCATTAGTATTCACAACTTGCGAGTAGACTTCATTAGTAGCATAATGAAATAATGTGCCTACTAGCCAGCTAACATACTAAATAGCACAAGTTTTATACAAAGTTTCATTAAAAAAAAATTCAACCTATGCTAGATAGTAAAGATTCATTTTAAGGTGGATACCATGATATCAAAATGAATCTAAGGGATCTTAAGATGTGAAGCATTTGAGGAATAAGATCTCTATGTATGTTTAACTAGTTTGGACTTAAAAGAATGTCTCTAATGGTAAGTATCAACCTAGAGCAAATTTCATTAAATAAAATTTGCCTAAGTGCTAAAATTCTACCTACTCATGAGAAATCAATGATTTTATCATGCAAATCTAATCATGAGTATAGAGACATAGTTTAAGCTTAAACATTGAGGTATAATACTAAAATTTTGAATTTATCAAAGTTATACCCTATTCATGATAATTTAGCCAAACTATTTTTTTTTATTTAATTAGCCTTCCTAAAATATTTATAACTTGCAAGTATACTTTATAAGTAGAAAATGAAACCAAATCTACATGCAAGCTATCAAACTAAATAGTGAAGAGAAAAATGAAATATCATTTTCAAAATACAACTTCACTAAATAGCATGGATTCATTTTCATAATAATCTTTCATGATAACAAAATGAATCAGGAGATCTCAAAATATGAAATTTTGAAAAATAAGATCTTCAACCCTTCCTATTGGTTGAAAACCGAAAGCCACAATTAGCCTATGATTTAAAACCGCAAGGTCGCTTAGGCCCATTACAGGCCACATAGGTCTCCGAAGAGACCGGAAATCAATAAATCAAAAATCATTTCATAAAACATTTCAAAAGCGGAAAATCTACTAATATTAAGCATGTATTAAAAGTCCAACTCTAATTTAATCGAGTAAGTATAGGAGATGATATCAAAGTGTTTGATGCCAACTTTACCACAGGCATCTAGTCTAGGTGCAGACTTTGAAGTTGCAACCATGCAAGGATCATTCCTTCAATTTCTTGGTCAACTTCAACTCTTCAATTTCCATTACCCTTGTACCCTAGTGTGATGGCTCCCCCTACAAAAGAACAAGACACTTTTTGTACCCAAATAGCTTTGGGTCCTTGGGGGTGAGTTGGCCTAGGAATCCAAAGTGTTCTAGCAACACTTGGATTTCTTTTAAAAGCACACTCATGGATAGCATGGCCATAAACACCACAACAAAAGAAATATCCATGAAACTTTTTCTTTTTCTTTTTGCTATGGACATTAAATCTATCATTAGAATGCTTATCATGTGAACCATGATGAGTATGAGCATTCGTAAAGGAAATATTTTTCTTTTGAGGTTTCCTAAAAGAGACATTTTGATTCTTAGAATTACAAGAGGAAGTATTTACTTTCCTACTTAAAGTCAACATCTCATTTTTCACATCATTCATGGATTTGTGCAATGCATGCACTTGAGATTTCAACAAATAATTTTCATTTTTCAAAATCTTATTTTCCATTTTGAAATCATTTGAAGAATCATTATCCTTAAGTTTTAATCTATTTTTCAAGCTCTCATTTTCATTTCTAACTTTGGATGTCTTGTTTAATAATTCATCATTTTCAATTTTTAATTCTTCATTTCTATGTTTCAAGTCCTTAATTTCAAGTATCAATTGTGAATTTCTAGTTTTTAAAGCATCAAGACTATCATGGCAATCAACACTTGAGGAACTTAGATTTTCCTTTAAATTTTCATTTTCTAATTCTAGAGCTTGCAAGTCCTTAGTAAGCTTAGAGTTATCCTTTTTAATTTTCTTCATTTCTTTACTCTTTTTAAAAAGCATGGCACACATACTTTGACATTCTTGTACTAATTCTTCATATGTCATTTTGATTGAATGTGAAGAGCTAGCATCACTATCGTACACTATATCTTTATCATGACTAAAAGTGGAATATTGTACCTCATCATGGATACCCATGAGGCAAACCTTGGACGTGCCTTCATAGTCATGACAAAAGGATGCTTCTTGAGATTTGGAGGTGGATGTTGAAGCACTTGTCCTCCTTTTGACATTCTTCTTTGATAAAGGACAATTCCTCTTAATGTGCCCCTTTTCCTTGCACAAGTAGCATATCACTTTTCTTTTTCGGCTTTTTAATTTGCTTCTTTAACTGGAAGCAATAAAATCATCAAAACCGAGGTTAGTACTAGGGGGATGACCATTTTCATCACCACCCTCAACAAAAGTGTTAAGCTCTTCGGTTTTCGCATAATCATATAACATATTTAAGCAAGCCCAAATATCGAATGCGGAAGAACAATGCAAAACTTTTTCAAGTATATCATTAGAGAATGAGCAATAAAGAAAAGGTGTTGTCTTAGCATTCAATTCAAACAATCTAATTTGATCTTGAGTCCAATCATTAATGTCAATGGTGGGCTCAACATATTTATTTTTTAGCATGCACAATAGATCTAAACTTTGTGTTTTAAGAAAAGTATACATCCTACTTTTCCAAACACCAAAATTTTTCTCATCAAACCTAGGTGGTGCAAATGCTATACTCTCTAGAGCCATTTTTGGATCGAGACAAGATGTAGAAGAGATGGTGAAATCTCAAGCTACGAACCCACTCTGATACCAATTGAAAGCGAAATGGCAACACGAGAGGGGGGGGTGAGTGTGTTTACTAAATTAATTAGCCTAAATTTGGTTTTAATCATTTTCCTAAATCGGTTTAAGCAATTTACGATTGAATGATTAGATGCGGAAGTGATAGATAATTAGGTAGTTAGAACAATCAATCAAATAATGCAAACACAAGATTTATAGTGGTTCAGCCCCAATGCCTACTCCATTACCTAAGCACTCCGCTTAGGATTTCCAAACTAGGCCCCAATCCATACACAGAGGACTTTGACTCAAAGAGTCTCACTTTCAACCTAAGTGTAAGACCCGAAAAAATTTTCTTATATAAAAATATGTTTGGTGCAGCATGCCAGATCCGGGGGTGGTCGAGTCGAGCCTTAGGATCACCTCTAGTGAAAAGGTATGACTCAATTGTTTCCCTTACAAAGAGGACTTTACACTAGAAAGTCTCCGCTCTCAAACCGAAGGCACTTCCACACCCGGAAGTATCCCACCTTCCTACCGAGAGCACTCTCCCACCTCAACCTAAGGGACAACTCAACTAATCCTTGTAGACTAAGTTTACAATGGTGGATTTAAGCCTTAACACCAAGGCAACCACCAACTCAATCAACCTAACACTCAAGGTTTACACCAATGATATACAATGAAAATAAACCACAAAATATACAAACAATGGAGCAAATAAATAATACAATAAATACTTAGCTCCAAAGAAAACTCCTTAGTCCTCTTGATGCCTTAAGAGAATGAATCGGTGAAGCTTGAAGGCTAAATCAAGGTGTGGAAATCAAAACTAGGGTTCTTGTAAGGATTGCTCAATGAAAGCTTGTAGAGATGCTTAGGATCACACTTTGAGGCTTGGAAGCATCAATGGTAGGCTAGAAATGAGTTTGGGATGAGTATTTATAACCCCCCAAACACCAACGCTTGTCAACGGGCATTTTTCTGCCCCTTGGCGATGCCCGTTCGTTTGCCAATCGATCGTTGGTCGACCGACCGAGCGATCGCCGAGCAACCGAAGGCCTACTTCCCATTTCGGGCATCATTCGGTTGACCGAAATGCCTTCTCCATCTGCCGGTCGACCAGTCGATTGACCGAACCTGGGCAGGGTAGACTGCTTGGTTAGGTTGGTTTTTCAGCTTGTTTGCTCATTTCTGGGTTCTGTCTTCCCTAAGTCTACTTAAATAACATTTACTAACTTTAAGTTATTAACTTTAAAACATAAATGTTATATAAGGATTACCCACCATTTTGGATTCAACAAAAATATCTAAAAATCAAAATCTAACTTTTGGGGTCTAGTACAAATTTTTGAAAAATGAAAATGTATCTACTATGGTACAGAAAAACTGTCAAACCCTAATATCGATTCATATGTATTCTACCTGCCAAGTTATCGTCTCAATAATGACATGTCAAAAAATCTTTTTCCGATATTCATATCTACTATGGTCAGAGATTCCTAAGCCGACACTTGCAGGGACACATAGGACATTATCTCCTCTTACTAGGAGTAACTGATTTCATATTGGTTGCTCACATACCTCCATGGGTGCTTTCTCATGCCCAGAGGTATCCGGCACATGACACTGAAGGCCACGTAAGGATAAGTCCAAAGCAATGGGTCGGTACTCACAAGGTAACCACGACAACCTCAGGTCCAAGGACTGCTTGCACCTACTATCACCCGAGGAACATCCTATCGACACTCATGTAAGGATTCCATTATGTGTTCCTCGTGTAGGTCCATTCAGTGAACTCATTCCCTAATGAGCACCTGCACTTGTACATTAAATGACAGCTCATTGGTAACTGTGAGATCAGCTACCCTTTATCGTATAAGGTATGTACCAAGCGCACCAGTCTATCCGAAATCACCAATCCCCTAATTGGTGATCCTACGGCTGGGAACATTTAGAACAAGAGCATATGGATTCCAAGTCTCACTTGCATGATCAAATCATGGCCTTGGAATCAATTGACTAGGTCCATGGGGTTCATCACAATCTAATATATACAAAATATAGATGCAGCATATGATGAAAAGTTATCTCATATTATTCATTAAATAAAAATAGTTCCCTAGACATCAACTTGTGATTGGTTCAAGGGCACTATTTCTTTCACCCTTAGCCCTCAAGACAGTCCCACACGTAGGACGTGAACAAATTTGGCAAATAAAGGCAAACCTAAAGCCTTTGCTCCATACAAAAATGGTCACAACTTGGCCAATGTCGTCTAAGGAGCACTGAAGGACGTTCCAACACCACTGGTTATCAACCATGCGGTGTTATCCAGGAAACCAACCAAAGGATGACGACACCGACCGAAATGATCGACTCACATTCAACAAAAACAACACACAAAGCAATATAGGAGGAAAATAAAATGCACATTGGTGCATTTGTCGATACACGAAGGGCAACCATAATAGGCGCCCACAAATGTAATACTCGTGCTTGTAATTATGGTTTAGCCACAGATCCGGGCTGCGCGTCAGAGCGAGTCAGAGAGATCACCCGAGGTCGCCTCTCAAACATCATGATCGGAGGGGGATTCATGGATCGGAGGGGGATTCGTGGATCTATGATTGTGACAAAAAAAATCGAAACCATGTTCTTGGTTTTCTTCAGAAGATTCCTAGAACGACTAGTTTCATCCAATCGAGCGACCGGGACACAATATGACATCTAATCTAACTGGGTTTTGGGATGCCCGAGGAGGAGGAAGGAGCGACATTTTGAAGAACAAGATCTGATGTGAGATGTCATTGTTCACCAAAGATCGTCAGAGTCGTTGCTTAGGATTTGATAGGAGTTTCAATCGAGGTGTGTGGCATTAACCCTTAGGGCTTTGCCTTCCTTATGGCAGCCCCTTCTTGCTTGAAGTTCGAATAAAAATCTGAGGTTTTCTATAATCGTAGTTGTTGTGATGAATCTATGTATCTTTCCTTGCGTTGGTTTGGAGTTTTGGAGTGCGAATGTTGTAGGGCAGCCCTAGGGGAGACTAGGGCCGAGTACTATCCTTCATATTGTTACACTACATAATTTCATTATGTATGATGCTTGATGTGCTTGTTTTGTATGGAAATTGGGGAAGTAGAACTCCTCCCATTTCATGGGGGTATGCAATCCTAGTAGAGGAGAAATCTTGTATGGTATTTGGCCCTAAGTGATGGTGATTATGTAGGGTAGTCTGGTGATTATGTAGGGTAGTCGAAGGCGGCCATAGTTTGAAGAAAAGGGCATGAATCTATGGTGTTAGTAGAGAGGGAAGTGCAGCTAGGTGAAGTGCCCACAAGGTGTTCGACGAAATGCCTCAACATCTTGTGCACCATTAAATCACACCCTATGGGTTGTAGAAAACCAGGGTTTTGTTGGAACATCGTATGAGGGCCTTGGAGGGTTGAGTAGGCCGACCCTTAGGATAAGAACTCAAGGTTTGTGAGGTGAATTGGGTGGCCAGCCTAGAAATGCTCATGACTGTTCAAAATCTGAGTAGGCACGTTTCACATGGTGTTTTGAGGGTGAATCATCTTTCTATTCAAGTAGAACTTTAGGGATGACGTGTGGGATATATGGTCAAGCTCGGTATCTATTTTCAGCGAAGAATAAATTGAGATTTAAGAGGTGTTCATGCTTGACAAGATGACCAAGTGAAATTTGTGTAAATCTCCAATTTTAGTCTAAGTACTTGAAAATAGAATTTCTTGGGAGCAGGGGCTAGTCAGCTAAGTTCGTAGCTGTGTCTTTACCCCAGCAAACAATTGGTTTTTCCTGAAGGGGTAGATCCTTGGGAGCACGTCGAGTTTTTGCTAGGTAAGCTAAAGAAGTCATCGTTGAGAGAGTGCGAAGCGCAGTCTCAGGAGCTTGAAGCCTTCGGGCTTAAAGATCATTGAGATGGAAAGGGCTCTGGCAGCAAAGGTTGATGAAGTCACCCATTTGAATGTGGTTGTTTCTGAGTCCGTTGCCTGAATAGCAGAGAAGGAAGGCAAGGCTAGGGCAGAGCTGGAGATGGTCTATTTGAACCTCATTGTGGCGGTGGCGAAAAAAATCTCGTTTGAAGGCCGTGGTTTAGGAGGCTAGGGCCGAGGCTGTGAGGTGCAACTTGGCTAGGGAGATCCTTGAGGGAGAGGTGAAATGCCTCCGAGATGGCGCTCTTGCCATGTATATGGAAGGTTTTGAGAGTGTGACAGAGCAGGCTAAGCTTCTGGCTCCTGACGTTGACCTTTCGGGGATAGACCTTCTTAAGGAAGTCAAGGATGGCGTTCTGGTAGACCCTGAGGCCGAGCAAGACTTTTCTTGGTGACTTGGAGGAGTTCCTTCGGCTGCAAATCCGGGCCAATGCTCATTTTCTCTACGAGGGTTTCTTACTACGGAGAAGGATGTTCCTGCTGAGCGCACCAAGGCGGGTGCAGTTTTTTTTCATCAGTTACTTTAAACTTTTCATTTGCTAGGTCTTGGAATTTTTTCGGGTTTGTTATTTGCCTCCCCTTTTTCGGTTGGCAATTGCACCTGCGTGGGCTTATTTGTGTGATAACCCATCTTTGACAATTATTGCTCATTTGTGAGCTTTATTTTGTTTTGCTTTGTGCCTATACTTCTCTTTTGCTTGATTCTTCATAAGGGGAATGTCCCTATGTTTGTTTAAGGTTGAACCATTTGAAATCTGATTCGAGATTGGACATTCTGAAATTTGGTTCGAGGTGGGATCTTCAAAAATCTAGTTCGAGGTTGGACCTTTTGAAATATCCTTTGAGGTTAAATCTTCAGAAATCTAGTTTGAGCCCGAACCTCCTAAAATCTGGTTTGAGGTTGAACCTTTTAGAATCTGATTTGATGTCGAACCTCTTGAAATTTGGCTTGACGTTGAACCTCCCGGTTCGAGGGTCTAAACTGAGCTATGCTTAGGTAAAATTATGTGTGAATGACGGTGTGGTAGTTAGAAATCAGTACTCGTGAGTTCAAGCCGGGCTCACCATAGATCGTAGGCGGAAACGCACGCGAGGATTTGAATACGGGCTCTAAGGCTGAAAGTCGTGGCGTGGTAGACAAAAATTGCACTCGAGAGTTCAGGCCGAGCTCGCCGAGGAGCTTAAGGCGGAACCGCGCATGATGAATTGAATTAGGGGTCTAAGGCCAGAAGTAGTGTCGTGGTAGCCAAGAACTGCACTCGGGGGTTCAAGCCGAGCTCGCCCAAGAGCATAAGGTGGAACCGCGCATGAGGAGTTGAATAATGGCTCTTAGGCACGAAGTAGTGACGTGGTAGCCAAGAACTGCACTTAGGGGTTCCGGTCGAGCTCACCGAGGGGCGTAAGGCGGAACCACGTGCGAGGAGTTTGAATAAGGGCTTTAAGGCCGAAAGTAGTGGTGTGGTAGCCAAGAACTGCACTCGGGGGTTCAGGCCAAGCTCGCCGAGGAGCGTAAGGTGGAACGGCGTATGAGGAGTTAAATTAGAGCTCTAAGGTCGGAAGTAATGGCGTGGTAGCCAAGGACCAGACTCGATGAAAACCGAGCTCGCGAGAAGCGCGCTTGGGGTCATTGGGGCGTGGGAGCCCAGGATAGGCACTAAGGCCGACGAGCCAGACTGGTGAAAACCAAGTTCTAATCGCTGAGTGGGATGCTAGGCATATGGAGCCGAATATCATGACCCTGAAGGTGGAAATTCGTGTTCAGGGGCTTGGGTCGAGCTCGTGTGTGATGACTCGAGCAAGCTTAGAATAGAGTATTCGTTAAAGCAGCCAGATTGCCTTAGTGGTTTCCTGGTCATTCAAAGAGAGAAATGCGAGAAATATAACTATATTTGAGTAATAAGAAATTGATGACTTGATTGTGCCTAGACCTCTCTTTAAGGGTTGAGCCGGTGTTACTTTTGCATGTTTCATCCCTAGTTTGGTTCGGAGGTTTCGGACAGCTGTTTGATTTTTCCCCTAGGAAATGCTTGCGGGCCGGTAAGCTCTTTCGTTGGTCCAGCCCCCTTTGGTTTGTGGCATTCGTTGTAGCACCATCGATCTTATTTCTGATCGGCATGCAACATGCCTACCTCTGTCTCCGAGATAGGAAATTTCACCGCTAGGTGAGGAGTAGATATGATGGCCCGTAGACTAATGACAAGATACTGTACATTGATTGTATTTGCTTTTGGTTGAGAGTTGAATGTCGTCCTCAGCCATACGGCCCCACAGACATCAATCCTCTATCTAGAGAAGCCTACTAGGTATCCCTTGCATGGTGTGAGTGAGGCTTCTGTTAATTGCATTTTCTCAAAGGTAGAGGAGAAAAGGATGTCGGCCGAGCTCCCTTGGTCGACAAGAACCTTTTTAATGATGAAATTTCTTGTAATCACAAAAATTACTACCGGGTCGTGTAGGTTCTGATCAATTTCTCGGGCTTTTGGATCTTCGTATTTTTCCGGTCGGGGGGTGCTGGAGACCTCGTCTTGAAGGACAAAGACTGGTCTTCTTCTTTTTGAGTGGTTTCTCTCCCCATGCTCTGAGCAACAACGCTCATAGTTAGCCGAGGGCTATCCCCGAGACCGCGCTGGTATCCCAACTTGGGCTGTCAGTTGTTAGTTTCACGCTTCTAACTCGTTTACCTCCTATCGGGGCTCTTCAGGGGAAAGGTGGGCTGGTACAGGAGCATCGCTCCTCACTATTTTAGCGTCACGAGGCTGCAGTCGATCATCGCCGTCAGATCATTGCCATTGGCGTGTGGCCGTGGCCGCTTGGCTCCAGGTTCCAACCATTGTGGGGGAGGTAAGTTTAGTAGACTCTTAGGGAACTTCTGTTAATGGACAGTTGTATAGGAAGTTACAACTGCTATTGCAACTGCTTGGAAGTAGCAAATTAAGAACCATAACACAAAAAATTGTTTACGCAGTTCAGTGGCCAAGCATGTCACCTAATCTGCGGGGTACTCACCAAACAGATGTCTAATCCATTATCAACAAGTACAATATTAGCTTCATGATTCCACACTCCGAAATTCAACTATCAGTACTACAATGAATTTGAAATAAGAAGAACCTATTTGTTATTACAAGTACATACCAACTTGTCTCTCTATGACATCCCAGCCACAAAGTTCTGTCCTCCACATAGTCCTTATGTTGTAGTGAGTTAACAACCTACAACCATCTTCGCTTGAAGATAAGAAAGGTAGATTGTTGCCGTCTTTGCACTCAGTAGTCTAAACTCTTTATATATCTGGCAACACGGTGTACGCACACAAGAGATAGCCATTGAGATCTTCTCACTAGTATATATATCTGACAACCGACCAATCACTACAAGAAATATGACTTTTTCCGGGGGCCATGACCCCCACTAAAACCCTTCTTGGCCCCCAGTAAATCCTTTTAGTGAGGGCAACCCGACCCCCAAATATACCCATAAAAAATCCCGTCGGTAAATGAATATCCGAAGGTCAACAAGTGACCCTCGAAAAAAAATAGTTATCTCGGGGGCCGAGACCCCCAGGAAATAGGAGTTTTCCTGGGGGTCCTGACCCCCAAGAAATGTAGCTTTTCTTGGGGGCCTCGACCCCCAGGAAATGTATCGTTTCCTGGGTGCCACGGCCCACGAGAAATGTAGCTTTCCCTAGGGGCCGCGACGCTCGGGAGATGTAGCTTTTCCTAGGGGCCGCAACGCCCGAGAAATGTAGCTTTCCTTGGGGCCACGACCCCCGGGAAATGTAGCTTTTCCTGGGGGCCGCAACCCTGGGGAAATGTAGCTTTTCCTAGGAGCAGATCATTAATCTCTCAAATGCATGAGGATAAACAACATTACTGGCCATCTTCTGCTTACGTTGTCAGATTCGGTTATCTACCGTCATGCAAGCATTTGTAGTGGTTTGTGCATGCTTCGTTTCCACTAAAGAATTAATATTTCACCTCAATTAATATTAAATCTAATTAACCCTTTTGCATATATACATACAAACCAAGTCTCTCCAGCTATATATATGCATATACACTACGCAACGTTAATTCTATTCACGTAGTATACACAAAGTAGATCAAACTGATCAGTACTGAAGCTGGTTACTTCTTATTTGATGTAGTTGCTATTGTTGATTAAACTGATACTTCTGGGGTTCAGCTCACAAACGTGGGTGCTTTGACACCAAATTATTATGCCATTTGTTGCCCTTTTGCAGAGTTCATTGTGAAGAACACAGTGAGCCAAGCTCTACGTGATGATCCCAGTCTTGCCGGAGGCCTTCTCAGGCTGCACTTTCGCGACTGCTTTGTCCAGGTAAAGGACCATCTTCTTTGGCTCCGCTCCTCAAACATGGATATTTTGAACTCTGAACCCATATGTAATTGAAAAACAAGTGACAAGTACTTATTAGTAGATGTTGTAGGATACTAAGAAGTAGATATTATATCTGAGATCAACAAGAGGAACATTGAAGCCTCCAAAAATCATATCTTATTTCTTAAACTAGTATGCCTTAAGAGCATCCTCATATTGTTGGTTCACTTCCAAAATTTGAACATTCAATATAGTATAACAATCAGTATGTAAAGTGTAGCTTGGTTGGTTCATATAGCAAACATTTGATATGATACTTCTAGATGCACTTGCCTCCTTTCTGTTGACCATTGTCTTAATGCATGATTATACAACCTTGAAAGGCATCGAGCATGAGTGTGGACCTTATGTGCTGAATTTCCATGGCATACTTGAGCATGAAATAGATCGATCAAGAACTGGACCTATAAAAAGATAACAATTTGGTTGATAGTTTGTCCAAACATGGGTTATGATCATTCAATTATAACAAACAAAAAAAAAAGAATGAACAATCCATGAAAAATAGATCAACAAATGTTCCATGACAGGCTCTTTGAAAGAAATCCACAACCAAATCAAGTATGCTAACCACGCAATTGCCATAACCCAACCAAGCAAAGTATCTTGGTTGATTGCTACCCCATATACTTTGAAATTTGTCTGAAGCAAGCCAGCAAGGCAAAGTTTTCTACTTGCATGAATACTTTATACACTACAAGTTCACAACATGGTTATTTGAGTCATTTAAACATCAACAATAGATTGACTTTGGACTTTATTAAACAAATAAAGAGAGCATATCTCCCTCCCTCACCAATAGCTCGTGTAAGTTCATATTCCAAGTATATGGTCAACAATATATTTGAACAAATTCAATATCAACAATGCAATCGAAGCAAGAGTGAAAATAAAGAAACATAGATATAACAAATAACCAAATATAGCATATATCAAAAAGGAGAGAGCACATGTTGCAACACTTGGTTTCTTAATTCTATAACCTTGCAGCCAGAGTTTCTTTTTATCAAGTACAATAATTCCATATTAGGTATCCGTTCATCTTTTAAATGTATGGTTAGCATACCTCCAACTTGTGAATATAGCCTTTCCAATATGCAAAGAGAACTTGTATCGCCATCAACAAAGCACTCCTATGATATTCATAAAATACATGAAAAGATATTCAATTCAACCCTTAAGATGACTGAATGTTCGACTATACTTAATTCTAGTATACCTTGTATGCAAGGTCAAGTTCAAAAGATAAAACATCCTCATCCACTGGCAATAAGTAGAAAGGTATTCTCCAGTAGTTAGTAGATGATAAACCTTTTCCTCTTCAAAGATATGCTAGAGCATATATATTTCTAAGCAATTAATTTCTCTTATTAAACTTGTTGTGTTAGTATTTGGCCTCACACCAATTACATCAGAAATCTGTTCATGTGCTCAAGTCTTGCAAATATCCTGGAAAATTGAGTATATGCATTTAGTGCATACTTACATGTTCAAGAGCCTTGGAAGGAGAGCCAATGTTGCTGAACAGATGAATGTTCTGCAATAATTCAAAGTTCTGCAATAAAATCACCACTCTATGAAGGAATGTTTTGCAATAAAAACATTGATAAAATTTTGCAATAACTCAAAGTTCTGCAATAACACATGAGTTATTGCTGAACAGATAAATGTTCTGCAATAACTCATGTGTTCAGCAAGAAATATGCACAGATGAATGTACAACATTCTGTGTTAGTCTGATTTTGATTCTGACTTTGATTTGATTCTGATTTTGATCCTGATATTGATATCTCATGTGTTCTCTGCAATAACTCTCCTACGACAATCAGTCACCTAATTTGAGAGTAGTGTAGACAAGAAATCTGCAATAAAGTTATGAGAGTAGTGTACACAACAAATGTCCTGATCTACAATAAAGTTCTGAGAGTAGTGTAGACAAGAAATCTTTTAATTCCATAGGCTAAGGGAATCACTTTATTTTGTAGTCAAAACATTGTCCTCTTCTCATTTGATGAATAGTAGTATTGCCTTCCAAAGAGGATAATGCCACTTGAAGGAGGAAATGTAATCAGTTTAATATACCAAGTGCTTGAAAAGTTGGAGTTGTCTCTGGACCTAATGAGATCTTTGTTAATTGAATTGAGAAACTCAGGTTTATCTATGAACAAAATTGTTAGTCTTTTCATCATTCAAGTCATGATTTCAGCAATGTGAGTGTTTAGTTGACTTGGAGTGCAGGCAATAAACATTAACACTGCTACCATAGAATCAATAATACCACTTTTACCTTTTTTCTTTTTTTAGAAGAACTAGTGCTGCTTTTACTTTCAACATCTACTGTACCTATTTATTGTCATAGAGGCGTTCATAAACAATCTTAAAGCGAGTAAATTGATGAAAGTATATTGACAACAACGGTGACTGGTCTATTCGGCCCATTCACCTGCCAGTATTTGCTTAAGTACTTGATTTGGCCGGTGGCGATCTGAGGCACACCCAGGAGCTTAGAGAGGCGGCTGGCATAGGTCCCCTTGTCGACGCCCCGAGTAGCCGAGGAACACCCATTGCACGCTCCGACACCCGAGATCCATCGTCGGGGTAACCCCCTTCTGGCTCGCCATCGCAGGAAACCTAAAGGTGGTACTAATTTAGTTTGCCCTAGGGTGGAGATAGTGGAGACGGTGGAGATGGCGCGTGTGAATATGGTGGAGAGGGCAGATATGGTGCGAAATGAAGAAATATGGAGATCGAGCGAAGAAACGTGGAGACGCAAAAGGAAATAATATTTCCTAGGGGTCAGAGGAAGCCCCCAGGAAAACTATCATTTCTTGGGGGTCGGGAAAAGCCCCCAGGAAAACAACATTTCTTGGGGGTTGGAACCCCTAGGAATACTTGTATTAATGAAATTAATGAAAAGGTTGATCAATGAGATACTAATGCATGCATCTGTCTTTAACTTTGATAATGCTAAAAGATATATTATGCTTATATATATTAATACAATGAAGATATATATATATATATTATGAATATAATGTAATGATAGTTTCCATATGCACTATCAATGTGTTAGCATCTAATAATATTTCAAATTACTTACTTGTGGCCTCAAATACTTACAAATTCTAAATATAAATTTAATTTTAGATTTTAAAATATATTTAATCAATTATTATTATTATTTCATATTGTTAATATTTTTATTATTAAATTGTTAATTATTTATTAATAATTTTATTAATTAAATAATTTTGAGGGGTGAGGCGTGAGAATTTCAATTATTTTATTTTATTTACTTAATAATATTTTAGATTTTTGAAATATATTTAATCAATTATTTAATTTTTTTAATTTTTATTTATTTTTAGATTTAGAATTGAAATGTAGGAATTGGTGAGGGTCACCATGTTATCCTCACAATACATACTTTTTAGTGAGGATCATATTAGACCCTCACTAAATGTAGGATTTCATGAGGGTCACAATGTTGCCCTCACAATATATTTTTTTTTGTAAGGATCATATCTGACCCTCACAAAATGTACAAGTTTTCATGAGGGTCAACTAGCGACCCCCATAAATAGGTTGGTTTAGTGAGGGTCGATGAGTGACCCCCACCAAATCTCATCACTAAAAGTCATAATTCTTGTAGTGAATCTGAATAAATGCTGACTTAAACACTAATCATTAACAATATTTGTTCAAACCAAATAGTCAGCTCTAAATCATCATAAAGCATGGATTATTGATCATAAGGAGTAACGCCTGGAAATATTAATGAAGACCATTCCACTACCCATAATTAAATCAGGCAATAAATAGGTAATTTAAAGATGTTTAAAAATATTATATATAAAAGAGAATCATCATTAATACTGGTAGCCAAATGCCATCATTGCGCTGCATCCCCATCCTGAAATCCAATGTTACATAAGCAATTGTAATTGTCTTCTATAGTTGTAATTATTTTCAATATAAGCAGAACTCCTCATAGTTGTGACTGTCCATTTAACTGAGAACAAACTATAATACTTTTGCCAAATATAACCAACACACAAAAGCCAACACTAACAATGGTGATGCCGCCTGAAAGTCTCGGGGTGAGGTTGCCTAGAATAGGTCAAGGTCGATCCTGGAGATGGCGAGCTTGTAATGGCGATACCTTCTGATAAAGAAGGATGTGAATATCCTTATGTAGCCAGATGGTATCCCTGGTAGAGCTGTTTAGTTTGGCTTGCGTCTAACTTAGGGGTGTAGTTGGGCGAAGCTCCTTGGATGGGGTCGCACGGTTTGGTTCGGAATGAATGATAGGGTGCTGCTGGGTCTAATCCGACCGGGCCCAATAGTTCTAGTCCAGTCCAATATATGTAATTGATGAATAGCATGATTGATGGAAGCTTGTATGGTTGTAAATTATGTTGGTACGTTATGTATTTTTTGATGCATGTATTCAATATTATTTTTGCACCATACACTTGTTATATGAGGAGATTGTGGATATGGTTTGGTTGGAGGGTATTCTCGACCATTCGGGTAGCGGCTAGTGTTAGCTAGAGGGGCTACATGGTAGTGGCTAGCGACGACTAGAGGGGCTAAAAGGATGAGATGGTAGTGGCTAGCGCCGACTAGAGGGATACGAGGATGATATGATAGCGGCTAGCGTCGGCTAGAGGGGGCTACATGGTAGCGACTAGCGACGACTAGAGGGGCTACGAGGATGAGATGATAGCGGCTAGCCTGCGGGCCCAAGTAGTTCGGGTAGCAGCTAGAGGGGCTATATGCTAGCGTCTAATGATGACTAGAGAGGCTACGTAGTAGCAGAATTGGAACATGGTTCGGGTAGCATCTGGAGTGTGTGCCCAGTCATTGCAGGAAGCATCTAGAGAGGCTTTGTAACATGGTTTATTTATATTTGTATTTATGATAACATGTATTGTTATATTATGTCCATACCTGATGTAGTACTCTGAGGAGTTAAACTTTGATTTGTATATCATGAATACTTTACCTACGTACCATATTGATGTTGGTGACATATTGTTTTTCCTGAGAAAGCTAAGCTTTAGCCACTCACTGACTTCTGAGAACTCACGCCCTCCTATTTGTGTGTGCAGGTTTTGAGTAGAGGTATGTGGGTACCAGTGATGTGCAGTTGGCGGTGCAACCTCAGTGAGTCACCCCCGTGTTGCAGCCGTAGGGTTGAGTCCTTTATGTGTCTTGTAGTTGCATCCATGATGAACTCCTTGGGAGTTGAAGTTTCTTTCCTTTCAATGTGGTGGATGTTTACTTGGTTTGTTCAGTCATGTTTAGTCGTTGCAGATTCATTTGATTTTCAAAAAAAGTAAAAATTATACATATCTTTTCACGTGTGTCCATGGTTGGTTAGGCTTTGAGGTAGAGTGTACTATTCCCGGCCGGTCATGTGGCCCAGGTTTGGGGCATGATAAAGTGGTATCAGAGCATGATTTAGGTCTTAACTGCGATAGTAGAGTGTGGAGCATCGTATGGGGTATTGCTAGCGTGTTGTCATACAGTGTGTCCTGCCTTGTGGGAATGAGGAACTAATCTTGCACGTCCGGTGATATGTAATTACATTCTATACTTAGTA
Organism: Canna indica; assembly: GCA_034359265.1. Classification (NCBI taxonomy): domain Eukaryota; kingdom Viridiplantae; phylum Streptophyta; class Magnoliopsida; order Zingiberales; family Cannaceae; genus Canna; species Canna indica. The sequence continues at coordinate 46,086,844 of CP136898.1, forward strand.
TTAGTACTTGATATGGTAATTTCTTGTATTGTTCTCAAACAATGGAAACAGGTAGTTGCACTGCTACAAGCGAGGTCAGAAGCAACCCTACGATTCGATGGAGAGGTCGATGGCAGGATCCAAGGATAGCCCAACTTGAGGCTTTGGTCGAGGAACTGGTTGAGGAGCTCTACCGTGAGCAAGTGCTGCGGTACTAGGGACAACAAAGCCACTAGTTTTCCTTAGAACCGGTAGTTCTGTTGGCAGTAGAGTTGGTTTTGCTAGTGGTGAGAACCTTGGACCGTAGGGGTTGGAAGGAAATTTTATTGAGGCACCCTTAGTGGTGACAGAGCTTACGAGCGATACTCTCCAAGCGGAAAGGGTTCTTCGGAATTGTGAGGTGCTAGTGTGTAGGCACCTGGTAGAGTCTAAGTTGATGTTGTTATCATCACTTGAGTAGATTGTGCTTCTGGGATAGATTGTTTGTCCACGCAGCATGCCTCAGTGGATGGTGGGACGAAGGCTGTTATCCTCAGTAAACCTAAGCTGCCACAAATTACCTTCCAAGGGGTAGAAGGGAAGGGTGATATCTTGATGATCATATTTGCACTTAGAGCCAAGGAGTTACTCGGTTTAGGGCTGCCAGATACATCTAGCCTTCGTGACTGTTCATGAGGGGCAGCCAAGAAAGTTGAGGGGACATCGGTTGTATGTGTTTTCCCTGTTAAAGTTGAGGTGAACCCTACTAGGGAGGAGGCTTGTGAGATTTACACTGATTATAAAAGCCTACAATATCTGCTAATATAGAAAGACCTTAATTTGTGGCAAAAGGGGTGGCCAGAGTTCTTAATTAAAGGATTACATTTGCACGACTCTGTACCACTCGGGAAATGCGAACACTAAGGCAAATGCCTTGAAGTCCTAGTTTAGTCTAGAATTGGGTTGTTGATGAGGTCCTTGGCAAGGAAGCTCGCTACATGGTGGCTACATTGTTAGTGTATGCCTCAGGCTCCATGGTGGCGCACTCGCGAGTTCAGTCCACTTTGTTTGATTTGCTTTGGCAAGCTCTGAGTGGGGATGCCTTTTGCATTATGACTAGATACTTAGTAGAGAGATGTGAGGCTGGTGATTGGTTCATAGTGGACAGTGAGGATGCCCAGAGATTTAGAGATAGAATTATGGTGCCAGGTATGGCAGAGGTTAGGAGTCGGGCGCTTGAGTTGGCGTAGCCCCACCTACACTATGCACCACTCGGGGTAGGAATCCATCTGGGAGGTGGAGCACGATATTCACAACTAGTGCTCATCATGTTGCCCGGTATTCTCGCTAGGATTGTTGCCTAGAATGGGTTGAGACCAATCCCGAAGATGACGGGTTTATGATAGTGTGTTCTTTGTGATAAGGAAGGACGTGGGAGTCCATGTATGACCAGGGGGAATTCCTAGATAGAGCTGTTTGGTCCGAATTGAGTATGGCTCAAGGATGTAGTTAGAGCGGAGCCCCCTGGACGGGGCCGCGTAGTTTGGTTTGGGGTGAATGATGGGGCATTGATGTGTCTAGTCCGACCGGGCTCAATAGTTATAGTCGAGTCCACAGCCCCCGAGCTCGGTCGGAGTCTAGAGGACTATGTGCCGAGCTCTTAATTTGGCTTATATGTTTTGACATTTTCGAGGAGTTTTCTGGGTGGCTTGGGGGGCAAGCTGGATGCTGCTTTGAAGCATTTGATCGTGAAGTTTAAATCAGGTCACCACGGAGGCCTTTCCGAGGTGGATAACAATAGGGGCTGAGTTGGAGGAGATGGCCAGGGAAGCTGGTTGGATTGTAGCAGAAGAGGTTATAAAGGCTGAGCAAGTGGCTGTTAGATCTTGGAGTGAGTGGATGGTCGTGGAGACAGGACTAAAGTGGGAGCTGAATTTTCTATCTTGTCTTGAGGTGAGTTGAGCCGGCATATTTTTCCGTGTTTGTTCTCACGACTCTTCGGCTTTTGTGCCTCATATGGTAGCTTTTTGCTGTAGGAGCTTTTCTCTCTTGATGGCGCGTCCCTATTGGCTCTTTGTTCCCATGACCGGAGGGGTGATCTGAAAGAAATAGTCCCCTTAAGCCAATCACATGTTGATGTGTAGGGAACTATTTTTGGTTAATGAATAATATGAGGTAACTTTTCATCATATGCTGCATCTATATTTTGTATATATTAGATTATGATGAACTCCATGAACTCGGGAAATTGATTCCAAGGCCATGGTGAGATCATGCCAGTGAGACTTAGGAATCCAGATGCCCATGTTCTAAATGGTCCCAGTCGTAGGATCACCAATTAGGGGATTGGTGATTCCAGATAGACTAATGCGCTTGATAACGGGTAACTGAACTCGTAATTACCTATGAGCCGTCATTTAATGTACAAGTGCAAGTGCTCATTAGGGAATGAGTTCACTGAACAGACCTACATGAGGAACATAGAATGGAATGGAATCCTTACATGAGTGTCAATAGGATGTTCCTCGGGTGATAGTAGGTGCAAGCAGTCCTTGGACCTGAGGTTGACATAGTTACCTTGTGAGTGTCGACCCATTGCTTTGGACTTATTCTTATGTGGCCTTTAGTGACATGTGTCGAATACCTTTGGGCATGGGAAAGCACCCATGGAGTATGTGAGCAACCAATATGGAATCAGTTACTCCAAGTAAGAGTAGATAATGTCTTATGTGTTGACCTAATGTTTTCTACCTTGGTCTTAATCTCGGTTTTGATGATAACAAACATGGAACTAATGATTTCATGAAGAGTTATTTTCAGGTTCCATATCGGTTAGCGCTCGACGTCCACAATCGGAAATATCGAAGAAATCAAAAAATCGGAAGGACGTTGGTCGTCATGCTCGGATTCTTCGGGAAGTTAGAGTTTAGGTTTAGGTGTCTAGATAAATTGTAAATCCTCATGATGATGCAAAGAAACCCAAAACCAATCCCGAACCCCAAACATGAAAACTTGGAAACCGTCCCGAAATTTACTAAGCCTAGGGAGCCCCTTAGAGGGATAGTTTCTTGACATAAAAAATGACGGTAATTGTTCCTTGGGTAGAAATTAGATAACGAGGTAGTTTTTAGGAATTTTTGGAAGCCTTTAGCCTACCCATTCTTGACTCGAAAAATTAAAAAAATTTCGTTTTCAGAAAATTTGTACTAGACCGCATAAACTAGATTTTGATTTTTTAGATATTTTTATTGAATCCAAATGGGGGTAATCCTTATATAACATTTATGTTTTAAAGTTATATAAGTAGACTTAGCGAAGACGGAACCCAAACAAGCAAAGAAAACCAAGCAAACTAGCTGTCTGCCCAGTCTGTCCAATTTTAAATCAATCGACCGAGGTGAAAATTTGGCAGCGCGTCCGTCGGTCGACTGATCGGTCGACCAGATTGCGGATCGCTGAAGTTGTGACTGGGTCGACCGAATAGTGTGACTAACTCACAGAGAGCCAGCGGTTGCTGGGCGGTCGATCGGTCGGTCGACTGACGATCGACTAGCAAGCGACGAATGACGGAAATGACTAGTTTTCAGCCCGTTGAGCTGCCATTTCATTGAAGGGTTATAAATATCCCTCTTCTAACTTCTTTTGGTCTTTCTCCTTAGATAATTTTTTATGCTTCCAAGCCTCAAAGTGTGATCCTAAGCATCTCTACAAGCTTTCATTTAGCCATTCTTGCATGAACCCTAGTTTTGATCTCCACACCTTGATTTAGCCTTCAAGATTTACCGATTCATCATCTCAAGGCATCAAGAGGACTAGGGATGTCTTTTGGAGCTAAGTACTTATTGTTTGATTTATTGCTCCAATTGTTATTGTATTTTATTGTTTATTCATTGTATTTGAACTTGTGCAAGCCTAGGGTGCTAGGTTAATTGAGTTGGTGGTTGCCTTGGTGTTAAGGCTTAAACCCTCCATTGTAAACATAGTTTACTAGGATTAGTTGAGTTATCCCTTAGGGTTGAGATGGAAGAGTGCTCTCGGTAAGAAGGCAGAGACTTCCGGGTATGGAAGTGCCTTAGGTTGAGAGTGAGACTCTTCGGGTCAAAGTCCTCTTTGTAAGGGAAATGATTTAATCTAGTAAACTAAGTTTGGAAATCCTAAGCGGAGTGCTTAGGTAGTGGAGTATGCATTAGGGCCGAACCACTATAAATCTCTGTGTTAGCATTGAAATATTGTTTGTATTGATTGTATTATTATTTATTGCTTCCGTTTTTAGTCGTCGAATTATAAATTGCTTAAGTAGTTTAAGAAAATGATTAAAACTGGAATTAGGCAAATCGATTTAGTTAACACACTATTCACCCCCCCTCTAGTGTGGCCAGAGTAGATATGAATGTCAAAAAAGGTTTTCTGACATGTCATTATTGAGACGACGAGTTGGTAGGCAAAATACATATGAATCAGTATTAGGGTTTGACACTTTTTTCCGTACCCTAGCCGTATTCGGGACATTGTAACTAAGGGACTTAGTTGCACGGTAACTAATCACCGAAGGGCGTCCGATCCCTATATATTGAACATCACACTATTCGGGTAGTCATGACACATTGCTAGACGTCAATCTTGACTTGTGAGTGGAGTCTCTCACGACCACACTAAAGGGGTTTAGTGGTGGCTCATAAGATTCGAATAGAAGTCATTGTATCAGATCCGACTCTCCATTATGCACAACTCACTACTTGAGTAGTGTGGGGCCCAATGGGTCTCACACAATAGGCTAACCTCGTAGCGGACCTTATGAAATAAATTCCGAATGTGTCACACACAGCTCTACTAGCATGGACATGCTGCAACTCGATCACGGATCTCGTTTACGGACATGATAGGAAAGTTGTTTCCTATAGAAACGAATGCGCGAGGAAGGACATACTCGTTAACCCTAATTTGTAGGGCATCCCTAAATTGTAGGAATTGGCACATGATAATATTTCATGTAGTTGATTAAATTTAATTATGAATTAAATATTTGATTAACTACTAGACCGAGAATATATTTAATTATGAATTAAATATAATTTGATTTTGAATCAAATATACATGGTGGGAAAATTAGTTTCTAACCATGAGCCTAACCGATTAATTGGGAATTAATTTATTTGGATAAATCATAATTGATAAGAATTTGATTTATGGAGATAAATCATAAAATTAATAGATATATAATTTATGAGGATAAATCATAATTGTATAAATTAGTAAGAAATTGAATTATTTAGATAAACATCTTTCCTATTGTTTAGGGAATTGGTTTATTTAGATAATTATCATTCTTGTTTATAGGCTCTTAATTTATGGAAATAAATTAAATTTTATATTTTATTGGATTTAATTAATTTTGAATTAATTATGAAGTAATTAAAACGTAAATTATTTTTGGAGGCAAACTTTGGAATTTTAAATTTTGAATTAAAATGTAAAGCCCGAGTCAACTAGGGCTTCTTGGTTTGTTGTGCACACACAAGACCTTGGTTGTCCTAGAGGCAAAAACATATGGAAGTCACATAGTGATGTGATCGGTAAAGAGTTACCTACCCATGGACTTATTAGGGTTTGTTGTGTTACCTGCTTGACCCAAGTAGGAGAAGTGGGATTCTATTTTTCCCCTAACGCGACTGACGTGAGTAAAGCTATAGCAATAGTAGTATTTATATCATTCGTGGGCGCAGCTAACTCTCCATGAGGTAACTGTATAATTTTCCAAGATAAAAGAGCACCTGACCAGTTAGAAACAAAAATAAATAGGAACATAGTTCCAATAAAGGGAACCCAAGGACCATATTCTTCTCCAATCTGGGTTTTGCTCAAGTCTCGAATAAATTCAAGGACATATTCGAAGAAATTCTGACCGTCGGTCGGAATGGTTTGTGGATTCCGAACAGCTATGATGACTGAACCTAATAAGGGAAGTCTACCAACGAGGGCTTCCCGCTTCCAAAATGGAGGGTATTATGGAACCACAAAAATTATTGGGAAACATGATTAATTTAGAAGACCTCATTGATCATGCATGTAAAATGGTAGCTTATACTTGTCTTCCCTTTTGCTTTTGGCATATCATCGTCATCATGTCAAACACACTGTCATTACGTAGCATTCTTGATGCCAATAAACTCAGTGGAGAAAACTACATTGATTGGTTGCGAAATTTGAGGATTGTCCTCACGCAGGAGCATCTCTCCTATGGCCTTGATGACCGACCACTGGATGCGCCTACCCGAAGGGCTACCAAGGAAGTAAGGGCCACTTACAATAAGTGGCAAGATGACATCACTACCGTTCAGTGCATTATGCTCGCCTCTTTGTCCGATGTGTTGCAGTGACAACATGAAAAGATGGTCGCTAGGGCCATCCTCTCTCACCTCAAGGAGTTGTATGGTGAAGAGAGCCAGACTACTAGGTTTGAGTTGTTAAAGCAACTCTTCCAGGCCAAGATGACAGCAGAGACCCCTGTTGAAACACATGTCTCAAACTAATCGATTTGATCGAGAGGTTAGAGAAATTGGGCCTAAGCATTGATAAGGGGCTAAGTCAAGACTTAATACTCTAATCCCTCCCAAGGTCATTTTCACAGTTTATAATCAACTACCACATGAACAGGCTGGATGTCTCGCTTCTCGAGCTCCATAATATGCTGAAGACTACTGAGTCCCACCTTCCAAAGGAAAAGGACAAAGTCTTGTTAGTGGGTAGTGCCCAAAAAAGGTGAAGAAGCGCTATGTTAAGAACAAACCGAAAAACAAAGATGTGAAACTTAAGAAGGAGATCGAGAAAAAGGAAAAGACTGCTTGTAAAGGCACTTGTTTTCATTGTGGTAAAGATGACCACTGAAAGCGCAACTGCAAGGAGTACATTGCAGACGTAAGGCAAAAGAGGGCTTTTGAAGCCCCCTCCACAAGTGCGTTTGTTATTGAAATAAATTTATTGTTATATAATTCTACTACATGGGTATTGGATACCGATTGTGGTTCTTACATTTGTAACTCGTTGTGGGGGTTGAGAATAAGTAGAATGCTGAACAAGGGCGACTACAACCTTCGGGTAGGCAATTGCACAAGAGTTGCAGCTTTAGACGTAGGAACCTATATATTGTTTATGTCTGCCTTCTGCTAAGACCATTGAATTAAATAATTGTTATTACGTTCCTATTTTGGTCACGAAATAGTGAGAGGGCCGCTGAGTTGTTAGAGTCGGATCACACAGATGTGTGCGGACCGATGACAACTCAAGCCAGAGGTGGGTATGTTGGTCTAAGGTTTTCTACCTTGGTCTTAATCTCGGTATTATGATAACAAACATGGAACTAATATTTTATTGAGAAATATTTTTAGGTCCCATATTGGTTAGCGCATGACGTCCACGATCAGAAATATTAGAGAAATCAAAAAATCGGAAGGACGTTGGTCGACGCACTCGGTTTCGTCGAAAAGATAGAGTTTAGGTTTAGGGTGTTTAGATAAAACATAAAATCCTCTTTATGGTGCTAAGACCCTTAAAGAACCAATCCTATAATTTGAAACCCGGTCTGAAGAAAGTAACAAGCTGAAACTCACTATAGAGTACAGGTACACTACGTAGAGTACCGGGGTACTCTACGGCCGGTCGACCGACGATCGATCAGACCTGTGATCGATGGGTGGGAACGGTTCTATTTCGAGCTGTTGAGCAATGTTTCACCCGAGCACACTTCATGGCTTTATAAATACTGATGTCCCAGCCTTCCTTTGACACTTTTGATCACTCCTAAACTCCATTGAGCCATCCTTGATCATTCCCAAGCTTTCATTGAGCCATTACTTGAAGAAACACTAGTTTTCGACCTTGTCTTTCTTGAGATTGCCTTCAAGCTTGATTTGATTCATCATCAAGGGATCAAGAGGAGCTATGATTCATTGTTTGGAGCTAAGTATAAGTTGTTTGATTTATTTCTCCATTAAGTTGTGTATTTTCTTGTTTATTTCATTGTATTTGAGCTTGTGAAGACCTAGGTTGTTAGGTCTTAAAATTGGATGGTAGCCTTGGTGTTTGAGGTTTAAATCCACCGATGTAAACTTAGTTTACTAGGGTTAGTATTGTTGTCCTTTAGGTTTGAGGTGGTAGAGTGCTCTCGGTAGAAAGACAGAGACTTCCGAGTGTGGAAGTGCCTTCAGTGTGAGAGCGGAGACTCTCTGGTGAAAACGTCCTCGTTGTAGAGGAAACAATTAATCTAATAAAGTTTAGTTTGGAAATCCTAAATGGGGTGCTTAGGTAGTGGAGTAGGCATTAGGGCCGAACCACTATAAATCGTTCATGTTTGCATTGCCTATTGTGATTGTCCATTTATTGCTATACTTACTAGTTTCCGTGCATTGCTTTCTTAGTTGTGTTTAATTGTCTTATTTATTGCTTCCGCTTGCTATTCAAATTAGTGTATTGCCTAAGTTATAAGAAACAGTTGAATTTGATCAAACCGAAATTAGGCAAAAAGTTTAGTTAACAAACTATTCACCCCCCCTCTAGTGTGATCATTTCAGCAACATTTGGTATCTGAGGGGGTCGTGGATTGAGATTTCACCATCTCATCTACATCTAGCCTCAATCCTAGAATGACACTAGAGAGTATAGCATTTGCACCACCTAGGTTTGATAGAGGTAAATTTTGGTGTTTGGAAAAGTTGGATATATACTTTTCTTAAAACACAAAATTTAGATCTATGGTGTATGCTAAATAATGAATATGTTGAGCCCACCATTGACATAAATGATTGGACTCAAGAGGAGCCTATATTGCTCATTTTCAAATGATATACTTGAAAAGGTTATGCATTGTTCTTCCGCATTTGATATTTGGTCCACATAAAATATGTTATATGATTATGCTAAAACCGAAGAGATTAATACATTTGTTGAGGGTGGTGATGACAATGGTCATCCCCCTAGTACTAACTTCGATTTTGATGATCTTAGTGCTTCTACTCAAAGAAGCAAATCAAAAAGCCGAAAAAGAAAGGTTATCTGCTACTTGTGCAAGGAAAAGGGGTACATTAAAAGGGATTGCCCTTCATCAAAGAAGAATGCCAAGAAGAGGACAAGTGCTTCAACATCCACCTCCGAATCACAAGAAGCATCCTCTTGTCATGACAATGAAGCCACCTCTCAAGTTTGCCTCATGGGATTTGATGATGAGGTAAATTCTATCGTTTCTTGTCAAAATAGTGATTCTAGCGACTCAAGTTCACTTAACATGTCATATGATGAGTTGATTGAAGAATGTAGAAAAATGTATGAATTGCTTATGAAAAAGAATAAATAAAATAATAAAATAAAGAAAGAAAACTCTAAGCGTAGTTCCTTTAGAGCTAGAAAATGAGAACTTAAAGTATAAGTCTTTTGATGAACCTTGAGCTAAAGGCTTTGAAAAATGAAAATGAGGAAGTTTAGGAATGATGACTTGAAAAATGATTTCAAAATTGAAAATTAAAAATTGAAAATTAAAAATAACATGTTGAAATCTCAATTGCATGCTTTTCACAAATCCATGAGTGATTTGAAAAATGTGGTTGGATTCTTAAATAGGAAAATCAATTATTTATAAAATGTATCTTCCTTTAAGAATTCTAGAAATAAAAATGCTTATGTAAAGAATGCTAATGTTCATCATCATTCTCATGTCAAGCATTCATCCGTTAAACCTCATGTCCAAAAGAAAAAGTTTCATGGAAATTATTTTTGTTGTGGTATATATGGCCATGCTATTCATGATTGTGCATTTAAAAGAAATCCAAGTGTTACTAAGATACTTCGGATTCCTAGGCCAACGCACCGCCAAGGACCCAAAGCCATTTGGGTACCGAAGGTTTCTTGTTCTCTTGTAAGGGGAGCTACCACACATCGTTGAAGGAAAGTGATGTGTCGAAGTTGACCATGAACTTGAATGATGAATCCTCCCTTGGTTGTGACTTCAAGCTACTTTGATGCCTTAGGTAAGTTGGCATCAAAACTATTCTGGTATCATCTTCTAACTTGCATTGTTTTACTTTAGTTGAAGATTATGATACTATGCTTAATTCTAGATGATCTCTGTTCTCTCGATTTGTTTTATGAAATGATTTTTGATTTTGATTTCCCGGTCTCTTCGGAGACCTATGTAGCATATAACGGGCTTATGCGACCTTGCGGTTCTAAATCATAGGCTCATTGTGGCCTTTTGGTTTTCAACCAATAGGAAGGGTTGTAGATCTTAAATTTTCAAATATTTCATATTTTGAGATCTCTTGATTCATTTTGGTATCATGACATTTACTCTTGAAATGAATCTTTACTATATAACTTAGGTTGAGGCTCTTGAATGAAACCTTGCATTGAACCTTCATTATTTAGTATATTGGCTTGCTAGTTGGTCTATGATTTCATCTCAACAATAATGACGCCTACTTGCAAGTTATTAAAATTGGAAGGCTATTTTGAAAAAAATGAAAAAGGAAATGAAAAGTTTGGGAAATTCCAAGAATGAGGTATGAGTTCGTTTTTGCAAAAATCTTAGTATAATAGTTGAATATTCATGCTTTAATGATGACTCTATACTCATGATTGGTTTGGGATGATAAATATATCAAAGTTCATGAGTAGGTAAAATTTTGATAACTTAAGCAATTTCATGATATCTTATTGAATGAAACATGCTCTAGGTTAAGATTTGTCACTAGAGACTTCATTTTTAATTCTACACCCAATAAACATGTTTACATACACACTTGACATAATCTAGGTGTTTAAACTTGAAAATTCATGTGTAGATGAACAAGGTGATAAAAAGATCACTTTAGGGGACTTAAGCTTTGAAATGTTTGACCCAAGTCAACAAATCGACTTGGACACTCCATTTTAAGTCCAAACTTCATAAACATGTTTAGGAATATGTCACACCCCAAACCCGGTATGACTGGCCAGGATACGCCATGTACCCCGAAGCCTAACCCAACTCAAATAAAACAACAATAACCTGGACAATGGAAGATTTTTTTTTTTGAAAAGAATCGACATGACACCACACCATACACTGAACAAGTTATAAAAAAAGAAGTTCAAATAAATAAACAAGACTCCCCAAATAAAATAAAGTGCGGAAACCACAACTCGAGTCAACATGACTCAACAACTCAAAGAGACACTAAAATGACTCAGGTATTCTCCTTGATCATGACATGTCACGAGACCCGCTGCCCTGCTGCCACCAGCTGCGCTACTGCACGTCGGTACCTCTCTGATCTAACACAGGTGCCGAAAAACAACATAAATGAGGGGTAAGTCCAACTAGGACTTAGTGAGTAGATCAGTCCTCTATTCACCAAATCAATCATATGCATAAAAACACAAAAGTCGATATCAATAACGTAACAACAACGTCAAAAGAAATCAACAATAATATATCCGTATGCATGAAATCAACATTCGTCAACAAGTATAAAATATCTTTAAAAATGACGGAACAAGCATCACTAACACATCCGCTACCTTACTCATATCCACAACAATAAGTATAAGCATCCATCAATAAATATAAACATAACCAAGGATGAATGCAACACCTCAATCATATGCATGCTCTCCGGACCCGTCGGTCCCACATAGCCACATAGGGTAGGTAGACGGGTGGCCGCCGAACTACCACCCAGCCTAGTGCCATCTCTTTGGGGCATGCCCACCCCTCACCGGCACTGGCTCTTCCGAGCTAGCCTGTTGGGGCATACGTTCCCCTCACCTGCTCGGGTCTCCGGACTGTCTCTTTAGGGTATCATCTCCCCTCACCAGTCGGACTTCTGGAATAAGGTCAACGCTATCTCTTTAGGGCATACCCTACCCTCACCAACGAGGCTTTCAGGAAATGCAACAAGCACATCACAACACCACACACGCAAGTATATAAGTATAAAGATGGTGTGCTATCAACAAGTAACAAAAAGGGTATGTCAAGTGCATACCTCATCCTCCACCTCCTCCTGCCATACATGACAATCACATACAGATATATATGTAGAAACATCGCTCATAAATCATGAATGCTCAGCAAAAACAAACAACCATAAAATAGCATTATAGCACTGTAAGAAATGATGCACGTGTATCATGAAAGCAATGCACCAAAAGAAACCCCAACTATAAATCAATAAATTGGAACATGATAAAATGACTCGTCATAGAAATCATTGATCTAGGGTAAAATGCACCTCATTAACTACTATGTCCATGAATCATCTCATATCGAATCATAAAAATATATAAAATATAATTTTTCAGCCCGACACACAAAATGAGACGACATCCGCCCACTATTTTCAAAATCTGAAGGTCTGATGGTGAAACAGATCTCACCAATGAATCCGAAACGTCAATTAGGTAAAAATTCATATATAACATGAATAGTTTTGCTAACTCTAAGACCTCCAAATAATTATTTAGAATAATGATAGAACTACTTTAATTTATTTAATAAATCACTACTATAAATCAATATAACGGTGTTGCAATCAATAAACCAGTAATGAAATCTCAGCCCTTCATCTAAACATGATCACATCACAGCCTTCCATCTAATATGGTGCAATCATAACCCTCTATTTAACATGATGCAAATCTCAGCCTTACATCTAACCAGATGCAATTACCACCCTATATCTACATGATGAAATCATAGCCTTACATCTAATCAGATGCAGTCACAGCTCTCCATCTAAGCAGATGCAATCACAGCTCTCCATCTACATGATGCAATCACAGCCTTACATCTAACCAGATGCAATCACAGCCCTCCATCTAACCAGATGCAATCACAGCTCTCCATCTAATCTGATGCAATCTCGACCTTCCATCTAACATGATGCATCCACAGCCTTACATCTATCCTGATGTAATCCCATCGCTTCATCTACATGATGAAATCTAAGCCTTACATCTACACAAGATCAAATCCCAGCCCTTCATCTCAACCAACTCAATCCAACCCTTCATCTTACCCAAATCAATCTCAACCCTTCATTTCACTCAACCATCTTAGGTCATCTTCTCCACCTCTCCTCACCCACCTACCGCCGCCGCCCATCCCCGGCCACCGCCGGGCCGCCAGAGGCGCTGGCAGCGATGCCACGCCGGGCACCGACCGGCCGGCTGCAATAGGAGAAGAAAAGAAAACCAAGAAAAGGAAAAAAAACAATATTTTATTCCAAAATGAGGTAACCCACATATATGATTCAATTAAGAGACGACGATCCGACTTCCGATCCGATACGAGAAAATGCGTCAAAAATCGACGAAAACCCCGAGACATAAAAACAGCAACATGAATCAAGAATTGGAGAAAAGAATACTTAAATCCACTCACCGGACGGAGAGAAAATGGAAGAAGAAGATGCGCATGATCTTCGCTTGATCGACACCGACGAACTCGCGAAAATCTGGCTCCGATGGCTCCTCCTCCTCGACAGCGCCCTCTCTCTCATCTCCTTTGCCTCGGGTGGTGTGCAGCTCAAAACCCCTGGCTGCACACCCCAGGGTCTAATTTATAGACAGCGGTTGGGTCCAAATGACCAAAATATCCCTACCTAAGAGATCTGAATTAAACAACTCATAACTCATCCGATCTAACTCCGATTTGAGATTCGATTGCACCGCCAAATTTGCCTCGAGACCCTCTATCACCCTAGCATGATAAATCACAGAGATAAGACAAATAAAATTTCCCTTAATTTTTTTCTACATTAAATGCTTGCTCGGGTCTAATCCCGAAGCTTTCCGCTAATCTGCGCTAACTAGGGTCCACAATCCCCCGCTCAAGAATAAAATATTACTATTAAGATTTTGGGTATTACATAATAGGTATTACATGTTTCGATGCATTTAGAATGAAAAAATCATATGGATATGGATAAAATGGCATAGAGCTCATTTCATGATAACCTCTTTTGAACCAAGTTGACCCAAGTCAATAAATTAACTTAGATATCTCATTTGTTGGCTTTAGGTTTTCAACCTTGGTCTTAATCTCGATTTTGATGATAACAAAATGGAACTAATATTTCGTTGAGAAATATTTCAGGTTCCATATCGAGTAGCGTTCGATGTCCTCAATCGGATAAATCAAAGAAATCGATAAATCGGAAGGACATTGATCGTCACGCTTGGGTTCTTCGCGGAAAATTCTCGAAGATCGAAGTATGCACCAATGTCGCATTGGACGAGTCCAAAGATCAAATGAAAAAGCTCTTCAAGTTGATGCTCGTTGAAAGTCAGACCCAAAAATATAGTGCAGAAGAAAAAGGGCTAAAAAATCAATATCAGCCTATGTTCGATCGACCGAAGAGTGTAAGAAATTGGCAGTAGCCAATTCGGTCGACCGGTCGGTCGACCGAATATTGCCAAAAATTGGCAGTGGCTACTTCGATCGACCGGTCGATCGATCGACAAAGGCCAAATAGAGGCAGTACCTCGAGCAGTCGACTGGATTGAGGATCGCGCGTCTCTGCTTCCCCTACGTCAGTCGACCGATGGGTCGACTGAATTAAGGATCACAGGTTTTACATCTGGCGATCGACCCGTCGGTCGGCCGCACACAGAGAGGAAGGCAGTGGTCATTTGGGCGGTCGATCGGTCGGTCGACTGACCAATCAACCGAGCATCTGCAATGGATAGTTTTCTATCCATTGAGCTGCTATTTCCTTGAGAGGCTATAAATATCATTCATCTAACCTCTCTAAATCTTCTCCTTGATTCTTACAGACTTTATTAAGCACCCAGAAGGGAGAATTGAACCTTCTAGAGATTGAATCATGGTGCCCTAATCTTCCATCAAAATCCACTTCAAGCGCACTCTGTCTCAACTCGGGATCTGATTCGAGTCTATCTCCTTGGCAAGTTGAAGGCGTTGAAGGCGTGAAAAGAGCATTGATTTTTGGTTACATTCTAAGCTCTTTTTCATTGTAATTTTAACTGTTACTTTTCTTGGATTTGAGATTGTACGAAGACTGGGTGTTAGGTCTTGTTGTGTGAAGTGGTATCCTCGGTGTAGAAGGAGTAAAACCACTTGTGTAAACGTAGTTCTACTACGATTAAGTAAGTTGTCCCTTGGGGTTGAGGTGGAAGAGTGGTCTCGGTAAGAAGGCGGAGAATTCCGAGTGTGGAAGTGCCTTAGGTTGAGAGCGCGACTCTTCGAGTCAAAAATCCTCATTGTAAGGGAAACAAGCATTAATCTAGTAAACCTAGTTTGGAAATCCTAAGTGAGGTGCTTAGGTAGTGGAGTAGGCATTGGGGCCGAACCACTATAAATTTGTGTGTTTGCATTGATACTCTATTTTGTGCTTAATTATTTTATCTTGCTTTCGCATCTAATCATCGAATTACAAATTTCCTAAATAATCTAAGTAGACGATTAAAATTGGATTTAGGCAAATTGATTTAGAAAACACACTATTCACCCCCCCCCTCTAGTGTTGCCATTTCGACTCCATTTGGTATCAGAGCGGGTCATAGATTGAGATTTCACCATCTCCTCTACATCGTCTCTCGATCTTAGAATGGCACTAGAGAGTATAGCAATTGCACTACCTAGGTTTGATGAAGAAAACTTTGGTGTTTGGAAGAGTAGGATGTATACCTTTCTTAAAACACAAAGTTTAGAACTACTGTGCATGCTACAGAATGAGTATGTTGAGCCCACCATTGACATAAATGATTGGACTCAAGAACAAGTTAGATTATCTGAATTGAATGCTAAATCAACGCATCTCGTATATTGCTCATTTTCAAATGAAATACTTGAAAAGGTTATGCATTGTTCTTCCTCTTTTGATATCTTGGCAACATTAAATATGTTATATGATTAATACTTTTGTTGTGGGTGGTGATGACAATGGTCATCCCCCTAGTACGTACTAACATCGGTTTTGATGCCCAAAGCATTTCTAGCCAAAGAAGCACAAGCAAGAATCGTAAACAAAAACTTAGGTGTTTCAATTGCCAAGAGACGGGACACAAGAAGATGAATTGTCCCCTCTTGAAGAATAAATCCAAAAAGAAGTGTGCTTCTTCATCCACATCTCAATCAAGTGAAACCTCTTCCTGTCATGACAATGAAGCTACATCGAACTTTTGCCTCATGGGTCTTGGGAATGAGGTAAAATCTTCTAATTCTAGTCATGATAGAAATCTTGATAGTGATAATCATGATAGTAGCTCAAATTCATTAGATATGACTTATGATGAGCTATTAGAAGAATCTAAGAAAATGTATGTCTTGCTTGTGAAAAAGAACAAGGAAAATAGAAAACTAAAGAAAGAAAATTTAAGGCTTAATTCTCATGTGCATGAACTAAAAAATAAAAAATTGAATACAAGTACACTTGTTCCTTGCCATGATGATTTTAAGCTCGAAATTGAGAATTTAAAAAGTGAGGTAAAAGACTTGAAAAATGAAAATGAAGGTTTGAAATCAAAAATGAAACTTAGGAGTAATGATTTGAAAAATGATTTCAATCTTGAGAATGAAAAATTGAAAGTTGAGAATTGCATGTTAAAATCTCAACTACATGCATTGCATAAATCCATGGATGAGTTGAGGAATGAGATGTTGGTTTTGAGTAGAAAAGTTAATGTTTCATCCATTAAGAATTCTAGAAATCAAAATGTCTAATTTAGGAAATCTCCAAACAAGAATGCTCATGCTCATAATATTTCACATGTGAAGCATTCTAACTTTAAACCTCATGTTCACAAAAATGATATAAAAAAAAAGTTTCATGGACATTGTTTTTGTTGTGGTGTATATAGTCATGCAATCTATGACTGCACATTTAAGAAGAATCCAAGTGTTGCTAAGACACTTTGGATACCGAGGCCAATTAATCCTCAAGGACCCAAAGCTATTTGGGTACCAAAAGTTTAATGCTCTCTTATAGGGGGAGCTACCACACAAGGATAAAGAAAGATGGACTATTGAAGTTGACCTTGGATCCAAACGAGAAATCTCCAAGATGTTGCAACTTCAAGTCATCTTGATGCCATAGTAAGGTTGGCATCAAAAATACTTTGGTATCATCTCCTATACCCTCTCGCTAAAATTATAGTTGGAGTGTGATAGATGCTTAATATTGGTAGATTTTCCACTCTTGATAAAGTTTTCAAAAACATTTTTAATTTTTGATTTTCAGTTTCTTCGGAGACCTATGTAGCCTGTAATGGGCTCATGCGACCTTGCGGTTCTAAATCGTAGGCTCAATGTGGCCTTTTGGTTTTCAACCAATAGGAAGGGTTGGAGATCATGTTTTCATACTTATTATTTTTGTGATATCTTAAAATTCGTTTTGGTATCACTTGATTTAATTTAAAATGGATTTCAAACCATTTAGCAAAGTGATATTGACACTTGATGCGTCTCTTTGCTTTTTGGGTGAGTTAGCTTGCTAAGTAGCTATATTTTTTCTAAAATATTAGTGTAGCTTACTTGCAAGTTATAAGTATTTTAGGAATGCTAATTAGGAAGAAAAAGATTAGTTTGGCAAATTATCATGAATAAGGTATAACTTTGATAAGTTCCAAATCTTAGGGTTATACCTCAATGTTTAAGATTAAATTATGTCTCTATACTCATGATGGTAATCACATGTTAAACTCTTGAATTCTCATGAGTAGGTAGAATTTTAGCACTTAGGCAAATTTCATCAAATGAAACTTGCTCTAGGTTGATATTCATTATTAGAGACCTTATCCTTAAGTCCAAACTAGTTAAACATATTTAGTGATCTTATTCCTCAAATGTTTCACATCTTAAGATCTCTTTGATTCATTTTGATATCATGCAAATTCATTTAAAATGAATCTTCACTATCTAGCATAGGTTAAGGTTTTTAAAATGAAACTTTGCATTAAACATTTGCTATTTAGTATATTAGCTTGCTAGTAGCCTTAATCTCATTATGTACTAATGAAGTCTACTTGCAAGTTGTGAATGTCAATGAAAGGCTATGCTATCATGAAGAAAAATGAAAAGTAAATGACAAGTTTGGCAAAATTTCTAAAGACTAAGGTATTGATTTAATTTTGCAAAAATCTTAGTTTAATAATTGAATATCCATGTTTAATGATGTCTTTATACTCATGATAACTAGGCAAATTTCATGATATTAATATTGAATTGAATTGGGCTAGTTTAAAATTTCTTATTAGAGACCTCATTTTGAGTAAACACCAAATGAATATGTTTAGATACACATATCACATGAGTTTAGGTATTTAAAACTGAAAATTTATGTCTAGATGAACAATGTGATAACTATATTACTTAAGAGGACTTAAACTTGAAAAAGTTTGACCCAAGTCAACAAATCGACTTGGACACTTCATTTTAAGTCCAAACTTCATAAACATGTTTAGGAATTGGTATGACATGTTTCCATGCACTTAGAATGAAAAATTCATATGGATATGGATAAAATGACATAGAGGTCAATTCATGAAAATATCTTTTGATCCAAGTTGACCCAAGTCAACAAGTTGACTTAAAGGTCTCATTTTTAATCCATATTTGAGAAACATGTTTAGATTTACTCATGTTAGGTATCCATAGGTTTAAGGTTGAAAAATCATGAGTAAATGATAAGATTGAAACTTAGCAAGTGTAAGACCCGGAAAAATTTCCTAATATAAAAATCTATTTTGGTGCAGCGAGCTAGACCCGGGGATAGTTGAGTCGAGCCTCGGGATCGCCTCGAGTGAAAGGGTATGACTCGACCATTGGTGTATGAAATTTAATTGGGTGATTGACTTTCCTTTTATGCAATCATACCTTAAATCAAGTTTAAATCGACTCATGTTGCGGGTTGAGTCGGAACCCAAGTCGAGTTCGGGTTTAGTCGACTCATGAGTAGGAGTCAAGTGAGTCAAGAGCCTATATGGAAGACTAGATGAGGGATTAAAATCTCTCATACTTGTGCCGTGCGACTCATCTTTGAGTTGCACAAGGCAGCGCCTAAGAGAGGGGAAGAAGAAGCAAGGGAAAAGGGATTTGGTCGATCCTGGATTTCGCGACGTCGCCGAAAGATTCAAAGTTGTCACCATCCGATCTTTCATCCTCCTCAATCAAGGTGAGTGGTTGGATAGATGTTGAGGGGAGGCGGGTGGCCGGCCCCATAGATTTTGAAATCGGGATTCTTCGTCACGAGTTTTGTCGATCGAGTTGTTTCTCCATGTTAGATTCTTAAATCATTGTATATGCTGTGATTTCATGGTTTTATACGTGTCGATTTCTTGTTTTAAGGGGCTGGCCGAGTCAAGAAAAAGGGGAAAGGTCATGCCAAAATTTTCCCCAATTTCCTCGCTTGTCTCGCACTTGCGCATCGACTTGTATTCGCTTGTTTTTGCTTTTGGATTGACAATCGTGTGGACATCGCAGCCATGTCCTCCACCCCTAGATGTTCCCTAGATGTTCGACCGAGCATGGTTATCATCTTGCTCGAGTTGACCGGGCAGTAGAAGTGGGAAAAGTAGGACTATTTGTATTGGATTGTTGGATTTCGTATTTTATCGTCTTAACCCGCACCGTCACGTTTAAATGTTATATTCAATTTGAAGTTTATGTTTACTGTTCCATTGGTTAAAATGCATAAATTCCAGCCCCTTCCCACATGGATTGATTGGCCGAGCAAGGGTGACCTTGCTCAAGCTTCGACCGATCAAGGAAAATGGGGAGGAAGCGAACGATTTTGTGTAGTTCTTCATTTCCCTCCGTTTAATGTTTATTCATATTCACGTTAATGTTAATCCATATTCATGTTGTGTATTGTTGGGATAGATTTATATTATCAAATTAGAAATATTCTTGCTAATGTTTATATAGTATATGTAGACAAGAAAGGTTTCATTTAATTGCTCATATCATGTTTAATTGTTGCTATGGTTAGTGTACGTTCCATATGGGTTTAACGTCTACATTACTTACTTCTTTATTTCGGTTCTTCATGATGTTACTATTCAAAATTAATTTGGTAAGTGATGTACGCATGCGGTCCTGAAATATTCATGGGTGAAATTCTGAGATCGGTTCATAGAATTCCTTAGGCCCAAGGTAGCATATAACGCTAGGCAACGTGTAGGACGGTGTGAGATGCTCAGCATATATGGAAACTTAGCTAGGAGATGACATAACTTCTAGGACTGCAAGTAAACATTTTTGGAAACCTAGAACTATTAGGTGTGAACAATTTGAAAGGGAAGCATTAATTTGCTGACCCTGCAGACCGGCTTAGGGCCGGATACGGGCAATGGCCCGAAGTGTATATAAGGAAACCCTAAGACACTTGATTGTGTGATGTGCTTGAGATGGTCCGCCGAGAAGCGTGGAGGTCGGGAATGACCAATGCTTAGCTCGACCAGTGATTGGGTCTTGAGATGCACCAGCGGGCCCGCTAGATGCCAAACCCCAGTTGGGTGGGATTAGCTATCCCTACACCAGACGGTGTCCGGAGACTAGTAGACCATCCTAGTCGATGGCCCGGGATTTGTTGTTTACATCTTGATATGATGTAGCCGAATGGCCAGTGTGATTCCACCTTGTATGGTAGGGCCGGCTGTAGCCGGGATTTTTATACCATAAGTAGGCCCAGATGGTAGGTTTTCACATATACTATGTATACAAAATGACCCATGGGGTTAGTAGTCACATTAAAAGTAGATTACCTCCCTGAATATACATTATGTTGCCTTATATGTTATGCATGAGTAACTGAGGATTATATGGAGGATTACCTCCCTGCCTTACATTATGTTACATTATGTTTGTTTCTTTGTTTTTTTGCAGAGCTCAAGCATTGATTTTGGCTTATCGGCATGGCGTAGCTGGAGGGTAGGTGGTGGTGTCATATCTCGTAGCGGCGTCCTTGGGTCATAGTCCAGTGTCTTATAGTAGTTGTTTTCTTTTCTGCACTGACATTGTGTTTTGGAAAAGTTTGTAAAACTTTGATATTTGAGATGTTCTATTTGTTACGATGTTGATTTTCTTTTTTGGTTTGAAAACATATATTCCGAACCTTGAAAATTTAGATAAAGATTTCGTTGTGGTTTCATTTTATCGATATGTTCTGGTTTCTTATATGTTAGTATAGACAGTAGGCTACAGGGTAGGATGTAGGCCCTGACCTCAGTTGGGGTGTGACAGCAAGTTTCATGATAACTAGCTCAGGTTTGAATGAAACCATGCTAGGTTGATATCTTGACTTTAGGATATAATTTTCATTTCAAACTTGACATACACTCTTTACATTATCATTTTATGATGTCATAAAAGTTTGAATGAAACTGAGCACTCTTTGAAAATAACTGAAAATTACGGAATTGTCATTTCAACCAACATTTGGTATCAACATTTTCAGTTATTTCTAGAAAAATATAGGAAAATCTTTTTTAGATGATTCTTGAAACTGCACCCTCACTGAAAAATCTAGGTTCTTCAATAAATTTTTTGAAAAGTTTCATCAAGAATCTGATTTATAATGGAAGTTTGAAATTGGATTTCGAAAACACAAAGTTTCATCCTTCTTGAAATATCAATTTTTTTGATACTTTGATTTTTCTTCAAAAACTTCAAATGAAAAGTCATGCAAACTATTTTATTTCATTTCTAATATCATTCACACAGTTTCTTGAGTAAAATCATTTCTATGAATGATTTTGATAATTTGAATGATAACTAGAAATATTCACTTTTTCATTGAAAACAATATAGGATGAAAAATGAACTTAGAAAATTCATTTTGAAGTTCAAACTTGATACATGCATTTCAAATGACCATTCAATAATTGGTATCAAAATTTTCATCCAACAATTGGTATTTCAAATCCTGAAGTATAGGTTGACCTAAGTCAACAAAGTAACTTAAAAATTTCATCTTAAGCTCAAACTTGATTCATAAACTTACATTCTCTCATGTTTAATGTCTAGATGCCTAAGTTTGAGAAAACATGAGTAGATAGCATACACTTTGATACTTAGCATTTTCATGTTTTCATGCTTATTTCAAATGAAAATGTGCTAAGTTCATATTTGGATCAAATGACATTAGTTTTCCTTCAAACCTGATATACATGATTTAAATGACCATATCCTGATATTTTAAAAGTTTGAATGAAATAAAAAAATGTCATGAAAAAGATATGAGAACATACATGATTTAATTTTGAATTCAAATATTTAGTTTTGAACATATCATGTATGATTTAAGTTTCATATTAAATATTTGTTTTCCATCCCTTTGGTTCAAATTTTCATGTGTCATGAAAAAAATTCTTTAGAGTCTCAACTACATAAAAAAATATATATATTTGTTTTTCATCCCTTTGACTAGATTGACTTTTCTTGACCTTTTTGATTGATGTCGAAAGGGGGAGAAAAGTATAGGATAAAGGGGGAGAAAAGTATAGGATAAAGGGGGAGAAAATTATAGGTAAAGGGGAGGAAAATATAGGAGATCCATGCATATAGATAGGGGGAGTTTATTTTCATAGATATGCATGTTGATAGGGGGAGAAATCCCTTAGATGATATCCTCTATGCTTTAATGTATATATTTTATTAAGGATGTTTGTCATCATCAAAAAGGGGGAGATTGTTGGCTTTAAGTTTTCAACATTGGTCTTAATCTCGGTTTTGATGATAACAAACATGGAACTAATATTTCATTGAGAAATATTTCAGGTTCCATATCGAGTAGCGTTCGATGTCCTTGATCAGATAAATCAGAGAAATCGATAAATCGAAAGGACATTGATCATCGTGCTCGGGTTCGTCGCGGAAAATTCTCGAAGATCAACATGTACACCAAAGTCACATTGGACGAGTCCAAAGATCAAATGAAAAGCTCTCCAAGTTTATGCTCGTTGAAAGCCGGAACCCGGAAATGAAGCGCGCAAGAAAAAAGGCTGAAAAATCAATATCAACCTATGTTCGGTCGATCGGTCGGTCGACCGAAGAGTGTAAGAAATTGGCAGTAGCCAATTCGGTCGACCGATCAGTCGGTCATTCGGGCGGTCGATCAGTCGGTCGACCGCCCAATTGACCGAGAGTCTTCAACAGATAGTTTTCTATTCGTTGAGCTGTCGTTTCCTTGAGAGGCTATAAATATCATTCATCTAACCTCTGTAAATCTTCTCCTTGATTCTTACAAACTTTATTGAGCACTCAAAAGGGAGAATTGAGCCTTCTAGAGATTGAATCGCGATGCCCTAATCTTCCGTCAAAATCCGCTTCAAGCGCACTCTGTCTCAACTCGGGATCTGATTCGAGTCTATCTCCTTGGCGAGTTGAAGGCGTGAAAAGAGCATTGATTTTTGGTTACATTCTAAGCTCTTTTTCATTGTAATTTTAACTGTTACTTTTCTTGGATTTGAGATTGTACGAAGACTGGGTGTTAGGTCTTGTTGTGTGAAGTGGTATCCTCGGTGTAGAAGGAGTAAAGCCACTTGTGTAAACGTAGTTTTACTAGGATTAAGTAAGTTGTCCCTTAGGGTTGAGGTGGAAGAGTGCTCTCGGTAAGAAGGCGGAGACTTCCGAGTGTGGAAGTGCCTTAGGTCGAGAGTACGACTCTTCAAGTCAAAAGTCCTCATTGTAAGAGAAACAAGCATTAATCTAGTAAACCTAGTTCGGAAATCCTAAGCGGGGTGCTTAGGTAGTGGAGTAGGCATTGGGGCCGAACCACTATAAATTTGTGTGTTTGCATTGATTCTCTATTTTGTGCTTAATTATTTTATCTTGCTTCCGCATCTAATCATCGAATTACAAATTGCCTAAACAATCTAAGTAAACGATTAAAATTGGATTTAGGCAAATTGATTTAGAAAACACACTATTCACCCCCCCCCCCCCCCCTCTAGTGTTGCCATTTCAACTACATCATTTCAACCCATATTTGGGGAACATGTTTAGAATTACTCATGTTAGGTGTTCATAGGTTTAAATTTGAAAAACCATGAGTAAATGGTAAGATTGACACTTAGCAAGTTTCATGATAACTAGCTTAGTTTTGAATGAAACCATGCTAGGTTGATATTTTGACTTAAGGACATAATCTTCATTTCAAACTTGACATACACTCCTTACATGACCATTATATGGTGTCATAAAAGTTTGAATGCAAAATGAACACTGAAAAATAACTGAAAATTATGAAAATGTCATTGAAATTTTAGCATTTTCAGTTATTTCTAGAAAAATATAGAAAATCCTTTTTAACTGATTCTTGAAACTACATCTTCATTGAAAAATCTAGTTTTTTTTGTAAAATTTCAAAAAGTTTCATAAAGAATCTGATTTATAGTGAAATTTTGAAGTTGGATTTCAGAAATGCTTATGTATCACCCTCTTGAAATATCAATTTTTTCGATACTTTGATTTTTCGTCGAAAACCTCAAATGAAATTTTGTGCATACTATTTTGATGTGATTTCTAATATTGTTCTCACTATTCTTTGAGTGAAATCATTTCTAAAAATGCTTTTGATACCTTGAGTGATATCTTAAAAATGAGTTTTTGGTTGAAATCGAGATCGATTTAAAAATAGACTTAGAAAATTCATTTTGAGTTTAAACTTGACACATGCATTTCAAATGAACATTCAGCGATATCTGGAAAGTTTGAATAAAAAATGATAACTTTCGAAAAAATACCTAAAATTTATGAAAATGCCACTAGACTTTCAAGAATTTTAGGAATTTCTAGAAAACTGATTTTTTACTAATTCTTGAACCTGTAGATTCCCTGAAAAATCTAATTTCTACAATTAGAGTTTCAAAAAATTTCGTCAAGAATATAATTGTATATGGATTTAAAAGTTTGATTTTTGTAAACTTGAAGTATACTTTGACCTAAGTCAACAAGGTGACTTAGAAACCTCCTTTTAAGCTCAAACTTGATTGACATACTTAGATTCACTCATGTTAGATGTCTATGTGCCTAAGTTTGAGAAAATATGAGTAGATAGTAAAATTTGATACTTAGCCAATTTCATGCCTATTTCGAATGAAACCGTGCTAAGTTCATATTTTGATCAAATGATATTATTTTCATTTCAAACTTGATAAACATTCTTTAAATAATTATATCTTGATATTTGGAAAGTTTGAGTGAAAATTGAAAATTTTGAAAAATAGCTAATATTTACGAAAATGCCACTAAAGTATCTCTCTTCTCAAAATTACTCATCTTTTTCACATACTTTGGATTTTCGTAGAAATTTTCAAATAAGACTTCAAGTATAATATCATAACTCTATTTTTGATATCGTTCTCACTATTACCCGAGAAAAATCATTTCTAAAATAGTTTTTGATATTTTGATCGATACTTGAAAATATTGATACTTGAGTTTATCATGATTCCCGGATTTGGATTTTAGTTATCACTCATTACTATCATGTATGATTTAGTCTCATA
Source organism: Canna indica (assembly GCA_034359265.1). Lineage (NCBI taxonomy): Eukaryota > Viridiplantae > Streptophyta > Magnoliopsida > Zingiberales > Cannaceae > Canna > Canna indica. The sequence continues at coordinate 46,112,302 of CP136898.1, forward strand.
TTAATTTTTTTTTTTCATCCCTTTGGTTGAGATTTTTATGTTTCATGAAAAATAATTTTAGAGTCTCAACTTTGACCATGTTTGATTTTTCTCGTTCTTTTTTATTGATGTCAAAAGGGGGAGAAAAATATAGGTATAAAGGGAAGAAAATATAGGAAAACCATCCATATAGATAGAGGGAGTTTATTTTCATAGATATGCATGTTGATAGGGGCACTACAAAAAAATTTGAATTACTAACAAACTATTTTTGCCACAGTAGTGATATATAGTGGTAAAAAGATGATTCAGTGACAAAAAAGTGCTCGCCACCAGTTTGTCATGTTAGGTTTGCCGCTAAAAGTCATTTTTGGCTTTCGTGACGAGATTTAGCGAATTGCCACAAATTGCAAGTTCTTTAGTGGCAAACGAAAAAGTCAAACTACCTCCACACTATTGTGGCAAACGGAGCTTGTTGATGTCACATATCTTTTATGGCAAAAATTCTTTGCTACTTATTAATAAATGTTTGTCATTATTATACTCTTTCTAGAATTCTTTTTATAACAAAAATATATGAAATTTGTCGCTAATATCGTGTTATATTTTGCCATTATATATCAAATTTGCTACAAAAATTTTTGCAACTACATGTTTGATTCTTTGTCATTAAAGGTTAAAATGAATTTGTCACTAACACGATTTCTGATTTGGATTATTGCCACAATATCAGTGATGATTTTGCCACTAACACGATTTTAAATTTGGATTATTGCCACAATATTAGTGATGATTTTACCACAACATATGATGACTTTGCCACAACTTTGAGAATTTGTAATGAATAAATTTGACACAAACACACAAAATTTAATAATTAATCATTCATTAATATAATAATCCACCTGCTAATTACAAAACTTACAACTTAGCCGGTATACAACCACCTACAAATCCAACCATCGACAATCCAAAATAAGTTTAACATTAATCCAAATACATCAAAAGCAATATTGTTCACCAACACAAGATACTCCAAGGTATCTAATATCCATTAAAAAGTTAAAGTAGATGGTAGTTCGTACGCCAAAATGTACACAAGATAATCCGTACGCAAAAAAAAACAAATACTGCTCCAATAAAAAGAAGTTCTAGTAGGCCCGCTAGGTACGCCTCATTTATTCTTCTTTTTCTCCTGCAAAAGACGGAAAGTAAGAACAGAAGTGTCAGGCCCCAACTCAGGGTCGCGTGACCGGCCAGGGTAAGTGTCGATACCCTGAAGCCTACCACATGCACTTAACCAATCATAAAAGAACAACACCGAACCAACGAAAAAGCCATGAAATAAATGGCGACCGAACTTAGTTAATTTCAAAACAGTTTTAAGTTTAAAGAAACAACTCAGCTTTTCAAATAATAGTTCAAGTTTTAAACAGTAATGTTTTTACAAACGACCACTCAGTGCATGATTATCAACCTTAAATAACACCACTACGACTCTATGGACGCCTGCTATGAGATCTGTGCCTCCACCCGCACTCCAGCTGCGCCATGCCACCAAGACGTACCTCACTGATCAGGCTCTGCAAAACAATAACAAATAAAACCATGAGTTATCAAGGAACTCAATGAGCAGTTCTTCCGAACCTCCACTAAAATCCTCGGCAAGGTAACATATACAAGGTATGATACAAATAAGGAATTTAAGCTATTCACACCATGATAACCAACCGGTTTGCCATGTCATGAGAGTAAGTAAATCGACCTCTTTGACCCTTATCAAACTCGATGTCATTCGGCCGCTATAGGCCTTAACATATGTAAGGGGGGTTCAGCCCTACTGGGCTCCACCTCTCTACATAAACCAGGCCAGACCGGCCCCCACTGTCACACCCCGACTGAGGGTCGTGTGATCGGCCAGGGCCCACATCCTGTCATGTAGCCTACTATCTACACTGACATCAATAAACCAAAACATATCGACTGAAACAAACTTAACATACTTTATAAAAAGTTTGCAAGTCACAATATATATAAGTTTTTCAAAACAAGAAGAAACATCAACATCAAGTTTTACAATTCTTTTCAAAGATAACCGTCAGTGCAGAAATAAAACCAATATAACTAGGACTAGTCTAAGACTCATGGACGCCGCTACGAGATATAGCACCGCCTCCGCCCTCTAGCTTCACCATGTCGACACCAAGCTACTGCTCATGCTCTGCAAAATTAAATATAAACTATGAGTCCACTTGGGATTCAGTGAGTGGCTCAAATGAACCTCCACATAATCCTCAGACCTGCATATATATCATACAAGGCAATAAAGGAATGTACAAGGAGGTAGAGTGTGTTTCTAATACAATTAGAGAGCTGGCGCACCTCTAGACCCAACTGGCCGAGCTGAGCATTGGTTATTTCCAACCTCCTCGCTCCTCAGTGGACCATCACAAGCACATTACATAATCAAAATCCTAGGATTTCCATATATATATATATACACTTCGGGCCTTTGCCCATATCTAGCCATGTTCGGCTACCGGGTCAATAATTCATGCTGCCCCTGTTAGTATATGTGCACCTACAATCTCTAAGTCTCCAAGATGTACAAGCAGTCATAGAAGTGTGATAATCTCATATCTAGGTTTCCATAAATGTGCTATGAACATCTAGTGACACCTTACATGTTACCTAGCTTTTTTTACACTGTCTTAGGTGAGAATTTCCATGAGTCATCCTTGGAATACCATCCAAGGACATTTAGGGCAGCATGTATAATGGAAAGAAAAATGCTCAAATATTACATCATTCACCATATTTAATAATAATGCACATACCTAACCATTCTTATACTACCTTAGGAATAGTAGCACAATAAGGAGCAACTATCTAGCATGGCAAGGTAGTAATAATTTAAATAACAAGTATGAATTATAAAACATGGTAACATTGTCAACATCCAAGTTTAAGGATCAAATGCTAAGAATGGATATAATCTAGCATTTCTACAATTCAAATCAATTAAGCTACTTGCTAAGTTTGGTGTTCTCCCTAAGTATTGTCATATCCTTATGTGATCCCTAAGATCATGAACTTTCCATCTAAGGCAAATCTCTCCTCCTCTCCCCAACCTTGGCCGAACCATGAGCAAGGGAAACCTTGCTCGGCCAAGGTCCTTGGGGTAGGGAAAGATGGAAGAGACTTTAACTATACTTTGTCTCTTCAATTCCACGTACTTCTTGAATACCAAAGATCAACTTACCCTTCCCCTCACCCTTTGGCCAACCCTCTTCATGAATCTTAGGGTTCATTCGGCCACTTCAAGGGGCTTTAGAGGGGGACATGCTTCATGTTACACAAGGAGTTCAAAGGATTGAATCAAAATAGTGGTATAGGGCATCTAAGGGCCTTCTTGCCGTCAAGGGAATCGGGGAATATTTCGGCATGACCTTTCCCCTTTTCCCATGACTCGGAAGCCCCTAAAATACTCAAATCGATGGTTAGAACAGCGAGATCCGACAAGAACATCATAAAATAGTGAGTACCTATCGTTGAAATCATAGATCGTTGGAAAAATGCGAGAACTCAACCTAGCATCTAGGGTTTGGACACCCGCCTCCCCCAAACTGTTAAAGCCTTAACCACTCACCTTTTTAAGAAGAGAAAATAGTGAGGAAGAAGATCCCCACGTCCTCAAAGTGATTGGCTCCGGCAATGGCAAGATCTCCGACCAAGAATCCGAGTAGTGCCTCCCCCTTTTTCTTCCCTTGCTCCTCCTCTTTCTCCCTTGCTGCCTTGTGCGGCTCAATGAATGAGCCACACGGCTGCAAGATGAGGGTTTTAATCCCTCATCTAGCTTTCCAAATGAGGACTCTTGACTCACTTAACTCGCACTCAAACCTCGACTAAACCCGAACGCAACTTGGGTTCCGACTCAACCCATAATATGACTTGAGTTAACTTAATTTAAGGTATGATTTTATAAAAGGAAAGTTAATTATCCAAATAGACTTCATGATTCATTAGCCGAGTCATACCTTTTCACTCGAGCTGATCCTAAGGCTCGACTAGACTACCCCCGGGTCCGACGCGCTGCACCAAAATAGATTTTTATAACAGGAAACTTTTTTTTTTTCCGGGTCTTACACCCACAATCCGCCCAATGAGGCACACATAATGGAACAATCAAATTACCGGGCCTCGACTAGGATGACCACTAGTCTCAGGTGTTGGGTGAAATGGCTACACTAGAGGGGGGGTGAATAGTGTGTTTACTAATTCTTATTGCCTAAATCCGATTTTAATCGTTTCTTTGGTTGCTTAGGCAAATTACAAGTTGAGTGACTAAATGCGGAAGCGATAAATGATGAGGCGATTAATACAAACAAAATACCAATGCAAACACAAGAATTTATACTGGTTCGGCCCCAATGCCTACTCCACTACCTAAGCACCCCGCTTAAGATTTCCAAACTTAGTTTACTAGATTTAAATCGTTTCCCTTACAAAGAGGACTTTGACTCGAAGAGTCTCACTCTCGACCTAAGGCACTTCCACACCCGGAAGTCTCCGCCTTCTTACCGAGTGCACTCTTCCACCTCAACCTAAGGGATAACTTAACCAATCCTAGTAAACTATGTTTACACAAGTGGCTTTACACCTTCTACACCAAGGATACCACTTACACACAAGACCTAATACAAGGTCTTCTTACAAGCTTGAATATAATGAAAGAAATCACAAAAATATACAAGTAATGGAACAAATAAATATTACAACAAATACTTAGCTCCAAACACAAGTCCTAGTTCCTCTTGATGCCTTGAGATGATGAATCGATAAATCTTGAAGGCTAAATCAAGGTGTGTATCTTGGAAACTAGGGTTATCAAAAGGATGGCACAAGAAAAGCTTTAGAATGATGAAGAATGGCTCAATGAAGTTTTTAGAGTGATCAAAAGTTCTTTTGGAAGGCTTAGGTTTGGGTATCTATAGAGCCAAGAAGAAACAAAATGAAACGGGTGGCTCAACGGGCAGAAAACTAGCCGTTTCCGCCGTTCGATCGCTGGCCGGTCGATCGTCAGTCAATCGACCGATCGACCGCCTACGACCGCTACCCTTTCTGTGACTTAATTGGGCTATTTGATTGACCGATGGGTCGATCGAATGAGTCGCTGACTCATTAATCCCAGATCCGGTCGACCAAATCGGTCGCCGATGTAGTGAAGCCATAGGCGCAACCTGCGATTTTCAATCCGGTCGACCGATCGCTCGAGCTACTGCCAATTTTTGGCATCGTTCAGTTGACCGAACTTCCTTCTCCTTCGGTCGACCGAACCTGGGCAGGGCAGTTTTCTTTGCTTGATTTTTTTACTCGTTTGGGTTCCGTCTTCGCTAAGTCTACTTATATAATATTTATTAACTTTAAATTAATACTTTAAAACATAAATGTTATATAAGGATTACCCCCCATTTGGATTCAATAAAAATATCTAAAAAATCAAAATCCTTAAGAATCAAAATCTAGTTTTTGGGGTCTAGTAGATCGAAAATAGAAATTTCCTAACTTTTCGAGTCAAGTATAGGTAGACTAAAGGCTTCCAAAAATTCCTAAAAAATATCTCGTTATCTAATTTTAACCCAAGGAACAATTACCGCCATTTTTTATGTCAAGAAAAGGTCTAGGACATATAGCCCTCCAAGGAGCTCCCTAGGCTTAGTGGATTTCAGGGCGGTCTCCGGGTTTACATGATTTGGGATTCGGGAATGGTTTTTGAGTTCTTATGCATCATAAAGAGGATTTATAATATAAACTAGACACCCTAAATCTAAACTCTACTTTTCGAAGAATCCCAAGCGTCGACGAGCGCCCTTGCCGATTTCTTCGATTTTTTCAATTTTTTCGATCGGGGACGTCGTGCGCTAACCGATATGGAACCTAAAAATAACTCTTCATGAAATCATTAGTTTCATGTTTGTTATCATCAAAACTGAGATTAAGACCAAGGTTGAAAACCTTAAGCCAACATCAGGAACCCTCCGGGTTAGGGATAGCTAGTCCCACCCAACTCGGGTCTACCGTCAGTGTGGCCCACTGACGAAATCTCAAGACCCTCCGCCACTCGGGTCTAACACCTAGCAGGCCCGCTGGTGCAATCTCAAGACCCTAATCACCGCTGAGTAGTGTGGTAGCCATGCAGATAATAGCACTCCTCAGGAGACCATCTAAATCATAGTACACAAGCAAAGTGCTGTACAGTTTTCCTATTTAAACCTTGGGCCTTCACCCGTACCCGCCCCCCCTCATTCCGGACCTCATCAGTCACACATCAGTGCCCGCTGATTATTCCCTAGGTGTGACACCTAGCTCGTCCACATCCATGTTTTCTCGATAGCTAAACACCCGATGGTGTTATTAAATTCATCTAACATCCGCCACATTCCATAAGAGTGAACCACATGTCATGAGCAGGAATATGTTCAAATACAAGTGTATCACATCATACTAATTATATTGACTTTATTTTACAGCTAATTGCATAAACTACATTCAATAGCAACATTTAAAGCAATTAAATTCTGCATTTAGAGAGAAATTTCAGCAAGGTAATAATGTACTAGCATGGAAATCTCAAACAAACATCAATAGTGTGGTAATGGAAAATTAATGAATTGAATGATACCTCATGAATTCCTCTACCAATATGCAACCTTATAGTGTGATCTTTCCTAATATTTCAAAATCACCTAAGTTGACCATGAACGACTAGGAAAGTGCCAAGATCTAATTCAAGTTATTGAATATGAAATCTAGCACAATGAAATTGATTTATCTTTCTGTATCATCCTCTCCCTTGCTCGGCCGGATCTTGAGCAGGGTAATCACTTGCTCGGCCGAGCCTTCTAGACTGGAAGGGCATGCTCTCGACTATCATCCCTACATATCGATGCAATGATATATTCTTTAACTAGAAGAAGATGATCTAAGAGTTTTAAGCCGCTCGAGAAAATCGGGGAAAATTTTGGCATGACCTTTCCCCTTTTTCCTCTATTCGGCCAACCCCTAGATCTCAAAAATCATCATCAATAAAACACATAAAGCACAATGAGACGAGTCATCCGAACTCTAAATACAAGAACTACAATGATCAGCAAGAATCATTGCATAAAAACCCGATCCATGAAAACTTCCAAGGTTCGGCCACCCGCCTCCCCATTTTGACAAACCCGGCCACTCACCTTGATCATGAGAAGATGATGGATGGGATGAAGACGATCTTGATTCCTCTGACAACGACACAGATCCGGTGCCGCCCCAAAGTTCTCTTCTCCTCCCCCTTCCTCTGTCGGGTTGCATGCGGCTTGGGGTGAGGGGTTTTATTTTCCTTTCTTCTTTTTTTGACGAGAATGCCCCCGATTCACTTAAAGCCCCTCATTCGACTCCACCCAATCCGGATCGAGCCCCGACTCGATCCGTGAATCCGATCTGAACCCAACTTAAGTCAATCTAACATATAAGTCATACGACATGCTTCACGAATCAACAAATTAAGTTATACCTTCCATCAGTGTCAATTCTCGCGACTGGACCCGGCTATTCCCCGATCCCGTGCGCTGCACCACATAAAACTTATATGTTAGGAAATCTCGGGTATTACAACAAGTCAAAACCATTACATCAAAGAATCAAAATAATTTAGAAATGACATCTTAATGCACAAGGAACATACAAATAAAGTGTTTAAGAAGAGTAAAATGTACTCTCTTTTTTTAAAGAAAAACATCAATCATTACTCATGAATCAAACATACATTGTCTAAGAAGGAAATTACATCATACATTTCCTTATTATCATACAAATAAGGATTTAAGATGTTTAAAGAAATCTTTGCCTCTAAAGAGAGTAAAAAACAAGCTAAGAGAGATATTAGCGCTATTATGATAGCCTCAGTTTCAACTAAGAGAGCTTCATTGCAAAGAAAAAACTTCATTCCTACCATTAACACCTTGTTAGTGGCTGCATTGACAATCACAAAATCTGCACCAGCTTTTGAACTTGTCTCAAACCAAGAACCATCACAGAAGCATATATTTGAATCAATAGGGACGCAGCTCAGGAATGCTGGTGTTAGCTTTCATTTGAGGAGAAACTTCCTTATCATAAGAATTAGTTTCAACCAAGATGGCTTGAATATAGAACCTGATAGCTTTGGCCTTATCATTGAAATAGATTTCATTTCTATGCTTCCAAATATATAAATAGATTTCATTTCTATGCTGAATTTGTTTCTTATTGAGAAAGGAGTAAGCATGCTTAGCCCCTAGGTTACCATCATGACTCAAAGTCAAGACCCACTTGCCATTCTGATTCCTAATATGAATGAGAATTTTATTGATTTCCTTTATTAGCATTGGATGAAAGATTTTTTTCAGAACTGGCATGTTTCAAATATTTTTGTCTATAAACTCAGAAATCAGATTGTAATTCATGATCTCCTTAGGATATATATATGTAGGCCATAGAGCAATAGGAATATTTGAGAGCCACGAGTCCTCCAAATCCTTGGTATTGATCCCATTCCCTATTTGAATCTTTAGTCCATCTCTAAACATAGGTAAAACATTAGGATGAAACTTGAAAGCAGCATAAATTTTCTTTGCTGTGAACTCTTTCCAAGGGTGCAGTTCCCTGTACTTTCAAGCCAAATCTCAATAGTAAGATTATCTGCCTTATTAAGATAAGGGAGGATCTTTTTGGCTGCCATTGCATATTTAACACTATTTATATTCCTGATACTAAGGCCTCCATCATCCTTCCTCATTTGGATTTTATTCCAAGCAATCAAATTTTTTTCTTTTTTGTATCAGATCTCCAGAAGAAATCCTTTGATAGATTCATTATTTTTGGACTAATAAAGACTGATATAGTTCCTTGTCTAGTGATTGATCCTTGATTGAACTTTGTTTAGAATAACATCCTGGAAGCTAATTGGGATATGGTTTGGACTAAAAAAGACACCCAAATAACTCATTGGGAAGGAGCCTTGTTTAACTTCCAACATATTACATATTCTGTTTCTGAACTCTGGTCTTACCTTTCGGGAGAAAAAACTTCTTTTTAAGCAAACCTTCAAGGACTTCCTAATAAAATTCTAAAAACACCACAATTGTACTCTTACAAGCAAAGAGGTTATTAACACCACAGTTGTTTATTAACTTCACCAGGACTTTGACGCTCTAAATCCTTCACCTAGAAAGTAGATATTTAAAAACAATTAATTATATGTAGAGTTCTAGCATTATTAACTAAAAATATAGTAGTTACCCGCATTTCAAACCACTTTGGAAATATTTGCTCGTGTCTCTCATTCACTTTAAGTGGACTGGTTGACTTTAATATGTTTTTATGCTTTCTATGATATAAAATTATAAAATTACAGATATTTTAAACTTAGAAGATAATAGAAATAAGTTGTAATAAACTTAGAAGTACCAAATGTCACATACTCAGCATATTTTTGGACTTCATCATAGTTTTCCAAAATATAGAAATGAGCTTTATGAATTTCAGCTTTAGACAAAGTCCGATAACTGAAGTGTTTGGGCAGACGACCATTGTATGAAAAAATCAAGAATCCTTCTTTGTAAATACTACCATCAAAATTTCTCCCTCCTATATCATGTTTGGTATCAACACCATGAACATACATTGAGCAAAATGAGAGAGTCTCGTTAAAAATATAGTCTTCTGTTATTGACCCTTCTGGATGAGCTTTATTACTCATGTACTTTTTGAAAGTGTGCACGCATCTACACAAAGAGTTCAGCATGTCAGTAGTAACTTAATTCACATGTCACACCAACTTAGCAAGAAAGATAATGTTACCTTTCCATACGATACATCCACTGAGGCTGTACTGGTCCCCGGAGAACGGCCTCCTTTACAAGATGAATGGGTAAGTGAACCATAATATCAAAAAATGATGGAGGGAATAGCCTTTCCAACTTACATAAAGTTAGGGCTATCCCTTTCTCCAAGCATTAATTCCAGATTATCCAACCTCAATGTCTTTGAGCACAACTCTTTAAAGAATAGTCCAAGCTCAATTATAGGTTCACACACTTCTTTTGGTAGATACGAACGTATTGTGGGTGCTAGTAACCGTTGCAAAAAGATATGATAATCATGACTTTTCAAACCAGCCAATTGTCCATCAGAATTGATACATCGAGAAAAATTTGATGCATAACCATCTAGTAACTTTAGTGACTGCCAAAATTCGCATATGCTCTTCTGTTCATCATTAGACAAGGATAACATGCTGGAGGCATCACTAATTTCTTGCCTTTCATGACAGGGCGTAGATCCTTTTTAATTCCCAATACTTGCAAGTCCAACCTAGAATTAAGTGTATCCTTACTTTTTCCAGGAATATTCTATAAGATCCCTAATACAGCTTCAGCCACATTCTTTTCTATATGCATTACGTCAAGATTATGATGCAATAAACATGTATTCCAGTAAGGGAGTGTGAAGAATATTGAATTTTTTATCCAATTTAATTCGTATTCCTCATGCTTCCTCATTCCCGATCCATTCTTACCCTTTCCAAACACAACAGGTTTGCACTTCTCTATTTGACATAAAGTATCATCAGCACTCAAGAATTGTGGAGGTTGGCGATGCTCTTTTGTACAATCAAAGGAGGATTTATTTTCCCTCCATTTATGATCAGTTGGTAAAAAGCGAAGATGAGCCATGTAGCATGTCTTACGTCCATTAATTGACCGCATTGAAGATGTACTCTCGTTGCAAACTGGACAAGCTAATTTTCCTTTGGTACTCCAACCCGATAAGTTAGCATACGCAGGAAAATCGCTAATGGTCCATAAAAGTGCGGCATGTAGCTGAAACATACTCCCAACCGAGGCATCAAAAGTTTCCAATCCATCTTGCTATAATTCTCTCAAGTCTTTGATTAACGGTTGTAGGAACACATCAATATCGTTTACAGGAGACTTGGGTCCAGGAATAAGTAATGAAAAAATAAGGAATGGTTGTTTCATCGATCTCCACGGTGGTAAATTGTAATTTACAAGCAACACAGGCCACATGCTATACGATGTGCTCATGTTAGAGAAAGGATTAAACCCATCAGTTGAAAGTGCAAGCCTAACATTACGAGGCTCAATTGCAAAAGAAGCATTCACTTTATCAAATTTTTTCCATGCTAAGCCATCAGCAGGGTGCCGCAAGATATTAACGTTCTCAACACGCTTGTCTTTGTGTCACCTCATATCCGAAGCAACATATTTGTTTAGAAATAATCTTTGCATCCTTGGTTTAATTGGAAAATAACGCAAGATCTTATAAGGAACGTTATGCTCATTATCCTTTTTGCCTATCCATCTTGACTCGTGACACGTAGGGCACGTTACTTCATGTTCATTTGCACCCCAATATTGGACACAATCATTTTTACAAACATCAATTTTAGTATAGGTCAGCCCCAAGTCCCGCATCACCAGTTTTGCTTCATAGAAAGAATTAGGGAGATTAGAGTCATCTGGAAGGACTTCTTTAAAAAGTTGAAGAAGCATGTTAAAAGATTTTTGAGTCCAATTGTTCATGGACATGAGGTGTAACAATTTGACAATGAAAGATAATTTTGTAAATTATTTACAGCCCGGATACAATTCTTTATTAGCATCACTAGTAAGACTAACCAATTTTTCTACTCCTTTCTGTTCACTTGTATTCCTTTGACCAAATTTCTCTACATATGGACCTCTAAATATATCATTTAGCATCCCCTGCATATTATCTCACTCTTGCTCTTCTTCATCTTCATGATCATCATAGTGATTTGACGCGATTAATTCGCTGTGATGTATCCAAGTGTCATAACTTTGCTCGATGCCATGTACAATAAGATGTTGCTCTACAACTTTTCGCTTGTGCTTGTTGATGTTGTTGCATATCATACAGGGACAATGAATCTTAGCACCTAGTTCAACGTGCTTGTATACAAAATCAAGAAAATTCTTTACACCATTAAGATAATCCGCTGCGAATCTATCTATGAGTTTCATCCATCCCTTATCCATCTAAAATAACAACAAAATTTTAGTTTTCTATATTGGTTTACATATTACATATTTCAGTTTCCTATATGCATGAGTTCCATCCATCCCTTATCCATCTAAAATTTTAGTATGACAATGATAAAATTTTCCAAAAAACATGAGATGAAAAACCTGTATTAATATATTAGGACTGAGCATACAATATAACTGTTGGCCTAAGGTTTTCTACCTTGGTCTTAATCTCGGTTTTGATGATAACAAACATGGAACTAATGTTTCATTGAGAAATATTTTCAAGTTCCATATCGGTTAGCGCTCGATGTCCTCGATCGGAAATATCGGAGAAATCAAAAAATCAGAAGGACATTGGTCGACGCGTTCAGGTTCATCGCGGAGGTTTCTAAAAGTCCGACGTGTGCACCAATGATGTCTTGGATGAGTCTAAAGAACACATGGAAAGCTCTCCAAATTGACACTCGTCGAAGGCCAGAACTCGGAAACGAAGCGCGCAAGAAGAAGACTAAAAAAATTAAGTTCAACCTAGGTTCGATCGACTGGTCGGTCGACCGAATATGGTCAAAAATTGGCAGTAGCCAATTTGGTCGACCAGTCGGTCGAACGAAGTGCACCCAGAAGTGGCAGAATGTCATGGTCGCTTGGGCGGTCGATCCATCGGTCGACCGATGATGGATCAACCGGCAAGCGACCGGGCATCGCCAACGGGCAGAAAAACGCCTGTTGACGACACCTTGAGTTTGGGGGGTTATAAATACCCACCCAAAACTCTCTCCCAACTTGTTGTTGATGCCTCTAAGCCTCAAAGAGCCACTTCTTGCATCTCTACAAGTATTCTTGAGCCATCTTTGAAAAGAACCGTAGGTTTGAGCCTAGAAACCTTAATATTGACTTTGAGCTTGCCTTGATTCATCTTCAAGCCATCAAGAGGAGCTAGGACATCTTGTTTGAGAGCTAAGTTTATATTGTTTATTATTTGCTCTCATTATTGTTGTATTTTGGTGTTTATTTCATTGCATTTCTTATTGCTTATCACTTATATCTTGCTTCCGCTTACTACTCAATTTGTGAATTGCCTAAGTAATCTAAGAAATGATTAAAATCGAATTTAGGCGACAAGTTTAGTTAACACACTATTCACCCCTCCCTCTAGTGTGGACATTTCACCAACAATTGGTATCAGAGCGGGTCATGGATTGAGATTTCACCATCTCTTCTACACTTTGTTTTGATCCGGAAATGACACTAGAGTCGATTGTTTCTATACCTCCTAGGTTTGATGGGTCTAACTTTGGTCTTTGGAAGAGTACAATGTATACTTTCCTAAAGATTCAAGGTTTAGGTGTATTTGACATGGTAAAGACAAAATATGTTGAACCTAAGGAAAACATAAATGTATGGACCCAAGAACAAGTTAAATTGTTTGAATTAAATGCTAAAACAACGCATATTCTATATTGCTCATTTTTAAATGATATACTTGAAAAGGTTATGCATTGTTCTTCCGCATTTGATATTTGGGCCACATTAAATATGTTATATGGTTATGCTAAAACTGAAGAGTTTAATACATTTGTTGAGGGTGGTGATGACAATGGTCATCCCCTTAGTACTAACCTTGGTTTTGATGATCTTAGTGCTTCTAGTCAAAGATGCAAATAAAAAAGCTGAAAAAGAAAGGTTATATGCTACTTGTGCAAGGAAAATGGTCGCATTAAAAGGAATTGCCCTTCATCGAAGAAGATTGCCAGGAAGAGGACAAGTGCTTCAACATCCACCTCTGAATCACAAGAAGCTCCTCTTGTCATGACAATGAAGCCACCTCTCAACTTTGCCCCGTGGGATTTGATGATGAGGTAAATTCTACCGCTTCTTGTCAAAATAGTTATTCTAGCAACTCAAGCTCATTTAACATGTCATATGATGAGTTGATTGAAGAATGTAGAAAAATGTATGAATTGCTTATGAAAAAGAATAAGGAAAATAGGAAATTACAGATCGAAAATTTAAGGCTTAGTTCTCATGTGGATGAATTAGAAAATGAAAAATTGAATACTAGCTCTTTTGATTCTTGCCATGATGATATGGAATTTGAGATTAAGGACTTGAAAAATAAAAATGATAATTTAAAGAATGAAAATAGCATGTTAAAATCCATGAATGATTTGAAAGGTGAGATTATTTTCCTGAATAAGAAAGTAAATGAATTAAAAAATGCTTCATCTCCTAAGAACACTAGAATGAAAAATGCTTATGTAAAGAATGCCAATGTTCATCATCATTCTCATGTTAGGCATTCCACATTTAAACCTCTTGTTCAAAAGAAGAATGTTTCACTTAAGAATGCTCATGTCCATCATCCTTCTCATGTCAAACATTCTAATATCAAATCTCATGTCCATAATGAAAAGAAGAAATTTAATGGACATTATTTTTGTTGTGGTGTTTATGGGCATGCCATCTATGATTGTGCTTTTAAAATGAACCCAAGTGTTGTGAAGACACTTTGGGTACCTAAGCCCACTAACCCCCTAGGACCCAAAGGCATTTGGGTACCAAAGGTTTCTTATTCTCTTGTAGGGGGAGCTACCACACAAGGGTAAAGAGAAGTGAAGAGTTGAAGTTGACCATGGACTTAAACCATTATGATGCCATAGGTATGGAAATTGGCATCTAGGTATACTTTGTATTATCTCCTTACTTTGGTTTGTTTTATTTAAGTTGGAGTTATATGATTATTCTATATGTTTTATTTAAGTTGGAGTTATGATACATATTTTCCAACCCTTTTTGGTTGCTCAAACATCTGGCCAACCCTCTCCGTACAGTCCTTCTTGAAGTGCCCAACTCGACCGCATTTATAACTAGCATTTGTGTGGTCAAGACAAGCCCCCCAGTGCCTCCGACTGCAACTGCCATACTGCGGTACCTCAACCTTCTGAGAAGCACATCCTGACCCTGTCGGCCTCATTGTTCCAGACCATGCCCCCCCCCCCTCCGAGTGCCATGGTTGACTCCCAGATCCCTGCGGCCGAAATTCCTTCTCGGCTGGTCCGATTCCTCTCGACAGCACCAAGGCTTCCTTCCGAAGGGCTTCATCCACTACCCAGGCAAGAGTGGAGTCCTCGATATAGTGGATGAGTCTGCCAATCTGAGGCCTCAAGCCTCCAACGAACCTCTTGACCCTGACGGTCTCAGATGCCCCTAGGGTCGGATGATATTTGGAAAGTCGGTTCAACTCCATACCAGTTCCTAGAATCGGGCGCTACCAACTTTCCCCAACCCAATTGGTGAAGGGAAAGGGCGCTACCCTCATCTTATACCATATAGTAGCCCAAGCGTCCCCCGCGTTCTAATATGACTTGGCCAAACCCGGCCTCTGCCACGGGACAATTGCTGACACAACCCGGCCAACAATCCCCCCCCCCAAGTAATTACCCGCTGGGATTCGAACTAGGGACCCGACCTCGAGGTTCTGTCGAATTACTGCTGCTGACACTCAGTGCAACATTATGAGCCTACATTACACTATCACATAAAAGAAAATTTCCTGACACATAATAAATTTTTTAACATGAGCTTTTAAAGTTTACTAACCGCATGGTGCACTGAGTGTAGTCGTGGTTGCCCGATCTCGTAGCACAACTATACCGTATGTCAACACGCTAGCATATGTCTCATACAGTACCCAACTCTTAGTCATAGTCAAGACCTAACTAGAAGCTCTGATACCAACTTTGTCACACCCCAACTAAGGGTAGTGTGACCGGCCAGGGCCTACATCCTGCCCTGCAGCCTACTGTCTACACTAACTGACAAGAAAACAGAACTTATCGATAAAAGAAATCACAACGCAATCTTCATTTATAGTTTTTGAAGTTCACATATATATGTTTTTCAACTCAAAGGAGAAAACCAACATCGTCTCAAATAAAGCATCTCAAGTACCAAAGTTATTACAAACTTTTCAAAACACAAACTATCAGCGTAGAAATTAAAAGACACTACTACATGACACTAGACTATGACCCAAGGACGCTGCTACGAAATATGGCACCACCACCTGCCCTCCAGCTGCACCATGTCGACAAGCCTCAATCACTGCTCATGCTCTGCAAAAATAAAGGAAACAACTGTGAGTCCACTTGGAACTCAGTGAGCGGTTCTTTCGAACCTCCACATAATCCACAGTTAGTCATGCGTAACATATAAAGCAGCATAGAATATAATCAGGGAGGTAAGCTACTTTTTAGTGTGACTATCGACCCCGTGGATCATTCTGTACAGTCCTTATAGGAGAAACTTGCCATAACGGCCTAACCTTGCCACCTAGCATCCGGCCCTTAAGGCCTACTTATAGTATAAGAATCCCGGCTACAACCGACCCTACCAACAAGGTAGAATCACACTAGCCGTTCGGCCCCATCATATCAAGATGTAAACAAAAATCTCGGGCCATCGACTAGGATGGTCTACTAGTCTCCGGACACCGTCTAGGGTAGAGATAGCTAGTCCCACCCAACTGGGGTCTGACACCTAGCGGACCCGCTGGTGCATCTCAAGACCCAATCACTGGCCGAGCTAAGCATTGGTCATTTCCGACCACCACGCTTCTCGGCAGACCATCATAATCACATCACACAAGCAAGTGTCTAAAGTTTCCTTATATAAAATCCCAGGTGTCCGCCCATGTTCAGCCCTTTGTTTTCGGGTCGAAACATGCGTGCACTATTACTCGCTAATTATTCCTTTGGTGTGAAACCTAACTAGTCTACCTCTGAGCTTCCATTAATAGCACACACCTCAGATTTTTCATGTTAATCATCTAGTGTCATATACTATCCTTGCTAATGTGAAATACATGTTATAAACTTGAAAATGTGCCCAATAACAAAGCAGGACAGCATATAAGATATAATTAAATTACTTCATGTCACATACTATGTATAGCCATATGATTCGATAATAAAGAATTTAAATTCTGCATTAGACCATAAACATAGCAAGGAATTAAATTATCTAACATGGTAACAGTATCACCAATTTTAGAATTTAGAGAGATAAATAATTCCTTGATTTAAACCAATAAGGAACATACACTAAGCATAGCAACAATTAAACATGACATAATGAATTAAATGAATCCTATCTTTGAATACATATTCCATAGCCATCATACCCATATGAGCATTAGCAAGAACATTTCCATAATATGATAATGTAGATCTATCACCAACAACTCATATGACAAGTGAGAAATTTCATAACATGAATATGAATTAGCGTCGAACGGGAAGGTATGAACAACTACTCGAAATCATGCGGTTACCCCCTTTACCCTTGCTCGGCCGAAGCTTGAGCAAGGTAACCCTTGTTCGGCCGAACCATCTATGTGGGAAGCGGCTGGAAATTATGCATTCTAACAGGTTGAACAGTGAACAAAAATTACAAATTTCATCTGACATTAAGCATGGAGGTATGAGTTACGGCGATATAACAAGTGATCCGACAATTCAGCCCCAACACCCCTTCCCCTTTGCACTGCTCGGCCAACTCGAGCAGGGTAGTAACCTGATCGGCCGAACCCCCTAGGGGTGGTGAGTTTGGTTACGGCAACAATATGAGAATCAATCCAAAGCCTAAAACATAACGATCATTCGACGATACACGAGTTGCAAAACAAGCGAGGAAATTGGGGAAATTTTCGGCATGACCTTTCCCCTTTTTCCTCAACTCGGTCAACCCACAAAACTGAGAAAAATCAACACGATAAAGATACGCGAATCATGGTATAACGGTGATTAAAGTTCTATCAAAAAGAATCACAACGATCGACAAGATCTCGCGTAGAAAACCCCAATTTCACAATTTATAGGGCCGGCCGGCCACCTCCCCTAAAAATCTGCTCTAACCACTCACCTTCGACGGATCACGAAGGAACCTTGATGAAAATGATATTCCGATCTCCTCGAGCATCGTCGCGAACTCGGCGCCAACAAGATCTCCTCCTCCTTCTCTCCCTTTCTCCCTCTTGATGGGTTGTGTGCTGCTCTCTCTTTTAGCCGCACGGATGGCTTGGGTGAGGGGTTTTATTCCCCTCATCCAATGACCTATTTGCCCCGCACTTGACTCAACTTCTACTTGATTCGATCCGAGTCCGATTCGGACTCCGATCCTATCCGCACTCATGAGTCGAACTCGACTTTAATAAGACATCATAAGCAAGAAAGGAAATAACCATTGAGATAATTTAATTTTCATATTTCCATGGGTCGGGTTATACCTTCTATTCGAGGCAATTTCCGTGGCTCGACTCGGCTACCCTCCGATCTGGTGCGCTACACCAAAATAGATTTTTATATTAGGAAATTTTTCGGGTCTTACAGTCTATCTTGTAATAACTTGGCTGAGTTTTCCTAACTTAGCTTTTTGATTTCATTTGGATTTTACCCTAGGGGATTATTTGGTTGGATGGTCCAAAGTAGCTTTGCTTGAATCAGGTTTGTTCCCAAGTTGCATAGTGGGGGGAGGGTGTCAAGCCCCCGAGCGTGTTGGTGGGATAAGGACTTCAAACCCAGTAGTAGTGATGGCAAGAAGCCATATTCGGTGATTCAGGCCGAGCTCGTCGGGTACCGAAAGATGGGGCCACTCGTGAAGATTTGAGTAAGGTCACTGAGCCTGCCAAGGTAATGGCGTGGTAGCGAAAAACTACACTCGAGGGTTAGGGCCAAGCTCATTGAGGAGCGTAAGACGGAACCACTCACGAGCAGTCGTGTAAAGGCACTGAGGCTGGGAGTGATGGCATGGTAGCTAGAGACCGCACTCGGGGGTTCAAGTCGAGCTCGCCGAGCAACATAAGGCAGAACCGCTCGCGAGGAGTTGTATAAAGAAGCTGAGGCCTGGTGTAATGGAGTGGTAGCCACAAACCGCACTCGGGTGTTCGGGCCGAGCTCATCGAGAAGCATAAGGCAGAACCACTCGCAAGGAGTTATGTAAAGGTGCTGAGGCCGAGTGTAATGATGTGGTAGCTAGAGATCGTATTCGGGAGTTCGGGCCGAGCTCACCGAGGAGCATAAGGTGGAACTGCCCGCAAGGAGTCATAGAAATGCGCTGATGGAGAGTGTAATGGCGTGGCAGCTAGAGACTGCACTCGGGGGTTCGGACCAAGCTCGTCGAGGAGCGTATGGCAGAACCGCTCACGAGAAGTCATATAAAGGCGCTGAGGCCGAGTGTAATGCATGGTAGCCATATATCGCACTTGGGTGTTCGGGCTGAGCTCGCCGATGAGCGTAAGCTAGAATCACTCGCAAGGAGTCGTATAAAGGCCCCGAGGCTGAGTGTAATGGCATGGTAGCCAGAGACCGCACTTGGGGGTTCAAGCCAAGTTCGTCGATGAAAATATGGCAGAACCACTCGCGAGGAGTTGTATAAAGGTGCTGAGGCCGAGCTCGCACGCGAGGACTCAAGCAGGCTTTCAGATTGAGTACTTGTTTTAAAACGGCAAGATAATCGTAGCGGTGTCTTGAACATTCACAGAGAAAAATGCTAGGAATGCAATTTTATTTCAGAAATAAAGAAAATGGGCGTACAAAGGGGTGATTGGGTCCGAGCACTATTAGTATTATTTTGCTCACGGCTTGAGTTTTTTGTTTCATGTTGTGTCAACGATGAAGTCGTGGTTGCTTTCGCGCGCCTCGTCCTAGTTTGGAGGCTTTGGTCGGTTGCTTGGTTTTGGACGTAGAGGGCATTTTCGGGCCGCTGTATTCGATCTCCTTCGGCTTAAGGCATTTGTTATAGCACCAATGGGCCTCTTTCTGATCGGCGTGTAGTACGCCTACCTCTGCTTATGAAATAGGAAACTTCATCGCCAAATGAGAAGTGGAGACAACAGCTCCCAAACTATTCCGAGACGATCGCCTAGGATAATGTGGTATGGGTTGATTACATTAATGACAAGGTATTGCAAGTCATTTTTGCTCTTGGCCAGGAGTTGAATGTCATCATTAACCATAGTAATCAGGGAGATTACGATCGGATCGTGTAGGTTCTAGTTAGTCCCATGGAAATCAAATTCATAGAATGATATTACTGGGGTTCTTGAGGGGAACTCGTATGGTCGGGTGGTATTGTTGACCGCAGTTGCCATCTGAGAAGATTTTCTCTTGGTGAAGCTTGATTCCCCTCTCCTGGTGAGTCCGCCATTTATGTAATTGATGATTCCTCGGGGATTGCTTTTTGAGTGGTTAGCTCGCTTATCATCCTTGTGGCCTAAATTAGGGTCGGAGCGTGTCCGACCTCGTTGCCCAAGATCGCGGCTTTTGCTCCGACATTTTACGTTTTGGTGGCGAAGGTATGGGCCTAAGGTTTTCTACCTTGGTCCTAATCTCAGTTTTTATGATAACAAACATGGAACTAATGTTTCATTGAGAAATACTTTCAGGTTCCAAGTTGGTTAGCGCACGACGTTCGCGATCCGAAAAATCGGAGAAATCGGAGAAATCGGTAAGGACACTTGTCGACGCTCGGGATTCTTTAGGAAGATAGAGTTTAGGTTTATGGTGTCTGTAATGTG
The DNA here is from genome assembly GCA_034359265.1 of Canna indica. NCBI lineage: Eukaryota > Viridiplantae > Streptophyta > Magnoliopsida > Zingiberales > Cannaceae > Canna > Canna indica. The sequence continues at coordinate 46,132,954 of CP136898.1, forward strand.
TTATAAATCCTCATGATGATGCAAAGAAACCCAAAAACCAAACCCGAGCCCTCAAATATGAAAACACGGAAAATTAGAAAAGGCCATGAAATTCACTAAGCTTAGGGAGCTCCTTGGAGGGCTATATAACCTAGACATTTTCTTGACATCAAAAATGCCAGTAATTGTTCCTTAGCTAAAAGCTAGATAACGAGATATTTTTAAGGATTTTTTGGAAGCCTTTAGCCTACCCATATTTGACCCGGGAGATTATAAAATTTTCAGTTTTCGAAAATTTGTACTAGACCCCAAAAGATAGATTTTGATTCTTAAGGATTTTGATTTTTTAGATATTTTTATTGAATCCAAATGGGGTAATCCTTATATAACATTTATGTTTTAAAGTTACTATCTTAAAGTTAATAAAGTTATATAAGTAGACTTAGCGAAAACGGAACCTAGAAACAAACAAACAAGCAAAAATAATCAGCCCTGCCCAGGTTCGGTCGATCGGCAAAAGGTGAAGGAATTTCGGTCGACTGATCGGTTGACCGATCAATGCCTGGAATGGGTAGAATGCCTTCAGTCGCTCGGCTGTCGCTTGGTTGGTCGATTGACGATCAACCAGCAAGCGACCGAGCGTCGGCAATGGGCAGAAAAATGCCCGTTGACGAGCCTTGAGTGTTGGGGGTTATAAATACCCATCCCAAACTTATCCCAAGCCTAATGTTGATGCCTTTAAGCCTCAAAGAGCCACTCCTTACATCTCTACAAGAATTCTTGAGCCATCTTTGCAAAGAACCCTAACTTTGAGCCTAGAAACCTTAATATTGAGTTTGAGCTTGCTTTGATTCATCTCCAAGTCATCTAGAAGAGCTATGACATGTTGTTTGAGAGCAGAGTTTATATTGTTTATTATTTTCTCCCATTATTGTTGTATTTTGGTATTTTTTTCATTGTATTTGAATTTGTGTAAAGCTAGGTTGCTAGGTTTGATTGAGTTGGTGGTTGCCTTGGTGTTAAGGCTTAAATCCACCATTGTAAACTTAGTTTGCTAGGATTAGTTGAGTTGTCCTTAGGTTTAGGTGGGATACTTCCCGGTGTGGAAGTGCCTTCAGTTTGAGAGCGGTGACTTTTCGGTGTAAGGTCCTCATTGTAAGGAAACTAATTAATCTAGTTAAACTAGTTTGGAAATCCTAAGTGGGGTGCTTAGGTAGTGGAGTAGGCATTGGGGACGAACCACTATAACTCATTGTATTATCATTGATATTTTATTTGTGTTAATTAATTTATCATTAATCGCTTCCGCATTTAGTCGTTCAATTGTGAATTGCCTAAGTAGTTTAAGAAAATATTTAAATTAAATTTAGGCAAATAGATTTAGTTAACGCACTATTCAAACCCCCCCCCACCCCTAGTGTGACCATTTCACCAACATTTGGTATCAGAGCCGGTAGTAGATTAAGATTTCACCATCTCTCCTACACTTTGTTTCGATCCGGAAATGGCACTAGAGTCGGTTGTTTTAACATCTCCTAGATTCAAGGTGAATTGTACTTTGGTCTTTGGAAGTCTAGGATGTACAATTATTTAAAGACTAGAGGTTTTGATCTTGATAACATAATTAAATTAGAATACATTAAACCAAAGGTTGACATGCATGATTGGAGTGAACATGACAAAAAAATATTTCAATCTAATGGAGATGCTATGTATTGCATTTTTGTACCTTACCTAATAGCATCATTGATAAAGTCATGCATTGTACATTGGCATTTGATTTATGGGCTACATTAAATATGTTATATGATTTTGCTAAAACTAAAGAGCTTAATACACTTGTTAAGGGTGGTGATGACAATGGTCATCCCCCTAGTGCTAACCTCGGTTTTGATGCTCTTAGTGCTTCTAGTGAAAGAAGCAAATCAAAAAGCCGAAAAAGAAAGATTATATGCTACTTGTGCAAGGAAAAGGGGCACATTAAAAGTAATTGCCCTTCATCAAAGAAAAATGTCAAGAAGAAGACAAGTCCGTCAACTTCCACCTCCGAATCACAAGAAGCATCCTCTTGTTATGATCATGAAGTCATATCTCAATTTTGCCTCATGGGTCTTTGGAATGAGGTAAAATCTTCTACTTCTAGTCATGATAGAAATCTTGATAGTGATAATGATATAGTAGCTCAAATTCTTTAGGTATGACTTATGATGAGCTATTAGAAGAATCTAAGAAGATGTATGACTTGCTTATGAATAAGATCTAAGAAAATAAAAAATTAAAGAAATAAAATTTAAGACTTGATTTACAAATGCATGAATGCATGAATTAGAGAAAGAGAAATTGAAGATTAGTTTTGTTAATTTTTCTCGTGACAATTAAAGTTTGAAATTGAAGACTTAAAAATGAGAATATTCTGAGTTTGTATTCATTCCTTAGGAGCAAGGCTTTGGACTCAAGATAGAGCGCAGTGAACAAGTTGCAGAGCAAGTCGCCGGCGTTCTTCCTCAATAGACGAGCTGCTGGAGGCCGCTTGGGGGACCACGCTGACATGAACACCAAGGGCGCCCAGAGAGGAGGGGTGAGGACAGCGATTACCGGAAATCCGGCGAAGCCAAAGAGGCCGCTGGACCCAAGTGAGAAGAAAGTTCCAAGCTCCAGGCAATTGGATGTAGCAAGCTCTAGTGATTTCAATCTGAAATCAAACCCAGATTTGGGAAAAATAGATCTGCCCCAGCCAGTTATTAAAATCCTAAATCCCCTATATGGTGAAAATGTGGAATCTAGTGTAGTTGTTGGTAATATGCTGGTGGAGTGTTCTTTTGGGTTGAGTGATATGTTCTCTGTGGGGAATAAGGAGGTGGAGATTGATAGGGTTAATCGAGGTGATCTGGAGAGGCTGAAGGAGAAGGAGAATAACAAGGGCGATGGAAAGGCAAAGGCTCCCGAACTCCTGAGTTGGGCTTTTTAGTTCAGCGAGAAATGAAGAATGGTGGAGCAATTCTTCGGAGTTGAAGGAGAAGATTCAAAAAATCTAGGAAAACTCGAGGGGAAGAGTGACAATTGAGAAGATGATCTCAAACTAGTTAGGGATGATTGTAAACTCTTTTTATATGGAAAATTCCTCGGTAGAACACCCCCATTTCTGCTGGTGAAAAATTTACTTTCGAAATTGTGGAATTTAAAATCAGACTGTCAAATAGTGGACTTATCAGCGGGATTTTTTGGTTTCAATTTTGGAAACGAAGAGGATTACTGGAAGGTGTTCTCAGGAGGGCCATGGTTCCTGAGAGGCCAAGCGCTGACTCTAATTCTATGGAAGGACAATTTCCAGCTACTAAAGGAGGAAATTACAGAGGTTTCGGTGTGGATTCAGCTCCCAAGATTGCCGTTTGAATTCATGTATAGTTTGATTATGCCTCAAATTGTAGCTGCAATTGGAAGACCACTGAAAATTGATGAGTATACACTAACCAGAGAAAGGGGAAAATTTGTGAGAGTATGTATTATGCTGGATATTAAAAGGCCAATTGAGCAGGGGGTGTGGATTGATACAAAGAGTGACATTTTTTTTCAATCCATTGCTTATGAAAACCTACCTATTCTGTGTTTTAAATGTGGTAAAGTTGGTAATAAAGAAGATAAATGTATGAGTTTTGTACAGAATAAGGAGAAAAACTCAGGGAATGAAGAAAAGAACAATAAAGAATGTGTTAATGAGGAACTATTGGGCCCTTGGGTTCAGATTCAAAGAAGAAGAAAACCAATTGTGAAGGATAATAGAGAGTGATGCTATGCTAAAGAACTCCTTCATGGTGCTTGATAAGCCAACTTATGAGGAAAATCAAGGGGAGAAGGATATCTGCTTGTCTAATAAGAAGTAGGTGGCACAGGCAAGAGCTATAAAGATAGGAAAAAATCTAGAGGAAAGAAAGAGGGACTCTGGAGCTGCCGTGAAGGTGTGGAGGGAAAAAGTTTCAAAAGAAATGGTGAAAAATGAGGTAGTGAAAGAATCAAATGCTGAAGAAGATATGGAAGTTAACAAAATTGTGGAAAAGGAAAAGGAGTGTGAGCAGGCAATAGAATTTATGGCTACCAGGATGGTAGTGGATTCTAAGAAGGGTGATATGGAGGAGGATAAGTCAGTAAGAGGGAAGGACTTAGAAATATTATTAGTGAATCTGAGTAATTCTTTTAGAAGAATACTATAGAACATAAATGCAAAGGAGGACTTCCTTGAGGAGGGAATAGACCCTAAAGGAACAAGGAACTTGGAGGGAAAAAAACTAAAAGGGAGAAGAGGTAGTAACATCAGTAAAGGCCTTATAAATGTTCCTATCGGATACAGAAACATCAAATTGAAGAAAACAAAATTTTCAAAGGAAAACTGTGCCGAGAATAGTGAAGGTGATCCTTGGATAGGAGTTCTAGACCTATCTGATATTCCAAATACTCAATGAGGTTACACTCATGGAATATAAGAGGGATGAATAAGAAGAAGGCTAATGACTATTTGTGGACAGTAGTTAGCCAAGGTAATGTGGAGGTAGTGATGCTGCAAGAGACTCATTTGGAGACTGATGATGTTGTAATGTTTTTAAAAGAAAAAGGAAGAATATGGGAGGGATGTGCAATGGGAAGTAATGGTAGATCAGGTGGCATGATTTTGTTATGGAAGAAAAATTGGGTAAAAGGTGTTGAAGTCTACAAGGATGAACAAAGTATCAGTTGCATACTAGAGAAAGAAAAAGGAAAGGCCTTTTTGCTCACTTGTATTTATGCTAGCACAAGTATAAATAAAAGAAGTAATCTATGGAAAATGCTGGGGGAGCTGAATGTTTTTGAGATGCCATGGATGTTGGTGGGGGACATGAACTCTATATTAGAAGCTAAGGAGAAAAAAGGAGGGAAGCCATTTGTAAATAATAAGGCAGTAGATGAATTTAGAGAATTCATAAAGAATTGTGGATTGCTTGATGCTGGCTTTAAAGGGGCTATGTTTTCATGGTCAAACAAGAGAAAAGATGGGAAGAGAATCGAAGCTAGATTGGACAAGGTGTTGTACAACATGAATTGGCTCGATTGGAACCTGAACATATGTGTTGAACATATGAGCATGATTGAATCAGACCAGAGACCCTTGTTAATCAAATGTAACAGAAATAGGGTCTCAAAGAATAGAAATGCAGAAAGAAACTTCATCTTTGAGAATTTTTGGTTAGATTACCCTGATATGAAGGACGTGGTTGTAAAATATTGGGTGGAAAATAAAGGAGACCATATCAGTATGTTTGAGAATTTGGTGAATTTAAAGGATGTCCATATTAAATGGAATAAGGATAGCATTGGTTGCTTAGAAACAAATTGGGAGGAAACCAATAAAAAGCTAAAGGCTTTGGAACTAAAAGAAGAAAGCAGTATGTTGTTTGATAAAGTGGTGTTAGACAAAAGGGTTTTGGAGAATAAACTGATTGCTTTATCAAGACAAATCAAAATAAAATGATGGTCAAAATCAAGGAAGAAATGGATTGAGGGAGGAGACAAGAATACCAAGTATTTCCAAAATTATGTAAAGATCAGAAGAAAGAAATATAAAATTGAAGAGCTTGAGGTGGAGAATAAGCTGGTCACAGAGAGTAAAGAAATGGCAGGTCAGTTTGCAAGGTGGTACAGGGAGCCGTGGAGTATAGAAGAGGATGTTTCTGCTATAAAAATAGATGATTTGAGCTGGTGTAAAATATCTGATGAAGAAGCAGTTGAGCTAAAAAAATAGTTAGTTCAAAGGAAATTTGGAAAGCCTTGGCAAGTATGGGAAGAGGGAAAAGCCCGGGTAGAGATGGGTATATTGCAGAATTCTTCTTGCACAATTAGGTGGTGATCAAAGACAGACTGAGAATGGAGATTGAAACTTTTCAGAGAAGTGCAAAGTTACCATGTGGATGGAATGACACAATGCTCGTTATGACACCAAAGAAAGAAAAGGCAAAAAAGATTGTTGATTTCCGACCTATAGCACTATGCAATGTGCTTTACAAAATAGTAGCAAAAATTCTTGCAAATAGGATGAGACTACTATTGAAGAAAATAATAAGCCCAGAGCAATCTGCATTTAACCCAGGAAGATTGATTCAGGACAATATCATGATTGTAGCTGAAATGATAGATTCTTTCCATTATTCAAAAGCAAAAAAACAATTTTTGCTATTGAAGTTACTGGATTTCCAAATGTGTTTATTGAATGGGTCAGAAGTTGCATAGAAAATGTGAAGTTCTTCTGCCAAATAAATGATGAAATTTCAGAACAGTTCCAGGGACACAGGAATTAGGCAGGGTGACCCAATGTCACCCTACCTATTTATTTTAATGGAAGAAATCCTTTCAGCCATTATGAGGAAGGCAGTAAGTGAAGGTAAAATTGAACCTTACAAATTCAGGAACTTCAGCATAAGTCATTTGCTATTCGCAGATGACATCATTTTCTCAATCAAAGGCAGTATGAAATCATGTAAAGGCCTAAAAAGTGCATTGGACCAGTATTGTTTTTTGACTGGGCAGGAAGTAGATGTTGAGAAATCATAAATATTCTTTCCAAGAGGGCTGAAACCTGAGCTAAAGCATAAACTGTGTGATTTGTTTGGGATGAAAGAAGGCAAACTACCAATGAAGTATTTGGGAGCTTATCTCTCTCCAAGGAAGCTTAATGAAGAACACCAGAACTTGATTTATCAGAATGAAGGTGTGGGCAAAAAACTTAATATCTCAAGCAGGGAAAGCAGTACTCATTAACTCTGTGGCCTTCTCAATTCCTGTATATAACTTGTTGACTACAAAAGTTAGTGAAAAGGTAACCAGGAAAATAACAAGTAGTGCTAGGGAATTTTTCTGGGCCAGTAAGAAAGAAAATGGTGCCAAGCTTATAAGTTGGAAGAGAGTCGCTGACAGTAGAAAATGGGAGGACTTGGTATTAGGGATTTTGTTATAATGAGGAAATCCATGATGGCAAAGAGAGTGCTTCCTCTGTTGAATGATGAAGGAAGTATTTGGAGCAACTTCAATAAGGACAAATACAAAGCTTTCCACCCATGGGAAGTCTGTAGAAGAAAACACAAATTTGAGCAGGCAAAGGTAATTTTTAAATGTATGGAGAATGTGAGAGAAGGGATATGTATAAAAATAGCAAATGGGAAGAATACTGACATTTGGTTGGATCCATGGATTGATGCTATACCATTAAGTCATTGGCCTACTCTGGTTGACCCCAAAGAGCTGGAGAAATATAGTAAAGTGGAAGAATTGTTTAGTGATGATGGCTGGAAGATGGAGAAACTTCATAGATGTTTCAATAGCGAGCTGATTGGAAAGATCATGTGTATCCAGATTGATAGGTATGTAGCTTATGATAAATAGGTATGGAGGAGTAATGTTAGAGGGGAGCTCTCAGTAAAGGAGGCTTATTGTTTTTTGAAAAGAAAAGATATGAGTTATCATAACCCTAAGTTTTGCTGGAATAAAATGTGGACAACAAAAGTATCCGAAAGAGTGAAAATTTTCTTACGGGAATCTACTTTGGGGCAGATTACCAACCTCAGCCTGGTTCAGCAAATTTTTTGGTACTGAGGTGGATAAATTGCTTGGTATGTAATGACCAGTTTGATGATATAAATCACATTTTTTTCAACTGTGTTTGCAAAGGAGTATTGGAAGATGGTAGAAAGAAAACTAGATATGAGGTTTAAATACAAGGAAGGATGGTCTAAAGGCCACTGGTTGAATGAAGCTGAAAATTATGAAGAAACTTCTGCTAGCAGGCTCAAAGCATTCATTGCCAATTCTTTATAGTTTCTATGGAAGAATAGAAACCTGATGAAATTTTAAAAGAGGAATTGGAATATAGATCAGATTTTTAATTAAGCATACAAGGAGACCCTTGACTATTGATAAAGGGATGTTTGAGAGAACTGAGAAGTCCTACAAAAATGATAGTAACAGATTGGATGATGTAAATGTGGAAGAATGGAAGAGAATCATTTGTGTGGATGCTGCTTGGAAAGAAGGGTATAAAGCTGGATGTGGGCTTATTGTTGTTGAGGATGGTGTATTGAAATAGGAAAGTTTTGGGTGTTTGGCTGCTGAGAATCCTCTCCATGCGGAGTTAAAAGCAATTTGGTTTGGATTAGACAATGTTAGAAAGAAAGGTGTAAAAGAGATAGTGGTATGCTCTCATTGTTGCAAGGCTATAAAAATGCTAAATGGGGAATTGTTGGTTCCCTGTAACTTAGAAGGGTTGGTGAAAGAGATTAGAGTCTTAGCTCTCGAAGTGGAGGTGCAGAAGTGGTTTCTTGTGAGAAGATTCAAAAATGAAGAGGCTAATATTTTGGCCAAACTAGCTTTAGAATGTGTGAATTTGGTTGTAAGTGTTTGGATTCCAGTAACTGAAAATAGAGAGCTTTCTCTGATCAAACATTGTAAGGTTGTTAAGGATGTAATAAAGTGGAGATTTGATTCCCTTAAAAAAAAAAGTGAGAATATTGATTTGAAAAAAGAAAATGAGGATTTGAAATAAAAAATGAAGCTTAGAAGTAATGATTTGAAAAGTAATTTCAAACTTGAGAATGAGAATTTGTGAAATGAGAATTGCATATTGAAATCTCAAATGTGTGCTTTGTATAAATCTATTGATACCTTAAAAATGAGGTTGTAGTTTTAAATAAAAGGGTAAATGAAATTAAGGATGTTTATTCTTCTAGGAAATTTGAAAAGAAAAGTGTTTCTTTCAAGAATGCTCAAACACATCATCCTTCTCATGTCTAACTTTAGATCTCATGTTCATAAAAATTATAAAAGAAAGAATTTCAAGGTCATTATTTTTGTTATGGTGTTTACGGGCATACTATATATGATTGCGCATTTAAGATGAACCCAAGTGGTGTTAAGACACTTTGGGTAGCTAAGCCCTCAAACCCCCAAGGACCCAAAGCCATTTGGATACCAAAGGTCTCATGCTCTTTTGTAGGAGGAGCTACCACACAAGGATGAATGACAAATGAAATATTGAAGTTGACCTTGGATTCAAATGAAAAATCTTCATGAGGTTGCAACTTCAAGTCATCTTGATTCCTTAGTAAGGTTGACATCAAAAGTACTTTGGTATCATTCCTATCACTCTAATTTTTATATTAAAGTTGGAATTTTGATACATGAATGACTTTGGTTGATTCCCCTGTTCTCGATATATTTATTGAAAAATAATTTTTGTTTTTGATTTCCCGATCTCTTCGGAGACCTATGTAGCCTATAACGGGCTCATGCGACCTTGCGGTTCTAAGTCGTAGGCTCATTGTGGTCTTTCGGCTTTCAACCAATAGGAAGGGTTGGAGATCAAAGTTTTCATTTTCATTTATATTTCACTTGTGATCTCTTAAAATTTATTTTGATATCATTCGATTTCATTTTAAAATGAATTTGAAACTATTTAGCAAAGTAGACTTTGATATCGATAATTGATCCATCTCTTTGCTACTTAGTTTGATAACTTGCTAGTAATTACATTTTCACTATCCTACTAATGAATATTACTTGCGAGTTATGATAAAATGGAAGGGCATAGAAATTGAAAGAAAAAGACAAGTTTGGCAAAATTTCCAAGAATGGGGTATGAGTTTGATTTTGCAAAAATCTTAGTGTAACACTTCAATAATTATGCTTTAATGGTTTCCCTATGATTCATGATCGATTGTGCATCATAAATGCTTAGAATTTCATGAGTAAGAAAATTTTGATAACTTAGGCAATTTCATGATATTTTGATTGAATGAAATTTGCATTAGGTTGAAATCATCTATTAGAGACTTCATTTTTTAAGCCTACCCCCAATAAACATATTTAGATACATACATGACATGATTCTAGGTGTTTAAACTTGAAAATTCATGTGTAGATGAACAAAGTGATAATTAATTTACTTTAGGGGACTTAATCTTAGAAAAATTTGACCCAAGTCAACAAATCGACATGGACACTTCATTTTTAAGTCGAAACTTCACAAACATATTTGGGAATAGATATGGCATGTTTCCATGAACTTAGAATGAAAATTTCACATGGATATGGATAAAATGACTTAGAGACCATTTCATGATAACCTCGTTTGAACCAAGTTGACCCAAGTCAACAAATTGACTTAGAGGTCTCTTTTTCAATCTATATTTGAGCAACATATTTAGATTTACTCATGTTAGATGTCCATAGGTTTAAATTTGAAAAATCATGAGTAAATGATAAGATTGACACTTAGCAAGTTTCATGATAACTAGCTTAGTTTTGAATGAAATCATGCTAGGTTGATATCTTGACTTAAGGACATAACTTTCATTCCAAACTTAACATACACTATTTACATGACCATTATATGGTGTCATAAAAGTTTGAATGAAGACTGAGCACATTTTGAAAAATAATTGAAATTACGAAAATACCATTGAAAATTTCAGCATGTTCAGTTATTTTTAGAAAAATATGGAAAAATCATTTTTAACTGATTCTTAAAACTAAACTTTCAATGAAAAATCTAGTTTCTTCAATAAAAATTTCTAAATATTTCATCATGAATATGATTTATAGTGGAATTTTGAAGTTGGATTTTAAAAATTCAAAGTGTCATCCTCTTGAAATATCAATTTGTCTGATACTTTGATTTTTTGTCAAAAACTTCAAATGAATCTTTGTGCATACTATTTTGATTCCATTTCTAATATCGTTCTCACTATTCTTTGAGTGAAATCATTTCTAAAAATAATTTTAATATCTTGAGCGATATCATAAAAAAGAGTTTTTGATTGAAATCAAGATAGGATGAAAAATAAACTTACAAATTTCATTTTAAGCCCAAACTTGACTCACATACTTAGATTCACTCATGTTAGATGTCCAAGTGTCTAAGCTAGAGAATACATGAGTAGATAGCAAAATTTGATAGTTAGTCATTTTCATGTTTTCATGCTCATCTCGAATGAAATCGTGCTAAGTTCATATTTTGACCAAATGATATTCTTTTCATCTCAAACTTAATATACATGCTTTAAATGATCATACTTTGGTATCTAGAAAGTTTGGATAAAATCTGGAAATATTTGAAATAATTACTTATATCGAAAATGCTACTAGAACTAATTGAATTTTAGAAAAATATAGAAAAATGATTTTTAATTTGTTGATAATTGAATTTGCATTTTTTTTGAAATTTAGTTTGTGGCAAAAAAGTTTCGAAAATCTTGAGTATGAATGTGATTTGATTTAGATTTTTGAAATTGGATTTCGAAACTTTAAACTATCATTCTTCCCAAATGCTCATTTCTCGATACTTTGGATTTTTGCCGAAATCTTTGAATGAGACCCCAAGTATGATGTTAGATTCATGTTTTTGGTATTGCTCTCACTATTACCCGAGAAAAATCATTTCTAAAATAGTTTTTGATATTTTGACCGATACTTGAAAATATTGATACTTGAGCTTATACATGATTTTCGGATTTGGACTTTAGTTATCACTTTTTGCTATCATGTATGATTTAGCCTCGTATCAAATATTTGTTTTTCGTCCCTTTGGTTGAGATTATCATGTTTCATGAAAAATAATTTTAGAGTCTCAACTTTTACTAGATTGACTTTTCTTGCCCTTTTGGATTGATGTCAAAAGGGGGAGAAAAATATAGGTAAAGAGGAAGAAAATATAGGAAAACCGTGTATATAGACAGGGGGAGTTCCATTATGTGGATATGCATGTTGATAGAGGGAGAAATCCCATGTTTGATATCCTCTATGCTCAATTGTAGATATTTTCTTAAGGATGTTTGTCATCATCAAAAAGGAGGAGATTGTTAGCCTAAGGTTTTCTGCCTTGGTCTTAATCTCGGTTTTAATGATAACAAACATGGAACTAATGTTTCATTGAGAAATACTTTCAGGTTCCAAGTCGGTTAGCACACGACGTCCACGATAGGAAAAATCGGAGAAATTGGAGAAATTGGCAAGGACGCTCGTCGACGCTCGGGGTTCTTCGAGAAGATAGAGTTTAGGTTTAGGGTGTCTAGAATGTGTTGTAAATCCTCATGATGATGCAAAGAAATCCAAAAACAAAACCCGAACACTAAAACACGAAAACTCGAAAAATTAAAAAAGGCCCTGAAATTCACTAAGCTTAGGGAGCTCCTTAGAGGGCTATATAACCTAGATATTTTTTTGGCACCAAAAATGTCGGTAATTGTTCTTTAGGTAAAGCCTAGATAACGAGATATTTTTAAGGATTTTTTGGAAGCCTTTAGCCTACCCATATTTGACCCTAGAGATTATAAAATTTTCGATTTACGGAAATTTGTACTAGACCCCAAAAGTTAGATTTTGATTTTTTAGATATTTTTATTGAATTCAAATGGGGGGTAAAACATATATAACAATTTTGTTTTAAAGTAATTAACTGAACCCAAAAACGTTAATAAATATTATATAAGTAGACTTAGAGAAAACGGAACCCAGAAACGAAAAAATAAGTTGAAAAATCAGCCATACCTAGGTTCGGTCAACCGACTAGTCGATCGGCAAAAGGTGAAGGCATTCGGTCGACTGATCGGTCAACCGACCGACGCCCAGAATGGGCAGAATGCCTTCGGTCACTCGGTCGGTCGACCAGCGATCGACTAGCAAGCAACCGAGCATCGGCAACGGGCAGAAAAATGTCCGTTGACGAGCCTTGAGTGTTGGGGGTTATAAATACTCATCCCAAACTCATTCCAAGCCTAATGTTGATGCCTCTAAGTCTCAAAGAGTCACTCTTTTCATCTCTACAAGAATTCTTGAGCCATCTTTGCAAAGAACCCTAGCTTTGAGCCTAGAAACCTTGATATTGACTTTAAGCTTGCTTTGATTCATCTTCAAGTCATCAAGAGGAGCTAGGATATCTTGTTGCCGAGCTAAGATTGTCTTGTTTATTATTTGCTCTCATTATTGTTGTATTTTGGTGTTTATTTCATTGCATTTGAATTTGTGTAAACCTAGGTTGCTCGGTTTGATTGAGTTGGTGGTTGCCTTGGTGTTAAGGCTTAAATCCATTATTGTAAACTTAGTTTGTCAGTATTAGTTGACTTGTCCTTAGGTTGAGGTGGGAGAGTGCTCTCGATAGTGGAGTAGGCATTGGGGCCGAACCACTATAGATCATTGTGTTAGCATTGATATTTTATTTGTGTTATTTGCTTTATCATTAATCGCTTCCACATTTAGTCGTTCAATTATGAATTGCCTAAGTAGTTCAAGAAAACGTTTAAAATTGAATTTAGGCAAATAGATTTAGTTAACACTCTGTTCACCCCCCCTCCCCCCCTCTAGTGTGGCCATTTCACCAACAGGAGGTACTTGTCTAGGCATCTTTCTCGGGCCAAGTCCTCCAGCTAATCGACGAGTGTCACACATTCCTCCGTTGTGTGTTCATAGGTGTCGTGAAATGCACATCATATGCTCAGGTCAGCATTCGGTGGTAGCTTTTGTTTCCCTGCATTGGCAGCATACCTGATAAGCTTCAGGTGGTACATGTCACAAAGAATAATTTCCTTCCTGGTAATGAAGTTAGTGTATTTCTTGAATCGGGCGTTTAATCGAGGTGGTGACCTTGGCCCTCTTTCGTTGCTTTACTCGCGGCGATTGTGATCCTCACTTTTCCGGTCGTACTTCCTAGATTTTTTGTTGTTGATGATGGCCTTAAGGTTTTGCTAGTCGATCTTCCTCACTTCCCATTGATCTTCCATTTTTATAAAACCCGCCGCCTTTTCCTAAAATTCGGCCATGTCTTTGGGCTCGGTTAAGGCAATTTGATTGGCAAATGGTTCAGGTTTTAACCCGAGTTGGATGTAGAAAAGCTCGATCGCTGGATCGAGATTGGGGATGTCGGCCGCTATGGCCTAAAACCTGTTTAGGTATTCTCTTAGGGGCTCATGTTGTCCCTACCTGATATAGTGTAGGGCTGCTTGTGTCTTGTTATATACCCGCGATGTGGCGAATAGACGGAGAAAGACACAAGAAAGGTTGACGAAATAACCAATTGATCCTAGCGGGAGGGAGGCGAACCATAACAAGGCGGCTTTCCCCAGGAAGGTTGGGAAGGCCATAAAAAGCGCGGAGTCGGTTGCTCCGTGATAGAGCATCACGATTTAGAACGTCGTTAGGTGCAGCGTAGGGTGAACCTTACCGTCGTAGGATGCTACGGTAGTGTGTAGCTCACTTCTCGGTGGGAGACGAGTTGCCATGATATGCTTGGCGAAAGGCCCTGCGTCAAGGTGGGAAGTGGCCTTAGTCCCTTGAGTGTTTGGAACTTCATCCTTTTTTGGTCGAGGTTTGATAGAGACCTCATCTCGAAAGATGGAGCTTTTTGAGTGGTTGGTCTTTCCTGTTGGCTGAAGGTTTATTCCTTCATGCTCTATTCTCTTCATGACTATTTTGATGATAACAAACCAAATCTATTTAACAAAATTCTTGAAGTATGAACATTGCAGGATCAATAAATAATAAGTCAAAGCGTGAAATGATTGATCTTGAAACAAATCAATGCGTGCACAAATGGCTTGGACAAATCAAAAGAAAACATGGAAAGTCTTTCAAGTTGAAGCACGCTGAAGAACGAAATCGGAAAATAAAGCGCAAAACGAGAAGACCAAAAGAAAAAATTGCCAGCCCAGGTTCGGTCGACCGAATGGTGTTAAAATTTGGCAGTAGATAATTTGGTCGACTGAAGATGGTGAAAAAATGGCAGAAGGCTACTTCGGTCAACCGGTCGGTCGATCGACCGAGGCCAAAAATGAGCAGTGCGGGCATCGATCGACCGGATGGCAGATCGCAAAATCGCGACCCATTCGGTCGACCCATCGATCGACTGAACAACACGATTATGCCAGCGGTCGCTGGGCAGTCGATCGGTCGGTCGATCCACGATCGACCAACAAGCGACCAAACAGCGGAAATGACTAGTTTTCCGCCCGTTGAGCTACCGTTTGTTTGAGGGGTTATAAATACCCCTCATCTAACTTCTTTTACTCCTTATTCTAGATAATTTGTGATGCAAACAACCTTCAAAGAGTGATCTCAAGCATCCTCCAATCATTCAAATTGATAAGATTCTTCGATCCTAGCTCTTGATTCCTCACCTTCAAAAAGTTCTTCATCAAAGGTTCATCAAGGGTTCTAGGCTAGATAAGAAGAGGCATTTACATTGAGATAAGTTCTTTTATTCCTCTTCTTGTAATAGACTTGTTTTTAATTTGTTCTTCAATTCATTGTATTTGAATTTGTAAGAAGACCTAGTGTTAGGTCTTGGATGTAAGTGGTCACCTTAGTGTAGAAGGTGTAAAGCCACTTGTGTAAACATAGCTTACTAGGATTGGTTGAGGTGTCCCTTAGGGTTCAGGTGGAAGAGTGCTCTCTATAAGAAGGCAGAGACTTTCGGGTGTGGAAGTGCCTTAGATTAAGAGTGAGACTCTTCAGGTCAAAGTCCTCTTTGTAAGGGAACAAATTTAATCTAGTAAACTTTGTTCGGAAATCCTAAGCGGGGTGCTTAGGTAGTGGAGTAGGCATTGGGGCCGAACCACTATAAATCCGTGTGTTAGCATTGTTATCTTTGTTTGTGTTTAATTATTTTATTATTGCTTCCGCATTTAGTCGATAAATTGCAATTTGCCTAAGTAATCTAAGAAACGTTTAAAATCGAAATTAGGCGTCAAGATTAGTTAACACACTATTCACCCCTCCCGCTAGTGTGGTCATTTCACCCAACAATTGGTATCAGAGCAGGTCCGTAGCTTGAGATTTCACCATCTCTTCTACACTTTGCCACGATCCGGAAAATGGCACTAGAGTGTGTAGCGTCCGTACCACATAGGTTTGATGAGTCAAACTTTGGTCTTTAGAAAGGAAGAATGTATACATTCTTAAAGACTCAAGGTATAGGTGTGTTCAATATGGTAAAGTCAAAATACGTAGAACCTAAGGAAAACATGGATGCATGGACCCAAGAACAAATTAGCAGATTTGAGTTAAATGCTAAGGCAACAAATTGCATATATTATTCTTTGGAAAATAACATTTTTGATAAAGTCATGCATTGTACTCATGCATATGATATTTGGGCTACATTGAACATGCTTTATGATTACGCTAAAACTGAAAAACTTGTTACTCTAAATGAAGGAGACGATGACAATTGTCATACTTCTATATCTAATGAAATTCTTGAAGCTGTTAGTGTATCTAGCCAAAGAAGTACAAAGAGCGGGAAGAGAAAGGTGATATGCCACCTATGCAATGAGAAAGGGCACGTGAAGAAAAATTGCCCTAGTATGAAGAACAAGGCAAAACGGAGGTCAAATGCTTCCACTCACTCACGTGCATCAAGTGAAGCATCCTCACACCATGATCACGAAGCTAACATAATGAACGTTGATGAGGAGGTATGCTCTTCTTCTAGTCATGATAATCATAATCATAGATCTAATTCATCTAGTTCCTCGGATCTTCTTTATGATGAATTATTAGATGAATACAAGATTATGTATGCCTTGATGGTTAAAAAGGATAAAGAAAACAAAAAATTAAAGAAGGAAAACTTGACTCTTAGCTCTCATTTACATGATGCTAAACTAGAAAATGAGAAGCTAAAAATTAGTGTCTCTAATCCATGTCATGACGTTTTAAGTATCGACACTAACAATTTGAAAAACAAAAATGACATGCTAAAGAATGAAAATAACATGTTGAAAACTCAATTGCATGTTTTACATAACTCCATGATTGATTTAAAAAATGAGGTTCTAGACCTAAACAAGAAAGTGAATGAAATGAAAAATATTTCCTCATTTAAATTTTTTTGTAGAAATGATTTTTCAAAAAAGAATGTTCATGCTAATGTTAAATCTCATGTTAGACATTATACTTTTAAGCCTCATATTCAAAAGACAAATGAAAGCAAAAAGTTCAATGGAAATTGTTTTTGTTGTGGTATATATGGTCATGCTATCCATGATTGTGCTTTTAAAAGAAATCCAAGTGTTGCTAGGACACTTTGGAATCCTAGGCCAACTCACCCCCAAGGACCCAAAGCTATTTGGGTACCAAAAGTGTCTTGTTCTTTCGTAGGGGGAGCTACCACACAAGTATGAATGGGAAATGGAACATTGAAGTTGACCTTGGATTCAAATGAAAAATCTGCATTTGGTTGCAACTTCAAACCATTATGATGCCATATATATGGATATTGGCATCTATGTAAACTTGGTATCATCTCCTTTACTTTATTTGAATTCATTTAAGTTGGAGTTTTATGATACTCGATTGATTTGAGTTGATCTTATCTGCTCTTAATACGATTTTATAAAAATAATTTTTTCATTTTTGATTTCCAGTCTCTTCGGAGACCTATGTGGCCTGTAATGGGCCTAAGCGACCTTGCGGTTCTAAATCGTAGGCTTATTATTGGCCTTTCGATTTTCAACCAATAGGAAGGGTCGGAGATCATATTTTCATTAATATTATATTTATGATCTCTTAAAAATTCATTTTGGATTCATGACAACATATTTTAAAACGAATCTCAAACTAGTCGGCAAAGCGGACTTTGAAAATGATACTTGATTTCTCCCTTTGCTATTTGGTTTGGGTTACTTGCTAGTAGCTTTGTTTTAATGAAATCTACTAATGAAGTCTACTTGCAAGTTATGAATGTTAATGGAAGACTAAATTGCCATGAAGAGAATTGAAAGGTAAATGACAAGTTTGGCAAGACTCCAAGAATGAGGTATGAGTTTAAATTTGGCAAAATCTTTGTAGAATATTGAATGTTCATGCTCTATTGGTGTCTCTATACTCATGATTATTTTTGAATGTCAAATCTATGAAATTACATGAGTAGGTAAAACTTTGATATCTTAAGAAATTTTATGATATTTTGATCGATTGAAATTTGCTCTAAATTAAAATTCACATTAGAGACTATCATTTTGAGCTAGTAGTTGGAAAACATATTTAGATTTACTCATATTAAGTGCTCATGTGTCTATACTTGAAAAAACCATGAGTATAAAGTTAAGGGTCAACACTAGAGGGGGGGTGAATAGTGTGTTTAACTAATTAATTAGCCTAAATTGGATTTTAATCGTTTCTTAAAATATTTAGACAATTTGCAATTTTACGATTGGATGCGGAAGCAAGATGAGCAATTAAGCACACAATAGAGAATCAATGCAAACACATAAATTTATAGTGGTTCGGCCCCAATGCCTACTCCACTATCTAAGCAACTCGCTTAGGATTTCCAAACTAGTTTAACTAGATTAAATTGGTTTCCATTACACAGAGGACTTTGACTTGAAGAGTCGCACTCTCGACCTAAGATACTTCCACATCCGAAAGTCACCGCTTTCTTACCGAGAGCACTCTTCCACCTCAACCCTAAGGGACAACTCAATTAATCCTAGAAAAACTAAGTTTACACAAGTGGAAGAGTGCTCACAAATTGAGTTGTCCTAAGGGACAACTCAATTAACCCTAAGGGACAACCCTAAGGCTTTACATCTTCACAACAAGGTAACCACTTCCACACAAGACCTAAACAGCCTAGGTCTTCACACGCACAAATTCAAAAATAGTTTCAAATAACAATTAAAAAAACAAGTGAAAAGAGCTTAAAATAAAACCAAGAATTCGTGCTCTTTTCCAAGCCTTGAAACCTCCAACTCGCCAGAAGATGAATCTTGAGTCGAAGCATAGTTGAGGAGCAGATGGCGATTGGAGAAGAACTCGATGGAAGAGTAGAACGCACTGCAATCGATCTTTGGAATACTCAATACTCCCTTTTAATTACTCAATGAAATCTGTAAGTGTGGGAGAGGGTTTTTTTGAGAGGTTAGATGAATGATATTTATACCCTCTCAAAGAAATGGCAGCTCAACGGATAGAAAACTATCCGTTGCAGACGCTCTGTCGACTGGTCGGTCGATCGACCGATCTACCGCCCGAATGACCGCTGCCTTCCTCTCTGTGTGCGGTCCACCGACGGGTCGACCGCTCAGACGCAAAATAATCGATCCCACATTTGGTCAACTGAATCAGTGGAGCCAGTGTCGTGCGACCGCTCGAGTTACTGCCTATTTTTGGCCTTTGTCGGTTGACCGATCGGTCGATCGAAGTAGCCACTGCCAGTTTTTGGCACTGTTCGGTCGACCGACCAGTTGACTAAAAGGGCTACTGCCTTTTCTCTAACCCCATTCGGTCGACCGACCGATTGACTGAACATAGGTTGATATTGATTTCTTCAGCCTTTTTCTTCCGTGCTTCATTTTCGGGTTCTAGCTTTCAACGAGCATCATCTTGGAGAGCCTTCCATGTGATCTTTGAGCTCATCCAATATGTCTTTGGTGCACACGTCGATCTTCGAGAATTTTCCACAACGAACCCAAGCGCGACGATCAATGTCCTTCCGATTTATCGATTTCTCCGATTTATCCGATCGAGGACATCGATACCTACTCGATATGGAACCTGAAAGATTTCTCAACGAAATATTAGTTCCATGTTTGTTATCATCAAAACCGAGATTAAGAGATTAAGACCAAGGTTGAAAACCTAAAGCCAACAACCTAGTGGGATCCCTGAGTAGAGTCAGTTAGCCTGGTTCGAGCCTGACTTGGAGATGCAATCGGGTGGAACCCCCTGGATGGGGTCACGCGGTGTGGTTCAAAATGAGGGATGGGGCGCTGCTGGGTCTATCTTGATAGGGCCTAGCGGTTCTAGTCCAGTCCATAGCCCCCGAGTTCGTCCAGAGTCTGTAAGACTACATGTCGAGCTTTGAGAAAGATTAGTCTTTATATCTTTGGTTCATCTTGAGACGGGTTCGTGATCTTTGCCTTGGTATTCGAGCTAGATATGACGCTTATGAAAGCTCTCCCGGATGTCCGCCACTTGTACTGCAATGTATCTTGGCAGAAAGTAATCATGAATGAGGATTCAATAATTGTTTGCCAAAGCATTAGACGTCAGTTATATCTTTGACGGAAAGAAGAATCGTGGATCCATCAGTTATGGTGACGATGTTTGTTCTGGGCCAATAATAGCCCCTTGCTTGTTGTGTGTTATGGAAATCATGGGTTGGGAGGTGTTGAAGATTACCATTATATCAGAGGTTTCTTTTATTCGCTCGGCGAGGGATTCACTATTTATCCTGGGTTTGTCTCGCCGGGCTTAAGGATTTGAGCAGGAGAAGGAGTTCAAAGTGTAAGTCTGTGCAATCGGGCTTACGACGAAGGCGAAGCATGTTTCCATAGATTTTTGGAAACACCGTGCTGGCTTAGAACTCTTGTCAGTGATTCTTAGTTTTGCCTGGCGCCACTTTGAATTCCTTTTCTGCCTATCCTTCCAACTCTTGGGTTGTAGGAGCTTCCCCGACCTAGTTTGCGCACACCGCTAAATCTTGGTAGCAAGACTCTAAGCCAGATCTTCGTTTCTTGCTCAGCTTGGTCGGCGGCCATGTTTTCGATGCGCTCTCCAAGCGGATGTTCTGTTTGAAAGTGTTTCTTTCTTTGAATAGCACTATGTGGGCTTGTGAGTGTAGCTATTCTCTTTGTGAGGTTTCATGAAATAAAAGCGATATCTTCCTTTTCACCTGAAAGGTTGTTCCCTGCATGCTTTTACTAATGTAGTATTTTAACTGTAGTTTTACTTGTTTGGTATTTTTATGATCAAGGCGCTAGGATTATGTTATTTTCTAATAGTGTGTCAGGCTGAGCCGAAGGCCACGTTCAGGGCCGAGGACCAAAGTCGGTGAAAACCGAGCTCGTGAGAGGTGCTCTTGCGGTCATGTTGCTCGTTGAGAGCATGCCGAGTTGAGCCGGAGGCCACTTTTAGGGCCGAGGACCAAACCCGGTGAAATCTGAGCTCGCGAGAGGTGCAATTAGGGTCATATTGCTCGTTGATAGCGTGTCGGGCTAAGTCGGAGGCAACGTTTAGGGCCGAGGACTACACTCGGTGAAAACTGAGCTTGCGAGAGGCGTGCTTGGGGTCATTGAGGGCGTGGGTGCCCAGAATAGGCACTGAGGCCGGCGAGCCAAACCGGTGAGAGCCAAATTCTAGTCACTGCGTGGAGTGTCGAATTCGAATTTAGATTGGTGGCAATCGAGCTTTGGTTGCTCGTGTCGATGGAGAATTTTAGCCGAGGAGGGACGACGCGTCACGTGGATCAAGAGCCACTTGTGAGACCGTGTTAATTCCTCCTACAAAAATATACAATGGCTGCAAGGGATGTTAGACAAACATATGTGCGTAATAGAAAAAGTAACTTTGTTGTGAAATAACGATACATCATACCCCACCAAGAGCTAAGCTCAACTTACACTCGGTTGGGTCTCATTAAAAACCTTGTGTGGGGAAAACCCAGTGGGAAAAACCGCCAAGTAAAGAAAAGAGTTAGCCTTGTTGTAATTTAAGGGGGATCCTTAGCTATAGTAGGCCCGTAGGGAGGTCGCATTCCAGGATCGTGGGAGTTCCTGCCCAGAGAGCTCAACTATTCTATAGGCACCCTTTCCAAGGACCTCTATGATCTGATAAGGGCCTTGATGTGAAGCTAGCAAGTATACTAGTTCGTACAAGTAATAAAATGATGAGAAAAGTATCGTTCCCACGAGGATAGAATCAAGTACCGAAATTGACTAAAATGGAATGCTATTTGATTTGAGTGCATAACTTAAATCTAAAACTTGAGCCGATTAATTTCATGAAAATTAAATAAAGAGTTCAAGATAATGAAATGGATGCTATAGCTAATTAATTTCACCTTAAATTAAATAAAGAGTTCGAGATAATGAAATGGATGCTAGGGCTAATTGATTTCACCTAACTATTGATTAAGATACCTTGGATTTATTTATTTAGCCTTTACCTTAATTAATCAATGATTGAATTCCCTAAATTAATTCCAAGCCTTTCTCAAGGTCAAGTAATTCTCCTCTACTCAAATTGAATGAATAATCTCTTAGTTACAAACTAATTCAAGAGAAGGTTTAATTTCTTTGGAATTCTTGCAATGACCACAAGAATCGCGTTTGCCTATTTCTAGTTTTCGCTCAATTCATGGTGTTTATAATGAGAAGCAATGTTTATAAACCATTTCTAAAGTTATTGCAAACAAACAAATCAACTGAATGGTGATCAAGCACTCAATAGCATTAAGAACAATTATAAACACTTAATTATAAAGTAAAAACATCAATAACGTTAATCCAAAAAGTATCAAAACCAAATAGTTGGCTACATCAACGCCCTAGCTAACAAATTTAGTTCATAATGGATGAAATTAAACAACTAAAATAGATGAAAGATGAAAGAGGGTGTTAACAAATTTAGTTCATAATGGATGAAATTAAACAACTAAAATAGATGAAAGATGAAAGAAAAGAGAAGAAAGCCATGAAAACAATGAGGCCATGTTTGCTTTGGAGGATATGATTTCGATGAGATGAGATTTAAGATGGATAAGGGTGGGATAGAAATCCAAGAGGATTTCTTGAAATCCTATCCTATGTTTGCTTTGACATAGGATAAAAAACATGGATGAGATATGAAATCCATATCTTGTGGATTTGGGCCCTAAACCCACCCCCTCCCCAGGATTTCTAACTCAGGCCAGCAGTGGATTTTGGCCAAAATAAATCCACCCAATTTTCGGCCCAATACTTATCTGTTGCTGCAACAAACAGTGGATTGGATTTTAAAATCCAATCCACCTCTTTAATCCAGCAAAGCAAATGAGGCCTGAGAAGATGCAAATAGCTTGACTTGTTGATGAAGAAGGAATTCTCCAACTTGCCGAACACCTTGAAAATCCCCCTCTTGATTACTTCCGGTCTCCACCTCTTTCTTGCTATCCTCCTATTGTGTGTTGCCCTCTCCTCTTGATTAGGGTCGGCCGCCCCCTGTTTTTGTGCAGCAATCCATCAAATTTCAGCCTTCCTATCTTGTGTGCTGCATTCCTAATTTTTTTCTTCTTGATGGTAAATTCTTTCTTATTGGATCCAAATCCTCTTCTGAGTGAGATAAAGGCCCCAATAATCATTTGAGTGGATTTGACTCCCACAACCCGTTAGCTTATTGGATCCTCTCACATTCAAGTACTGAACAAAAACATGACGTACCTTGGGCTGCAGTTCTGAGGCCTTCAATGCA
Organism: Canna indica; assembly: GCA_034359265.1. Classification (NCBI taxonomy): domain Eukaryota; kingdom Viridiplantae; phylum Streptophyta; class Magnoliopsida; order Zingiberales; family Cannaceae; genus Canna; species Canna indica. The sequence continues at coordinate 46,156,174 of CP136898.1, forward strand.
CGAATTGACTCAAGTGGTCAACATGAGCATTTTATCTCTTTCTTTTAACTTTCTAAAACATCAAGCGGTGTGTCATTCTGACCTATGTGCACAAAGTTATGCCCAATTTAAGTCAGAGTACTTTATTTGAGCGAAAAACTTACAAATGAGATTTGCTTTCCATAAATACACCAGCAACCCTCTTTTCACCTAGAATTAACCACATAAGTAATAGAATTATTGTATAATATATGCTAAATTTGTATATAAAAATTAATCTTATCATGCCTTCCCAGTTTGGGGCAAGTTTGCCTTCTCCCGTGGTTTTCTCCTTCTACAAAGTTCCTTGGCCTAACGTGTTTTTTATATTTTTGGTTGATTTTGAGTTTCATTGCCTCTTCCCAGATCTTGGCAAGTTCTCATTCTTATTCAATGAGATCAAGCTCTGTGACTCAAGCTTCTGTGTTACCCTATTTATCGAAGGCAATCCTGCGAAGGCTGGGCTCTGCAATCACGACAAGGATCATGGCGTCTGCTCCGTAGACGAGACGGTAAGGGGTTTACGAGGTAGAAGATTGGGTGGTTGTATTATAACTCCAGATCACTTCAAGTAATCCATTGACCAAGTAGGTCTTGACCTAGTCGACCTTTTTCTTTAACCTAGTTAGGATTAATTACTTTGTTGGCCGCTTCATCCATGACGTTCATTTGTGGGTGCTCCACATATGAGAAGAGTTGTTTGAGTAGAATTCTCAAAATTGTCGATCCGTGAATTGGGTCCCATTGTCTCTTGGGAAAAGGATCAAATTGGGGGGGAAGGATCAAGGAGGTCTATACCCCATTTGCGGAACGACCGACTGACTTCTGAGCTATGCAATGGTTCGGGGTGTACTTGAGAAACTCCCGAGAACCTTCGGAATTTGTCAAATTTTTTGACATAGAGGCTGCAATCCATCTTTATGCTCGGTCAAAAGTAGCCAGCATGGAGGATTTTGGCTGCTAGTGATCTTCCTCCGTTGAGGTCACCACAGATGTCATCGTGAAACTCTGCCATTATGTGGGTTATTCGAGGTTGGGCGACACACTTGAGGAGTGGTCGGGAGAGTCCTCTTTTGTAGAGCTGGTTATCAAGAAGTGTGTAGTAGCTTGCCATTTTTTTGAACCTACTCTGATTGGGGATGCCTTCCGGGATTTCACCTTGCTTGAGGTAATGATGTAGGGGGTTCTCCAATCTATGCCTTGTTCGATTGTCTGGACCTTGGCCGAGGTGTCAGCCGATTGGATGCTCGAGCGTTCGAGGACTTGCTGAATGACCGACCTGTTGTTTTGAGGTTTCTTGGTGCTAGCAAGTTTGGATAGCAGGTCGGCACGAGTGTTTTCCTCCCGAGGTATATGCTGAATCATGCAACTATCGAAGTTAGTGATTAAAGATAGTACTAGTGCAAGGTACCTTTCGAGGGAGGGATCTCGAGCTTGGCAGGTGTTGTTGACTTGCCCTACGACAAGTTGTGAGTAGCACTTTAGGACAATGTTTGGAGCTTTCACTTCCTGGGCGAGCTTTAGTTCGACAATCAAGGCTTCATACTCCGCTTGATTGTTGTTGGCTTTAAACTGAAATTGAAGGGATTGCTCCAGTGCTATCCCCTGTCCATTTTCCAGAATGATGCTTGCCCCGTTTCCATTTTCATTAGAAGCACCATCCACGAATAACATTCAGGTTTCATTTTTCTTGGGAGTGTCTCTTTGGTTGGTGAACTCGGCAACAAAGCCGACTAGCGCTTGGGCCTTGATGGGACCCCTGGGTTGGTATTCCATTCTGAATTGTGAGAGCTCCACAGACTAGGATATCAGTCATCCCGCGAGTTTGGGTTTAGTCAGCACTTACTTGATAGGTTGTTCAGTGCGTATCTGAATTTGGTGGCTCTGGAAATATGGTCTCAGCCTTTGAGCTGAAATAACTAGGGCAAAGCCGAGCTTTTCGAGCTCTTGGTATCTGATTTCTAGTCCCTGGAGAACTTTGCTGACAAAGTAGATTGGTTTTTGGTCCTTTTCCTATTCCCGAAGCAAGACCGAGCTGAGGGCGTTCTCCGTGACGGTGAGATAGAGAAATAAGTTTTCTCCTTTGAAGAAGGGAGCAGCTCAATCAGCCGACCTGGAGAGGAATCTAGAGAAAGCCACCATCTTTCTAATGAGTTGTTGTACCTCCTTTATGTTGCATGGGCTTCGCGTTTCTTGAATAGCCCTGCACTTTATGTTTCATCGACGTATACCTCCATGTTGCAACCTATTTGCTTCTCAAAAACCTTGTTCATCAATCGCTGATATGTGACTCTTGCATTTTGAAGTACGAAAGGAATCACCTTATGGTAAAAGTTTGCATGCTCACTGATGAAAGCCGTTTATTCCTCTTCATCAGGGTGCATCCGAATCTGGTTATAGCCTGAATAGGCATCCACAAAACTCAAGTACTGATACCCTGAGGTGTCGTTAACAAGTTTGTCGATACTCGACAACGGGTAGGAATCTTTTGAGTGGGCTTTGTTGAGGTCGGTGAAATCAATGCACATTCGCCACTTTCCCGAATGCTTTTAGACCATCACAACATTCGCAAGCCATGTTGTGAAACGAATCTCTTTGATGAATTTCGCTTTTAACAGCTTTGTGGACTCTTCAAGGGATGCTTGCTGGCTCTCAGCTATGAGCTTTCTCTTTTTTTGGGCGACGGGCTTGACCCGGGGGTCGATGGCCAACCAGTGGGAAATAACCTGGGGGTATATTCTTGGCATGTCGGCAGGTGTTCATGCAAAGAGGTCGGCATTGCTTTTAAGCAGGGTGCTAGCTCGCACCTTGAGCTCATCAAGGAGGTGTCACTACAATATTTTGAGCTTTTTATAGCATTTAACGGTAGCGTTCTACCTAGACGCTATCACATTCCCGCACCAAAAAATGTCAAAAATCACATTCCCGCACACTATTTCCTTCTCCCGCTCAATCATTTTCTTCCTCACCCTGATCTTTTTCTTCCGCACTCTATTACCTACCTCCCCCACTCTCCCTCGCTGTCTCGTCTCCCACCGTCAACCATCAGTGAACTCTCCCCTCTCCCTCTCGCCTCTCCCCCACTCTCCCTCTCCCCTCTCCCTCGTCGTCGATCGATTTTTAGATGCAAGCTGAAAAGGTAATATAATGATGGCAAGAGATAGCCTGTTGTGGTGAAGTGAGACGACGATGATTGCGCCGGCGCCGGTGGAGAAGAAGCAACCGGCAGAGGCGTAGGGGGAGATGTGGGTGCTAGCTTCGAGGGTCAGCAGAGGCGGCGACGAGGGGCTGCGACAGTACTATATGCAACATATCCATGACCTCCAGCTCCAAATCCGATAGAAGACCAACAACCTCCAGCGCCTCGAGGCCCAGAGGAACGATCTCATCTGTTGCTATTCGAAATCCCTAATCCTCACTGTTTGTTCTTGCCCTGTTTATTATTGCTGCCCTAATTTTGTTGTGAACCCTAGTTTTGGATATTTGAGAAGGGTGGTTCAAAATGTCTTTGTAATATTCTTTCTGATTTTTTCTTGTTCTTTGAATATTTCTTGATAAGATTAAGCGTAAAAGGTCAGATCTTGGTGTGTCCTGGGCTGTAGAGCTTAAATGCTTGCTGTTTCTAGCTCAATCTAAGAGGTGTAATGTATGGTTGCAGTAAGAATGCTCCGAGAGGAGCTGCAGTTGCTTCAGGAGCCTGGTTCATATGTGGTCGGGCGAGGTGGTGAGACACTTCACCTCTTCCTCTTGCCTTCCCACTTTCGAGGTCCCTCACCGCCCGATGCCGGGCACCATCCAAATCTCAGGTACTTCAGTCTTTCTCCCTAAACAACGTACTATGTTTAAGTGAAGTTAACTCCTAAGAATCTTAATCAAATTGCAGTTCTTGAGTTTGTAGAACCCCCTCCATCTGCTTCACCAACACATACCGACGCCAAAGCAAGCTTCTCCCTCTCTTCGAAAGGTAAGTTCTTTAATTTTCCTATTTTGCCCTCTTTTTTCCTTCGATTTGTTGGCTTCTCTTGTTGTCTCCGCGTTCTGTTGGTAATTGATTTTGTTATTCTTCTTTTTCCCTTACCACGGGGAAGAGGGAGTATCAGACGATAGGGAAAAGACAACTCTCATTGTGAGCATTCTTTTTTCAGCTTGTTTGGAATTCATTTTTAGCTTCTGCTAGATGCTATTAGGTTGCAAAGGTTCTTCTTCTTCTTTTTTATTTCACTGAGTGAAATAAATGGCTCTTTGCCTTCATTTTGTACCCCTCAACTTCCAACAAGTGTTTAGTAAACTAATAGCTTCTGCTAAATGCTATTAAGCTTCTTAATTTCTTGATTTATATAGAATATGGTTGATATCACTATTTGCTATTTAGGGATAACCATTTTTGTTTTAGAGCAAAAATAATCTTGCTACTCTCTTGATACTAGAACAGCAAATCTAGCATTACTTATTTAATAGCATGTAATGAATCAATAGGAAAAAAATTGATCAAGTTGATCCCTGGTTTATGAATGCAGCCCTGTTGTGTCTTTGAGAGACAACCTAGTAGTGATGGTATATGGTTCAGATGGGAATTTGGTGTCCCAAACAGGTGGAGTCTATTGTACTGTTTGATAAATCACTGTGTCTCCTAGCAAAATTTAAGACCATTTCAATGTTTGAAAATGGCACATTGGATGATTCAGTGGTAAAACCATTATTTGCCTTTCTACTTCCTGCTTAATATGTTCCGACTAATCTGACTTGTTTGCTTTTGTCTTTTGATTGAGTCTGGATCCGAATTCAGGTTACTACTTTTGTCCAAATTTTCCAAAAATAATATAAGAATAGGTTAGATATCATCTAAAGTTGTGGCATAGTGCGTACATTTTACTTTACATACATCAATTTCAGACATAGACAAGAAATCAACTGAAATAATTTAGAGTGAATAACTCAATTAGTTCATTCCCCATCAGTTTCTTGGTGGGCTTCTTATGTTAATTTTTATTAAGCTTGGCATACCAACAGTAGGAATATTTGAGTGCATAGAAGTGATAAGTATTGAACATTTTTTTAACTTACTGGGAGATAAACCTGAACTATGCACATTTTGTTTGGGTTGACATCTAGTACATGACCTGATTAACAAATTCCTTACTCTAACCTGGTTTATCTAGGGCCGGTTGATAACTTTATATATTGACCAATGACATACAAGCTGAAAGATCTCCATGGAGTACACCATTAGTCTAACATATTTAACAAGTGAAACTTTCTCGGTTATCCCAACTGAATTGATTATGGACTTGCGAAGGATGTTGTCCATGGAGGAGACCTCTCTACCAAGCACATTGGAATTTATTGGTAGAAGATTTTAATAAAACCCTTGTTTTTCAGTTTTGATTTTTGATTCATGCGATCATTCATTGTAATACCTGGAGTTTCCTAATATAAAATTTCTCGTGGTGCAGCCCATCGAGTTAGGAGCTAGTCGGGTCGAGTCGCGCGCTCGCCTCGTATAATAGGTAAAAATTTATTTAAGTCTTATTGAAGTGTTAGTGGTTGAGTGGATGATCATATTGTTGACTCAAGTTTGGGTTGAGTTTAGTCCGCGGATCGAGTCGGGACTCGGACCGGGTTAGGTTGTAATACCCCGGTTTAGTCCCACATCGAAAGTATGTTGGATGTGGTGTTGGCTTATAAGGCTTGATGGGTGTGCTACCATCAACTTCAGCTTAAGCATTTTAATTGGGCCAATAGGTTGGCCTATGAAATTGATAAGTCAATTATCCCATCAAGCGGGGCGTAACAAATGGTATCAGAGCAAGACCTAGTTCTAGGCATGGTGAGGGAGCCTATGTGAGAAAGGGCTGCCCAGGTGATGGGGTGGAGCCGCTACTAGGCTAGGCCTCACATGCCAACGACTTGGGTGTGATTCTGGGTTATGTGTTAGACTCGAGTTGGATCTTGACGAGGACGTCAAGACATAAGTGGGGGAGATTGTAATACCCCGGTTTAGTCCCACATTGGGAGTATGTTGGATGTGGTGTTGGCTTATAAGGCTTGATGGGTGTGCTACCATCAACTCCAGCTTAAGCATTTTAATTAGGCCAATAGGTTGGTCTATGAAGTTGATGGGTCAGTTATCCCATCAAGCGGGTTGTAATGAATGGTATCAAAGCAGGACCTATAGTCCTAAGCATGGTGAGGGAGCCTATGTGAGAAAGGGCTGCCTAGGTGATGGGGTGGAGCCGCTACTAGGCTAGGCCTCACATGCCGCTGACTTGGGTGTGATTCTAGGCTATGTGTTAGACTTGAGATGGATCTTGACGAGGACGTCAAGACATAAGTAGGGGAGATTGTAATACCTCGGTTTAGTCCCACATCGAAAGTATGTTGGATGTGGTGTTGGCTTATAAGGCTTGATGGGTGTGCTACCATCAACTTCAGCTTAAGCATTTTAATTGGGCCAATAGGTTGGCCTATGAAATTGATGAGTCAGTTATCCCATCAAGCGGGGCGTAACATAGGTGGAGTCGTATGAGAGGGGTTTAAGTCATTGCATAGGGGTAAAAGGGTCAAGTGACGAGGGGAATAAAACCCCTCATCTTGGCAGCCGTGTGACTCAAGGGAGGAGCCGCACGCAGCCCAAGGAGGAGACGGAGATCGGTGCCGAGCTCGCATCGATGCCGGGATCTCAGAGTTCGTCTTCTTCAATCTTGTCTTTAGATCAAATCGAGATGAGTGTAGCTTTTGAAGGGAGGCGAGTGGCCAGCCCTATGAGATTTGAAATTTGATTTTTCTTCGCGAGTTCTTGCCGATCGATGTGTTTCTTCTAGTAGAGTTTTAAATCGATGTATGTGTCTGTGATTTTGTATTAGATCGTGTTTTCTCGCATTTTGTTGGCTGCCGAGTTGAGAAAATAGGGGAAAGGTCATGCCGAAATCTTCCCCAAAATTTCCTCGCTCACTTCGCAGCCCGTTGATCGCTTTGGTGTTCATGATATGTTAGATCGATGGATTTATTTTGTGTTCTTGTTGCAGCCATGCCCCTTCAATTTGAGAACTCGGCCGAACAAGGGTTTACCCTACTTGAGTTGGCTGAGCAGTGGTATTATTGGGGAGTGTGGACTGCTTGAGTTAAAATGCATGGTTCCGAGTTGTGTTTTCTTGTTAAACATTAGATTCGTAGACCAATGCATATAAATTATGGATGAAAATTTCAGCTCCCTCCCATCTATAGGGTTCGGCCGAGCAAGGGTAAAGGGGGAAACCGAATGATTTTGAGTAGTTGTTCATACCTTCCCCTTCGATGCTAATTCATATTCATGTCACAAAATTTCTCGCTTGTCATATGAATTGTTTAATGATAGATCTACATCATCACATTTTGGAAATATTCTTGCTAATGCTTATATGGATATGATGGTTAAGGTATATGTATTCAAAGAAAGGTTTCATTTAATTCCTCATATCATGTTTAATTGTTGTTATGCTTAGTGTATGTTCCTTATTGGTTTAATCACTGAATTATATACCTCTTTAATTTGATTTCTTCATGATGTTGCTACCCATGATTAATTTGGTAAGTGACGTGACAATGGTAGGCCGAGTGCCTTCATAGTCGGCAAGTTCGCTCAATCTAGGGAGAATGGTTTAGGTGACTAGTGGTGACATTTAACCTAGATACAAGATATACTTACTAGGCTCTTCCTTTAAGGAAACAATGTGACCCTAGGGTAAGGGGTCGGATATGGGCATTGCCCGGAAAGCAAAACACAATATACTTGCACAACCTAGTTTTGGTTGTGGTTGATAGTCTACTGAGAAGTGTCATTAGCCGAATGGCTACCACACTACTCAGCGGTTTATAGGGTCTTGAGATTGCACCAGCGGGCCCGCTAGGTGTTAGACTCGAGTGGCGGAGGAGGGTCTTGAGATTTCGTCAGTGGGCCACGCTGACGGTAGACCCGAGTGGGTGGGACTAGCTATCCCTAACCCGAAGGATCTCTGAAACTAGTGGCCATCCTAGTTAACGGATCCGAAGCATAAAAGTTTCTAATTGTGGAGCCCGTAGGGGCTGGTTTGAGTAGGCCGACCGGCCGAGTTAAGTAGAAGGAAGAACCGAACCTTCTATATATACTTTAGGCCATTATTGGCCGAGCTTTCATCATGGATATGGGCCCGAGAGGCCGGTTCATCCACTCATCTGTACTGGCACACTGATTATTTATGGAATGTGATTTTATATTAATTCCTTATATATGTGATTCCCGAGGTTTTAAGTGGAGGTTCGAAAGAATCGCTCACTGAGTTCCTCGTGAACTCACGGTTTTCCTTTATTGTTGTTTTGCAGAGCCCGACCAGTGAGGTACGGCTTGGTGGCATGGCGTGCAGGAGAGCAGGCGTGGGTGCAGATCTCATAGCTGGCAGTTGTTAGTTGTAGTCGTGTCTATTAGAGTCTGATGTATGCATTGTGTTATTTTCTGCAAATCTTTGAAATGTTTTATTTGGAAAAACCTTCGGATGTTTATTTGAAACTTGTGATGTTTTAGAACTTGGTGTAATCAAACTGATTTCGAACATTTAATAAAGTTGGTATTGTTGTTTTGGTTATTACTTGATATGTTCTGGGAATCTTTTTGTGAGTTGTTGGTCAGTGCATTGGGTAGGCTTCGGGGTACTGACTCGTACCCTAGCCGGTCATGCATACCCTGAGTCGGGGCGTGACATTCATTGTTTATTGTATTTTGTCAATCTTCAGTTTGAAGACTTTCCCAACCTTAATGCAGTTTCATTTTGTCAATGTTTGAATTGCTCTTTCCTTATTTGATTAAAGTGCATTGCAGTTTCATTCCTTAATAAATACTTATTTCAATCGATAAGGTTTGATGCCCCTCTTCGGTTAATATCGAGCCAATCCACCACTAGCAGATCTGATTAGGGCTGGCAACGGATCGAATACGGTGCGGATAGTACATTATCTGCATCCGCATCCGCACCTCATATCCGTGTATCCGTATCCGCACTGTATCCGCCACGGATATGAATATGAATATCCATATCCGCACCGCTTCAAATACGGATATCTGCACCGTATCCATATCCGCATCCGTATTTAAAAAATATATTAAAATAATATATTTAATTTAAAAATCAATAAATACCCTGTTTAATAGTATCACCCAGATAGGAAGGAAATATCACCCAAATAGGAAGGAAATATCACCTCTAAACATGATATTCTCAATCCTATTAATAGTATCACCCAGATCTTGATTAATAGTTTTCAAAGCTTAACATTTCAATTCAATAACATGAAGGAAATAACTTAACATGCAATTCAATAACATGATATTTGGATTCAACTCATTTCAGGCCAAAAAATTCCCTGATTTGAATGCAGTTTTCAAAGCTTTACAATTTAATAAAGCAAACTGCGGGCTGCGACTGCCGGACTCTTAATACATGAAACACTTAATACGTGAAGAGATTGCCGGACTCTTAATACAGCAGAAAGCTTAATACGTGAAGAGACTCTTAAAACATTTAATAAAGCAGAAAGCTTTACAGTTTTGAAAGTTTTCAAAGCTTAATACATGAAACACTTAATACATGAAGAGATTGCCGGACTCACCTGCGGGCTGCGGCTGCCGGGCTGCGTGCAGACTGCACAGAAGCAAGATGCCGGCGTGTGCTGCGGGCGACCGACTGCGTGCAGAGAAGAGAGGCGGGTTGTGTGCAGAGAAGGGAGATTAGGAGAAGAGAGACACCGGCGCTGTGTGTAGAGAAGAGAATAGAGATTACGAGAAGAGTGACGCGCTCACCAGTCACCACCGGCCACTGGGATTGGTGCGGCTGTCGGCAGAGAAGGGAGACGAGTGACGAACTCGTGCTGCGGGCCTGCGGCTGTCGGCTGCGTGTAGAGAAGGGAGACGCCGAGTCGCCGAGTCGCCGAGTGATGCACTAGGGCAGATATGGTGCGGCGATCGGCGTGAAAGGGGCGAGCAGAGATGAAGCGGACTGTCGCCGAGTCGCCGTGTGCCCGTGTGTGTCGGACTGTCGGTGCCTCGGTGGTGTACTGGTGTGTCTTCGTGAAAGCAGCGGGCGAATCAGCGAATGGATGAAGCGGCGGGTCACGGGTGAAAGAATTAGGGATTTAGGGCAAGTGGAAGAGAAGGGGCGAAGGGCAGAATCGTAGATGGCGGGTTGGCAATTATATTTGATATAATATATATATTAGATATAAAATTACAATATCACCCTTGGCCCCTTAATATGTATTATATATATATGTAGGTAAAATAGTAATTAAAATGAGGCGGATAGGCGGTGCGGATACGGTACGGATACACAGACAAATCCATATCCGCACCGTATCCGCGCGGATATGAAATTTGCAGATCCATATTTGTATCCATATTTGTTTTTACTTGCAGATACGGATCGGATACAGTACGGATGCGGTTTTTAGTTGGCAGATACGGATAAAATTGCCAGCCCTAGATCTGATTGTGCTTACAGATGGATTGCAAACTGAGTTGATGCTCTTGAAATGAGCATAGCTTCAGATTATATCTCAAAGTGGCTGAAATACATTGTTATTGCTTTCATCTTCTGTTCACAAATTTTCATGTCATGAGAACTACTATTGCATAAATTTTCTAGCACATAATGGGCATCTTATTTACTAATCAATTTGATTTCTTTATTATCCAGGATTATCATGCCCGTTGAAGCTATCATAGATGGATGCTTTATGAGTGTATACATAGGCAAGTGAATGGATCTCAGTCTTCTTATCTTTAAACTGTAAATTATTAATTTTCCGATTGGCCTATTCACTTAATTAGTTTACATCACACATTTAGTTCCTTACCGATTTGAGATTTATTATCAGCCTAGCTTAATTTGGACCTCAAGTATGTATGCATAGAGAGAATGGTAGCTGAGGTTCTAGCCTATTCCTGGTTGCTTTTGCCCCCTTTAGGAGTACAGAGGTTGGGATGGTGTCCTACAGGGCCATGAATGCTGTCCATGTATCTCAGAATTCAAGCTCTTTGAGTTATGATTCGTTCCATCTCTCAAAAGAATGAATTGTTTTCTTCGATCTTCTGTTCTTTCTTGCTTAGTAACATAATAAATTTACATTAATTGAATGGTTTTCTGATTAGGTTTTCAAGCTCTTTGTGTGATTTCTGTATTGGAACCAAGTATCTGACCATTAGTCTATAGGAAATTGTTGCCTTTTTTTATAATAGTAAGCGTCATCATGCAACCGACTGCCATTACTCTGATGTTGTTGGCATATAATGCCTGCGATACACAGCGATGGCCACGAGCTGAATGGCGAGCATTTATATATGCTTTCTTTCTCTAAAGAAGTAAGTTCATTAATACCTGCTATTTTAAATTGTTTCTTAGAATTTGTGTCATAAGAACCCTCTGCAGGAAGATGAAGATGTATAATATTTCAGGGTGCGATTTGCTGGTAGTCAAGCTGAGAGAATACTAAAAGCAGAAGCTGATGCTAAGAAGATAACTGATAAGCTACAAAGCACGAAGTTATCAGGTAGAGGCGCGCTACTCATCCTTTTGCTGGAAAGATGGTAATATTTCTCTTGCAAAGTACAATTATCAGAGGCCCATGTAAATTGATGGTTACTCAATTTCCTTAATTGATAATATTTACTATCTTGTCTTTGTTCATATGAGGTTAATGAAAATGTTTATTCTTAAAAAAATAATTATATTAAGTTTATTGAATTAAAATTCATGCATACAAAGGCGCTTAGGGACTGAACCCTTCACCTTAGGCAATATGCCTAGATGTTTATCCATCTAAGCTACTAGATGTTTATGATAATAATAAAATATGGTGGATATGACACCACATGTGTTCGTTGAGCTTTGTGCCTATTGTTTCCTCAATTCATCAAAAGTGATTTGCTAATACAAGATATGTATGCTCTTTGTTGAATTAATAATACGACTATTGCTGCCATGGAAAAAATTGTATACTTATGCCAACATTGAAAAGGCATCAGTTAGAATGCTATGTTTGATTTAGTTTTCATTGAGAACCAAAACTACTGCAATCTTCTTTTTTTAAAAGTCCCTAAATATTTTGATGATGAGTGAGTTTCCTACCATTTGAATACCTCTTTTCTTGAGAAATGTTATTATATGTTGCGTGATTGTTTAGGTGAACCAAATAGGATCAGTTGCTGAGAGTATTGAAGCTGTTAAAATGTCTAAACATGCTAACTGGGGAGTAATGGCTAGTCACAGCAGGTGCGTACATTTTTGTTTGCCTCTAGTCATTGCCAACATTCATATGTGATGATAACCAGTCTTTTGCATGTTTCAGTGGTCAAACTGAAGACACCTTCATTGCTGACCTCTCAGTCGGTTTAGCAACGGTATGCAACTTTTAATTTAACATATATACCTCATGATTACCTTATGCTATAAGGGTAGAACAGTTGTTTGTCACCTGTTATTACTCAGATGTTTGTCACCTGTTATTAGTCAGAAATAGGCTGATATATACTAATATATTATATCATATATCAGTATACTTAGTTTACTATATAAGTATACTTATATGTACAAGTTTTTGCCCTAAGGATAGATTTTGATTATAGAATTTGCTTTTAGTGGAATCAAGGTCTTTTTATTGGAAGAAAGTTCCATATGAAAGTTCTATATGAATCAGTTATTGGAAGAAAGTTCTATATAAGGGTAGGTTATTATGCTTTTCATACTGAGTAGAAACAAATAATACAAATTCTCAGATCGGTAATCTTGATAATCTCAACATTTTGACATATGATTCAAGTTTCCATTGGATCCAAAGTATGTTGATATAATTTTTCTTTTATTCTGCAGCAAGGGAGACTTTCTCAAACTGAAATATCTACAAAGAAACTCCAAAGTTATGCATGGCTTAGGAGCATGGTGGTCAAGGTTCAATTGGAACTTCATGCTAGTTGAAAGATTTCAATTGGTCAATCTAGAAGCTATGTTGAAAGATTTCATGACTACAACAAGATAGCTACTTTTGTTTTAGAAGACAATACTTAATCTACTTTCTTTTTATTATTAGAAGACAATATTGATCTATGTTTAAGTTCATTAGTTGATATTTTACTAAGTTAGGATTAATGTTATGTTTTAGTAGTTTGGATTTATGTAATGTACTCTTGATTTAATATAAAAATGTTCTTTAAATATTAATTCTTATATTGTTAATAAATTAGAAAAATAAAATAATTATTTCAATAATAGCAATAAACTGAGATTAAACTTACTTTTGTATGATAGTTTTAAAATGCTCTATTTAGTGATAGATAACGGTTTGAAAAAGCTATATAAATATATATGATAACTAAATATTATTGCTATTGTAGAAAGAAGTAATAGCAGGTTCTGAATGCTATAACGAACTAATCATAACGGATAGAAAATGTTATAAAATAACATTCATATAACATTCGCAATTGCATTTCTGAAACGCTATTGTAGCTTTGCTACATAAGATAGCGTGAGATTTGATAACATTTCGTATAATGCTATACACTACCTATGATAGTGTTTATGGCATGCTATTAATGACGATTATTGTTGTAGTGTGTGCTCCAATATAGGTTACTTGCTCGGGGGATGTCCCGACCTTTACGGGGTTTAGGTCGTCAGCGGGCTGGGACCGCTCTTGGATATTTCCTCTGGGATCCAAATCTGATATCCTTGGCTGGAGCTCTATCGGTTTGAGCTTCAGGCACTCGTTGTAGCATGCGCGAGCTTCCCTTTCGTTTGCATGAATGACTCCTACTTTTGTCTCCGAGATGGGAAATTTAATGGCGAGGTGGAGAGTTAATACTACGGCCCCAAGTTGTTTAAGGAGGACCGACCCAAAATCATTCGGTAGGGGCTCGCACACTGGATGACAAGAAATTGTGCGTCTGTTGCTTTTCGCTCTCAGTGCAAAGCTGAATGTTGTGGCTATTTGTAAGTAGCCTTTGACGTTCACATGATCTCTTGAGAAGCTGACGAGTTCTCCATGGTACAAACGTAGCGAGGATTTGTTAATGCCCATTCTCTCAACTGTTGGTTAGAAGATGATGTCGGCGGAGCAACCCTGGTCCACCAAAACTTTCCTAACAAGGAAACCAGCAATGAATACAGAAATAACAACATGATCATGCAAGTTCCTGTCAACCTCTTGATAATCAGAGTCGTAGAAAGATATTACCAGGGTGGATACGCATGGCCATTATAACCAGGCTATTTTGCTGACGATCATAACAGTCTGGGGCGACTGTATTTTGGAACTGCATTCTCCGACAAATCATCCTATTATGTAGTCAATAACTCCCTGGATGTTGGGGTAGGACCGCGCTCTCTCTGGGTCGCGTTATTATTTGTTTCACCAAGCAGCGGGGTCTCACTAGGGCTCCGACGTGGCTAGTTACTTTGTCGGCTTTGGCTACGGCTCCGATCACACTAGATGTAGTGGTCAAGGTGACCTTCTCTGATCAATCGCTGAATCTGGTCATGGAGTACCACACATTCTTCTGTGGTGTGCCCAAAGGTACAGTGGAATTCACACCTTTTGCTCTTGTCACCTCTGTATGAATACTTTGAGCTTTTGGGGTGGCCAGATGGCCTGAGCAGTTGTAGATAATGTACTTCAAGTAATATTGTTTCCCTTGAGGTAGTAAGGGGTGTGTTTCATTCAAATTCAGTATTGGTGTGGGGTGAGTACCTCGACATTAGGTTCTAGCTCTGCTCGCGGTGACTGCAATCCTCATTTTTCCCATCGTGCTTCGTAGATTTTTTGTCTTCGATGATGGTCTTAAGGTTTTGCCAATCAATTCTCTTTTCTTCTCGCTGATCTTCTATTTTTATAAATCCGCCGCTTTTTCCTCAAATTTGGCCATGTCTTTAGGGTCGATTAAGGAAATTTGGTTGGCGAAATGTTCGGGTTTTAACCCGAGTTGGATGCAGAAAAGCTCAATCGCTGGATCGAGATTGGGGATGTTGGCCGCTATGGCCTGGAAACTGTTCAGGTATTCCCTTAGGGGCTCATATTGCCCTTGTCTGACGTAGCGGAGGGTAGCTTTCATCATATGGTATACTCGTGACGTGGTGAAACGGCCGAGGAAGATGCGGGAGAGGTCTTCGTAAGAGTGAATAGAGCCAAGCGGGAGGGAGGCAAACCATAGTAGGGGTCGCCCACACCGGTGTAGGGCATCAGGGTGCTAGGTAACTAGCTCCTCGGCAGGAGGCCCTGCGTCGAGGTGGGAAATGGTCTCAATCCCTTGAATCTTTGGAGTTTCATCCTTTTTCGGTCGAGGAGTGATGGAGGCCTTGTCTCGAAGGATAGAGATCGATCTTCTTCTGAGTGGTAGGTCTTGAAAGGAATAGTGCCCATGAGCCAATCACATGTAGATGTGCTTAGGGACTATTTAAGGCTAATCAATTTAATGAGGCATCTTTTCATCATTTGTTGCATCTTTGTTCATAAAGATTATGATGAACCCCATGAATTTGGGCAAATGATTCCAAGGCCATGATGAGATCATGCTAGTTGAACTTGGAATCTAGATGCCCCTGTTTTAAATGTTCATCATCGTAGGATCATTGATTTAGGAATTGATGATTCCGGGAAGACTAGTGCACTTGGTACATGTCGTATACGATAGGGGGTGGCTGATCTCACAGTTACCTATGAACCGTCATTAATGTACAAGTGTAGGTGTTCATTAGGGATTGAGTTCACTAAATGGGCCTACATGAGGAACACAGTATGGAATCCTTACATAAGTGTCAATACGATGTTCCTCGGGTGATAGTAGGTGCAAGCAATCCTTGGACCTGAGGTTGTCATGGTTACCTTGTGATTGGCGACCCATCGCTTTGTTTTTATCCCTACGTGATCTTTAGAGTCATGTGCCGGATACTTTTGGGCATGGGAAGCATTCATGAAGGTAGGTGAGCAACCAAGATGGAATCAATTACTCCTAGTGAGAGGAGATAATATCATATGTGTCCTTGCAAGTGTTGACTCGGGAATCTCTGGCCATAGTAGATATGAATGTCGAAAAAGGGTTTCTGACATGTCATTATTGAGATTACGACTTGGCAGACGAAATGCATATGAATCGGCATTGGGTTTGACACTTCTTCCGTACCCTATCCGACTTCGGGATATTGTAACCGAGGGATTTAGTTGCAAGGTAACTAATCACCGATGGGCGTTCGATCCCTTAGATTGAACCTCACACTATCTGGATAGTCATGACACATTGCTAGACGTCAATCTTGACTTGTGAGTGAAGTCTCTCACAACCACACTAAAGGGGTTTAGTGGAGGTTCGTGAGATTCGAATAGAAGTTATTTTATCGAATCCAACTCTCCGTTATGCACAACTCACTACCGGCTTAGTGTGGGGCCCAATGGGTCACACGCAACAAGCTAACCTCGTAACGGACTATATGAGATTGAGTTCGAATGCGGTACTATATGTCTACTAGCATGGACATGCTGCAACTCAATCACGGATCTCGTTTATGGACATAATAGGAAAGGTGTTTTCTATAGGAACAAATACACGATGAAGAGTTCCTCGGTAATCCTAATTGGTAGGGTAGTCCCTATTTGGTAGGGTAACCCTAAAGTCGTAGGGTATGGCACGCGATATTATTTTTAGAGGTTAATTAAATTTAATTATGAATTAAGTAATTAATTAACCACTAGGCGGGGAGTACGTTTAATTATGAATTAAACATAATTAGTTTGATTTTGAATCAAAAATGACATGGAGGTAAATTTTGATTTTTCCCATGTGCCTACACCTATTAATTAGGAATTGATTTATTTAGATAAATCATAATTAATAGGGAATTGATTTATTTGGATAAATCATAAATTAATAGATAATTGATTTATTTGGATAAATCATGATTCTATTAATAAATATGAGTTTGATTTTTCTCATCCCTATTTTTTAGGTGATTGGTTTTAGGAGATAAATATAATTCATATTAATAGGCATTTAATTTATGTAGATAAATTAATATTCTATTTAATTGGATTTTGATTTATTCTGAATAAGTTATAAAACTATTAAATATGAAAATTAAAGAGGAGACAAATCCCGAATTTTTGAAATCCGGGGTGAGTTCAAAATTGAACTGAAGTGGCCGCCCCATTTAAAAGAGTAAAAGGGTGGCCAACCCTAGGTGTGGAAAAAAGAGAGAGAAAAAGATCAAGAGAGAAAAGATTGTGAATCTTGAGAGGAGTTCTTGTGTGGAAGAATTCCAAGAACCCTAAGTTCTGGTGGCCGGCCTCCTCTGTTAGTGATATGCCCTAGAGCCCTCATGTAATTGGGAACTCTTCATGTACATTTTACTTATTTATGAAAGGCTATCTTTATTACTTAGTACTCATTTTAATTCATTTGCTTGCATAAAGACTTAAACTATGTAATAAAGTCTTTGGTATATGACACAGTGCAAAAGAAATCATGAAGAGTTCATGATGTGAGATTCTTATTGCATGTAAATGTGTTTATACCTAAATTATCCCTAGTCATAGTATTAACAAGATAGGGCATTGTTAATACGGATAGACTAGCACATGTTATACTTCTTGATTTGTTCAAGCAATAGTTCTCACAAGTTGTGAGCATTGCGATGCTCAGAGTTAACATGTGGATGCTTGTTTGAGAAACAAGTTCATTGGAGACCTACTCATGAGATCTTCACAAGAATATTCAATCTATTTCTATAAAAGCATCTCATCATATCAGTGGTGCAAGTATCCTTGGACTTGAGATCACCAAAGTATCTTAAGTGCCTAGTGTTATACTTTGACTTCATTACTTATGGTTCACCTTTGGGTGTTCATAGCTTGAAGATTGGGTATAGCATGATTCACTTGAAGATAGTTGAGTGATCAACATAGGATTCATCACCCCATATTTATGTGGGGGGTTTATCTCACTCTTCTTATACAATCTCTTTATCCAGGAGTCTATGGCAGAGCAGTATCCATTTATGAATGTGATTCATAAAGGGCATTTTTGGAATAAAGATTTAAGATACAAGAATCTTCACATTCGGGACTTAATTAACTTGGATTGGATAAAGAGTGGTGAAAGGAGTTTAAATCATGAAACTCCACTTTAGTGAGAATTATAATTCACTATATACTGCCAACATGTTTCAGAAGCCCATAAGGTCACACACATAAGAAGGATACAAAGGTAAAATAACAATGACATATATGGCATGAGATGTAATTAGGTCCATGAGAAAGAAGAGAGAAGATGAGTTGCGAGGCACATGAGATGGATTTGATCCATCTAGTTGAGTCCACTTATTGGACTTAAACCCGTTAGATGGATTTGATCCATCTTGTTTTAAATCTGTGGGCCCATCAGATGGATTTGATCCATCTTGAGCCCACTTATTGTTTTGAAACTCTAACCTTAGGAGTATTTATTTGCACTCCTAGGGTGCAACCGCACACAACAAGAAGAGGAGCAATAATCAATTTTGTCTCTCTTCTCTCATTGTGCCTCTTCCAATCCACTCCACCTTTCTCCTTGTGCCAAATTCCCTTGCTAGCATATTGGGAATTTTGGCTATTGTTGTTGTACTCGAAGCATTCTTGGATCCTTCCAAGTGTGGATACTTTGGAGGCGATCCGATTTGGATAATTGTGGTTTACGATAGCCCGATGACGAGAAGGTTCTTCGTTCATCCGTTTGGGTAATAGATCAAAACTAGGGTACTTGCTAAGATGGCTCAAAGAAAGCTTGTAGAAATGCAAGGAGTGACTCTTTGAGGCTGAGAAGCATCAACAACACCATAGAAATGAGTTTGGGATGAGTATCTAAAATACCCCAAACACCATGGCTCGTCAACGGGCATTTGTTTGCATGTTGGTGACGCCCGATCGCTTGCAGGTTGATCGTCGATCGACTGACCGAGCAACCGCCGAGAGATCGAAGGCATTCTGCCCATTTCGGACATCATTCGGTCGACCGACCGATCGACCAAAACTAGAAAAAACAAGGCAGTTTAGCTATTTTTTCTGCTCGTTTGTTTGTTTCTGGGTTCCGTCTTTACTAAGTCCGCTTATATAAAAACGTTAATAACTTCAAATCATAAATGTTATATAAGGATTACCCCCAATTTGGATTCAATAAAAATATCTAAAAAATTAAAATCCTTAAGAATCAAAATCTAACTTTTCGGGTCTAGTACAAATTTTCGAAAACCGAAAATTTTATAATCTCCCGGGTCAAATATGCATAGGTTAAAGGCTTCCAAAAAATCCTTAAAAATATGTTGTTTACTAGTTTTTACCTAAGAAACAATTATCAGGACTTTTGGTGCCAAGAAAATGACTAAGTCATATAGCCCTCCAAGGAGCTCCCTAGGCTTAGTGAATTTCAGGGCATTTTCTAATTTTTTAAGTTTTCATGTTTTGGGGTTCCGGATTGGTTTTTAGTTTTCTTTGCATCATCATGAGGATTTACAACACATGTTAGACACCCTAAACCAACACTCTAACTTCTCGAAGAATCCCGAGCGTCCACGAGCGTCCTTGCTGATTTCTCTGATCTCTTCGATTTTCTCAATCGGGGAAGTCGAGCGCTAACGACTTAGAACCTAAAAATAACTCTCCATGAAATCATTAGTTCCATGTTTGTTATCATTAAAACCAAGATTAAGACCAAGTTTGAAAATCTTAGGCCTGTTGGCTTTAGGTTTTCAACCTTAGCCTTAATCACGGTTTTGATGGTTTTGATGATAACAAACATGGGACTAATGATTTCATTGAGAATATCCTTCAGGTTTCATATCGAGTAGTGTTTGATGTCCTCGATCAAAGAAGTCAGAGAAATCAGAAATCGGAAGGACATTGATCATCGCGCTCAGGTTCGTCGCGGAAATTTCTCGAAGATCGATGAGTGCACCAAAGTCACTTGGACGAGACCAAAGATCACGTCAAAAGCTCTCCAAGATGATGCTCATTGAAAGCCGGAACCCGAAAATGAAGTGCGGAAGAAAAAGGCTGAAGAAAACAATCTCAGCCTAAATTTGGTCGATCGAGCGATCGACCGAATAGGATAAGAAATGGGCAGTAGCCCTAGCGATCGACTAAACTGAGTCTAGCTGCAGACACAGCTTGCGTCGGTCGATCGTTCGGTTGACCGAAAGAGAAATCGCAAGCTGCTTACGTCTGTCGGTCGACCGGCCCGATCGACCAACTGAAGCCCAAAAAGGGCAGTAGGCTTGGCAGTCGACCAGTCGATCGACCGACCTACGAATTGCCGAAGACGCAGATCATGTCGGTCGACCAATGGGTCGACAGAAGATTGGGATCATGATTTTTGCGTCAAGCGGTCGACCCGTCAGTCGTCCGCCCATAGGGAGAATACAAGCGGTCGAAGGATCGGTCGACCAGTCGGTCAATCGACCATTCAACCGGTGGCCTATAACAAATAGTTTTCTATCCGTTGAACAGCCGTTTCTTCACGAGGGTATAAATATAACCTCGTATGATTCATTTAATTCTTTCTCTCTCATTCCTACAGTTATCATTGAGCATAGGTTAATGTTTTAAATGAAATTTTGTATTGAACCCTTGCTAGTTAGTATATTAGCTTGCTAGTTGACATATTATTTCATTATGATACTAATGATGTCTACTAGCAAGTTATAAATGTAAATGAAGACAATGCTATCTAAAAGAAAATGAAAAAGAAAACAAAAAAGTTGGACAAATTTTCAAGAAAAATGTATGGTTTTAATTTTGCAAAAATCTTTGTATAATACTTGAATACTTATGCTTGAGTGATTTCTCTATGCTCATGATTGATTATGCATGATAAATACTTGAATTTTCATGAGTAAAATTTTATTTGTTAACTTAGCTCATTTCATGATATCATGATATTTATGAAATCGAACTAGGTTAAAATTCTTCTTTAGAGATTTCATGTTAAGCTAAAAATGAAACAAACATGTTTAGATACACATATCACATGAGTCTAGATATTCAATCTTGAAAATTCATGTGTAGATGAAAATGTGATAACTACATCACATTAGTGGACTTAAGCTTAAAAGGGTTGACCCAAGTCAACAAATTGACTTGGACACATGATTTTAAGTCCAAACTTAATAAACATGTTTAGAAATAGGTATGACATGTTTTCATGCTCTTAGAGTGAACAATTCATATGGATATGGATAAAATGACAATAGAGGTCAATTCATGCTTACCTCTTTTGAACCATTTTGACCCAAGTCAACAAGTTGACTTAAAGGTCGCATTTATGATCCATATTTATGAAACATGTTTACATTTACTCATGTTAAGTATCGATAGGTTTAAGTATGAAAAATCATGAGTAAATGTTAAGATTGAAACTTAGCAAGCTTCATGATAACTAGCTTAGTTTTGAATGAAACCATGCTAAGTTCATATCTTGACTTAAGAATATAATTTTCATCTCAAACTTGACATATACTCTTTACATGATCACATTATGGTGTCATGAAAGTTTGAATGAAAATTGAACAAGTTTTGAAGAATAACTGAAAATTACAAGGATTGTCATTTGTTCAACAATTGATATCACCAATTTCAGTTATTTCTAGGAAAATATAGAAAAATCTTTTTTAGATGATTCTTGAAACTACATATTCACTGAAAAATCTAGTTTTATCAGTAAAAATTTCAAAAAGTTTCATCAAGAATCGGATTTAAAGTGAATTTTTGAAGTTGGATTTCAAAACACAAAGTATCATCATTCTTGAAACGCTAATCTTTCCGATACTTTGATTTTCTCTTCAAAAATTTCAATAAAAACTCATGTACACTATTTGGATTCTATTTCTAATGTCATTCACACAATTTCATGAGTAAAATCATTTCTAGAAATGATTTTAATATTTTGGATGATAGCTAGGATCCATTTGTTTGTTTGAAAACAATGTAGGACGAAAAATGAACTTAGAATATTCATTTTGAATTCAAACATGATACATGTATTCCAAATGACCATTCAATATTTGGTATCAAAAAAAAATTTCTTTCATCAAAAAAATTGGTATCAAAATTTTTCATTGAAAATATGGTTTTGTATAAACTTAAAAGTTTATTTTTTAAAAAACTAGAAGTATAGGTTGACTTAAGTCAACAAAGTGACTTAAAATCTCATCTTAAGCCCAAACTTAATTCATAGTCTTACACTATCTCATGGTTGATGTCTAGATGCCTAAGTTTGAGAAACCATGAGTAGATAGCAAAATTTGAGACTTAGCATTTTCATGTTTTCCATGCTTATTTCAAATGAAAACATGCTAAGTTCATAATTGGATTAAATGACATTAGTTTCACTTCAAACTTGATATACATGTTTTAAATGTCTATATCTTTGTATGTTGAAAGTTTGAATGAAATTTAAATATGTCAAGAAAAAGAAACAATATCCATTTTCATAACATACATGATTTATTTTTGAATTCAAATACTTGGTTTTTGAACATATCATGTATGAACCTTGTTTCATATCATATATTTGTTTTTCCATCCCTATGGTTTAGATTTTCCTGTTTCATGAAAAATACTCCTTAGAGTCTCAACCTCATGTATTAATTGTGTTTCATCCCTTTGAGTAGATAGCCTTTCTTGCCCTTTTTGGTTGATGTCAAAAGGGGAAGAGAAGTATATGAAAAAGGGGCAGAAGTGTATAAAAAAAAGGGGGGGACAAAACTATAGGTAAAGGGGTGAGGAAAATATAGAAAATCTATGCATATAGATAGGGGGAGTTAATCTCATAGATATGCATGTTGACAGGAGGAGAAATCCCTTAGTTGATATTCTATATGCTTTAAATGATATATTTTCTTAAGAACGTTTGTCATCGTCAAAAAGGGGGAGATTGTTGGCTTTAGGTTTTCAACCTTAGCCTTAATCTTGATTTTGATGGTTTTGATGATAACAAACATGGGACTAATGATTTCATTGAGAATATCCTTCAGGTTCCATATTAATTAGTGTTCAATGTCCTCGATCGAAAAAGTCAGAGAAATTAGAAATTGGAAGGACATTGATCGTCGTGCTAGGGTTCATCGTGGAAGTTTCTCGAAGATCGACAAGTGCACCAAAGTCGCTTGGACGAGTCCAAAGATCACGTCAAAAGCTCTCCAAGATGATGCTCGTTGAAAGCCGGAACCCGAAAATGAAGCGCGGAAGAAAAAGTCTGAAGAAAACAATCTCAGCCTAAATTCGGTCGACCGAGCGGTCGACTGAATAGGGTAAGAAATGAGAAGTAGCCCTGGCGGTCGATCGGTCAATCGACTGGACTGAGGCTAGTTGCAGACGCAGCTTGCATCGATCGACCGGCCCGATCAACTGACCGAAGCCCAAAAGGGGCAGTAGGCTTGGCGGTCGACCCGTCGGTCGACCGACCTGCGAATAGCCGAAGACGCAGATACGTCGGTCGACCGAATATCGAGATCGTAATTTTTGCGTCAAGCGGTCGACTCATCGGTCGACCGCCCACAGGGAGAATACAAGCGGTCGAAGGACCGATCGACCAGTCGATCGACCGACCATTCAACCGACGACCTGTAACGGATAGTTTTCTATCTGTTGAATAGCCATTTCTTCATGAGATTATAAATATACCCTCGTATGATTCATTTAATTCTTCCTCTCTCATTCCTACATTTATCATTGAGCATCCATAAGAGAGATCAAAGCCTTCCAAAAGATAAAGTGCTTGCACTCGATTCTTCAGGCGACAACTTCTTGCGCACACTCTGCTCCTCAACTCGGCTTCTACTCAAAGCACTTCTTCTGACAAGTTGGAGGCTACAAGGCTTGAAAAGAGCATTCATTATTGGTTTTATCCTTAGCTCTTTTCATTGTAACTTTTATTGTTATTTAAACTGTGTTTAATTTATGCTTCTGTAGAAGACCGGCTGTTTGGTCTTCTGTGTGAAGTGGTATCCTTGGTGTAGAAGGAGTAAAGTCACTTGTGTAAACTTAGCTTTTACTAGGATTAGTTTAGTTGTCCCTTAGGGTTGAGATGGAAGAGGACTCTAGATAAGAAAGCGGTGATTTCCGAGTGTGGAAGTGTCTTAGGTCGAGAGTGCGTCTCTTCTGTGAAAAGTCATCGGGGGTAAGGGAAACGAAAACTAATTTAGTAAAACTAGTTTGAAAATCCTTAGCGGGGTGCTTAGGTAGTGTAGTAGGCATTGGGGCCGAACCACTATAAAATCTCTGTGTTTGCATTGATTGACTGTTCTTTTTAATTGATTAATTATTTATCGCTTCCGCTATCAATCATCAAATTGCAAATTGCCTAACGATTTCAGGAAACGATTAAATTGGAAATTAGGTGAATAATATAGTAAACACACTATTCACCCCCCCCTCTAGTGTTGCCATTTCGCCCACAAGGCCAACACGACATGTCTATTTGTATTGTACGGGAGGACGGTGTATATTTTCTGATAAGGTAGGGTGCAAATTTCCTTATGTGGCCAGGTGGGGTCCTTGAGTAGAGTCGCCTAGCATGATTCGAACTTGACTTAGAGATGCAATCGGGAATAGCCCCCTAAATGGGGTCGCGCGGTCTGGTTCAGAATGGTGGATGGTTGTGCGGTCTTGCCGACTCAGTGGCCATGGCACCCTCGGAAGAGACGATTACATGAAGAGGCAGACCTTCATTGTTTGAAACTACAACGCGCAGGCCCCTAGCCCTCTTCTTTTGCTTCAGAGGAGAACATGGAAGAGATAGGGAGGAAGAAGGCACTAGCGTCCTGACCAACCCCGGGGCCCGAGATCCTGAAGCCTGTGCTGACTCCGGCAAAGGTGAGCGAGGTGAAACGTTGGCCAATGGCCTCTTCCCTTTACCAACTGCAGGAGTCTTCCATTTCAACTCCTCCAACCTTACACGACAGGAAGGCTGAGCGAACATCGAAGACATCCCACATGTGCATAAGAAATCTCGTATTAGCCCACTCAGAGTAGCATGGTAACAACACCTTACAATTCCCAAACTTACTTATATACTTCGTGATCAAGGACTCGTCCTAGTCCCACTTTAATAACTCCCTACAAGAAAAGGGAACGGAGGGGCAATACCGGTCAAGGTATTCAATCACCAATTTGTCCTAGAGTGAAATACCCTCCTACTCCAAGGACAGGATAGGGGTTGGACTACCGCCTCCAGAATAGCAAAAACACCTCCAAGTTAGCGCCAAATCACCAATTTGTCAAAGGAGAACAGTCACATATCCAGCCGTGACCTCACTCTGAAGAAGTACATCTTGAAGTTCTTGTAGGAATTCCTAAACAAGCCAAAAAGCCTCCTCCCTAATGCATTACTAAAGGACACCCACAAGCCCTTCTGGGTCCCTTTCAATTGAAAGAAATAGAAGAACATGTTGAGACTTGACCCAACTCCGAGGCACTCCATTAGAATCCCGAAGCAGCAGACAAACGCCCATCTGTTCGGGTGTAACTGCATTGGGGCAACATTTACTTGAATCAACACCTCGCGCTAAATGTCGATAAAAGGTAGTCGGACCCCGAGGTCTTTAAACATTGTCCGATACACGAAGAAGAACTCTGAGTCCCTAAACCCTTTCCTCTAAGGACCAAAGGAGACACTCGAAGGCTTCTTCCTCATCCGAACGAGCAACCAACAAGCTCTGATGGAAGGACCTAATACTGTTGGAGTTGGTCACTACCGAGCTATACTGCCTTACTTCGTCATGGACCCACGAATATGGGTCCGAAGCTCCATCCAATGCACCTACCATAAACTCGACACTATCACCCTTCTTCCCCATCAACCAGGTGAAGATTGCAAACCCTAAGGAACGAGGGACAAGTTAGTACAACCTATCAACCTAAGGCCGACTCCGATAATGTGAAAAGATAAGGAAGGAGTCATGAAGGCTTACCGGAAAGAGCTAATGATGGTTGAGGATCGAAGCAGTAGCGTCACCAGCGAAAATCTCTAAAGCACCAACGTGAAGAAGGCACGAACATGGCGCACGAGAAAGTTCGAAATAAGAAGAGGAAGGCGGCTTTAAAGGCCAAAGGGAAGTAACCCCCCTCATCGAAGGGCTCATGATCGTCCTCTGACAACAGAATAAATCTCAACTGACCAATCCAATAGTGGCGATTCCCAAAATGCCCCTAGGCATGAACGAACAACCCTCTACATCAAGATTACCTTCCAGGAAAAAATTAATACCGAAGGGGAGAACGACAATTAAATGCCGCCACATAGAAAGAAGCACTCCTTCTCCACGCGGCCACCGCACCGGATAGAGAAACTAAAAAGTCCCAAAATGACATAACTAAGATACGCTGATCTCGCCTACCTCGGCCACTCAAGAATAGGTAACAGCGCATATACCTTTCTAAAGACTTATCCAAGGTCAGACCTCGATACATACTAAGGGCTCAACAAAGGGGCAAACGTAGGCATACTACTAGAGCTTGGCACAAAGGACTCAGACTCCGACCAAGCTCTAGGGTTGTGGATTGGATTAGCACTTTGGATCCGATCGAATTAGGCCCAATAGCGCCCACATTCATGAACTAGACTCAAGCTAAGCCAGACACCACTTAGCCCGAGGGCTCCACTCGGCCATACAAGGACACCCATGTCCTCATTAATTACCAGGGATTCGATAATAATTCGCCCAATATCTTCGGGATAGGTCTCAACCCATTTCAGACATATCCTCGCGAGATTCAATGAAGCATCATCACCCAAAATATTTCTAATCCTGCACTATATACAGACACGATGCACATCAGGTATAGTCTCGATTCCAATTTCATACCCATCACTTGGAATTCTTTCGTACTTGAGTGTTAGAGTGTCTTTGCAACCATGCGGAGTTGACCGCATCACCCTGGCTTCAAGAAAGAATAGTATGTAACATCAAAATGACTACAAATAAGATGTTTCCTCTAGATATGGCAAGTGTGAATTTGGAAGCCTTCAAGGTAGAAATCAATCATGACTAGCTATGGTATAAAAGGTTGGCATACATACCAGTTGTGAAGGCCTCGACAAGATGAGTATTTATAGTATAGTACATGGAATGACTAGTATCAAAGGTAATACAGAAAACAACTTTGTGAATCTTGTAATATTCATGGAAAATGACATTTTTTATAACCGGGGAAACTTGTATTTATCAACAATTATGAGAAATACAAGTGAGAGTGGAAGAGGAATAAAAAGGAAAACAATTAGAAGATTGTTGGGTCGGTTTGTCTCCTATGTTGAGAGTGGCCCAAAACCCGTGAGGATCCAACTTTCACATGGATGGTTATCGAGTTTAAACCCATGAACGCTCTTTGGAAATGAACCATATAAGTGAGGAGTTGGGACACAAAACTTGGCTTTAGTTAGTGATTAGCACTGGTAATCTCAAATTAGCAGCAACTGCACCAGAGAAGGGAAGAACGGTTCAGATTTCCTCTGTGCAATCTAAGAGAAGAGGCTACGCTAAAGTTGTTCACCATTGGATCAAGCAAAAAATTTGATGAAAATTGTTTACTTGTGATTGCCTAGGCAGAGGTTTCATGTTCTTCAATGAGATCCCTATTGAGAAAAGCATTTTTGACATCCATCTAGAAAAGAGTCCAATTCCGTGCAGAAACAATTCTGAGCAACTAGAGAAAATGTCTGCTCTAATCAATGTCATATTCTTGTGTGTTCACTTTCGCGACCAGACGATCCTTGTATCACTCAATGCTTCCATCAGCATAAGTCTTGATCTTGTACACCCACCTGCAACCTACAAGAGTTTTACCTTGAGGCAAAATAACTAAGTCCCACGTGTGAGATCTAATTAGTGCATCTAACTCTTCATTTAGCTGCCTACCAAAGTGGATTAAGAAATGCTTCTTTGAAAGTGGTGGGTTCATAAAGAGTAGCTAAAGCAAAATAAAAATGATAATCTTTAAGAAGTACTTTTGGTTTAACTATCCTACCAGAGAAGTACAAACCTCAATAATGGGAGGCTCTGGGACAGGAGGTGCTGGTAGAGTAGTGTCAGGAGAAGGAGAGTCAGTTGGGTTGTCAGGTGGAAATTCAGGAGTTGTAGAATCAAGTAGAACAACAGGTGGAGCAGAATAAGAATCAAAAGTGGTTCGAGCAGGAGAATTATTTGGTGCATTGGTGTTCAAGACTGGTGAATCTTCTAATAGATTAGTAGACATGAACGAAAAGGGGACACAAGAAAGTGGACCATCAATGGAACCTAATTGTGAAAATGGTATGTGTTCCAGAAAACAACATGACGAGAGACTACTCAAGGACCAAATCGAACGCCTAATGCAGGATTACAACCACCAGCACCGAAGCTCAAGCAGAACACCGCCCCCATGCAGCACAATAGTTAATCGTTATGATCGTAGAGCCGATCAATCGAGCACTAAAATCTGTAAAGTCGTTAACTGCATCGCGGGAGGATTCGCCAGAGGAGGCGATACGAGGTCGGCCCGAAAGAAGTCATTCCGAGCCATCATGAGGTCAACGATGCAGCCCACCTACAGAGGCCGCGCATCCGGACCCTGATAATATCCTCTTTATGAATCTTATTTCTAGGGAATTGATAAAAATCTACATGACCTTGTCGTTTTCTCTATAATTGTTGGTAATTTCCTTGTTAGGAAAGTCCTGGTAGACTAGGGGAGCTCAGTCGACATCTCGTTTTACTCAACATTCTGGAAGATGTGCATCGATGAAGCCTCAATCCTTATTGCATGATCCTAGGTCGACCATCGCTAAACAACTTAGGAGCCATTGTGTCGACTCACCACCTAGCAGTCAAGTCCTCGTCTTAGAGACAAAAGCGGGAGTGGTCCATGCAGACCTGAAGGAAGCTCGTATATGCTACAATGAATGCCTAAACCTAAAGTTGGTTGAGCCGGAAGAAACGTCAATCAATTACCTTATCCCATCCGACAGTCTGAGTTCTTCACATAGAACACAAACCCAAAATTATAGAATTGGACCTCAGAAGAGATGTCCAAGAGTGGCCTCAGCCCGCCGACAAACCTGGAGCCTGTACAAGTTAGCGCCTCTTCTGAACAAGTAAATTACATGGGAGCTCACCCCCCACCCCCCGACGAGCTCAAAGCTCAACTCGATGCTCTACTTAGAGATAACACCGACCTCTTCGCATGGACGTCAGTCGACATGCCAGGAATAAACCCTCAAGTCATCTGCCACAAATTAGCCATCGATCCTCGGGTCAATCCCAAGTAGGAGGCACACCCAAGTAGAAGACATCTTCAATTCGACTTCACAAAGCCCGGGGAAGGAGGAAGAAGATGGCCGGCCACCAAGGGAGAGGAGGAGGGATTCTTTGAAACATTTCCACACAAGAACCCTCTCAACAATCAAGCTTTTAATCTTCTCCAAGATCAAACACAAATTCACTTACATCAACCTTTGAAGGAGGTTCAGCAGCTACAGCTACAAGAATAGACCTGCCCCCCCCCCCCCCCCCCCCCCCCGCCGCCGAAAAAACTCCCCCCGGAAATTATTCAAAACTCCGGGGTTTGCCTCCAAAAAATATTTTATATTTAAAGGCTTCATAATTAATTCGAAATTAATTAAATTCAATTAAATATAAACTTTAATTTATCTTCATAAATTAATAGCCTATTAATAAGAATGATAATTATCTAAATAAATCAATCCCCTAAACAATAGGAAAGAGGTTTATCTAAATAATTTAAATTCCAATTGATTAATAGAATTATGATTTATCCTCATAAATCATATATCTATTAATCTTATGATTTGTCTCCATAAATTAAATTCTTATTAATTAGGATTTATCCAAATTAATTAATTCCTAAATAATTGGTTAGGCTCATGGTTAGAAACTAATTTTTCCACCGTGTATATTTGATTCAAAATCAAATTATATTTAATTCATAATTAAATACAATCTCCGTCAAGTGATTAATTAAATATTTAACCCATAATTAAATTTAATAAACCACATAAAATATTATTATGTGTCAATCCCTACAATTTAGGGATGTCCTACAAATTAGGGTTGTCGAGGAACTCATTCCTCGCGCATTCGTTCTTATAGGAAATACCTTTAGTGTGAGATCTGTGATTAAGTTGCAGCTTGTCCATGCTAGTAGACATATCGTACCACATTCGGACTCTACCTCATAAAGTCTGTTATAAGGTTAGCCTGTTGTGTGTGACCCATTGGGCCCCGATAAATGACTTCTATTCGAATCTTACGAGCCTCCACTAAACACCTTTAGTGTGATCGTAAGATACTCCACTCACAAGTTAAGATTGACGTCTAGCAACGTGTCATGACTACCCGGATAGTGTGAGGTTCAATCTACAGGGATCGAACACCCTTCGGTGATTTGTTACCGTTCAACAAAATCCCTCGATTACAATGTCCCGAAGTCGGCTAGGGTACGCAAGAAGTGTTAAACCCCAATACCGTTCATATGTATTCCACTGGCCAAGATATAGTCTCAATAATGAAACGACAGAAACATCTTCCTGACTTTCATGTCTACTCTGGCCAAAGATTCTCGAGTCGACACTTGTAGTAATACATAGGACATTATCTCCTCTCACTATGAGTAATCGATTCCATTTTGGCTGCTCACCTATCTCCATGAATGCTTGCCCATGCCCAGTAATACCCGGCACATGACGTTCAGGGACACGGAGAGATAGAACCAAAGTAATGGATCATCACTCACAAGGTAACCATGACAACCTCAAGTCCAAGGACTGCTTGCACCTACTTTCACCCGAGGAACATCTTATTGACGCTCATGTAAGGATTCCATTTTGTGTTTCCTCGTGCAGGTTCGTTTAGTGAACTCATTCCTTAATGAGTACCTGCACTTGTAAATTAATGACGACTCATAGGTAACTTTGATATCAGCTACCCCTTAGCATATAGGGCATGTACCAAGTGCACTAGTCTATCCGGAATCACTAATCACCTAATTGGTGATCCTACGACTAGGAACATTTAGAACATGGGCATCTGGATTCCAAGTCTCACTAGCATGATCTAATCATGGCCTTGGAATCATTTGCTCGAGTTCATGGGGTTCATCACAATCTTCATGAGTAAAGATGCAACAAATATATGATGACAAAGTTGCCTCATTAAGTTGATTACTCTCGAATAGTCCCTAAACACAACGACATGTGATTGGCTCAAGGGCACTATTCCTTTCAATCTCTCACTTGTAATTTAGCCAATCATCCAAGTATCTGTATACCAAATTTCAGTGGTGATCGAATCTGTTGCTGTGGTAATCATTTTAATCTACATTAATGTCTTTCAGTCATCACCTCTTTTCCAACGACGAGGTGATACCGCCTTTTAAGAAAAGCAATGATCTTCACGAAATCTTAGTTATTCCTTAACTTTGAGCAACAATCCTAGTATTGTCGTACAATACCGATGCTAAATAGGCAACCTCAAGAACAACTTCCATTGAATGATAAACTCCTTTATCCGATGTTATCCTAAGTGGCAGAGTAAGTAGCAAAGCACAAAGCCTTAGTCACCCTACCAGTTACAGTACTCAGCTAGGAACACATTCTTGCTTACTGTACCACCATTAAAGGTATCCTCATATCATCATATGGTTTCATTGTCGTATAGAATGCCTCTCATCATTCTCAAGTGCCTGAGAGAGTTCTTCATTTTCTCTTCAATGTTATTCTCCAGGGTTTTGCTCGTAATCTGCTAGATACCTTTAAGGTATAAGCAATATAAAGCCAAGTGCAAAGCACCGTATAATGGGTCCCACTGCCCAAGCATAATGGATCTCACTCATCTTTTGTCTCTCCTCAGGTGTCTTAGCAGGCATCATCTTAGAAAGACCGATGAAATGACTCTTAGGAAAGTAACATCTTTAACCGCCGTTGATGCTAAAACTCTTTTAGCACTGTATCAACATACATGGGCTGGGGTAAACTAGACATCCTTTTCAGACTTATCCACATAGATTCTAATGTCAAGTATATAGGAGGCCTTTCCCAGATGTACTATAGAGGATCACTATAGGAAATAACTCAAGCATCTGAACGCTTTTCCCATAAGTATGTTATACAATATGACTACACTCCCACTAAACACCTTGTCTACACAAGGTTCATCCACATTTTTAATAAAATCAAAACCCTTTTGACTCTATCATCAAAATGGATGTTTCAACTCTTCGATGCTAGCTGTAGTCCATAAATGGACCTCTACAGCTCGCATACCTTACTCGGTCCAACCAGCGATACGAACTCCTATGGCTATGTCATATAGACTTCTTCATAACGGAAGAACGTAGTCTAGACACCCACTAGCCAGATGTCGTATTCATAGTACGCACTGATGGCTAGCAATATCCTAATGGACTCGAGTGTTGGAACTAGTGAGAATGTCTTATTGGACCTGGGTTAAATCTCATTCACAGCCAATCTGGTCTTATAAGTCCACACCTTGCCAACTGCTCAGATCTTTCCTAAAGATCCACCTGTACCCTATAGGAGATATCCTTTTTGAGCCGATCAACCAAAGTTTGTACCTGGTTTGAGTCCAGTTTGGATTTGCATAATGCCGCCGCATGGTGTCAACACATTTGACCATTAAGAGATCGCGGATTGCCTGAATCTAGGTCATACCTATGGCTAGATATCATCATTCAGCGGTCTACGTAGTTTCCTAGAAGAGTGATGGGAAGTAATAATTGCATGGATTAGTTTAACCTGTGAACTTTCCACTAGTTGTTGTGATTTTATTTGTGGTTGCTGAACTTAACCAAGTTCAACATATCTTTCTCTCCCACTTTCCTCGACAAACTCCTTTTCTTAGGAAGTGGTGACAAAACTCCTTTTGTTCAGTTGAGAGAACTTGGTACCCAAAACATCCTTTTAGGATATCCCTCAAAATTTCACACTTGGTCAAGTTTGTCATACCTAGACAACCCCAAATCATGAGAGATCTCAAACTCAATTTCTTACCATTCCATATCTTATATGGTGTATCAGAGACAAACAAAATTATGGCCACTACAATATCTTATCCCCTGAAAAGAGATTGGAAGCTAAGTATGGATCACATCATATCCTATATGGTGTGGTTCCTCTATTCAGACACAGCATTGTGTCAGGAGGGGTCCATACAGAGACAATCTTATTATCTTCGAGATAATTCAGAATCCTGGTGGATAAGTATTCTTTGCCTCGATCCTATTGAAGGCCTACAATACTTTTTCCAATATGTTTCTTTAACTTCACCTTCATACTCCTTAAACGATTCAAAGGTATCAGGTTTGTGCCAAAATTGGTGGACGTACCTGTGCCTAATCATATCGTATGAGTATCCTTTTCTAGCTTGAGTTGTTATTGGCCTGCATACACCTATGTTGGCCAACTCTAATCAACTCAATGAGCCTTTCGCCAAGTCTGGTGAACAAAGACTCGATCAGAATCTCCTTGAGACACACTACTGAAGTTTTGGCTGTGATTCATAATTGCCCAAAGTCATAAAAGCTAAAAGTAGGTGAGGTTAATTTTATCTCTTTGTGTGTTCGTACAAAAATATTTATCATTAACTTCAAGAAACATTAAATCAATTGAAATTGGTCCAGTCGCATGTAACTCATTAGTATGGTTCATGCGGCAACTATTGCCTTTTAAGGAACTTTTCACAACCTTGTTCAGATAACAAAGGAAAATGATGTTCTTTTATTAACACTAGAACAAATCAATATCAACGGTCTTGTTGAATAGAAGACTTATACGATAGGTTCCTACAGCTAATGCTGTAATTTTTTCACGTATCGCCTTCCCGAAGATCGTAGTCAACTCTTCTACTTTTCTTCTTCTCCTGCAATATCTTGCAGATGATGATTGATATCAAATACCATAAAGTAGAGTTTAATGACGAAGTATTTTTTATAATGTACGCACCTAAAGAGATGGTTTCAAAAATCATCTTCAGTTTTAACTCTGCAAAATACTCCTTGCAGTTGTACTTCCAGTGGCCATCTTCACCACAATGGTAGTAGGTGTCATTGGGAACAACTTTCCCTTTCTTCTTGATATTTCTGATGGGTTTCATAGTTCTATTTTTCACTTTGTTCTTAACAGAGTATAACTTTGCCTCAGAGGCATCTCCCACTAACAAGATTGTGTCCTTATCCTTCATAAGGTGGGACTCAGCAGTCTTCAGCATATTAAGGAGCTCAGGAAGCGAGATGTCCTGCTTGTTTATGTGGAAGTTATCAACAAACTGTGAAAATGAATCCGGGAGGGATTGGAGTACTAATTCCTGACTTTGTTCCTTGTCCATGAAGAACCCCAACCTCTCTAACTCCTCAATCAAATTGATTAGTTTGAGGATATGGGTCTCAACAAGAGTGTTATCCTCCATTTTGGCACGGAAGAGTTGTTTAGATACCTTGTACCTAGCTGTCCTCATATGCTTACCATACAACAACTTGAAGTGATCGAGAATAGCTACGGTATCCAAATGTTCATGCTGCTTTTGCAACTCATCGGACATGGATGCTAACATTATGCATTGAATAGTGGTGCTATCTTCACTCCAAATTTCTTGCAACTTCTTATAAGTCGTCCTCTCTTCCTCGGTGTAATCCCCTTCCCCAAGGGGTGGCACCGATCCCGGAGAATCAAGAATGTGAGATAGATTCTCATAAATGAGGACGATCCTCAAATTTCGCATCCAATCAATGTAATTTGGTCTAGTTAATTTATTTTCATTGATGAAGCAATCTAATGACGGTAAAGGTGACATGATATGCTACAAAGAAAAATAAAGACATGAATGAGAAGATACTCTACATGCATGTTTATTGAGGTCTTTTAATTAATCATGTCTCCCACTAATTTTTGTAGTTCCATAATACCCTCCGGTTTGGAAGCGGAAAGCCCTCGTTGGTAGAATTCCTTAGGGGAAAAATGGATCCCCGCTTCTCCTACTCGGGTCTCGCATGTAACACGACAAACCCTAATAGGTCCATGGGTAGGTAACTCTTTACCGATCACATCACTATGTGACTTCCATATGTTTTGCCTCTAGGGCAACCAAGGCCTTGTGTGTGCACAACAAACCAAGGAGACTTAGTTGAGTCGAACCCATCATTTGTATACCCTAGCGAGAAAATGACCACCCTTGAGTGCAGCTCAACAAGGTAAGTCATGTTCAAGCCGATAGCAAGGGCACAAAAGGGATAACTGCCATATGAGGTGCAACATTTCTATCAGCACAAAAGGCCTTGTGTGTGCAACAACAAACCCGTTGTGATGATAGACACACTTGTCCCTCATAACGATGGAAGACATGACTGATATTCTTAATAACTTAGCCATTCAAACTCAATATTATTGGAGGGTTTCTTTATGCAATTATAATTTGTCTAAGTAATGAACAATTGAAGCAAGAGTTACAAGTAAAAGCATAAAGGAAATAAGGATGATTACGGATGTTCTAAGGGTTCCACCCGAGCCATCATCCTAGGGTTTTTAGGCAGCTTTGTCTTGCCAAGGCACTGCCCAAAACCACATTGTAGGTTGTCGGTTCCATCCGTGCCTTCCCGGGTTCAAGTCGTCATCAACATGGCGCCGAACACCTCCTCTCCATGCGTGCACCAAAACAGGGCAGCAAGCGTGCTCGGCGTGAATTTGCCCCTAAACTTCAAATTTTACAAGACTAAAAGAAGAAGACCCCAAAAAACTCTTGGGGAAAGGTTTAAGGAGAGGGAGAAGTTAACTACAATCAGAATTCCTAAGAGGAAGGCAGGGATATGCAGGCCCTATTTAAAAAATTTCAATGATGAAATTTTATAAATTTATAAGCAATCAACACAATCACGTTACACGGTCACATACACATAGGGCTCATCCGTAATTATCCTTTCATACATCTTAACGATTAAGAAAAGGAAAGGAAAAAGTGAATCTGAAAATGCGCTAATCAGATTATGTGGTTCAATTGAGAGGCTGTCTCAACCCCGAATCGTACGAAGGCGAAGCCGACACTTCCACCAACAACCGAGCACAAAAAGGGAGGAAGAGAGGATGAGAAAACCACGGAACGAGAAGGTAGATAAAGGAATACCTCATTGTCCTTCTTGGACTCCTCCAAGAAGATGAAGTAGGCAGCACACCCAAGTAGAAGACACCTTCAATTTGACTTCACAAAAGCCCGAGGAAAGAGGAAGAAGGTGGCCGACCACCAAGGCAGAGGAGCGATTCTTTGAAACTTTTCGCATTCAAACTCTATCTAATAAAGTCCGTAATGAGGTTAGCCTGTTGTGTGCGACCCATTGAGCTCCACAATAAGCCAGCAGTGAGTTGTGCATAACGGAGAGTCGGGTCCGATAAAACAACTTCTATTCGAATCTTACGAGCCTCCACTAACCCCCTTCAGTGCGATTGTGAGAGACTCCACTCACAAGTCAAGATTGATTGACGTCTAGCAACGTGTCATGACTACCCGGATAGTGTGAGGTTCAATCTACGGGTATCAAACGCCCTTCGGTGATTAGTTACCGTGCAACTAAATCGCTCGATTAAAATGTCCCAAATTCGGCTAGGGTACGGAAGAAGTGTCAAACTCGAATATTGATTTGTATGTATTACACCCGCCAAGATGTCGTATCAATAATGAAACGTCGAAAATAATTTCCTGACTTTCATGTCTACTCTGGATAGAGATTCCCGAGTCGACACTTGTAGGGATACATAGGACATTATCTCCTCTCAATAGGAGCAATCAATTCCATGTTGGATGCTCACCTACCTCCATGAATGTTTCCCCATGCCCAGTAATACCCGGCACATGATGATCAGGGCCACGTAGGGATAGAACCAAAGTAATGGGTTGTCACTCACAAGGTAACCATGACAACCTCAGGTCCAACGATTGCTTGCACCTACTGTCACCCAAGGAACATCCTATTGACACTCATGTAAGGATTCCATTTTGTGTTTCCTTGTGTAGGTCCATTCAATGAACTCATTCCCTAATGAGCACCTGCACTTGTACATTAGTGATAGCTCATTGGTAACTTTGAGATCAGCTACCCCTTATCGTATAGGTTATGTACCAAGTGCACTAGTCTATCCGGAATCACCGATCCCCTAATCGGTGATCCTACGACTAGGAACATTTAGAACATAGGCATTTGAATTCCAAGTCTCACTGGTTTGGTCTCATCATGGCGTCGGAATCATTTACCCGGGTTCATGGGGTTCATCATAATCTTTATGAATAAAGATGCAACATATGATGAAAAAGTTGATTACCCTTGAATAGTCCCTAAACACATCGATATGTGATTGCCTCAAGGGCACTATTCCTTTCAAACCCCTGAGTACCTAATTCCTCACATCAAATACTTTTCGCCATGACCTCTACATGACGCTTTACACATGGCCCCGACATGCACCTTTTGGCAGGATCGGCCAAATGCACTATTACATGCTTAACAAGGTTCAACCATGAACCAAATTTCAGATGGTTCAACCAGATTTCAGAAGGTTCGGCCATGAACCAGATCTCTGAAGATTCAATCTTGAACTAGACATGGGAAGGTTCAAACCATGAACCAGATTTCAGAAGGTTCAACCATAAACACACCCTAAAAGATCAAAACTTGAATCATCATGATTCCACCAGAAGGTTTCAATCTGAAACCAGAGGGTTTAAGCTCTAAGTCAAAGCCCAAAAGAAAAGACGAGAACACTCCTCTCACAAAATACCAATCAAGAGAGATTTATGTATGAAAAGGCATAAAATAAGCTCACGAAGGAACAGTAGTTTCCATAGAATCAACAAAATAAGACCCACACAAGGGCGATTGTCAAAGTCAAAATAAAGGAAAAGGGGTGAAAATAGCCAATCCCCCTCAAAAAAGACAGAAGAAGAAGATCTAAAGGGGCCCCTGAGAAGAAGTTGCGCCCACCTTGGAGCACTCAACAGGAGCATCCTTTTCTATGGCAAGAAATCCTAATGGAGCAAACGAGCATTGGCCCGGAGTCACGGCCAAAAGGTCTCCTCTAAGCGACCAAGAAAATTCTCTCTTGGCCTCGGGATTCACTAGGGCGTCATCCTTAACTTCCTTAAGGAAGTCCATCCTTGAGCACTAGGAGCCAGAAGCTTAGCTTGCTCAAAAGCCCTCTCAAAACCCTCCATGTATAGGGTAAGGGTGTTGTCTAGAGGGCGCTTCACCTCCTCCTCGGGGGACTACTTATCTAGGTTGCACCTTGCAGCCTCAACCCTCGCCTCCTCCACCTCGGCCTTTCATAAGGGACTTTGCCGTCACCGCCACATAAAGATCCAAGTAGACCATCTCCAACTCCGCCCTGGCCTTTTTCTCCAATTTTGCTATCCGGGAGGTAGACTTAGAAATGACTGCACTCAAACAAATGACTTCTTCGGCCTTTTCCTCCAAGGCCCTCTAGCCCTCGAAACAAAAAACACGATGCCGAAACATGCTAACGAGCCCCCGCCGATGTGCTAACAGCCACTTCCGCCTCTGGGAGTAGGTACTCATTCCGCTAGGGACGGATATTTGACTCTGCAAGAAGGACCTCTCCAGAATACCTAGCCCTCTTTAAATGTCTCACCACGAACCAAGGAAGATTGGAGAATCGAAAGAGGCTGACAAGCCGGCGGCTTCCACCCTCGCTCCCAAAATTCCTGGCTTTCGAGATTGTGAGATCCTCATAGGTCTCAACAACTCGTCCACCGACGGATTCTTTCCCTTATCCTCAGCAGGCCTCTATCGCATCTCCGCCAAATGAGAACGTATAGGTGGAACGCTCAAAAATAGAATACGCATACCTGAACGACCAAGAAGAGCTGAACAACCCACACAAAAAAGACAATGAAAGTCAACGGCAAACACCTTACCAGTGAAAGTCGGCGAGCGCAGGAAGGAACTAGTTAAGGGAGACACCGCTGAAGCTTGCTAGTGGCAAAGGCCAAAGAAGTGCAGGAAAATTCGTGAGCAGGGAAAGAGAAACCCCCTTTTATGGACCCCACTCACACATCGAATGGTCCATGAGAAAGAGAAAGATTGGATCAGCACCAACCAGCTCAGTGGTCGGCGGCCCCCTAGAAACTCCCCCCGCTGCACGAACGAACACCTTTCTTCCACCATGATGACTCCCCAAAAAATGAGGAGATGAAAATCAATCAACAATCACCACGTAGGGTAGGAAGATCTCCACTAGCGAAACTGCCATATTAAGTGCGAAAGCCAAGAAGGCGCATGTTAAACACAACAAAAATACCGATTTGACATACTCAGGAGTA
The DNA here is from genome assembly GCA_034359265.1 of Canna indica. NCBI lineage: Eukaryota > Viridiplantae > Streptophyta > Magnoliopsida > Zingiberales > Cannaceae > Canna > Canna indica. Next base: position 46,195,599 of record CP136898.1, read on the forward strand.
ATGTGAAGAATCGCCACATACCTGCCAGAAGTAACTGTAGTCGAAATGGCAACACTAGAGGGGGGGTGAATAGTGTGTTAACTAAGTTTATTAGTCTAAATTTGATTTTAATCGTTTACTTAGATCGTTTAGGCAATTTACGATTGAATGCTTAGATGCGGAAGCGATAAATAATAAAGCAGTTAATATAATCAATCAATCAATGCAAACACAGTGATTTATAGTGGTTCGGCCCCAATGCCTACTCCACTACCTAAGCACCCCGCTTAGGATTTTCAAACTAAGTTTTACTAGATTAATTAGTTTCCCTTACACAGAGGACTTTGACTCGTAGAGTCGCACTCTCGACCTAAGGCACTTCCACACCCAGAAGTTTCCGCCTTCTTACCGCGAGCACTCTTCCACCTCAACCCTAAGGGACAACTCAACTAATCCTAGTAAAAACTAAGTTTACACAAGTGGTTTTACACCTTCACAACAAGATAACCACTTATACACAAGACCTAACAACCTAGGTCTTTCACACGCACAAATCCAAAGACAGTTTCAAATAACAGTTAAAATACAATCAAAAGAGCTAAAAAATTAAACCAAGATTAAAAGCTCTTTTCAAGCCTTGGAACCTCCAACTCGCAAGAAGATGAATCTTGAGTCGAGGCAGAGTTGAGGAGCAGACGGCGCTTGAAGAAGAACTCTACGGAATAGCAGAGCGCGCTGCAATCGATCTTTGGAAGGCTCAAAAACATCCTTTTAATTGCTCAATAAAGTATGTAGAAGTCAAGGAAGAAGTTTAGAGAGGTTAGATTAATGATATTTATAGCCTCTCAAGAAAACGGCAGCTCAACGGATAGAAAACTATCCTTTGCAGATGCTCAGTAGATTGGTCGGTCGATTGATCGATCAATCGGCCAAACGACCGCTGCCTTCCTCTCTGTGTGCGATCAACCGATGGGTCGATCGCCCAGACACAAGACTGCATTCCCGCAATCCGGTCAACCCATCGATCGACCGACGCAGGGGAAGCAGAGACGCGCGATCGCACGATCCTTAATCCAGTCGATCGATCGATCGACCGCTGGGCTACTGTCCATTTCTAGCCTTTGTCGGTTAACCGAAGTAGCCACTACCAGTTGTTGGCAGTGTTCGGTCGACCGAATTGGCTACTGCCAATTTCTTACACTCTTCGGTCGATTGAACATAGGCTGATATTGATTTTTCAGCCCTTTTTCTTGCTCGCTTCATTTCCGGGTTCCGACTTTCAACGAGTATCAAATTGGAGAGCTTTTCATTTGATCTTTGGACTTGATCTTTGGACTCGTCCAAAGCAACTTTTGTGCACTTGTCGAGCTTCAAGAAATTCCACGACGAACCCGAGCGCGACGGTCAATGTCCTTCTGATTTATCCAATCGAGGACATCGAACGCTAATCGATATGGAACCTGAAAGATTTCTCGACGAAATATTAGTTCCATGTTTATTATCATCAAAATTGATATTAAGAGATTAAGACCAAGGTTAAAAACATAAAGCCAACAGTAACGCACAAACCATTTATGGCAGCATGGTTCCCCTCTACCTTCTTATGTCGTCAAAGCCAACCTTAGCTGCCTCGGCCTCCCAGAGCATCCTTTTCAGTTCAATGCCAATGATCCACAAGACCAACATCTTCCCTTGGTCACTCAATACAACTTGGTCAGTTCATCTAAACTCTTCCCAAAAGGCACCCAACTTGGCCAGAAAACTCACGCAGTCTTCTAAACTTCGACCAAGCTCGGGGGCTGTGAATTGGACCAGAACTATTGGGCTCGGTCGGCCTAGACCCAGCAATGCTCCACCACTCACTCCGAACCAAACCGCATGGCCCCGCCCAAGGGGCTCCCCACAAGAAACACCTTTAAGCCAGACTCAAGTTAAGCCAAGCGGCTCCATTCGGGGGATCCACCTGGCCAAACATTGAATCCTACGTCCTCCCTTAACACAAGGGACATACCATCATAAACTCGTCATCTTTGGGATTGGTCTCAACCCATTTCGGGCAAGAATCCTAGCGAGATTATCGGGCAGCATGATCATGCCCACCTGCAATATATACAGACGCAGTGCACCTAGGCAACCATAAGTTCCAATTTGAGTAATCTCCACCTTGGAGTCACCCTAACTTAGGCATCGGAGTATCTTTTGCAGGTCCCCCCCCTCCCCCCCCCCCCACCGGCATTGAACCAGAGACCGAGGCGCACCAGATCGGGCCGAAAGACCCCGACTCTCAGGCAGGAACAAAGAGAAATAGAGCTCAAGAAACCACTAACACTATCAGAGCTCTTTCTTATTACCTCTTAATCCTTCAAAACCTCATAATGATGAATCTTGAAAACTTGAATGACTTGAAGGTGAAAGGAAAGCAAAATGGTGGAAAGATAGAGTATTAGGGCATAAACTCAAATGTTTTGGCTCAACCTCTCAGAAAATTGCTCAATGGTGTGTTAGGAAACTTGGCAGTAAGTATTTACTGAAATTTTCTTCTTGAAATCCAAAAACGAACTTGGCGTGCATATCGTTCTTTAACTTAAAATAATCACTTGATAAACACATTGAAAATATGTTTATTATGATTAAAACTAAGATTTAGACATGGTTGAAAACCTTAAGCCGACATGATATATTAGAACATGTATTGATGCGCTTACCAAAGTTTTTATGGTATTTCTTGCAATATTTGGTGAGTGCCATACCAAAAAAAATACCTAACAAAAGTCTAGTATCACTACAAGAGATTATTTCTTTAGTGGTAATTAATTAATAGCAATAAGATAATTGCTGCTAAATAACTTAGAGAGAGCAAATATTGTACATCATTTAACAACTATTATTAAAAATTCTATTAAAAAATTATATATATAGTGGTGATTCTTTTTATCTTTATCTGTAATTGTATAAATTGCTTCTAAAGTCTTAACGACAATGGGTCTAGTAGGAATTCATTAATTGCTGATAAAAGTTTTGGGGGTATTTATAATTGCTAGCGGACGTCATAATAATTACCGCTAATATGCCAAATTGTAGTAGTGTATCACTTGTTTTTTAAGATGTTTCTAAGTATTGTTAGATATAATTCTAAAATATGCTTATAAGTGTTTTAAGAAAAACGTTAACATTGTGTTGACTATAATTTGGAATCTGATTCAAATATTATGGCTTGATTCAGACTTGCATTGAGGAAATTCTACAAAAGATGAGTGCTCTTAAGGTTCAAAGGAAACCAAATGTAACATATGATGAGCTGGTGACCTTCTGAAAGCTCCAATGGACAAATAGAACTCCAACTTTATTATATACAAAGTAAACGGAGCTCATCACTTCTTCATCTTATCCGCATCAATTAGCATATATACTTCGATCTTAAATCTCTCAATTCCTTCAAGATCACGGATATGCTGGAATATGCTGTCTTCTACTTTAAAGTCGTTGATCCTTGAGCACATGGTTCTTTCTCACTGTACTTGTCATGTGTCACTTTTAGTTAATTAACATTAGGATGAGATGAAAGAATATAAATATATGGAGTTATCATTTCCTAGAACTGAGGCCCGGGCTATAAACCATTTCAATGGATGCTGCGGTATCACATTCTCCTTTCATCTAAATAGATATCAATTAAAGTTTACTTTCAGCACCCTCTTGATTAGATGTGTCAATATTGAATCAAACGATCATTTCTACTATTGCTGAGTGGAAGTGGAGAAGAAGATCAGAGAGGGAAAAGCTCTCTGCATGTTATTTTACTTTCATATTCTCTTTTCATATAAATCATTTCAGTAGTTGGACTGAACAATGCCCTTAGTTCAGTTTTTGAGCTTGACTTACTAGTTGTAGCTTATTTTTTACACTTCTAAATTACTAAAGTTGAACCAAATTTCATCAAATATCTTGATATAGACCTTCGAGACATACAACAGCTCCCCCAATTTACGTCACAATAATCGAATACTGATGGAACAACATTGTTTGAAGCATGGAATAATCCTAGGCCAGGTTCCTTCTTCAGATATTTAAGTGTTTTGACAGTTGCTTGATAGTGTGCCTTCTTGAGTCTTTGAGTGAATTGGCTAAATGTGTGCATGTTGCATGATATATTGGGTCTTGTAATTGTTATGTATAAAAGCTTCCCTATCAATCTTTTGTAAGTCATACTATTTTCAATGAATGGATCAGCTTCTGATATCTCACTGTCAAGCTTGCAGTTGGTTTGCATGCGAGTGCTTTTGGGTTTGCGATCTCTTATTTTTAATTCAGTGAGTAGATCTATAATATACTTTATTTGGAAAATATATAGTCCTTCTTGTGACCTTTGTACCTCCAACCTTAAGAAGTAGTTTATCTCTCTCAAGTCTTTGATTTTAAACTGATCATCTAAAAACTTTTCCAAACTTGTCATTTCTTCTTCATCTGTGCCTGTTAGTATAATGTCATGTACATAGACTAAAATGATAGCTATCAATCCATATTTTCTTTTTAACAAACATGCAGACATCAGCTATGCACTTCTCATATCCTTGATACAATACTTTATTGTCATTTGGATCTCCATGTCCTGGTGGTTTATGCATGTAAACTTCCTCAAGTATGCATTGTTGACATCTAATTGGTACAAAAACCAACTGAATGTTGCTACAGCTGCCAATAAAATTTTCATTGGTGCCATCTTGGAAACAGGTGCATATGTCTCATAATAATCAACTCCCTCAATTTGTGTGGAGCTTTTTGCAACCAGCCTTGATTTATATTTTTCCACACTACCATCTGATCTAAATTTGGTGTTAAACACCCATTTGCACCCAATTGCTCTCTTTCCTTGAGGTAAGTCACACAAGCTCCAAGTTTGATTAGTTTCAAGTGCCCTTAGTTCAGATTGCATGGACTCAATCCAAATTGGATTTTTAATAGTTGTTTCATATGAGCTCGGGTCTTGGTAGACTTCTTGGGAGAAAGGGTTGACATCCGATGTGTTATATGGCTAAGGACGACATACAACTCTCAGCCAAAGGCAAAAATGATTGATGTGCAGTACTTGGTCATCAACATCCCCAACCCGTATCATATGATCATGGGACGACCTTCCTTGAATAATCTGAGAGCTGTTGTATCTACTCCCCACCTAGCATTAAAATTTCCCGTTTCAGAGGCAGAAGTAGGCATCCTCCATGCCGACCCAAAAGAAGCTCGACGGTGCTACAACGAGTGCCTCAGGCAAAGGATGGCTGGACCAAAGAAAGAGCCTAATGGCCCATAAGCACCTTCCAGAGCCCTAGGCGAATAATTGGTAAAAAATTTTGAGCAACACCCAGGTCAAGACATGCAAAAATGTCCCCAACCTGATGCTTGAAAGACGACTCAAGTCGTACTCAAATTGCCTCAACAAGCATAAATAAAGCTCAGAGAGAGCACGTTCCTATACGCACAATTTCCTTTTATTATTCAATAAATTTGCATTTTCCACATCTTTCTATGTGTATGCCTAGGAATTCTACAGCCATCTCTTCGTTTAAACAATATTCCAATATTTGGAACTTACTTTATTCCTCGCATGTGGTCCGGTCTTATGCTCCTTTGCGAGCTCGGCTTGAAACCCCGAGTGCGGTCCTCGGCCCCCAGAGCCGCTACTTCCGACCTCAGCGCCCTTACACGAAGAGGACTCGGTTTTCACTAGCCTGGCTTGTTGGACAATGCGCCATTACTTTCGGCCTCAGTGCCCTTACTCGATCCCTCGCACGTGGTCCTGCCTTACGCTCCTCGACAAACTTAGCTTGAACCCCCGAGTGCGGTGCTTGGCCCTAGAGCCGCTACTTCCGGTCTTAGTTCCCTTGCACAATCAGGACCTGGTTTTAACCAGCCTAGCTCATTGGCCATCTCGCCATTACTTCTGACCTCAGCACTCTTACAATACTAGGACTCAATTTTCACCAGCCTAGCTCGTTGGCCATGACACCATTACTTCCAGCATCAGTGCTTTTACTTGGCCCCTCGCGCGTGGTCCTACCTTACGCTCCTCGGCGAGCTCAGCTTGTATCCCCAAGTGTGGTCCTCGACCCCCAAAGCCGCTACTTCCAGCCTCAGTGCCCTTACACAACCAGGACTCAATTTTCACCAGCCTGACTTGTCGACTATCACGCCATTATATCCATCCTCAAAGCCCTTACTCGACCCCTCGCGCACGGTCCTGTCTTACGCTCCTCGACGAGCTCGGCTTGAACCCCCGAGTGCGGTCCTCGGCCCCCAGACTCGCATCTTCTAACCTCAATGCCCTTACACGACCAGGACTCAATTTTTACCAGCCTGGCTCATCGGCTATCATGCCACTACTTTCGGCCTCAGTGCCCTTACTCGATTCATCGCACGTGGCCTTGGCTTACGCTCCTCGGTGAGCTTGGCTTGAACCCCGAGTGCGGTCCTCGGCCACTAGAGCCACTACTTCCGACCTTAGAACCCTTACATGGCTAAAAACCTGGATCTTATACAACCTAGTTTATCAGTCATCAAACCGTCATAAGTGAGCCCTTGCCCGGCCCCATCAGTGTTACTCAAACCTTCAGGACAACCCCTAAACGCCACTAAATGAAGCATAACATCAAGGAAATAATTTCTTTTCGAAAAAAGTTAAATGTCAGCACGGGGAAAACCCTTCAACGAAAAACTAGACCACATGTTACCAAGGAAACATGCATAAATGGAACCTAGAGGCATAAGCATAAGCCCACGAATGAGCAATTGTTAAACATCCCAAACAACCCTTAAAGGGGAAACAATTTACCCCTGATAGTTATCAAGTTGGCCCACACATGGGCAAATAAAAAAATTCAAGCATTCTCTATGGAGGGGTCACATCAGCCTTGGCGGACACGATGGGAGCATCCCTCCCCGGAACAATATCGCCCCTTGGAGAAAATGAGCATTGTCCTGAAGTTGCAGCTGAGGATCCCTCTCCAAAGGACCAAGAAAAATCCCCCTCGGCCTCAGGGTTCACCGAGACACCATCCCTAACTTCCTTTAGGAAGTCAGCTCCAGAAAGATCAACCCCGGGAACAAAGAGCTTAGCATGTTCTACCGCTCTTTCAATACCCTCAATGTACATCGGGAGGGCAGCATCCCGAAGGCATTTCGTCTTGTCCTCAAGGGCCTGCCTTGCCGAGTCGTACCTCCTCACCTCAGCCTTGGCTTCTTCAGCCTCAATCTTCAAATGAGAACTTTCCGCCACCACTGCGGCAAGACCAAGGTAAAGCATTTCCAATTATGCTTTGGACATGCTTTCCACCTTCATTATCTGAGCAACAGACTCGGAGTCAACAATATTCAAATGCATGACTTCATCAATTTTCGCCTCCAAGGCGTTTTCCACTTTGACCAACTTGAGCTTCAATGTTTCAAACTCCCGAGACTGAACCTCAGATTCCCTTGACATAGACGCCCTCATTGTTCTCATCAGAAGCTGGACAAACTTCCAAGGGCCCACCCCCTCGGGAAAGTTTGATTAACTACTAGAACATATGTGTTTGCCCTCGCATGGGGTCAGAATCGGCTATCGAATTCTCGGTGACACGCCATCTACCATTGCCGCCACCGGCAACGTGGACTCATCGCCCAATGAGCGCATAGCCACTCGAGGAAGCAAGTTTTCATTGGTACGTCTAACTCTCTTCCGATGCCTCGAGGTGAGTCAGGAGGAGTCAGAGAGTCTGGAGACGCTGACGACTCAGTCGCCTCCACCTGAGCCCTCAAAACTCCTGGAGTTCGAGATCCTGAAGCCCTCATAGGCTTCAACAACTATTCACCAGCGGGCTCTTCCCTTTCCCGCCCGATGTACTCCTCCGCATTTCCGCCAATTGAGCACGTATGCTTGGCACCTCCGATAATGAAGACATCTCACCTGCATGCCAGAAAAATGCAGATCAACATACAAACAAGGTGGCCACGCCTATATAAAATCAATTGAAGCTCTGACCTCCAAAAAAATGGGGGGAACTTCTCCATCCAAAAGGTTTTCTATAGGGAGATGACCAAAGGTCCTCCCACAACCTCACCCGGAAGAAATAAACTTTCTCCAAGGAATACCATTAGAGGACATCCATAGTCCCTTTTAGGTCCCCTTCAACTGAAAGAAAGAGAAAAACACGAAAAGATTCAGGACAGACTATCTCAGAATAGCGGAAGAGTGCTCAGCTATTCCAGTGCAACTGAGTTGATCACGAAAAAACAAAAACAAATCAATACGAGCCTACTTACCTAAGGCCAATATCAACAATACAGAAACTATAGAAGAAAATGAAAAGACTCACCGGAGGAAAAGTAGCAACTGACGAAAAAGGTAACCAAGCAAGGAGTCGTCGATGAGAACCTCCAAAGACTAGACATCAAATACCAAGAGTGCGAGAAAGGTTCGAGATGAGGAAAGGAAGGGCCACTTTATAGGCTGAAGAATGACAACCTCTCCATCAAATGACCAGCAATGATGTCATGATTAAATCGTAGCGGACCAGCTCAACAATCAATGGTTCTCTAGAAATTCCCAAGACACGAACGAACACTTTCTCTGTAATGATTCCTCCTCCAAAACGAGGAGGCAAATGCCAATCAAAAATTGCCACGTACGACAAAGAGATCCTCATTATCAAACTGCCATGCTAGGCGCAAAAATTGAGAAGACACAAAAATAACACGACAAAGATATGTCGATTAGATTCACTCGAAGACAAGACAAGGTTGCCACATGCCAGCCCAGGAGCCAAGTTCGACCTTTACGATCACATGCCCCAGCTCGGCCTCTATGGTCGTTCGCTCCAAGTTCGTCCTCCACGGTCGCTTGCTCTAGCCCGGCCTCTACGGTCACCTGCACTAGCTTGGCCTCCATGATCATTCACTCCAGTTCGACCTTTTGTGGTCACCAGCTCAAGCTAAGCCTCCACAATCGCTTAACCCAAGTTCGACCTCCACGGTTGCTCACTCCACCTCGGCATCCGTGGTCATTTGCTCCAATTCGGCCTTTTTGGTCACCTACTCTAGCTCAGCCTCCATGGTCGCTTACTCCAAGTTCGGCCTCCACCGTCGCTCGCTCTAGCTCGGCCTTAATGCCCGTTCGCTCTATTTCGACCTTTACGATTACCTACTCTAGCTCGGCCTCCATGGTCCCTTGCTCCAACTCTGTTGTTCAAATACCCACACTAAAAGAAGGGGGTTGAATAGTATTGGGTTAATTTTACGTTCAATTCGATTTCTTTTAATTCAATTTCAAATCCAACCGAAACTAAGTGCTACTAAATGAGATACTTTGACAAGTATGAATAGCAAGTAGTAGCAATCAAATAAGGCAATACAAACACAAATAATTATAGTGGTTCAGCCAACTGCCTACTCCACTACCTTGGCTCCACACCAAGGATTTCTAACCAACTCCTTTATAGATAATGTGTTTCCCTTTGAATACAACCAAGGACTCGCTTCTCAACCCTTTGAGAACGCCTCAAACCTATTCACCTAGGCAAAACATAAGTCTAGAAATGAAACCCTAAGGTGTTTAACCTAGCACACCTACCAAGCTAACAATGAGAATCGAGTTTAATAACAACTAAAACAACAACAAAAGGAGCTAAAGATTAAACCACACAAATGAGCTCCTTACAAAGCCTTCAATGCCTCCAACTCCTCAAGTCATTGAGATCGAATCAAAGTCGGAATCGAGGTGAGAAGAGCGCTTCTGTTGGATGAACGTTCATTGAAGCAAGCGCATGGAAATCAAGCTTAGAAGGCACCAATCTCTCTTAGAAAGCTTCAATGAATAGTTAAGAGACCTTAAAAAAGGTTGGCGAGGGGTATTTATAACCCTTCACTCGACTGTGACACTCAACGGGCATTTTTCTGCCTGTTGAGGTCGCTCGGTCACTTGGCCGGTCGAAGGTCAGTCGACCGCCCGAGCGACCGGAGCCTTCTACCACTTTCGGGCACACTCTAGTCGATCGCTGCTGCAACCACAAACCTTTATGTGGATTCCAAGCCTGGTTTGGTCGATCGACTCTGCGATCGGACTTGGGAATCAGCCTTTTCTTGCTAAATATTTTCGGTGAGTTACGATTTCGAGTTTCGTTTCCGAGTTTAGGCTTGGATTACATTACAAACAAGTTTGGGATATACTCCTAGGGTCATATTACATGATTTCTATATCTAACCCTAGATTTTCTATATGATCATCCTCAGAGCCGATTTTGACATTTTTTGATATTTCTCCGAACGAAGTTTGCACGCGTATCGCAAAGTCAACCTAAACTCAAAACTACACAAATGCATTGGTTTCATTTTTCTTATCATCAAAATAGAGATCGAAGCCTAGGGGCAACCCTTGGGCCAACAATCTCCCCCTTTTTGATGATGACAAACAAAACATAAAATTTATCAATTTTAAGTACACATTTGTGAGTTCTTTGGTAAGCCATATAGAATACTAACTGAAATTAACATATGCTACCCCTATCAACATGCATATCAAACTTATAACTCCTCCTATCTATATGCATCATTAAAACAAATATGACCAAGTCTTTTCTCCCCCTTTTGACATCAATCAAAAAGGGCAAGAACCAAGGTACTATCAATGAGTTTCATCAAGAAAATCGAGAAAACCATAAAATTGTTGGCTTTGTCATCATCTTGATTTTGATGATAACAAACTTATTCTAATGATTTTATCAAGTGTTTGATCTCAGGTTGGGGCTACAATACGTGCGCGAAGTTCATTCGGTGAAATACAAAAAATCGGCAAAAATGGCTCCGAAAGCGAGCGAGTAGGAAATCTAGAGTTAGGATTAGATTTTATGTAATATGACTCTAAGAATTTATCCCAAGACTAATTGTAATTATATCCAAGTCAAAACTTGGTAATGGAACCCGGAAACGATGTGCGCAAGAAGAAGGCTAAAAAAAATAGCCTCAGCCCAGGTTCGGTCGACCGAATGAGGTCAAAAACTGGCAGTAGCCAATTCTAGTGTGGATATTTGTTCAACAAAAAACACGTATCATCTACCACTATAGTCCTTCCTACCAGCGTGAGCCTATAGAAGGCAAACATCGATAAGACGTGAAGCCCCACTACAAGGCATTACATAAGTGTGATGATACGATATAGAAAGCAATTTTTCAAAAGGCATGCAAATTTTTAAAACTTAAGCATATGGCAAATTACAAATCCCTAATTGCATCCTTAAGTTTGTAAAGCTCTCTTCATTCAAGGGTTTTGTTAATATGTGTGCAAGTTATTTATCGGTGGATACAAATTCTATGGATATATTACCCTTAGCTACATTATCTCTAAGAAAATGATGCCTTAGATCAATATGTTTAGTCCTAGAGTGTAAAACTGGATTCTTGGTTAAGTTAATGGCACTAGTGTTATCACAATGTGTAGGTATGCATAAATAACTAAGTCCATAATCTAAAATGGTTTGCTTCATCCAAAGGACTTGTGCACAACAACTAACCGCGGCGATGTACTCCGCTTCGGTAGTTGAAAGTGCAACCGAGTTTTGTTTCTTGGAAAACCAAGAAACAAGACTCATCCCTAGGAATTGACAACACTCACTAGTTATTTTTCTATCAACTTTACATCCGGCAAAATCTGCATCCGAAAAACCAATTAAATCATAAGATGCATCACATGGATACCATAATCCTAATTCAACCGTGCCTTTCAAATATCTCAATATGCGTTTGATCGCACTTAAATGAGATAATTTAGGACATGATTGAAACCTAGCACATGCACATACACTAAATATTATATCGGGTCTACTTGTGGTTAAGTAAAGGAGACCACCAATCATACCTCGATATCGCTTTTCATATACTTTTACATTGTCTTCATCTTTATCAAGCTTGATAGATGTGCTCATTGGTGTAGAAGCTATCTTGGCTTCATTCATCCCAAGTCTCTTAATGAGCTCTTTTCTATACTTGGCTTAATTTATGAAGATTCCTTTGTTGGTTTGCTTGATTTAGAATCCAAGCATGGAGGAGAGTTCTCCCATCATACTCATCTCAAACTCCTCTTGCATGCATTTTGCAAACCACTCACAAAGTAATTCATTAGTAGCACCAAATATAATGTCATCCATATAAATTTGCACAAGTAAAATATCATTTGCATCATTTTTAATGAAAAGAGATGCATCAGTTTTCCCAACGCTAAAACCTTGTTCAATCAAAAAGTTGGAAAGACATTCATACCAAGCCCTAGGGGCTTGTTTAAAACCATATAAATCTTTTTTAAGTTTAAAAATATGATTTGGAAATTCAAAACTTTCAAAACTGGGGGGTTGTTCAACATAAACTTCTTCATCAATAAAACCATTCAAAAATGCACTTTTGACATCCATTTGAAAAAGTTTTAAACCTTTGAAACTTGCATAAGCTAAAAACATGCGAATTGCTTCTAATCTAGCTACGGGAGTGTTAGTATTTGGCTTTTGTTTGTTGGCTATATTTGGCAAAAGGAGCTTTCGGTATTTTCTCAGACTCAACAAGGTAAAAGCTCTACTTATGCGATGACGGCAGTTTCAACTGTGAAGATGCAATCTCAACTGCTTATAGTCTTAAAGGATTTATGATGGCCTTTCTAAGACGATCTTTATGACTGATGGACTTCTTGTCTAAATGATGTGTTTGTTAACTTATTCTGAACATTTAGAAAATCATTATTATCGTCCTGATCAGTTTAGTTTCGAACAGTATCTCTTCACTAATTACTTAGGCGTTTCTTATTTACATAAATGATCTTTTGTGAAAACGCCTAAGTTATGCTGATGGTTTCTATTGAAGACGACGATGATTAAATATGATTGAAGTCAGCATTTATTTAGATCTTCTAGTAATCTTCTAGTGACACCTATAAATACTGGAGAAGAGATCTATTGTCGACAACTCCATTGCGCGGACTTATATTGTACTTATAGAGAGTGAATTGTGCATCTGTCCGGTGAGGGCTCTGCAGATTAGGTGACTTGTTTGTCACTGAACTGCGTAAACAAATCTCTTGTGTTTGCATTGCCTTTTATTTTAATTCTTATTTTCCTACAATAGGCTAGTTTTAACTTCCTAAGCAATTGTCCTTTACAGAAGTTCCCGAAGAGACCTATTTATATTGTCATTTGGTATCATAGTTGTTGTGCTAACCTTTACCTGCACAAGATCCTTTGTGTGTCTCTTATCTTTGAGGCTCCAGACAGAAGAAATGCCAATGGGAAATTCTATTAATGTTCCTTCACTTCTTATTGGAACAAACTATGCTTACTGGAAGGCTCGGATGAGAGCATTCATCAAGTCCATAGATGATCGTTGTTGGGATACTATAGAAGATGGCTATACTTCTCCTTCACTTGGGACTGAGAAGAAGCTAAAGAACCTATATACAGAAGCAGAAGTTATTGCTGCCAATTATGATAATAAAGCCCTTAATGTTATTTTCAGTGGTGTGGATCCCTCTCAATTCAAACTTATCTCTGCTTGCACTCTTGCAAAACAAGCATGGAAGATTCTCAATACCAAATTTGAAAATCTGAAAATGGGTGAAGATGAAAGCATCCAAGACTTTCATGGGCGTATCAAGACTTGATGAACAATGCTTCCAACCTTGAAGAACCATTCTTTGAAGAAAAGGTGGTAAGAAAAGTTTTAAGATCCATGTCTACAAAATTTGATATGAAGGCTGCTGCTATAGGAGAAGTTCATGATCCCTCTTCTATTACTCTTGACACCCTGATGGGAAAACTAGAAACTTATAAATTTTGAGAAGTACTCTCACAAAGAGAAAAGGAAAAAATTTTGCTTTCAATGCTACTGAAGAATAGAACAAGTCTGAAGACTATTTGGAAGAAGAGATGGATGCAACATAATTAGACTAATCTTAGAAATGTCATACTGGAGAAGTACTCTTATGACAAAGAATTTTAGAAGATTTCTAAGAGGCAAGAATAAGCAAAATTAGAATGTGCAGTTCACACAGCAGTTTCAATCATCCAGTTCTACAAGATCCAATACAAGTTCATATTTTGGGGAAAATAGAAGAAGTCAATCTTCTGTTGATAGATTTGATCTTAAGCGGAAGTTTAAAGGTGTTTAGTGCTTTGAATGCGAAGGATATGGAAATATCAGATCTGAATGTCCTAATGTACAAATAAATCTCAAGAAGTCTTTTATAGCTACCTGGAGTGATGATGATGAAGAAGATGAAGCAGAAGAATTTGAGCAAGAAAACTATAGAAGATTAGGACATTCAGATTTGATATGTCCATATCCTTCGCATTCAAAGTACTGAACACCTTTAAATTTTCGCTTAAGATCAGATCTATCAACAGAAGATTGACTTCTTCTATTTTCCCCAAAAGATGAAGTTGTTCTACATCCTGTAGAACTAGACGATTGAAACTGCTGTCTGAACTGCACATTCTGATTTTGCTTGTTCTTGCCTCTTAGAAATCTTTTGAAATTCTTTGTCATAAGAGCATATGCTGCATCCTTCTCTTCTTCTGAACAGTCTTCAGACTTGTTCTTTTCTTCAGTAGCATTGAAAGCAAAATTTCTCCTTTTCTCTTTGTGAGAGTACTTCTCAGACAATTCAAATTTATAAGTTTCCAATTTTCCCATCAGGATGTCAAGAGTAATAGAAGAGGGATCATGAATCCTATAACAACAGCCTTCATATCAAATTTTGTAGGCATGAATCTTAAAACTTTTCTTACCATATTTTCTTCAGAGAATGGTTCTCCAAGGTTGGAAGCATTGTTCATCAAGTCTTAGATATGCCCATGAAAGTCTTGGATGCTTTCATCTTCACCCATTTTCATATTCTCAAATCTGGTATTGAGAATTTCAACTTTTGACTTACGAAGGGTTAAAGGTCCTTCATGATTTGTCTCCAGAATCTCTCATACTTATTTTGCAAGAGTGCAAGAAGAGATAAGTTTGAACTGAGAGGGATCCACACCATTGAAAATGGCATTAAGGACTTTGTTATCATAGTTGGCAGCAACAATTTCTTCTTCCGTATATAGGTTCTTTGGCTTCTTCTCAATCCCAAGTGAAGGAGGAGTATAGCCATCTTCTATAGTATCCCAATAACGATCATCTATGGACTTGATGAATGCTTTCATCCGAGCCTTCAAATAAGCATAGTTTGTTCCAATATGAAGTGCAGGAACATTGACATAATTTCCCATTGGCATTCCTTCCATCTGGAGCCTGAAAGATTAGCACACCAAGGATCTTGTGCAGGTAAAGGTTAGCACAACCGCTCTGATACCAAATGACAATAAATAGGTCTCTTTGGGAACTTCTGTAAATGACAGTTGCTTAGAAGTTGCAACTGCTCTAAAACTAGCCTATTGTAGCAAAGGAAGAATTTAAAGAAAAGGCAATGCAAACATAGGAGATTTGTTTACACAGTTCAGTGACAAACAAGTCACCTTATCTACGGGGCACTCACCGAATAGATGTCCAATTCACTCTCTATAAGTACAATATAAGTCCTCTGGATTTCACACTCGAAATCTGACTACCAGTACTACAGTGAATCGGAAATAACAAAAACCTATTTGCTATTATAAGTAAATCCAACTTGCCTATCTATGACATCATTGCCACAGAGTTCCGTCCTCCACACAGCCTCATGTTGTAGTGAGTTTTCTGCTTGATATCCAATCTTCTATTTGTTGCCTCTATTGCACTCAGCAGTTTCTGAAAGGAATTGTGCCCTTGGGCCAATCAAATGTCGATGTGTTCATGGACTATTCAAGGGTAATAAACTTTATGATGCAACTTTTCATCATATGTTGCATCTTTATTTATAAAGATTATGTTGAACCCCAAGAATTCGGGCAAATGATTCTAAGGCCATGATGAGATCATGCCAGTGAGACTTAGAATCCAGATGCCCCTGTTCTAAATCTTTCTAGTCATAAGAACACCGATTAGGGGAATGGTGATTTCGGATAGACTAGTGCACTTAGTATATGCCCTATACGATAGAGGATAGATGATCTCACAGTTACCTATGAGTCGTCATTAATGTACAAGTGCATGTGCTCATTAGTGAATGAGTTCACTGAACGGACCTACATGAGGAACACATAATGGAATCCTTACATGAGTGTCAATAGGATGTTCCTCAGGTGATAGTAGGTGCAAGCAGTTATTCGACCTGAGGTTGTCATGGTTACCTTGTGAGTAACGACCCATTGCTTTGGTTCTATCCCTACGTGGCCCTCAACGTCATGGCCGAGTATTGCTGAGCATGGGGAAGAATTCATGGAGGTAGGTGAGCAACAAATATGAAATTAGTTACTCCTAGTAAGAGAAGATAATGTCCTATGTGTCCCTACAAGTGTCGACTCAGGAATCTCTGGCCATAGTAGAAATGAAAGTCAAGAAGATGTTTCAGATGTTTCAGATGTTTCATTATTGAGATGACATCTTGGCGGGTGGAATACATATGAATCGGTATTAGGGTTTGACACTTCCTCCGTACCCTAGCCTATTTCGGGACATTGTAACCGAGGGATTTAGTTGCACGGTAACTAATCACCGAAGGGCATTTGATCCCTGTAGATTGAATCTCACACTATCTGGGTAGTCATGACACATTGCTAGACGTCAATCTTGACTTATGAGTGGAGTCCCTCACGATCAAACTAAAGGGGTTTAGTGGAAGCTTGTAAGATTCGAATAGAAGTTATTCTATCGGATCCGATTTTCCATTATGCACAACTCAATGTTGGCTTAGTGTGGGGCCCAATGGGTCACACACAACAGGCTAACCTCGTAAAGGACCTTACGAGATAAAGTTCGAATGCAGCCCTATATGTCTACTAGCATGGACATGCTGCAACTCGATCACGGATTTTATTTACAGACACGATAGGAAAGTTGTTTCGTATAGGAACGAATACGCGAGGAAGGAGTTCCTCGATAACCCTAATTTGTAGGACATCCCTAAATTGTAGGGATTGGCACATGATAATATTTCATGTAGTTGATTAAATTTAATTATGAATTAAATATTTAATTAACTACTTGACCGGGAATATATTTAATTATGAATTAAATATATTTTGATTTTGAATCAAATATATAAGGTGGGAAAATTAGTTTTCAACCATGAGCCTAATCGATTAATTAGGAATTAATTAATTTGGATAAATTGTAATTAATAAGAATATGATTTATGGAGATAAATCATAAAATTAATTGATATATGATTTATGAGGATAAATCATAATTCTATTAATAAATAAGAATTGAATTATTTAGATAAACTACGTTTCTACCTTTATGGGAATTGGTTTGTTTAGATAATTTTCATTCTTATTTGTAGACTCTTAATTTATTGAGATAAATTAAAGTTTATATTTTATTGGATTTAATTAATTTTGAATTAATTATGAAACCATTAAAATATGAATTATATTTGGAGGCAAACCCCGAAAATTTGAATTCCGGGGACAGAGTTTTTAGGGGGGTGCGAGTCTACCTTGTAGTCGCCCCCCTCTCTATAAAAGGTGGCCGAGCACGCCATGGAGGTGGTTGGTGAATTAGTTCTTCCTCCTCTCCATTGGTGGCCGGCCATCCTCTTCATCCTTCCCCGGGCTTTTGTTGAAACCAAATTGAAGGTGTCTTCTACTTGGGTGTGCCACCTACTTCATCTTCTTGGAGGAGTCCAAGAAGGATAGCGAGGTATTCTTTTATCTACCTTCTCGTTCTGTTGTTTTCTCATCCCCTCTTCCTCCCTTTTTGGTGGTCGGTTCTTGGTGGAAGGGCCGGCCTTGCCTAGGTGAATTTCGGGATTGAGAAAGCTTCTCCGTCGAGCCACAACGAGCCCCGGTGTTCGCTACCCCTATTGTTGCGAGGTGCTTGGTGTGGACTATCATTGGAGGACATGTACGTGTGCGTCTCAAGACGGGGATAGGATCAGCCATATCGACCGCGGTTTGAGGTATACTTTTCCCCTTCTCTCGTAGATTGAATTCCTTAATTCTTGCTAAAGTAGATCACTGTTTTGGGATGTTTTAAATTTTTTAAATTGTTATTTTAGCTGCGTTTCTTATTCCCATCCCAACAGTGGTATCAGAGCCACCTTTAACAAAATTTGGGAATTTTTATTTCGTGTTTTGATCACGTTTACGAACCGTTCGCTCCCTAAACGTCATGCTGCCCGGTTTTGGTTTTCGGGGGTTTTTGAGTCGTTCTCTTGGCTCCACGGTTAATATGATGAATCAAGGTGGAAGCCTACTGTCCATATTGATTTTTGACAGAATTTAAACTTAAAAATCCCGTGGGTTCATGGTTGAACAGCCCCGAGAACCGAAAAAAATCAGCATGTGTTGTTTGAACCGTTTTGAGTGGAAACATGACAGAATTTGCGCGATTTTGGATTCTGTTTTTTCCTTTCTTTTTCATATATGATGTGATGCATGAAAGGATAATTATGGATGAGCCCTATGTGCATGTGACTGTGTGTAAAACGTGGTTGTGATGATTGCTTGTAAATTTATGAAATTTCAGCTTTGTAATTTTTAAATAGGGGCCTATGTACCCCTACCTTCCTCTTGAGAATTCTGATTGTAATTCACTTCTCCCTCTCCTTAAACATTTCCCCAAGGGTTGTTTGGGGTCTTCTTCATTTAGTTTTGTAAAATTAGAAGTTTAGGGGCTGATTCGCGACGAGCATGCTTGCTGCCCCGTTTGGGTGCATGCGCGGAGAGGAGGTGTTCAGCGTCATGTTGATGACGACTAGAACCCCGAGAAGGCACTGATGGAACCGGCAACCTACAAGATGGTTTTTGGCAGCCCCTTGGAAAGATGGAGCTCCGTAAAAACCTTAGGATGATGGCCTTGGTTCGCCCGATGGCTCGGGTGGAACCGTTAGAACATCCATAATCATCCTTATTTACTTTATGATTTTATTTATTGCTTAGACAAATTATAATTGCATGAAGAAACCCTCCAATAATATTGAGTCTGAATGGCTAAGATGTTAAGAATATCGATCACTCCTTCCATCGTTATGAGGGACAAGTATGTCTATTATCACAACGGGTTTGTTCTGCACACACAAGGCCTTTTGTGCTGATAGACACGTTGCACCTCATAAGGCACATATCCGACTTGTGTCTCTGCTACCGACTTGAACGTGACTTACCTTGTTGAGCTACACTCAAGGGTGGTTGTTTTCTCACTAGGGCATACGAACGATGGGTCCGACTTAACTAGGGCTCCTTGGTTTGTTGTGCACACACAAGGCCTTGGTTGCCCTAGAGGCAAAAACATATGGAAGTCATATAATGATATGATCGGTAAAGAGTTACCTACCCATGAACCTATTAGGATTTGTCGTGTTACATGCGAGACCTGAGTAGGAGAAGTGGGGTTCCATTTCCCCCCTAAGGAAGTCTACCAACGAGGGCTTCCCACTTACAAATCGGAGGGTATTATGGAACCGTGAAAATTAGTGGGGGGGCATGTTTAATTAAAAGACCTCAATAAACATGCATGTAGAATAATTGCTCATTCATGTCTTTATTTCTTTGTAGCATATCATGTCACCTTTACCGTCGTTAGATTGTTTCATCAATGAAAATAAATTAACAGGATCAAATTACGTCGATTGGATGCGAAATTTGAGAATCATCCTCATTTATGAGAATTTGTCTCACATTCTTGATTCTCCGGGACGGATGCCACCCCTTGGGGAAGGGGATTACACCAAGGAAGAGAGGACGACTTGTGACAAGCTGCAAGAAATTTGGAGTGAAGATAGTACCACTTTTCAATGCATTATGTTGGCATCCATGTCCGATGAGTTGCAAAAGCAGCATGAACATTTGGATACCGAAGCTATCATTGATCACCTCAAGTTGTTGTATGGTGAGCATACGAGGACAGCTAGGTACAAGCTATCCAAACAAAATCTTCGATGCCAAAATGGAGAATAACACTCTTGTTAAGAGCCATGTCCTCAAACTAATCAATTTGATTGAGGAGTTAGAGAGCTTGGGGTTCTCCATGGACAGGGAACTATGTTAGGACTTAGTGCTCCAATCCCTCTCGGATTCGTTTTCACAGTTTGTTGATAACTTCCACATAAACAAGCAGGACGTCTTGCTTACTGAGCTCCTTAATATGCTGAAGACTGTTGAGTCCCACCTTATGAAGGATAATGACACAGTCTTGTTAGTGGGAGATGCCTCTGAGGCAAAGTTATACTTTGTTAAGAACAAAGTGAAAAACAGAACTGTGAAACCCATGAGAAATATCAAGAAGAAAGGGAAGCGCAACTGCAAGGAGTATGTTGCAGAGTTAAAACTGAAGATGGTTTTTGAAACACTGCTTTAGGTGCGTACATTATAGAAAACACTTCGTCATTAAACTCTATTTTATTGTATTCAATACCGAGTATTAGGTATCAATCATCTGGTATCAATCATCATCTGTAAGATGTTGTAGGAGAAGTAGAAAAGTAGAAGACTTGACAAAAGGCAACTACGACCTTTGGGAAGGCGATAGGCGCAATAGTTGCAGCCTTAGTCGTAGGAACCTATTGTATAAGTCTGTTATTCAGATAAAACCCAGTGATAAAAGAACTTCATTTTTCCTTTGTTGCCAAAACAATGTTGTGAAAATTTCCTTAAAAGGTAATAGTTGCCGCATGAACCATTCTGATGAGTTGTATGCAACTAGACACGTCACAATTGGTTTAATGGTTTTGAAGTTAATTTTTTGTACAAATGCACAAAGAGATAAAATTAACCTCACTTACTTCTGGCTTTTATGACTTTGGGCGATTATGAATCGCAGTCAGAACTTGAGAAGTGTGTCTCAAGAATATTCTGATCGAGTCTCTGTTCACCAAATCTGGCGAAAGGCTCACTGAGTTGATTAGAGTTGGCCAACATAGGTGTATACAGGCCGATAACAACTCAAGCCAGAAAGAATACTCCTATGATATGATTAGGCACGGGTACGCCCACACTATTTGGGCACAATCCTGATACCTTTGAATCGTTTAAGGAGTATAAAGGTGAAGTTAAAAAAACATATTAGAAAATGTATTATGGGCCTTCAATTGGATCGAGGCAGAGAATACTTATCCACTAGATTTGTGAATTATCTCGAAGACAATAAGATTACCTCTGTATGGACCCTTCCTGACACAATGGTGTGTCTGAAAGGAGGAATCACACCCTATTGGATATGATGTAATCCATACTTAGCTTCCAATATCTTTTCAGGGGATAAGCTATTGTATCAGCCATAAGATTGTATGTCTCTAATACACCATATAAGATATGGAATGGCAAGAAACCGAGTCTGAGACCTCTCATGATTTGGGGTTGCCTAGGTATGACAAACTTGACCAGGTGCAAATGTTAAGGCATACCATTAAAAGTGTTTTGGGTATCAAGTTCTCCCAACTTAACAAAAGGAGTTTTGTCACCATTTTCTGGGAAAAAATGAGTTTTTCGAGGAAAGTGGGAATGGAAGATATGTTGAACTTGGTGAAGTTCAGCAACCACGAATAACATCGCAACAACTAGTGAAAAGTTCACAAGTTAAACCAATCCATGTAATTATTACTTCAATCACTCTTCTTGGAGACTGCATAGACAGCCTGAGTGATATCTAGCCATAGGGTATGATCTAGATTCAGGCAATTTGTGATCTCTTAATAGTCAAATATGTTGACACTATGCGATGGTATTATGAAAATCTAAACTGGACTCAAACCAAGTACGGACTTTGGTTGACTGGCTCAAAAAGGATAACTCCTATAGGGTGCAGGTGGATCTTTAGGAAAGATCTGAGCAGCTAGCAAGATGTGGACCTATAAGATCAGACTGGCTGTGAATAAGATCTAACCCAAATAATAGCTTGTCTGTAATAAGACATTCTTACCAGTTCCAGCACTCAAGTCCATCAAGATATTGCTAGTCATCAGTGCGTACTATGAATACGAGATCTGGCTAGTGGGTGTCTAGACTGCATTCTTACGTTATGATGAAGTCTATATGACATAGCCAGAGGAGTTCATATCCTCGGTCCATTTATGGACTACAGCTAGCATCGAAGAGTTGAAATATCCATTTTGATGAGATAGTCAAAAGGGTTTTGATTTTATCAAACTGTGGTTGAACCTTGTATATACAAGGTGTTTAGTGGGAGTGTAGTCATATTATATGACATACTTGTGGGAAAAACAAGTTTTCATACTCCAGTTATTACGCATATTGATTCTCCATGGTACATCTGGGAAAGGCATCCTATATACTCGGTATTATGATCTATTGGGAATAGGTCTGAAAAGATGTCATGATTGCCCCAGCCCAGGTATATTGATACAATGCTAAGGAGGTTTAGCATAGAAGGTAGTAAAACAGAGGTTACTCGCCTATGAGCCATAGCATCAGTCTCTTCAAGATGATGTCTCCTTAGACATCTAAGGAAAGACAAAGGGTGAGAGCAATCCATTATGCTTCAGCAGTGGGATCCATCATGCGATGCTTTGCACTTGGCTTGATATTGCTTATACCTTAAGGAAGCGTTTGGTATGAGGCAATCCATCCAGATTGTTGGTAATCTTATCTTTAAATTACCTGGACTCCACACATTATCTCGTTTGGTGTCTCACTTGTGCAAGTAATGTGGATTGCCTTGGTAATCTAGATTGCTTAATGGAGAGGTGTCTATGTGGATTACCTCTGAAGTGGTAATCTTGAATTAATTTTTAGGATAAAATTACCCTCCTTAAACTCTAGCTTTTTTACAAGTTCTTTGCTCCTCCCACGACTTCTCTCATGACATAATATTATAATAATATTATAATATAATATTATAATAATATTATAATATAATATTATAATAATATTATAATATAATATTATAATAATATTATAATATAATATTACAATATTATATTATATTATATTATATATATAATATATATTATATTATAATATTTTTTATATTTTTTATATTATATTACATTATTTTAATATTATATAATATAATAATATAATAATATAATGTTATATTATTATTATAATATAATAATATTATACTATAATATTATATTATATATATTATATTATATTATATATATTATATTATATTATATATATTATATTATATTATATATATTATATTATATTATATATATTTTTTTTATATTAACAAGTTCTTTGCTCCTCCCACAATTTCTTCTGTTACAATATTATTATAATATTATAATATAATATTACAATATTATATTATATTATATTATATTATTATAATAATATTATACTATAATATTATATTTTTATATTATATTATATTATATATTTTTTATATTATATTATATTATATATATTTTTTATATTATATTATATTATATATATTTTTTATATTATATTATATTATATATATTTTTTATATTATATTATATTAACACGTTCTTTGCTCCTCCCACGACTTCTCCCATGACATAATATTATAATAATATTGTAATATAATATTATAATATTATATTATATTATATTATATTATATTACATTATTTTAATATTATATAATATTATATAATATAATCATATATGTTATATTATTATTATAATATAATGTTATGTTATTATAATAATATAATAATATTATACTATAATATAATATTATATTATATATTTTATTATGTTATATAATATAATATAATATATTATATAATATGATTAATTATAATATTATAATATATTTGTGAAAAGGGTATTTTCGAAAAGTATATCTCATTACTTGGTAATGTATTTGTTATACCAAATATGTCTATGTGAATTCTAGCAATCTTATCATAAAATTACTTGGCAATCTTTTTAGTGGCAATCTATCTGAAAGATAATCTAGATTGCTTGATAATCAGAAAAGTAATGCACCAAATGCCACCTAAAGATATCTGGCAGCTTTCGAGCAAAACCCTGGAGAATAACATTGAAGAGCAAATGATGAACTCTCTCAGGCACTTGAGAAGAATGAGGGGTGCTCTATACGACGATGAAACCATATTGTAGTATAAGGATACCTTTAATGGTGGTGCAGTAAGCAGGAAAGTATTCCTAATTGGGTATTGTAACTGATAAAGTGACTAAGGCTTTGTGCTTTGCTATTTACTATACCGCTTAGGATAGCATCGGATAAAGGAGTTTATCATTAATTGGGAGTTGTTCCTGAGGTTACCAGTTCAGCACTGGTATTGTATGATAATACTATGACCGTTGCTCAAAGTTAAGGAACTAAGGTCCCGTGAAGATCATTGTTTTTCTTAAAAGGCGGTGTCGCCTCATCGTTGAAAAGAAGTGATGAATAAAAGACATTGATGTAGATTAAACTGATTGCCACAGCAGCATATTCGATCACCACTAAAATTGGTATACGGATACCAGGATGATTGGCTAAAGTGCAAGTGGGAGATTAAAATGAATAGTGCCCTTGAGCCAATCACATGTCGATGAGTTCAGGGACTACTCAACGGTAATCAACTTTATGAGAAAACTTTTCATGATATGCTGCATCTTTATTTATAAAGATTATGATGAACCCCAAGAATTCGAGGAAATGATTCTAAGGTCATAATGAGATTATGCCAGTGAGACTTAGAATCCAGATGTCACTGTTCTAAATATTCCTAGTCATAGGATCACCGATTAGGGGATTGATGATTCTGGATAGACTAGTGCACTTGGTATATGCCCTATACAATAGTGGATAGCTGATCTCATAGTTACCTATGAGCCGTCATTAATGTACAAGTGCAGGTGCTCATTAGTGAATGAGTTCACTGAATGGACCTGCACGAGGAACACATAATGGAATCCTTACATGAGTGTCAATAGGATGTTCCTCGGGTGATAGTAGGTACAAGCAGTCCTTGGACCTAAGGTTGTCATGGTTACCTTGTGAGTGACGATCAATTGCTTTGGTTCTATCCCTACGTGGCCCTTAGTGTCATGTGTCGGCTATTACTGAGCATGGGGAAGTATTCATGGAGGTAGGTGAGCAACCAACATAGAATCGGTTACTCCTAGTAAGAGGAGATAATGTCCTATGTGTCCCTGCAAGTGTCAACTCGAGAATCTCTGGCCAGAGTAGAAATGAAAGTCAGGAAGATGTTTCAAATGTTTCATTATTGAGATGACATCTAGGCGGGTGGAATACATATGAATCGGTATTAGGGTTTGACACTTCCTCTGTACCCTAGCCTATTTCAGGATATTGTAACCGAGGGATTTAGTTGCACGATAACTAATCATCGAAGAGCGTTCGATCCCTGTAGATTGAACCTCACACTATCCGGGTAGTCATGACACGTTGCTGGACGTCAATCTTGACTTGTGAGTGGAGTCCTTCACGACCACACTAAAGGGGTTTAGTGGAAGCTCGAAAGATTCGAATAGAAGTTGTTCTATCGGATTTGACTCTCCGTTATGCACAACTCACTACTGGCTTAGTGTGCGGCCCAATGGGTCACACACAACAGGCTAACCTCGTAACGGACCTTATGAGATAAAGTTCGAATGTGGCCCTATATGTCTACTAGCATGGACATGCTGCAACTCGATCACGAATCTTGTTTACGATCACGATAGGAAAGTTGTTTCCTATAGGAATGAATGCACGATGAAGGAGTTCCTCGGTAATCCTAATTTGTAGGGCATCCCTAAATTATAGTGATTGACACATTATAATATTTCATGTAGTTGATTAAATTTAATTATGAATTAAATATTTAATTAACTACTTGACCGGCAATATACTTAATTATTAATTAAATATAATTTGATTTTGAATCAAATATACATGGTGAGAAAATTAGTTTTCAACCATGAGCTTAATCGATTAATTAGGAATTAATTTATTTAGATAAATTGTAATTAATAAGAATATGATTTATGGAGATAAATCATAAAATTAATAGATATATGATTTATGAGGATAAATCATAATTCTATTAATAAATAAGATTTGAATTATTTAGATAAACCACTTTCCTACCTTTTAGGGAATTGGTTTGTTTAGATAATTATCATTCTTATCTGTAGGCTCTTAATTTATGGAGATAAATTAAAGTTTATATTTTATTAGATTTAATTAATTTTGAATTAATTATGAAGCCATTAAAATCTGAATTATATTTGGAGGCAAACCCCAGACTTTTGAATTCCGGGGACACAGTTTTTAAGGGGGGCGGGTCTAACTTCCAGCCGCCGCCCTCTCTATAAAAGGTGGCCGAGCACCCCATGGAGGTGATTGGTGAATTAGTTCTTCCTCCTCTCCATTGGTGGTCGGCCATCCTCTTCCTCCTTCCCCGGGCTTTTGGTGAAACCAAATTGAAGGTGTCTTCTACTTGGGTGTGTCGTCTACTTCATCTTCTTGGAGGAGTCCAAAAAAGACAGCGAGGTATTCTTTTATCTACCCTCTGGTTCCATTGTTTTCTCATCCCCTCTTCCTCCCTTTTTGGTGCTTGGTTCTTGGTGGAAGCACCGGCATTGCCTAGGTGGATTTTGGGTTTGAGAAAGCATCTCCGTCGAGCCACAACGAGCCCCAATGTTCGCTGCCCCTATTGTTGTGAGGTGTTTGGTGTGGAATATCGTTGGAGGATGTGCACGTGTGCATCTCAAGATGGGGATAGGATAAGCCATACCGACTGCGGTTTGACGTATGCCTTTTCCCTTTTCTCGTAGATTGAAATCCTTAATTGTTGCTAAAGTAGATCGTTGTTTTGGGATGTTTCAAATTTTTTAAATTGCTATTCTGCTGCGTTTCTTATTTCCATCCCAACAGTTTTAACTCCTCTATATGTGGCAACAGCGTTTCCGCTCAATGGAGTTGTCGACAATAGATCTTTTCTCCGGTATTTATAGGTGTCACTGGAAAATTACTAGAAGATCTAAATAAATGATGACTTCAATCATATTTAATCACCGCCGTCTTCAATAGAAACCGTCAGCATAACTTAGGCATTTTTACAAAAGATCAGTTATGTAAATAAGAAACGCCTAAGGAATAAGTGAAGAGAAACTCTTCGAAACTAAACTGATCATGACGAAAATAATGATGTTCTAAATGTCCAGAATCAGTTAACAAAAACATCACTTAAACTAGAAGTCCATCAATCATCACGATCGTCTCAGACAGTCCATCAGAAATCATTTAAGACTATAAGCAGTTAAGACTGCGTCTTCACAGTTGAAACTTCAACATTCTCAGAATATATTCTGGTCACAGCAGCTCATCAATACGAGCAATTTCTCAAAGTTTTTTTACCTAAGAAATAATCTGAAAAATATTTTTGCCAAATATAGCCAACATTCATAAAATCAATACTAACAGAGGTTTTAGAACCCTTGGGCACTTCTTTAAAGATTCATCCTAAAATTCTGAAAAGGGTTAACATTCCAAGAAGAAATCTATTTTTTCCTGACTCTGGTTTGAAGACTGCTTCTGGGTCTAGTTCGATTGCTCCTTCAACCACTGAAAGAGAAATCATGGATGAACTATTTTCTACAAGAGAAATTATCGCCAAACTACAACAGCAGGTAATCACCATTGAGAAGAAAGTTATCGAATATTTTACTGTTGCTTCAGCAGGATCTGATTCTCCCTCTTCTGGTAGTTTCTCTGACTCTTCTGACAGCTCTGACTAAAACTTGTCTTGCTTACTCCGTTGGCTTATTTTGCCAAAAAGGGGGAGAACAAGTTGTTCCAACTCTCCAGTCTTAATTGCTCTCTCAACTGGTTGTGATACTTGTCCTATGGTACTACTTTTTATTTTGGCTGCTGATACTTGATACTCTAGTTATAAAATTGTTGAAAATCTTTGTCACTTCGGATGTTCTTCTGGTTGTAATTTTTGTGACTTTGGTTGACTATGTGGTATGACTGGTGGATGTCTTCTATTAACTATTGAAATTAGTTTTAACAATTACTATATCTCTGTCACATAAAAGATGTGTAGGTTTTGCCAAATAAACCAAAGCAGGGGGGAATGTTAGTATTTGGCTTTTGTTTGTTGGCTATATTTGGCAAAAGGAGCTTCTGGTATTTTCTTAGACTCAACAAGGTAAAAGCTCTACTTATATGATGATGATAGTTTCAATTGTGAATATGCAATCTTAACTGCTTATAGTCTTAAAGGATTTCTGATGGATTGTTTGAGACGATCTTGGTGACTGATGGACTTCTAGTTTAAATGATATTTTTGTTAACTGATTCTGGACATTTATTTTCGAACAGTTTCTCTTCACTTATTCTTTAGGCGTTTCTTATTTACATAAATGATCTTTAGTAAAAATGCTTAAGTTATGCTGACGGTTTCTATTGAAGACGGCGGTGATTAAATATGATTGAAGTCAGCATTTATTTAGATCTTCTAGTGACACTTATAAATACTGGAGAAGATATCTATTGTTGACAACTCCATTGCGCGGAAACGTTGTTGCCACATATAGAGGAGTTGAAACTGCTGAGTGCAGACTACCGAGTGCAAAAGAGGCAACAACCTTTTGTCTTCAAGGAGAAGATTGGATATCGGACTATTAACTCACTACAACCTTTTAGAGCAGTTGTAACTTCCTAAGCAACTGTCCTTTACAGAAGTTCCCGAAGAGACCTATTTATATTGTCAGATAGCATAGGTTTCATTATAATCTATTCTTTCCTCTTGATTATAACCTTGGGCCACTAACCTAGTTTTGCTTCTAATGACTAAACCATCTTCATCTAATTTGTTTCTATAGACCCATTTAGTCCCAATTACGGATTGTTCACTAGGTCTAGGTACTAAATCTCAAACATCATTCCTTACAAATTGATTTAATTAGTTCCTCTTGCATGGCAATCACCCAAAACTCATCTTCTATAGCTTCCTTAATATTTTTAGGCTCTACTTGAGATATGAAAGCTACATATTGACAAACATTTTTGAGTTTAGAATGAGTTACCACTCCCGTTGATGGTTCTCCAATGACTTTACCAATTGGATGATCTCTTATATATCAACCGTTATCCTTTAGGGAGAGGTGGTAGAGCTTCCTCTTCTTCTACTCCAACTTGAGGTAAAGATGAGGATGAAGGATCTTCATGATGTGTTTCCTCATGTTTTCATCTTCAACCTCCTTGTCATGAAATGTCAATTCCTCAAGTTCCTCACCTACATTCACAATCTTAAAACTTCTAGAAGAATCATTAGTTTCATCAAAAGTAACAGGAATAGATTCTTCAACTATCATAGTTCTACGATTATATACTCTATAAGCTTTAGAACTATTAGAATAACCTAGGAAAATACCCTCATCGGATTTAGAATCAAATTTTCCTAGATGCTCCTTAGTGTTTAAGATAAAAAATTACATCCAAAAACTTTCAAATATCCCACACTTGGGATTCTATCATTCCAAAGCTCAAAATGTGTTTTCTTAATTCTAGGTCTTAATAAAACATGATTAAGCACATAACAAAAAGTATTTATGGCTTCGGCTCAAAAATACTTAGGCAAATTATTTTCACAAAACATGATCCTAGCCAATTCCTGTAGTGTTCTATTCTTTCTCTCAACCACCCCATTTTGTTGAGGGGTTCTAGGGGAAGAAAATGTATGCTCAATACCCATTTCACCACTAAATTCGGAAAACTTTTCATTTTTAAATTCACCTCCATTATCGCTTCTAATTTTTAAAATTGAAATTCCTTTTTCATTTATAACTCTCCTAGCAAATTTCTTAAAGAAATTAAAAGTTTCATTTTTCTAAGATAGGAAAAAAACCCATGTAAATCTAGAAAAATCATCAACCAAAATATAGTAATACAACTTACCACCTAGACTAGCAACATCACAAGGACCAAAAAGATCCATGTGCACAAGTTCAAGTGCTCTGATGTGGTGACTTGATTAATGCTATGAAATAATGACTTAACTTGTTTTCCATGTTGACATGCATCACAAAGTTTGTCTTTTTCAAATTTTATCTTCGGTATTCCTTTAACTAAGTACTTTTTAGTTATTTCTTGGATGAGGCTCATGCTAGCATGTTCTAGCCTTCTATGCCACAATCAAGAATCATTTTCCATGGCAATTAAGCATCTAACATGAGGATTAGGCAAAACATTTAAGACTAGTGTGTATACATTTTCTTGCCTATTTCCAATAAATACAATATCATTAGATGATGCACTTCTAATGATACATTTAGATGCTTCAAAAATAACTACATATCTATTATCACATAATTGATATATGTTAATCAAGTTGTGCTTCAACCCATCAACTAATAAAATATTTTTAATGCATGGGTAGGGAAGTATACCTATATCTCCAATGCCAACATGTCTTACCTTTGGTATTATCTCCAAAAGTCACATGTCCACCATCCTTACTTGATAGGGTTGCAAATAGATTGATATCACCTATCATGTGCTTTGAGCAACCGCTATCCAATATTCATGTGTTTCTACTTGCTTGAGGATGGTTCTCCATCTACAGAAGGAGAACAGACAACTTTAGGTACCCAAATCTTCTTGGGTCCTTGATTGTTAGTCATCTTAGGAACCCAAGTGAATCTAGCATGAGGGTTCCTCTTAAGTGCACAATCTCTAGCTATATGGCCAAAAATACCACAAGAAAAACTTCAATTAAGTTTTCTTGTGCTATGTGTGTGAGCATGGAAGTGTGCATGAGCATGATTATTTGTGATTTTTCTAGCATTTACAACCTTTGGCATGACATTTTGTAAGGTTGTCATTTTCTCATTTAGCATACATAATTCCTTTTTTAAGTTAAGCATGCTATCATTCAAGTGTTCTACTTGATCACTCAAGAACGTGTTCTCATTTTCTAATTTTTTATTGTCATGTTCTAAACTTTCTTTAACAATCTCAAAGGTATGTTTTTTTTCCTTAAGGCTATCTACTTATTTTCTTAAGGAATTGCATGAAAGTAACAAGTTGTCATTCTCAATTTCTAAAGATTTGTTGTCCTAAGTTCTTTAAATTTCTTTCTAATGGCATTGAATTCATCATGCATTTGGTCAAATTCATTTTCTAGTTGTTCTTGCGTAAATGAAATCTCGCCAAAAGTAAATTTTACCTTGTTGTCATTTGTCATGATGCAAAGATTTGCATTCTCACTTTTGGACTCTTCTTCACTTGAAGAAGATTTGCTCTCATCCCAAGAAGCCATCATTGCCTTCTTCTTCTTCTTGTACTTGTCTTTCTTGTGGGGGTTGGAGGTAGAGACCATCTTGAGATGTGGGCAATCCTTCTTTAGGTGCCCAGTCTTGTTGCAATTGTAGCAAGTATATCATCCCTTACCTCTTCTCATGCTGCCCCTCATGAAGTTCATGAACCTTCTTGACATCATTGTCATTTCTTCAAAATCATCCATTTCTTCCTCAAATGATGAAGGTTCTTCAACCCGATGTGATGCTTTTAAAGCAATGGTCTTGCTTCTGGGGTATCTTTCTCCGTGTATTGCTTCATGTGGGTCTCATGGGTCATGAGAGACCCAATAAGCTCGGTAAGCTTCAATGTGCCCAAATCCTTGGCTTCCATGATTACAATCACTTTTGGCTCCCAAGCTTTCGGAAGGGAATGGAGGAGCTTCCTTGCCTTCTCCTCTTCTTTTGTCTCTACCAAGGTTAGCTAAACCATTTGTAATATTTTAAAATCTAGCATACATGGCATCAATTGATTCATGCGATAACATTTTAAAAATTTCATAATCATGCATGATAAGGTTTATCTTAGATTCCTTCACTTGTGAAGTGCCTTCATGTGTGGTCTCTAGGACACTCCAAAGTTCATACGCCGACTTACAAGTAGAAATCCTATTAAACTCATTAATAGATAGGCCCCAATATAGTACATTGATGGTCTTGGCATTTGCATTAAAGAGTCTAATTTCTTCCGGGTTCCACTCATCCATATTCTTAGTTGGTTGCTTATACTCTACTTGGATCATTCTCCATACATTCATGCCTAGTTATTGAAGGAAGCTATTCATGCGTATCTTCCAATAGGCATAGTTGTTTCCATCAAATAGTGGTGGAGTATGAGTAGAGGACCCTTGAGCTAGTTGGATATCGCTAGACATTCTAAATTGTAGGGTAGATGGTTAAATCTAATCCTATGACCTTGCTTTGATACCAACTATTGTTCAAATACCCACACTAGAAGGGGGGGCTGAATAGTATTGGGTTAATTTTACGTTCAATTTGATTTCTTTTAATTTAATTCCAAATACAACCGAAACTAAGTGCTACTAAATGAGATGCTTTGACAAGTATGAATAGCAAGTAGTAGCAATCAAACAAGGTAATACAAACACAAATAATTATAGTGGTTCGACCAACCGCCTACTCCACTACCTTGGCTCCACACCAAGGATTTCTAACCAACTACTTTATAGATAATGTGTTTCCCTTTGAATAGAACCGAGGACTCACTTCTCAACCCTTTGAGAACGCCTCAAACCTATTCACCTAGGCAAAACACAAGTCTACAAAGGAAATCCTAAGGTGTTTAACCTAGCACACCTAACAAGCTAACAATAAGAATCGAGTTTAATAACAAGTAAAACAACAATAAAAGGAGCTAAAGATTAAACCACACAAATGAGCTCCATGCAAAGCCTTCAATTCCTCCAACTCCTCAAGTCGTTGAGATCGAATCGAAGCTGGACTCGAGGCGAGAAGAGCGCTTCGGTTAGATGAACGTTCGGTGAAAAAAGTAGGTGAAAATCAAGCTTAGAATGTACAAATCTCTCTTAGAAAGCATCAATGAATAATTAAAAGACCTTAAAGAAGGTTGGTGAGGGGTATTTATAACCCCTCACTCGGTTGTGACACTCAACAGGCATTTTTCTGCCCGTTGAGGTCGCCCGATCGCTTGGTCGGTCGATTGTCGGTCAACCGACCGATCGATCGCCCGAGCAACCGAAGCCTTCTGCCACTTGTGTGCAGACTCAAGTCGATCGCTACTGCGACCACAAACCTTTCTCTAGATTCCAGGCCAGGTTCGATCGACCGACTCTATGACCCGACCTAGGAATCAACCTTTTCTTGTTGAATTTTTTCGGCGAGCATCAATTCTAGATTTTGTTTCCGAGTTTAGGCTTGGATTACATTACAAACAAGTTTGGGATATACTCCTAGGGTCATATTACATGATTTCTATATCTAACCCTAGATTTTCTATACGATCATCCTTGAAGCCGATTTTGATGTTTTTTGATATTTCTCCGAACGAAGTTTGCACGTATACGCAAAGTCAACTTGAACTCAAAACTACACAAATGCATTAGTTTCATGTTTGTTATCATCAAAATAGAGATCGAAGCCTAGGGGCAACCCTTGGGCCAACAAGCTTGACCTCTATGGTCTCCTGCTCCAGCTCGGCCTCCACGTCCATTCACTCCATTTAGACCTTTACGGACACCTGCTCCAGCTCAGCCTCCATGATCGTTTACTCTAAGTTCAGCCTCCACGATCGCTCCCTCCAGCTCGGCCTCCACGGTCGTTCGCTACATTTCGACCTTTGCAGTCACCTACTCCAGCTTGGCCTCTATGGTTGCTTACTCAAAGCTTGGCCTCTATGGTCGCTTACTCCAAGCTCCGCCTTTACAGTCACTAGCTCTAGCTCGGCCTCAATGGCCAGTCAACACAACTCAACCTTTATGATGGCTAGACACAACATAGTAAAATATTTCCAGAAATTCCTCAAAGCTAAAAAATAACCAGAGAGGGAAAGTTAACTCTACTTAAGAGCTCGACATGCAGTCCTCCAAACTTCGACTGAGATTGGGGACTGTGGACTGGATTAGAACTATTGGGCGCGGTCAAATTTAACCCAAGAACGGCCTACAACCTAATTCAAGCCAAACCAGATGGCTCTGCCCGGGAGCTCCACCCAGTCGTACTCCCAAACTTGACTCAAGCTAGACCATACAACTGTGCCCAGGGCTCCACCCGGCCAAACAAGAACATCCACATCCTTCCTTATCACAAGGGATACACCATTATAGGCTCGCCATCTTCGGGATCAGCCTCGACCCATTCTGAGTAATATCCCCGCAAGATTGCCGGGTGGCATCATCACCTCCACCCGCATTAAATAAAAATATGTCATGCCTCAGGTACCCTAAATTCCATTTTCTATTACCTCCACCTTGGCATCCCACTAACTTGAGTGTCGGAGTGTCTTTTGCCCCCCCCCCCCCACTGGAATTTCACCTAACCAGGAGAGACACAGAGCCGGCCTAGACTACTCTGATCCTCAGGCAAGAACAATAACCCCATAGTACTTCGGGACAGCTCTTTGGCCCAATGCACCTTGACTTTGTCGAGTTTCTTTTTGAGTCCTATCAGGATGACTTCGTTGGCTGCCTCAGCTAAGCCATTGTTCTGCAGATGCTCTATTGAAGAGAAGAGCTATTGGATGTTGTGGTTCAAGCAGAATTCTCTAAACCAATTATTCATGAATTGCATACCATTGTCACTGATGATTTTGTGTGGTAAGCCGTATCTGTAGATGATCTTCCTCCACATTAACTTTTTGATTTTTTTCAGTTGTAGTTGAGGCCAATGGCTCAACCTTTATGCACTTGGTGAAGTAGTCGATGGCTACTACTAAGTATTTGACTTGTCCTAGGGCTGGGGTAAATGACCGAGGAGGTCGATCCCCCATTTATGGAACGGTCGGCTAATTTCTAAGCTATGTAGCAGCTTAGGATGTTTTTGTGAGACCTCTAAGAATCTCTGGCATTTGTCGCACCATATGACGTACAGACTGTAGTCTGTTATCATAGTTGGCCAGAACCATCCAACCCGAAGGATTTTAGCTATGAGGGATCTTCCTCTGATATGGTTACCACAGATGCCTTCATTCACTTCTGTTATCACAATATATGTTTGGGGTTGGCCGATGCACTTAAGTAGTGGCTGACAATATCCTCTTCTATATAGTTGGTCTTTAAGGAGGGTGTAATAACTTGTCATCCTCTGGAATTTCTTTTAATTCGATATGTGCTCTCACTACTAAAATATTGGTTATCAACCACGGGGCTCACTAACGGTCGCTTAGGCCGTCAGAATTATTCATGGCTTTCCAACAGCCGTAGAGGCCATGGCTGATGTAACCAAATCAGTCACGGCTCGCATACGGCCACCTAAGCTTGTCGCTCATATTTGATGGCACACACAGGGCACGAAATGAAATAACATAATATATAGTGACGGCTTAGCGGGGGCACGAAAGTCGTCGGTGCTATAAATAAGTTAGTAGCCACGGGTACCAGCGGCCGTCGCTTATTAATTGATGGCGCGAATGCGGCGCAAAATTAAAAAACAACTCAACGATTGCTTAGAGAGGGCTACGTCAGCCGTTGGTGATATAATTAATAAATATCCACGATTAACATACTGCTGGAGGGTCGTGGATGATAAGCCTTTTATTTGCATTCGCGCCCAACCCTTCCTCTTCTTTCTTTCTCTCCTCTCCCACTACACTCGCCGCCCGCTCAAGCCACCGTGCCTCGCCGCTGCGATCGCCGCCCATCCATCGTCGGTGCTGTCGTCGTTGCCCTCACCACCTCATAACTGCCCTAGCTCGCTCACCATGCCGGATCGAGGTATTGATCGCCGCCCCCTTTCCTTTCAATCGCCACCGCCAATGTCGGCGTCTACACGCCGAACGTCGACATTGGAGAATGGCACCGACGTGTAGACGCTGGCACCGGGTTTGGGGCTGAATCCCTCGGCCCCAACTAGATGAATAGTAGCCAACAGTAGCTGTCGGCTACTATTTGATTAGGGGTTTAACACCTAATCTTAGGTTTTTTTTAGATTTATTTATTATCTGTTATTTGTAGAATTTATGTGTTGAATGTAGACTAATTTAAGATTAATTTTAGATTAATTATTTGTTAATTGTATATTTATTATGTGTTAGTTGTAGATTAATTAAGTTTTTTTACTATTATATTAAATTTAGGTTAGTTTTAGGGTTAGTTAATCAAGGGTAGAATAAATGTTAGGGTTAATTTTAGTTGGGTGTAATTACAATTTTAAAATCGTCCACTGTGGACTTGTGCCGGAATCATCCACTTAGGACTCGCGCCAGAGTCATCCACTTTGGACTCGCACGGAATCGTCTACTGTGGACTCGCATCGGCATCCACAAATTTAGAAAATAATAATGACGAGTTGACATGTTTCACGTACGCATCGACGAGTCAAGTTTTAACTTTGCAAAACCTTAGATCCGTTCGGGGGTTATATGTTCGTGTAAATAAAGTAAGTGATCTTTTATACAACATACAACCCTTGAATTGTCCCTAATTGGACAATTTAGGAACATAGTTATTTATATTGCACTTAGTTTATTTCTTTTAGTCATTATTCATTTTTTAATTTTG
Organism: Canna indica; assembly: GCA_034359265.1. Lineage (NCBI taxonomy): Eukaryota > Viridiplantae > Streptophyta > Magnoliopsida > Zingiberales > Cannaceae > Canna > Canna indica. Next base: position 46,232,109 of record CP136898.1, read on the forward strand.
GCTTGTATCTCCCTTGTTCTTCGATACACGCCCAGATGATATGCGTATTCAGAGAATTGTAGGGAGATGCTGCCAAAATTTAGAATGAAGTTATGACTAAAAGAAATACTAAATGCAATATAAATAATATGAATCTCGAATGGAATAGGACCATCCCACCTAAAGATATTGCCAACCTTTTGACAAAATATGTCGGGCGATCGAAGTTGGATGTACCGACGAATTCATCGTGGAGCTATAACAAATGAATATCGAGTAGGCGTAACTTACTTCTTAAATTTCACCTACTCGAATCAAAAATTCCTTAATGGTGAAAAAATCCGATGTCCGTGCCGAAAATGTTCGAACATAAGATTTTTGGATGGGGAAACTGTCACAATGCATCTGTATACAAAAGAATTCACACCAATATATTTTTTATCGAATTGTCACGGAGAGTCCCGTCAAGTCAGGACGTCGAGCAATCATGTTGTCCAAACTTATGGTAAATCGTCTACTGTGGTTGTTTCTTCTTCCAATCCACATAATTCTTATAGAACAATGATTCTGGGTAGTCTTGGCGAACAATTCCATTTAAATGACAATGTTGATTCAGTGACTGAGACGGTACAACTACCAGATACTACAACAGTTGAAGTCATTGAAGAACAACCTGCGATATAGATTGAATTGTCGAATAAAGAGGCTGCAAAATTTTATGAGATGTTGAAAGTTGCCGATGAACCTTTGTATGAGAATTGTCCTAAATATACAAGATTTTTGGCAATGACGCAACTCCTGAACATCAAGTCTGATTGTAATATCAGCGGGATTGTGTTTGATCGGATTACAGGCTTTATCAATGGTATGCTACCTCCAGATAACAAGTTTGAGCCAAATTTTTATAAGACAAAAAAGTTGAAGAGGAAATTGGGGCTTGGGTACGGAAAAGATACACGTGTGCCCAAATAACTGCATTTTATATTATAAAAAAAATGCACAATTGGAGCAATGCTCGGTATGTGAACATCCTCGTTACAAGAAGAAGAAATCGGTCCGATAGAAAAACATCCCCTTTAAGGTGCTTTGTATTTTCCACTGACACCGATGCTTCAAAGGTTATTCATGCTGGAAAAGACTGCCCCCTATATGAGTTGGCATGTAAGAAATCGTGATGACACAGTAATGACTCATCCATCCAACAGTGAAGCATGGAAATATTTGGATAGATGTTATCCTTCATTTGCTAGGGATACTAGAAATATCAGGTTGGGATTGTGCACGGATAGTTTTAATCTATTTGGGAATTCGGCAACTCCGTATTTAGTATGGCCAGTGCTGTTAACTGTTTATAATTTGCCGCCCTCAATGTGTATGAAAGATGAATTTATCTATCTTTAGATGATTATTCCGGGTCCTAGGGGTCCTCGGAAAGAAATTTATGTCTTTCTCTAACCCCTAATTGATGAACTGAAAACATTGTAGGCTAAGGGAGTTATCACTTATGATTGTCATCGGAAGCAAAACTTCACTTTACGAGCTGCTATATTATGGACAGTCAATGATTTTTTGACCTATGGCATGTTGTCTAGTTGGAGCACGCATGGGCGACTCTCTTGTCTGTATTGTATGGAACACTCAAAAGCCTTCAATCTTGAGAACGGTCGGAAAATTTCCTTCTTTGATTGTCATCGCCGGTTCCTACCGTCTAACCATCAATATCGAAGGAATCGTAACAAATTTACCAAGGGTAGAATCGAAAGAGATGAGCCACCACCGATGTTGTCTGGTGAACAGATGTTAGCACGTGTTGAATTTCTTCCAGAGATTACTTTTGGTCATAATGTATGAATTTTAGGCTTTGGTCAAACACATAACTGAGTGAAAAAAAGTATCTTTTGGGAATTGTCGTATTGGAGTTCATTGCTGATTCGACATAATTTAGACGTTATGCACATTGAAAAAAATGTGTTTGATAATATTTTTAACACTGTGATGGATATTTCCAGCAAAACTAAAGATAGTGCGAAGGCTCGACATGATGTGAAAATACTTTGTAAAAGGCCTGAGTTAGAGTTGCAAGAGGTCAACGGGCTACTTCATAAGCCAAAGGCGATGTATGTGTTAAATAAACAACAGATGAAAGATGTGTATCAATGGATCAAAGAACTCTGATTACCCGATGGATATGCCTCAAGCTTATCTCGATGTGTGAACGTCGATGAATGCAAAATATCGGGGATGAAGAGCCATGATTGTCATGTATTCATGCAGAGATTGCTTCCGATCGCATTTCGAGATCATCTACATGATAAGATTTGGGGTTCGTTGACAGAATTAAGTATGTTTTTCAGAAACATTTGTGCAAATGTCCATCGAGTTGAAGATATGTCAGCACTTGAAAATAATATTGTTGAAAATTTGAAATCATATGCAAGTTGGAGTAGTTTTTTCCTTCTGCATTTTTTGACTCGATAGAGCATCTACCGATACACTTGGCATACGAGGCACAAGTTGGCGGCCCTGTTCAATACCGGTGGATGTACTTATTTGAAAGATACATGAGTCGTCTGAAGAAAAAAGTAAAGAACACCGCTGCAGTTAAAGGTTCCATATCAGAATAATATATAATTCAAGAAATTTTAACATTCTGCTCATTCTATTTTGAATCAACCATCAAGATAAGACTTAATCGTCTTCCACGGAATGACGACGGGGGAGCTCGACCATCAGACAGGGGATCTCGACCATCAGATGGTTGTTTAAATACCTTTTGTTACCCTGGTTGTGCTTTGGGTTCTCATCCGTCTCGATTCTTAAACGATGAAGAGTATAATTTGGCCTACTTGTATGTTTTACTAAACTGTCCAGAGATTCAAAAGTTCATTGAAATATTTGACGTTGAGATGGTGACAAAATACTCAATTACGCAATCGTGAGTTCCCTAATTGGTTTTGAGCTTACTGTACATAACACAAAGGCGAAATAGATAACCAAATCTTTGAGTTTGCTAGTGGACCGGCACGACTTGTATGGTGTTATAATGGTTATTTTGTTAATGGATATAAATTTCACACACTTGAATATTCTTCTACAAAGAAGACTATGAATGTCGGTGTCTGCCTCAAAGGGACAACGTACGCTGAATGTGATGTTGACTTTTATGGACTGTTGGAAGAAGTCATAGAATTGCAATTTTTTAGATGGAAATCAATTGCCCTCTTTAAATGTCAGTGGTTCGATACAAGCGATAAGGGCATGAGAGTTCATCCAAAGCATAAACTTGTCGAGGTCAATTACAAATCAAAATTGGCTTCAAATGAGCCATTTATATTGACATCTCAAGCCGAACAAGTATATTATATGCAGTATTTATCTCGAAAGAAAGATATGGCAGATTGGCGTGTAGTCTGTAAGACTAAAGCCATAGGAAAAATTGACCCAGTAGTTGGAGAGAAGAGGATACTGCCGAAGTGGAGCGAGTTAGTCTAATACTCGAGGATGATGACACAAAGTTAGTTCATTTGAAAGTAGAATATGTTGATGACGATGATAACAGTCTTGGGGAAGAAGGACAGAATGATGATGGGGGAGAAGAAGAAGAATTTGAAGATTCCGATACAGAAGAACAAAGAAGAAGAGTATTACACGAATGATGATATTGACGATGACGAATAATTGTAAATGTGAAGTATATCTTCAATTATTAAATGTATCTATTAATCTATTATATATATACTAATTATATTCATATTTGACAGATATGGTTCGAGAAGTGCGTGCCCAAGGAGGCATTCCTCGTAGGACTACCCCCCGATGATTACCACCTGCCACCCGTGTACCCACCGACCATTCGCCTTCGGCCACCATCCCCCCACCTGATCCAGCCACCATTACCCCACCTGATCCGACCACCATTACCCCACCTGATCCGGCCACAGTTCCCCCACCATGCTCTATCCACCTTTCCCCCACCATGCTCTGTCCACTATGGCGAGAGTTCTCGGTAAGTATATTTATTAAATTAATATTAATGTTAAATATCGATTGGTAATAATAAGTTTATATTTTTGCAGCCTCATTATACATGGCCGGAGGACCAAACTCCTTTCGTAGAGAATGCGTGGGAGCGCATTTCCCGCTCTCGCTACAATGGGCTACTTTAGCAGGCCCGTAAGACCGTGATGAGACAACTGGGGGCCACACATATTGGGCAGACTCGGGGACACGGCCCCGAGTGGATTCCTAGACCAGTGTGGAACCAGCTTGTTGAGTGGTGGGCCACGCTTGAGTGGTAGGAGGTCTCTCGAACAACGTCGAGAAACCGCATGTCCGCATCTCCCGGACACTGGTGGCTCTGTGTCATCTGCGGTGCATGAGCATCGTATGGTATGTATAATTTCCTTACTTGTAATTAAAATATTATATATTTTGTATAATGATACTAATGTATTTATTTTCTAATGTAAGACGCGAGTTGCGGAGGATGGAATCGTCCAATGCCCCTCGCTGATGTAGGTGTTTGAGCGCACTCACCGTCGGCGACAAGGAGCGGGGGACTACGTCGACAGAAGGGCCTCGATCATCATGGTAAGTATTTATGTCTATTTGATTTACGCAATTTTTATTTATAGTTTTTATATATGTATTATTTAAAATATAAACGCGTGTAGGAGACCTACACAAGGACCGTGATCGAGCACGGAGGCACACCGGATGAGTTTGACGCGGGTGCATGGGTCGAGACCGTAGGTGGCTGGGAGCAAGGCTGTGTTTATGGCTTTGCGATAGTGGCCATGCACGCGCCGCGTTAGGGCCACTTGGGGCACCGACCTCTCCTGCTGCGGGTGAGAGGCCCTCCACATCACGGACGCAGGACCAAAGCCGGATAGTGGCCTTGGAGTCTGAGCTAACACAGCAGAGATCGACAATAGAGGAGCAGAGACAGACGATGGAGGAGCAGCGACAAGCGATGGAGGAGCAAAGACGCACGAATGACGAGTTGAGACAGACGATGCAGAACATGCAGGCCCTCCTCACTCAGATTGTATCTCACTCGGGCCTTCTACCAATGATGTCGCAGTTGTCGTCCTCCTCGACCCAGTTGATGCTCCCAACAAGTCGTTGTTGACTCCACTACCTCCACTGCCTCCACCGCAGCCATGAGATTTTGGTTTACTGTATTTTGTTTATATTTTGATACTTGTTAGCCTCCGTTTGAGGCTTAGATACTTGATAGATGTTTATATTTTATATTTCATATTTTGATACTTGTTTTCCTCCAGTTTGAGGCTTAGATTGATGATATTTAAGTAAAGCTTGTATGGTTGGTTAAAAATGTATGTGTATGATGTTTTGTGGTTGTAATATGTGATTGTAAATAGATTATAATGTATAAATTTCATTGTATACAGGAATTTTCATATTTTTAACTTTTTTCAGTTATAGGGTATAACCTCAGCCACGGCTTACCCACGGCCGACCGTCACTATATCGTGGCAGAAAGCGTATCATAAATGGCTGATGGCCTAGGCAGCACCAAATATCACGGTTGCTACTAATATCACCGACGGCTCCCAGCCACAGTGATGTGTTTAAATCAGCGACAACCGCCTAGGGCCGTCACTAATGTGTTTAAATCAGCGACAACTTGAGCGGCTGTCGATGATGATTACTTATGACGGCTGAGGGTGGCTGTCACACCTTATTTGAGACGCGCACATCAGTGACGGCGTTTTGCCACGGTCCATACCATCTGTGATAGTCTTCACCGATAGTTCAGCCAGGCCTGAGCCATCGATGACAATGATAATTCTAGTAGTGTCTGGCACCCCAATTGGTTGTCTGCTTGACTGCTTGGAGTTCGACCGAGGTATCAGCGGATTGGATGCTCGGTAGATCGAGGACTTGTTGGATGACCGGCCTGTTGTTTTGAGGTTTCTTGGTCTTGGCGAGCTTAGATAATAGGTCGGCTCGGGTGTTCTCTTTCCGAATTATGTGCTGGATCACACAATCATCAAAGTTACTTATTAAGGGATGTACTAGGGATATGTACCTTTCTAGGGAGGGGTCCCTTGTTTGGCAATTGTCGTTGAATTATCCTATGACAAGCTGTGAGTCACTTTTGATGATCACTTTCTAGGCTCCCACATCACAGGTGAGCTTTAGTCCGATGACCAGGGCTTCATATTCCACCTCGTTATTACTTGCTTTGAATTGGAATTGGAGGGATTGCTCCAAGGTGACTCCCTAATCATTCTCGAGGATGATGTCAGCGCCTGAAGCTTGATAAGCCCCCCCCCCCCCCCCCCCCCCCCCGGCAGGTATTCTATGCTGAACTTGTTGGCCCAAGGGTCCAACCTTGGCAACACTCTTAGTTTTGTTGATACCATACATGGTTCTAATAGTTTTATCAAGGTTTGGTCTCAGGTTTGACATACAATACACATCCGAAGTTCCTCGGAGAAATCACAAAAAATCAAGAATCGGAGGCTTCAGAGTCGAGCATGTCAAAGTTAGTTTAGGATTTAGTTTCTTATATTTTAAATATTCCTAAGCCTTAGTTTGATGTCCTCATTGTGTTCCCAAGTCAAAAACCAAATCCGAAAACTTGAAAATCAAAAAAATCATAAAACGGCCTAGAAATTTTCAAAGTCTAGGAATCTCCTTGGAGATATTTAGATATTTTCTTGGCACCAAAAGTCTTGATAATTGTTCTTTGGGTAGAAACAAGTTAAATACCAATTTTTATAAAAATTTTAAAAACCTTTAACCCACACATATTTCATCTGGGACATTTTAAAATTTCCGATTTTTGCAAATTTGTACTAGAATCCAAATTATGGATTTTGACCCTTAGTAATTTTGATTTTTCTGATATTTTTATTGAATCCAAGTGTGGGGTATTTCCTTATTTGCATATATGTTTTAAAGTTAATGAAGAATAAAAATAAATATAGACATTAACTTAAAATTAAGACATGTACATAAGGTTTGAAACTCGAAATATGAAACTACCGAACTACCCCCAATGGATCTTTTTTAAACTGTTGAACAACTCTTTTTTCTCATACCCAAATACCAACTCTATAAATACACCCAAAACTCTCTTCCTCATGTCCATTACTATTCATTGATGATCTACTTGAGTTCTTGAGCCTGAGAGAGAAAGTTTTCTTACCCTAAACCTCATTTCACTCTTCAAGCCTCCATTCAACTCTAAAGCCTTCAAAACTTGTTGGGGACATCAATTTAAGGCTTTGGATCTCTAGGAGGCAGCAAGAGGAAGCTTCACAAGTGTTTGGATACAATTTCTCTTGTTATTATTTACTTGTTGTTTCATCTGATACTCTACTTGTGTGTAAGAAGGTGTTGGTGACATACCTAGGTTTAAATTTCGTTGTTTTCTTATGATTGAGGCATAGGCACACTCTCAAGTATGGAGAGGTAAGCCCTTGATTGACACTCATTGTAGGAAAAATAAATTTAACATAACTGGAGTGTGTGAAATCCATGGTGGTGAACCAAGTTAGTGGAGTAGGGAAGATTCTTGAACCACTCTAAAATCTCATTGTTACCATTGCTCCTGTGGTGTTTCAATTAGTCATCTAAATTATTCTCATTCTAATTGAAATACACCTTCATCATATAACACATTGAACAAGGTTGTAATTGAAACTAGTTTGGTTTAAGATTTACTTGAAGAAAATCATCCTAGATTCACACTATTCATACCCCCCCCCCCCCTCTAGTGTGCTAAAATGCTTTCAAAATTCAGAGAGCTCTACCGACCATGCAATCATCCGCCCGGCGAGCTTGGGTTTGGCTAGGACCTACCTGATCGGATGTTCGATGCGATGTGGTGGCTTTGGAGGAACGGTCTCAATCATCTGACCGAGATAACTAGGGCGAAGGCAAGCTTCTCTAGCTTCTGATATCTTGCTTCGGGCCCTTGGAGAACTTTGTTGATGAAATAGATCTATTTCTAATATTTCTCTCGTTCCCGGACTAGTACATATTTTAACTTAATATTCATTTTTATATAATTATATGTATTTAGTTTGGAAAATAATGTAATAACAAAGGTTGATAATATCATTTTTGTTGTACAATAAGTATTCTCTACCAATAAATAGAAAGTAGGAAAATATTTTCTTTTAACTATTTTTCTTTTATGAGCTTACTTTAAAAGTGACATCTTTAATTCTTGCATAATAATTAACAAAAGCAATAAATGCCTACTACATCTATAACAATGAATTCAAGGATGCTCTTTGTTCTTGCCTGAAAGTCTGGGGTTCGACATCTCTCCTCGTCTGGTTCAACGCCGGCGGGGGAGACCTACAAAAGATACTCTGACCCCCAAGTTAGAGTGACTCCAAGGTGGAGGTTTATGAAATTCGAACTTAGGGTTACCTGGGTACGCCGTGTTAATATATTATAGGTGGAGATGATCATGCTGCCTGCAAATCTCGCTAGGATTATTGCCCGGAATGGGTCAAGGCCAATCTCGGGGATGGCGGGTTTATGATGGTATGTCCCTTGTGATGAGGAAGGACGTGAGAGCCCATGTATGACCGGGTGGATTTCACGGATAGAGTCATCTGGCCTTGCTTGAGTCTAGCTCGAGGATGTAATTTGGGTGGAGCCCCCTAGCGGGGCCGCGTGCTTTGGTTCAGGCAAAAGGCGGGGCGTTGTTGGGTCTAGTCTGATCGGGCTCAATAGTTCTAGTCCAGTCCACAGCCCCTAAGCTCGGTCGGAGTCTGAAGGACTGGGGGCGCTTTATTCGATGCTTACTTAGGGAAGGCATTGTACAGACATGTGCGTAGCATATCTAGCTGGCTAGAAGCTTATCTAGAGTTTTTTGTGTCCCCTCGACAATTTGAACTGGGTAGGTTCGTGCTACTAGGGCTTCCACTACTTGTTGTCGCGTCCGTCTGACCCTCCATAATCCTCCTACGGTGTAACGCCCCAAACTCAGGGTCATGTGATCGACCATGGTATACGTGCTTATACCCCGCAGCCTAACTCACTCACATGCCAACTCATAAATATAGCGGAAGAAATAAACAGCTTTTTATTATAAAAGAGAAACCAAAAAAGATTTTATTTAAACAGTAAAGTTTTTATCAAAAAGTTCAAGTGCGGAAAAAAAATGAATCAAAGACCAACAGTTCTTTATAACAAATAAAATCTGAAATGAAAGACATAAACATCCCCAAGGGACTACAACTCCAAATCACCAACACAGGTGCATGACAACTACCAAAGACTCGACTACGACCCTTAACTAGGACTGCTATGATATCAATGTGGCTCCTCTGCCCTCCAACCGCGCCAAGTGCTCCAACCCACCTCACCGGTCATGCTCTGCAAAACAAAAAAATGACAACGGATGAGTTTAAAGAACTCTGTGAGCGGTTCTACCAACCCCCACGAGAAACCAAACACACGTATATAGCATAATGCAAAACACCTGACTCAAGCAGGAAAGGTCATAAGGGAGTGACTAGCTAACATGCTATCTGGCCATCACATGCCCGAAAGCATCCAACACCCTAACGGTGAAGTACAACAGGCCTAAACCTACCATGCCCTAAGGCAACAAAACATACTAGGATAATCAGGATTGGACCATCCGAGCTTATCCTAATATAAATGAACTCGGGAGCAATAGGGATTGGCCTATCCGAACTTACTCCACGAGACGCGAAGGAATAATCGGGATTCGCCTGTCTGAACTTGTCCCTTTAAGATATCACATGAATAATCGGGATTTACCCGTTCGAACTTATTCCTTGAAAGAAACTCAGGAACAATCGAGATTTGCCCTTCAGAACTTTTTCCACGAGGAAGCACAAGAATAATCGGGATTTGCTCATCCGAACTTGTTCCAAAGAGATAGTGTAGGAATAATCGGGATTCGCCCATCCAAACTTATTCCTTTAAACATAGGTTGGGAATTAACCATCCAACCTTCCAAGCCAAGCCCGCAATCCGGCTCCTATGCCGAGCCTCTCCGTCATTCATAAAGATATGGAGCAACATGACCTAAGTCAAATGTCTCCTATGGTGTCTTAGGGATGCCCTAATTGGAAACGCTACAATACCCAATACCCGATCCCAACCCCTAGACCTATAACATCATAAACTCATGAGGTTTTATTTCATGCACAAAACTTATTTTTGTTGGTTCATAACCAATTATGTGTCCCCCTTTGGATTTTAATTATGCAATTAAAATTACGATCACCAAAATTAGGATTTTATTTTAGGGTTTTATTTTTAGCTTACTGTTGTGCTCGAAACTGGTGCACCCAATCCGAATCTAGTTTCCAAAGTGTGTCCTATGATTCCAAAATATATTTTCTGGTCAAAACGATAGGTTACACAACTATATTCAATGAACTATTCTCATCTCAACAGAGAATTCAAAATCAACCCAGATTCAACAATTCAGCATGAAATTTCAGCATAACATGAAAATAAATCCGAAATTCACATAATATAAATCCTAAATTTCCATCACCATAGAGTTATATCATCAAGTCCATCATACATAAATAATTTCATAATTTGTTAATCAAGATCTAGCATGCATCTACATCATCATAAACTCAAGACTCAAGCTTCATGATCAGAACACCCATGGCATCAAGATCAATCCATAACTATGTAAAACATGATGAATACCAAACAAATCACAGATTTAATTACAATAAACTTGTCGTCATTAAAGGAACCTTAATAGGTAAGCAATTCCAAGCCAAGATTACAAAACGAACAAGGATCATCTCTTAGACATTTCATCGAACATCTCAAGTGCACCCTTGGTTCCACCTTGGCCGAGCATCCCTAGGATCATCCTAGGGCTGCCGAGCCCCATAGGGGGGTTTTCGGGTCTCCTTATGCATGGCAATCGCAAAAGAAATGGCAAAAATTTGAGAGTCGACGGAAAACAGCTCACAAAAATACCCGAATTCAATAACGGCTCAACACACGAAGAAATCATGGAAAAGGGGAGGGAAGATCCACTCACATGATTAGGAAGAAGAAGTAGAGAAGAACTTCCAAACGGCGGCCTCCGAATCTGGCCTCAAAGGTTGCAGCGGCTTGGCTCACACAAAGAGGAAGGGGGGTGGCTCTACCAAACTGGCAGCTCCAAGAGAGAGGGAAGAAGGGCAGTTGGCTCCTCGGCTTGGCTTTGCCCGGCGGCTCCAAGAGAGAGGAAGGGAGGGGGGGATTTATAATCCCTTCCTCGTTTCTTCCAACCCTAACCTCCTTTAACCCGAATCCGCCTCAACTCGGATCCAAACCCACTAACTTCTCAACCCATACTAACCACATGCTAAAAACAAGCATCACTTATATGCACACCCATATGCAACATAATTTAATAACTCAAGCACACGCAATAGAATAATTAAATGAATTTATCTACGCAGGAAAAGAAATCGCATAATTCATATTTTTACTTACCCGAGCTCGCGAGCTCGCACCGGACCATGAGTCGACTCAGCTCGAGCTCGAACTAGCTGCTAGGCTGACAACACAAACCATAGCAAAAATAAATATTAATATCTAGGATATTACAATCTTCCCTCCTTAAAGAAAATTCGTACTCAAATTTTAGAAAAAGAAGCTTAAGGACTCACCAGATCATCAAACAGCGAATGATATCGCTCCCTCATATCCTGCTCCACCTCCTAGGTGGCCTCCTGCCCGGAATGGTGCTCCCACCTGACCTTAACTAAGGGAATTTCCTTGGACTTCAATTTTTTGATCTGCCGATCTAGCACCTCAACTGGTCACTCCTCATAGGAGACTACTGAATCCACCTCCACTGCGGTAGGCTCAATCACATGGGACTCATCTCAAACATACTTCTTCAGCATGGATACATGGAATACCGGATGCACCCGGTCCATACTGGGAGGTAAGGCCAACTCATATGCCACAGCTCCCCTACGCTTGAGAATAGGAAACGGCCCAATGAACCTAGGGTTTAGCTTTCCTTTCTTGCCAAACCTCACCACCCCTTTCATAGGGGATACCTTGACGAACGTCATGTCCCCCTCAGCAAACTCTACCTCCTTAGTCTTCCCATCAGCATACATCTTCTGGCAACTCTGAGCTGCCAAAAACCTCTCCCTGATTAACTTGACCTTTTCTATTGCCTCCTCAACCAGGTCGGGTCCCATCATTAGGGAATCCCCTGCCTCAAACCAGCCTATAGGTGACTTGCATCTTCGCCCATACAATGCCTCGAAAGGGGCCATCCCAATGCTGCTATGATAGTTGTTATTGTATGCAAACTCAATCAGGGATAAGTGCCTCTCCCAACTGCCCTCCAAATCTAGGACACATGCTCTCAGCATGTCCTCCAATGTCTGAATGGTCCACTTCAACTGACCATCTGTCTGATGGTGAAATGTAGTGCTGAACCAAACCTGAGTGCCCAATGCCTCTTGGAAAGACTGCTAGAATCGAGCTATGAACTTAGTGCCCCGATCTGAGATAATCATAACACGGACACCATGATAAGCGATGATCCGATCCAAAAATAACCTCACATACTGCTTGGCTGTAAAGGTTGTCCTGACTTGTACGAAATATGACATCTTCGTTAGGCGATCCACCACTACCCAGATAGAATCATTGCCCTTCCCAGACTTTGGCAACCATGTCATAAAATCCTTGGTTATCTTCTCCCATTCCCACTCTGGTACTTCTAGGTTCTGGAGCAACCCTGTCGGCTTTAAATGCTTAGCCTTAACCTGCTGACACGCTAGGCACTTAGACAAGAACTTGGCCATCTCTGTCTTCATGCCTTTCCACCAATAATTCTACCTTATATCACGGTACATTTTTGTGGCTCCCGGATGCATAGTGTATGTAAACCGATGAGCCATCTCTAGCACCTGCATTCGAACCTCAGCCATATCTTGCACCACTATCCTATTCTTAAACCTCAGAACACCCTTTGAGTCAATACCAAAACCATTATCGGCATCGCCTCTCCTGTCCAGATCCTTAGTGAGTGCACAGAAAGCATCCTCCTCCTGCGCTGCCCGCAGCATGTCGACCAACGTGGACTGCACCCTCAGGTGAGCCACCAGCGCACCAGAAGCTGATACTGACAAGACCACCCCGCCATCCAAACACATGGCCAAATCCTAAGCCAATGGCCTCCTCCTGACTGCCAAATGCACTAGACTGCCCATAGACTTCCTGCTCAAAGCGTCAACCACCACATTAGCCTTCCTCTGATGGTACATGATGGTGCAGTCATAGTCCTTCAAGAGTTCAAGCCATCTTCTCTGCCTCAAGTTCAACTCCTTCTGGGTGAGCAAATATTGGAGGCTCTTATGATCAATGTATATCTCGCAAGCCTCGCCATAAAGGTAGTGATACCACAGCTTCAATGCGAACATCACTGCTCCTAGCTCAAGATCATGAGTCGGGTAATTCTTCTCGTGGGCCATCAACTGTCGGGAGGCATAAGCTATCACCCAGCCATTCTGCATCAACACAGAACCCAAACCGACTCTAGAGGCATCACAATAAACCACAAACCCTCTCGAGCCCGAGGGTACTGCTAGAACTGGTGCCGACGTCAAGCGATCCTTGAGCTTTTGAAAGCTCTCCTCGTACTTACTGTCCTAGTCGAACTTGACCTTCTTCTGAGTCAGACGGGTCAATGGTGCTGCAATTCTAGAGAAATTCTCCACAATTATCAGAAATAGTCTGCCAACCCCAAAAACTGCAGATCTCTGCGATATTAGTCGGCCTCTTCCAATTTTAAACTGCTTCTATCTTTGCGGGATCCACCTTTACCCCTTCCCTGGACACCACATGGCCAAGGAACCCTACACTCTCCATCTAGAACTCGCACTTGGAGAATTTGGCATATAAGCGATGCTCTTTGAGAGTCTCCTGATCTACTCTCAAATGCTTAGCATGCTCCTCCCTACTCCTGGAATATATCAATATGACATCAATAAACACTATCACAAATCTATCCAAGTATTCCCTGAATACTCGGTTCATCAGATTCATAAATGCAACAGGTGCATTAGTTAACCCGAAGGACATCACCAGGAACTCAAAGTGCCCATACCCCGACCTAAAAGTAGTCTTAGGGACGTCACTGTCCTGGATCCTCAACTGATGGTACCCTGACCGCAGGTCAATCTTGGAAAACCACTGAGCTCCTTGAAGCTGATCAAATAAATCATAGATCCTGGGCAGTGGGTACCGATTCTTCACCATCACCTTATTAAGCTGCCGGTAATCTATGCACATCCGCATGGATCCATCCTTTATTTTTACAAAGAGCACTAGAGCACCCCAAGGCGAAACACCTGGGCGAATGAAACCCAACTCAAGCAGCTCCTGCAATTGGGATTTCAACTCCCTCAACTCTGCTGGTGCCATTCGATACGGCGGGATGGAGATTGGCTTTACTCCAGGCTGCAAATCAATATAGAACTCAATCCCCCTCTCTGGAGGCAACCCTAGCAACTCCTCCGAAAATACATCAGAGTACACGCATGCCACGAGCGTCCCCACGATATCCCTAGCCGCACCACCGCCTCCCTCTGCCACAAACACAAAGGCCAAGAAGGACTGGCATCCACCCAGAAGTAGCTTTAGGGCCTTGAGAGCCGAGATGGCTACCAACGAGTCTCCCCTTCCCTCACCTTGGAAGGAAAATAGGTGCAATCCGGGCTTACTGAATGTCACAGTCTTATCCCTGCAGTCCACTGAGGCAAAATGGTCCGCCAATCAATCCATGCCCAAAATCACATCAAGCTCTAGCATCGGTAGGAGTGTCAATTCGGCCATCAGCACGTGTCCACAAATGACCACCTTGCAGCCCCGAAAGACTGTCTCTGTCAGTACAAAAATGCCAGTAGGCGTAGACACCACAAGAGGCAAATCAAGAAGAGAGGGTTTTCTTGTCAACTTAGCAGCAAACAAAGCAGATACAAAAGAATGCGTAGCACCTGGATCAAACAAAACATAGGCAATAGCGGAACCAACAGTAAGGATACCTGACACTACTGCCCTGGATGCCTCAGCGCCCTCTTGGTTTATAGCAAACACTCATGCAGCGAACCTCTCTGAACGACCAGCTCAATGGCCTCCTCCTTGAGTCTGACCCCTTTGAGCCATGGAACCCACTGACATCGGTGTCTTTCCTCTGGTCTGATCAGGCTGATGACTGTCCTTGCCAGGACAATCCTTTCTATAGTGCTCAGTTTGCCCATAGCTGAAACATACCTCTGAACATCCCCAACAAGCTCCTCAGTGCTTCCTGTGACATCGATTACACGGCTGCGGCCCAGGCCTCTGCTGCGATCCTCCTGATGACGCCCCTGGTCCTGAGCCCATGTGGCCTCTAAAACTACTACGACCTCCACCCTGCTATGGATCTGCAGTCATGTGAGTCCCCTCAAAGTGAGCTGGTCGATCCCCATAATTCTAGGGACGAAACATCTTCTTCTAGGGTCCATCCTGCCTGTTTGTTGGTACCAGTGCCTCCTTTCAGAGCGCCTCATCTATAACCTGAGCAAAGGAAGTGTCCTCCGTATAATGGATAAGTCTGGCTTTCTGCGGCCTCAGCCCCTCGACAAATCTCTTCATCCCGACGATCTCTGTAGCTATCAAGGTGGGATGGTACTTCGAGAGTCGAGTGAACTCCATCTCATAGTCCATCATTGACATGCTGCCGGTCTGACGCAGTAGCTCAAATTCTGTTGCCCGCCTGTCCCGAACGCTCAGCGGTAGGTACTTCTCCACCATAGCAGCTCTAAACTCCTCCCAGGTAGGGGGTGGTGCATCTGCTGCTCTGCGGTCCCTCCAGGTGTGAAGTCAATCCTTGGTTCGTCCTCTTAGCTGTAACCCGATCAGTCGAGCGGTCGTCTCAGAGGAACAACCGAGCTCCTTGCATAGCTCATAGCAATCTCCTAGGAAATTGGTGACTCCACCCACTGATCTGTCCATGTATACTCCAGTGGCCTGAATGCAATAAAATCTGTATATGAAGGTGCTCTGGGGTCTCTGACCACCGGTGCCACTGGCTGGACCACCTCTGGTACTGCGAGTACAGTCGGCACCTACTGTGGCTACTGTCTCAGATTTTGCTCCCTGCGGAGTGCCTCAGTCAGCTCAGCCACTCGGGCCTGCAACTACAAAATCATGGGATCCTGTCCCACCTCCTCCCGGGCTTGCGGCGGTCTCCACGACCCCGGCCTCGGCGCTCTATGGAGTTGCTGCCACTACCACTATATGCGGCATTAAACACCCCCATCAATCTGGAGTCACCAGAAAGAAAAATAACATAATTAGATAATTTAATTCACCCTAACATTTTTGTAAACTTAACCACAAGTCACGCTAACATGCTGATGTAGCTCATTGATCTCATAACATAACCCTACCGTATACCGACACGCTAGCAATGCCCTATACGGTAACAACTATAGGTAGTAGTCAGACCGAACCACATGCTCTGATACCACATTGTCATGCCCCAAACTCAGGGTTATGTGATCGGCCAGAGTATACGTGCCTATACCCCGCAGCCTAACTCATGCAAATGCCAACTCATAAATATAGCGGAAGAAATAAATAGCTTTTTATTATAAAAGAGAAACCAAAACAGATTTCATTTAAACAGTAAAGTTTTTATCAAAAAGCTCAAGTACGAAAATAAAATGAATAAAAGACCAACAATTCTTTTTAACAAATAAAATCTGAAATGAAAGACATAAACGTCCCCAAGGGACTACAACTCCAAATCACCAACATAGGTGCATGACAACTACCAAAGACTCGACTACGACCCCAAACTAGGATTGCTATGAGATCAATGTGGCTCCTCTGCCCTCCAGCCGCACCAAGTGCTCCAGCCCGCCTCACCGGTCAAGCTCTGCAATAACAAAATAATGACAACTTATGAGTTCAAAGAACTCAGTGAGCGGTTCTACCAACCCCCACGAGAAACCAAACACATGTATATAGCATAATGCAAAACACCTGACTCAAGCAGGAAAGCTCACAAGGGAGTGACTAGCTAACAGGTCATCTGGCCATCACATGCCTGAAAGCATCCAACACCCTAACGGTGAAGTACAACAAGCCTAAACCTACCATGCCCTAAGGCAACAGAACATACTAGGATAATCGGGATTGGCCCATCCGAGCTTAACCTAATATAAATGAACTCAGGAGCAATCTTGATTGGCACGTCCGAACTTGCTCCATGAGACGCGAAGGAACAATCGGGATTCGCCCGTCCGAACTTGTCCCTTTAAGATATCACAAGAATAATCGGGATTTGCCCGTCTGAACTTATTCCTTGAAAGAAACTCGGGAACAATCGAGATTTGCCCGTCCAAACTTGTTCCATGAGGAAGCATAGGAACAATCAGGATTTGCCCATCCGAACTTGTTCTAAAGAGATAGCGTAGGAATAATCGGGATTTGCTCATCCGAACTTATTCCTTTAAACACGGGTTGGGAATTAACCATCCAACCTTCCGAGCCAAACCCGCAATCCGGCTCCAATACCGAGCCTCTCCGCCATTCATAAAGATATGGCGCAACATGACCTAAGTCAAGTGTCTCCTACGGTGTCTTAGGGATGCCCTAATTGGGAACGCTACAACACCCAATACTCGATCCCAACCCCTAGACCAGTAACATCATAAACACATCAGGTTTTATTTCATGAACAAAACTTATTTTTGTTGGTACATAACCGATTATGCTACCCCCTTTGGACTTTAATTATGCAATTAAAATTACCGTCACCAAAATTATGATTTTATTTTAGGGTTTTATTTTTAGCTTATTGTTGTACCCGGAAGGGGTGCACCCACCCCGAATCTGATTTCCAAAGTATGTCCTATAATTCCAAACTATATTTTCTGGTCAAAATGATAGGTTGCAGGACTATGTTCAATGAACTATTCTCATCTCAACAGAGAATTCAAAATCAGCCCAGATTCAGTAATTCAGCATGAAATTCCAGCAAGATTGAATTTTCAGCATAACATGGAAATAAATCCGAAATTCACAGAATATAAATCCTAAATTTCCATCACCACAGAGTTATTTCATCAAGTCCATCATACATAAACAATTTCATAATTTGTTAATCAAGATCTAGCATGCATCTACATCATCATAAACTCAAGACTCAAGCTTCATGATCAAGAACTCACATCAAGAACACACATGGCATCAAGATCAATCCATAACTATGTAAAACATGATGAATACCAAACAAATCACAGATTTAATTACAAGATACGTGTCGACATTAAAGGAACCTAAATAGGTAAGCAATTCCAAGCCAAGATCACAAAACGAACAAGGATCCTCTCTTAGACATTTCATCGAACATCTCAAGTGCACCCTTGGTTCCACCTTGGCCAAGCATCCCTAGGATCATCCTATTGGCTTTAGGTTTTCAACCTTAGCCTTAATCTCGATCTTGATGGTTTTGATGATAACAAAAATGGAACTAATGATTTCATTGAGAATATATTTCAGGTTCCATATCGACTAGCGTTCGATATCCTCAATCGGATAAATTGGAGAAATTGCAAAATCGGAAAGACATTGATCGTCGTGTTCGGGTCCGTCGTGAAACTTACCGAAGATCGACGAGTGCACCAAAGTCACTTGGACGAGTCCAAAGATCAAGTCAAAATCTCTCCAAGATGATGCTCCTTGAAAGCCGAAACTTGGAAACGAAGCGCGGAAGAAATAGGCTGAAGAAATAACATTCAGCCTAGGTTCGGTCGACCGGTTGATCGACCGACCGAAGGTAAAAAAGGTAGTAGAGCTACTTCGATCGACCGAGCGGTCGACCGATGGAAGCCCAAAATGGGTAGTAGCTCGGGTGGTCGACCCGTCAATCGACCGACCTGCTGATTCCTGCTACGGAATATCGCGTCGGTCGACCAACGGGTCGACCAAATGGTGAAAGAATCGGGCCGAGGCTGGCGGTCGACCAATCGGTCGACCGACCTGCATATGAGCCACGACGTAATACCGCATCGATCGACCGATGGGTCGACCGAAGATCGCGAATCGCGTAATCTGTGTCTGGCGGTCGACCAGTCGGTCGACCAACCACATGGTAAATAGAAGCAGTCGAATGACCGATCGACCGATGCTTCGACCGGCGCTTCGATCGGCGGCCTGTAATAGATAGTTTTCTATCTGTTGAACACCGTTTCTTCACCTGGGTATAAATACACCCAAGTATGATTCATTTGATGCTTCTTCCTCGATTCCCACAATGATTATTGAGCATCTAGAAGGAAGATTCGAGCCTTCCAAAAAGTGATTGCAGCACGCCCTATTCCTATGTTGAGTTCTTCTTCAAGCATCGCCTGTTGTTGCCTCAACTCGGAAATTGTTCGAGCTTCACGACTTGACGAGTTGGAGAATTCAAGGCTTGGAAAAGAGCACGGACACTTGGTTTCACTTTTAGCTCTTTCCGTTGTATTTTTAATTGTTAATTGTTTCTTAAATTTGTGTTTGCGAAGACCTGGGTGTTAGGTCTTGTTGTGTGAAGTGGTATCCTTGGTGAAAAGGAGTAAAGCCACTTGTGTAAACTTAGCACTTACTAGGATTAGTTTTAGTTGTCCCTTAGGTTGAGGTGGGAAAGAGCTCTCAGTAGGAAGGCGGGATACTTCCGGGTGTGGAAGTGCCTTCGGTTGGAGAGCGGGGTCTTTCCGGGGAAAAGTCCTCGTTGTAAGGGAAACTAATTAATCTAGTAAAACCTAGTTTGGAAATCCTAAGCGGGGTGCTTAGGTAGTGGAGTAGGCACTGGGGCTGAACCACTATAAAATTATTGTGTTAGCATTGATTTCATTTGTTGTGCTTAATTGATTTATCATTTATCTTGCTTCCGCATCGCATAATTGTAATTCGCCTAAACGAGTTAAGTAATCGATTAAAATCGAATTTAGGCAAATCGTATAGTAAACACATTATTCACCCCCCCCCTCTAGTGTGTCATTTCGTCCAACAATTGGTATCAAAGCGGGTTGTAGATTGTGATTTCACCATCCCTTCTATAATTCGTCTCGATCTAGAAATGGCTCTAGAGTCGGTAGCATCTAGACCTCCTAGGTTCGATGAATTAAACTTTGGTCTATGCAAATCTAGGATGTACACCTTTCTAAAGACTCAAGGTTTAGGTGTCAACAAAATGGTAAAAATCCAATATATTGAACCTAAGAAAAATATGCATGCATGGACCCAAGAACAAATTAGCATGTTTGAGTTAAATGCCAAAGCTAAAAATTGCTTATATTGTTCTTTGGAAAATAATATATTTGAAAAAATCATGCATTGTATTTCGGCATATGATATTTTGGGTACTTTGAATATGCTTTATGATTATGCTAAAAGTGAAAAACTTGTTTGATTATGCTTTATTTTGGGTACTTGAATATATCTAATGAAGTTCTTGAAGCCTTTAGTGTTTCTAGCCATAGAAGTACAAAGAGCCAAAAAAGGAAGGTAGTGTGCCATGCATGCAAAGAGAAAGGGCATGTTAGGAAGAATTGCCCTACCATGAAGATCAAGGCAAAGAGGAGGTCAAATGCTTCCACAACATCCTACTCAAGTGAAGCATCCTCCCTTCATGACTATGAAGCCATATCAAAAGAATGCCTCATGAATGATGACAATGAGGTACACTCCACCTCTTCTAGTCATGTTAATAACAATAATAGTATTAACTCATCTAGCTCTCATGATTTTGATGAATTGATGGATGAGTATAAAATCATGTATGCCTTGCTTGTTAAGAAAGATAAAGAAAACAAAAATTTGAAGAAAGAAAACTCAAATCTTAGCTCTCAATTACACTATGCAAAATTAGAAAATGAGAAGCTAAGAATTAGTGTCAACAATCCATGCCATGATACTTTAAGTATTGACACTAAGGATTTGAAAAATGAAAATGAAAAATTGAAGAATGATTTCAAAATTGAGAATGAGTCTTTGAAAAATGAAAACTCAAAAATCAAAAAGGAAAATTATATGTTGAAATCACAAATGCATGCTTTACACAACTCAATGATTGATTTGAAAAATGAGGTTCTAAACCTAAACAAGAAAGTGAATGAAATGAAAAATACTTCCTCATTTAATAATTTTAGTAAAAAGATGTTCATGCTAATGTTAAATCTCATGTTAGACATTCTACCGTTAAACCTCATGTTCAAAATAAAAATGTTTCATCTAAGAATGCTCATGCTCATCTTAGTTCAAATGACAAGCATTCTACAAATAAATCTCATGTCCATAGTAAAAACAAAAAGAAATTTAATGGACATTGCTTTTGTTGTGATTTTTATGGGCATGCCATCTATGATTGTGCCTTTAAAATGAACTCAAGTGTTGTGAAATCACTTTGGGTACCTAAGCCCATTAACCCCCTAGGACCCAAAGACATTTGGGTACCAAAGGTTTCTTCTCTTGTAGGGGGAGCCACCACACAAGGGTAGAGAGAAGTGAAGAGTTGAAGTTGACCATGAAATTGAATGATGAATCCTCCCTTGGTTGCAACTTCAAGTCATCTTGATGCCTTAGTAAGGTTCGCATCAAAAAGTCTTTGGTATCATCTCCTATACCCTCTTGTTTGCATTATAGTTGGAGTTTGATATATGTTTAATTTGAGTTGTTTTCCCCGCTCTTGCTAAAAGAGTCTTTTGAAAAATGTTTTTGATTTTTGATTTCCCGGTCTCTTCGGAGACCCCGGTGGCCTGTAATTGGCCTAAGCGACCTTGCGGTTTTAAATCGTAGGCGCATTGTGGGCTTTCGGTTTTCAACCAATATGTAGGGTTGGAGATCATATTTTTCATTTATTATCTTTGTGATATCTTAAATTCGTTTTGGTATCACTTGATTTTATTTGAAACGAATTTAAAACCATTTAGCAAAGTAATCTTTGATAATGAAACTTGATGCCTATCTTTGCTTTTTGGTTTGGATAGCTTGCTAAGTAGCTATGTTTTCACTAAATCATTAGAGTAGCTCACTTGCAAGTTATAAGGATTTTAGGAAGGCTAATGGCTAGGAAGAAAAAGATTAGTTTGGCTAAATCATCATGATTAAGGTATAACTTGAATAAAGTCAAATCTTAGTGTTATACCCAAATGTTTAAGCTTAAACTATGTCTACTCATGATAGTAATTGCATGTTAAAATTCTTGATTTCTCATGAGTAGGTAGAATTATGACACTTAGGCAAACTTCATTAAATGAAACTTGCTCTAAGTTAAAAATTGTCATTAGAGACATTCCTTTTAAGTCCAAACTAGTTTAATATAGGTAGAGATCTTATTCTTTAAATGTTTCACATCTTAAGATCTCTTAGATTCATTTAGATATTATGAAAACTTTCTCAAAAATGAATCCTATCTATCTAGCATAGGTTAAGGACTTAAATGAAACTTTGCATTGAAACCTTTGCTATTTAGTATGTTATCTTGCTAAGTTGGCATATTATTTCATCATGCTACTAATGATGTCCACTTTCAAGTCAAGAAAAAGATAAACATTGAAAGCTATGCTATCTAGAAGAAAATAAAAAATGAAATGAAAAAGTTGGGCACATTTCTAAAAATAAGGTATGATTTTATTTTGCAAAAATCTTTAAAAATAATAATAATAATAATAATAATAATAATAATAATAATAATAATAATAATAATAATTGAATTTTCATGTTTAATGATGTCTCTATGCTCATGATTGATTATGCATGATGAATATTTGATCTTTCATGAGTAGAAAATAATTTGATAACTTAGGCAAATTTCATCATAATCTTGATTAAATGAAAATTGCTCTGTGTTAAAATTCTTGTTAGAGACCTCATTTTAAGTTAAAATTTGATGAACATGTTTAGATACACATATCACATAAGTCTAAAAAGTTAAAATTGAAAATTCTTGTCTAGATGAACAATATGATATCTATATCACTTTAGGGGACTTAAGCTTGAAAAGCTTGGTCCAAGTCAACAAACCACAATTGGTATCAATTGACTTGGTCATTTTATTTTAAGTCCAAATCTTTATAAACATGTTTAGGAATAGGTATGATATGTTTTCATGCACTTAGAATGAAAATTCCTATGGATATGGATAAAATGACAAGTTGACTTAAAGGTCTCATTCATGATCCATATTTGAGAAACATGCTTAGATTTACTCATCTTAGGTATCCATAGGGTTAAACTTGAAAAATCATGAGTAAATATTAAGATTGAAACTTGGCAAGTTTCATGAAAACTAGTTTAGTTTTGAATGAAATCATGCTAGGTTGATATCTTGACTTAAGGACAAAATTTTCATTTCAAACTTGGCATGACCATCATGTGGTGTCATGAAAGTTTGAATGAAAATTGAAAAAGTTTTAAGAAAAACTGAAATTTACAAAAATATCATTTCAACCCACATTTAGTATAAATTTCAGTTATTTTTAGAAAAATATATAATAAAAAAAATTAGGTGATTCTTCAAACTACACCTTCATTGAAAAATCTAGTTTCTTAAGTAAAAATTTCAAAACATTTCATCAAGAATCTAATTTATAATGAATTATTGAAGTTGGATTTCAAAACTCAAAGTATCATCTTTAATTGAAATATCAATCTTCTATACTTTGATTTTTCTTCAAAAACTTCAATAAAAACTCATGTACACCATTTGGATTCTAATTCTAATATCATTCACACCTTTTCATGAGTAAAATCATTTCTAGGAATGATTTAGATATTTTGGGTGATAGCTAGGATCCATTTGTTTATTTGAAAATAATATAGGATGAAAATGGACTTTGATTTTTAAATTCATTTTGAGTTCAAATTTGATACATGCATTTCAAATGTCTATTCAATAATTGGTATCAAAATTTTCATCCCACATTTGGTATCAAAATGAGCATTCTATATTTGGTATCAAATCTTTTATCCAAAAATTAGTTTCAAAATCATTTGTCAAAAATATAATTTTGTTTAAACTTAAAAGGGTGATTTTTGAAAACTAAAAGTATAGGTTGACTTAAGTCAACAAAGTAACTTAAAAATCTCATCTTAAGCCCAAACTTAATTCATAGTCTTACACTATCTCATGTTTGATATTTAGATGTCTATGTTTGAGAAAACATGAGTAGATAGCAAAATCTTGAGACTTAGCATTTTTCATGCTTTCATGCTTATTTCAAATGAAATCATGCTAAGTTCATACATAATTGAGATCATACATGTTTTTGTTTTGAATTCAAATACTTAGCATTTGAACATATCATGTATGATTTTGTTTCTCCTTAAATATTTGTTTTATATCCCTTTAGTTGAGATTTTCATGTTTAATGAAAAATAATCTTTAGAGTTTCAACCTCGTGTATTAATTGTGTTTCATCCCTTTGAATAAATAGACCTTTCTTGCCCTTTTTGATTGATGTCAAAAGGGGGAGAAATGTATAAGAAAATAGGGGAGAAATGTATAAGTCAAAAGGAAGAAAAATATAGGTATAAAGGGGAGGAAAATATAGGAAAACCATGCATATTGATATGGAGAGTTTATTTCATAGATATGCATGTTGATAGGGGGAGAAATCCCTAAGTAGATATCCTTATGTTTTAATGTTATATTTTCTTAAGGATGTTTGTCATCACCAAAAAGGGGGAGATTGTTGGCTTTAGGTTTTCAACCTTAGCCTTAATCTCGATCTTGATGGTTTTGATGATAACAAACATGGAACTAATGATTTCATTGAGAATATGTTTCAGGTTCCATATCGACTAGCGTTCGATGTCCTCGATCGGAGAAATCACAAAATCGGAAGGACATTGATCGTCTCGCTCGGGCCCATCGTGAAACTTACCGAAGATCGACGAGTGCACCAAAGTCGCTTAGACGAATCCAAATATCAAGTCAAAAGCTCTCCAAGATGATGTTCGTTGAAAGCCGGCACCCGAAAATGAAGCGCGAAAGAAAATAGCTGAAGAAATAACATTCAGCCAAGGTTCAGTCGATCGATCAATCGATCGACCAAAGGTAAAAAAGGTAGCAGAGCTACTTCGGTCGACCGATGGAAGCCCAAAATGGGCAATAGCTCGGGCGATCGACCTGTCGGTCGACCGACCTGTTGATTCCTGCGACGCAAAATCGCGTCAGTCGACCGACGGGTCGATCGAATGGTGAAAGAATCGAGCCGAGGCTGGCGATCGACCAGTCGGTCGACCAACCTGCATATGAGCCGTGACGCAATACCGCATCGATCGACCGATGGGTCGACCGAAGATCACGGATCGCACGATCTGCATCTGGCAGTCGACCAGCCGGTCGACCGACCACAGGGTAAACAGAAGCGGTCGAATGACCGATCGATCGATGCTTCGATCGGCGCTTCGACCGGCGGCTTGTAACAAAAAGTTTTCTATCCAATTAACAATGTTTCTTCACCTGGGTATAAATACACCCAGGTATGATTCATTTGATCCTTCTTCCTCGATTCCCACAATGATTATTGAGCATCTAAAAGGAAGATTCGAGCCTTCCAAAAAGTGATTGCGGCCCGCCCTATTCCTCTGTCGAGTTCTTCTTCAAGCGCCGCCTGTTGTTGCCTCAACTCGGAAATTGTTCAAGCTTCACGACTTGATGAGTTGGAGGATTCAAGGCTTGGAAAAGAGCACGAACACTTGGTTTCACTTTTAGCTCTTTCCGTTGTATTTTTAATTGTTAATTGTTTCTTAAATTTGTGTTTGCGAAGACCTAGGTGTTAGGTCTTGTTGTGTGGAGTGGTATCCTTGGTGAAAAGGAGTAAAGCCACTTGTGTAAACTTAGCGCTTACTAGGATTAGTTTTAGTTATCCCTTAGGTTGAGGTGGGAAAGAGCTCTCGGTAGGAAGGCGGGATACTTCCGGGTGTGGAAGTGCCTTCGGTTGGAGAGCAGAGTCTTTCCGGGGGAAAGTCCTCGTTGTAAGGGAAACTAATTAATCTAGTAAAACCTAGTTTGGAAATCCTAAGCGAGGTGCTTAGGTAGTGGAGTAGGCATTGGGGCCGAACCACTATAAAATTATTGTGTTAGCTTGATTTTATTTGTTGTGCTTAATTGTTTTATCATTTATCTTGCTTCTGCATCGCATAATTGTAATTCGCCTAAATGAGTAAAGTAATCGATTAAAATCGAATTTAAGCAAATCATATAGTAAACACACTATTCACCCCCCCTCTAGTGTGCCATTTCGTCCAACACATCCTAGTGCTGCCGAGCCCCATCGGTGGGTTTTCGGGTCTCCTCATGCATGGCAATCGTAAAAAAAATGGCAAAAATTTGAGAGTCGACGAAAAATGGCTCACAAAAATACCTGAATTGAAGAACGGCTCAAAACACGAGGAAATCACGGAAAAGGGGAGGGAAGATCCACTCACATGATTAGAAAGAAGAAGTAGAGAAGAACTTCCAAACGGCAGCGTCCGAATTTGACCTCAAAGGGTGTGGCGGCTCGGCTCACACAAAGAGGAAGGGGGGCCGGCAGCTCTACCAAGCCGGTGACTC
Organism: Canna indica; assembly: GCA_034359265.1. Classification (NCBI taxonomy): domain Eukaryota; kingdom Viridiplantae; phylum Streptophyta; class Magnoliopsida; order Zingiberales; family Cannaceae; genus Canna; species Canna indica. Next base: position 46,258,693 of record CP136898.1, read on the forward strand.
CAAGAGAGAGGGAGGAAGGGTGGCTGGCTCCTCGGCTTGGCTCTGCCCGGTGGCTCCAAAAGAGAGGAAGGGAGGGGCAGCTGGCTCTCGGCTTGGCTCCTCTCTCCTCTAAACGGCTTGTGCGGCTCCAATAGGGAGCCGCATAGCCCTAGGGGGGATTTTATAATCCCTTCCCAATCTCTTCCAACTCTAACCTCCTTTAACCTGCATCCGCGTCAACCCGAATCCAAACCCGCTAACTTCTCAACCCATACTAACCCCATGCTAAAAACAAGCATCACTTATATGCACAACCATATGCAACATAATTTAATAACTCAAGCACATGCAATAGAATAATTAAATGAATTTATCTACGTAGGAAAAGAAATCGCATAATTCTTATCCCTACTTACCCAAGCTCACGAGCTCACACCGGATCATGAGTCAACTCAGCTCGACCTCGGACTAGCCCACTAGGCTGACAACACAAGCCATAGCAAAATAAATACTAATATCTAGGATATTACATGCGGCCTTTGGGAGGGTCATCCAAATCTGCGTATGGAGTTACATCCTGGTAGCAAATCTCAGGGATTGGGGAATTCCATAGGCATGACTTGGTTTGATGCTAGTAATGGCACCTTAGTCGGAGTGCTCTTCAAATCGCTTCGTCGGTGTACCTTTGTAATTTATCTTTCGGCTTGTAGTCTGATCTTTGTGATTTTGTAAATGTACATATTCCCTCATGGATTTCTTGTGAATAAAGAGGATTTTCCCACTTCTGTCCTTCTTGTGTTTTAGACTATTTTGCTTGGCTACTTAATCGATGTGAATTTGTTGAGCGATTGTGAATGGGGCGTTGGGGCTAGTTTTGCAAAAGATTTAGAGACTATAAGTGGTGGCTTTAGAGCCAAGGATCGTGTTCGGGGGGTCCAACCTAGCTCACCGAAGGGGGTCCAACCAAGCGTAAGGTGGAACCACGCGTTAGGAGTTATGTAGAGGCACTGAGGCCATAGATAGCGACGTGATAGCCGAGGACTGCACTCGGGAGTTCAGGCCAAGCTCTCTGAGGAGCGTAAGGCGAAATTGCGCACGAGGAGTCATTGAAGGGGCGCTAAGGCCAGAGATAGCGGCGTGATAGCCGAGGACTGCACTCAGGGGTTCAGGCCGAGCTCTCCAAGGAGAATAAGGTGGAATCACGTGCGAGGAGTGGTTCAAGAGGCACTAAGGCCGAATATAATGGCGTGACAGCTAGAGATCGCAATTGGAGGTTTGGGCTAAGCTCACCGAGGAGTGTAAGTTGAAACCATGCGCGAGGAGTCATTGAGGAGGCACTAAGGCCGAATGTAATGGCATGGTAGCCAGAGACCGCACTCGGGGGGTTCGGGTCGAGCTCGCCGAGGAGCATAAGGAGAAACCGTGCGTGAGGAGTCATTGAGGAGGCGCTAAGGCCGAATGTAATGGCATGGTATCCAAAGATTGCACTCGGGGGTTTGGGCTAAGCTCGCTGAGAAGCATAAGGTGGAACCGCGCGCGAGGAGTCATTGAGGAGGCACTAAGGCTTAATGTAATGGCATAATAGTCGAGGACTACACTCGGGGGTTTAGGCCGAGCTCGCCTACGAGCGTAAGGTGGAATCGTGCGCGAGGAGTTATGTAAGGGCGCTGAGCCCGGGATAGGCACTGAGGCCGGCGAGCCGAATCGGTGAAGACCGGGTTCTAGTCGCTGCGTGAAGTGTTTAGGCTTCTGGAGCCGAATGTCACAACCTCAAAGATGGAAATGCGTACTTTAAGAGTTTAGGTTGAGTTCATATGTAGAGACTCAAGCAAGTTCCAAAATAGTATATTTAAAGCAGTAAGATAGCTTTAATGGTTTCCTGATCATTCATAGAGAAAAATGCGAGAAATATAACTTTATTTGAGCAATAAAGAAGTTGTGCGTACAGGGGAAGTGCTCTTTTTTAAGCTTTATTGATGATCTGGTCTCGCGTGGAGTTCTTTTCAAGTGCTGAGCCAAGGCTGCTTCCGCATGTCTCGTCCTAAGATTGGTTCATGATTTTTGACGAGTCGTTTGTTCTTGTCGCTAGGAAGTGTTTGCGGGCCGATAGGCGCATTCCTTGGTTTGATCGTCTTTGGTTTGAGGCATTCATTGTAACACCATCGAACTTCCTTCTGATATGCATGCAACACTCCTACCTCTGTTTCAGAGACAAGGAATTTTACTACTAGGTGAGGAGTAGATACGACAGCCCCAGTGTTTAAGTACAATCATCCCAAGATCATATGATATGGGCTGGGAATGTTGATGACAATATACTGCACATCGATTGTCTTTTATTTTGGCTGTGAGTTGAATATTGTCCTCAACCATATTGCCCCACAGACATCAACCCTCTCTCCTAAGAAGCCTACCAAATCTCCCTTGCACGATACGAGTGAGGCATCCGTCACGATATGCCATAAGCTGATCTCCGAGCATTACACACTCCTTGGTAGTGTGTCCATAAGTGTCATGGTATGCACACTTCTTGCTCATGTCGACATTGGGTGGTGGCTTTTGTTTCCCTGCCTTAGCGGGGTACTTGATAAGCTTCATGTGATAGATATCGCGGAGGATAGTTTCTTTCTTGGTGTTGAGGGGGGGTGCTTCTCGAAACGGGCACTTGGGCTAGGTGGTGACCTTGGTCCCATGCCAATTCCTCGTTCGTGCCGACTGCGGTCTTCAATTCTTCTCTCTTCCTTTTTGGACTTTTTATCCTCGATCACGACCTTGAGATTCTTCCAGTCAAGCTTTTTTCCTTCTCTTTGATCTTATTTTTATAAAGTCCGCCATTTTTTCTTGGAATTCGGCCATGTCTTTATGCTCGATTAAGGCGATCTGATTGGCGTAAGGCTCGGGTTTTAGCCCATGTTGGATGCAGAAAAGCTCGATCGTTGGATCGAGGTTGGGGATGTCGAATGCTTTGGCGTGGTACTTGTTCAGGTACTCTCTTAGGGGCTCATGTTTCTCTTATCTGATATAGTGTAGGGCTACTCCTATTTTGTGATATACCCGCGATGTAGTGAATCATTGGAGGAAGACATGGGAGAGGTTATCGAAGGAGTGAACTAATCCCAACATGAGGGAGGCGAACCATAGTAGGGCAATTTTCCCTAGGAAGATCGGAAATGCTCTACAGAGTGCGGAGTCGGTCGCTCCATGATAGAGCATTGCGGTTCGAAAAACTATTAGGTGCAGCATGGGATCTCCTGTACCGTCATAGGGGGTCAAGGTAGTGGGTAGCTCACTTCTTGGTGGAAGACGGGTTGTCATAATATGCTTGGCGAAGGGCCCTGCATTGAGGGGGGAAGTGGCCTGAATTCCTTGAGCCTTTGGAGCTTCATTCTTTTCTAGTCGAGGGGTGCTGGAGACCTCGTTTCGAAGGACAGAGACTGGACTTCTTCTTTCGATCTCTCCATGCTCTGAGCGGCAATGTTCGCATTCGATCGGGAGTTGCCCCTGAGGTCGCGCTAGTATCTCGACTTGTGCCGCCGGTTGTTGGTTTTGTACTTCTAACTCATTTTCCTGCTATCGGGGCTCTTCGGGGGGAAGGGCGGCAGGTACCGGAGCATCGCTCATTGCTGTTTTAGTGTCACCAGGCTGCGGACGATCGTTGTCATTGGCATGCGGCGGCGGTCACTTGGCTCTGAGTTCCAACCATTATGGGGGAGGTAAGCTTTACTCGGCCCCACAGTGGGCGCCAGATGTTCCTGCATGAGACTCGGGGTCTTCTGGTCCAATTCGGTGTCTCTCCTCGTCTAGTTTAGCGTCAGTGGGGGGGGCTGCAAAAGACACTCCGATGCCCGAGTTAGGGTGACTCCAAGGTGGAGGTTTATAGAATTGGAACTTAGGGTTACCTGGAAACGTCGTGTCTGCATATATTGCAGGTGGAGATGATCATGCTACCCAAAAATCTCGCTAGGATTATTGCCCAGAATGGGTCGAGGCAGATCCCGACGATGGCAGATTTATGATGGTATATCCCTCGTGATGAGGAAGGACGTGAGAGTTCATGTATGACCGGGTGGATTCCCCGGATAGAGCCATCTGACCTTGCTTGAGTCTGGCTCGATGATGTAATTTGGGCGGAGCCCCCTGGCGGGGCCACGTGGTTTGGTTCAGGCGAAAGGCGGGGCGCTGCTCGGTCTAGTCCGACCAGGCCCAATAGTTCTAGTCTAGTCCACTCTCATTGTTCATTAGTCCTTGTAACCAAAGGAAGTCTTAGCAAATACCAAACAATAATAGCTTAGCTCTCAAATGAAGTCCTAACTCCTATTGATACCTTGATGATGAATTTTTCAAGGTTAAGGCAAGAATCAAGAAATTGAGGCTATAAAGTTAGGGTTTGGAATGGGAATCACACATTCAAATCTTATAAATTGGTATGTGATGGCATAAGGATCATTAAGAGATTATAGGAAGGCATAAAACCCGTTTATATAGAGAAAAGAGAGAGAGGTTCGGGTTCAACATGTGGAAATGGCTAGAAAAAGAGATGTTAATGCCGCTATTCAGTCATCGATCGGTTGTCGATCGACCGAAGCTTCGATCGATAACTGCACTGTATGCAATTTCAGCACGCCTCGATCTTCGATTCGGATTTTGCATTTCGGGTTTTAGTTTTTTCATCATCAACATACATTTAAAGAATTATACATTTGATCTAAACAACCTAAGACCTAAACCCAAATATTTTTCAACTTTCGAGAGCATTGACCAACATTCTTTCAATTTTTTTGATTTCATCATTTTTCCAATCGCGGATGTTGTGCACTACTCGACTTGGAACTTGAACATATTTCTCTATAAATTATTATTTTCATGTTTGTTATCATCAAAACCGAAAAAAATTAGACAACTTAGACAGTGTGGTTGAAAACTTTAGGCTAACAGTGCGGTTGGCATGGCTGCAGTCACATGTGGGTGAAGCTGAGGTGTGGGGACAATAGCTCATAACGGGTTGAACACAAGAATGATGCAACTTAGATGAGAATTAGATATTAGGGATTGAATTTAATGACTTTAGTTATTAACTTTTAATTTTTAAAAAATATAAAAGAATTTCATTTTAATGAAAATTAGAATATTATACATATAGGGCGATAATTTTATCATTTCCTCTATATAAATATTTTAAAAATATAAATGGGAGGATGCAATTGCACCCTTCAATGTGATTGCGGTGCTGTGATATATATATTGAGATTTAGTCCCATGAATATTAATATGTTAGAACTTTTTTTTTCAAAACTAATCATTAATTTTTACGTTTTTTTATCCTATATATTAAATTTTATAGGATTATGTACAAAATATTATATTTGTTCTTATAATAGGATAGACATTATCCTATATATCAATTTTTAGTCAATGATGTGTATGTCGAATGGCCTATACCAGAGAGGGATGAATTATTTACTAATCTCTTCGCTAATTTTGATTTTAACCGTTCTTGAGTTACTTAGGCAAATGTCAATTTCGTACAAATAGAGGAAGCAATAAATATAGCAATTCAACACACAATCAAGAGAGCAATGCAAATACTATAATTTATAGTGGTTCGGTCTCAATGTCTACTTCACTACCTAAGCACCCCCACTTAGGATTTCACACACAATCCATTAGATAAAGAGTTCCTTACAATGAGAATTTTACACCAGAGAATCTCTGTTCTCACCCGAAGGTACTTCCACACCCGGAAGTCTCCTAATGACACTATAATCCTAGATTACAAGTATACTAGTGGACTTATGCTTCTACACCAAGGCTACCACCAAACGTTTGAAACTTGAGTGAAATCTAAAGAATACAAAGATGACTTACTCCTCAACCTAGGATACCTCAACTACTATTCTAAAGCCTAACACTCAAGAAGAAAAAAACCAAGGTGTATCACCTACACTTTGAAACCAAACATACAACACAATAAAAATAACTTTAAAATAAAAATTAAATGGAGCTATAAATACAATAAAATAAATACTTAACTCCGACCAAAGTTTCCTAGCTTCTTCTTGATGTCTTTGATGGTGAATTAATGAAGTTAAGGCTTACTCAAGAAGTTGAGAGATCAAAGCTAGGTTTTTCGTTTTCCTCAAGAATTGGCTCAATAAAGCTTAGGAATGATCACAAGATGTCTCAATAATATTAGGAGTGATCAAGTGTGATATAGGAAGGCTGGGCTCTCATATATATAGGGTAGTATTAAGAGAGCTCAGCTAAAATGCATTCAACGGCTCGAGATATAGTCGTTATGTTTTCGTCGATCGATCTGTCGGTTGATCGGTCGATCGATGGTCGACCGAATGCCCACTATGAGTTATTGACAAACTTCGATCACTCGTCGATCGCAGGTCAGTCAACCGATGATTTGACCGAAACTGCACTAAAGCAAGGTCCATTCTCTTATATGTCTTATTTAATATTTTTTAACTTTAAGTTACTAAATTTAAAATATAAATGTTAAATAAGGATTACCCAATCATTCTAGACACCCTAAATTTAAATGTTATCTTCCCGAAGAATCCCGAGCGTCGACAAGCGTCCTTGGCGATTTCTCTAATTTCTTCGATTTTTTCGATAGGAGACGTCGCGCACAAACCCATATGGAATCTAAAAATATTTTTTCATGAATTCTTTAGTTCCATGTTTATTATCATCAAAATCGAGATTAAAATCAAGGTTGAAAATCTTATGCTAAAATGATGTACGAAATATTATAAAGTATATAATACACTATACGGTGTACCAAACGGCATTATAATTTCCTTACGCATGATCAAAGTGTAAGTGAAATGTCAACTTATGAAACAGCATCGTAGGGGAAGGGTAAATAGTGTTCCTAAATTTCTAAAGAAACTTATGAAATATGACCTCTAGGTGAGATTTATAACTTAGTGCAATGCTAATAATACGAGCACAAGTAAATTAAAAGCTAACCAAACAAGTGCTAACAAGAGAAATTTATAGTTGTTTGGTAATCTTACCTACCTCCACTATCTTGATTCACCACTAAGGGGGCGTTTGATTGCCAGCAAATCCAAATGCTGCAAAAAGTATTTACATGCAAAAGCAAATACTCACGAATAAAATTTATAATCAATTATTTGATTGCCTGCAAGTAGAATTGTAATTTCTATTTGCAAGCATTTGGTTGACCGTAAATGAAAGTTGCAATTACACTTGCATCTTGGCATCTAATTAAATAGGTCGGGCTGTACCAACCCATTACTTTTCGTGTCGGGCCGAGCTGTTATTTCCAGGCCGGGTCGGGCACGAATTTTTTCGGGCCGGACCAACCCATTTTTTTTCGTGTCGGGCTGGGCTAGCGTTTCCGAGCTGGGCCAGGCACGAATTTTTCTCGGGCCAGGCCGACCCATTATTTTTCGTGTCCGGGCGACTGGTGTTTTTGGGCCGCACAAATTTTTTTCGGACCAAGCTGGACCCGGCATGAATTTTTTTGGGCCGAGCCGAGCCGACCCATTATTTTCGACGTCGGATCGAGCTGGTGTTTTCAAGCCGGGCCGAGTATAAATTTTTTTCGAGTTGGGGCTGGGCCGAGCTGGGGCTGGGCCGAGCTGGGGCTAGGCCGAGCTGGGGCTAGGCCGAGCTGGGGCCGGGCCAGGCCGACCCATTATTTTTTGTGTCCAGTCGGGCTGGTGTTTTTTGGCCAGGTCGGGCACGAATCTTTTTCAGGCCAGGCTAGGCATGAATTTTTTTCGGGTCGGGCCGAGCACGAATTTTTTTGGCCCGGGCTGAGCCCGATCAGGCACGAATTTTTGGCCCGGTCCATGCATGAATTTTTTTTGGGCCGGACCGGGCACGAATTTTTTCGAGCAGGGCCAAGCCGAAAACATAGGCCTGAGATGATTTGCTAGACCTAATCTAATAGCACGACACGATAAAAACATGATCAGGACACCCATTATCGTGTCGGGCCAGGGGATGTAGATCCGACCCGACCTTATAGCCCGAGATCGGCCTGAGCCCGAAGCGGCGACCCCAAATCGGGCTAGGCCGCCCCTTTGAGAATTCGGGTCATGCCAAACAAATCCTGATTGGCAACAGGCCCGACCGGGCTCGAGACTGGGCCGACTCGAGCACGACCCATTGGAGGTACGAAGATGTTAGTCAAAAAGATGTAAAATATATAATACTAAAAATAAATAATAATAAAACTATCAAACATCACCAAATCTAAAATCTGACACTACCATCGCGTTCAGCGCGCGAAAATCTACAACTTTGATATTTATCTCGTCTTCATCCGACGACTCTAAGTCACCAAAATTAATTATTCTTCAATACTTAAATTATTGCATTTACAATCTGTAATCTTGTATTGCGGATTTTTTGGACTGCAATTCCACTTACGGCATGTAAATGATATTAGAAATACAAGTTACAACTAGTAAATGTTGCAAACTACTTTTGCAGCCAACCAAATAAATTTGTTGTCTAAATATTGTAACTAGAGTTGCGGCATTTGCATTTGCAGGCAACCAAATGCTAAGAATTTTCAAATAAATTATTATATTAATTGCTTTCCTCCTAAGAGGATTTACTAAGGTCTTATCCATAAATTTTGAGAGTGTCCTTACCTTTATAATAAGGAATAACAATCAAATTACAAGACTAGGTGTGTCAACTGACCTTTCAACCAATTCATAAGTAATAAGAACAAAAAAAATTACAAAATAAGAAGGGGAGAAGTGCAGATTTGGTCCTATAAGTTTTTAACTTTTTTGACTTTGGTCTTATAAATTTAATTTTGGTATTTTTGGTCTTATAAGTTTGCTCCGTAGTATAGATTTGGTCATATTCATTACAGTCCGTTAACTCTCCGTCAATGTGGACTAATGTCGTTCATACATGTTTATATATTTGGTCATATAAATTTTATTTTAAAATTTTCAGTCTTATATGTTTGTCCCGTAGCACAGATTTGGTCTTATATATTTGCCCCGTAGCACAAATTTGGTCCAATATATTTGCCTCATAGTACAAATTTGATTATATCTGTGATGGTCCGTTAACTCTCCATCCACAAAAAAATAAATGACGTTATGTCCATATTGACGAAGCTAACAGATTGTCATGAATATGACCAAATCTATATTACGAAGCAAATCTATGTTACAGAGTTAACATACCAACTTGTCTATATGTCGGTTTGTCATATAGATTTAGTCCTATACACGATGATTTATTAACTCCGCCAACATGGACATAACGTCGTTTATTTTTTCATGAATAGAGAGTTAATAGACCGTTGCGGATATGACCAAATTTGTGCTACATGACAAACATATAGGACCAAATATGTGCTACGAGACAAATATATAGGACTGAATGAAATTTGTATGAATAGCGTTAGTCCACATTGACAGAGAGTTAACGAACCGTCACGGATATGACCAAATTCATACTACGAAGCAAACTTATAAGACCGAAAATACCAAAATAAAACTTATAGGATCAAAGTCCAAAAAATTAAAAACTTATAGGACCAAATCTGCACTTCTCCCAAATAAGAAGAGAATAGCTTAAGAATTTGCAAACACAAATGGAATGTGTCCTTGCTATATCCTTGTCCTTGGATGACTTGTAGAAGACTCAAAGAAATGGATTAACTGAATGTCAAAGATTAACGCAGGTTTTATATGTCAAAGATTAACTGAATGAAGCATTAGAAGCTATAGAACCATTGTTTTAGGCCTATATGGGTATCGATGAAATGGAAATAAAAGAAATTGGTCAACCACTAGAAATAGATCCGCTAAGCTTGTCGACTATAGACTAGTCGATGGTCGGTCGATCGATTGATCGTCTGAACATTGATGGGTTACTAGCAGGTTCAGCCAATGGTTCGAGTTTAGCTCTATTTGGGTTTGAAATATGTGAAACATATATATCCAATACAATTAAGGCCTTAAAATTTCGTACATCAAAAAAACAAGCATCAACCTAAGTTTTGATATGCTTTTTATCCAAGTTTTATTTTCGTTGAAACTTTACTTTTGAATTTCAAAATCAAATTTGACGTGTATCACTCTTCATCCTAAATTTGATAAACTCATTAGAAACATATTTTATTATCATCAAAACAAAGATCATGATCGAAGTCGAAACCTTTTAGACTAATACAAATATCTATATATTTCTAGCGCTTCTACTTTACGCTTCTATTTTACATGTTTGATTAATTAGGTGACTAAAAAAATTCTAGATTCATTTCAAAAAAAACTTAGCACTGCGTAGTAGGTCATGGTTGACAGTAACTAGGGTCGGCCCTACCATTAGGCCAAAAAGACCAGTGTCTTGAGCCCCTAAAAAATTATAGATCACTAAGTACTTAGGCTCATTACTAAATATTATTTATTATAAATTAAGGTCTCAAATAAGTAAATTAGTCTTCTATAATCATCTTTCTCGTTCTCATTTTCATTAATTAGTCTATTATTATTTTATCAATTTCTTACTTTCTTATCTTTTCTCTCGATCAACTCAATTTTTTACTCACTTTTTTGTAATACCTCATTACTCTCCATATCAATTAAAAAACAATCATAATTAATTTTTTTAATTAATTTTATAAAAAAAATTCTTAACTAATTGAACATTAACTGACATTTAAAGATAATTAGGCATAATAAACGCATGCACGTATCTTCTTGTCGAATAATTTAAATAAATATTTGAATTTTAATATAGTGTTATTTTTATTAATGGACAAAAAAAAGTCAATAAACAATTATACATGCAAATTTTTAATTAAATGACAATGCTCATGACATCTTCAATTAAGCCAATGACCCCAGGATGACCCGTCCATTAGATTCAAAAAATATCATCTTAAAATTTTACCTTAGATCATGATATCTGGACCGCCCTTTTAAGTAAAAAAGAAGTAGATTCTAAGTTGAGTCAAATACGTTATAAATAAAACTTCTAAAGATTCGATCATTTTCTCTTCTCGAATCAATCAACTTTGTTGGCCACTTAAATTTGAATTTTTCGTACACTCCTGAGTGGGAGTCGGCCTCCAATTAATTTACTTGTAACGATTAACTTCGAATTGAAGCTTCCTTGATAGCAGATGTATATATAAAAGCAAACCCTACACAGATGGACTCCGCCATGATGGCATGCAAATATAGAGTGAGGGACCCACCAATTACAAAGAAAAAAACTTTAGTAGAAAGCATAAATAATTACACATAAATAATGATGGCATGCATATATGGAGTGAGGGACCCACCAATTACAAAGAAAAAAACTTTAGTAGAAAGCATAAATAATTACACATAGGAAACTGAAAAGAAAAAAAATCTTAATTATTGCAACCGATAGGATATTCCATTTAGTATGCTTCTTTTTTCAAGAATATTGACAATTTTATAGGTCTTATTTGATACTTTGTAAAAGATACTAAAATGTTCTTAATATTTTCTGACGATTACTAAAATACATCTGATATTTTTTTAATCAAATATATTTCTTACATAATGAAATTGAATATAAAAATGATCCTATAAGTAAACGATATTAGTGAAGGGATAATGGAGCTGACGTGGTTGATGACTGAGGCTAATGACTTGGACACGTGGCACACATACGGACCAAAATTTGCTACGTTAGCAATACATCAACAAGGGGGGGTCCAAACACTTATATTAAAGGTACTAAAATGTTCTTAATATTTTCACCAAGGTACTAAAATATCTTTGACATTTTCACCATAATACTAAAATGTCTCTATCATTTATTCCAAAACTAAAATGCCCCTAAAGTCATTAAAAATGATACAAAAATACCCCTAACTATCTTGAATTTCCACTGTAAACTTATCTTCCCGGAGCATTGGTTCAATTAATTGAATAAGTGAAAAAATTACTTTTGAGCAACTAAGATACTTTTGTAGATATAAGAAGAAGGTCATTTTATTGGAATCTTGGACGGGATCTAAATCAAGCTTGGATTGTATCTCATAGTTGTCCTGATTTTTGAGTGAGATATAATTTCTTTTTATTTTATTTTTTATTATTATGTTGAGGTGATCTAACTGACGATTTGGACGCGTGACAAGTCTTAATCTGCATGTGCACCACGTGTCCAAGTCATCAGTCTCAATCATCAACCACGTTAGTTTCGTTATCCCTCCATTAATATTATTTTCCTATATGATCATTTTTATACTCAATTTCATTACGTAAGGAGTATTTTTTATCCAAAAAATATTATGGGTATTTTAGTACCCGTGAGAAAATATTAGATGCATTTTAATGTCTTTTCTCTTGATACTTTATGTTGACATCTTATGTGTGCGTTGTTTTCTTTCTATTGTAATGATGGAATATAATTAAAGCTCAATTTATAAAAAAAAGATTGATCAACGAAAATTATTACCACAAAGGAAACACCATTGGACAATATACTTTATTCAATTATTGATCCAAAATACTTGTTCTTTAAGCTTTTATATATTATAAAGGATTTCTTTCATTTTCTTTCTTCCTTTATGTGGTATACTGTATGTATATACTTATTAGAACTCCTTTTAATGACTTATGTATTTTGTTATCATTTCCAATTGGACGATCCATTAATTCAATTAGAGTAAAATTTTAAATGAATAAATATTTTTGATTTTCACTAGAGATTAAGATTTGATGGACTTTTCATATGATTCATTTTACCAATAAAATTTATCACTATTTTAGCTTTCTTAGCCGCTTGACCAATTATTCAAAATTTACAATTGTTCTATTTTCTCGTGTTAATTAATATCTTTAAGCATCTCTATTTAAAAAGCTTAAAAATAAAAAAATATGTAAAATGACTAGTGGCATAATTCCATGATATAAAAAATTAAGAACACGTGGGACGAAATATGTAATATAATTTCATTACTGTGTAATCTATCTTTTAACGAGGGAGTAACTACACTAAAAATAATTTGAAAAATATTGAAGAACATGTCTAAATCTCCATTATAAGTGCTAGCAATAACACTGCAATGATCAAGCGAACACAAAGCTATTGCTAACTGTGATGAGTGGTACGATTATAATATGTTTCTTGCAACAAAAAAAAAAAAAATCCTAAATTCTCCTAATGATTATGCCTATTAATTATCCTAATACATGCATTTAATAAAATATTATTGATTGTTCAAAAATTTATAATTTATACCATTATGAGTGGATAGAAAAATTATTAGACACATTTTTTTAGAGAATATAGCAATACTCTTATTGCAATGATCTTATTGTCATAAAAGGGTTTTAATATATATTTAAAAAAGAAAATTAAAAATTAAGCAAATTTAGTTTGCAATCAAATAATAATCTTATAATCTAAACAACTAGTTTACTATATATCCAATGTATATCACACGCAATTATATTACACCCAAAATATTCAAATTTATAAACTTTACATAAAATGAAATATATATATCCCACGAAGTGTTTATAGCTTGTATCATACGTATAAAATAAGGATGAATTACTAAATATATATTTGCTTTTGATGATTTTTATTAATATATTTCAATTTTTAATTTTTCCCCATAATTTTATTATTTTTAAATATATTTCGGAATATTTGTTGGACTTCTGATTCATATTGGCAGAGCTATTGAACATTGTAATGGTCTGATTGATAATAACTTAATAGTGTGATATAATTGAAACAAACAAAGAATGAGAGACCCTTATTGGTTGGAAATAAAAAATATGAATAGATTTGAAAAAAAAATTAAAAGTCAAAATATATTAGATAGATAATCCTTTAACCTTGTTTAAAAAAATATCTGATGACATGATATTTTTTGAATTTTTATTCATTTAAGGACGCTAACGTTACGATGTTGATTCATGTCAGCATCCAAACATCAAATTTAACACTCCCTTAACAACGGAATGTAATTAAAAGAAGTCAAAAGATGGAGTATATTATTGGAAAATATTAAAAGTTATAATAAATTTTAAAAAAAAATCATCAAAAGTGGAGATATATTTAGTAATTAATCATACAAAATAATACAATGAAAATGATAGCAAAATAATAATATCAGTAGGAGGCAAAATTGTTTGGAGGCCCTCTGTTGGCAGTTGAGACAAGTTCATTGGGAGAGTTGAGAGCAAATATTGACAATGCCATACAAGCAGCTATATGTGCCAAAGGCTTGTATCTACTTGTTTTTTCTTACATTGTGTAGCTAGTTTGGCCTCACAGTAGGTGGACTGGACTAGCACTTTGAGTTCGGCTGAATTAGGCCTAGAAGCACTCGCACTCATGAATCAAACTCAAGTCAAGATCGAATGACTTAGTTGGGGGATCCATCCAGCCATACAAGGACTCCTACGTCCTCACTAATTATGAGGGATTCGTCAATATAAGAATATTCCTATGAGATTAGTCTTGACCCAACATCTCCTGGATCAGTCTCGATCCATTCTGAGCAATATTCCTATGAGATTACCAGGCAACATCATCGCCAATAATCCATCACCCTGCAATATATATACAAACACAGCACGCCCTAGGTAACCTAGAGTCTAATTTCTATTACCTCCATCGTGATCGCCTCCTGACTTGGGCGTCAGACTATTTTTTGCAAGACCCCCATCGAAGCTACAACTTACCAAGAGATGCACAAGGCCGGACTGCATCACCCCGACCTTTAGGCAAGAATATTTGGTGTCCACCATGGGATCGAGTAAAACTTACTTGTCGCTCCGACACTAACAACCCCTCACAAGAAGAACCCCAGCATCATATAAACGACCTTGAGGAGGAGAACCGACGGCTAGCTAGCATCCTAGGTCGAGAGACTGACGCAGTCTCGAGAATAACACCCAGCCGAACACGAGCATCGCCGCTCAGAACATGAAGAAAATAATCATTCAAAAAGAAGGATACCAGTTTCTGTCATCCAGGACGAGGCCTCTAGCACACATCACCCGAGAAAATTGAAAGACACCAAAACCATAGAGATTACCACCCCTCTCCTCGTCGACTCGAGATCCTTTATTGAGCGCATCATGGCGGCATCCCTGCCACCAAACTTTAGGCTGCCGACCACGTTGAAGCCCTACGATGGTAGGGCGACCCAATTGCACACCTGATAATTTTTTAGATCTATGATGCTCCTAGCGAAGCGACCAACCCCGTCCTTTGTAAAGCCTTCCCGACCTTCTTGGAAAAAGCTACACTAATGTAGTTTTCATCCCTTCAACGGGGATGTATACACACTTTCGCGAAACTCTCCTCGCGCCTTCGCCAATTGGTTCTCATCGTCCCAGGTCTATTCCAAAACTGAGGACACTCCCCATTACATCAAACAATGGCAACATGAATCCTTGAGGGATTACGTACAAAGATTCCAGGATACAACCGCGAAAATCCCTAATCTCGACCCGTGAGTCAAACTTTTCTCCATCAAATACGGGCTAAAGCCCTAATATTTTGTGGACTAGATCGTCTTGACAAAGCCAAAAGACATGACCGAGTTCTAG
This sequence comes from Canna indica, assembly GCA_034359265.1. NCBI lineage: Eukaryota > Viridiplantae > Streptophyta > Magnoliopsida > Zingiberales > Cannaceae > Canna > Canna indica. The sequence continues at coordinate 46,274,238 of CP136898.1, forward strand.
GATATGGTTGCCACCGACATGGAGATGGAGGAGCTCCGTGAGGCTATAAAAGATGAGAGGTAGAAGCCTAAGAGAGCTGACAAAAAGAGCGAGGACCGAAATCACCGTGAGTGAGAAAATGACAAGAGAGCAAGGTCGTCACCCCACCCGAATGCTCGGTACTAGAAGTACACTCCGTTCAACACAAAGAATGAAACCATCCTCGCGAGATCTATGACTTGGAACTCCCCAGGCATCTTATCAATGCTGGGAAGCAAAACTGCCACCCAACGCCTACATAAGCAAGAAATGTGCCTTCTATGACACCTATGGACACACCACAGAAGATTGCGTGGTACTTGGAGATCAAACTCGAGGACCTGGTCCGCGCAAGATGCCTCGATCGATACATTAACCTCGGAAGAGAGTGTGGTCGGAGCAGGATCCGAGACCACCGACGTAGGAGTCGAAGCCGGACTTCTCTGAACCATCCTGGAGCCCAAAGAAATAACTACTAAGCTAACTGCTGAGGGAATGAAGTCCAAGGAGTCACTGATTACATCGTCGGCGGGTTCGCCGAAGGAGGCGAGTCAAACTCGACCAGAAAGATATCTCACCGAGCAATTATGGCGGTCGGCGGCATTACCTGACCGCAGAATCTTATCTCTAGAACCCCGATAATATCGTTTTGTGAATCAAATTTCTAGGGAATTGACAAAACCCTACACAACCCAGTTGTGATTTCTTTGATCGTAGGAAGCTTCATCATTAAGAAAGTTCTGGTGGATCAAGGCAGTTCAGTGATATCCTCCCTCACTATACATTTGAGAAAATACAGTTAACAGAAGTTTCACTTTCACCCTATAGGAGATTCTTCGTAGGTTTCTCATGGGAGCGAGTCAATGTCCAAGGCTCGATATGGCTAAGGTTCCCCTGAGTCAACGTCCAAGGCTCGATGTAGCTAAGGACAATTAATGTTTGACTCCCAACCAAAGGCTATGACGATCGACGCACATTATTTGGTCATTGACGTTCCCAGCCCCTACCACACACTACAAGAAATTTTACATTTCCTGGGGGCCACGACCCCCACAAAAACTAACCACGGCCCCGGTAAAGCCTTTTAGTGAGGGCCTCGTGGCCCCCAGATGTCGACAGGAAAGAACATCTTGGTAAAGGTATATTCAACCTTTACTAAAGGTTAGTGAGCGGCCCTCGAAAAATATAACTTTTCCTAGGGGCCGCAACCCTCGGGAAATGTAACTTTTCATGGGGTGCTGCGACTCTCGGAAAATGTATCTTTTCTTGGGTGCCGCGACCCCAGAGAAGTGTATCTTTTCCTTAGGGCCTCGACCTCCGAGAAATGTATCTTTTCCTGGGGCCGCGACCTTCGGGAAATGTATCTTTTCTTGGGGGCCGCTGTTGGTGAAATGACCACACTAGAGGGAGGGTGAATAGTGTGTTATATAAATTTTTTTGCCTAATTCCGATTTTAATCTTTTCTTAAACTACTTAGGCAATTCACAAATTCGGATAACAAGCGGAAGCAATAAATAAGACAATTAAGCAAACACAAGAGAGACAACGCTAACACAATGATTATAGTGGTTCAACCCCAATGTCTACTCTACTACCTAAGCACACCGCTTAGGATTTCCAAACTAGTTTTACTAGATTAATTAGTTTCCTTACAATGAGGACTTTACACCGGAAAGTCTCCGCTCTCAAACCGAAGGCACTTCCACATCCGAAAGTATCACGTCTTCCTACCGAGAGCACTCTCCCACCTCAACCTTAAGGACAACTTAACTAATTCTAGCAAACTATATTTATCTATGGATTTAAATTTCAAATACCAAGGCTACCACCCAATTCCAAGACCTACACTCTAGGTCTTACACTAACTCAAATACAAAGAAATAAACAAAAAAATACAACACTAAATGGAGCAATAAATCAAACAATAAAATACTTAGCTCCACAACAAACTTCCTAGTCCTCTTGATGTCTCAAGGTGATGAATCGATGAAGCTTTGAAGACTATATCAAGGAATGAAGAGATCAAACTAGGGTTTCAAGAATGGTGGCTCAATCAAGCACAAAGATCTTAGAAATATGGCTCTATGGAAGCTTAGATGATCATGGAAGGCACTCAAAGGCTTGTATTTATAAGTCGTGAAGGTAGAGACCCAAAATAGCACTCAACGGCTCGAAATAGAGCCATTTTCCGTTGTCCGGTCGCAAGTCAGTCAATCGTCGATCGATCGACCGAGCGATCCCGAGCGACCAAATGACTTCTGCCACTTTTGGGAATCATCCGGTTGACCGGTCGGTCGACCGAAATAGGAAAAATCAGCCCATTTTGTTGATTTTTCTGCTCATTTGCTCGTATTTGTGTTCGGTCTTCGCTAAGTCCTCTTATAATGTTATATAAGGATTACCCCCTATTTGGATTCAATAAAAATATTAAAAAAAATTAAAATCCTTAAGAATCAAAATCTAACTTTTTGGGTCTAGTACAAATTTTTGAAAAACGAAAATTTTATAATCTTTCGGGTTAAATATGGGTAGTCTAAAGGCTTCCAAAAATCTTTTAAAATATCTAGTTATCTAGTTTTTACCTAAGGAATAATTATCGGCATTTTTTGTGCCAAAAAAATGTCTAGGCTATATAGCCATCCAAGGAGCTACCTAAGCTTAGTGAATTTCAGAGATTTTTCTAATTTTTTGGATTTTCGTATTTTGGGGTTCGGGTTTGGTTTTTTGATTTCTTTGCATCACCATGTAGATTTACAACATATTCTAGACACCCTAAATCTAAACTCTATCTTTCCGATGAAATGCGAGCGACGACGAGCATCCTTGCCAATTTCTCCGATTTCTTTAATTTTTTCGATCAGGGACGTTGAGCGCTAACCAATATGGAACCTGAAAATATTTTTCAATGAAACATTAGTTTCATATTTGTTATCATCAAAACTAAGATTAAGACCAATGTAGAAAATCTTAGGCCAACAGGAACGAACTAGGATGCTGAATTGCAACGACATTTCTACTCCTGTGTTTGAATGCAAAGTTGTGTGTCGGTGATGGTCCTCAATTTCTTGATGATACCTAGAGTTTACAATATCACACTTTCACTAGGCCCGACATTTCATTCTTTGTCAATAAAATTTCTCAATTCCTGCATCACCCCACTGAGAATCATTAATTGGGCGACCGTTAAGCGCACCTTGTGGTATCTAAAAACTATTTTTTCTCATGGTCTCTTCTATCCAATTGGTCTTCTCCTCACCCTCACCAGCATGGGGGGGGGTACTCTCAAGCTATTTTTGCAAACAACGGTCGGTGTCTCGCTCTTCTACTGAGGCTGAATATCGCTCTCTTGCTGCTATTTCAAGTGAACTTGTATGGATTCAACTCTAAAGGAAATTGATCTTTCTAATGATTAGATGCCTCATCTCTGGTGTGATAACTTGAGTGCCACCTATCTTACCGCTAACCCAGTTTTCCACTCCCGCACCAAACATATGGAAATTGATTTTTACTTTGTTCGAGATCTTGTACACAAGAAACAACTCTAGGTCCACTACATTTCTTCTCATGATCAGCTCGTCGATATTCTTAGCAAGCCACTCCTGAGAGCTTGATTTCATGACTTGTGTGGAAAGTTGAACCTTTTGTCAGGTTTAACTTGAGGGGGAGTGATATGTATCAGCGTATTTGTAAGGCTATATGCCTATACATGTCATTGTATGTATAAATCTTGTATAAATACCTCTTCAATTTCTTGAAATCAATGTTAGTTACCACCATTTATAGATGTTATTCTATTAAGTGAATTAATCATAAACCTAATTAATCATAAACCATGTCTCTTGCATTGGTTAGTATATTAAGATGTGTTTGGTTCATCGCAAATGTAAGTACTGCAAAAATCATTTGCATTTGCAGGCGGACACAAAAAGAAAGAAAAAAGGAGATTATTTGCATTTGGAGCCTGCAATTTATGATTGTGGGCCTTTTGAGCTATAATTTATTTTGTAGCTTGCAAATATTACTAGAAATACAACCTGTATATATTAGATGCTTCAAAAAAACTTTGCAGCCAACCAAACAATTTTATTTACCTATTTGTTGCAAGTAGAATTGCAACAAGTGTATTTACAACCAACCAAACCTTTGATAAGTGAATTTCATTTTGCATATTGTTCGTGACAATGAAATAGTTGTTAGGATCTGATGTGTTCCTACTTGAGGGTTGGGGCCTTCTGGTCCGGTGGGCTTGCAAAAAACACTCCGACGCTCAAGTCAGTGGGACTCCGAGGTGGAGGTAATGGAATTGGAATTAGGGTTACTTGATGCATGACATGTTTATATTTATTGGTGGTGGAGGTGATGACGCCCCTCGAAAATCTCATGGTGATATTGCCCAGAATGGGTCGAGGTTGATCCCGAAGATGGAGGGCTCGAAAATGGCGTATCTCTCCTGATAAGGTAGGATGTGGGTACCTTGTACAACTGGGTGGGATCCTTGGGGAAAGCCGCTTGGCCTGGCTCGTGCCTGATTCAGGGGTGCAGTTGGGCGAAGCCTCCTAGATGGAGACGCTTGGTTCGGCTTGGAATGAATGGTGGGGTGCTACTGGGTCTAATCCAATCGATCCAATGGTTTTAGTCCAGTCCATAGCCCCCGAATTTGGTCGAAGTCTGGAGGACTATGTGCTGAGCTCTTAAGTTGAGTTAAATTTTGTCTTTTGGTATCTCTGAGGAGTTTTTGGAGTGCTTTACCAAGTTGCACTGGGTGGCCAGGGAGGTCGAGATAGATGTTGCTTTTTAGTGATCGGCCATGGAGGTTAAGTAGGTGGCTGCTAAAGCCAAGCTAGAGCCAAAGCTAGAGACCGTAGAGGCCGTGTTGAAGTGGACGGTCGTGCAGGCCAAGCAAAGAGGGGCCGATCTAAAACAAGCGGCCGTGAGGGCCGAACTAGAATAAGTGACTGAGGAAGACATGTAGAGGTGAACGTCTGTAGGGGCCGATCTGAAGGAAATGGTCGGGGAGGCCGAGTTGGGGTGACAGTGGAGACCGAACTGATGTAATCTACCGTAAAAGATGATCTAGAGTAGAGGCAGAGTGGGTGGGTGCTAAGGTCAACTTGAAGCTCGGAGCGAGCAGACGACCGTGGAGGCCTAGCTGATGGGAATGGCCAGGGAGGGCGAAACAGTTTTCTTGTCTTATCCTGAGGTGAGTAGACTCGGCGTATTTTTGTTATGTTGTTCTCATACCTCTTTGGCTTTTGTGCTTCGTATAACAGTTTTTTGTAATATGGTTTCCTCTTTCTTCGTGGTGCTCTCCGGTTGGTTTTTCGCTTCCTCGGTTCAAACGGTGATCATGATGGAAAAAACATTTTCCACTACCAAAAACATCGTCATCTGTGATGGACCCTGCGGTCGTAGAGCCGTCGCAGATGGCCAATTACGACAGCAAGGGCGGTCGCAACCCATTACCCCCCATTTGGATTCAATAAAAATATCTAAAAAATCAAAATCCTTAAGAATCAAAATCTAACTTTTGGGGTCTAGTACAAATTTTTGAAAACCGAAACTTTTATAATCTCTCGGGTCAAATATGGGTAGGCTAAAGGCTTCCAAAAAATTCTTAAAAATATCTCATTATCTAGGTTTTACTTAAGAAACAATTACCAGCACTTTTGGTGCCAAGAAAATGTCTAGATTATATAGCCATCCAAGGAGCTCCCTAGGCTTAGTGAATTTCAGGGCCTTTTCTAATTTTTTGTGTTTTCGTGTTTAGGGGTTCGGGTGTGGTATTTAGGGTTTTTTGCATCATCATGAGGATTTATAACACATGCTAGACACCCTAAATCTAAACTCTAACTTTTCGAAGAATCCCGGGCGTTGACGAGCGTCCTTGCTGATTTCTCCGACTTTTCCGATCGCGGACATCGTGCGCTAACCGACTTGGAACTTGAAAGTAATTCTCTATGAAATCATTAGTTACATGTTTATTATCATCAAAACCAAGATTAAGACCAAGGTTGAAAATCTTAGGCCAACAATCTTCCCCTTTTTGATGATGACAAACATCCTTAAGAAAATATCTACAATTAAGCACAAAGGATATCAAACATGGGATTTCTCCCCCTATCAATATGCATATCTAAATAATTATACTCCCTCTATCTATATGCATGGTTTCCCTATATTTTCTTCCCTTTTATCTATATTTTTCTTTCCCTTTTGACATTAACCAAAAAGGGTTAGAAAAGTCAACTATGATCAAAGTTGGGACGTGAAAACTAGTTTTCATGAAAACAAAGTCAACCAACCCAAGGGACGAAAACAACATATCCATTATGAGACAAATCAATACATGATATCAAAGAATTCTAAGTCTAGTATTCATGTATCAAGCTCAAGTAATGATATTTTCAAGTATCGATCAAAATATCAAAAATTGTCACGCCCCAACTTAGGGTCGCGTGACCGGCCAGGGTCTATGTCCTACCCTAAAGCCTGTTGGCTTTAGGTTTTCAACCTTGGTCTTAATATCTTAATCTCGATTTTGATGATAACAAATATGGAACTAATATTTCATCGAGAAATCTTTCAGGTTCCATATCAATTAGCGTTCAATGTCCTCGATCGGGTAAATCGAAAAAAATCGAAAATCGGAAGGACATTGATCGTCATGCTTGGGTTTATCGCGGAAATGTATCGAAGATCGACATGTGCACCAAAAACGTATTGGACGAGCTCAAATATCACATGGAAAACTCTCCAAGTTGATGCTCGTTGAAAGCTGGAACCCGAAAACGAAGCGCGGAAGAAAAAGGCTGAAGAAATCAAACTCGGCCTAGGTTCGGTCGATCGGGCGATCAACCGAACAGGGTAAGAAATTGGCAGTAGCCAATTCGATCGACTGGTCGATCGATCGAACACTGCCAAAAACTAGTAATGGCTACTTCCGTCGACCAGTCGGTCGATCGACAGAAGCCTAAAATGGGCAGTAGCCCTAGTGGTTGACCGGTCGGTCGACCGGATTAAAAATCGCGCAGCGAGCATCTCTGCTTCCCCTACATCGGTCGATCGATGGGATGACCAGATTGAGGGAACATGAGTTTGTGTCTGGCGGTTGACCCATCGATCGACCAACCAGAGAGAAGATGCACCGATCGGTGTGAGCGGTCGATCGATCGATCGACCGACCAATCGACCAGGCGTCTGCAACAGATAGTTTTCTATCCATTGAGCTATCGTTTCTTTATGAGGGTACAAATATACCTCACCTATCTCATTTAACCTTCTTCCTTGATGATTACAGATTTTATTGAGCAATTAAAAGGAAGATTTGAGCCTTCTAGAGATTGATTAAGCGTGCTCTGTTCTTTCTGCGAATATTCTCTCAAGCGCCGACTACTGCCTCAACTCGGAAATTGAATCGAGCTCTACGACTCAACGAGTTGGAGGTTCTGAAGGATTGAGAAGAGCATTTATTCTTGGTTTTATTCCAAGCTCTTTTCAGTGTAATTTTTATATGTTATTTGAACTGTTTTTCTTTGATTTGGGCTTGTACGAAGACCGGGTGTTAGGTCTTCTTGTGAGAAAGTGGTTACCTTGTTGTGAAGGTGTAAAGCACTTCTACTTGTGTAAACGTAGTGTTACTAGGAGTAGTCGAGTTGTCCCTTAGGGTTGAGGTGGAAGAGTGCTCTCGATAAGAAGACGGAGACTTTCGGGTGTGAAAGTACCTTAGGTCGAGAGTGAGACTCTTCGAGTCAAAGTCCTATATGTAAGGTTAACGAGAATTAATCTAGTAAAACTAGTTTGGAAATCCTAAGCGGGGTGCTTAGGTAGTGGAGTAGGCATTGGGGCCGAACCACTACAAATCTTGTGTGTTTGCATTGATATATTGTTGTGCTTAATTGTTTTATCTTGCTTCCACATTTAATCGCATAATTGCATCTTGCCTAAACGATTTAAGAAAACTATTAAAATCAAATTTAGACTAATTAATTTAGTAAATACACTATTCACCCCCCTCTAGTGTTGTCATTTCGTCTTCAAAGCCTACCACATACACTGACTGACAAGAAATCGTAATCATGTAAATAAAAACAACGATGCAGCTTTTATTTAATTTTTAAAGAAGGTTCATAATTTTAAAAAGAGTTGCGAAACATCAACTACAAAATAAAACAGCTTGAGTTAAAGTCGAATACATGTTTTCAAATAAACAACTCCCAGTGTATGAAAAGAAAACAATCCTACACATCACGACTACGACTATTGGACGCTGCTACGAGATCTACACCACTTCCTGCCCTCCAGCTGCACCATGACTCCAAGCCTCACCTCACTGGTCGGGCTCTGAAAATAAGAGAAATAAACTGTGAGTCCACATGGGACTCAGTGAGCGGTTCTTCCGAACCTCAACATAAATCCCCGATAATCACATGTATATAAGTCAAAAAAATATAAAGTTAGGGATCTAATCTAGTCCTGATATGACAGCCGACCCCAAGAGCCGTCCTGTATAGACCATACAGTCATATAACCGGCCACAACAGCACAACTAAACAAAATAGCACCCGACCACTAGGGCCTGCTTAAGAACTAATGGTTCGGCTCTAACCAGCCTTACTACACAATGACAGAAGTATTATGGCCGCACGGCCTACATAACACATAAGTAAATCAAAGCAAACACCAAGCCGTTGACTAGGATGGTCTACTAGTCTCCGGACACCTACCGGGTTAGGGATAGCTAGTCCCACCCAACTGGGGTCTAACATCTAGCGGGTCCATTGGTGCAATTTCAAGACCCAAATCACTGGCCGAGTAAAGCATTAGTCTTTTCGACTATCCATGCTTCTCGGCTGACCATCCCAATCACATCACACAAGCAAAGTGCCCTAAAGTTTTCTTATTTAAAATCCTGGGCATTCACTCGTGCTCAGCCCTTTTCTTCGGGCCTTACCATTCACACACTATTGCTCGTTGGTTGTTCCCTAGGTGTGAGACCTAGCTTGTCTATATTCGAGTTTCTCTAAATAACAAGCACCCTAGAGTTTCCTAATAGTCCTCTAGCGTCATATGCCACATTTTAAGTGTGAACTACATGTCATAAGTGTAGAAATATCCAAATACATACATGTCACAACCCATAAGTTATAAGAAAATTAACCTACCTCTACTACCATGAATAACCGCATAATTGCAACAATAAAATAATTAAATTTTGCATTTATTCAATAAATTCCAACAATGTAACAATTAATCTATCATAGTAGTTTCAATACTAGCATTAATAATTTGATGAAGGAAATTCTACAAATCATATACCATACATAATCTTAGCCATATATGCGCATTCAAGAAGATATTCTCCCACGTACAATTTTAAATCTCATCTACTAGCATCAACAATTCATTCATCAATCGCTAAATCAACAATTTCAATCGACGAACATAGTTTCCAAGAGATGAAATCAACACGTTGTATCAATTCTACTCTCCTCTCCACTCGGTCGATCCCTAAACAAGGGCACTTGTTCGGCCAAACCTTCTTGAAGGGGCAAGGAAAGACAATTTGACCATGAGATCATAAGATCTAACTTCACGAATTATCTACACATGAAAAGGGATTGACCCAAGGGGTTTAAGCCACTCGAGGGATTTGGGAAAAATTACGGCATGACCTTTCCCCTTTCTCCCTCAGTTGGTCGGCCCCTAAAACCAAGAAAACGATGCAGAAACATTTATGGCACGATTACAACTTGCATCAGAAAATCATAAACCTCGAGAAACTTCAGATCTATAAGATCCGACGTGAGAAAAACAATGTTTCATCATCTCTAAGGGTCGGCCACACACCTACCCTACTAAACTAAGTTCGACCACTCACCTTGATCAAAAAGGAAGACGATCTAGGCGACGACGACTCCGATCTCCGGCGACGACACCAATTTCTCGCGCCACCACTCAGAATCCTCTTCTCTCCCTTCACCTCGGCTTGCATGCGGCTCCTTCTTGAGCTGTAAGGCAACTGGGGTGAGGGATTTTATTTTTATTTTTATTTTTTTGACTAAAAAGCCCTTCCTCACTTAAGCCCTTACTCGACTCAATCTGAGTCCGATTCAAGCCCCGATTAAATCCACATACACGATTTGAACTCTGACTCATACTAAGGCATCTTATGTTTAAAAAGAAAGGAACGTTTAACTAATAAAATTTCATAAAGCTTAAATTATACCTTCTACTCGCGGTGATTTCCTGACTCGACCCGACTAACTCTGATCCGGTGGACCACACCAAAAATAAATTTTATATTAGGAAACCGTGGGTCTTACAAAAACTATTTTAGAAATGATTTTTCTCGGATAATAGTGAGAGCGATACCAAAAACATGAATCTAACATCATACTTGAGGATTCATTCAAAGATTTCGACGAAAATCCAAAGTATCGAGAAATGAGCATTTGGGAAGAACGATACTCTAAAGTTTCGAAATCCAATTTAAAAAATCCACTATAAATTCATTTCTTAATAAAAATTTATGAAATTTTTACTCAAGAAACTAGGTTTTTAATGAAACTGCAGTTTCAAGAATCATCGCAGAATCAATTTTCTACATTTTTCTAAAATTGATTGAAAATGCTGAAATTTCAATGGCATTTCCGTAATTTTTAGTCATTTTTCAGAACATGCTCAGTTTTTGTTCAAACTTGTATGACACTACATAATGGTCATGTAACGAGTGTATGTTAAGTTTAGAATGAAAATTTTGTCCTTAAGTCAAGATATCAACGTAGCATGGTTTCATTCAATACTAAGCTAGTTATTATGAAACTTGCTAAATATCAATCTTATCATTTACTCATGATTTTTTAAAATTTAAACTTATGGACACCTAACATGAGTAAATATAAATATGTTCCTCAAATATGGATTGAAAACGAGACATCTAAGTCAATTTGTTGACTTATGTCAACTTGGTTCAAAAGAGGTTATCATTAAATGACCTCTATGTCATTTTAATCATATGCATATGAATCTTTCATTCTAAATGTATGCAAACATGTCATACCTATTCCTAAACATGTTTATGAAGTTTGGACTTAAAATGAAGTGTCCAAGTTGATCTGTTGACTTGGGCCAAACTTTTCAAAACTTAAGTCTCCTAAAGTGATCTAGTTATCACATTGTTCATCTACACATGACTTTTCAAGTTTAAATTCCTAGAATCATGTCATATGTCTATCTAAATATATTTACCAAGTACTAACTCAAAAATGAGGTCTCTAATATGAATTTCAACCTAGAACAAGTTTCATACAATCAAGATATCATGAAATTGTCTAAGTTATCAAAATTTTACCTACTCATGAAATTTCATACATTTATCATGCAAAATCAATCATGAACATAGAGACATCATTATAGCACAAGTATTCAAGTATTATACTAACATAATTACAAAATCAACATCATACCTCATTCTTGAAATTTTTTCCAAACTTTTAATTTTCTTTTCAATTTTCTTCATGATAGCATAGTCTTCAATTTTATCATAACTCACAAATAATATTCATTAGTAGGATAATTAAAATGTAATTACTAGCAAGTTATCAAACTAAAAAGCAAAGAGAGGGATCAATTATCGATATCAAAGTCTACTTTGCTAAATAGTTTCAAATTCGTTTTAAAATGAAATCGAGTGATATCAAAACGAATTTTAAGATATCACGAGTGAAATATAATTGAAAATATGATCTCCAATCATTTCTATTAGTTGAAACCCGAAAGACCATAATTAGTCTATAATTTAGAACCGCAATGTCTCTTAGGCTCGTTATAGGCCACACAAATCTCCAAAGAGATTGGGAAATCAAAAACAAAAATCATTTTTCAAGTCATATCATGAGCGGGCAAAACCAACTCAAATTTAACATGTATCATAACTCCAACTCAAATAAAACAAATCAAAATAAGGAGATGATACAAAGTATTCCTAGATGCCAATTTCCATATCTATGACATCATGATGGTTTGAAGTTGCAACCAAGGAATGATACTTCATTTAAGTCCATTGTCAACTTCAACTCTTTACTTCTTTTTACCCTTGTGTGGTAGCTCCCCTATAAGAGAACGAGAAACCTTTGGTACCTAAATGACTTTGTGTCATTGGGGGTTAGCTCCCCTTAAAATTTGTTAATACATATTATTTACTCCCTCTAATATGTTATTTACTCTCACAATGAATGGATCAGACAGAGAAGAAAAAGAGAAAAAGTATTTTATTTATTTATTATTCACATAGGCAAATTGACGAGTCTTTGATAGGATGGTCGACAAGAAGTATTCTTATGTTATAAAATGAAAGATTAATTTTTTCAATGTAATATTTGAAAAGTTCGACGAATTTTTTTTTTTTTTAAAAAAAATAATAAAAAAATAAAAAAATAAAAAAAAATTACATGTTATTATTCCAAAATAGATTATAAAAAGGGTTTTGATCATTTTTTTCAAGGATTAAACATAACATGATCGGCTAAACAAAATTTTTAATGAAAATCAAATAGATAATACTTTCCTCTCATATTTCATATTAAACATTATTATTTTCTATGGATTCTGAACTTATGTTTTAAATTTTTATGTACTTAGATTTATCATCGTATTTCCATTGTCTCCTCGTTGAAACTATAACATACTAATTTGCATCAAATTCTTTGGAAGTTAAAATGTTATGTCAAATTTCATACCCGATAATAATATGACATTTTAATTTTCAAAAGCTTGACATAGACTAGACTAGAATGCAATTTCTATGGAGCTTCTTATTAAAGTGAATATAGTTTTACTAAAATTAAATCTAGTATAATTAAAATTGACCTAAACACTATAACATAATTGACCCACAGAGGCACAAAATTAGAGATAAATTATATTTTTATTTTTAAATCTTCACATTTAGAGATTAATAGACACAAAATTTATTTCTAATTAGTCTTTAAAGATCTATAGAAGCAACAACAACAGAGTCACTTAATTAATTTGACTCTAAGCTATAGAAATATCATCAACAAAGTCACTTAATTGATCTGACTCTAAAGCTATTTTGAGAGACTAATTAGAAATAAATTTTGTGTTTATTACTCTCTAAATGTGAAAATTTAAAAATAAAAATTTAATTTATTTCTAATTATGTGTATCTATATGTCGATTGTGTTGTAGTGAAAGTAAGAATAAACTTATATTGTAAAAAAATGAATCTCACTTTAGGACTCTACAAAAATTCTAGTAAGCTCATGTCCATAATAGTTTTTTGCGCCATCATATTTTAAAGAGATAATGCAAATTTGATAATAAATTTAAATTGAAACACATATAAAATATATATGTTTAATAAATAGGTAATAATTTTTTGATTTATTCTACTAATTTTTAATTGAGTTAATTACTAAATATATCCATACTTTTGATGATTTTCCCTAATATATCTTAATTTTTAATTTTTTTCAATAATATACTCCATCTTTCAATTTTTTTCAATTATATTCCACCGTCAATGTAGTGTTAAATTTACCGTTTAGATGCTAACATGGATCAATATTACCACGTCAGCATCCTAAATGAATAAAAAATTTATAAATTATCATGTCATTAAAAGTTTTTTAATAATATTTTAATGATTATATTTAATATATCTCGACTTTTAATTTTTTTTCCAAATCTATCGTAATCTTTTATTTCCAACCAAAAGAGACTTTGTACTTTTAATTTATTTCAATTATATCATCAAAATATCATCAATTTGACCATAAGGATTTTGAATTGCATTATTATATATGTGTATTGGAATTTTAGTTAGCATTCTTAAATATATTTAAAAATAATAATATGTCATGACATTAAATCTTTGGAGTCCATGAATGATGCAATTGAGATCCAAGGAATGATGCAATTAAAAATAATATAGTCGATTATTGGTGAAAATGATTATAGTACTACCTCTTGGCCACAATGATGCAAAGAGGTAGAATGAGTATTAAGAATGTAGGAGGACATAATTTTTCATAATTTTTTTAAAAAAATTTGGTGAAATAATTTTATTATTTTTAAATATATTTAAAGATATTAGATGAACTTTTGATCCATATCGACGGTGCTACTTAACATTTTAACGGTAAAAATGATAATATAGTAGGATATAATTGAAAGAAATTGAAAATATAAAATTCATTTTGATTAAAAATAAAAAGTTAGGATAATTTTTTTTTTTTTAAAAGTCGAAATATATTAGATATAATCATTTAAATTTTATTAAAAATATCTGATGATATGATATTTTTTTGAATTTTTTATTTATTTAGAGACGTTGATATGATAATATTGATCCACGTCAACGGTGCCACATCAGCATCCAAATAATAAATTTAACACTATATTATTCGTGTAATTGAAAGAAATCAAAAAATAAAGTATATTATAAGGAGTAATCATAAAAAACGTTGAGATATATTTTGGAATTAATCATTTGTAATTTTATTCATTTCTCCATAATACGGCTATAGGAATCAGAAGCGGATATTCTTCGCCGTTAAAGTAACTATAAGCATTCCGTTTACTCACACTTCTGTGCTAAAACAAACACAAGAAGCAAAAGCTTGTGTATAAATATGTGTATAAATAGGCCGGTGCGGTGTTCACCTTTATTCGCGTCTCCCCCAACTGCTTGCTCTCTCTCCTCGTCACGGGCTGCTGCATTGATCGAGCTAGGGTTTGGGGTCTTCCCATTCGTCGATTGCAATCTCCGAAGCGGAGGTTTCAGGGAGATCTTTCTAGCTTTTGATTTTGGATTCTTTTAGGTGAGAGGTGAGAGTGACTTGGAAGGGGCCGAGAGATGACTCGGTTAGAGAAGACGGCATCGATCGATGCACAGTTGAGGCTTCTAGCGCCGTCGAAGGTTTCGGAGGATGATAAGTTGGTCGAGTACGATGCCCTCCTCTTGGATCGGTTCCTTGACATCCTCCAAGATTTGCACGGAGAGGATCTCAGAGAAATGGTACTTGAGCTAGGCACTTGCTCGCTTTCATGGAATGATATGATTTGGTTTTTCTCTTCTGTTTCTCTCACCCTCTTTACTTAGTTGTTTTTTTCTGATTCGATGATCAGATTTTTCACATGTGAAAAAGTAAAAGCAGCTGCTTTTCAGCTTGAGAATGAACGTGACTTGTGATTCCTTGAAGTGTCTTTCATGAAGTAAAAAGCTGCTTGTTTCTCAGCTGCTTCTTTTTTGTTTCTTTTCATTTTATTTTTTAAATATCCGATGTCTACATTTACTATCTTAATGTATATATTTTGCTGTGTTTGTTGCTGAAGTTGATGTGTCAGATCTATCTATTATTTTCTAAAAGTTATATGGGTGTTCAATTTTCTTTTGAATAATAAAAAATACCTAATGGGACAACCCCTATCCTTTGTCTGTTTGTTCAAGGGGCAGTGGTCCAATGGACGTGCACCCAAGGCCATGTTGGAAATTTATTACTGCCAATCTTAGCTATTGACTATGATTTTGTATGCTGATTGAATGACATACAATATCAACTAAAGTAAGAATCTGCAGGCTTTGATCTTCGCTCTGTTCTTTTAACATTCTATTTCAGTTGATATATTGTCTATTTTAAACATTTTTTTGAGTGAAATACTGCTGTACTTTCAATAGAGGGAATGAGGGGGAATCTTCAAAAACCACACGCTAATGTATAATTGCACATCAGGTTCAAGAATGCTATGAACTGTCTGCTGAATATGAACGGAAGCATGATCCTGAGAACCTAGAAGAGCTGGGGAATGAACTGACAAGTCTGGATCCTGGTGATCTGATTGTTGTTACAAAATCATTTTCACACATGCTTAACTTGGCCAACTTGGCTGAGGAGGTGCAGATTGCTTACCGCAGAAGAATCAAACTAAAGAAGGGTGATTTTGCTGATGAAAATTCTGCAATTACTGAATCGGACATCGAAGAGACCCTGAAGCGGTTAGTGGTACAGTTGAAAAAGTCTCCGGAAGAGGTATTTGATGCTCTTAAAAACCAGACAGTGGATCTTGTTTTGACTGCACATCCAACTCAGTCAGTCAGAAGATCTCTTCTACAAAAGCATGCAAGGTTTGCCAGCAACTTAGAACAATGGCCTGTCAATGCAATCAATAACTCCAATTAGGAGACATTATTTATCACTATTTTCTCCTTATGTTTTGATTCAGTAAGGCCCTCATAATTGCGGCCAATAACTCCAACTAGTAACCACAATTGTATGTTAATTAGTTGTCTTTTCTTTCATCTTATGTTTCCTTTACATTGATTTATAGTCTTCTTAGGTTTAGGAATTGTAGATTATATTGTTGTACTGCATTGGGCATTAGAGAACTTGCAATTGAATGACATTACTATTTATTCTCCCTCTTCTCTTATCTATTCTTCCTTTTTCTCCCTTTGTCTATCTCTTCTAGGTTTGGTGCTGATGGATCTTGGAATGGTTTATCTTCTTTCAATTCTTCCTCCCTTCTCTTCTATTCTCCCAATTCTTTCTTTATTTGGATTATTGCATCACCAGTGTCCACCAGGTCACTGTTCTTAATGATAGTCTTTGGTTATGCATAATTTCTCAACCTGCATATTAATTCATTCTTCAATTGGTCAAATATCATGAGTTTTGATATTTGCCACATTTAGTCTGTTTTCATATGTTTCTTTATTTTACTCTCATTTAGTTATTTTTCTAATGAACCTTCCACAGTTCCACATATGATATATTTTTTTGCTTGGATTTAAGTTCTTGACCAATGCGAATATTGTTGTTGCTGAGATTTGTATAGTATTAATATCTTATATTTCAAGCATTAGTATAGATATGCTCCATTTGACAACCATTTTATTTAATTACACTATTATTTATGTCTTCTATTCTGCCAATGCTATTAACTTTATAATATGTGAAGATATATAACTTCAGAGATTAATGGTGTTCGTTTCCCAATAAAAAGAAAAGAAACCTTGTATATACCTCCATATTGCACTTGGATAACTTAAAACAAAAAAAATCATTGGGAACATCTAATATGGAATTTGTTTCATTGTTATCCATTCAGGATAAGGAACTGTTTGACGCAGTTGACTGCAAAGGACATCACACCTGATGACAAGCAGGAGCTTGATGAGGCTCTTCAGAGAGAGGTAACTTCACCATCATTTGCAAGTAATTTGTTCTACAGTACGTCACTCTGTATTATCTCTTGCTTTTTAGTAATTTTGCCTCTAGAAATGGCCTTCCTACTTGAATTACCATTCATCATGCTTCGCAGGGTCAAAGTGCATCAGCTTGTTTTACATGGCAAACAATTGCTGGAATCTCAAATGGTTTTAATCATTAAAATTCATTATGTATGAACCAAAGTCATTAATTCCAATAATACTTATCCCTTATTTCCATGAACACTTAAAAAAGAAGCATGCTAGCAAACCTTTATGTTAAAGCTGACCCAATTAGGGTTATGTTCAGGTAAAAATTTTGGTAACTAAGATTCGGGTAATTAAGTTTTGGGTCATGTTAAATCAGAGTTTTCAATTAATTTTGGGTTAGATCGAGTTAAACCCAGTTTCCCCATTAATTTTAGGTCATGTTTTTTGGGTTGTGTAAAATGTAAATTGGGGTTTTCAATTAAATTTGATATTTAAAATAATTTTTAATTAATTTTGAGTTGAGTTAGGTCTTTTTCAATTTTTTTGGCTTGCATCCAGTTTTTCATATCTTTCAATAAATATCCAAAACCTGATTGGAACTGGAAATTCCAAAAATAAAAACTCAAAATCCGACTTGGTTAGGTTGTGTTCCGTGTTCGGGTCGAGTTGATCGGTCTTTTTTCCCACCCCTACTGTATGTGCAGTTGGTTCATTACTTAATTACCATAGATGCAACATGTCCATGTTTTATCAACTTGGGTCCCTTGAGTAGATCCATAGTTATGGCCAAAAAATAATGTCAAGAATTTGAAATGAGAAAAACCTTGACTATATATAGATTGGGGCACTCAGGATAGTTAATAAAATCTGGAGCTAGGGAAGTTACACTTTGTTTCTGTGCCAAATCTTTGTTAAATTATCAAATGAAGTATAAAATTTTCTACTCTTAAGTGTCATTTTGATTTTTGAATCCCTCATATTCGCATATTCTCCTTCCTCCATAATAACAAAGCATATTAATCATGTCATTCAGGAGAATAGTGGCCGAAAGCCTGCTATGGCAGTCTTCATGGTCTGAAAAACTGTTTTTAGAAAGGATGCTACGGAGTCATCTTCCAATAAAGTTGCTTTATACTACAAATGCATAAATCTGGCTTAAGAAAGTTTAGTTTCATTAACTGATTGTCAGTCCCAGTAACATCTATTCATTTACTGCTTAAGAAAGTCTAATTTCATGCATGCATCATCTTCTGATTTACTGCTTCCACTTAACATTGTTCTGGAATTCTTCTGCCAACCTGTTATATCTCCTATGGAATCCCATCTTGATACTTGTTTTTTAAGTGATTTATTACTCATACAAGAACCACCAGAAATGTAACAATGATATATTTGAGTCATGAATTTCTGGACATCAGTGAAAGAGGGCAATCTCAGTGCAAAGGCTCTTGTTGATGCTGGGTATGGGGAGGATCAATGTATATCTAGCCTTAACCTCGCATAGCTTAGCACAACGTAGCATAGAGGATGCCTCTATAACTCAAACCTTGGTCTCCCAGGTTGGAATGAAGCAACCTTACCATTGTACAGAAGTTTGTTATAGACATTGATTGAAAAGGGTGACCCAGTGCATGAATCAATCCCACATATATGGGCTCCGGGGAGAGTTGATGTACGCAGCGTTCTGCAAAAGAGAGAGAGGTTTCTGTGGCTTGAACCCATGACACCTAGGTCACAAGTGGGGTAACTTTAGGGTTACACCAAAGCTACCTTAACGACCCTTTGGTGACCTTAGGAATTAATTTTGCATCTTTCTTGAAGCACACAGGTGCACCACTTAATATGTTCTTGATTTTTCTTATTTTCATTATATTTAATTGCAGATTCAAGCTGCCTTTAGGACTGATGAGATTCGAAGAACTCCTCCCACTCCTCAAGATGAAATGAGAGCTGGAATGAGCTATTTTCATGAAACAATATGGAAGGGTGTTCCCAAGTTCTTAAGGCGGATGGATACAGCACTTAAAAACATAGGAATTAATGAGCGTCTGCCCTATAATGCTCCTCTAATTCAATTTTCATCTTGGATGGGTGGTGATCGTGATGGTATGCTGAAAATTCATGAAGTGCTTAACTTTTGGTCTTCTTCTGCTGCCTTAATTTAGTTTTGAGATTGGTTTTTGAAGTGTTTGAACCTGTATAATATTTAACAGAGATCATGCTCTTTGTAACTTAAATAAATATTAGTTAAGTGTTGTTTCTTGTTGATGTCAATTGTTGAGAAGAGAGCATATGCTATAATATGGTTTAGATTTTTGTCAGTCCATTAAATGCTTGTGATGATTCATAGGAAATCCCAGAGTTACACCGGAGGTTACAAGGGATGTATGCTTATTGGCAAGAATGATGGCCGCAAACTTGTACTACTCCCAGATAGAGGATCTCATGTTTGAGGTACTATAATGTTCAGCCCATGTTGATGATCTGAATGCGTATACTTATCTATCCAATGGCTGCTGCTGAAGTCATATATTCTTACAGCTCTCTATGTGGCGCTGCAATGATGAGCTCCGAGTACGTGCAGATGAACTGCATCGCTCTTCCAAGAAGGATGCAAAACACTATATAGGTATTGTATTATGCATTTCCTTATGGTACATGTGATATAGCTTTCCATATTGACCATTTGTTGTTAGAATATGCTTGTATGTTCTCTGGAAAACAAGTTTAGGCTGAAAATGTACATTTCCAAATATTTGAACTATATGTATTTGAAATAATAGAACTGTGTAATCATTTCACGAGGTGAGAAATGCTAGGAGGTGGGGAGGGGGAGAGAACAAAGAAAGAAAATAAAAGGTTTGTCAAGGCAAAACATATTCGTCCAGCACAAATCAGCAATGGTTCCAGAATTAAAGAGCCACAGAAGGGGTAAGAATAAAAGTTAAACAAACCTCAACTGATCCACGTAGGGGATATCACTTATAAAAGTACGCTGTCAAACCATTCCTTATCTTGGAAGCATCTTATGTTTCACTAATTCCAAATTAACCATGACCAAAAGATGCATAACCCATTCCTTATATAAGTACATTGACAAACCTTAACTGACAGATTTTCCAGGTTTGTTTTCATGCTCATAGTTGGAATGCAGTCTTCCTATTGGTTTAAAGTTCAGGTTGAAAGGCAGATAACCAGTTTTTTGGAGGAAGGCCTTCCATCCTTCAAGAGCAAAGTTACACTCTGGGAACAAGTGGTCAACAGTTTTCATTTCATTCTTGCATAGTGCACAGGTTTCGTAGACGGAAATTCCTTTGACAATCAAGCAATCTTTATTTTGCAGCTTATGCTGCAGTAAGAATGACATTTCCAAATATTTGATCTATAGATCAGTTCTCTAATTCTTCCTTTATTAAAGCACTTACAGTCTTCTAGTAGCCTATTTGATGTATTTGTTTCCTCCAAACATGAACATTCAATATACATTTTAGCTGGTTTCTATCTTCTACATATCATCTATTTCCTTGAAAGAATCAAGTAAGATCCCCTTCTATAACTCATTGCAACCACTCAAGAAGTCTCAGTTGCTAACCACCTGGCCTTGTGGTCCAAGTTGAAGGTTAGTTAATATCGCAAGGTTCGGAATGATAGTTCAATGATTAAAAATCTCATTGTGCTTCAAATGCAGTCATCGTGATTCACCATGCTATAGTATAGCTGACATTCTGATAAACTGCTTTACTCTAGCTCGTGTCTTCTCTTAAAATTTTAGAAGCAAATATAAACGGTCATTCATTTTCGAAAAGTTCAAAGATCCCGTTCCATTCTCCTGTTTATGTGGTTCTTACTTCTCCAGAAGTCAGACAGGGAATTTTTATTCTACTTTAAGTGCAGAGACTTGAATATTACACATTATATAGGAAATTAGCTGACTCTGTATTTCCTTTCTTTCTGTTAAATCAGCTTTCGTACTGTCTCATTTTCTCTATCTACCAGACAAGTGCTTTATATCAAACTTGGCTTCGGTGTGAAATTGATTATATTTCTTTGGTTTTGTCTACTGTTATGGATGCAGAATTTTGGAAAAAAGTCCCTCCAAGTGAGCCTTATCGTGTTATACTCAGCGATGTCAGGGATAAGCTATACAACACACGTGAGCGTTCCCGTCATTTACTGACCAATGGATATTCTGACATTCCTGAAGAAGCAACGTTCACCAATGTTGAGCAGGTACAATTAATATAACCATATGAGGCTCGGAAATTTGTTCCATTCGACCTGTTGGTTTTAATCTTCTTAGATGAAATTATTCCCGATCTCAAAGGGGATAAGCATTTTCAACATCTTTATTCAACATTGATGCTTTCTTTTTCCCACATTTTTTTATATCTGATTGAATTGGGACATACACAAGTTGGCAATCTCACACATTTAATCCTATTCTTCATTTTATTATAATGCAGTTTCTAGAGCCTCTTGAGCTTTGTTACAGATCACTCTGTGCATGTGGTGATAGACCAATTGCTGATGGAAGTCTCCTTGACTTTTTGCGCCAAGTATCAACTTTTGGCCTTGCTCTTGTGAGGCTTGATATTAGGCAAGAATCTGACAAGCATACTGATGTTCTTGATGCGATCACCAAGCATCTGGGGATTGGATCTTACCGTGAATGGTCAGAGGAGAAACGTCAAGAATGGTTACTGTCTGAACTTAATGGAAAGCGCCCTTTATTTGGCCTTGACCTACCAAAGACTGATGAAATTGCTGATGTCTTGGACACATTTAATGTCATAGCAGAACTTCCTCCAGACAATTTTGGGGCTTATATCATTTCAATGGCAACAACACCATCTGATGTTTTGGCTGTGGAGCTGCTGCAGCGGGAATGCCATGTGAAGAAACCTCTGAGAGTAGTACCTCTGTTTGAGAAACTTGCTGATCTTGATGCAGCTCCTGCAGCAGTAGCCAGACTCTTCTCAATAGAATGGTACAGGAATAGAATTGATGGGAAGCAGGAAGTTATGATTGGATATTCAGATTCTGGAAAGGATGCTGGGCGCCTCTCTGCAGCTTGGCAGTTGTATAAAGCTCAAGAGGAACTTATAAAGGTAGCCAAACAATATGGAGTTAAACTAACAATGTTTCATGGGCGAGGGGGGACTGTTGGAAGAGGAGGTGGTCCTACTCATCTTGCTATATTGTCTCAGCCACCAGAAACAATTCATGGATCTCTTAGGGTTACAGTTCAAGGTGAAGTCATAGAGCAGTGTTTTGGGGAGGAGCATTTATGTTTCCGGACACTTCAACGTTTCACTGCTGCTACACTTGAGCATGGGATGCACCCCCCTATTTCTCCAAAACCAGAATGGCGTGCATTGATGGATGAGATGGCCATTGTGGCTACAGAGGAGTACCGATCCATAGTCTTCCAAGAACCGCGTTTTGTTGAATATTTCCGCCTAGTAAGTAATGTGATTTCTTGTTTTCTATTGAATCTTCATGACAAATTTGCTAGCCAATAAGCATGCATCTTAATACTTGATTGAAGATCACTGATTAGTCCTCGTATAGTAATCTTTGCATAAGCACCAAAATGTCTATTACATAATCTGAGGTCTGGTAGTTATTTAGTCTTTTTTTCAATTATGGATTAAATGTTTTCATATGTAAACATGGAGGCACTCTGGTTTCTTTTATCTTTTTTTATATTTTGTCCTCTTGTGACTTGGGTTCATGACGTATCACATGAAAATACAAAAGCATCATAACTTAGTTACTTATAACTGCAGGCAACACCTGAGTTAGAATATGGTAGAATGAATATTGGCAGTAGACCTTCAAAAAGAAAGCCTAGTGGAGGCATTGAATCACTTCGTGCAATTCCATGGATTTTTGCGTGGACACAAACTCGTTTTCATCTTCCTGTGTGGCTTGGATTTGGTGCAGCATTCAAGCATGTGTTGCGAAAGGATATCAGGAATCTCCACATGCTACATGAGATGTACAATCAATGGCCGTTTTTTAGGGTTACAATTGATTTGGTGGAGATGGTTTTTGCCAAAGGAGATCCTGGTATTGCAACATTGTATGACAAACTTCTAGTGAAAGAAGACTTGTGGAACTTTGGGGAGAAGCTTAGAGCCAACTATGAAGAAACAAAGGATCTGCTTCTTCAGGTTAATTATTTTCCCCATTCTTACTTTAAGCTTCAAATGTTGGTGATTTTGTTCTCTGCAAGTTAGTTATTTCCTGTTTTCCTATGTACAAGAACAGCTGATTGTCAAGTATATTTACTTGAAATATAACTTAAACGTGAGTAAATTATCTTGATCATCTTCTTGAAAGTTTGTTTTGGATCCTTTCCAAAACATCAGGTCAACTATTTTAGTGAACAAGCCAACAAAACCCGATACTTTAGCTCCATTGAACATGGAAGAGTGTGAAAGCTGTATGTCTGTTTCAATCCAGTTTTTCTTTATTTTGAAAGTGATTGAGAATGTGTATGTTAGAAAATCAGCCTTGGATCGAATTCCACCCCAAAAGCTAGCTCAAGGGAAGGATTGTCCAATCTATTTAAAGGCTATCTAGATTACAATCTCCCCAAGCAACGTGGGACTTTAACAGTGTACATGTTTCCTCTCTTATAGTGAAATCTCCGTAGTTATCTATTAGCATCCGGAAAACTTCAATCCAATGGTTTTCATCTAAATGTGCACATATATCTAGTCCTCTTAGATGCGGAGCTTATGTTCTGTTGAACTGTGATACTAACTGCAATAATTTAGATGACTTCATATAGCTTTAATTCAATTTTGGAGCTGCATATCTCATGTTAATCCAGTTTTCTTTTATTTTTCTATTGTACTCTGCTTCATGGGGGCATTACATTAGAGGCACTGAAACTGTTTGCATAAAATGGATACACAGTGAAGTTTATGCAGATAAACAACCCTAGATGGTCCAAATAACAATTATTTCCATTTTGCATTGCATTAAGCACAATCTTCTCTTCTCCTGCAGGTTGCTGGTCACAAAGATCTTCTAGAAGGCGATCCCTACTTGAAGCAGAGACTTCGTCTGCGTGATTCTTACATTACAATTCTCAATGTATGCCAAGCTTGCACTCTTAAACGGATTCGAGATCCCAATTACCATGTGACTGTGAGACCGCATCTGTCAAGAGAGATATCAGAATCCAGCAAACCAGCTGCAGAGCTAGTGAAGCTAAACCCTACAAGCGAATATGCCCCTGGCTTGGAGGATACCCTCATTTTGACAATGAAGGGTATTGCTGCCGGCATGCAGAACACTGGCTAATTTGTCTGCGTGTTTCTTGAGCTGGAATGTAATAGTCACTACATTATTTTAGTAGTGAAGTTGGCTTGATCTAAATAATGGGTACATACTGTGCCCAATATGAAGGCCTAATACATAGAGGTACTTTTTTTTTTTTTTTTTCTTTCTGCTAATGGACTCATCTATATATTGGACATATGACTATTTTGTGCATGTGAATATGTGTTCATGCAAATTGTTAAAAAATGGCAGATGTGCTGTTTTTTCTTTGTGCATGACTTTAGTTTAATTGATTTGATCTTGGAAATCAAGTATTTAAAGATTCGAATTGAAAAAGAATATTTGTTAAAAATTATAATTTTTTATAATATAAAAAATTATCTCTTAATTAATTAATTAATTAAATTATAATTATATTGACATTCAAAAATTTTGATCAAAATATCTAATGATTTATATATTTCGGATTTTGAAAAGGAAAATTCTCAAAATTCGATTTGGAATTTTAAAATTTTTAAAATTAAAATTGAGTGGATTGAATACTTATTTTGTTCTTGAGCTAAAGTTTTTAATCAGTTAGAGATTGGTTAAAAATTTAAAAATATATATATATATTTAAAAAAATTAATTTATAAAAAGAATTATAATAAAATTGAAGTGCTAATATTTAAAAAATATATTTTCAAACTTTTTAATTCAAATTTTTGCAAAAGTTTATAAAATTAAATTTAAATTAAAAATTGTGAAATATTTTGATGAAAAATATTTTTTTAAATCACAACACATCTTTTGTATTTTAAAAAAGATATTTCATTAATTAAAATTATTTTTTTTGAAATATAAAGTTATTATAGATTTTGGATAAAAGTCTCTAATACATTCAGGAAAGGCTAATGTGGTGGCTGATGCTTTGAGTAAGAATTCCATGGGAAGTCTAGCACATTTGGCAGTTAGGAGGAGGTCGTTGGCTCAGGATTTGGCCATGTGTTTGGATGGCGGGGCAGTCTTATCATTGTCAGCTTCTGGTGCGCTGGTGGCTCACCTGAGGGTGCAGTCCACGTTGGTAGACATGCTACGGGCAGCGTAGGAGGAGGATGCTTTCTGTGCACTCACAAAGGATCTGGCTAATAGAGACGATGTCGATAATGGTTTCGGTGTTGACTCTGAGGGTGTTTTGAGGTTTAAGAACAGGATAGTGGTGCCAGATATGGCTGAGGTTCGCAGGCAGGTGCTAGATATTGCTCATCGATCCACATACATTATGCATTCGGGAGCCATGAAAATGTACCGTGATCTAAGACAGAATTATTGGTGGAAAGACATGAAGAGAGAGGTGGCCGAGTTCGTGTCTAAGTGCCTAGTGTGTCAGCAGGTTAAGGCTGAGCATTTAAAGTTGGCAGGGTTGCTCCAGAACTTAGAAGTACCAGAGTGGAAATGGGAGAAGATAACCATGGATTTTGTGACAGGGTTGCCAAAGCCTGGGAAGGGCAATGATTCTACCTGGGTAGTGGTGGATCGCCTAACCAAGACGTCACATTTCATACCAGTCAGGATGACCTTTTCAGTCGAGCAGTATGCGAGGTTGTTTTTGGATCGGATTGTCGCTTATCATGGTGTTCCTGTTATGATTATCTCAGATCAGGGTACTTAGTTCATCGCTCGATTCTGGCAGTCGTTCCAGGAGGCGTTGGGCACCCAGGTTCGGTTCAACACTGCATTTCACCCTAAGACAGATGGTCAGTTGGAGCGAACCATTCAAACATTGGAGGACATGTTGAGAGCATGTGTCCTAGACTTGGAGGGCAGTTGGGAGAGGCACTTACCCCTGTTTGAGTTTGCCTACAATAACAGCTACCATAGCAACATCGGGATGACCCCTTTTGAGGAATTGTATGGGCGGAGATGCAGGTCGCCTGTAGGCTGGTTTGAGGCAGGGGATTCCTTTATGTTGGGACCCGACCTGGTTGAGGAGGCAGTAGAAAAGGTGAAGCTAATCAGGGAGAGGTTGTTGGCAGCTCAGAGTCGCCAGAAGATGTATTTTGATGGGAAGGCCAGGGAGGTAGAGTTTGTTGAGGGGGACATGGTGTTCCTCAAGGTATCCCCTATGAAAGGGGTGGTGAGATTTGGTAAGAAAGGAAAGCTAAACCATAGATTCATTGGGCCGTTTTCTATTTTCAGGCGTAGAGGAGCTATGAGTTGGCCTTATCTCCCAGTATGGACCGGGTGCATTCAGTGTTCCATGTATCTATGCTGAAGAAGTATGTTCGGGATGAGTCCCATGTGATTCAGCCTACCGTAGTGGAGGTGAATTCAGCAGTCTCATATGAGGAGCGACCAGTTGAGGTGCTAGATCGGCAGATCAGAAAATTGAGGTCCAACGAGATTCCTTTGGTTAAGGTAAGGTGGGAGCACCATTCGGAGCAGGAGGCCACCTAGGAGGTGGAGCAGGATATGAGGGAGCGTTATCCTTCGTTGTTTGATGATCTGGTGAGTCCTTAAGTTTCTTTCCTTTCTAAAATTTGAGAACAAATTTTCCTTAAGGAGGGAGGATTGTAATATCATAGATATTAATATTTATTTTTATTTGTGTGATTGTCAGCCTAGCGGACTAGTTCGAAGTTGAGCCGAGTCGACTCATGGTCCAATGCGAGCTTGCGAGCTCGGGTAAGTAGGAATTTGAATTATGTAGTTTCTTTTCTTGGCTGAATAAATTTATTTAATTGTTATGTTGTGTGTGTATGATTATTAAATTTTGTTGCATGGGTGTGCATGTGTTGGGTGCTTATGTGGAGCATGGGGTTAATTAAGTTTAGCCGGGTTAGCGGGTTCGGATTCGGCTCAAGACGGATGCAGATTTGCTAATAGGGTTAATGGAATTAGGTTTGGGGAGGGGAGTATAAAACCCCCTTCCCCTTTGGCTTGCGGCTCCCCATTGGAGCCGCACAAGTCTTGAGAGAGGAGAGGAGCCGCCGAGCAGGAGCCAAGCCACCCCTCCCCATCTCCCTCCATTGGAGTCGTCAAGCCAGAAGCCAGCCGCCGAGCCACTTTCCCCCTCTCTCCCTTTTTTTTTCTCTCTCTCTCTCTCTCTTTCCCCTCTCATTGGAGCCAAGCCGACGGCTTGGTTGAAGCCGCCGCCCCCCTTGAGCCTTGGAGCCGCCGCCCCCTTTCTTTCCTTGTCCTTGGAGCCAAGTGTTTGGGGCCGGATCCGAAGGCCGCTGATCGGAAGTTTCTCATCTAAACTTTCTTCCCAATCGGGTGAGTGGTTTTACTCCTCATTTCTCGGGTTTTCTCTCTTTTTCTTGAGCCATTCGTGGAGGTTGAGAGTTCTTGTCAAATCTTTCGTTGTTTCTTGAAGTTTCTCGTTGTTTCACGTGTTGCCTTGAAGGAGGAGGCTCGAAACCCCCCCCCCCTCCCCTTATGGGGCTCGGCAGCCCTAGGAGCTAGGGGTACTCGGCCAAGGTGGAGAAAAGAGTGCCCTCCACGTGTTCGACAAAATGCCTAGGAGAAATATTTGATATGTTCTTTAAAATCTAGGCTTGGATTGACATTCTTAGTTAAATTCCTTTGATGTCAATGCATGAGGTGTGTTTAAATATGAAATTTTCGGTTCATGAATCAATGTTTGCATGTATAAAGGTTAATCTTGGTGCCATGGATGGATTCTTGATTTAAAGCATGAGTCTTGTTCCTATGATGATGTGGATGCATGTTAGTTCTGGATTAGTAAATTATGATATTTGTTTTGTATGATGGATTTTATGTTGTGAATTTGTGATGACAGTAATTAAGGATTTATATTATGTAAATTTCGGATTTACTTCCATGTCATGCTGAAAAATCAATATTGCTAAAAATTCATGCTGAATTGTTAGATTCTGGGCTGATTTTGAATTCTCTGTTGAGATGAGAATAGTTCTCTGAACATAATCGTGTAACATATCATTTTGATCAGAAAATATAGTTTGAAAACATAAGACACACTCTGAAAACCAGATTCGGGTTAGATATGCCAGTTTGGGGCTCAACAGTAAACTGAGAATAAAACCCTAAAACAAAACCCTAATGTTGGTGATGATAAATTTTAATTGCATAATTAAAATGCAAGGGGCAGCATAATTTGTTATGAAACAACAAATAAATGTTATGCATGAAATAAAACCTCACGGGTTTATGACATTACGGGTCTAGGAGTTGGGATCGGGCATTGGGCGTTGTGGAGTTTTCCCAATAGAGATATCCCTAAGATACCGTAGGAGACACTTGACTTAGGTCATGTTGTGTCATATCTTATTGAATGGCGGAGAGGCTCGATTAGGAGCCGGATTGCGGGCTAGGCCCGAAAGGTTGGATGGCGAATTCCCAACCTGTGGAACAAGTTCGGATGGGCAAATCCCGATTGTTCCTGCGTATCTTGTGGAACAAGTTTGGATGGGTAAATCCCAATTGTTCCCAAGATTCTATATTTAAAGGAATAAGTTCGGATGGGCGAATCCTGATTATTCCTACGTTATCATTTTGGAACAAGTTCGGATGGGCAAATCCCGATTGTTCTCGTGTTTTCTCGTGGAACAAGTTCGGACGGGCAAATCCCGATTGTTCCCGAGTTTCTTTAAAGAATAAGTTTGGACGGGCAAATCCCGATTATTCCTATGATATCTTAAAGGGGAAAGTTCGAACGGGCGAATCCCGATTGTTCCTTCGCGTCTCGTGGAGCTAGTTCGGACGGGAAAATCCCGATTGCTCCCGAGTTTCTTGGTTATAGGATAAGTTTGGACGGGCCAATCCTAATTATCCTAGTAACCCTTGTGTATGGCATGTTGCCTTAGGGCATGGTAGGCTTAGGCCTGTTGTACTTCACCGATGGAGTGTTGGATGCCTTCGGGCATGTGGTGGCCAGATGGCCTGTTACCTAGTCACTCACTTATGACCATTTCTGCTTGAGTCAGGTGTTTTGCATTATACTATATATATGTGTTTGGTTTTTCGTGGAGGTTGGTAGAACCGCTCACTGAGTTCTTTAAACTCACCCGTTGTCATTTGTTTTTGTTTTGCAGAGCTTGACCGATGAGGTGGGCTAGAGCACTTGGCGCGGCTGGAGGGTAGAGGAGCACTTGGCGTAGTCGAGTTTGCAGTAGTTTTGTCATGCACTTGTGATTTGGTGTTTTGGAGTTGTAGCCCCGTGGGGACATTCATATTTTTTTTTATATTCAGATATTATTTGTTAAAAGAACTGTTGCTCTTTGATTCATTTCTCTTTCCACACTTGAACTTTTGATGAAAACTTTACTGCTTATATGAAATCTGGTTTGGTTTTCCTTTTTATATAAAACTCGTTACATTCTTTCCGCTATATTATTTATTGAGTTGACATGTGCATGATTTAGGCTGCAGGGTATAGGCACGTATACCCTGGCCTGTCACATGACCCTGAGTTGGGGCGTGACATTTTAGTACCCGTGAGAAATCGTCTTGGCCTGCATGCGTGCCACATGTCCACATCATCAGTCCTAGTCATCAGCCACATCAGCCCCGTTATCTCTCAATTAACGCCGTTTACCTATAGGGGTATTTTTGTACCCAATTTCATAACATAAGGGGTATTTTTGATCCCAAAAATACCTTAGGGGCATTTTAGTAACCATGAGAAAATATTAGGGGTATTTTTGTACTTTTTCCCTTAATGATATTTATAATGACAGTTAAGGATTTTGGTGAAAAGTTCTTAACTGTTTATTTATTTATTTTATTGTACAGGAAACTTTAAATTTTAAGACATTAACGAATCTAAAAAATTAAAATATGATTTTATTACAATTATATTAGCAGTTAGGGACTTTCACGAAAGTTTCTAATTGCTAATATAATTACGATTAGCATCTTATTTTAGATTATTAAATATGACTTACATGAAACTTTTAAATATAATTTTGAGGAAGGGTGCGGCCTTGTCGGCCAACCAAGAGAGGAATCTCGACAGGGTAGTCATTCTCCTCGTGAGTTGCTGCACCTCCTTTATCTTGTGCGGGCTACGCATCTCTTGGATGGTCCGACACTTTTAATGACTGGCTTCGATCCCCCGGTTCGTAAGCATGAAACCAAGGACTTGTTGTCGTGGACCGAAGACGCACTTCTCCAGGTTTAGCCTCATGTTGCAGCGTCTGAGCTGGCAAAAGATTTCGGTGAGGTCACTCCAGTGGTCTCTGGTGGTCGGTGTTTTAGCAACCATGTGTTGGCTTAAGGGTTCCCCCTAGGCTTCAATCTCTATTTTGATGATAACAAACAAGTATTTAATATATGTGTGTGAAGCTTTGAGTTCGGGTTGAGGTTGCGGTAAGCACGCGAACTTCGGTCGAAGATTCGCATAAATCGTCAAGAAAGGCTCGGATGCAGATTAAGTAGATTTATTATAATATATCCCTAGGATCTCATCCTAAGCCTATTTGTAAAGTTATCTAAGTCAAAACTTGGTAACAAAACCCATGAAAAAGCGTGTAACAAAGCAAATGTAAAAATTAGCCTCAGCCCAGGTTCGGTTGACCGAACAAGGTAGATAAATGACAGTAGCCATTTTGGTCGATCGGTCGGTCGACCGAAAAATGCCAAAAATTGGCAGTGGCTACTTCGATCGACCGGTCGGTCGACTGAACAAGGCCAAAAACCGGCAGTAGCTAATTCGGTCGACCGATCGGTTGATCGAACAACAAAGGAGCTAAAACGAATTGATGTCGGTCGACCATCCGGTTGACCGAACAGATCCGTAGAAGGCCAGAACGCCAGCGGTCGCTGGGGGGTCGATCGGTCGATCGACCGACGATCGATCGGCCGATCGACCGACGATCGATCGGCAAGCGACCGGTCGGCGTCCAACGGGCAAAAAAATGCCCATTGAAGAGCCGTTCCGTGGGAGGGGTTATAAATACCCCTCACCAACCTTCATTAATCCTTCTTAACAACTGAGATAAGCTTCCAAAGTGTGGTTTGTGCCTTTTAGAGCTTGATTGGCTTGCGCTTGATTCTCCGATCAACGACTTCTCTCAAGCGCTCATCTTCCCTCAACTCCGGCTTCGATTCGATCTCAACGTCTTGTGGAGTTGGAGGCATTGAAGGCTTGGAAAAAAAGCTCTTAACTTTGGTTTATTCTTTAGCTCTTTTCATTGTAATTTTAATTGTTATTTGAACTTGTTTTCATTGATTAGCTTGCTAGGTGTGCTAGTGTAAACACTTAGGGTTTACTTTGTAGAATTGTATTTTGCCTAGGTGAATAGGTTTGAGGAGTTCTCAAAGGGTTGAGAATCGAGTCCTCGGTTGTATTCAAAGGGAAACACAAAATCTATAAAGAATTTGGTTAGAAATCCTTGGTGTGGAGTCAAGGTAGTGGAGTGGGCGGTTGGCCGAACCACTGTAGTTTCGTGCGTTTGCATTGCCTTGTGTGTTTGCCTATGCTTGTATTTCATACTCGCTAACGAACATCATTTAGTTGCACTTACATTTGATTGAAGTTGGAATTGAGTAAAAAATAAATTAAAGTAAATTGGTAAAGTAACCCAATACTATTCAACCCCCCTTCTAGTGTGGGATTTCACTGAACAATTGGTATCAGAGCAAGATCGTAGTATTAGATTTAACCATCTACCCTACAAGTTAGAACGACTAGTGAAATCCAACTAGCTCAAGGGTCCTCCACTGATACTCCACAATTGTTCGATGAAAACAACTATGCCTATTGGAAGATACGTATGAATGGCTTCCTATAATCACTAGGCATGGATGTATGGAGAATGATACAAGTAGAGTATAAGCAACCAACTAAGGATATGGATGAGTGCGACCAAGAAGAGATTAAACTCTTTAATACAAATGCAAAGACTGTCAGTGCATTATATTTTGGCCTATCAATTAATGAGTTCAATAGAATTTCTACTTGTAAGTCTGCATATGAACTTTGGAAAATCTTAGAGACTACACATGAAGGTACTTCGCAAGTTAAGGAGTCTAAGATAAACCTACTCATGCGTGATTATGAAATATTCAAAATGTTATCGCATGAATCTATTGATGCCATGTATGCTCGATTTCAAAATATTACAAATGAATTAGCTAACCTTGGTAGAGAGATAAAGGAAGAGGAGAAGATAAGAAAGCTCATTCGGTCCCTTCCAAAAGCTTGGGAGTCCAAGGTCATCGCAATCATGGAAGCAAAGGATATGAGCACCTTGAAGATCACCGAGCTCATTGGGTCTCTCATGACACATGAGACCCATATGAAGCAATACAAGGAGGAAGATGCTCCCAAAGGTAAGACCATTGCCTTAAAAGCATCACACCGGGGTGAAGAATTCTCATCATCCGAGAAAGAGACGGACGACTTTGAAGAAATGGCAATGTTGGCGAGAAGATTCATGAGCTTCACGAGAGGAGGCATGAGAAAGGGAAGAGGTGGCTACACATGCTTTAATTGCAACAAAATCGAGCATCTAAGGAAGGATTGGCCACTTCTCAAGATGGCTGTAGTAGAAATGGCAATACTAGAGGTGGGGTGAATAGTATGTTTACTAAATTGATTAGCCTAAATTCAATTTTAATTTTTTTCTTAAATCGTTCAGGCAAGATGCAATTATGCGATTAAATGCGGAAGCAATAATAAAACAATTAAGCACAACCAAATATAACAATGCAAACACGAGAATTTATAGTTGTTCGGCCCCAATGCCTACTCCACTACCTAAGCACTCCGCTTAGGATTTCCAAACTATGTTACTAGATTAATTCGGTTTCCCTTACACAGAGGACTTTGACTCGAAGAGTCGCACTCTCGACCTAAGGCACTTCCACACCTGGAAGTTTCTGCCTTCTTACCAAGAGCACTCTTCCACCTCAACCCTAAGAGACAACTAAACTAATCATAGTAAAAACTACGTTTACACAAGTGGTTTTACACCTTTTCACCAAGGTAACCACTTCCAATCAAGAAGACCTAACACCCGGTCTTCGCACACCCTCAAATCAAACAAAGCAGATTCAAATAACAATTCAAAATAATCAAAAGAGCTAAAAGATTAAACCAAGGATCAATGCTCCTTTGCAAGCCTTCGGCACCTTCAACTCGTCAAGGGATGAGCTCGAATTAAATCCTGAGTTGAGGAAGAAGATTGGGCGCTTGCGAGAATGTTCGCTGAAGAACAGAGTGCCACTTAATCGATCTTTGAAGGCTCAATTCTCCCTTTTGAGTGCTCAATAAAGTCTATAAGAAAGGGAGAAGAAGCTTAAAAGAAGTAGATGAAGGTATATTTATACCCTTACGAAGAAAAGACAGCTCAACAAATAGTTTTCTATCCGCTGCAGACGCTGGTCGATTGGTCGGTCGATCGATCGATCGACCGCCCAGACGCAAGTCGGGTGATCCCACATCCGGTTGACCCATCGGTCGATCGATGAGCATTCTGCTCAAATTAGGCCTTTGTCGGTTGACCGACCGGTCGACCGAAGTAGCCACTGCCTATTTTTGGCAGTGTTCGGTTGACCGACCGATCGACCGATAAGGCTACTGCCTTTTTCGTTACCCTATTCGGTCGACCGAACTTAGACTGAAATTTATTTTTCAGCCGATTTTCTTCCGCGCTTTGTTTCCGGGTTCCGACTTTCAACGACCATCAACTTGGAGAGCTTTCATGTGATATTTGAGCCCGTGCAATACGTCTTTGGTGCACACGTCGATCTTCGAGAAGTTTCCCCGACGAACCCGAGCGCGACTATCAATGCCCTTCTGATTTTTTGATTTCTTTCGATTTATCCGATTGGGGACATCGAACGCTAATTGATATGGAACCTGAAATATATTCTCAATGAAATCATTAGTCCCATGTTTGTTATTATTAAAACCGAGATTAAGACTAAGGTTGAAAACCTAAATCCAACAATCTCCCCCTTTTTGATGATGACAAACATCCTTAAGAAAATATATATATTAAAGCATAGAGGATATCAACTAAGGGATTTCTCCCCCTATCAACATGCATATTTATGGAAATAAACTCCCCCTATCTATATGCATGGATTTCCTATATTTTCCTCCCCTTTACCTATATTTTCTTCCCAATTTTCCTATACTTTTCTCCCCCTTTTGACATCAATCAAAAAGGGCAAGAAAAGTCAATCTAGTCAAAGGGATGAAGAACACATATTTTTCATGAAGTTGAGACTCTAAAGATTATTTTTCATAAAACATGAAAATCTCAAACAAGGGATGGAAAACAAATATTTAACATGAAACTTAATTCATACATGATATGTTCAAAACACAATTGGAATTCAAAATTGAATCATATATGATCTCAAGTATGAATGTTTTCATGAATATGGTTCTCTTTCATGATATTTTTAGATTTCATTCAAACATTCAAAATACCAAGATATGGTCATTTAAATCATGTATATCAAGTTTGAAGTGAAACTAATGTCATTTGATCCAAATATGAACTTAGCTTGTTTTCATTTGAAATAAGCATGAAAACATGAAAATGCTAAGTATCAAATTTTGCTATCTACTCATGTTTTCTCAAACTTAGGCATCTAGACATCAAACATGAGATAATGTAAGTCTATGAATCAAGTTTGGGCTTAAGATGAAATTTTAAGTTGCTTTGTTGACTTAGGTCAACCTATACTTCAAGATTTGAAAAAATCAAACTTTTAAATCTATACAAAATCATATTTTCGATGAAAAGCTCTGGGACCAATTTTTGGATGAAAATTTTGATACCAAATATTGAATGGTCATTTGAAATGCATGAATAAGGTTTAAACTCAAAAGAATTCTCAAAGACCATTTTTCATCCTATATTGATTTTAATAAACAAAAGGATATTTCTAGCTATCATCCAAAATATCAAAATCATTCATATGAATGATTTTACTCAAGAAATCGGGTGAATGATATTTGAAATGGAATCAAAATGGTATACATGAGTTTTCATTTGATGTTTTTGAAAAAAGATCAAAGTATCGAAAAGATTGATATCTCAAATAGGGATGATACTTTGCATTTTTAAAATCCAACTTCAAAATTCCATTATAAATTAGATTCTTGATGAAACTTTTTGAAATTTTTACTGATAAAACTAGATTTTTCAGTGAATGTGAAATTTCAAGAATCAGTGAAAAATGATTTATATATATTTTTCTAAAATTCATTTACTAAACTATTTTAAAATTAAAATTTTAAAGACGTTTTCGCAATTTTTAGTAATTTTTCAAAACATGTTCAATTTTCATTTAAACTTTTATGACACCATAAGATGATAATGAAAAGGGTATATGTCAAGTTTGAAATGAAAATTATGTCCTTTAGTCAAGATATCAACCTAGCATGGTTTCATTCAAAACTAAACTAGTTTTTATGAAACTTGCTAAGTTTCAATCTTAACATTTACTCATAGTTTTTCAATCTTAAACCTATAGATACCTAACATCAGTAAATCTAAACATGTTCCTTAAATATGAATTAAAAATGAGACCTTTAAGTCAACTTGTTGACTTGGGTTAACTTGGTTCAAAAGATGTTTTCATGAAACCACCTCTGTCATTTTATCCAATTATCCAATTGACAGTCAAAATCAAGGAAGACCTTGATATCTTAAAGGCAGAAGTAAAAAGCCTAAAGGAAGCAAAAGCAAAAGACCTAGCCGACCCGGACGAGTTAGCAAGCTCAATAGACTCCTTGACAAAAGATTTACAAAAACTACAACTGGGAGAACCAGCCAAGCAGACGGTTCCCAAGCTAAAAGGGCAACTGTACGTCTACAAAGATCCAAGACAAATATTTGCTGCAGAACAGAAGAAAGCAAGATGACTACAACAAGAACGAAGGTTATAGCACCCAGGCCCTCCATCTCAAGCTAGAGCAACCAGCAACCCACCATCGATGACCAGATCAGAGGTTATCGATTAAGCAGCAGACTGCGTCATGAAGCACAAAGACGCCTATCAACCAGACGTAGTAGAAACAGCTTTAGGCGAAGCCTAGAGTCACAACTAAACCCAGAAGCTGAACTGACAATATCTCAGTATCAAAGAGCTCAACAGGTCCCTGCCGAAACACTCTATCAAGCAGGATGGGCTGAGCGACAACATAGGGTTTACCAACACTACTCAGATGAACGAATTCTCATCACTGAGGGAGCGCAAGTTGAGTTACCATTTATTACAGATCAGAGCTACAACATACTAGCACAAGAAGGCCTACAGCATCTCCACATGGGGATGATTATGGTCAGATTACAAACACTGCATAGGAGAAATGCAGGAGTTAATGCACTAGTCCTACTGAGGGACACAAGATGGGCCGATGATCGAGCATAAGCTCGATGGAAATAGACCTAACAACAAGAGTACAACTAGCATATACTGCCCCAGACATGACCCTGAGTATTCATGACTTCAGGGAACATATTCAGCTAGTGATCCAGACTCACGGATACCATGGATGGCAAGGAGGTGAAAGTAACCTCCTATTATCAAGATCATTAATTGGACGGCTATCCAACAATAGTCATACCAATTTCAGGTATAACGTACAACATGTAGCAGATCATCTAGCCAGCCGAGGAATTCGAGCAATTCCTGGCCAACCAAGAACAACATCAGGATTACAAGGGCGACAATGGGTAATAAGACCAGCAATATTACCCAATATACAAAATCCATAATCATCAAGCATTCAGACAAGGTCAGATGGAACACTGACAATTCAATTTGCAGACTACACAACAGTCTCTAATGCAAATACAATGGCAGCTAACGCTGAAGATGACCTAGATATGGCGCAAGAATTAGCCCTTATGATGACTTGTGATTGGCCCGAAGAAGTCGATTGGGATGATATTTACAATGAAGATGAAGACGAGGACCTGGCCGTCCTCAGACAATTAATGTCTCTACAAGTAGAAGATGAACCACTCCACGACAAGGATGAAGGAGATGACGATGACCTACCCCGATGGGATACGTCATGCGAGTCTGAAGAAAACATGGGCAATATTGATAATTTTGAAAATGGATGGAATCCATTTTTCTTCCCTGGGGGTGATGATGGTGAAGATGGTGATGGTGAAGATGAAGATGGTGATGGTGAAGATGATGATGATGAATACCCCTTCACAAAAGAAGACAAGGACGAAGCTGTATATACAGCTGAAATGGATTATCCTATGATTCGCTAACTAACAAAGAAAACCGCAGAAAAGAAGACTGAATCAGCCTTTTCAACTGCAGAGTCCTCTCTCACCAGACTACCCAAGGAACCGATAATGGGGCCTGCCCACTACCCACCAGGCCAGACTACAAAACCACCAACAGGTAGCAGTAATAATATACCAGTAATCAACACAAGAGTGAGTAACCTAAGGGGAGGATACTCAAAACAACATAGCGAAAGGTATAATCTCCCGTCAGCACAAGCAAATACTGGCGCAATACTTGTCCTACCAGAGCACTTAGGACAATATAGTGATGTAATCTCCAGATGGGAGTCGATTACACTGAACCTGATCAATGAGCGCAACTGGACAGACAATAAGTCAAAAATGTGCTACATTGAGAATTTATTAGGAGAAACGGAAAAGAAAACGTGGATACAGTGGAGAATGGCTTTCCCCACTGAATATGATGAGTTAACAAACATAGCAGATGATCCACAGAATGTTTTATCCCAGATCCGAAGAATGTTCCTTCTGGAAGACCCAACAACCGGATCCACTGAAGAGCAAACTAGAGCCTATGAGGATCTGGAAAGATTAACCTGCCACAATGTGAAGGATTTGTTTAACTACATCAACGACTATAAGATCTTAGCAGCAAGATCAGGACGAATGTACGTTTCCCCAGAACTATCTGAGAAGTTCTTCCGGAAAATGCCTCCCATCATTGGTAAGGAATTAGAAACGGCATTTGCTGAAAAATACCCTGGGAACACTGTAGGAATATTTCCCAGAATCCACTTCACTTACCAATACTTGGAGGAACAGTGCAAAAGAGCTGCCTTCCAACGAAGCCTGAAGGATTTATCAATTTGTTTGAAGATACCCATACCTGGGTATTATAAGAAAGAAAAGAAATATGGCTTAAGGAAAGCCAGAACGTACAAGGGAAAACCCCATGATACGCATGTCCGCATTTTCAAGAGAAAGCATGCAGATAAAGTCAGGAGATGCAAGTGTTTTATATGCGGAGAAGAGGGACACTTTGCTCGTGACTGCAAGGAAAAACGGGGTAATCTTGCAAGGGCCGCTATTATTGAAAATCTGGAACTATCTGACGATTGGGACGTAATCTCAGTAGAGCAAGATGAACCAGATAGTGAGGCCATCTGTTCATATTCAGAAGGAGAATCAGGCATGGCTACTAAGCTTTCAGCTGACCTAGGCGACATGCCTTATGAAACAACATTCGTAATAATAACGGATGAAAAGACTGAGAAGGAAAATTCTTGGAGGACGAAGGTAACTCTGCCAAATAGAATGAATGAATGTCCTCATAGATGGGAAGATAATGACCCAGAAATAACACCAGGTTGTGAAAGATGTACCATCTGCAAAGAGTTAACCAACCCGAATATGAGAGCACACTGCAGGAACTGCCTGCTAACTGTATGCCCAATGTGTTCAAGATTTAATCTGGGCAGAAAAATAATCATCAAGAGAGCCGCTTTTAGACCCTATGATGATAAGGATAGCCTTATAAGGGAACTGCTGGAATACACCAACTATCTCTTAGCAGAAAATGACAGGCTCAAGGAAGAAATTGAGGAGTTAAGGATGACACAAGATGTTAAAGAGTTAGAAAAGGATGTTGATGAGTTAGAAAAAGAATTCAGCAATCTGAAGCTCCACCGGGATAACGACAAAGGAAAAGCCCCCTTAAAGGAGGAAGATCCTTCAGAAAGAGAAATCCCAATAAGAGAACCAACAGAGATTATTTTTAAAGAAACTGCAAGAGCCGCAGTAGAAGTTATTGATGAAGAAGAAATAAGGTCCATATACCAAGGACTCAAGAAAGGAAGAAGAGTCTTAAACAGACTCTATAACATGGAGATCATCATGGAAATTCCCGGAACTAAGAATTTTAAGGTACAAGCCATATTGGATACTGGTGCGACGGTATGTTGCATAGATCAAGACTCGATCCCAGCAGAAGCGTTGGAGCCCAGTGCTTACCCCATTCAAATCAACGGGGTAAATTCTCAGCAGACCGCACGATTGAGGCTCAAGGGAGGATTGATGTCAATAGAAGAAAACAAATTCAAGATCCCATTCACCTACGCATTCCCAATGGGAAAACGGGACGGCATCCAAATGTTAATAGGATGCAACTTTATCAGAGCAATGCAAGGAGGTGTTCGAATAGAGGAACAAACTGTAACATTCTACAAGAAGGTCACCTCTATCACGACCAGGATAGACACTGAAGTTATGGCCACTGCTACAATTGAAGAATTAAGTCTGTCAGAAGAAGAATACCTAGAGGTCAAGAATGCGGTAGCATATGATAACTTCAAAGAATCAGTTAGTTTCAAACAAAAGTTCAAACCCCTACTACAGAGGCTAAAGGAACAGGGTTTCATAGGAGAAAATTCGGCCCAACATTGGGCCAAGAACCAAGTGACCTGTAAATTGGACATCATCAACCCGGATTTAACAATCCAGGACAAACCACTGAAACATGTTACACCCTTGATGAAGGACCAATTTGAGAAACATGTCCAAGCACTTCTGAAAATCGGAGCCATTCGACCTAGTACGAGCAGGCACAGAACAATGGCTATTATGGTGAATTCAGGCACAAGCATAGACCCGATGACAGGTCAAGAAATAAAAGGGAAAGAAAGAATGGTCTTCAACTACCGCACATTGAATGACAATACACACAAAGACCAATACAACCTCCCAGGTATTAATACCATTCTTAAGCGAATTGGTAATAGTCGAATTTTCTCCAAATTCGACTTAAAGAGCGGATTCCATCAAGTGGCAATGGATCCAGAATCAATAGCATGGACAGCCTTTACAGTACCAGGAGGACTATATGAGTGGTTAGTCATGCCATTCGGGTTAAAAAATGCACCAGCAGTCTTCCAGCGCAAAATGGATAAATGCTTTGCAGGTACTGAAGAGTTCATTGCAGTATATATTGATGATATATTGGTCTTTTCAGAAGATGAACGAAAACATGCAAGACATTTGGAGAGCATGCTCAAAATCTGTGAAAAATGGGGACTGGTCTTATCCCCAACGAAAATGAAAATTGCTACCAGAGAGATTGAGTTCCTGGGAGCAATCATTGGCAACAGCAAAATTAAACTACAACCGCACATCATTAAGAAGATAGTCAGCTTCGAAGAAGAGAAGTTGAAGAGCAAGACTGGTATGAGATCGTGGTTAGGGATACTAAATTATGCCAGATCTTATATCCCAAACCTCGGAACTTTACTAGGACCATTATACTCCAAAACTGGTCCACATGGAGATAAACGCTTAAAACAATCAGATCTCCACCTCATTTCGCAGATCAAAGAGGTCGTTCAAAACCTACCTGACTTAGAGCTACCCCCACCAGATTCATACATAGTTCTTGAAACGGATGGTTGCATGGAAGTTTGGGGAGGAATATGTAAGTGGAAGCCCAAGAAAAATGACCCGAAGAATATGGAAAGGATATGTGCCTATGCGAGCGGCAAGTTCTCAGTGACTAAGTCCGCAATCGATGCCGAAATACATGCGTGCATGGAAACGCTGAAGGCTCTAAAAATCCACTATCTGGACCAAAAGGAGATTACGCTTAGGACCGACTGCCAGGCCATTATAAGATTTTATAATAAATCGGCGCAAACTAAGCCTTCCAGGGTTAGATGGCTTAATTTTGTTGATTTTATTACTGGAACGGGAGTGATGGTCAATTTTGAGCATATTGATGGTAAGCACAACACCTTGGCAGACGCCTTATCAAGGCTCACTGCAAATCTTATTCAAGTGCAAGAGCCCGAAGAGATTATCTCCTCTCATTTGGAAGATCTAGAGGGTGCCCTGAAGGAAGCCGAAACGGCACCACCAGAGATAGTCAGACATCTATGCACTGCTATCACAAGGATGAATGAGCTATTGACTACTCAGCACACTTTGATGGCTATTACCACATGGGATGATGAGTGGCAAGAAATTCTGGAAGACAACGAAACGGCCATAGAAAGCATCCTTGAAGAACAAAACCCGCCCCCTTATTGGGATGAAATCCCATACTGGGATGAATTTGAAGAAGTTGAACAGATCCTCAGACGAGTGGCACGATTCGAAGAAGAACAAGGATATGACTCATTGGTCAAGGAGGGATCTGAAGAAAGGGACAAGAATGCCATAATTCCCTCAGAAGAACCTGAAGAAAGAAGCAAAATAGAGGCTCTCTATATACCACCGTGCTCATACACCCACGTCTATGAGCAAGCTGAGTCCTCAAACTCAAAAGAGACAAAGTATGAAGACATAAACCAAGAAGACCAAGATCAGTACAAACAAATTTGGGAAGAACCTAACACGGAAGAATTCCTGCTGGACTACGAAACCCTCAGGAAAGGGAAGTATCCAGCCCGCGACTATCAGTGAAGAACAGCACAGGGGAAGTGGAAACCCCTCTAAAAATATCCACACTTGTTATTATAACTTATTTGTTTTTCCTTTTTTTTAGGATGATACTTGATAATCTGAAGGAGCTAGTAAGGAACGACCGGATGACAGCACCAATTGTTAAGAAAGATGTAACTACCGCCCAATACTGGGCAGTACTAAGCACGTCCACAGGCCTCGAAGAACTGGAGCGCCTCACTATCAAAGAAATGTTCAAATTCCCAAGAACAATGGATAAGGAGCATGCATGGGGAAGGAGAATTTATGACATCCACCATGCCCAGACTCTAAAAGCAATTGACGAAGTAGGCAAGCTTCTGGCCATAGCCTATCTCCAGAAGGCTAGGCTGGAACAGGCAGCAACAAAGGACAACTGGGCCGAAGACGCACTAGGACCCGTAGGCCATCACATCAGCAACCTGGTCCAGTGCCATAAGATGCTCTGCAGCAGTAGGAGCATATCCATATGAATTTTTCACTCTAAATGCATGGAAACATGTCATACCTATTCCTAAACATGTTTATGAAGTTTTGGACTTAAAATGAAATGTCCAAGTCGATTTGTTGACTTGGGTCAAACTTCTCAAGCTTAAGTCCTCTAAATTAAATTAGTTTTCAATTTGCTCAATTTCTTATGAATTTTTAATTTTAAGCAAATGACAACTAATCATTAACACACATAAACATGTTCATCAAATTTTTTAAACTTAGAATGAAGTCTCCAAAGAAGAATTTTAACCTAGTTCGATTTCATAAATATCATGATATCATGAAATGAGCTAAGTTATCAAGATTTTTCCTACTCATGAAGATTCAAATATTTATCATGCATGATCAATCATGAGTATATAGAGACATCATTAAAGCATGAACAT
Organism: Canna indica; assembly: GCA_034359265.1. Classification (NCBI taxonomy): domain Eukaryota; kingdom Viridiplantae; phylum Streptophyta; class Magnoliopsida; order Zingiberales; family Cannaceae; genus Canna; species Canna indica. Next base: position 46,317,317 of record CP136898.1, read on the forward strand.
TCAAGTATTATATTAAGATTTTTGCAAAAATTAAATTCATACCTTAGTCTTAGAAATTTGCCCAACTTTTCATTTCCTTTTTTATTTTCTTTTAGATAGCATAGCTTTCCAATTCTTAACTTGCAAGTAGACTTCATTAGTATCATAATGAAATAATATGCCAACTAGCAAGCTAACTTACTACATAGCAAGGTTCAATGCAAAGTTTCATTTAAAACCTTAATCTATGCTAGATAGTAAAGATCCATTTTAAAGAAATTATCATGAAATCAAAATGAATCTAAGGAGATCTTAGGATGTGAAACATTTGAGGAATAAGATCCCTAAACATGTTTAACTAGTTTGGACTTAAAGGAATGTCTCTAATAGTAAGTATCAACCTAGAGCAAGTTTCATTTAATGAAATTTGCCTAAGTGCTAAGATTCTACCTACTCATGAAAATTCAAGGGTTTACCATGCAATTCTAATCATGAGTATTGAGACATTATTTAAGCTTAAGAATTGAGGTATAACATTAAGATTTGAATTTATCAAAGTTATACCTTATTCATGATAGTTTTCCAAACTAATCTTTTTATTCCTAGTTAGCCTTCCTAAAATACTTATAATTTGCAAGTAAGCTACACTAATATTTTAGAGAAAATATAGCTACTTAGCAAGTTAACCAAACCAAAAAGCAAAGAGAAACATCAAATATCATTATAAAAGTTCACTTTGCTATATAGTTTGAAATCCACTTCAAAATATGTTATCATGAATCCAAAATGAATTTTAAGAGATCACAAATGTAATATTTAATGAAAACATGATCTCCAACCCTTCCTATTGGTTGAAATCCGAAAGCCACAATTAGCCTACGATTTAAAACCGCAAGGTCGCTTAGGCTCATTACAGGCCACATAGGTCTCCAAGGAGGCCGAGAAATCAAAATCAAAACTCAAAAAGTATTTTCAGAAGAACTCTTTAGCAAGAGCGGGGAAAACAACTCAAATTAAACATAGTATCATAATCTTCAACTAAGGTAAAACAATGCAAGTTAGAAGACGATACCAAAGTCTTTGATGCCAATTTCCATACCTATGGCATCATGATGGCATGAAGTTGCAACCAAAATTGGATTCTTCATTGAAGTCCATGGTGAACTTCAATTCTTCAATTTTCTTTACCCTTGTGTGGTAGCTCCCCATACAATAGAGCAAGAAACCTTTGGTACCCAAATGGTTTCGGGTCCTTGGGGGTTAGTGGGCTTAGGTACCCAAAGTGTCGTAACAACACTAGGGTTCACTTTGAGAGCACAATCATATATGGCATGCCCATAAACACCACAACAAAAACAATATCCATTAAATTTCTTTTTGTTTTTGCTATGGACATGAGGTTTGAAGTTAGAATGCTTAACATGTGAAATATTATGAGCATGAGCATTCTTGTTTGGAGATTTCCTAAATGAGACATTTTGATTTTTAGGACTCCTAAAAGATGAAGAATTTGATAAGTTACTAGTTTTCTTACTCAAGAAAATAACCTCATTTTTTAAGTCATTGATGGATTTGTGTAAAGCTTGAATTTGAGATTTCAACAAGCAATTTTCATTTTTCAAAATATCATGCTCAAATTTGAAATCACTTATACAATCCTTACCATTGAGATTCACATTATTTTTTGTGTTTTCATTCTTATTTCTAATTTTTGAAATCTTAGTTAACAACTCATCATTCTCAATTTCTAATTCTTCATTTCTATGTTTCAAATCCTTAATTTCAAGTTTTAAGGCATCATTGTACGAATCAAAAGGGCTAGTATTCAATTTTTCAGTTTCTAATTCATGCACATGAGAGCTAAGCCTTAAATTTTTCTTCTTTAATTTCTTATTTTCCTTATTCTTTTTCATGAGCAAATTATACATCTTTTTACATTCTTCTAGTAGTTCTTCATATGACATATCAAGGGATTTTGAGCTACTAGAGTCAATATCATTAACATTTTGAACATGACTAGAAGATGGAGAATATACCTCATCTTGAAGACCCATGAGGCAATAGTTTGATGTAGCTTCATCGTCATGTCTAGAAGAGGCTTCATTTGATTGAGATGTGGAGGAAGAAGCACACTTCTTTTTGGATTTCTTCTTCAAGAGTGGACAATTTTTCTTCTTGTGTCCCTTCTCTTGGCAAAGAAAACACCTAAGTTTTCATTTCCGATTCTTGCTTGTGCTTCTTTGGCTAGAAGTGCTTTGGGCATCAAAACCGAGGTTAGTACTAGGGGGATGACCATTGTCATCACCACCATCAACAAAAGTATTAAGCTCTTCGGTTTTAGCATAATCGTATAACATAGTTAATGTTGCCCAAATATCAAAAGCGGAAGAACAATGCATAACCTTTTCAAGTATTTCATTTGAAAATGAGCAATATAGGAGATGCATTCTTTTAGCATTTAATTCAAATAATCTAACTTGTTCTTGAGTCCAATCATTTAAGTCAATGGTGGGCTCAACATCCTCATTCTTTAGCATGCACAATAGATCTAAACTTTGTGTTTTAAGAAAGGTATACATCCTACTCTTTCAAACACCAAAGTTTTCTTCATCAAACCTAGGTAGTGCAAATGCTATACTCTCTAGTGCCATTTTTCGGATCGAGGCAAGATGTAGACGAGATGGTAAAATCTCAATCCACGACCCGCTCTGATACCAAATGTTGTAGAAATGACAACACTAGAGGGGGGGGGGTGAATAGTGTGTTTACTAAATTGATTAGCCTAAATTCGATTTTAATCATTTTCTTAAATCGTTTAGGCAAGATGCAATTATGTGATTAAATGCGGAAGCAATAATAAAATAATTAAGCACAACCAAATATAACAATGCAAACACGAGAATTTATAGTGGTTCGGCCCTAATGCCTACTCCACTACCTAAGCACCCCGCTTAGAATTTCCAAACTATGTTTACTAGATTAATTTGGTTTCCCTTACACAGAGGACTTTGACTCAAAGAGTCGCACTTTCGACCTAAGGCTCTTCCACACCCGGAAGTCTCCGTCTTCTTACCGAGAGCACTCTTCCACCTCAACCCTAAGGGACAACTAAACTAATCCTAGTAAAAACTACATTTACACAAGTGGTTTTACACCTTTTCACCAAGGTAACCACTTCCAATCAAGAAGACCCAACACCCGGTCTTCGCACACACTCAAATCAAACAAAGCAGATTCAAATAACAATTCAAAATAATCAAAAGAGCTAAGAGATTAAACCAAGGATCAATGCTCCTTTGCAAGCCTTCGGCGCCTTCAACTCGTCAAGGGATGAGCTCGAATTAAATCCTGAGTTGAGGAAGAAGACTGGGCGCTTGCGAGAATGTTCGCTGAAGAACAGAGCGCCACTTAATCGATCTTTGAAGGCTCAATTCTCCCTTTTGAGTGCTCAATAAAGTCTGTAAGAGAGGGAGAAGAAGGTTAAAAGAAGTAGATGAAGGTATATTTATACCCTTACGAAGAAACGACAGCTCAACAGATAGTTTTCTATCCATTGCAGACGTCGGTCGATTGGTCGGTCGACCTACCAATCGACCGCTCATTCAACCGCTGCCCTCTTCTCTCTGGTCGGTCGACCACCCAGACGCAAGTTGGGCGATCCCACATTCAGTCGACCCATCGGTTGTTCGATTCAGTGGAGCTGGGTTGCGCGACTACGCTCTCCTGAATTTGGTCGACCGATGAGCATTCTGCTCAAATTAGGCCTATGTCGGTCGACTGAAGTAGCCACTACCTATTTTCGGCAGTGTTTGGTTGACCGACTGATCGGCCGACAAGGTTATTGCCTTTTTCCTTACCCTATTCGGTCGACTGCCCGGTTGATCGAACTTAGGCTGAAATTTATTTTTCAGCCAATTTTCTTCTGTGCTTTATTTTTGGGTTCTGGCTTTCAAGGACCATCAACTTGGAGAGCTTTCATGTTTTCTTTGAGCCCGTCCAATACGTATTTGGTGCACACGTCGATCTTCGAGAAGTTTCCCCGACGAACCCGAGCACGACGATCAATGTCCTTCTAATTTTCTGATTTCTTCTGATTTATCTGATCGGGGACATCGAACGCTAATTGATATGGAACTTAAAGTATATTATCAATGAAATCATTAGTCCCATATTTGTTATCATCTTAACCGAGATTAAGACTAAGGTTGAAAACCTAAAGCCAACAATGGCTTCCACCTCCAACCCTCACAAAAAGGATAAATATAAGAAAAAGAAGAAGGCAATGATGGCTGTTGGCTTAAGGTTTTCAACCTTGGTCTTAATCTTGATTTTGATGATAGCAAATATGGAACTAATGTTTTATTGAGAAATCTTTTAGGTTCCATATCGGTTAGCGCACGACGTATGCGATCGGAAAAATCGGAAAATCGGAAGGACGTTGGTTGATGCACTCGAACTCTTCAAGAAGTTAGAGTTTAAGTTTAGGGTGTCTAGATATGTTGTATATCCTCTTTATAATGCAAAAAACCCTAAAACCATACCCGAAACCCAAAATATGAAAACCCAGAATCCACCCTGAATTCACTAAGCCTAGGGAGCTCCTTGGAGGGCTATATGACCTAGATAGTTTCTTGACATAAAAAATGGCGGTAATTGTTCCTTTGGTTAAAATTAGATAACGAGGTATTTTAAGGGATTTTTTGGAAGCCTTTAGCCTACCTATACTTGACTCGAAAAGTTAGGGAATTTCCATTTTCGAAAAATTTGTACTAGACCCCAAAAACTAGATTTTGATTCTTAAGGATTTTGATTTTTTAGATATTTTTATTGAATCCAAATGGGGGGTAATCCTTATATAATATTTATGTTTTAAAGTTATTAACTTAAAGTTAAGAAATGTTATATAAGTAGACTTAGTGAAGACGGAACCAAAAATGAGCAAACACAGCCTAAGCAAACTGGTCTGCCCAATCTGTCAAATTTTTGGTCAACCGACAGAGGCGGAAAAATGACAGTGTGTGCGTCGGTCGACCGATCAATGTGAATATATTACAGAAGGTCCATCGGTTGACCGATCAGTCGACCGAATGATGGATCGATGAAGTCGCGATCCATTTGGTCGACCCGTCGATCGACCAAACATTGCGATTTATTCATAGAAGGCGCAGCGGTCACGGGCGGTCGATCGATCGACGATCGACCGGCATGCGACCGAACGGCGAAAATGATTAGTTTTCTGCCTGTTGACGCATTGTTTCCGTTGCAAGGTTATAAATACCCAAACCCAGCCTTCCTTAAACAACTTTTTGATCACTCCTACACTTCATTGAGCCACATTTGATCATTTCTAAAGGACTTCTTGAGCCATCCCTTTGCAATCCATAGTTTCCAGGATAACACCTTGATTTAGCCTTCAAGATTTATCGATTCATCATCTCAAGGCATCCAGAGGACTAGGGAGTGTCTTTTGGAGCTAAGTACTTATTGTTTGATTTATTGATCCAATTGTTATTGTATTTTGTTGTTCATTTTATTGAAATTGAACTTGTGTAAACCTAGAGTGCTAGGTTTGATTGAGTTGGTGGTTGCCTTGGTGTTAAGGCTTAAATCCACCATTGTAAACGTAGTTTACTAGGATTAGTTGAGTTGTCCCTTAGGTTGAGGTGGAAGAGTGCTCTCGGTAAGAAGGCGGAGACTTTCGGGTGTGGTAGTGCCTTAGGTTGAGAGTGAGACTCTTCGAGTCAAAGTCCTCTGTGTAAGGGAAACAATATTAATCTAGTAAAACTAAGTTTGGAAATCCTAAGCGGGGTGCTTAGGTAGTGGAGTAGGCATTGGGGCCAAACCACTATAAATTCACCGTGTTTGCATTGCTCCTATTTGTGTTTGCTTAATTAACATATTTACTTTGCTTCTGCTTGTTATTTAATTTGTTAATTGCCTAAGTAATAAACTAAACGATTAAAATCAAAATTAGGCGAAAAGATTAGTAAACACACTATTCACCCCCCCTCTAGTGTGCCATTTCGTACAAGTGGCTTCATGGGATGAAAGCGAGCCCTCATCAAGTGAAGAAGACTCTAAGAGTGAAAAGATAAATCTTTGCTTGATGGCAAATGACAATGAGGTAAGATTTACATTTGGTGAGCTTTCATTTACACAAGAAGAACTAGAAAATGAATTTGATCAAGTGCATGATGAATTTAACGCTATTAGGAAAAAGTTTAAAGAACTTAAAAAGGACAACAAATCTTTAGAGCTTGAAAATGATAACTTGCTACTCTTATGCAGTGCATTAAGGAAAGAAGTAGATACGCTTAAGGAAGAAAAGCTTGCCCTAGATGATGCTAAGAAAAACTTAGAAAATGAAAATAAAAAATTGGAAGATGAAAACAAGTACTTAAGTGATCAAGTAGAGCACTTGAATGATAGCATGCTAAGTCTAAAAATGGAACTTTGCATGCTAAATGAAAAAATGACAACCTTACAAAATGCCATGCCTAAGGTTGCCCATGCTAGAAAGTCATCACACTTCCATGCTCACACACACAATAGAAGAAAGTTTAATGGAAGTTGCTTTTCATGCGGTATATTTGGCCATATGGATAGAGATTGTGCACTAAGGAGGAACCCACATGCTAGATTCACTTGGGTTCCTAAGATGACTAACACTCAAGGACCCAAAAAAATTTGGGTACCTAAAATAGTTTCTTCTCCTTTTGTAGATGGAGAAGCATCCTCAAGCAAGTAGAAGCACATGGATATTGGATAGTGGTTGCTCAAAACACATGATGGGTGATATCAATCTTTTCGCAACCCTATCAAGCAAAGATGGTGGACCTGTGACATTTGGAGACAATGCCAAAGGTAAGATTGTTGGCATTGGTGATATAGGTATACTCCCTTACCCATGCATTAAAAATGTCTTACTAGTTGATGGGTTAAAGCATAACTTGATTAGCATATCTCAATTGTGTGACAATGGATATGTAATCATTTTTGAAGCATCTAAATGCATCATTAGAAGTGCACCATCTATTGACATTATGTTTATTGGAAATAGGCAAGAAAATGTTTACACATTAGTTTTAATTGTTTTGCCTAATCCCCATGTTAGATGCTTGGTTGCCATGGAAAATGATTATTGGTTGTGGCATAGAAGGCTAGGACATGCTAGCATGAGCCTCATCCAAGAAATATCTAAGATGGACTTAGTTAAAGGATTACCCAAGATAAAACTTGAAAAACACAAACTTTGTGATGCATGTCAACTAGGTAAGCAAATTAAGTCTTCATTTCATAGCATTAATCAAGTAAGCACATCCAGAACACTTGTACTTGTGCACATAGATCTTTTTGGTCCATGTGATGTAGCTAGTCTAGGTGGAAAATTGTATTGCTATGTGTTAGTTGATGATTTCTCGAGATTTACATGAGTTTTCTTTTTAGCTAAGAAAAATAAAACGTTTGATTTTTTCAAAAAATTTTCTAGGAGAGTCACAAATGAGAAAGGAATTTTAATTTTGAAAATTAGAAGTGATAATGGAGGAGAATTTAAAAATAAAAAGTTTTCCGAATTTTGTGATGAATTGGGTATTGCGCATATTTTTTCTTCCCCTAGGACCCCTCAACAAAATGGGGTGGTTGAGAGGAAGAATAGAACCTTACAAGAGATGACTAGGACCATGCTTTGCGAAAATAATTTGCCCAAGTACTTCTGGGCCGAAGCCATAAATACCTCTTGTTATGTGCTTAATCGTGTCTTATTAAGACCTAAAATTAAGAAAACACCCTTTGAGCTTTGGAATGATAAAATCCCAAGTGTGGGATATTTTCATGTTTTTGGATGTAAATGTTTTATCTTAAATACTAAGGAGCATTTAGGAAAATTTGATTCTAAATCCGATGAAGGTATTTTCCTAGGTTGCTCCAATAATTCTAAGACATATAGAGTATATAATAGTAGGACTATGATTGTTGAAGAGTCTATGCATGTTACATTTGATGAAACTAATGATTCTTCTAGAAATGTTAAGATTGTGAATGTAGGTGAGGAACTTGAGGAACTCACATTTCATGACAAAGAGGTGGAGGATGAAGACAATGAGGAAACTCAACATGAAGAACCCCCATCCTCAACTCTACCTCAAGATGAAGACGAAGAAGAAGAAGCTCTACCACCTCTCCCCAAAGGGTATCGATTGATAAGAGATCATCCAATGGATCAAGTCATTGGAGAACCATCAACGGGAGTGGTAACACGCTCTAAACTTAAGAATATTTGTCAATATGTAGCATTCATATCTCAAGTAGAGCCAAGAACATTAAGGAAGCAATAGAAGATGTATTTTGGGTAATAGCTATGCAAGAAGAACTTAATCAATTTGTTAGAAATGAAGTATGAGACTTAGTACCTAGACGTAGCGGATAAACCATGATTGGGACTAAATGGGTGTTTAGAAACAAGTTAGATGAAGGAGGTTAGTTATTAGAAACAAAGCTAGGTTAGTGGCCCAAGAGTACAATCAAGAAGAAGGGATAGATTATAATGAAACTTATGCTCTCGTAGCTAGATTAGAAGCAATTCGAATGCTTTTTGCTTATGCTAGTTTTAAAGTCTTTAAACTTTTTCAAATGGATGTTAAAAGTGCATTTTTAAATAGTTTTATCGATGAATAAGTCTATGTTGAACAACCCCCCGGATTTGAAAGTTTTGAGTTTCCAAACCATGTTTTTAAACTTAAAAAGGCTTTATATGGCTTCCCCTAGGGCTTGGTATGAAAGGCTTTCCACATTTTTGATTGATCAAGGCTTTAACATTGGAAAGGCCGATGTCTCCCTTTTTATAAAACATAATGAAAATGATATTTTACTTGTGCAAATTTATGTTGATGATATAATATTTGGTGCTACTAATGAATTGCTTTGTGAGTGGTATGCAAAGTGTATACAAGAAGAGTTTGAGATGAGTATGATGGGAGAACTTTCCTTCATGCTTGGTCTCTAAATCAAGCAAACCAACAAAGGAATCTTCATAAATCAAGCCAAGTATGCAAAGGAGCTCATCAAAAGGTTTGGGATGAATGAAGCCAAGATAGCTTTTATACCAATGAGCACATCTATCAAGCTTGACAAAGATGAAGATGGTGTCAAAGTAGACGAAAAACGATATCGAGGTATGATTGACAGTCTTCTCTATTTAACTGCAAGTAGACCCGATATCATGTTTAGCGTTTGTGCATGTGCTAGGTTTCAATCATGTCCTAGAATGTCTCACTTAAGTGCGGTCAAATGCATATTGAGATATTTGAAGAGCACAGTTGACTTAGGATTATGGTATACATGTAATGTATCTTTCGACTTAATCGGTTTTTCGGATGCGGATTTTGCCGGGTGTAAAGTAGATCGAAAAAGTACTAGTGGATGTTTTCAATTCTTAGGGGTGAGTCTTGCCTCTTGGTTTTCAAAGAAACAAAACTCGATTGCACTTTCAACTACCGAAGCGGAATACATCACCGCTACTAGTTGTTGTGCACAAGTCCTTTGGATGAAACAAACCCTTTTAGATTATGGACTTAAGTCTTCTTGTATACCTATACATTGTGATAACATAAGTGAAATCAATTTAACAAAAAATCCTGTTTTACATTCTAGGACTAAGCATATTGATCTAAGGCACCATTTTCTTAGGGATAATGTAGCTAAGGGAAATATATTTGTGGAATTCGTATCCACCGACAAATAACTTGCAGATATATTTACAAAACCCTTAAGTGAGGAAAGCTTTACAAACTTAAGAATGCAATTAGGAATTTGTGTTTTTCCTAGTGGTTAAAAATATTCAAAACATACATATTTTTAAAAAAATTGCATTTCACATGGTATCATCACACTTATGTATTGTAATGGGGCTTTGCGACTTATCGATGTTTGCCTTCTAAAGACTTACATTAATAGGAAGGACTATAGTGGTAGATGATACTCGATTTTATGGCTTTCTTGGTTTTAATGATGAAACTCATTAATAGTACATTAGTTCTTGTCCTTTTTGATTGATGTCAAAAGGGGGAGAAAAAGTAAGGTCAAATTTGTGTTATGATGCATATAGATAGGGGGAGTTACAAACATAATATGCATATTGATAGGGGGACTATATGTTAAGTTGTGAATCATGTTGTGTATGCCTTAACTCAAACTCACAAATGACACTTAGAGTCTTCTCTTATATAAAAATTTCATGTTGTGTTTGTCATCATCAAAAAGGGGGAGATTGTTGGCTTAAGGGTTCCCCCTAGGCTTCGATCTCTATTTTGATGATAACAAACAAATATTTAATATATGTGTGTGAAGCTTTGAGTTCAGGTTGAGGTTGCAATAAGCACGCGAACTTCGCTCGGAGATTCGCATAAACCGTCAAGAAAGGCTCGGATGCAGATTAAGTAAATTTCTTATAATATATCCCTAGGATCTCATCCGAAGCCTATTTGTAAAGTTATCCAAGTCAAAACATGGTAACAAAAACCCATGAAAAAGCGTGTAACAAAGCAAATGTAAAAATCAGCCTCAGCCCAGGTTCGGTCGATTGGTCGATCGACCGAACAAGGCAGAAAAATGGCAGTAGCCATTTTGGTCGACCGGTCGATCGACCGAACAATGCCAAAAATTGGCAGTGGCTACTTCGATCGATCGATTGGTCGACCGAACAAGGCCAAAAACTGGTAGTAGCTAATTCGGTCGACCGGACAACAGAGGAGCTAAAACGCATTGAAGTCGATCGACCATCCGGTCGTCCGAACAGAGCCCAGAAGGCCAGAACGCCAGCGGTCGCTGGGTGGTCGATCGGTCGGTCGACCGACGATCGATCGGCAAGCGATCGGTCGGCGTCCAACGGGCAAAAAAATGCTCGTGGAAGAGCCGTTTCATGGGAGGGGTTATAAATACCCCTCACCAACCTTCATTAATCCTTCTTAACAACTGAGATAAGTTTCCAAAGTGTGATTTGTGCCTTCTAGAGCTTGATTGGATTGCACTCGATTCTCCGATGAACGACTTTTCTCAAGAGCTCATCTTCCCTCAACTCCGGCTTCGATTCGATCTCAATGTCTTGTGGAGTTGGAGGCATTAAAGGCTTGGAAAAGAGCTCTTAACTTTGGTTTATTCTTTAGCTCTTTTCATTGTAATTTTAATTGTTATTTGAACTTGTTTTCATTGAATAGCTTGCTAGGTGTGCTAGTGTAAACATTTAGGGTTTACTTTGTAGAATTATGTTTTGCCTAGGTGAATAGGTTTGAGGAGTTCTCAAAGGGTTGAGAATCAAGTCCTCGGTTGTATTCAAAGGGAAACACAAAATCTATAAAGAATTTGGTTAGAAATCCTTGGTGTGGAGCCAAGGTAGTGGAGTAGGCGGTTGGCTGAACCACTATACTTTCGTGCGTTTGCATTGCCTTGTGTGTTTGCCTATACTTGTATTTCATACTCACTAACGAACATCATTTAGTTGCACTTACATTTGATTGAAGTTGGAATTGAGTAAAAATGAAATTGAAGTAAATTGGTAAAGTAACCCAACACTATTCAACCCCCCCTTCTAGTGTGGGATTTCACTCAACACCATGTCGTCCACATATATACACTTTCATATTTCGACTGATTTGCTGCTAGAAGACCTTGTTCATCAGGCGCTGGTGTGTAGCCTCTGCGTTCTTGAGCTCGAAGGGCATGACCTTGTAGCAAAAGTTGGTATGCTCGGTAATGAAGGTTGTCTTCTCCCCATCTTTCGGATGCATTCGTATATGATTGTGGCCTGAGTAGGCATCCATGAAGCTCAAGTACTCGTATCCCGAGGAGCCATCGACAAGCTTGCCTATGCTCGGTAGCGGGTAGGAGTCTTTCGGGGGCAAGCCTTCTTTAAGTCAGTGAAATTGACACACATCCACCATTTGCCTGAGTGCTTCTTGACCATCACGACATTTGCAAGTCATGTGATAAATATGATTTCTATGATGAAATTTTCCTTCAACAATTTTCTAGTCTCTTCGAGAGATGCTTGTTGGCATTCGGCCCAAAGTTTTCTTTTCTTATGTGCTACAGGCATGACCCGAGGGTCGATGGCGAGCTTGTGGCAGATGACTCGGGGGTCTATCCCTGGCATGTTGAATGGCATCCACGCGAACAGGTCGACGTTGTCTCCGAGTAGAGTGCTGAGTTGAGTTTTGAGCTCGGCGGGCATCAAACTCCTATGTAAGTCACCTATTTGGGGGAGGCCCCGACTTGTACAGGTTTCGAATGTCAACCGGTTGGGGCCACTCTTGGACATCTCCTTTGGGGATCCAATTTAGAAATTCTGGGTTGTTGTCCTGCGTTAAGAACCGAGAGTGCTGATTGGGATGAGGTGCCTCACATCTCTTCCGGCTCAACCGGTCTCTTATTAGGCATTCATTGTAGCATAGGCGGGATTCCTTCTGTTCCGTGTGGACCACTCCCAGTTCTGTCTCTGAGATTAGGAATTTGATTGCTTGGTGGGGAGTCGATACAACGACTCCCAAGATGTTCAGTGATGGTCGCCCCACGATCACGTGATAGGGGTTGGGGCAATTGATGACCAAGTACTACACGCCCGTCAATTTGGTCTTCGACGGAGAGTCAAACATTGTTGTCAGTCAGATGTAGCCTCGAACGCTGGCTCATTCTCTTGATAAGCCAATGAGGTCTCCATGGTAGGGGTGGAGCGAAGCTTCATCATTGTGTATCTTTTTGAATGTTGAGTAGAAGAGGATATCGGCTGAGCTTCCCTGGTCTTCCACGACTTTCCTAACAAGGAAATCGCCAACAATTGCAGAAATGATGACGGGGTCATGTAAATTTTTATCAATCCCTTAGAAATTAGATTCATAGAATGATATTACCGGGGTTCGAATGTGTGGCCTCTATAGGCGGGTGGCGTCGTCGATTGCCATGATGGCTTGAAGTGACTTCTTTCTGGCTGAGCTCGTCTTGCCTTCTCTAGCGAATCCTCCTGCGATGTGGCCAATGTGTTGGCCTAAGGTTTTCAATCTTGGTCTTAATCTCGGTTTTGATGATAACAAACATGGAACTAATATTTCATTGAGAAATACTTTCAGGTTCCAAGTCGGCTAGTGAACGACGTCCGCGATCGGAAAAATTGGAGAAATCGACAAGGATGCTCGTCGACGCTCGGGATTCTTCGGGAAGATAGAGTTTAGGTTTAGGGTATCTAGAATGTGTTGTAAATCCTCATGGTGATGTAAAGAAACCCAAAGACCAAACACGAACCCCAAAACATGAAAACCCAGAAAATTAGAAAAGACCTTGAAATTTACTAAGCCTAGGAAGCTTCTTGGAGGGCTATTTGACCTAGACATTTTCTTGGCACGAAAAGTGCCGGTAATTGTTCCTTAGGTAAAAACTAGATAACGAGGCATTTTAAAGGAATTTTTGGAATCCTTCAGCATACCCATATTTGACCTAGGAGATTATAAAATTTTTGATTTTCGGAAATTTGTACTAGACCCCAAAAGTTAGATTTTGATTCTTAAGGATTTTGATTTTTTAGATATTTTTATTGAATTCAAATGGGGGGGGGTAATCCTTATATAACATTTATGTTTTAATGTTATTAACTTTAAGTAGACTTAGTGAAGACAAAACCCAAAAACGAGGAAACAAGCAGAAAACTCAGCCAAATCAAGCAGTTTGCCTAGTTTCGGTCAACCAGTCGATCGACCGAATGCTGCCAAAAATTGGCAGTAGACAAGTAGGTCGATCGAACGATCGACTGAAGTATGCCAGAAAGTGGCAGTATGCCTTCGGTAGCGGTCGCTCGGTTGGTCGACCGACGATCGATCGGAAGGTAGAAAATGGCTAGTTTTCGAGCCGTTGAGCAGTGTTTCACCCGAGCCTCCTTCATGGCTCTATAAATACTTATGCCCCAACCTTCCTTTGATACTTTTGATCACTCCTACACTTCATTGAGCCACCCTTGATCATTTCCAAGCTTTCATTGAGCCATTACTTGGAGAAACCCTAGGTTGATCTCTCATTCCTTGAATATAGCCTTGAAAGCTTCATCGATTCATGGAGTTTGTTTTGTTAGCATTGATATTTTGTTTGTGTTAATTGCTTTATCATTAATCGCTTTCGCATTTAGTCGTTCAATTGTGAATTGCCTAAGTAGTTTAAGAAAACGTTTAAAATCGAATTTAGGCAAATAGATTTAGTTAACATACTATTCACCCTCCTCTGGTGTGGCCATTTCACTGTAATATCCTAGATATTAATATTTATTTTTGTTATTATTTGTGATTGTCAGCCTAATGGGCTAGTTTGAGGTTGAGCCGAGTCGACTCATGATCCGGTGCGAGCTTGCGAGATCGGGTAAGTAGGAGTTGAATTATGCAATTCCTTTCCCCGCGTAGATAGATTTATTTAATTATTTTGTTGTGTGCTTTTGATTTATTGCATATGGGTGTGCATGTGTGTGATGCTTGTATTTAGCATGGAGTTATTTTTGGGTTAGCGGGTTGCGGATCCGGGTTGATGTGAGTGCGGGTTATAGGGTGTGGATAGGAGGTTGTGGGAGGGGATTATAAAATCCCCCCTCCTAGGGCTAGGCTGCTCCCTATTGGAGCCACACCATCCGTCTTGAGAGAGGAGAGGAGCCACAGAGCAGGAGCCAAGCCGCTCCTCCCCATCTCTCTCTCTTGGAGCCGCCGAGCCAGAGAGCCAGCCGCCTGAGCCGAGCCCCCTCCTTCCCCCTCTTCCCTTCTCTTGGAGCCAAGCTGAGCCGCCCCTCTCCCTCTTCCCCTTTCTTGAAGCTGGCGACATGGAGTGGAGCCGCCACCCCCTTTTCCCCATTGTTTGAGCTGAGCCGCCACCTTTTGGAGCCGAATTCGGAGGCCGCCGATTGGGAATTTCCCTGATTTCTTCTTCCTAATCATGTGAGTGGTTTTACCCCTCACTTATCGGGTTTTTCTCGTGTTCTTGAACCGTTCTTGGAGGTTGAGAGTCCTTGTCAGATTTTCCCATCATTTTTTGAAGTTTCTCATCGTTTTATCGTGTTGCCATGAAAGAGGACACCCAGAATCCCCCCTATGGGGCTCGACAACCCTAGGATGACCCTAGGGGTGCTCGGCCAAGGTGGACGAAGGGGGTGCCCTCTAGGTGTTTGATAAAATGCCTAAGAGAGGACTCTTGTGAATTCTTGATATCTATGCCATGAACTACTTGTCAATTTAGGTTTCTACATGTTAATGCATGCTTGGTAATTAATCTGTGATTTTTTATTAGTAATCATGTTTTTCAAGGTTAGGGTTTAATCTTGATGCCATGTATATGTTCTTGATGTGGGTTCTTGATCATTGAGTTTGATTCTTGTTTTAAGATGATGTAGGTTCTTGCTAGTCTTGTTAAATAAATGAGTATGTTGTGAGATTTATATCAATGATATAATTCTATTTTGATGTTAATTAAGGAATTAATTGCTGTGAATTTCGGATTTAATTACCATGACATTCTGAAAATTTAATATTGCTGAAAGTTCATGCTGAATTGTTGAATCTGAGCTGATTTTGAAATCTTTGTTGTGATGCGAATAGATTTTTGAATATATTCATATAACCTATCGTTTTGACCAGAAAATATAGTTTGGAAACATAGGACATACTCTGGAAATCAAATTCGAGTTGGATACATCAGTTTCGGACACAACAGTAAGCTTAAAACAAAACCCTAAAATAAAACCCTAATCTTGGTGATTATAATTTTAATTGCATAATTAAAATTCAAAAGGGGCAGCATAATTTGTTATGAATCAACAAATAAAGTTTATGCATGAAATAAAACCTCATGGGTTTATGATGTTACAGGTCGAGGGGTTGGGATCGGGTATTGAGTATTGTAGTGTTCCCAACTAGGGCATCCCTACGACACCGTAGGAGACACTTGACTTAGGTCTTGTTGGCGCCATATCTGAATGGCAGAGAGGCTCGGATAGGTGCTGTATTGCGGGCTTTGCCCGGAATGGTTAGATGGCAAATTCCCAACCTCTGTTTAAGGAACAAGTTCGAATGGGTGAATCCTGATTGTTCCTGCGTTTCTTGAGGAACAAGATTGGACAGGCAAATCCCGATTGTTCCCAAGTATCTATATTTTATGGAATAAGTTCGGATGGGTGAATCCCGATTATTCCTACGCTCTTTGGAACAAGTTCGGATGGGCAAATCTCGATTGTTCATGTGTTTCCTCGTGGAACAAGTTCAAATGGGCAAATCCTGATTGTTCCCGAGTTTTTTTTAAGGAATAAGTTCGGATGGGCAAATCCCGATTATTCCTGTGATATCTTTTAAGGAATAAGTTTGGACGGGCAAATCCTGATTATTCCTGTGATATCTTAAAGGGACAAGTTCGGACGGGCGAATCCCGATTGTTCCTTCGCGTCTCGTGGAGCAAGTTCGGACGGGCCAATCCTGATTGCTCCCGAGTTTATTTATATTAGGATAAGCTCAGATGGGCCAATCCCGATTATCCTAGTATGTTTTGTTGCCTTAGGGCATGGTAGGCTTAGGCATGTTGTAGTTCACAGTTAGGGTGTTGGATGCCTTCGGGCATGTGGTGGCCAGATGGCCTATTAGCTAGTCACTCCCTTGTGACCTTTCTTGCTTGAGTCAGATGTTTTGCATTATGCTATATATCTGTGTTGGTTTCTCGTGGGGGTTGGTAGAACCGCTCACTGAGTTCTTTGAACTCACCCGTTGTCTTTTTTTTTGTTTTGCAGAGCCTGGTCCTGACCAGTGAGGTGGGCTGGAGCACTTGGCGCGGCTGGAGAGCAGAGGAGCCACATTGATCTTATAGCAGTCCTAGTGAGGGGTCGTAGTCGAGTCTTTGGTAGTTGTCATGCACCTTTGTTGGTGATTTGGAGTTGTAGTCCCTTGGGGACGTTTATGTCTTTCATTTTAGATTTTATTTATTAAAAAAGAACTGTTGGTCTTTGATTCATTTTATTTCCGCACTTGAACTTTTTGATAAGATTTTTACTGTTTAAATGAAATCTGTTTTGGTTTCTCTTTTATAATAAAAAGCTATTTATTTCTTCCGCTATATTGATGAGTTGGCATGTGCATGAGTTAGGTTGCGGGGTACAGGCACGTATACCCTGGCCGGTCACGTGACACTGAGTTTGGGGCGTGACATTCACCAACATTTGGTATCAGAGCGGATTGTGGATTGAGATTTCACCATCTCATCTACATCTTGCCTCGATCCGGAAAATGACACTGGAGTGTAGCATCTATACCACCTAGGTTCGATGAGTCTAACTTTGGTCTTTAGAAGAGTAGAATGTATACTTTCCTAAAGACTCAAGGTTTAGGTTTATTTGACATGGTAAAAACAAAATATATTGAACCTAAGGAAAATATGGATGCATGGACCCAAGAACAAATTAATATGTTTGAATTAAATGCTAAGGCAACAAATTGTATATATTGTTCTTTGGGAAATAATATATTTGAAAAGATCATGCATTGTACTTCCGCATTCGACATTTGGGCTTGCTTAAAGGTCTTATATGATTATGCTAAAACCGAGGAGTTAGAAACTTTTAATGAAGGTAGTGATGACAATGGTCATCCTTCCAATACTAACATGCTTTTTGAAGCCCAAAGTGTCTGTAGTCATAGGAGCACTAAAAATCGGAAAAGGAAGGTGATTTGCCATGTGTGCAAAGAAAAAGTGCATGTGAAGAAAAATTGTTCTTTCATGAAGAACAAGGCAAAGAAGAGGTCAAACGCTTCTACATCATCATCTTATTGAAATGAAGCATCCTCTTGCCATGACTATGAAGTCACTTCAAAAGTTTGCCTCATGGATGCTAATGATGAGGTACACTCGTCTTCTTCTAGTCATGATAACAAAAATAGTAGTATTAATTCATCTAGTTCTCATGATTTGCTTTATGATGAATTAATGGATGAATATAAAACCATGTTTGCCTTGCTTGTTAGAAAAGATAAAGAAATCAAAAAAATAAAGAAAGAAAACTTAAGCCTTAGCTCTCAATTACATGATGTAAAATTAGAAAATGAGAAGCTAAAAATTAGTGTCTCTAATCCATGCCATGATACCTTAAGTATTGACACTAAGGATTTGAAAACAAAAAATGACATCTTAAAGAATGAAAATAACATGTTGAAAACTCAATTGCATGCTATTCATAAATCCATGAACGACTTGAAAAATGAGGTTGTTTTTCTAAGTAAGAAAGTTAATAATCTATCTAGTAATTCATCCTCTAAGAATTCTAGAAATACAAATGTTTCTTTGAAGAATGCTTATGCACATCATGTTTCTCATGTCAAGCATTCTAACATTAAACCTCATGTTCAAAAGAAAATTGTTTCCTTTAAGAATGCTCATGTTCATCATAGTTCACATGTCAAGCATTCTATTGATAAATCTCATGTCCATAGTAAAAATGAAAAGAAGTTTAATGGACATTGCTTTTGTTGTGGTACTTTCGGCCATGCTATTTATGATAGTAAATAACTTAGTAGCCACGGCTAACAATGGCCGTCGCTTATTAATTGATGGCGCGAACGCGACACGAAAATAAAAAACTCGTCACCGACGGCTTAGAGAGGGCAACGTCAGCATTGGTGATATAATAATTAGGTATCCACGGTTTACCGACGGCTGACGGGCCGTCGATGATAAATCTTTTTATTTGTGTTCACGCCCAACCCTTCCTCTTTCTCATTCTCTTCTTCTCTCCCGCTGGTGTCCCCGCTACCGTCGCCACCCATGTTGCGCGCTACCGCGCCTCGCCACCCGTCGCAGCCCATTTTCGGTTCCGATCCTCCACCGTCTGTGTCGTCGATCGTGAGGTAATCTCCGCCTCCACTGCCCCTATTTTTCTCCTTCACCACCAGTGTTGGCATCTACACGTCGGACGCCAACACTGGAGAACTACGGCAGCGTGTAGACGTACATCGATGCCAAATTTGGGGCCGAATCCTTCGGCCCCAACATGATGAAACAGTAGCCGACAGTGCTAGCTGCCGACTACTATTCAAATAAGGGGATTAATCCCTAATCTTTGATTAGGGTAATTAACCCTAATCAATGATTAGGGTTTAATATATCCCTAATCAAACTTTGATTAGGGTTCCTAATCACAGTTTGATTAGGGATATATTAAACCCTATCTTTTTAATTAATTGTTTTATATTAATTAATTAATGTTGTATTGCATTGCTTGATTATATGATTAAAGTTAATTAGTTTAATTAGTTTAGATTTGTTTAATTAGTTTGATTAGTTTAGATTATTTTAATTAGTTAAATCATGTCAAGAGCAATGTGGACTCACGTCAGAATCGTCCACTATGGACTCATGCTGAAATCGTCCACTGTGGACTCGCACCGAAATCGTCCACTGTGGACTCGTGATGGAATCATCTATCGTGGACTAGCGCTAGAATCGTCCACGGTGGACTCGTGCTAGAATCGTCCACTTTGGACTCTCGCCGAAATCGTCCACTGTGGACCCACACCGACATCCACAAATTTAGAAAATAAATTAATCATGACGAGTTGATACGTTTCACGTATGCATCGACGAGTCAAGTTATAGTTTTGCAAAACCTTAGATCCATTCGGGGGTTGTATGTTTGTGTAAACGAAGTAGATGATCTTTTATATGACGCACAACCCTTAAATTATCCCTAATTGAACAATGTGGGAACATAGTTATTTGTATTGCACTTAGTTTTTTTTTCTTTTAGTCATTATTCATTTTTATATTTTGGCTTGTATCTCCCTTGTTCTCCGATACGCGACCATATGATATGCATATTCGAAGAACTGTAGGGAGATGCTGCCGAAATTTAGAATGAAGTTAATAACTAAAAGAAATACTTAGTGCAATATGAATAACATGAATCCCGAATGGAATAAGACCATCCCACCTAAAGACATTAACTGAAGATATTGCCAAATTTCACCTACTCTTTTGACAGATCATGTCGGGCGATCAAAGTTGATGTATCGACGAATTCATCATGCAACTATAATGGATGAATATCGAGTAGGCGTAACTTACTTCTTAAATTTCACCTACTCGAATCAAAAATTCATTAGCGGTGATCAAATCCGATGTCCGTGCCGAAAATGTTGGAACATAAGATTTTTGGATCGGGAAACTGTCACAATGCATATATATACAAAAGTTTCACACCAAGATATTTTGTATGGAATTGTCACGGGGAGTCACATGAAGTCAGGACGTCGAGCAATCCTGTTGTCCATACTCATGGTGAATCTTCTAGTGTCGTTGTTTCTTCTTCCAATCCACCTAATCCTTATTAGACAATGATTTTGGATAGTCTTGGCAGTCAATTCCATTTAAATGATAATGTTGAGTCAGTTACTGAGACATCAGTGCCACTAGATACGACGACAGTTGAAGTCACTAAAGAACAACCTGCGATACAAATTGAATTGCCGAATAAGGAGACTGCAGAATTTTACGAGATGTTGAAAGCTGTTGTTGAACCTTTTTATGAGAATTATCCTAAATATACAAGATTTTCGACAATGACGCAACTCCTGAACATCAAGTCTGATTGTAATATCAGCGGGGTTGCTTTTGATCGGATTGTAGGCTTTATCAATGGAATGCCACCTCCAGATAGCAAGTTTGAGCCAACTTTTTATAAGACAAAAAAGTTGATGAGGAAATTAGGGATTGGGTACGAAAAGATACATGCGTGCCCAAATAACTACATTTTATCTTATAAAGAAAATGCATAGTTGGAGCAATGCTCGGTATGTGAACATCCTCGTTACAAGGAAAAGAAATTGGTTTGAATGAGCCTTTATATTGCAGGATGAGGGATTGTTGGAATCTAGGTTACCTGAGGCGTGTTGTATTTGTATATATTGCAGGATGAGGGATTCTTGGTGATCATGCCGCCCGTCGATCTCGTAGGGATGTTGCTCAGAATGGGTCGAGGCTAATCTCAGAGATGTTAGGCTCGTAATGACAAATCCATGATAATTATGAGAACGTGGATGATGCTCCCATGCTAAGTTGTCTGGCTTGACTTGAGTTTGGTTCATGAGTGTGGGTGCTTCTAGGCCCAAAGTGCTACTCCAGTCCAAAGCCCCTGAGCTTGGTTGGAGTCTGGAGGACTTCGTGTCGAGCTCTAAGTAACGCTGACTTTTGACCTTGGTCTAATAGACTTTGGTTGAATTCCGGGAGTGTGTTAGCTTCTAACTGAGTAGTTTGGGAATCGATCTATTTCGGAGGGCGATCTACTGTGAGTGTCGAGGTACTACGAATGACGAGTTGTTGCGAGTGCCGAGGTTCGGCTTTTGATCGGCCTATGGAGAGCACGTGCCAGCCATTTCGGGTTGGCCGAGGCAGATTGAGTCGGCCTATCTTTGTTGTATCATTTCACGACACTTCAGTTTTCATTCCTGGTGTGGTTGCCGCGTGGTGGGAGGGATTTCCTCCTTCGTGGAAATTACTTATTGGCCTTCTCCTTTCTTCAACATTACTTTTTATGCGGCTAGTAATCATGACAGAGTGAGCCATCTATTTGTGCCTTGGGGAGATCATGGGGAATCTGTTAGTAGTGTGCCCTAGGCCATTGGAACAATGTTATCATTGTAGTTTTTCTTTTGAATAAATGGAACATTTACTTTATTTTGTTATTCATTATGAGCGTGTTTGACTTGATAAAAGATTCCCTGAATTGTTGACTCCCCCTAATCGTCATCAAGTAGGAGACTTGATAGTAAAATCCTAAGGCAATTGGAATCCTATTCTAAACAGTCCCTAGTCGATCATTATCTTGGAACAATAATGAATGAAAACTAGTATGCAGTCTGGCTAACGATGATTATATTTTACTGGTCATGAATATGTGATATCAAAGTCAGAACATAGATACATGTAGGAGAACATGGTGTCGGACAGACCCACCGTGAGTATACTACGTGGATTATATCATCAATATATCTCCAATGGTAGTGATACATCAGTCCTTCGACCTGATGTCACCATGGATTCCTACATGAGGAATTTTGTGTTTTGACCTAGTCTAACATCACCTTTAACCGGGTGGTAATATGGACTATAGTTGGACATGAAATAAATCATGTAGTGTGGAATATGTGTGTCGTGAAGGAATTTGTCCCTCTCGTATATGAGAGAGATATCTCTGGGCCCCTTGATGAGTTTGACTGAAGGAATGCATGACCGTGCTCAAATGAATTGATAAGAGTATAAAGGTCATTTGTTATTGTTAAGTCAGTCTACTCAAGAATCAAGAAACCAGATTGAGCAATATAAGGATGATGCAATCCATGTCTTATGCTCGATCCAGATATCGTGTGACAAAAGGACAAAGTATCATACTGTGAGTTAGGTTGCTTAGATCACTGACCTCACTTGATTTGGGTAGTCATAATGTTTTGCTAGATGCCTCTTATGACTCGTGGGTTGCAAATGAGTTTTGGACCCACTGCCAACGTTAAGTGAATCTACAGGGTCGCACACATAGGGCGAACCGAATTGGGCTTAGGGTAATGGTTTATCGGATTGGATCCTATTGACCATTAACCCATTTATTCTCTCTTGGTAATTTTGAAGATTAATTCCGAATTTGAAAAGGATTCTTCAAAATTGGAATTAATAATTCCAAAATTTAAATATGATTTAAAATTGGAATTATGTTGATTATAATTTAGGTAACGTATCTGTGATAATCATTATTAAAGGATACATTATTTTCGGCATCTTGAATTTAGGAAATTCATCCTTGATAATTGTTATTAAGGATATATTTTATTCAAAGATTAAAATCATTTTAATGATTCCGAATATGGCTTTGAATTGATCAAAGATTGTGATGACACGTTCAATATGATTGATGTGTCTATAAATACCAGTCTGAGGTTTAGATGGGGTATGCGATCATCTCTTGAAAGGTTACCAACCTCTTCTTAGGAAGCCGACCTCCTTTTGAAGGAAGCTGAGCTCCCTTTTGTGGCAGCCGACCTCCACCAAACAGAGAAAGAGAAGAGTGCGAAAGGTGTTTCGCGCTTGACCAGACTAGAAGGTGTTCTACTAGAGCCGAGCTAGCACTCGAGGAGCTGCCTAGTTTGTTGCGTTCGTCCGTGTGCTCACCATAGAGGGTGTTCATCGCTTGGCAGCACCTTGGACCCGGAGGAAGACCGTGATCTTGGATTCGTGGAACAGAAGTCGGAATTTGGTCTTCAAAGGTATAACTCTTGACATAGTATCGATTTAGTCGAGATGCATGGATCCGATTGGGTAAAGGATCAATTTCTTTTTCCGCTGCATGTAATAAATTTTTGTTGCTTGCCCAATCCTTTATGTCCCAACAGAATCGCTCCTGCTGAGTTGGTTGATTGGGATTTCGCTCCTGTTGAGTTGGTCGATTGGGATTTGATCTCAGTGTAATTGTCAGTCGTTTGATGGGAGGCTGCTACCCATTGGCCTATAAAACGGTTCCTTCCTCCGTCGTTTCAAACTTTCTCGTGCTTTTTGCTATTTGGTGTTTGTCCTCAAAAGTCTTTACTGGCAACGTCTTCTTTAGTCGTCTTCTCCGTCTGCCGTCATTTTTTTCTTCTCCGGTGAGTCTCTCAACTCTTTGCTTTAGTTTTTGTGCCGCCTAGATTGGCCTTGGCTCGGTAGCCTTGTACTGACTTGTCCCCATTTGTTAGGGTTTTGCGATCTTCGCCGGGTCGATGGCGAGGAGGAGTTGTTTTGTTAAGTTGGAGGTTAGATCATCAGGAGAGAACCTGGACTCTTATTCGTGGGTCTAAGAGGAGATAAAGTTGTAGGGTTCGGTAAAGATCGACTTGAACATCATTTTGTCCTTTCGTGAAGGCCTGTCGATTGCCCGTGAGGGTATTGACGAGGATTGTGATTGCCTCACAACAAGAATTATTGTCAACACTGACGGCTCAAGCTGTGGTTGAACCGTCGGTGACAACTATCACGGATGGCGTTAGCCGTGGAAAAATGCCATCACTGATGTGCGCGTCTTAGATAATTTGTGACGACGTCTCTCAGCCATCACAAGTAATCATCAGCGACAGTCGCGGTCGCTGTCGCTGATTTAAACACATCAGTGACGGTTGTAGGTTGCTGTCATTGATACAAACACATCAGCCACGGCCTCGGGTCGTCGGTGATACTATTAGTAAATGTGATATTTGGTGCTGCCCAGACCATCAGCCATTTACGATAAGCTTTCAGCCATGGCTTAGTGACGGTCGACTGTGGGTAAGCCGTGGCTGAAGGTATATCCTGTAACTGAAAAAAATGAAAATTTTGTAAATTCCTGTATACAATGATATTTATAGATTACAATCTATTTCCAATCATATATTACAACCAAAAAACATCATACACATGCATTTGAAACCAAACATACAAGTTTTACATAAATATCATCAATCTAAGCCTCAAACCGGAGGCAAACAATTATCAAAATATCATATATATACAACCATAAGTATATAAACAACTATCAGTATGCAAACAAGTATCAAAATATAAATAAAATACAATAAATCAAAATCTCACGACTGTGGTGGAGGCGGTGGAGTAGACAACGACTAGGTCGGGAGCGTTGACTGGGTCGAGGAGGACGACAGCTGCGACATCATCGGTAGAAGGCTAGAGTGAGACGCAATCTGAGTGAGGAGTGCCTGCATGTTCTGCATCATCTATCTCAACTCTTCATTTGTCCGTCTCTGCTCCTCCATCGCCAACCTCTACTCCTCCATCGCCTGTCTCTGCTGGGTGAGCTCCGACTCTGGTCCTGCACCCGGGATGTTGAGGGCCACTCACCCGCAAATGAAGGGGTCGATGCCCCAAGTGGCCGGAGCACGACGCGTGCATGGCCACTGTCTGCAAAGCCATAAAAACGGCCGTGCTCCCAGCCACCTTCGGTCACCACCCTAGCTCCTGCGTCGAACTCCTCTGGTGTGTCTCTATGATCGATCACAGTCCTCGTGTATGTTTCCTACACGTGTTTATATTTTAAATATATAAACTATAAATAAAAATTATGTAAATCAAACAGACATAAATAATTACCATTATGATCGAGGCTCTGCTATCAACGTAGTCCCCCGCTTCTCGTCGATGACGGTGAGTGCGCTCAAACATCTCCATCATCGACGGGCATTGGACGATGCCGTCCTTCGCCACACGCGTCTTACATTAGAAAACAAATACATTAGTATCATTATCCACAATATAATTTAATTAAAAATAATTAAATTATACATACCATACGACGCTCATGAATCGCAAAAGATACAGAGTCACGAGTGTGGCGCGCCCGGACATGCGGTTTTTCAACGCAGTTCGGGAGACCTCCTGCCACTCAGGCATGGCCCACCGCTCAACGAGCTGGTCCCACACAGGGCCAGAAATCCACTTGGGTGCATGTCCCCGAGTCTGCCCTATCTGTGTGGCCCCCAGTCGTCTCTTCATGGTTTGACGGGCCTGCTGAAGCAGCCCGTTATAGCGAGCGTGGTCAACATGTTCCCATGCAGCCTCAACAAAAGTGGTCTGGTCCTCCGGCCATGTATAATGAGTTTGCTAAAAAAAAATTATTATTATCGATCAATATTTAACATTAACATTAATTTAATAAATATACTTACCGTGAACTCTCGCCACAATAAATCCATATGCTCACGGGGCACGTGAGACCATGTAGGCCACGCCCCGTGCATAAACTTCCGGATCGTCCCCGCTATCATGCAGGGGACATCCTCCTACTCAAATCTGCACCAAATATAAATTCATATTATGAAATTTTGAATTATAAATAGATTATAAGAAATAATTAATGCATATACTTATCGTCTTCCGCACACACTAACTGCTCTGCGCAGTTCTCCCTTGGGTGGCGGAGGGAGAACTCTATTACGCCCTCATGGCCTACGTTTGGAAGACGATGGTCCTGGATCTGCGGAGGGTGGCGGAGGAATGGTAGCCGGAGGTGAGGGGATGGTGGCCAGATTAGATGAGGGAACGGTGGACGGATCAGGTGGGGGGATGGTGGCCGGAGGTGGGGGAATGGTGGTGAAAGGTGAAGGATCATTGGGTACAGGTGGGGCAGGTGGTAATCGTCGGGGGGTCCTACGAGGAATACCTCCTCGGGAACTGATATCTCGAACCATAGCTGTAAAAATTTAATATAATTTGATTATATATAATAGATTAATAGATATATTTAATAATTGAATATATACTTCACATTTACAATTATTCGTCATCGTCATTATCATCATTTGTGTAATACTCTTCTTCTTGTTCTTCTGTATCGGAATTTTGAAATTCTTGTTCTTCTCCCTCATCATCATTCTGTCCTTCCTCAACTTCATTATCGTCGTCATCAACGTATTCTACTTCTAATTGAACTAACTCTGTGTCATCATCCTCGATTATTGGACTAACTCGTTCCACTTCGAAAGGATCCTCTTCTTGATAGAAGTTATCTACTGGCTCATTCTCTCCAACTACTAGGTCAATTTTTCCTCTGGCTTTAGTCTTACAGACTACACGCCAATCTGCCCTATCTTTCTTTCGAGACGGATACTGCATATAATATACTTGTTCAGCTTGAGATCTTTCTTTTAGTCATTAACTTCATTCTAAATTTTGGCAGCATCTCCCTACAGTTCTCCGAATATGCATATCATTTGGGCGCGTATCGGAGAACAAGAGAGATACAAGCCAAAATTTAAAAATGAATAATGACTAAAAGAAATAAACTAAGTGCAATGTAAATAACTATGTTTCCAAATTATCCAATTCGGGACAATTCAAGGGTTGTACGTCGTATAAAAGATCATTAACTCCGTTTACACGAACATACAACCCCCGAATGGATCTAAGGTTTTGCAAAATTAAAACTTGACTCGTTGATGCATACGTGAAATGTATCAACTCGTCTTAATTTTTTTCTAAATTTGTGGATGCCGGTGCGAGTCCACAATGGACGATTCCGCGTGAGTCCAAAGTGGATAATTTCGGCACGAGTCCATCCATTGTGGACGATTCCGGCGCGAGTCCACCGTGGATGATTTGGGCCGAGTCCGCCGTGGACGACTTGGCCGCGAGTCCACAGTGGACGATTCCTTTACTAATTAATTAATATTAAACTAATTTCATTAAACTAATCAACAATAAAATTAAAAAACCTAAAAATAATTAAACCCTAATCAACATTAACCATTAATTAACATTAACCATACTAATTAACATTAACCAAACTAATTACCTAATTAACAATTAATTTCTAATAATTAACAATAAAAATTTGGGAACATTGGGGCATTGGGGCCGATTAATTAAACCCTAATCATCAACAGTAGCCGACATCACTGTCGGCTACTGTTGCATTGGGGCCGATGGTAATCGGCCCCAAATCTTGGTGCTGGCATGTAGACGCCGGTAAGGAGAGGGCTGGATCGACTCCGGCGCAGAGAGGGCAGGGAGATGGGGAGGGGGGGAGATGCTTACTGGCAAGGAGAGGGACCCCAGCGGCGACGACAACTGGCAGCGATGGACGGCAACCAGCAGTGACAGACGACGGCGGCAACAGGTGACAGCGGCGGGAGCATAGTAGAAAGGGAAGAAGCGGAAGAAAGAGGAAGGGTCGGGTGCGAACGCAAATAAAAAAGGATTTTCATCGATGGCTCGCCAGCCGTCAGAAAATCATGGATTCGTAATTTTGATATCACCGATGGTTGGCCCTCGGTAAAGAGTATTTTATTTTTGCGCTGCATTCGCACCATTAATTAATAAGCGACGACTGCTTCTAGCCGTGGCTAATAAATTATTTTATTTCTCTCCTCGTGCACGTCATCACCTATGAGCAACGGCCCTAGGCGGCCGTATGCGAGCCGCAGCTGATTTGGTTACATCAGCCATGGCCGTTGTGGTCGTGGAAAAGTTGTGAATGATTTTGATGGTCGAGGCGATCGTCGGTGATTCTTGTGGCTGATGTGGTATATTCTAGTAGTGCCTTTCGTATTCTTCGACGGATTGGGTGTATCATAGGGGGGAGCCTGAATTCATTTTCATGTATCAAATTCCTTTGAGGATCTTGGGGTTCGCCTCCTATTCATCGAGTTTGAGCAAGAGGTGTTGAATTTGGCCAACGTCGCCTGCACATAGCTGCATTCGAATAGCTGGGCGTTCATTCACTGCTTTGAAATTCTAATGGATTGTCTTGGGTCAAGCCGAGTCTTTTTGTGTTCTTTTCCCTCTTTCAGATGAAGGGGACTTAGAAGTATTTATGGGTATTCTTCGGCGGCGTTCGCGGGATGAAGCTCTTTAGTCAATTTAGGAGTTCTTACAAGAACTTCAAGACTCACTTTTTTAGGGTTAGGTCGTGAGAGGAGCTTTGGCAGATCTTCTTTGATCAGCCATCTCGTACAGAGAAGTTTCCATTGTCTTGGAGGTCAGATCCCCAACTGATTCTGCATTTTGAAGACATGGGTATCCCGCATAAGGATAGGGATATAATTGAACTTCTGGAGCGACATTGTCCATCAGTTCCTTTTTGTCCTAGGGAAATACTACAACGGAGCCAGGATAGGTCCTCGTTTGTGCTCGGTTGGCGAAAATGCAGAGGAGTGCTCCAGGCAGCAAGAGAAAGAGCCCATTGGTGGATAATTTGTTGAGGTCGATGCATGTTTTAGAATCCCGAACTCTAGGAATCTCGGGGTCTCGGGTCCCAAAGGTGGATAGGTCATTTGTGCCTTCAGATTATCCAACTCATCCTAACTCGCCTTTGAAGCATTGGAAGAGGGATAGGGGTACCAGTGAAAATTTGCTTCCTCGGGCGGTGACGCCTTCGGCGAAAGGTGAGGTTGTGACACCGCATGTGGCTGCGATGGAGGATGCTACGTTGATGACTCAGCAACCGGTTGCGACTGCTCATGAGGGTAAGCATTTCCGTTTTAGTGGCCAAACGGTCTTTCCATAATGGGCGGACCCATAGGAGTTCACCCAGGTTCAACTATTGAGCTTGTTAAATTAGTTGAGAGAGTCTATGTTGAAGGAGTCCGAGATTTGTTCTTAGGAGATTGACCCATTGAGGCTTGAGCTGGTTCAAGTGACGAAGGCTTTAGAGGCGAAAGTCTACGAGGTCGAGCACTTGAATGTTGTTGTCTATGAGTCTGCTACTCGAGTGAAGGATATGGAAGGTAAGTCCAGAGTAGAGCTGGAAAGGCTCGACCAGGATCTCTGAAGACCGAGGTCGAAGATGCCAAGGTCAAGGTAAAAAGATGCATATTAACGGTGTAGATCCTTGAGGATGAGGCGAACGGCTTTTGGGATGCTTCTCTCGTCATGTACACCGAGGGCTTTGAGAGGGCGATATCTGAAGCCAAGTTCTTTGCTCCTGAGGTTGATTTTTCTAGAATCGATCTTCTCAAAGAGGTGAGGGATGGAATTCTGGTTAACCCTGAAGTTGAGGGTGGGACTTTTGGACCGCCCGAAGAAAGACCCTCTGTTGTAGTTCTAGGGCCATGCTTGTCTTCTCCAATGGACGTTGATGTTTCGAGGAGGGATGCTCTCGCCATGCCTACTGAGGCCGATGTGAACCTTCTTTGATAGGTCTTATAATTTTTAAGTTGTCTGTCTGTGGGCTATTCGGATGGTTACCTGTAATGAATTACTGCCCTATGAGGGCATTTGAGACTTTTCACAATGCTAGCCAATTGCCCCTTTGTGGGGTTATATTTGTGCCTTCGGGCGTTCTTCTTCCCGTTTATATTCTTGTTTGTTATTGTTGCTGGTTGTGAGTTATTATGTTTTGATGGCTGGTCACCGAGTTTCCTCACCAGACTAGGAGAGTGTCCTGACGTTTATCAGTTGGGGGTATCAGTTATGGCTGACTTTCTTATTAGGGGATGTGAGGCACAGTGCCTGTCGAGAGTGTGGTAGCTCTATACTGGCAGTTGAGGCTGAGAGTTGTGCTTGAGAGTGAATCCCATGTTATAGATATAGGTTTAGTTTCGAATGTACCTTGAAGGTTGGAGTAAGTTGAGTGCTGGACTGGACTAGAACTACTCGACCTGTTCGGGCCAAACCCAGCAACACACCATCCCTCCTTGCGAACCAGACCGCACGACCCCATCAGGGGGCTCCATCCCAACTACACTCTTGAGTCAAGCTTGAACCAGGCTAAGCGACTCTTTCTAGGGATCCCACCTGCCCATATAAGGATATCATCATCCTACCTTATCAAAAAATATACACTCGCCATATCTGGGATCTACCCCAACCTTTTCTAGGCAACCTCGCTGCAAGATTCTCGGGTGGCAACACTGTCCTCCCCTGTAGTTCCCAGGTAACCCTAAGTTCTAATTCCATAAACTTATATCTTGGAGTGTTTGGTTCGTCGAGTCGTGACTGCTCTAAGTGATTGCTTTATCTCCTTTGGCTTATTAGGCCAAAAAGGGGGAGATAAATGGGGTTGTCTGAATAAATAGGGTGTCTGATAAATATTGTTTGACTGAGTCTGGTTTGAAGACTGGTTGTTTGGTTATATTTCTCTTGTCTGTGACTGTGGTGGTTATGTTTGTGGTGACTGTGACTCCTGTGATGGTTGTGACTCTGTGATGGCTGGATATTTTCTCTGAACTGTTAAATCTTGATAGTTAGTATGCTTGTCTGTGAATCTACTCTCTTGTTATTGGTATCTATTTTTTTTTAAAATTGACTATGACAGGTTGGGTTTTTGTCAAATAAGTAAAATATAGTGCTTGTATGTAATTCTACTCTCTTGTTATTGGTATCTATTTATTTTTTAAAATTGACTATGACATGTTGGGTTTTTGCCAAATAAGCCAACTGGGGAGAATGTTAATGTTGGTTGTATTTGGCTAAAGTAATGATCTCAGCCTTAATTATGAGGAACTCTGCGTATATTGCAGATAGTCTCAACTATGTGAAGACAACCTCAACTGCTCCAACAACCTATGGTTTTCTTGTCAAGGATGCAACACAAAAAGATGACTTTTTGTCTCCTACAGAGATAATGACTCTTGGTCTGCATTATTAATGATTCTCTTTGATTGTCTCTGAGATCTTTTAATCATCATTTATTCTTTATTTGTCCGAATAATTGCTTTAAATATTTCCGGCGTTACTCTTTAAACTTTATTATCCTTAGGAGTTATGCACTGTTTATTTGTTTTTGAACCAATGACTGTTGGTTGTTAAATTGATGGGTTCATTAAATCAAATAGTTATGAACAACATTGATTCAGATCTTTCAGTTGTCCCATATAAATTCCAATAAGAAGATATGATATGCAACTCTCTATGTGTGAATACTGCATTGCCAGTTATTGTGAGGAGTTGAGACTGCTGAGTGCCGAAAGGCAACAATCTATTCTTTTATCTTTTGTGTGAAGTTGGTTTCGGGCGGATAACTCACTACAACTCAAGGCTATGTGGAGGATGGAACTCTGTGGCTGGGATGTCATAGAGAGGCAAGTTTGTATTTACTTGTAATAGCAAATATATTTTGTTATTTTCAATTCATTGTAGTACTGTTGTCAGATTTTGGGTGTGAAATCCAGAGGACTTACATTGTAGTTATAGATTAGGTGACTGGTTTTGTCACTGAACTGCGTAAACAAACCTCTTGTGTTTGCATGTGATTTTGTTTTTGTTCTTGCTTTGCTTTTAGTAGCAGTTGCAATAGCGGTTGCAACTACTCATTCAACTGCCTTTAACAGAAGTTTTCTTAGAGACATATACTATTAGAGCTACTCCGATCCCAAATCCGACACGCACACATGCACGTCCTCCTACGATATTCCACACCAAGAACCTCATAACACAAGGGAGCTGTGACCTCTCGGGCTCGTCATGGCTCAACGGACTATTTTCTCAAACTCCGGTTTTCACCAAATAGGGGCCGACCCTTCCACCAATAACCGGGCAATGAGCAAAGGGAGGAAGAGGATGAGAAAACCCGAAACGAATTGACACAAGATAAAAGTACCTTGCTAGAATTTTAGGACTCCTCCAAATATCCAACACAACAGCGATTTTCGACGAGGGAAAAATTTGGTGGAGCTTCTCCAAGCTTGCAGATGGGTAAGTGGTGGAAACAGGGGGTGCGACTAGGGCTTGGAGGTGGAGAAAATATTTTGAGATTAATTAGAAATTAATTTAGAATTAATTCTTGGATGGGGTGTTCGGCCAACCACCTTTAAATAATCTCCTAGGGGAGGCTACTATAGCCGACGCCCTGTTCAAATTTGAACTAACTCTGGAATTCAAAATTGTGGGGTTTGCCTCCAACCAAATCCCCATCAAATGGAATTCAAAATTCGGCTCCCTATCAAATAGGGAGTCAAAACTATTCTTCCTATTTAATAGGGAGGATAGGCGCATGGGGAGACCCAGCTTGGTCTACCCTGATTCGAATTCAAATTCAAAATAGAAATCAAGTTTCCCACCATGCTTGAGCCGACCCACCTTGAACCATGGGCCAGTTCACTCCTTGAACTAGACCATGGGTTTGGTTCGGTTCAATACTTGAACCGGACTAGGGGCCAATTTAAACTCTTCTCATGTTGTACCCTATAAATTAGGGTTCTGAGGAACTTCTTCCTCGAGTACTTTTAATTTGTTTGAATGGGAAACTCCTTACCTGATTTTGTTCGTAGACGAGAATCGTGATCGTGTCGCGACATGTTCTTTCTAGTAAACATTAATGACACGTTTGTTTGCGAAATGTTTTTGGAAGTTTCGTTTCGCGAAAACTAAAATCGATTTTCGAGTTTCGAAATTTTGATTTCGGTTTTTTTGTTTGGCGAAAACATATTTGTTTGACATGTCCAATTTTCATGTTTCGCGAAACGAAACCAGCGAAAACTTATTTGTTTTGTGTTAGTTTCGATGACAATTTTCGGGATGAAAACTGAAACTATGTTTATTTTGCAAAAAGAGGCTCAGTTTCAAGTGATGAATTTATATTATTTTATATATTAGATCTTATTATAGTTTTATTAGTTTGAAACAACTCACAAACATAACAAGTACTATTTTAATAATGTTAAATAGTAAAAAAATTATGAACAATATTAAATTATTTAATTGATATTAACTAATAAAAATATTTATGACAACTAATTTATTAATCCTATGAAATCAATCATATTAATTAGTTCTTCTTAAGTATTTGTTATTAACTATTTTATTATTTGTATGAAAACTATTGAAATAATGTTTATATAATTTCAACAAATGGCTTCAAGTGATGACCTTAAAATCAATATTTTACTCAGCTTAAAAAAAAATTACTTAGCTTTGAAAATAGGGTTGATTAATAACAGGTGAGAAGACATCTACTAAAAAATGGATTAAGTTGGACAATTATGCGTACATGAGTGATCTTTTTCTTTCCTACACTCGCAGATGGTTGTCTTCGTTTGATACATAATGTTGAAATGAAATCGATCCCAAATGGTGAATGCTTTGTTTAATGATGAGATCCCAAATGGTGAATGCATTGTTCAATGATGAGCCCTCTCAGATGGCTTTATGTAATGACTATAAAATAAAAATTTTACTTAGCTTTGAAAAGAGGTTGACTAATAATTTTTAAATCAAATTTTGGACTCGCTGATGTTTGTCATCGTTTGATATGGAAAGTCAAAATGATCAAATGAAATGATCTCGAATGTGTGATTTGAGAACTGGTTTTAATATTAATTTTTATCTGATTCAATTGAATAAATTTAATAACAGTTGAGAAGAAGAATAAAAACAACCGAGAAGAAAAACAAAATCATCCTTTCATTTCAACTTGGCACAAGCAATACAGACTAAGAACAGCTGAGAAGAAGAATAGACTAAGCACAAACAACACCTCAATTCCAGTATATTGAGTTGCTTATTACAGACTAAAAACAACACCTAAATACAGACTAACACTACTTGCAAAATAAGCTACTGCTAAGAACAGACTAAGCACAAACAACACCTCAATTTCAGTCTATTGAGTTGGTTATTACTGTAATACCCATGAATCTTTTTACTTTATTTTATATTGGCTTCAGCTGGAAAGCCGAGATGAGCGTCAGAGTTGACCCAGTAAATCGCCGGAGGCCGCGAACAAGAGTGTGGCCCTTATGCGCGAGTAAGATTATTTTATTTAAGTCAAGTTGGAAGGTTGAGTTCGAGTGGAGTTCGGTGGTTCAAACGGAACTTGATTTGGATGAGTATAGACCGATTAAAGAGGGTTCACTTAAGTCAGGCGTATAGTGGTAATTCCGAATTAAAATAAAAATAATAATATAAAACATAGCAGGACCGTACGGCTCCAAGGAGGAACCACATGCATCCCTAGAAGCTTTTGGGCGAGTGAAGAGGGGGAGGACGGGCAGCCCTTGTGGAGACCAGAAACGATGCCGTCAGAGATCATAGTCGCTAAGCATCGTTGCCATCTTCTTCTCCTTGTCTTCTTCTCCAAGGTGAGTGGTTTGATTTCGAGTTTTAGGATTGTTTTCCCTTTCCTTAGCCGCCCCTTCTAGATGATATACATGCTGTGATTTCTCGTTTCGATAGGATATCTAGTAGATTCATTGTATCTTGATATATTTTGTGATGAAAATTGGAGCCCTTGGTAAAGGGGTAGGGCGCGGTAGCCATAAGATGTAACCTAGACCTTTAATTAAGGCGAGCCGGATGAGTGTTTGGGGGAGAACTATCTTGAGAATTCTGATTTTAATTGAGGGTTTATTTATATTCCGAATTTTCTAGATTACATGTGTTTGGTGTAGGGATTGGTACCCCATGAAATGGATGAAGGTACGACAGCCCTAGGGTTGTTCCTAAATCCACGGGGTCGACCAAATCTAATGTTAAGAGGTAGGTGATATCGAGTTTTGGGTTTTGATTAATGAGATATTTAAATCCGAATTTATATGAGAATTTGTAAAATTGTTCATTGGATCATTGGATCATTGCTTGAACAAGGTGGAAGTGTAGGGCAATGGAGAGTTGGCCGACTAGGGAAAAATAGAAATGGTTCATGACAAAAATTAAAATGGGACATCCGGTGTTTGATCTCATGTCCTAAAATACATAATGTTGGTAATCCATGTAGATTTCAATGACCGGCCACGTTAGGGTTGTCCCTAAAGTTGTAGGGCCGACCGAATAGAGTAGGGAGATTGTTGTTTGGAAAATTTCCTTGTTTGGACGAGGATGCCTAGAGTTCATGATCCTAAGTCATAAATAAATTTTGTTTGGAGATCTATGTTAAGGACTAGCCATCATGGGGTTTTCCTTAAACCTATAGGGCCGACTAGTTAGGGAAAAATTAGGGACAAGGGTTCTTGTAAGGACAACGTTTGGAGACTGTAATGGGTTGGTTCCGTAAGACTATGATATGGGGAAAATACTCACACCCTAGGATCTTAATGAATAAACACTACTAGAAAAATGGTCATCAGCAACGGCTGATGCCATTGCTGAGCCGTTGCTGAAGAGCATCAGCAACGGCTGAGCCGTTGCAATAGAGCCGTGACAGAAAGTCGTGTTGCTGATGACTTAGCAACGGATCAGCAACGGCCGCTCGGGCCGTCGCTCAAAACATTATCAGCAACGGCCGCTCGGGCCGTCGCTAAAACTATTATCAGCAATGGTTTTGCCACAGACCCGGAGCCGTTGCTGATAACATTAATAGCAACGGCCGCTGAGTCCGTAGCAACGCCGTTAGTAAAACACCGTCGCTAAGCCGTTGCTGTAGGTCATCAGCAACGGCTTTCGATACACTTTTAGCAACGGCTTTCCCACGGACGCCCGTGGGAAAGCCGTTGCTGATGACGAATACCTGCAACCAGAAAATTTGAAAATTTCAAATTTCCATTGATACATTGATACATTTATCTGATACATAACTCACACACCCATACCCTCATACACACATTCATTCACACATCACAAACACCTCATACACATTCATTCACACATCACAAACACACCAACATATATACATCAAAACAATTATATTTATATTGATAATTATCCACGATAGTATAAAAACAATTCAAATGCAAAATTGAAGTATCAATATCCAAACAAAATAAGTTAAACAAGTTCAATATCCAAACAAAAAATCTCACGATCAAGATGGAGGATGGTCTGGATTATATGGCGGGGTTTGGAGCGCTTGAGTGTACACCGGCGTGGACTGACTTGAGGACGATGGATTAGATGATGCCGAAGAGATGACTGGTTCGAGATGACCTGACAAGTTGCGTAGCATAGCTTCTATATTCGCCATCGTCTGACTCTGACGCTCCATCATCTCAGTCTGACGCGCGACCGTCTCCTCTAGTGTCCTTATCCTATTACTATGATCATAACTGGATCTAGAGGTGGACGGCCGCTCACCAGTGACCGGAGGGGTCGGTGCCCCAAGTGGCCCTAGTACGGCTCGCGCATGACCACTATCTGAGAAGCCATATACGCGGCCATGGTCCCAGCCACCTGCGGCCTCGACCCACGATGCTGCGTCAAAGTCCTCGGGGGTACCCCCGCGCTGCACCACCGTCTGGCTGTAGGTCTCCTACTCGAGTTTGATTTTTTGTTTAATATTTATCATAAAACTTAAATTATAAATATATAATGAATAATTTAAACAAATATATAATTACCATAATGTATGCAGCGCGGTTGTCGATGTACTCCCCCGTCCCATGTGCTCGACGGTGAGTCCGCTCGAACACCGCCATCGGGGAGGGTCGCTGGACAGTCCCGTCATCCGACACCGTCGTCTACATTTACAAAACAAATACATTAATTAGTACACATAATAACAAATAAAATATATAATTAAAAGATATACTTACCATACGGTTTGCGTGCACTGCAAATGCAACAGAGCCGCCGGTGTGACGCGCTGCTCCTCCCGACATGCGATTTCTAGCCGCATTCCGAGAAACCTCCTGCCATCGATCCGTCGACCATATCCCCATGAGCTGGTCCCATATATCCGGAGTAATCCAACCGGGGCCGTATCCCCGAGTCTCCGCGATGTTAGTGGTCCCAGCTCGGGCCATCGCTTGGGACCGAGCCTGCCCCAGCTGCCCGTTGTACCTTGCCCGGGAAATAGCCTCCCAGGCAGCGTAAATGAAGGGCCTCTGGTCCTCGGCCCATGTATAGCGAGCCTGCAAAATAATAATATCAGTACCAATATTAATATATCATCATGCATGTAAAAAATAATAATAATACGTGCCTCAAACTCGCGCCATAACATGTCGACGTGCTCGCTAGGCACGTGAGACCACGTAGGCCATGCCCCGTGCATGTATCGTCGAATAGTAGAAGAAATGCTCCTCGGCACTTCTTCTTGCTCGAACCTGCACAACAAAAATAAATTTTAATATTATATTATGATATAATGAATTTGTAATGATTCATAATTCATGATATATTACCGCTCCCCAATCACGCTAATCAATCTACGTGACTCTGTGGCTGGTGGAGGCTGCCACCTGTTCGGCCCGCGTGGCCGCCTACGTCTGGATGTACTAGCCTCGGCAGTATCATCGGAATGAGGATCAGCAACAGGAGGATCAGCAGCATGAGTAAGTGCTGGAGTCTCACCGATCGGAGACTCTGAAACTCTCCTGCGTCGATAACCACGACCAGACATATCTGTCGAATAGATATATAATCAGATTATTGTATAAATAGTAGAGATATATTTAATAAAATATATACTTTACAATTATTCTTCATCATCTGAATAATAGTCTTCGAATTCTTCTTCTTCTTCCTCTTCTTCCTCTTCTTCATCTTCTTCATCTCCAGCTTCCTCAATTTCATGATCGTCATCATCAACATATTCAACTTCTAATTGAATTGACGTTGTGTCTGCATCCTCGAGTATTGGAATAATACGATCCACAGCAGGAAGATCATCTTCTTGATAGAAACCAGGAGGATCATTTTCTCCTACTATCGGATCAATTTTTCCTCTACCTTTTGTCTTACAGACTACACGCCAATCTGCTCTATCTTTATTTCGAGCCGGATACTTCGCGTAATATACTTGTTCAGCTTGTGATGTCAATATAAAAGGCTCATTTGCTGCCAATTTCGATTTGTAATTAACCTCAACAAGTTTGTATTTTGGATGAACTTTCATGCCCCTTTCTGTTGTATCGAACCAATGACATCTAAATAGGATCACTGATTTCAAGCCGAAGTAGTGCAACTCTATCACTTCTTCCACCAGTCC
Organism: Canna indica; assembly: GCA_034359265.1. NCBI lineage: Eukaryota > Viridiplantae > Streptophyta > Magnoliopsida > Zingiberales > Cannaceae > Canna > Canna indica. The sequence goes on from CP136898.1 coordinate 46,355,652, forward strand.
ATAAAAATCCATATCACATTCAACATAGGTTGTCCCTTTCACGCAGACCCCAGCATTCATCGTCTTCTTTGCAAATGAATATTCAACCGTGTGAAATTTATACCCGTTAACAAAATATCCGCTATAGCACGACACAAGTCGCGACGGTCCACTAACAAACTCAAATATTTTTTCATCTATTTCAGCTCTGTGATCTTTGCTGTAAGTCTGAATCCAAGTAGGGAAATCACGATTTCGTAATCTCTCCAATTCTTGATCGTTGTGAATAGAGTATTTTTGCACCATCTCAATGTCAAATATTTCAATGAATTGTTCAATCTCTGGACAATTGAGTAATACATACAAGTGTGCCAAATGATACTCTTCATCGCTTAAGTGTCGAGATGGACGAGAACCAAAAGCACGACCAGAGTGACAAAATATATTTAAACGTCCATTTGAATGTCGAACACCCCCGTCGTCGTTACGTGGAAGACGATCAAATCTAGGCTCAAACTTGTTATCAGTAGGCAGCATTCCATTAATCAATCCAGCAATCCGATCATACGCAACTCCGCTGATATTACAATCGGCCTTGATGTTTAAGAGCTGTGTCATTGCTGAAAACCTAGTGTATTTAGGACAATTCTCATACAAAGGTTCATCGGTAGCTTTCAACATCTCGTAAAATTCTGCAGCTTCTTTATTCGGTAATTCAATCTCTACCGCAGCCCCTACTTCTGTGATATCAACCGCTGTAGTATCTGGTGAGACTGATGTTTGAAGATCTGGCCGATCAACATTATCATTCAGGCGGAATTGACCCCCAAGACTATCAAGTATCATAGTTCTATAGGGATTACATTGACCGGATGAAGAAGCACCAGCAGAGGAAGATTCACCATATGTCTGAACGACAGGATTGCTCGACGTCCCGACTTCGCGTGACTCCCCGTGACAAGTCCATAGAAAATATCTTGGTGCAAATCCTTTGCTATATAGATGCAGAGTGACAGTCTCCCGATCCAAAAATCGTCCATTTGAACAAATGCGGCACGGACATCGGATTTGATCACCCATGCTAACGAAATTCCGATTCGAATAGGCGAAATTTAGGAAGTACGTTACGCCTAATCGAAACTCATTCGTTAAAGCTCCACAATCAAGACGTCGGTACATCCAACTTCGATCAGCCGACATGATTCTGTCAATCAATGACAATTTCTTTGGTTAATGTCTTTAGGTGAGATTGTCCTATTCCATTCGGGATTTATGTTATTCGTACTGCACTTACGTTTTTATTTTAACTGTTAACTAATTATTTTAAATTTCGATAGCATCTCCCTACAGTTCTCCGAATACGCATATCATCTGGGCGTGTATCGGAGAACAAGAGAGATGTTGCCGAATTTTAGAATAATTAGTTAACAGTTAAAATAAAAACGTAAGTGCAGTACAAATAACTATATTCTCAAATTATCCAATCAGGGACAATTCAAGAATTGTACGTCGTATAAAATATCATCTACTTCTTTTACACGAACATATAATTCCCGAACGGATCTAAGGTTTTGCTAAATCATATCTGATTCGTCGATGCGTACGTGAAACATATCAACTCGTCGGATGGATGATTATTTTCTAAATGTTTCGAGACAGTTCGAGTCCATATTGGACGATTTCGGCGCGCGTCCGAAGTGGACGATTCCGGCGCGAGTCCGAAGTGGACGATTCCGGTGCAAGTCCGAAGTGGACGATTCCGACGCGCGTCCGAAGTGGACGATTCCGGCGCGCGTCCGAAATTAATCTAAACACTAATAATTAATCTAACAAATTAAACAATTAATTAACAATTATAAAATAATTAATTAACAATTTCAAAACAATAAAAACAATAAACAATAATTAACAATAAAAAATTCCGGCGTCGGAGTCCACCCTCCGGCGCCGGCGTACAGTGGCCGGACACACTGTCCGGCCACTGTAGAACGTCCGGCGGCGGCCATAGGCCGACCGCCGCCGGCCGAAACCCTAGAAATAGGGTTTCGGCCGGATTGATACCAATACTCCGGCCGATCAACATACCGGCAGCAGCGGCAGCGGCGGCGAGAGGCGTCGACGAGAGGCGTCGGCGTCGGCAGCAGCGGCGAGAAGCGTCGGCAGGAGCGGCGGCGGCAGCGGCGGGAGGAAGAAGGGTCGGGCGCGACTGGTGCCCTATATAAACTTATCAGCAACGGCTCACTCGCCCGTTAGAAATCCGTTGCTGATAAGTTATCATCAGCAACGGCTCACTTATCCGTTAGCAAGCCGTTGCTGAAGATTAAAAAATCAGCAACGGCTCGCCTTTCCGTCAGAAAGCCGTTGCTGATAATTAAAATAATCTGCAATGGCTCGGTTTTCCGTTAGAACGCCGTTGCAGATACAGATATCTGCAACGGCTTGGGCGGCCATAAGAACGCCATTGCAAATAGCAACGGCTTGAGCGGCCGTTGCTGAAGATCATGTTTCTAGTAGTGAAAGAAGGGTGGATGCTTGATAGGGAATTAAGGTCCGACCCTACACCTTAGGGTTGATCCCAAGAAACCGGATTATTGGATTGAGGGAAATCCTCGGTTTGCTCATCTTGGTGTGCAAACAAAAGGTGTATACTAGGGATATTCTTAATACTGGTTATATGGATGGAATGGTTGGTTACGTCGCTAAAAGATTTGAGCTCGAGGTAGGGCCAACTTAGGGATGCGCGTGGCATAAATACCCGGGTCTGGCGGCAAGGACTATAACAGTGTTATCAACTTAGTTTGACAAAGACACATATTCATCTACGTAGTTGTCATTTATCTTGAACATGAATATGTTTGTGGTTGTGATTAAGACTGGATACATGGCTAGCACGGTCAGCTGATGGTTTATAGGCCGGAAAATGCGTTAGTGAACCACGCTAACGACAGACCCAGAGTGGCATTGGTGGAAGGGTTTTTCCCAACCATTAGGATTACCTGAGGCTAGAGGACCTTCTTAGCTCAGGGGCTATGGGTGAGGACTCACTAGGCGTGTCCTAGTGTCCAACTCCTACTCTTGTGCTTATGCATGAATTGGGTGCAGGTACACTAGATTATTATAATAATTTAGTTTTTCTTATCTCTTGAATTATATGGATGCGTGTTATTGCAAATATTAAATTAGGGTAGTATGAATATAATCTCTTATGGATTTCATGGATATATATATTTATCTGGATAATTATGGAAATATACATGATAATTGGATTTATATGAATTATGGCATGATCTAGATTACGAGAACGAGCCACTCACTGAGTTCTTTATGAACTCACACTCTTTTTGTTGTTGTATTTTATTGCAGCTCCTATTAATGGAGTTACTGATGTACCTACGTGGCGCAATTGGGGTGGGGACCTCAGGGTGCAAGTCTCATGACGAGTTAGTCATAGTCAAGTATTAGGATATTTGTGCATTTCCATTTTGTTCATTCTCTGGAGTAGTTATTTATATTTACTCTTTTGGTAAATGCATGGTTGTCATTCTTTATTTCCGCATTGGTATTCATAGTTGGGTAGACTTCGGAGTACAAACGTGTACTCCGGCCGGTCACTTGCCCCACACTACTAAAAATCAAGATTTTTACGATGGCAATTCTGCGATGGTAGGGGTAGCGGTTGCAGATGCGACGGTTCTTCGACCTGCTGGCCATAGGGGGTCGCACCGAGTTCGACGTTGCGACGGTTCTACGACCGCAAGTTATGCCGTCGCAGAAGTGATAACCCGACGATAGTTTAGCGACCACTAGCGACCGCAACTTGCGATCGCAACTTGCGACTGCCCTTTTGCGACCGCGTATGCCGTCGCAGAATGTTATTAAAATTCCCCGCTCCTTATTTCTCTTCTCCTGCTAACCCGATCACTTGATCTCTCACTCGTTCTCTCTGCCGCCGGACGCCACCCACTACTCGTCCCCCGCCGCTCGCTGCTCGTCGCCCGCCGCCCGTTGCTCGTCGCCCACTGCTCGTCGTCCACCGCCCGCTGCGCGTCGCCCACCGCATGTCCACCCGCCGTCCGTCGAACGCGTTCTCTCTGTACTCTCTCTCTCTCTCTCTCTCTCTCTCTAGCCGCCGAAACCCTAGCCGTCGTTGGCTAGGGTTTTAGCCGGTGACAATTGATAGCTTTTTTTGGCTAGGGTTTCGACCGGCGACAAATGATAGCTTTTTATTTCTACAGTAAAATGCTAAGCATCACGGATTCACGGTGAGCTTTAAAAAACATACTTGATATCTGGAAGCTATGATTATCAACTGATTCTTGCTTGCCGTCTTAGGATTGAAAAAAAATCTAATTCCGAATGATTTTGCTCAACCTAGCAACTAGCATCCTAGATAACTGTTGCTGCTAAAAAATGGAGATACATTTCACTGAAAACTTTTGGTAAAATGCTAAAAAATAGAGATACATTTCACTGGAAAATAGAGATCATCTTTCTTGAATCCTTGAGGATGATATTCTTCATTTTACCATGAATGTAATCTGACTTGATTCTGATTCTTCTTCTAACTAACAATTAAATGCTATGCAAACTTTACTCTTTGATGCATCACATTTCAAAGTCATCTCCATGATTATAGTTTACTGTTCAAATTTTGTATATACGCATTACATTCGATGCAATGTGCTGATACTGAACACAACAAATTCCATAAGAATTTGAAGGAGAGGAAATGAAACATGAACTCATGTTCACATACCTAATCAGTTTGCTATTAGCGCAAAGTGGTTGTTTATTACAGTTTTATATCAAGTATGTAAATGAAGTGTACCTCACCGACAAGTATGCATGAGCATTTAGGTAAATACAATCTTATTCCTTCTATCTTGATTCCGGGGCCAAGATCGTCTTCAACGATCAATACAAATCCTTTTTGTTTGTTAGGGGTGTGCTTAGTTCGGGCCGAACGTAAGTTTCATCCCAAAATCAATCCAAACCAGACATGATTTGAATTGTTGAAAACATTGAGTTGGTCGGATTAGGTTTGTGCTATGAATGAGTTTCACATGTTGTGTAAACTTTTCAAAATTAAATTTTGATTGAAAACTATAAATTGAGTTAAATTATGTGTTCATAAAAATTCTCTTATGTTTCGACATCGGGTTGGGTCAACTGAGGTTTCTTTTTTTTCACCTTTACCGTTGAGAGGAGATGGGTCCCGGTAGCAATGAACGTATCGTCTTTTAGCTAAAATTAGGTCCCCAGGCAATTGCAGGCTCTCTCTCAAATGAAAGCTACAGTTTGTTGGATAAGGCCAATTATTGATTCATGGACAAACCTGTCTCACTCTACACATCCCCAGGAGCCATCCAAAGTACCCAAAAACTTGTCTTATTACTCTCCTTCTCCCACCACACATACAGTGAGGACTGAGACCTGATCCCCAAATTTCTATTTTTGCTCTTGAAGTAATTGATTAAGATTGGGTCAAGGAATAGCTCATCCTGTCTACTTCCTCCTCAAGTCTAAATTAGTAGTGTCTTGCTCTCTCTATAAATCCCAGTTGCAGCAATAAATGAAGTTGAGAACGGGAGTATGAATATTCATCCTAGATAACACACCGTATTGCTATTGCTAATGGGAGTATGGGACATCAATATAAATGCCGCTGTGTTGTGCTTATTTATCCTAATCATTATTTTAGACATTTTACAAGTATGCTTGAAGAATTAACAAGTACGGCAGTAAAAATAACTCTATGACCCTGTTTGAGCTTGTGTACAACTTTGACTTGGCTTCTATGCTATTTCCTCAACTATGCTTGTGGACATCTTGCCTCAACTTGTTAAAGTGTACACAAGCTGCTTATCTTTTTTTTGTTCCTGTTAAAGTGTATCTTTCATAATATTGCTGGCTCTTGTTCTTATGTGCCATTCTGTATTGGAATTCAACATCACTCATTAAATTGCCTGGTTGCATGATAGAAGGGGCTCTGTATACTATTTCTTGCACTATGTCATGAAATGGTGGAGCTACTTAAGGCTCAACTCCACTGTTATATAGTAATTCAGTCATTGAACTTCATGAAATGAAATTGTTGTTATAGACTTTCAGGTTAATTGATCAGAAATATTTGCTGTTCATCAGTTCTTTGTGTAGCTTAATATAGACAAGCCAACATCTCCAATGTCCAATGTCAAATTAAATTTCCCACTGTACTATAAATTTCAAACCTTGCATTATTAGAATAAACCTTTACTTGCATATGCTGCAGTCAGTGAGCAAAGTATTGTATTCTTGAGTCACTTTGTCAAGCTCTGTTAATTTCTTAAATGAAAATGCTTTTTTCAATGTGAGTGTTGCTTGTTCTTAGAGAACCTGAAGAAATCATTAAATGCTATTTCTGTAGAGTCCTATTATGCTTTTCTGAAATAAAATCAATGCCTTATTAGAGAAACTACCAATAGTTTACTTTAGACCTAATCAAGTTGGTGCTACACATCTTTAGATGTCGCGAGCACCACCACCACCTCCGCCTCCCTCGTCATTTGGCACGACGACATCAACATTAGGTCTTCACAAACTCAAATATAACAATTCTGGGTTTTTGGGTTTCGTCTTCGCTAAGTTTTCTCATATAACATTTATTAACTTTAAGATAATAACTTTAAAACATAAATGTTATATAAGGATTACCCCCCATTTGGATTTAATAAAAAAATCTAGAAAATCAAAATCCTTAAGAATCAAAGTCTAACTTTCGGGGTCTAATACAAATTTTCAAAAATTAGAAATTTTATAATCTCCTCGATTAAATATGAATAGGTTAAAGGCTTAGAAATATGTCGTTAACTAGTTTTTACCTAATGGATAATTACCAGGACTTTTGGTGCCAAGAAAATGTCTAGGTCATATATCTCTCCAAGGAGCTCCCTATGCTTAGTGAATTTGAGGACCATTTCCAGGTTTTCATGTTTTTAAGTTTGAGTTTCGATTTTTGGGTTCTTATGCATCAAATAGAGGATTTACAACACATGCTAGACACCCCAAACTTAAACTCTAGGGACGATGCACGCAAATCGATACGGATCCTGAAAATATTTATTCATGAATACATTAGTTCCATGTTTGTTATCAACAAAACCGAGATTAAGATCAAGGTTGAAAAACTTTGGCCAACAATCTCCCCCTTCTGATGATGACAAAATATCCTTAAAAAAATATCTACAATTAAGCATAAAGGATATCAAACATGAGATTTATCCCCCTATCATCATGCATATCTACATAATGGAACTCCCCCTATCTATATGCATGAATTTTCCTATATTTTCTTTCCATTTACCTATATTTTTCTTCCCCTTTTGACATCAATCAAAAATGGCAAGAAAAGTCAACTATGGTCAAAGTTGGGACTTGATAACTAGTTTTCATGAAAACGAACTCAACCAACTCAAGGGACCAAAACAACATATCAAATGAGAGACTAAGTAATACATGATGGTCATGAAACGATAGTCAAAATCCAAAACTAGGACTCATGTACTAAATCACGTATCTATATTTCCAAGTATCGGTTAAGGAGTCAAAAATCATTTTAGAAATAATTTTTCTCTCTAAATTATTAGAACAATACCAAAAGTGAATTCAAAATATTATACTTGAAGTCTCATTCGAAGATATGACCAAAAATCAAAGTATCGGAAAAATGAACATTTGGGAAGAACGATACTTTGAGATGAACATTTATGACACCACATAATGGTCATGTAAAGTGTGTATGTCATGTTTGAGATGAAAATAATGTCCTTAGACCAAGTTTTCAACCTAGCATGGTTTCATCCTAAAACAAATAAGTTATCATGAAACTTTGCTAAGGCCAATATTATCATATACTCATGATTTTTCAAACTTAAACCTATGGACACCTAACATGAGTAAATCTAAACATGTTCCTCAAATATGGATTGAAAATGAGACCTCTAAGTCAATTTGGTGACTTGGGTCAACTTGATTTAAAAGAGGTTATCATGAAAGCGCATCTATGTCATTTTATCCATATCCATATGGATTTTTCATTCTAAATGCATGGAAACATGTCATACCTATTCTTAAACATATTTATGAAGTTTGGACTTGTTATAAAGAAATTGGGTCTTCCTGCAAGGATCCAAAAATCCAAACGCCAAAAGGAAAAATACCAAAACGAGTAAATCCAGAAATAATACAAAGAACACCAAATTTACGTGGTTCAGCCCGGCGGGGTATGGGGCCTACTCCACGGGGAGAAGAGAGCACTTGATTTTATTAAAAGGAGGAGAAAATACGGCCAATACAAGAGCGGAATACAATTGATTAATAAACTGTAAAGAAAAATAATGCCTGTTCTCGGATATTTTTCTGCACCCCGAAATCTGGATTTCTGCTTCTGCTTGAAAATTGTGGATGCGGCGTCCTTAATCTTCTTGCTTCTGCCTAAGACGGTGTGAAGGGGAAGAGAGTCGCTGGAAAGGAATCCTGCCTGAGAAACAGAGTAGATGGGAGGCTCTGAGAATTATTGGGATCATTTCTGAAACTACATATTAGGCCCCTATTTATAATACAGGGGGATAGCCAATTCATGCCTAATTTGGTGGAGAAAAAATCTCCAAGGATTTTGCTGCTCCATCTGATTTAATCGGATGACTGGAATGCTTCTTTTGACCCAGAAAATTAGCTTGTGTTGATCAAGCCCAATTTCATAATGGATTCGGGTTTAAAATAATTCAACCCTCACAATTTCCTCCTTTGATGAATTTTAAGCCCGATGTAGTCTTCTTCTCTTCTCCCAAGAGCCTTGTAGGGCTAACCTGCACGATGAATCAATCTTACCAAGTTCAGGCAGTGTTCAAATTTAGCCGTTGGTAGTACTTTAGTCAGCATATCTGCAGGATTGTGAGCTGTGTCAATTTTCTAAAGCTTTATTTCTCCTTTTGAAATAATATCCCTATTAAAATGGAATCTGACGTCGATGTGCTTCGTCCTTTCATGAAACATTTGATCTTTTAACAGATGAATTGCACTTTGACTGTCACTATGCACGACTATGTCCCCATTTTGAAAAGTCAATTCTTTTATCAAGTTCCCGAGCCATATTGCTTCTTTAATCGCTTCTGTAATAGCCATGTACTCCGCTTCAGTGGTAGAGAGGGCGATAGTGGGTTGTAGACCGGCTTTCCAACTTACTGTAATTCCACCTATAGTGAAGATATAGGCAGTGATTGATCTCCTCTTATCAAGGTCATCGGCATAGTCCAAGTCTGAGTATCCTGCAACCGATTCATTAGTTCCACCGAAAACGAGACTAGCTTCAGAAGTACCTTGTAAGTAGCGCAGGATCCATTTGACTGCCTTCCAATGTGCTTTTCCCGGATTTGTCATGTACCGGCTGACAACACTGATTGCATGTGTTATGTCTGGGCGGGTACAGATCATGGCGTACATAAGATTGCCAACTGCACTTGCATAGGTACCTATGACATGCTAACTCTTTCTTTTTCATCTTTAGGGCATAGTAACTCTGATAATTTGAAGTGCGCGGCAAGAGGTGTCTTGACTATTTTTTCTTCTTGCATGCCAAAATGCTCAACCACCTGCTTTACATAACTCTCCTGAGTTAGGTATAACTTTCTTGCTTTGCGGTCTCGTTTTATCTCCATCCCAAGGATTTTTCTTGCAGCCCCAAGGTCCTTCATGTCAAATTCGCTTTTAAGGTGTTTCTTAAGCCTGTCTATTTCAGTAATATCTTTTGCCGCAATAAGCATGTCATCAACATAAAGAAGCAGATAAATAATAGAACTAGTTGTTTTCTTTAAATAAACACAACTGTCAAAAGATGATCTACTGAAATTAATACCAAGCATAAACTGATCAAACCTCTTGTACCATTGTCTGGGAGATTGCTTGAGGCCATAGAGTGACTTCTTTAGGAGGCAGACATGATCAACTTTATTTTTTTCTTCAAACCCTTCTGGTTGTGCCATGTAGATCTGTTCTTCTAAGTCATCGTGTAGGAAAGCTGTCTTGACGTCAAGCTATTCTAACTCCAAGTCTTGCATGGCTACTAATGCTAGAAGAACACGAATAGAGGTATGCTTAACCACAGGAGAAAAAATATCTTTGTAGTCAATTCCTTCCTTTTGACTGTATCCCTTTGCCACAAGCCGAGTTTTATAGATGCTGCCTTCTTTGAGTTTGTAGATCCACTTGCACCCAACAAGTTTCTTGTGCGGTGGAGGCTTCACAAGTTCCCAAGTATTATTTTTCTGCAAGGACTTGAATTCTTCCGCCATAGCTTCACGCCACTTTCTTGAATCTGTCCGATTTAGGGCTTCTTTATAGGAGGCTGGTTCTTCAGTGCATGGAGTTTCTTCAGCCACTGCTAGAGCATATGTAGCAACATTTGCATACCTAGGATTAGGACGTGGTGCTCGCCTAGGTCGGTTGAGGGCAATGGAATAAGGATTATCCTCCTCAACTTGATGTTGCTCCTCCTGAACCCCGTGTGGCTCCTCCTGAACCCAGTGTGACTCCTCCTGGACCTGAACATGTTCTTCAGTGACCTGTTCTGAAGCAGTGTCATTGGCTTCTATGGAAGGCGGTCTAGGTGCAGGTGTAGGGAACCAGAATTCTTTGGTAGCAGGCAGAGGTGGTGTTTCTTCTGGTGGCACTATAGTTTCCTGTGAGTCATCCTCTTCTTGGTTCTCCTTTTTCAATTTCAAGAGTACTTGTTCATCAAAAATTACATCTCTATGGATTTCGGCTTTACAATTGTTTATACACCACACTTTATAGCATTTCACTCCACTAGGATATCCTAAGAAGATACATTTCTTTGATCTAGGTTCTAATTTTCCTTCATTCACTCTGACATAGACAGTGCTCCCAAAAATTTTAAGGTGGTCATAAGAGGCTGGCGACCCGGTCCATTTTTCCTCAGACGTCTTGAATTCAATGGATGAAGAAGGTGATCGATTTATCAGGTAGCAAGTGGTGGATGCAGCCTCTGCCCAAAAACTTTTAGAAAGATTAGCATTAGAAAGCATACTTCTTACCCTTTCTATGATGGTGCGGTTCATCCTTTCTGCCACTCCATTCTGCTGAGGTGTGTAGGGAACTGTGTGATGTCTTATGATCCCTTCTCTCGAGCAAAAATCTTTAAATTCTCCACTGCAAAATTCTAGGCCATTGTCGGTTCGCAGGGTCCGAACATATCTACCGGTTTGTTTCTCAATCATTGCCTTCCAAGACTGAAATTTGAAGAAAACATTAGATTTATTTTTAATAAAATAAGCCCATACCTTCCTGGAGTAATCATCAATGAATGTGAGCATGTATCGAGCTCCTCCTTGGGATTCAACCGGTGATGGCCCCCATAAATCATAGTGGATGTAGTCCAATTTTTCTTTTGCATAATGTTGCCCTGTGGAGATTGAGACTCGTTTCTGTTTGCCATAGATGCAATGTTCACATAAATCTAACTTAGCAAATTTCTGTTTCCCAAGTAGTCCCTTTTGTTCAAGAATTAGCATGCTCCTTTCATTAATATGTCCTAATCTCATATGCCATAATTTAGCAATATCATTAGAGTGTTCAGAAGTTACCATAGCTGCACCACTTGTTACCGTTGTGCCTTGCAGGATATAGAGTTGGTTTACTTTTAGTGCTTTCATTACTGTTAAGGACCCCTTTGTGACTCTGAAAACTCCGTCTTGGCCTGAATACTTGTATCCAAGTGCATCTAGAGAAGATAAAGAAATTAAATTTCTTTTAAGACCTGGAACATGCCATACCTGAGTTAGAGTCCTTGTAATTCCATCATGCATTTTGATTTTTACTAAGCCAACACCTGCTACTTGACATGATGAATCATTTCCCATTAGCACTTCTTTACCATTAGCATGTTCATATGTGGTAAACCATTCTCGGTGCGGTGTCATATGATAAGAGCAACCTGAATCTAAAATCCACTCATCTTGAGATCTAGCATAACAAACAGAAATTATAAGTACCTCTACTTTTTCATCCTCATCTGCATAGGATGCTTCTCCATTCTGATTTTGTTCCTCCAATCTCCGTTTCAGCTTACGGCATTTTGATTTGATGTGTCCCATCTTTTTGCAATAATAGCACTGCATATTTTTGGACCTGGATTTAGATCTGAACTTACCTCGGCTTTTGTCCCGTGACCTGTTTCGTCCTCTAGTGTTCAGGGCTTCTCCACGGCTTCTAGAGGATCCTATGGTAAGTTGAGAGTTGACAATCTCCTTGGATACTAGCATTTTTGTCACTTCATCCAGAGTAATAGTATTCTTGTCATACAATAAACTTTCACGAAAATTTTTAAAAGAAGTAGAGAGAGTAATTAGAAGCATAAAAGTCTTATCTTCTTCCTCAAATTTAACTTCCATATCCTCAAGATCAGCAAGAATAGAACGAAAAGTGCTAATATGATTTTTAACAGAAGTGCCATCAGTCATGCGTAAAAAATATAATTTCTGTGTAACTGTCATCTTACTTGTAAGAGTTTTATCCTGTAGGTTGTAGCAAGCTTTTTCCATACATCTGCGGCGGTCTTTTCTGATGCAACTTCTCATAGTGCCTCATCGCGGATGCTCATGTACTAGGTGGCTTTAGCACTTTCATCGGCCCGGTCCTTTTCCCTTTCAGTGCCTTCCATTGCATCTCGCCCACGAATAGTGTCTTGAAGGTTCTCTTTAACCAAAATTGTTTTCATCTTCAAAGCCCACAATGAATAGTTGATATTGTGGTCCAATTTTTGGATTTCATATTTTGCCCCTGACATTGTGGATTGTTGGCTCTGATACCACGACTGTTAGGAAGAAATTGGATCTTCCTACAATGATCCAAAAATCCAAACGCCAAAAAGAAAAATACCAAAACGAGTAAATCCATAAATAATACAAAGAACACCAAATTTACGTGGTTCAGCCCGGCGGGGTACGGGGCCTACTCCACGGGGAGAAGATGATACTTGATTTTATTAAAAGGAGGAGAAAACACGGACAATACAAGAGCGGAATACAATTGATTAATAAACTGTAAAGAAAAATACTGTCTATTCTCGGATATTTTTCTGCACCCCAAAATTTGGATTCCTGCTTTTGCTTGAAAACTGTGGATGCGGCGTCCTTGATCTTCTTGCTTCTGCCTAAGACGGTGTGAAGGGGAAGAGAGCCGCTGGAAAGGAATCCTGTCTGAGAAATGGAGTAGATGGGAGGCTCTGAGAATTATTGGGATCATTTTTGAAACTGCATATTAGGCCCCTATTTATAATACAAGGGGATAGCCAATTCATGCCTAATTTGGTGGAGAAAAAATCTCCAAGGATTTTGCTGCTCCGTCTGATTTAATCGGATGGCTGAAATGCTTCTTTTGACCCAGAAAATTAGCTTGTGTTGATCAAGCCCAATTTCATAATGGATTCGGGTTTAAAATGATTCAATCCTCACAGGACTTAAAATGAGGTGTCTAAGTCGATTTGTTTACTTAGATCAAATTTTTTCAAGTCTAAGTCCCCTAAAGTGATCTAGTTATCACCTTGTTCATCTACATATGAATTTTTATGTTTAAATACCTAGAATCATGTGATATGTGTATCTAAACATGTTTACCAACTACTAACTCAAAACGAGATCTCTAATACGAATTTCAACCTATAGTAAGTTTCATTCAATCAAGGTATAATGAAATTGCCTAAGTTATCAAAATTTTACCTACTAATGAAATTTCATAGATTTTTCGTGCAAAATCAATCATGAGTATAGAGACGTCATTATAGCATAAGTATTCAAGTATTATACTAAGATTTTTGCGAAATCGAACTAATACCTCATTCTTGAAGATTTTCCCAAACTTTTCCATTTTTCATCAAAATAGTCTTCCATTTTTAATGATTTGCAAGTACACTTCATTAGTAGAAAATGAAACCAAAGCTTCATGCAAGCGATCAAACTAAATAGTGAAGTGAAAAACCAAGTAACATTTTTCAAATTCAACTTCACTAAATAGCATAGATTCATTTTTAAATAAATAATTCATGATAACAAAATAAATCAAGAGATCTTGAAATATGAAATATTTGAAAATTAAATCTTCAGCCTTTCCTATTGGTTGAAAACCGAAAGACCACAATGATCCTACGATTTAGAACCGCAAGGTCGCATTAGCCCTTTCTAGGCTACCAAAGTCTCCAAAGAAACCGGAAATCAAAAATCAAAAATCATTTGATAAAACTATATCAAGAGCGGATCTAATCAACTCAAATTAAACAAGTATCATACGTACTCCAACTTGAATGAAACAAAGTAAAGTAAGGAGATGATATCGGATTACTTAAGATGTCATTTATCATACCTTTGGCATCATAATGACTTGACGTTGCAACCAAGGATGGGTTCTTCATTCAAGTCCATGCTCAACTTCAATTCTTCAATTCCCTTTACACTTGTGTAGTAGCACCCCCTACAAAAGGGCAAAAAAAATTTGGTACCAAAATGGCTTCGGATCGGAATCCAAAATGTCTTAGCTACACTTGGATTTCTTTTAAATGCAGAATCATGGATAGCATAACCATATATACCACAACAAAAACAATGTCCATGAAACTTCTTGTTTTTATCATTCTTGTGAACATGAGGTCTAGAGGTTGAATACTTTGTAATACCCGCGAAAATTTAATTAATTATATTTTAGTTTTAGCGAGAAAGCCGAGACGCACGACGGAGCGGGCCGAGTAAATCGTCGAAGAGCGCGGTTAGAGGTATGACCCAATTGCGCGAGAATAATTATTTCCAATAGGTTGATTTGAATTTTGGGTTTGAGTTGAGCTCGAGTCGAGTTCGGAGGTTCGATCGGAATTTAATTTGGACGAGTCTATGTAGGCTTGTGGGTTTAACTTGAGTTTAGGGGCATACTTTTAATTAAATATTAAAAATAAAAAATAAAAAAATAAGAAGGGGAACAGGGGACCATACGGCTCCAAGAGAACTGCACGGATGCCGACGCAAAGGGGGAGGCGACGTTGGGATTTTTGTCCGGTTCACTTGAAATCGCCGGAGGCGATCATCACGAAACTTAAAGGTCTTCTTCCTTATTGTTTTCCTCTTCTTCTAGTGAGTAGATCTTGCCCATGTCTCTTTAGATGGATACTTCTCTTGCCATGAGTGGATCTAGATTTCTAAAAAAAACAATCTTTCCATATTGCTTATTTAGTTCGTAATCAGCCACTGCTATTTGCGAATCTGAATCCAGCAAGTGGTTATTGTGCAATGAATGAATGAGGTCTTTGTCCCATTGTACTGTGTTTCGTATGAACCCAGATGGAGAAGATGTTGTAGGTTAATCGACACAATAATTTCTTGTAATCTAATGGTATATTTGTTTTATTGGATAAAATAAGATTGGATTGAATAATAAATGAGGATGGATTAGATATGATTTTTTTAAATCTGATGTATATAAGATATAATATCAATTTTATATTTTTCTATTCTTATTTTTTTCAAATTCATACACTAAACAAATAATGAATATCAAGTTATTTCTTATCCTATTCTTCTTTTTCCTATGAAGCAAATATGGCCTAAGGGAACATCAAGAAATCTGACATTGTTTTGCTGAATATTACATTCAATGTGTTAGTGCTTCCAATGGTGATATCCTGTGGTTCTTCCAAACGGGACCTTAGATTGATGTCAATTTCTTTAAGGAATAATTATCCACACTATAAAAGTAGAAAGCGTGCGTCTCAAAACAACTACGGGCTGGTATACTTTGGAAAACGCTGAGTTGAAATGAGGAAAAGGAAAGCTTAAAAGCTTAAAACTTGAAAGTAGAAATGGGAGAGTAGAACTGCTCGGGTCTCGAGTGTGTTCTGCAACTCCGAGTTACACACCTTATATAGACAAGAAGGAAGCTTCTCGAGGAAGCTCAATAATGCAGTGCGGGTGCTCATTGGGCCCCATCGTCCACTGGATTATTGACTATCCACAGTAAGATTCTTCCTTACAGCTAGGTTGACAGGACATACACACCATTATTGTCCTTGCCACTAAACTTTACACCTCATAGGCTCAATTATTGTACCTCTTGGTCTGCTGGTTCTTATCCTTTCGCCTAGTAAATGTTACTTTGTCTACTGCTACACAACGACTTATGACACTGGACTAGGTTCTTGATGTGATGCTCTATGGGTCCCAGAGCATCTGATGCCCAGTTGTCCTTGGTCACCATCTGCTCCATTCTGGCTTTCTGGAGGTAGGCCATTGCCAGTAGCTTACCCACTTCTTCAATTGCCTTCAGTGTTTGAGCGTGATGAATATCGTAGACTTCTTTTGCCCATTGGTGGTTTATGTCCATTGTTCTTGGAAATTTGAACATGATTTCACCAGTTAAGCGTTCAAGATCTTCTAGGCCAGTCGCGCCGCTAAGTACTGCCCAATATTGGGCTGTGATAACATCTTTCCTTGCTTGTGGTGTTGTGAGGTTGCTATTCATTAAGCCTTTGAGATTGTCTAAAATCATCCTGCAAAATTAAACAAACTATTAACAAGATAAACTGTGGAACTTAGAGGGCTTCCACTCCCTGTTCATTGTCGTGCTCAGTTGTCATCTCGAGCCGGATATTTCCCCTTTCTTAGGGTATCCGAATCTAACCATTCTTCTGGTCTTGGGCTTTCAGCTTTCGCTAGATTTTCTTCTCTATCTTCATCAAGGAGGGACAGAGATGGTCTTAACCATTCTTGGTCTGGTCTATTTCTTGCGTATGAGCATTCAGGCTGCTCATATTCCGATTGTTCAAGTAGAGGAATTGTAGTGTTTTCCTCCTTTGTCAGGTCTTCTGAACTTTTATCTTTTGATGGTTCAGGAACTTCGTCTTCCTGAATGTGACTAACTTGCTCATCCCAGATCGGCAAGTAATCCCATAAGGGGGGTGGGTCTTTGTCATATTCAGACAATATTGTCCTCATTTCCATACTTATGATTTGTTCAGAAATATCTGAGTTATTTACCTCATATTCTTCTTCCCATGAGAATGCTGCCATTAGTGCTTCAACAATGAGTTCGTTATCTTCCCACGGACAGGTTGTCATTAGCGATGAAGATGCTTGGTTCTTTGATAGTTTTAGCAAGCCACCTATCTTGTCAATGGCTTTACACAGCTGCTGAATAATTGCAGTAGGGGCTTCTTTTGCTTCTGCAAGGGCTCCTTCAAGTTCTAACAGATATTTCTCAGCTCGTGTTGGTTGACTTGTTTGAACGAGATTGACAGTCAATCTTGATAATGCATCGGCAAGTGTGTTCAGTTTGCCGTCTATGTGCTCGAAATGGATTTGTACTCCCGTTCCTGTCACAAAATCAACAAAATTGATCCATCTTACCCTTGAAGGTTTATTCTGTGCAGACTTGTTGTAAAAGCTTATTATCGCTTGACAGTCTGTTCTTAGAGTGATTTCTTCATGGTCAAGGTAATGGATCTTTAGAGCTCTTAGTGTCTCCATGCATGCATGTATTTCTGCGTCGATGGTAGACGTCTTAACAGTTGGAAATTTGCCACTGGCATAGGCACATATATACTTTCTCTGAACTTCTGGGGTCATGCTTTTTGTTTTTCCATTTGCATATCTCTCCCCATCCTTCCATACAACCATCTGTTTCTAGAATAATGTATGCGCCAGGTGGTGGTAGCTCTAAATCAGGCAGTTTCTGAACTAACTCTTTGATTTTTACAATCAGCTCCTGGTCTGATTGTTTAATTCGCTTATCTCCATGAGGGCTTGTTTTCGAATACAAAGGTCCTAGGAGAGTCCCTAAATTAGGGATATAGGATCTTGCATAGTTGAGTACTCCAAGCCATGATCTGAGTCCAGCCTTACTTTTAAGTTGTTCTTCATCGAAGTTAACTATTTTCTTAATTATATGCGGTTGTAGTCGTATCTTGCTACTCCCAATGATTGCTCCCAGAAATTCTATTTCCTTTGTGGCTATATTCATCTTGGAAGGAGAAAGGACCAATCCCCATTTTTCGCAGATAGCCAGCATCTTTTCTATGTGTTGAGCGTGCTGTTCTTCATTGTCCGAGAATACCAGTATGTCATCTATATAGACAGCTATGAAACTTTCTGTTCCTTTGAAACACTGGTCCATCTTTCTTTGAAATATTGCTGGGGCATTCTTCAATCCGAATGGCATCACCAGCCATTCGTATAAGCCTCCTGGTACAATAAAAGCAGTCCAGGGTATGGATTCCGGATCCATTGCGACTTGGTGGAAGCCGCTTTTGAGATCAAATTTAGAGAATATTTTACTATTCCCTATTCTCTTTAGGATTGTATTTATCCCTGGTAGGCTGTATTGATCTTTGTGTGTGTTGTCATTTAGTGTTCTATAGTTGAACACCATTCTTTCTTTTCCTTTCACTTCTTTCTTTGTGATTGGGTCAATACTTGTGCCTGAATTCACTATGATTGCCATTGTTCTATGGCGACTGTTACTGGGTCTGATCACACCGATCTTTAATAGTGCCTTTACGTGTTTGTCAAATTGCTCATTCATCGTTGGTGTTACGTGCTTGAGAGGCTTATCTTGTATTGTAAGATCTGGGTTGATGATATCCAGTTTACAGGTGACTTGGTTCTTAGCCCAATGTTGAATTGGATTCTCTCCAATGAATTCCTGTTCTTTCAGTCTTTGCAAAAGTGGGCTGAATTTCCTTTTGAACCATGTAGATTCTTCATAACAGTCGTAAGTCACTGCTCTTTTAACTTCTAAGTATTCGTCCTCTGAAAGACATAACTCTTCTATGGCTGCACTTGCTGATATTTCGGCGTCTATCCTTGTTGTAATTGTTGTTACATTTTTGTAAAATGTAACCGTCTGTTCCTCGATTCTGACTCCTCCTTGCAGAGATCTTATAAAATTACAACCGATCAGCATTTGAATTCCATCTCCTTTACCCATTGGAAAGATACCTTTTAGCTGAGAACCAAAGGCTAAAAGATGAAATAGACGAACTACGACTAAGCCAGGATTTGGAGGATCTTGGAGAAAAATTTGAAGGATTAAAGCTAGGGAGAGATGCTTCAAAGGGTAAATCTCCAGTTACTGAAGAAGCCACAACCAGCAAGAAACAAACAGGGATAATTTTCAAGGAAACTGCTAATAAGTTGTCAGCAGAAGAAGAAATCCTTCACTCAGTAGTTCCAGACTTTTTTGAGGAAGAAGAGTACTGAACAGACTCTACAACATGCAACTCATAATAGACATTCCTGGAGTACCTAAGTTTAAGATCCAGGCTATTCTAGACACGGGAGCAACGGTATGTTGTATAAACCAAGATGCAGTACCCTCTGAAGCGCTAGAACCAAGCGCCTACCCTATTCAAATTAATGGGGTAAACTCACAGCAAGTGGCCAAATTGAGACTCAAAAATGGCCAAATGAATATTGAAGAAAACAGGTTTAGAATCCCGTTTACCTATGCCTTTCCAATGGGTAAAGGAGATGGAATTCAAATGCTGATCGGTTGTAATTTTATAAGATCTCTGCAAGGAGGAGTCAGAATCGAGGAACAGACGGTTACATTTTACAAAAATGTAACAACAATTACAACAATGATAGACGCCGAAATATCAACAAGTGCAGCCATAGAAGAGTTATGTCTTTCGGAGGACGAATACTTAGAAGTTAAAAGAGCAGTGACTTACGACTGTTATGAAGAATCTACATGGTTCAAAAGGAAATTCAGCCCACTTTTGCAAAGACTGAAAGAACAAGAATTCATTGGAGAGAATCCAATTCAACATTGGGCTAAGAACCAAGTCACCTGTAAACTGGATATCATCAACCCAGATCTTACAATACAAGATAAGCCTCTCAAGCACGTAACACCAACGATGAATGAGCAATTTGACAAACACGTAAAGGCACTATTAAAGATCGGTGTGATCAGACCCAGTAACAGTCGCCATAGAACAATGGCAATCATAGTGAATTTAGGCACAAGTATTGACCCAATCACAAAGAAAGAAGTGAAAGGAAAAGAAAGGATGGTGTTCAACTATAGAACACTAAATGACAACACACACAAAGATTAATACAGCCTACCAGGGATAAATACAATCCTAAAGAGAATAGGGAATAGTAAAATATTCTCTAAATTTGATCTCAAAAGCGGCTTCCACCAAGTCGCAATGGATCCGGAATCCATACCCTGGACTGCTTTTATTGTACCAGGAGGCTTATACGAATGGCTGGTGATGCCATTCGGATTGAAGAATGCCCCAGCAATATTTCAAAGAAAGATGGACCAGTGTTTCAAAGGAACAGAAAGTTTCATAGCTGTCTATATAGATGACATACTAGTATTCTCGGACAATGAAGAACAACACGCTCAACACATAGAAAAGATGCTGGCTATCTGCGAAAAATGGGGATTGGTCCTTTCTCCTTCCAAGATAGTTGTGAATGAATTTATAAAGTAAGTGTGATACGAGATCATTATGATTTTATTATATTTTTGCTTTTGGTAGATGATCTCCCGCAATTACTTGATCTTTCTATATTACCTAGCTAATTGAGGTCCACTTTGAGTTCAATCAGAATGCCCTGGATTTTATTTTGAATGACCTATTTCAAATAGAGAAAATGGATGAAAATGATTCCAACTTTGCCGTTTTTAATAAATATGACTCATTCTTTTATTTGAAATAAATATGTATTCTAACTTTTGAAATTATAACAATTATAGACTCCTATTAGATATCTGTTTATCTATCCGTTATGTGCTGACGTGGAATGTCATGTCAGCGCATATAAATTATTTTTTAAATTCAGGATGTCACATCATCATTAATCCTACGTGGTAGAATTTTTTTAAAAAATAGGGAAAATTAACAAAAATAGCCCAAACTTTGATATTTTTAACAAATATGACACATTCTTTTATTTGAAACAAATATGCATTCCAACTTTTGAAATT
The DNA here is from genome assembly GCA_034359265.1 of Canna indica. Lineage (NCBI taxonomy): Eukaryota > Viridiplantae > Streptophyta > Magnoliopsida > Zingiberales > Cannaceae > Canna > Canna indica. The sequence continues at coordinate 46,376,667 of CP136898.1, forward strand.
ATAATAATTATAGACTCTCGTTAGATCTGGAGTTGCAGAATCATCTGACGACCTCAGAGATACTACTTCTCCCTAAGCTTGTAAAGAGTGTGAGCTTTTGTAAGAGTGTTTAAATTAATCAAGCATCAAGCTTCTTTTTCATCCAAGTCTAATCGGCAAATAAACTGTCGATTGAAGCAACTTCATCTGCTGTAATTTTCCCACAAGTAGAACGTGATTGCCTGTCCTTCAATTCTCAGACCTCCTTTCATAGATCTGATAAAGTTGCATCCTACGAGCATTTGGATCCCATCTTTCTTACTCATGGGAAACGCGTAGGGCTGGAATGATTCATATGTACGAATACACCCCTATGGACGCACGAATTTGGACAGAAGATGATGTCTGGGATGAATTTGAAGACGAGGACGAAGGAATTACATTAAGATTCCTAAGGATTGATGATAAGAGCGAAGACCCAGAAGATGAAAAGAGGAGCATCATTCTTTCCAAAGTGTCAATGGTCGAGCTGAGTGCCTTTTGCACATGAGTTGGTGCATCCATAGTCTCTTCTATTGCTCCTTCTATGTCCACGAGGTACCCCATTATGTCCTCTGGAATTCTTGTTGTGACAGCTAACTTCGAAGTTAGTCGGGAGAGGGAATCAGCTAGGATGTTGAGCTTGCCGTCTATATGCTCAAAATTCACTTGAATGCCTGTTCCAGTCAAGTAATCAATGAAGTTAAGCCACCTAACCCTTGATGGCTTGTTCTGGTTGGTCTTGTTGTGGAAACTGATTATGGCCTGGCAGTCCGTTCTCAGAGTTATTTCTTTCTTATCCAAATAATGGATCTTTAAGGCGCTCATCGTCTCCATGCAGGCAAAGATTTCCGCATCTATAGTAGATTTGACCAGAGCATTTCGGGCTATACAGTGATATAATTTCCCGATGGGAATCGATTACTTTGAATTTAGTCAATGAGAGAACCTGGACAGACAATAGGTCCAAGGTAGTCTTCATAGAAAATCTACTGGGTGAAAATGAGAAAAAGATATGGATCCAGTGGAGAATGGCGTACCCCAAAGAATATGAAGAAATCGTTGGCATAGCAGACGATCCCCCTATTGCTCCTTCTATGTCCACGAGGTACCCCATTATGTCCTCTGGAATTCTTGTTGTGACAGCTAACTTCGAAGTTAGTCGGGAGAGGGAATCAGCTAGGATGTTGAGCTTGCCGTCTATATGCTCAAAATTCACTTGAATGCCTGTTCCAGTCAAGTAATCTAAGATAGCCTGAACTTTGAATGTTTTTACCTGGGGTATTTCCATGATTATAACTATGTTGTACAGCCGATTTAGGATCCTCTGTCCTCGCGGCTGCTCAGTCTTCTTGTCATCCATGATGGTAACTAGGGCGTTTACGCCTGCGCTTCGTCGGTGCAGGGTATGTAATCGGATCATTACCATACCCATGTGCAGGTGTTGGAGTCCCTCCTGTATCAAAACTTCGTAACTCTGGTCAGTTATGAACGGCAGTTCTAACTGCGCACCTTTGACCAAATGGCATGGCGGGACCCCGACGTTCTGAGAAAGGGGAAGTTTCCCGCAGAAGACGACGATGACTGAACCAATGATGGGGAAACGGATGACCCCTTACTAACATCCGTATAAGTATAATAAGTTTTTCTTATTAATTTGTTTTTGTGCAGCATGATCTTCGATGATCTACAGATGAAGGCAATCTTCAACCGAGGCACTCTATGGACTACCAAAAGGAGTATATCTAATGCACAGCATTGGGCTAGGGTGACTTCAGTTCTCCAACTGATACTGTTATCTTTTTCTGATAGTGTCAACGCTGTTTCTTCGGTTACTATCACGAACGCTGTTTCATAAGGGAAATCTGCCTTTGCTAGTGCTGATGTGAGGTCCGATACAGATTCTCCTTCGGAAAGTGAGCAAATGGCATCACTGTCTGGTTCGTCAAGATCTACTGATAACACGTCCCAATCTTCGGGTAGATCTATGTCTTCCTCGAAGTCACTGTTCCAATATTTATCTATCTCAAAACCGTGTGAGTAATCACAGTAGTAGCTGTCGTAGGAGCAGTCGAAATCAAGATTTTCAAGCAGGACCATTCCTGCAAATTCATCCGTTTGTAGGTCAGTATCTTGTGAAGCTGAGGATGGTGTGATTGTGTAGTCCGCAAACTGGACTGCTAGGGTCCCGTCTGTCCTCGTTCGGATGTTGGTGGTTTGCGGGTTTCTCGTGACCTGGATCATCGCCGGTCTAATTATCCACTGCTGGCCGTGTAGAGCCTCCGTGGATCGTACTTGTCCAGGGATCGCCTGGATCCCCCTGCTGGCTAAGTGGTCAGCAACATTTCTAACATTGTACGTGAAGTTCGTATGGCTTGTGTTGGAAAGCCTTCCTAGTAAAGATCGTGAGAGTAGCAGATTACTCTCGCCTCCCTGCCATCCTTCGTAGCCGTGAGTTTGTATCACCAATTGTATGTGCTCTCGGAAATCGTGGATGCTGATGGTGATGTCTGGCGCCGCATATGCCAGTTGTGTGCCAGTGGTAAGGTCGATCTCCATGGAACTGATGACTGCTCTGTCATCGTTCCATCTGGTGTCGCGAAGGAGTACTAGGGCGTTTACGCCTGCGCTTCGTCGGTGCAGGGTATGTAATCGGATCATTACCATACCCATGTGCAGGTGTTGGAGTCCCTCCTGTATCAAAACTTCGTAACTCTGGTCAGTTATGAACGGCAGTTCTAACTGCGCACCTCTCTCAAACGAGACCTCGGTCCAAAGGGCAATAAGAAAAATGCACGAAGAAACTGAGGAATTCTTCAAGGAGCTGGAGCGAAATAACTACCGATAGGATAGCTCTGGATGATGGTAAGTTCTATATGGACCATATTGGAAGTCCTTGAACATATGAACTGGCAAGCATTATACCAAGGACATGACTCGACTGAGGATAAGCAAGAATATTATAAAGCATAAGTGTGTAGCTGTAAAGGTTTAAAAGGACAAACTTTTAGAAAAGCATGTAACATGAGTGGACGATGGGGCCCAATGAGCACCCGCACTCAATTATTTTGCTTCATCGCGAAGTTTTCCTTTGCCTATATAAGGCAACCAACTATGGAGTTGCAGAATCATCTGACGACCTCAGAGATACTACTTCTCCCTAAGCTTGTAAAGAGTGTGAGCTTTTGTAAGAGTGTTTAAGTTATCCTATCGGTAGTTATTTCGATATGTTTAATCAATAGGTCCAAGGTAGTCTTCATAGAAAATCTACTGGGTGAAAATGAGAAAAAGATATGGATCCAGTGGAGAATGGCGTACCCCAAAGAATATGAAGAAATCGTTGGCATAGCAGACGATCCCCAGAACGTTACCTCTCAAGTAAGAAGAATGATCCTGCTACGGGATCCAACCACAGGCTCTACGGAAGAACAAGATAGGACCTATGAAGACCTTGAAAGGCTTACCTGCAAAAGTTAAGCCACCTAACCCTTGATGGCTTGTTCTGGTTGGTCTTGTTGTGGAAACTGATTATGGCCTGGCAGTCCGTTCTCAGAGTTATTTCTTTCTTATCCAAATAATGGATCTTTAAGGCGCTCATCATCTCCATGCAGGCAAAGATTTCCGCATCTATAGTAGATTTGACCACTGGAAATTTGCCGCTAGCATAGGCGCATATTTTCTCCGTCTGCCTCTTGTCATTCTTTCTTTGTTTCCATTTGCATATGCCTCCCCACCCTTCCATGCATCCGTCAGTTTCTAGGATGATATAGGCTTCTGGGGGTGGCAACTCTAGATCGGGTAGGTTTTGTACCAAAGTTTTTATCTTGGCTATTAGTTCCCTGTCTGATGCCTTCAGGATCTTGTCACCGTGAGGGCTTGTTTTTGAATACAAAGGACCTAGTAGCGTACCTAACCTTGGAATGTAGCTCCTCGCATAGTTAAGGATTCCGAGCCATGTTCTAAGTCCGGTCTTAGACTTGAGGTTCTCCTCGTCGAAGCTCACTATCTTTTTTATGATGTGAGGCTGTAGCTTGATCTTACTTCTTCCAATGGTGGCTCCTAAGAAATCGACTTCCTTAACTGCTATCTTCATTTTGGTGGGTGATAGGATGAGGCCCCATTTTTCGCAAATTCCTAGCATAGTTGTCAAATGCTTCGCATGATCTTCCTCTGTCTCCGAGAAAACAAGGATGTCGTCGATGTATGCAGGGTATGTAATCGGATCATTACCATACCCATGTGCAGGTGTTGGAGTCCCTCCTGTATCAAAACTTCGTAACTCTGGTCAGTTATGAACGGCAGTTCTAACTGCGCACCTTCAGTGACGAGTATGCGCTCGTCAGAGTAGTGTTGGTAGATGCGGTGGTTTCTTGCAGACCATCCTGCCTGGTACAGAGTTTCCGCCGGGACTTGTTGAGCTCTTTGGTATTGTGACACCGCTAGCTCAGTGTTAGGGTCGAGTGATGCGTCCCACTGGTCTGTTGAATTGGCCTGTTCTATTCGTGCTTTCTGTAGGAATCCCATAGCAATGAGTTTTTCGAGTTCAGAGATGGCGATCAGGGCCTGTTTTGCATGCATTTGTTGGGCTTTCTCTATCCATTTACCCTTTTGTTCCTGTTCTTTGGGTACTTTGAATAGGATCTTTCCTGTGAGTTTTTCTAGCTCTTTCATGCCGACGTTGGTGGTGGTAACGCCTCCTAATACGGCCCAATGCTGTGCATTAGATATACTCCTTTTGGTTCAAGCTTTGATATGTTCTACAGGAATTACGCTTAAGGAACCAGAATCGGCAAATAAACTGTCAAGCTTATGGGTATGGAACTGGAAAATTAACGTGTATTAATAAATCAAGAACAGATCGTAGAGTTTAAGGAAATTAACCAGAAGTTCGTACCTGTAGGATTTAACTTGCTCTGATACCAAGGAGAAACAGGATGTTTCTTGAGAAAAGGATCGGCTCGAAGTTCACAGGTCGTTAAAGGCGCGGGAACTATGAGACTTGGATGAAAAAGAAGCTTGATGCTTGATTAACTTAAACACTCTTACAAAAGCTCACACTCTTTACAAGCTTAGGGAGAAGTAGTATCTCTGAGGTCGTCAGATGATTCTGCAACTCCATAGTTGGTTGCCTTATATAGGCAAAGGAAAACTTCGCGATGAAGCAAAATAATTGAGTGCGGGTGCTCATTGGGCCCCATCGTCCACTCATGTTACATGCTTTTCTAAAAGTTTGTCCTTTTAAACCTTTACAGCTACACACTTATGCTTTATAATATTCTTGCTTATCCTCAGTCGAGTCATGTCCTTGGTATAATGCTTGCCAGTTCATATGTTGTGCTTGCCAGCTCATAAGATTCTTCCTTATCAAGTGGAATAGGAGATGCTTTGTCTGATGCCGTTAATCATTCTGTGGCACTGTTTGAGGTTGTCGATGTGGTGTGTGACAACTTCTAACGCATCAGAGTCCCACTGGCCTGTTGAATTGGCCTGTTCTATTCGTGCTTTCTGTAGGAATCCCATAGCAATGAGTTTTTCGAGTTCAGAGATGGCGATCAGGGCCTGTTTTGCATGCATTTGTTGGGCTTTCTCTATCCATTTACCCTTTTGTTCCTGTTCTTTGGGTACTTTGAATAGGATCTTTCCTGTGAGTTTTTCTAGCTCTTTCATGCCGACGTTGGTGGTGGTAACGCCTCCTAATACGGCCCAATGCTGTGCATTAGATATACTCCTTTTGGTAGTCCATAGAGTGCCTCGGTTGAAGATTGCCTTCATCTGTAGATCATCGAAGATCATGCTGCACAAAAACAAATTAATAAGAAAAACTTATTATACTTATACGGATGTTCCTGTTCTTTGGGTACTTTGAATAGGATCTTTCCTGTGAGTTTTTCTAGCTCTTTCATGCCGACGTTGGTGGTGGTAACGCCTCCTAATACGGCCCAATGCTGTGCATTAGATATACTCCTTTTGGTAGTCCATAGAGTGCCTCGGTTGAAGATTGCCTTCATCTGTAGATCATCGAAGATCATGCTGCACAAAAACAAATTAATAAGAAAAACTTATTATACTTATACGGATGTTAGTAAGGGGTCATCCGTTTCCCCATCATTGGTTCAGTCATCGTCGTCTTCTGCGGGAAACTTCCCCTTTCTCAGAACGTCGGGGTCCCGCCATGCCGTTTGGTCATCATCGGCGATGTATCGGTAGTTATTTCGCTCCAGCTCCTTGAAGAATTCCTCAATTTCTTCGTGCATTTTTCTTATTGCCCTTTGGACTGAGGTCTCGTTCCTTAAGCGTAATTCCTGTGTTCTTTCCTTCTTTCTTTGGTTCTTCTTCTGCGAGGAATTTTCCTTTCCTCCATCTTTCTTCTTCCTCTAGACTTAGGTTGTTGAATTCTTCTTCCAGATCCTCCATATTTGTCTTTGTTTTCAGGATCTCAGTCTCTTCTCTAAGTCTTTTGTTTTCCTCCTTGAAGTAGTCTATTTCAGCTATCAGATAGCTGGCATATTCAAGTAATTCTTTGATCAGGAGATCCTTTTCCTGATATTCTGGGAAATCGGATTTAATGATGACTAGCTTTCGCCCTAGTATGAACCTAGAGCACATGGGGCAGACTGTCATTAGACAACTTCGACAGTGGGCTCTCATCTTTGGGTTTGTCAGTTCCTTACAGAATGTGCAACGTTCGCAACCCTGTGTTAACTCCATGTTGTTATCCTCCCAGCTGTGCGTACATTTGTTCATAACTTCGGGTAGGGTGACTTCAGTTCTCCAACTGATACTGTTATCTTTTTCTGATAGTGTCAACACTGTTTCTTCGGTTACTATCACGAACGCTGTTTCATAAGGGAAATCTGCCTTTGCTAGTGCTGATGTGAGGTCCGATACAGATTCTCCTTCGAAAAGTGAGCAAATGGCATCACTGTCTGGTTCGTCAAGATCTACTGATAACACGTCCCAATCTTCGGGTAGATCTAGATTTTCAATTATCGCCGCCCTGGCGATGTTTCCTTGCTTCCTAGAACACTCTCGTGCATAGTGTCCTTCTTCTCCGCATATGAAACATTTGCATTTCTTAGTTTTGTCTGAATACTTCCTCTTGAAGATTCTGATGTGAGTGTTGTGCGGTTTGCCTTTATAATTCTTGGCCTTCCTCAGGCTGTACTTCTTGTTCTTGTTGTAGTAGCCTGGCAGAGGGATCTTACTGCAGATAGATAGATCCTTAAGGCTCTTCTGAAAAGCTGCACGTTTGCACTGGTCTTCTAGATATTCATAAGCAAAATGGATACGGGGCATCACCCCAATCTGATTACCCGGATGTTTTAATTTGAATGCGGCCTCCAATTCTTTTCCCATAATTGGGGGCATTTTTCTGAAAACTTTCTCGGATAATTCGGTCGAGATGTACATCCTCCCTGACTTGGCGGCCAATACCTTGTAATCATTCAAATAATCAAACAAATCCTTGACGCTATTGCAGGTAAGCCTTTCAAGGTCTTCATAGGCCCTATCTTGTTCTTCCGTAGAGCCTGTGGTTGGATCCCGTAGCAGGATCATTCTTCTTACTTGAGAGGTAACGTTCTGGGGATCGTCTGCTATGCCAACGATTTCTTCATATTCTTTGGGGTACGCCATTCTCCACTGGATCCATATCTTTTTCTCATTTTCACCCAGTAGATTTTCTATGAAGACTACCTTGGACCTGTTGTCTGTCCAGGTTCTCTCATTGACTAAATTCAAAGTAATCGATTCCCATCGGGCAATTATATCACTGTATAGCCCGAAATGCTCTGGTAGTGATAGGATAGCTCCTGTGTTAGCCTGTGCACTGGGTAAGGTGTACTTACCGTCATATGCCTTCGCGTATCCTCCCCTCAGACTGCCAATCTTTGCTCTCATCATGCTTGAGTCTCCTTGATAGATTGGTCTTGTGGCGGTACCCGGGGGGTACATGGCTGGTCCCATAATAGGTTCTCTAGGTGGATGGGTAGCCGTTGAGGCGGATGAATCAGCTGTAGTAAAGGCTGATTCTGTCTTCTTCACAGGGATGACTGATTCGGCTCTTTTAATGGCTGTATCTAGCTTTTTGAAAACTGGGTAGTCCAATTCTGTGGTGTAAATTGATTCATTTACTTCAGAAGGAAAATTGACAACATATTTTTGCTCAAAATCATCCTCTTCTTGACTGCCGTCGTATGTTGGTTGTTGATACTCTTCTTCTTCTCCCTCACCCTCCCCCGGAAAGATTAGGTTCCACCTAATCTCTTGTTCTGGTACGGAAGAGGCATCATCTGATGAGTCCCACTTTGGTGGTAGGTCGAGGGGGTCATCCATTGTGAGGGTGAACAGTTGGTGTTCATCCATGTCTTCCTCGAAGTCACTGTTCCAATCTTTATCTATCTCAAAACCGTGTGAGTAATCACAGTAGTAGCTGTCGTAGGAGCAGTCGAAATCAAGATTTTCAAGCAGGACCATTCCTGCAAATTCATCCGTTTGTAGGTCAGTATCTTGTGAAGCTGAGGATGGTGTGATTGTGTAGTCCGCAAACTGGACTGCTAGGGTCCCGTCTGTCCTCGTTCGGATGTTGGTGGTTTGCGGGTTTCTCGTGACCTGGATCATCGCCGGTCTAATTATCCACTGCTGGCCGTGTAGAGCCTCCGTGGATCGTACTTGTCCAGGGATCGCCTGGATCCCCCTGCTGGCTAAGTGGTCAGCAACATTTCTAACATTGTACCTGAAGTTCGTATGGCTTGTGTTGGAAAGCCTTCCTAGTAAAGATCGTGAGAGTAGCAGATTACTCTCGCCTCCCTGCCATCCTTCGTAGCCGTGAGTTTGTATCACCAATTGTATGTGCTCTCGGAAATCGTGGATGCTGATGGTGATGTCTGGCGCCGCATATGCTAGTTGTGTGCCAGTGGTAAGGTCGATCTCCATGGAACTGATGACTGCTCTGTCATCGTTCCATCTGGTGTCGCGAAGGAGTACTAGGGCGTTTACGCCTGCGCTTCGTCGGTGCAGGGTATGTAATCGGATCATTACCATACCCATGTGCAGGTGTTGGAGTCCCTCCTGTATCAAAACTTCGTGAGGGCTTATGGATGTTATTTCGCTTGCTTGGTAGAACATATCAAAGCTGGAGCTTATGGGTATAGGTAGATTTTCTATTAAGACTACCTTAGATTTACGTCTACAAGGACCCCAAAGTCATCTTCGAGCGAGAGAAAGAAAAAGCTCGCCAGATCCAGCAAACATGACTTCCAGAACAGAAGTATTAGCACCCAGACCCTCCATCTCGGGGGATAACAACCGTCAGCCCACGATCGATGATCAGATCCGCAATTATCGACTAACAAACCGGCTGCGACATGAGCTTCAAAGAAGGGTCAATAGCGGCACCCGAAGGTCCGGCTTTCAGAGGAGTTTGGAATCCAGACTCGACCCTAACACTGAGCTAGCGGTGTCACAATACCAAAGAGCTCAACAAGTCCCGGCGGAAACTCTGTACCAGGCAGGATGGTCTGCAAGAAACCACCGCGTCTGTTTATTTCCCCGTTATGTGCTGACATGGAATGCCATGACAACACATAAAAAATATTTTTTAAATTCAGAATGTCACGTCATCATTAATCCTACATGGCAGAATTTTTTTTAAAAATATTTAAAAACTAAAATTAATCCACGTCACCACCACAACTTAAAAACTTCAAACCTAATATCCGACCAAATTAAAAAATTAAAACCTGCCACCCACTCGACTCGACATCCTCAACAAATCCCTCGACAAATCCCTCGACGAAGGTGTTCCTGTCGCCGGCGCCTAACGTTGCCTGCCATTGTCACCGGCGTCTCTCCTCGACTGGTCTCACCTCACGTTGCCTCTTATCGTCGACGCCTCACCCCGAAGATTTTTTTTTCTTATTTCTTGCGTGGTCTCACTGACGCCTCACCCTAAAGGTAACATTTCGCCTAACCTTTCTTGCAGGCCCGAGATACCTATTTTTTGTCACCGAGCCCGAACCCTAAACCTAGATATCAATCTAACTGCATACCATGGTTCATAGATCAAATCGATAGCGAAGGACTATTTTACCTACACGACGAGATACGTCATCAGCTTCCTCTCCGGTATATTTTACCTTGAATGCATTTTTATATCAATTCTTTGATATCAGTTCATTTAATTAAATATCAGCATCAATTGATATGTATACTGATATTAGCGACGATAATAAGTATACGCCGGTGACAATAAGTGACGTGAGGTGAGACCAATCGAGGTGATGCGCCGGCGACAGGAACACCTTCCTCGAGGGACTAGTCGAGGGATTTGTCGAGGGTGTCGAGTTGAGTGGGCGGCAGGTTTTAATTTTTTAATTTGGTCGGATATTAGGTTTGAAGTTTTGAAGTTGTGGTGGTGACATGGATTAGTTTTAGTTTTTTAATATATTTTTTAAAAAAAATCTACCACGTAGGATTAATGATGACGTGGCATCCTGAATTGAAAAAACAACTTTTATGTGCTTTCGTGGCATTCCACATCAGCACATAACAGGTAAATAAACATATATCTAACGAGAGTCTATAATTATTATAATTTGAAAAGTTGGAATACATATTTGTTTCAAATAAAAGAATGGGTCATATTTGTTAAAAACGTCAAAGTTCGGGCCATTTTCATTAATTTTTCCTATTTTTTAAAAAAAAATCTGCCACGTAAGATTAATAATGACGTGACATCCCGGATTTAAAAAATAATTTTTATGTACTGATGTGGCGTTCCACGTCAGCACATAATCGGTAAATAAATAAAGATTTAACGAGAGTCTATAATTGTTATAATTTTAAAAATTGGAGTATATATTTGTTTCAAATAAAAGAATAAATCATATTTGTTAAAAACGTCAAAATTCAGATCATTTTCATTCATTTTCCCATTTCAAATATGCATCTCCATTTTGTAGTGGGTGTAGATGAATGTGAATAGTTGAATAGGGTAGAATAAATTTGATTTGATTCCATGCTGTGAACTGAATTTAGACTACTGTATAAGGAAGCTTGAGAGAAACATTTTCTAGTAGACGCCAGGCTTGACAATAAAATGGCTGTATATCCTAGGGATGTAAAACTGTGAAGGTGCAAAGAAATGTCTTTTGATAGTGCCTAAGACTTGGCAAAGTCACACCTAATTCTTTAGGTTAGCTTAATGCCAACTTACATCTCAGATTACAAAGGAAGACCGATCCTAGTGTTAAGGAAAGGGGAAGAAATGTTAATAATACATGAGGAAGGTCAAAGGTCCATGTCAGCATACACATCAGCATCCTCCTCCTCCACTTCGTCAGCAATGTTATATTAACCAACTTAACAGTCATTTTAATTTTATAACCAGCTCTGTTAATTTTAACTAGCTTCAGTTTAGCTTTTGTTCATAGTGCATTGAAGTGTATAAATACTCATGTGTTGACTATTCTTAATAACATTCAAGTTTCATTCTTCCACCTGCCTTTTACTCAAACATCATTATGGTATCAGAGCTCGTCCTCTAGCGAGACTTTTTTTTCTCCCTTTCCTGCCTCTTTCGTCTTCTGTGTTTCTCTTCTGTTCTTCCGGCGATTCAAATGGCTACAATAGACGCTCCAAATGAATCACCAACTTCAAGTCAGGAGGTCATTCATTCATTTGCAAATGAACAGGTGATCACAATCAATCCAGCAGCACAATTGTCATTGAAACTCTCTGGAAGTCACAACTACATGAATTGGAAGGCACAACTTGAGCTCCTCTTTCTCGGGGTATGACCTTATTCCTTTTATTGATGGAACTCTTAAATGTCCTTTGTCTTCCGATGCTGCTTATAAACATTGGATTCGTCAAGATGGTTTAATAAGGCATGCAATCTTGGCATCAGTAGATCCCAGTCTTGCTCATTTAATATCTACAGCCACAATTGCATCGGAAGCCTGGACAAAAATTGAAACCCAATTTGCTAACAGGTCTTAGACTAGAGTTTTTGGGCTTTAAGACAAGTTCGCAAAGTCTATCAAAGGAGGTAAAACTATAACTTAGTTTTTCAATGAAATTAAAATAGTAGCCAATGAATTAGCTGTTGCAGGATCACCTGTCAATGATTTAGCTCTTATCATTAAGATCCTAAGTGGACTAGGACTTGAATTCAATGACATTTATGCAGCTATAAGGTCTCGAGACTCTCCTATTAGTCTTGAAGAACTTTATGACAAGTTGCTTGGTAATGAGATTTTCTTAAATCACAGGCAAACATTGCCAAATATCACTGCTAATTACAGTCAGTATAATCAGAACACTGCAAAAATAACTGGGACAGCAGATGTTTTCAGAACAATTCAAACCAGAACACTGCAGTCAGACCTCACTTCAATTATCAAAATATGCAGAACAATTCAGTAAGACCACCTTTCAATTACCAGAACAGACCACCTTTTAAACAGACAAAGTTTAAACAACAATGTCAAATATGTGATAAATTTGGTCTTCAGCAAGAGTATGCAGGTCCAGGTTCAATCAAAATTTTCGACCTCCAGCTCAATACAACTTTGCTGATCAAAATACTCGACCTCCAGCTCCAGCTCAGGTTAATTTCACTGATCAGAACAAAAGGCCTATTCAAATTGGGTACTTGACTCTAGAGCAACACATCATATTACCTCAGATTCTTCAAATCTGAGCAGCTGCGCAGAATACAATGGAGATTTTGGCATTTCAATGAGTGATGGTAACATGGTTCCAATTTCTCACTATGGTACTGTTTCTCTTGCACCTTCTTTCAAGTTACATAATGTTTTATGTTCAGCTTCAATCACAAAGAATCTGATATCAGTTTCCAAGTTTTGTCAAGAAAATAATACTTCGATTGAATTTTTTCCTCACCATTTTTTGGTCAAGGATCTGAAATCAGGGAAGCAGCTAACTCAAGGCCTGAATAGAGGTGATTTGTATGAATGGAATTCCTTTGCTCCTTCACTCTATGCAACATCTGTTAGCTCCTGCTCAACATTATCAGTTTGGCACAGAAGACTGGGTCATCCTCATAAGAAATCTCAGAAAAATATTGTATCTAGATTCAAATTGCCATGTTCTACTGTCGATTTAGAACATTGTAATGCTTGTTGTCAAAAGAGCCATAAACTACCCTTCTGTGTTTCTACTATTACAACTTCATGACCCTTAGAATTGCTATTCACTGATGTCTGGGACCAACATCAATTACTTCTATCGAAGGACATAAATACTATGTGATTTTTGTTGATCACTACAATGGTTTTATCCTCTCAAAAATAAATCTGATGTTAGTCTGATTTTTCTTAACTTCAAGACACAGGTAGAAAATTATTTTGGTCTTAAAATTGCAAGCATCTATTCTGATGGTGGAGGCGAGTTTACAGCCCTTGCCAGTCAACTTCAACATGCAGGAATTCAATATCTGTGCTCACCACATTATACACCACAAAGGGTCAGTACAACTGAAAGGAGACACAGACATATAGTAGAAACTGGTCTTACTCTTCTATCTCAAGCTTCTCTTCCATTGCATTTATGGAATTATGCTTTTAGTACTGCAGTTTATCTGATTAATAGAATGAGCACTCCAATTCTTAGAAATAAGTCTCCATATGAATGTTTGTTTCAAACTACTCCAAACTATCACTCTTTAAAAGTATTCGGATGCTTGTGTTATCCCTGGTTAAAGCCCTATGCTGGAAGCAAAATGTCCTCAAAATCTCAGCCTTGTGTCTTCTTAGGATACTCAATCAAACATCACTGTTATCAATGCTATAATATGGTAACAGATAAAATGCATCTGTCTAGACAAGTGAAGTTCATTGAAGACAAGTTTCCATTTGCTAATTCTAGCTCTTCACAGTCCACATCATTGAACTTTGGCTCTTGGTCGTTAAGAAGCTTCAATCCTTCTCAAACACAATTATCAGTACCTCCAATTTATGCTTCTAAAATAGCTAGTCCACCACCAAGTCATAGGAATAGCATTCAACATCATGAAAGCATAGTACCAAATTCAACATCAAGAGTCACTTCTGCAAGCACAAGAAATATGAATGAATCAAAAACAAATACAAATTCAGAAACAAATACACATATTTCAATTTCTGCTGACAATTCACAATCAACACCTCAAACTCAAGTCTTTAGAAGAGTGACAAGGTCTCAAAACAATATATTCAAGCCAAAAAAACCTACTGATAACTTGGCTTTACATACATCCACATAACCATTAGTAGTTCCTACTACTTATAAACAAGCTGTTAAGCACAAAGTATGGAGAGAAGCAATGGAAAAAGAATTCAATGCCTTAGCTGCAAGCAATACATGGATATTGGTTCCACCAAATGAAAAACAAAATATTATTGGATGTAGATGAATTTTTAGAATCAAGCAACATGCTGATGGCTCAATAGATAGATTCAAAGGAAGGTTAGTTGCTAAAGGGTATAATCAAAGACCACGAATTGACTTCAAGAGCACATTTAGTCCTGTTATTAAACAGTGTACAGTTAGATTGATTCTATCTCTTGCAATTAAGTCTAGGTGGAAACTATTTCAGCTAGATGTTAATAATGCGTTTCTTCAAGAAAGCTTAAGTGAAGAGGTTTTTATGCAACAACCACCTGGTTTTGAAGATAAATTGCACCCCAATTATGTTTGCAAATTACAAAAAGCTATCTATGGGCTAAGACAAGTTCTGCAAGCATGGTACAAGGAATTAACTCAATTCCTTATCTCTATTGGATTCAGGATGTCGAAATCAGACACCTCTCTGTTCATTCTAAATACCAACCAGCATATAACACTGCTTTTACTATATGTAGATGACATTATTTTAACAGGGTCTTCGGAAGCTCAAATCTTGGATGTTAATACTCAATTAGCTGCAAGGTTCTCATTAAAAGACATTCAAACACTCAATTATTTCTTGGGTGTTGAAGTAATTCAAGCAGACAAAGGATTGTTTCTTACTCAGCAGAAATATATAAATGATCTATTGCATAAGTTTGATATGCATGATGCAAACAGTGTTAAAACTCCACTCTCCACATCAGTACAATTATCCATCAATGATGGTTCTCCTCCTATTGATTCACAACAGTACAAGCAAGCAATTGGAGCATTACAATATCTATCCTTTACCAGACCTGACATTTGCTATGCTGTGAACAAATTATCACAGTTCATGCACAATCCATCCACCATACATTGGCAATGCTGCAAAAGAATTTTAAGATATCTAAAAGGTACAAGCTCTTATGGAATTTTGTTGGATTCTCATGCTAATTTTGATATATCAGCTTATTCTGATTCGGATTGAGGAGGGGATCAGGATGATCGAAAATCTACAGGAGGATACATAATTTTTATAGGTAATAGTCCTATCAGTTGGTCTTCCAAAAAGCAGAGAACCATAGCTAGGTTTTCTACAGAAGCTGAGTATAAATCTCTAGCTGACGCACTGTTGAAATTTCTTGGCTGACGAATATTATTTGTGAACTTATTTGGTTCAACATAAAGACTCCAGAATTGTTTTGTGATAATTTGGGAGCTACAATTCTATCTGAACATCCATCAAGTCACAGCAGAATGGAGCATGTAGAATTGGACTTCCATTTCGTCCGAGAACAGGTTCAGGAAAAGAAGCTTTCAGTTCTCATATACCAGACATCTTCCAGTTAGCTGATTCACTTACAAAGGTGATATCTCCAACAGCTTTTCTTAGCCATCGGATCAAGATGGGTATTATCCAACGACCCATCTTCCGGGGGGGGGGGGGCTGTTAATAATACATGAGGAAGGTCAAAGGTCCATGTCAACATCCTCCTCCTCCACTTCGCCAGCAACGTTATATTAACCAACTTAACAGTCATTTCAGTTTTATAACCAGCTCTGTTAATTTTAACTAGCTTCAGTTTAGCTTATGTTCATCGTGCATTGAAGTGTATAAATACTCATGTGTTGACTATTCTTAATAACATTCAAGTTTCATTCTTCCACCTGCGTTCACTCAAACATCATTATGATGTTAGAAGTGTTTTCTATGGGAGTCCAGCAAGGAATGGAAGGTGAAAGGTATAGTTTGGGTTGACCCTAAGGTTGAGGTCGCACCCTACAATTTGGGTGTGTTTTGCTTGTGAGAACCTCATATGTCAATGTGATAATCTTAGAGTTTCTTATGCTGAATTCCCAAAGTGTTTGTGCAAAATTTCAGTTTTAGGAGATGGATTTCAGATTTGTTTATGCTAGGGATGGTATTTATGATGAGTTTATATTATGTGAAATTTTATTTAATCTATGTTCTAATCACCGAGCTACTCATGAAATGATACCAATCAAGGGAGAGATGGTTCCTTATCGTTAGGAACCGATGTAGGACCGGATAGGCCAGCCCTACGGATTAAGGGCCGATGGCCTAGGGGAAAGGTTACACATCGAGCTTTTGATTGTTTTATGATGTCCACTGTTTGTGTACAATGGACGTGACTTGGAGGAGAAATGATTCTTTGTCGGTAAGAATCGATGTATGGCTTATTAGGGCAGCCCTAGGGACTAAGGGCCGACAGTTTGGGAAAGATACCAATTGTTGGAATTTTTAACTACTCCCTGTTTAATCACTGTTTTAAATTTGTAAATTTATACCATGTGAAGAGAAATTGATTTCTTGATGATAGGTACCGATGTAGCGAAGTTTAGGGCAGTACATAAAGCCGTAGGCTAACGGCGGTTGTGTAAGACCCAAAGTTTCCTAATATAAAAATCTATTTTGGTGCAGCGCACCGGATTAGGAGTTAGTCAGGTCAAGCCGTGGAATCGCCTCGAGTAGAAGGTATAACTCGGCTTATGAAGTTTAATTAGTTAAGTGAACTTTTCCTTCTTAAGCATTAGATGTCCTATTTGAGTCGACTTCAAATCGGGTATGCAGGTCGAATTGGGGCCCGAATCGGACTCGGATTGAGTTGAGTATGGGCTAAGTCATTAAGGAGGGCATATAGGTCATTTGTAGATGAGGGAATAAAATCCCTCATCTATAGCCGTGCGGCTCATCCTTGGAGCCGCACACAGCCCAAGAAAGAGGGAGGATGGGAAGTCTTGGGTCGGCGCCAGAATCGTGTCGCCGTCGAAAAGATCGAGATCGCCATCGTTCATCATTTCTTCTTCCTCAATCAAGATGAGTGGTTAGATTTTGGATTTCATGGTGAGGCGGGTGGCCGAACCAACTAGGGTGCTAGATCGATGGTTTTTCCCGTTGTTCATGTCGATTTATGGTATTTCTTCGATCTCTCCGCTATTTTTAACCATTGATGTATTAGATTTGATTTAAATGTCCGGATTTTGATGTTCTAAGGATCGACTGAGTAGAGGGAAAAGGGGAAAGGTCATGCCGAAATTTTCCCCAATTACTTCGCATGGTTTAAACCCCTTTAGATCGATTAATTTTAAACTCACGTAGATTTGGGATTCAATCGATGTAGTGGATGATCAAGATTCCTTCTCCCTAGTGCCTTGAGGGCTCGGCCGAGCCAAGGGAACCTTGTTCAAGGTTCAGCCGAGCAAGATGGGGGAAAAGCTTGATCTAGGATTTAACTATGGTAGGTCACAAGCTTAATTGTTAGTGTTCATGGTCAAAAAACCCTCTCCTCCTACCCTTGTAGGCTTGGCCGAGCAAGGCATGCCCTGCTCAAGGTTCAGTCGAGTCAAGAAAGGGGGAAAGGTGACCGGAGGGAACTAACCTTCATACTTGGAAATTGTAAGACTCGAAAAATTTCCTAATATAAAAATCTATTTTGGTGCAGCACGCCGGACCCGGAGTTAGTCAGGTCGAGCCTCAGAATCGCCTCGAGTAGAAGGTATAACTCGACTAATGAAAGCATGAAGTTTAAATTTGGTTAAATGACCCTTTCCTTTTATGCATTGATGCTTTAATTGAGTTAAGATCGACTCGAGTTGCGGATAGAATTGGAACCCAAGTCAGACTCGGACTGAGTTGAGTCAAGGTTAAGTCATTAAAGGGGCAATTAAGACATTGTAGATGAGGGAATAAAATCCCTCATCATTGAGCCGTGTGGCTCATCTTGGAGCCGCACATAGCCCGAGCAAGATAGAAGGGAGAGAGAGGGAGGGGAGATCTTGGTCGGCCCGGAGATCGTGTCATCGTCGAAATATTCGAGATCGCCAATGTTTGATTCTTCTTCTTCCTCAAGCAAAGGTGAGTGGTTGTTTTCGGTGGATTGGGGGAGGCGGATAGTCGAACCCCTAGAACTGCTAGGTATCGATTTCTCGCAAGTTTCCATCGATTCTTGGTATCTTGACTTTCCTATCACTGTTTTGAATCGTTATTCATCGGATCTCTGTAGTTTTCTTGTCGGATTTTTTACTTTTAGGGGATGCCGAATCAAGGGAAAAGGGGAGAGGTCATGCCAAAAATTTCCTCAATTCCCTTGACGGATGTAGAACCCCTTGGACGATCTTAAATACATGTCGAGTGTATACGTACATTATTATTTGAATGTGATGATTGAAACTCATTTCCCCTAAGGCCTATAGGCTTGGCCAAGCAAAGAAAAACTCCATGATCATGGTTTGGCCGAGCATAGGGTGGGTGACTTGATCAACGTGTTGATTGGGATAGATCGGAAACAAGGTATTAGGGTTGGGGTTAGTCCTTCCCTTTTGTTCCTACCCTTGGAGGCTCGGCCGAGCAAGGCATGCCTTGTTCAAGTCTCGGCTGAGCAAGGTGGAGGGGGATGGTGAACTCTAGAAGTAAAACTTCATTGTTAGGAATACTCAAAGCAATTGAACATGAAAAGTTATCTAGATTACCGATTAGAAACATGATGACACTTAGGTAAGATTCTAACTATGGAAGGCTACTATATTGATGCATGTAATTAGACGAATGGTAGGATAATAACCATCCTTAGACCCTTCCTCCTTAAATTCTGAATGTGGTGATATTTTTACCATACTAGATAATTTATTCCTTGTTGAATTTATTTGATATTTTCACCATGCTAGACAATTTATTTCTTGTTAAATTGTTACTTAATGCAGAATTTAAATTCTTTATCATTGAATCATGTGGCTATATATAGCAGTTGTTGTGAAGTAAATTCATATTATCTTACAAGCTGTCCGGTATTGTTAATGGGTGAAATTCCAAGTCCGGAACATGTAGTTCTTCATCCAAGGTAGCGTATGACACTAGATAACATTTGTGACATTATAATGTGTATGTTAGATATGGAAACTTCGCTACTGGATGACATAACTTCTAAGACTCTTATAGCCAGTTTTTTGAAACCTAGAATTGTTAGGTGTACACGCCGAGGAAGGGTAACATTGAATTGTTGACCCTACAGGCCGGGTTAGGGCCGGATACGGGTAAATGCCCCGGGTGTAAATAAGGAAACTTTAGGACACTTTGATTGTGTGATGTGCTTGCGATGGTATGCCGAGAAGCATGGATAGTCGGAATGACAAATGCTTGACTCAGCCAGTATTTTTGGTGTTGAGATGCACCAGCGGGCCCGCTAGGTGTCAGACCCCAGTTGGGTGAGACTAGCTACCCCTACCCCAGCCGGTGTTCGGAGACTAGTAGACCATCCTAGTCGATGGCCCGGAGATCTTATTGATTCACTTATATGCTATGTGGCCTGGACGGCCGGTAGGATGTTATTTTGTGTGGTAGGGCTGGTTGTAGCCGAACCACTAATGCATGAACAGGCCCTAAGGGTCGGGTACTAGTTGGCATAGTTGGGACTGTTATAGCCGGTGAAATGAATGTGTGGTCTACACAGTACGACCGTAGGGGTCGGTTGTCATATAAGTAATAGCTTAGATCCCTAAAACTTTACATTTTTGCTGACACAGATATATATATGATAATTGAGGATTATGTGGAGGTTCGAAGAATCGCTCACTGAGTCCCATGTGGACTCACGGTTTATTTCTTTTTGTTTTGCAGAGCCTGATCAGTGAGTTGAGGCTTGGAGTCGTGGTGCAGCTAGAGGGCAGACGGTGGTGCCAATCACGTAGCTGCGTCCGATAGTCATAGTCTAGTTGTCTAGTTTTGTCATTTTCCTACACTGAGAATTGTTGGCTTTTAAATCTTGTATTAAACTTTGACCTTGAGACGTTTCAGTTTGTGATGATGTTGGCTACTTTCTTTTCTCAAAAAAAATTGTGAACTTTTGAAACTTTCAAATAAAGCTGCACTGTTGTTTTCTTTTCTTTGCTTTAATTTGATGTGTTTCAGTTTCTCGTTAGTCAGTATAGGTAGTAGGCTTCAGGGTAGAACGTAGACCCTGGCCGGTCACACGACCCTGAGTTGGGGTGTGACAGAAATATTGGAGACACTAGGAAACGAGGGTCACCTCGATTGACAAGTAGAACTAAGCTGAGAATTAGGTAAGACATCAATTAAGGAAAACTACAACCCTAGTGCATATATGTATATATACACATAGCGACATTAAGAGGTAGCAATTATTTCCAAGTTTTTCTCTATCAATTACTAATATTAGTAATGAATTGTCATGATAGATTTAATGTTACCTTGCTGAAATTTTATGATTAAATGCATAATTTAATTATTTTCTTGTTGTAATCATGCGGTTATTCATGGTAATAGTTGTAGGTTAACTTCCTTATAACCTATGGGTTGTGGCATGCATATACTTGGACATCCTACACTTATGACATGTAGCTCACACTAGCAGATGTAGCATTTGACGCTAGATGACTAGTAGGAAACTCTAAGGTATGTGTTACTTATGGAAACTCAACTGTAGACAAGCTAGGTCTCACGCCTAAGGAACAACCAGTGAGTAATAGTGTGCGGATGGTAAGGCCCGGGATAAAGGGTCGAGCACGGGAGGACGCCCGGGATTTTAAATAAGGAAACTCTATGGCACTTTGATTGTGTGATGTGATTGTGATGGTCAGCCGAGAACCATGGATAGTCGGAATGACTAATGCTTGACTCGGCCAGTGATTTGGGTCTTGAGATCGCACCAGCGGGCCCGCTAGGTGTCAGACCGCAGTTGGATGCATGGGACTAGCTATCCCTAACCCAGTAGGTGTCCGGAGACTAGCAGACCATCCTAGTCGACGGCTCGGATATTGCTCTGATTTGCTTGTGTTATGTAGGCCGTACGGCCAGAATAATACTATCATTGTGTGGTAGGCCTGGTTAGAGCCGAACCAATAGTTCATGAGCAGGCCCTAGTGGCTGGGTGCCATTTTGCTTAGTTGGGCTGCTATGACTGGTTACATGACTATATGGTCTATACAAGATGACCCTTGGGGTCGGTTGTCGTATCAGGATTAGATTAGATCCCTACTTTATATTTGCTGACTTATATACATATGATTATTGGGGATTTATGTGGAGGTTCGGAAGAATCGCTCACTGAGTCCCATGTGGACTCACGGTTTATTTCTCTTGTTTTGCAGAGCCTGATCAGTGAGTCGAGGCTTGGAGTCATGGTGCAGCTGAAGGGCAGGCAGTGGCGTAGATCTCGTAGCAGCGTCCAGTAGTCATTGTCTAGATGTCTAGGACTGTTGTTTTTCATACACTGAGAGTTGTCTATTTGAAACATGTATTCGACTTTAAATTCGAGTTGTTTCATATTGTGGTTGATGTTTCGCAACTTTTCCTTTTTATAAAAATTGTGAACCTTCTTTAAAATTTAAATAAAGCTGCATCGTTGTTTTTATTTACGTGCTTCTGGTTTCTCGTCAGTCAGTGTATGTAGTAGGATTTAGGGTAGGACATAGACCCTGGTCGGTCACACGACCCTAAGTTGGGGTGTGACAGGTTGGTGATAGAGAAATGACCTCGGTAAATCACTGTTTTACATACCTTTATGCGCAATGGTTAGGATGACTTGGTGATGAGATGAGACTCCTTATTAGGGGTACTCGGCTAGAGACACTACCCTATGGGTTAAGGGCCGAATGGTCCTAAAGATGAAGGTTCTATTCTGGCTTAGGGTGAACCTAGATTTTGATGCAAGAAAAAGGGTTAGAATTTGGAAACTATGGCATATTTAAATTTGGAATTTTTATAGCTTGATAAGGAATGCTGAAATATTATTTACCTTTGCTGAGTTAATATTTACATATGCCAAAATGTAACATGGGCGATAAACCATAGAGCCGAGATGTTGGGCCCGAGAGAGGGTCGAGTTGGGCGTGTGGGTGCGTACCTGGGTAGTTGGCTAAAATGATAAGATCACCCGAGAGATGTTCATTTATTCTTATGTACGATTTAAACATTGCTTGTGCTTGTGATTGTGAATGGACGATGGCCGGGCCGAGAACCCTACCAACTTAGTAAGTTGGTCCCGACTCAGCGAGTTTGGATATGGGTCGAGAGTTGCCATCAGTGAACCACGCTGACGATGGACCCGAATGGCATGATATGGGTCGAGAGTTGCCGTCGGTGATTTATGCTGACGATGGACCCAAGTGGTTTGGTTGGAGGGCTATTCCCAACCAGAGTGGGCGTCGGAACTATTAGGCCATCCTAGTTAAGTGGGTCCGGGCGAGAAGCTCGCTAGATAGAGATTCTAGCGACCGACTCGTATATTTGCATGATTTGGGTCATTGTGGGCCGAGTGGATATGGTATTTGACATTTGAGCCATGGGTCGAGTCGATATGGTACTTGATGTTTGGTCCATTATGGGTCGAATTACTGTGGTGCGTCTAAGAACGAGTTTTGTGGATGAATGCTTTACTTTACATGCTATTACATTCCAGCACTCCCATATATATAATTTATGTTTGATTATATTATGCTCGGGGTAGCTAGGAGAGGGCTCAGGCAGAGCGACTCACTGAGTTCGTTGGAACTCACCCCTCTTTTTGTTGTTGTTTTGCATATTCTAACTATTAGTGGTACGGTGGTACCCATGTAGCGCGGTTGGGGTTGCAGACTTAAGCAATGGATCTTGTGACGTGTCAAGTCGTAGGTGCTTTGAATTGTAAACAAATTATGTCTTGATTATAGACAAGGGTTGTAATCATATTTGATGTTTTTACTTTCAGTTAAAGCATTCATTCATATGATCATTGGTTTCCACATGGTTGTGTCATTTGTTCCGCATTTAGTTGTATAAGTTGGTAGGCTTTGGAGTACGAACGCGTACTCTGGCCGATCATGTGACCTTTAATTTTAGGGCATGACATAATTAACATGAGAAGTATGAGAGGCATGAGTATTCAATGTATCATTTCTCTTTCTAGAAGTCTTAAAGGAAATAACTTTTGTAAATTCGTTAATGTTTTTAGTCAATACTAAAACCTCACTTTTCAAATCATCCATGGATTTATATAAAACATGCATTTGAGATTTCAACGTATAATTTTCCTTTTTGATTTTTGAGTTTCCATTTTTCAATATCTCATTCTCAATTTTGTAAACCTTTTTCAAATTTTCATTTTCAAGCTTTAAGTCCTTAAGCTCAAGTTTTAATGTATCGTGACAAGAATCAAATGAGCTAGATTTTAATTTCTCATTTTCTAATTCTAGAGCATGCATATGTGAACTAAGTCTAGAATTCTCATTTCTCATCTTTTTATTTTCCTTATCCTTTTTCTAATTCTAGAGCATGCATATAATATTTTACTTTCTTCTAATAATTCTTCATATGATATTTTAAGAGTACATGAAAAACTATTATCACTACTATTATCATAATCATTAACATGACTAGAAGAGAAAGAGTGCACCTCACCATTAGCATCCGTGAGGCAAACTTTTGAATTGGCTTCGTAGTCATGGCAAGAGGGTGCTTCACTTGAAGGAGATGATGATGTGGAAGCATTTGACCTCTTCTTTGCCTTGTTTTTCAATGACGGACAAATTCTTCTTCATATGTCCTTTTTCCTTGCATAAATAGCAAAATCACCTTCATTTTTCAACTTTTAGTGCTTCTTTGAGTCGAAACATTTTGGGCTTCAAAAACCATGTTAGTATTGGAGGGATGACCATTGTCATCACCACCTTTAATAAAAGTTGTTAATTCCTCGATTTTAGCATAATCATATAAGACATTTAAGCTAGCTCAAACATCGAATGTGGAAGTACAATGCATGACTTTTTCAAAGACGTCATCTTCCAAAGAACAAAAGATGCAATTCATTGCTTTACCATTCAAATTAAACATCAATTTGTTCTTGAGTCCATGTATTTATACTATCTACCTTAGGTTCGACATAGTGGATTTTCAACATTTCATAAACCCCTAAACCTTGAGTTTTCATGAATGTGTACATCCTATATTTCTAAACTCCAAAGTTTAGTCTATCAAACCTACGAGGTGTAGAGACTACCGACTCTAGTGTCATTCTAGGATTGAGACGAATTATAGAAAAGATGATAAAATCTCAATCTACGACCCGCTCTAATACCAAATGTTGGTGAAATGGCCTACACTAGAGGGGCTGAATAGTGTGTTAACTAAAACTTTAACCTAATTTCAATTTAATTCTTGATGAGTTAGACTAATTACAATTTAATAGCAAGAGGAAGCAAGATGAATAAAAAGAAATTCAATACACAAAGTAAACAATGTTAACACAATGAGATTTATAGTGGTTCGGCCTCAATGCCTACTCCACTACCTAAGCACCACGCTTAGGATTTCCAAACTTGACTTTACTAGATTAATTAATTTCCTTACAACGAGAAATTTACACCGGATAGTCTTCGCTCTCAACAGAAACTTCCACACCCGGAAGTATCATGTCTTCCTACCAATAGCACTCTCTCACGTCAACCCTAAGGACAACTCAACTAATCCTAGCAAACTATATTTACACTGGTGGAATTAAGTCTTAACACCAAGGCAACCACCAACCATACAATACAACCTAGGTCTTCGCAAACTCAAATACAATAGAAATAACAACAAAATACAACACTAAATGGAGCAATAAATCAAATAATAAACTACTTAGCTCCAAAACAAGAGAACCAATTAATACTTTTAGATTTTTGATATAATTGAACTGGTCTAGTTTGATTTATTAAGTTAAAGCCCAACTTGGCTAAGGCTCTGAGTAAAATATAATTTAGCCAAGCTGAGTCAAGGCCCAACTCAGGCTTGGCTCCTTAGCTTGATTTCATCCCTAGGCACAATTAAAAAGTATTTTCGCCAAAAATCACTGGTGTTATTAATAAAAGCGTCGCGTGTTGCATCGGAGGCGCAACTAATAAGCGTCTTTGCCAGAAATTACCAACACCAGGCCTTTGCATCCTGAATATTTTTCTAGACATAATGATCTGAGATGCTTGTAAATTGCGTCGATAAGTTAATTTGCGACACAAATGATTTCCTTAAGAGAAAAAAAAAGATGTCTCCATTTGTCCAATTTGTTGTAGTGCATTGTTGGGCGGGTAAGTTTTACACGGCCACACGTTGAATGCCAAATGTTCTTGCCTGAATTTCCGAGGTGATGCAGTCTTGCGTGCCTTCTAGTCCTGTGTGACTCCGGCGAGGGGGACATACATAGACACTCCAATGCTCAAGTAAGAAGAAATTCTAAATGTGAGTATGGAAATTGGAATCAAATGCCTCACTGAATCTCACGGGGATGTACTAAAAAAGGATCGAGGCTGATCCCAGAAATGTCGGGCTCATAATTGATGAATCCCTTGTAACTAACGAGGACGTAGGTGTCCTTGTTTGGCCGGATGAAGCTCCCGAGCTAGTGTAAGACCCGAAAAATTTCCTAATATAAAAATTATATTTTTGGTGCAGCGCACCGGATCGGAGGTTAGTCGGGTCGAGCCACGGAAATGGCCTCGAGTAGAAGCTATAACCCGACCCATGGAAATATGAAGTTAAAATGGTTCAATGGTTATTTCCTTTCTTGCTTATGATGTCTTATTAAGTCGAGTTCGACTCATGAGTGCGGATAGGATCGGAGTCCGAATCGGACTCGGATCGAACCGAGTAGAAGTCAAGTCAAGTGAGGGGCAAATGGGTCATTGGATGAGGGGAATAAAACCCCTCACCCATGTCACCCGTGCGGCTCAAAGAGATAGCCGCACACAACCCATCAAGAGGGCGAAAGGGAGAGAGGAGATCTTGTCGGCGCCAAGTTCGCGGCGACGCTCGAGGAGATCGGAATCTCGTTTCATCAAGACTTATTCGCGATCCAATTCAAGGTGAGTGGTTAGAGTAGATGTTAAGGGGAGGCGGGTGGTCGGCCCTATGGATTTTGAAATCGAAGTTTTTCTTCGCGAGTTTTGCCGATCGAGTTGTTTCTCCATGTTCGATTTTTAAATCATTGTGAATACTATGATTTCATGTTTGAAAACATGTCAATTTCTTGTTTTAAGGGGCTGGTCGAGTCGAGGAAAAAGGAGAAAGGTCATACCGAAATTTCCCTAATTTCCTCGCTCATCTCGCAACTCGCGTATCGACTTGTATTCATTTTGTTTTCAGTGTTGGATTGATGCTCGAGTGGATGCCGCAGCCAAGTCCACCACCCCTAGAGGTTCGGCCAAGCATGGTCATCATCCTGCTCGAGTGGGCCGAGCAGTAGAAGGGGGGAAAGTAGGGCTATTTGTATTGGATTGTTCGATCTCTTATTTTATCGCCTTAACTCGCAGCTTCATGTTTAAATGTTAGATTAAATTTGAAGTTTATGTTTACTGTTCTATTGGTTAAAGTGCATAGATTCTAGCCCCTTCTCACATGGATTGTTCGGCCGAGCAAGGGTTACCTTGCTCGAGCTTCGGCCAATCAAGGGAAAGGGGGAGGAAACGAACGATTTTGTGTAGTTGTTTATATCCCTCCGTTTAATGTTTATTCATATTCACGTTAATGTTAATCCATATTCATGTTATGAATTGTTAGGATAGATCTACATTATCATTTTGGAAATGTTCTTGTTAATGCTTATATGGTATATGTAGACAAGAAAGGTTTCATTTAATTGCTCATATCATGTTTAATTGTTGCTATGCTTAGTGTATGTTCCATATGGGTTTAACTTTTATATTACTTACTTTTTATTTTGGTTCTTCATGATGTTACTATCCGTAATTTATTTGGTAAGTGATGTGGAAATGGTAGGTCGAGTGCCTACATAGTCGGCGAGTTCGCTCGTTCTAGGAAGAATGGGTTAGATGACTTGTGGTATCATTTAACTTAGATACAAGACACATACACTAGATGCTTCATTTAAGGAAACATTGAGACCCTAGGGTAAGGGGTCGGGTATTGGCAATTGCCCGGTAAGCAAAACACAACATACTTGCGCACCTGGTTTTGGGTTGCGATTGATGGTCTACTGAGAAGTGTCACTGGCCGGATGGCAAGCACACACTCAGCGATTTATAGGGTCTTGAGATTGCACTAGCGGGCCCGCTAGGTGTTAGACCCGGGTGGCGGAGGGTCTTAAGATTTCGTCAGTAGGTCACGCTGATGGTAGACCCGAGTGGGTTGGGACTAGCTATCCCTAACTCGTAGGAACACTAAAACTAGTGGCCATCCTAGTTGACAGATCCGAAATCTAAAAGTTGAGATTTCGTCAATAGGCCACGCTGATGGTAGACCCGAGTGGGTTGGGACTAGCTATCCCTAACCCGTAGGAACACTGAAACTAGTGGCCATCCTAGTTGACAGATCCGAAATCTAAAAGTTGAGATTTCGTCAGTAGGCCACGTGATGGTAGACCCGAGTGGGTTGGGACTAGCTATCCCTAACCCGTAGGAACACTGAAACTAGTGGCCATTCTAATTGACAGATCCGAAATCTAAAAGTTTCTAAATGAGGAGCCCGTAGGGGCTGGTTTGAGTAGGCCGATTGGCTGATTCAGGTTAAGGAAGGACTGTACCTTCCATATATATACTTAGGTCATTATTGGCCGAGCTTGCATCATGGATATGGGCCCGAGAGGCCGATTCATCCACTCATCCATCTGGCACACTGATTATTTATAGAATATGATTTGATAACTTCCTTATATATGTGATTGTCGAGGTTTTAAGCGGAGGTTCGGAAGAACCGCTCACTGAGTTCCTCGTGAACTCACGATTTTCCTTTCTTGTCGTTTTTGTAGAGCTCGACTAGTGAGGTACGGCTTGGTGGCATGGCGCACAGCAGAGCAAGAGTGGGTGCAGATCTCATAGCTGGCAGTGTCTAGTCGTAGTCGTGTCTATTAGAGTTTGATGTATGCACTGGGTTTATTTCTGTAAAAACTTTGAAATGTTTATTGGGAAAAACTTTCGTTTGTTTATTTGAAACTTATGGTATTTTAGAGCTTGATGTGATCAACTGGTTTTGAACTTTTAATAATAGTTGTTATCGTTTGGCTTTGGTCATTACTTGATGTATTCTGTTATGTTTTTGCGAGTTGTTAGTCAGTGCATAGGGTAGACTTCGGGGTACTGACTCGTACCTTGGCCGGTCACGCGTACCCTGAGTTGGGGCGTGACAGCTAAATGGTGTCTGACTTGACTTGAGTTTGGTTCATGAGTGTGAGCACTTGTGGGTCTGATTTGGTCGGACCGAAAAAGCTAGTCTAAGTTCAATTTTGAAATGAGAACTATATGCAGTTTACAGCTGATCATCATTTTCTAAGTATTATTACATGTGTATTATAATACTATCAACCAAACATATCAAATGACTACTTTCACTACAATAAAATGAAGCGAAGCTGACGCTTATTTTTAAAATAAATCGGCATCTTTTTGAAGCCTAAAAATTCAATTTAGGCCCTTTTAGAAGCGCCGGTTATCGGGTAAAAAACATAGGGAGAAAGAAATTTAATAACGTGCGCTGTTAGTGGCGCCACATAATTAATATCTGGCCATTTATAGAAAGTGCCGGGTAATTAGTACCCGACGCCGTCAATAAATGGCGCCGGGCCATTAATACCAGGCGC
The DNA here is from genome assembly GCA_034359265.1 of Canna indica. Taxonomy (NCBI): domain Eukaryota; kingdom Viridiplantae; phylum Streptophyta; class Magnoliopsida; order Zingiberales; family Cannaceae; genus Canna; species Canna indica. Next base: position 46,405,637 of record CP136898.1, read on the forward strand.
CATTAATACAAGGCGTCGGGTAATTATTACCCGACACCATTAATACAGGGCGCCGGGTATTAATTACCCTGCACCATTTATAGAAAACGTCAGGTATGAATTACCTAGGGTAGTGAAGAGCCGAATAATTAATACACGGTATTATTAATAAAGATGGGTAATTAATACCCGAGACTATAAATTACCCGGGTATTAATTACCCAACTCAAATAGCTATTAACAACATATATTGTTTTGATGTCTTCAACAAATAATCAACAAAATAAAATAGCATTACTTTTTGCCTATACATATTAATCCTAAAACATCAGTAGTAAAATAAAAAACCCATTCTGCCACTGTTGTTTAGGTGGTAAAGCATACAAAATTTAAAACTCATCAGTATTAAATCATGCTTTTTTTTCTGAAAAATAATCAATTGTATTCATTCAAGAGTATTGAGGAAATACAAAAGGAGGGAGGGAGAGAAGATAAAATATAAGCAAGAAAAAAAATGGGGAAGAAGAATCCCAAGAAAAAGCACACTACCGAATCATCGAGTTACAAGTGAAGACCATCATAGAAAGAGCTAGGGATCGAGAGTTCTAGAGCACAATCCCAAAGCATCACCGATTCTGCTTGCACCGTATAAACCAGCTCCATGCCAAGAGGATCCTTGCTTTTATGAGGTTCATTTTGGAGTGTGGAGCATTCCCATCATAGTAGCCTAATACATAATGTTTAGGTGGCAGTTTATTTTCAGAATTAAAAACTCATTCTGCCACTGTTGTCATTGTTCTTCATTGGAAGTTGGAAATCAGGTGCAGATAGAACTTAAATCCACAGTAAGTCTTTTGGTAGCCTAATACAGTTTAAGCTACAGCTTTTGTTAACAAATCTGAATAAGCAAATATAGGTGTTTGGGAATCATATAAAATATATCTAGCTAGTTCCTTCCAGTTCAGGGACACTACGGAATAAAATATATCTAGCTAGTTCCTTCCAGTTCAGGGACACTACGGAATAAAATATATCTAGCTAGTTCCTTTTGTACTTCTTAAATATTCCTGTTTTCCAATTAATTCATTTTATTGTATTTTCTTTTTTGTTTTATACATTGCATGTCAAAAAGATAGCAAGAAACAAGTGGATCCTGTTAAAAAGAAATTAAGCAATACGAAACATATACAAATAGAATAAATTCATAAGTACTAACCTTAATTATATGAAGGTTTTGATATCGGATTTAGCCTTATCCTAGGTGCGTGCACCTCTTTCAACACTTGAGCACATAATTAAAAGCAATAATGTAAGATACATGTTCAATGAGCTGGAGAATTAATGAATGATTTGCATATCCAGATAATCATCATCTACTGACCTAATTTTTTGTCCCTTCTTAGTGATGAAGCAATCACTTCGAACTGCAAGGACAAGATCTTGCTATGTTGAAAGAGACATAAGAGGTAATGAAACCAAACTCCTAGTTCTATAGTAAGATTGAAATTATATTAATAGTTTTATCTATCTATTTTCCCTATCTTCTAGTTAGAAACAAAAAAGAACATAGAATAATTATCTGATACAGTGTTTGTCTATCTCTTATCCAACATAGCTAACTTCATTTATTCTTCTATTATAAGAATAGTACTATAATGGGTTCTTCAATGCAGTGATTTAACTAACATCAGCCACATGATAAAGAGGCAGCAAATGGAAACCAAAGAAGAATGCCAAAGTTAAAGCATTTGATCAACAAAAATTTCAAAACTTGGCTGCCAGTATGATATCCTGTACAATATCATGCACTTAAAACAACGGAGAGATCAGTCTCCTGGTTGAAGTCAGCGTTATAATAATATTTAAAATTTAGAGTGGGCCTAAGAGACTTCAAACCTTTTTAGTCATGACAGTCGTATCCATAACACAAGGTAGCTTCTAGCTGCACTAAAGCACCTGACGATTATTCCCATTGAAAATCAATTAAAGTTTCTTGGTAAAGATACTGACAATGATATTTTATAAATAAAAGTAAGCAGAAAAAATGACAAAATAGAATTAAAATAGCAGCCTAACTTGTCTCCTATATCCAATATGTATGCGATAATTGAGTAGCCCGCGCAACTCTTGATAAATGTTTCAAGGCATTGAGTAGTTATGCCGAATGGTCCATCTTCATCTGGGTGAAACTTTTGAAGATAGTTCATAATACTACGGTGTTCCCACAGAATCTATGATAGTATCACCCGGTCAATGTGTTATTGAATCCACCACATGAACAAAATTATAGACTGAACTGGCCTCTAAATCCTTCAATGAAAGATCGAGAGATTGACTCGGGAAAATCCACCCATTACTCCCTTCAAAAATCCTGATGAGACACGGAACCCTGTCTCAATCATAACAAGCTACCGACAATAATGAAATCAATGAATAACACCATAGTCAACTTTTGAAATCAAGGAAGATTTAATTTTTGCGACAAAGGAATTCAAGGAAGAGTATAACTATATATGAAGTTCTTTGTATGAGATATATAAAAATACCTGAACAATTCCCCTAGCTCGACCACCAATATCATCTTCACGCCTATCAGATTTCAGCCAAGGTAGAATGAGCTTTTATCAGAACAATTTTGTGCTCGCAGCAGTAAGGCAATAAACAGTGGTTGTAATTTTATATGACTAAATTACCTGATAAGACCGAAACTGTAAACAGGGGACTATGGAAACTGTAATTTCATCACATTGTTAACAATGACAAGAAAACTTACCACATGATAAGGATCACCATCTTCCAGAAAAATTGCTTAAATATTATAGAAAAAATGCAGGATTCCAAAAAAGATAGGATGCTGGGCAAAAAAAAAAGGAGGATGAGAAAAGTAAGTAAGCTTAAAAATAAAAAGATAGGATGCTGGGCAAAAAAGCAACTAACTTGGACAAGGTGAAACTGAGAAGTACGAGGTGTTTTTGTTGGAAAACATTACAGGGTAAAAGTTATCATCTATATAATTAGATGCCTGCAGCCAAGAAGAAAGTTCTACTTATCACTAACCTTTTGTAATGATGAGAAATTTATTCCAAAAAATGCCAAGTGTTGAGCTAACAATGGATCTTCAACAGTATCATCCTCAGGGTAAGAGAAAACATCTGAGCTTACTGTCATAACATTTTATAATCAGCTAGCAAATTACTGTCAGCTTCTAAAGCTTGACCCAAACCCTAACTAAGCAAAGAAATTTTTTTATCTAAACAAGCATGGAACAAAAGAAGATGCAATAGGTTGGTAAAGAACATATTAAGAGGAGGGATTTGACATTAATAGTTACTGACCTGTGTCACCTGGAGCTGCAATTGTTTGCGATATTCAATGGCTTCATCAAGCATGGAAGCTTGATCAGTCTGCTAAAAAACACAAGGAAGGCTAAGCTTCGAAATTCCAGTAGCAGAATTCTACTTGATGCAACCTACTAACCTTCAACAAGTACCAATGGAAACTAATAAATTATAGGTGCCAATGTAAGCATGATCAGTATGCTCAAGAACACAAGGAAGGCTACTAACCTTCAAAATTCAAGTAGCGGAATTCTACTTGATGCAACCTACTAACCTTCAACAAGTGCCAACAGAAACTAACCTTCTACATAATGAAGATAAGAATAGTTATCAAGTAGATATCAAATATAAGTAGTGTGAACAATAAGCAAAAGCAATATCTACCTTCATTTCAGTTTGCAAAGGATTAGATCCTAATCTCGTGAGTTCCTACTATTCAATGCTAAACTGAGATAATCAATAAACAATAGAAAGACGCAAAAGATACATTGGCCACTCAAAATATAAGTCCATTAACATCTTTGTAAGATTTGAAAACCTGTATTGAGTAGATCCTACATCTTTAGGGATAATCCGAAAGAAGATTCCTCTTTAGATTAGCAAAAGGAAGTTCAAAAAGATGGAGAGCATCAAGGATGTCTACGAAGTTGAAAATTCATAAGATCTTCAGAAAAAATCAACCTAAAAGTCAATTCCCCTTGTTGTGATCTTTTAAGTAGAGAATTAGGAACCGTCTCAGTGAGATTGTTGCTTGTCAAATCCCTGCATAAAGATGTTTGCAGTTAAAGAATCTCATCAAAAATTTCACAGAAATCCTAGCAATCCTTACGGGATTTGAAGTGATGTCAATCCTTACTATTCATCATTGAAGTCTCTTACATATAATTATTACATACAACACAAAATATTCATCATTAAAGTCTCTTACAGGGTGAGGTACAAAAGTATTTATTGAAGAAGCATGGCAGCAAGCTTTTGGGGTTCTCTTGAAGCAGAAAACATGAGACATTGATGTTGCATTCATCATTGGGCTCTTGCATGAGATGAATTATAGCAGATAAACAACTTTGGCAAATAAACATACTTCAAATTCTCGCGTTTCTTCGCAGATGCTGTATCAGAAGCACAAATTTTCCTTTCCCTCTTAGGAAACAAGAAACACAATAAAAGAAGGAGAGATCAAGAGAAAATACACTTACCGTTGTGGCTGAGCTTGGCAACGACCTGGAAGGAGTCGAGGTCGACGCAGGACCGGATAGCGGCGGTCTCGAAGTCATAGAGTTGTAGGAGATAGCGGAGGAGCTGCTCGAAGTTGTTCTCCGCTGCTATGTAGAGCGTCGACTCGCCCGCCTCCGTCTGCGCAGTAGTCAGGGGGGCGGCGGCAGCTATGGCCCGTTGGCCATCGCCGACGTCTAAGCTATCGATGATGTGGCGGACGGCGGCGACGTCGCCTGATCTGACGGCAGAGAAGAAGACCTGGTGCGATCCCAGCCGTAGATCCATCGCAAGATTTCATGCTCCGCGTGCCAAAGTCTACTCACCGGCACTAAGGAGGGAGATCGGCGAGATGGGGGAAGAAGGAGGGAGCTGGAGAGCCGAGATGAGGGAAGAAAAATAAGAGAGGTACGGGGAGGGAAATGGGAATGGTGAAGAATGAAATGGGAGATGCGGGAAGGAGGGAGCTGGAGAACAGCGGGAAGAAGAACAACGGAGCGGAGAACAGCGGAGAAGAGGGAAAAGCAAAGTGGAGAACAACTAGGGTTTTAGAAGAGAACAACGGGAAAATAGAAAAAAAAAACACCGGTGCAGAACTGATGGTGACAGTTCTTGATTAACCGGCTCCATCAACCAGCGCCCGTTGTTAATCACTCTCTAACACAGGTTACTTTGATTAAACCCGACGCTTATATTAAGCGTCGATTTTAATCAGCCATTAATTAAATAAATTACTGTAGTGTTTGCCCTTTATCTTAGTCTCTCGTACTAAAATAGGGTATCTTGATACCTTATTTACTTTACAAATTTTCACGGTGCAAACTCCATGTGTATATCCCATTGCTTGACGGCACTTCATATAAACTCCATGTGTATATCTCTAGGGGTGGCAAAACGGGCCGGCCCGGCACGATAAGGTGGCGTGCCGACCCGGCCCGGCCCGCAATATTTTGCGGGCCGCCCGGCACGGCCCGCAAGCCCTCTTATTAATTAAAAAATTTCTAAAAAAATTGTAAAAAAATAATTTAAAATATTTAAGAGACTAAATAAGCATCAAATATAATATTTCACATAAAAAACTCCATAGATTAACTTCACATTCAATTTTAAAGCACTAAACAAGCCCAAATCTAGACTTAAGTTTTTTTATATATGTTTAGCGGGCCAAACGGGCCGGGCCGGCCCGATAAGAGCCGGCCCGTGTCGGCCCGCAATGTTATCGGGCCGGGCCGGCCCGGCCCGATAAGCTTATCGGGCCGAATTTTTCGGCCCGGCCCGCAGATATCGTGTCGTGCTCGTGCCGTGCCTATTTTTGTCGCCCCTATATATCTCCCATCAAGCCTCGACTCTCAGCAAGTTTTGGAATATAATTATTTATATTGTATTGTTGATTCTTTTAACATCATATGCTTTCTAAAATTTTTGTTCAAACTATTTCCTTTGTTCTTTGAGTGATGTCTAATACTATTAAAATTTTGAATGAAGTTAAATGCTAAAAAGAATATTTAGTGAAATATGAATAATGCAATAACATGATTATAAAATATATGTCAGGTTCTAAAAAAATATTTTGGATCAAAATAATTCACTACTTTAGATTTAAATTTAATTTGATATGCTTTGGACTTTTGCCCAACGTCTCGAATACCTTCTAATTTTGAAAAAACTAATTTTAACTCATGAAATATTTTTACGATAAAAAAGAGGTACGGGAATCAAAAAAAAAGTTAGACCAAAATATTTCACTATTTTTAATTTAAATTTAGTTTTATAGAATTTGAGCAAAAGTCTTTAATACTATAGAGACTTTTGGTTCGAAGTATTTTTTTATACTGTAACATCTACTTTTTATTATAAAAAATATATTTTGAAAATTAAAATTATTTTTTTAATTTTTTTGCAAATGAGGAGTTAAATGTATATTATCAATTTTAGGTTCCGGATTTGGAAACTTTAGCACTCATATTTCGAATTCAAATTTTTTTATTAAAATTATTTCTGTTTCAAAAAATTCTTGATTAATTAAGGAATGTCTCTCTAACTTTTCCTATATATAAATTTATCATTTATATCACATGTAATAAATGGATATTGGAGGTATATCTACATATTTTGAAGTCCACTTAGTTCAAGTATATATATATAAATGAATCCACTTTGAATAAAGCAAGATGAATTAATTAAGTATAAGTTTCACCATAAGTACTGATCGATTTGGTTTACTTTTTATAAAAAGAAGACTTAACTTTTTGCATGCCTTATTCCAAAAGTAGCCATATGCTTCTTTTACTTATAGACAAGCTAAAAGTGTTTTCTCTCTAAACAAGTGATCCTTTGCATCACCTTTTACCAAATAAAAAAACCATTTCCACCTTGGTTGTGACAATTTCCACTGTTTAAAAAAACCATTATCATTGTTTTATTTTTAAATAAAATAAAATAATATTTAGAGTAACTTTATTTTTATTTTTACTCGTAGCTTTTTAGAAATCAATTATAAGTAGGCACCAAATAAAATCATGACCCTATATGAAAGAGATCACATGCAAGCCTTTTCAATTACCACTGCTTTGTTAGTACATTGTTAATCTTCTAAGATTTGCAGCCTTTTAAAGTATGAAAAGAGATCTAGTAGTAAAAGGAAGCTTCCATTATCCATTTTATATTGGTTAGTCTGGGAAAATAGAAGAACATGACAAGAATAATGACCTTTTCTTTTTCATGGCATATCCTACTTTCTCAGTTCAAAGGCATCATTGTATCAAATAGTCTAATGGTATACCTACCATGTTGGTCTCTTTCTCTTTGCACTTTCTGCAAAATCTACAGTGGCATCTCTTTTTGAAGAATAATAGAAAAAATATACCATTTCTACTTATGTTAATATCACAAGTTGTGTTTTTTTAGATAAAACTTATATCACAAGACTAGCCCATACAAGATATTTTATAGGTAGCCCTCTTATCGCATAATACATCAACAAGCACAGATCTTAAAGCTATTCTCATTTTCCACTGTATATTAAAAAATGGTATACCACATTCTTAAAAATACCACAAATATTAATACTAAAAAAAACTTTCCTTCCAAAATCATCTTCATCATATATATTATCCCGCCAAAACAACCCGTTCTTATAATTTTACATCCCTCTACTCTCAAGATGGTTTCAATATATTTTATTTATATTGTATCATCCTATTTAGCATAATCCTAATTCTTTTTTTTTCTCTTTGTCTCAAACTCTTCCAACCGCCTGCATCCATTTGCCCAAGGTGAATTTGGAGCAATCCCTTGATCCAATCGACCTTGTCACTATTGCACACTGATGGCACAATGATCCATGACCATGCTTCCTTGGTTGAGCTTGTCTACAACTAACCTCGATCAGTGTAATATTCACGAAAAAAAATTAATTAATTTTATTTTGGCTTTAGCGAGAAAGCCGAGATGCGTGTCGGAGCAGGCCGAGTAAATAGCCGGAGGGTGTGACTAGTGATATGGCCTTTACGCACGAGAAAAAATATTTTATTTAAGTCGAGTTGGAAGGTTGGATTTGAATGGAGTTCGAGTCAAGTTCGTAGGTCCGAACGAAGGTCGATTTGGACGAGTATAGATCGGTTAAAGAGGGTTCACTTAAGTCGTGGGTAAATTAGAAATTTTAAGAAAATAAATATAATATAAATTAGATACCATGGACCGTACGGCTCTGTAGAGAGCTGCACACATGCCTAGGCATAGGCGAGTGGAGAAGAGGGAGGCGCAACCCTTGTGATGGCCAAAATCGACGCCGCTGATGATCGATGACGCGAGGTCGTGGAGCACCATCTTCCTTCTCGTCTTCCCTTGCCGGTGAGTGGTTTTGAACCGTAGTCATAGGATTCTTCCTTTCCCCTAGCCGCCTCTTTGTGATGATGATGCATGCTGGAATTTTTCGTTCGATTATAGATTTTCGATTGATTCTTTGTTTCTTGATGTGTTTAATGATTGACATCGGAGTCTTTGGTAAGGGGGTAGGGTGTGGCAGCCCTAGAGGATACCCTAGACCCTCAGCCGGCCAAACATGGTTTAAGAGGAGGGGTTTTCATGAAAATTCTGGTTTTGCTTGGGTAGTACTTTAATTCCGAATTTCTTATGTTTTTAAATAATTGTTGAATATGCATTGGAGATGTAATTCAAGTTGCTTGATATGATTGGTGATAATGGTAGGTATCCCTGCAATGTTCAAGATGCGGCAGCCCTAGGGTTGTCCCTAAACCCATAGGGCTGACGAAACCTTGTAAGGGAGAAAACTATGATTAGAAATTCTGATTTTTGTTTTTAGTTTTATGGTAAATTATAATTTTGAATTTACATGAGGTTTAGGAATCATTCGTTGGAAAAAGGTGGAGGTGTAGGGTAAAAAAGGCCGGCCAAGTAAGGAAATTAAGGAAATGGAGTTTTTTTGGAAATCTTGGTTTTGGGTATGGTGATATTTTAATTCCGAATTTTCTTGGAATATTAATTAAAGAATTAACTCTCTTTCCTACATCTCAATGATTAAGATGATGGATGTGTAGCAAGGGGTAGAGCCAACCCTATGCTTAGGGCCGACCCCCACGAGTTCGAAGTTATTGGCTTCATGGAATCCTTAATTTGAATACCTTGGTTTCTATATTCAAGCATGTTAAATTTCAGATTTAAATATGCTTTTATACATGTTAAAAATCAAGATTTAAAGTGTTTCATTTCAGTTTATATTACGTGAAAATAATTCTTGGATGATGCAAATGTAGAGTAGGAGTTAGGGCCGACCCTATGGTTAGGGCTGAACCCTACAAGTCAGGTGCATTTTGTGTGTAAGAATTTCACACTAGATCATGTATAATTTTGAATTTATGTACGTATGCTAAATTTTGGATTTATACATGTTTAATTTTAGAATTTATAGGTGCTAGAAAATTTTGATTTTAGAAGATAAATTTCATATTTATCTGTGCTTGAGTTGATGCTTACATTGAGTATATATATACATACTATATTTATCGTTTTGTTGTGGTTGTCATGTTGTAGTATAAGAGCTTGATTGTAATTGCCACCTATATGTTGGAATTGGTGCATGAAGGACTGAGTTAAACTAATTTATATACTCGGTTGTGCATGCTGAATTGTGTAAATATCCATGTAAAGGTGAGATTGATGTGTATGTTGAGAAGCTAAACTTGAAGCAATAGCCGAAATTGGCTGTGGTAGTGTTCAACATTGTGGACTGAATGATTGAATGTTGTAAATGGAAATTTCTATCTTTAGGATATGACATATGCTGAAATTTTCTACAACTATGTGGATATTAAGAATGTTGGACTATGGGTGTGAATAATGTGTTTATTCCCGAAATGTAGTCTATTAGAGCTATGTTGAATACGTGTTTCTCATTGTGCTCAAGAGATAGACCTAGGAATGGAAATGGTGGGGTTTGGAATTGTAGAGTATATAGCTGAGAGATTAGAGCTCGAGGAATGACCAGGATAGGGATGCGCGTGCACATACCCAAGGTTGTCAGCAAATACTCTAATTGTCGGAATTTTTATTGATATATATATATATATATATATATATATATATATATATATATATATATATATATATATATATATATATGGTTATATATTTACATTTATTATAAACATGATTGTAGTTCTGCTTGTGCTTAAGGCTGGAGTACGACTGAGCTGATATGTGCTTTAGCTGGTGAAGCTATTGCTCGACTCAACGAGTGGATTATGGGCCGAGGAACTCGTTAGAGAGCCATGTTGATGAACGAATCATAGTGGCAATGGTTGGAGGGCTTTTCCCAACCAGACTGGGGTTACCTGGGGCTAGAGGGTCTCCCTAGCTCAGGGAGTCATGGGCGGAAAGCTCGCTAGGCGCGTCCTAGTGACCGACTCATATGATCGCTTTAGCATTCCTTTTGTTATATTTGAGCCGATATGGCCAGTGTGGATGTGGGTGCTACCACACGTTGTGGATGGTTAAATTCTTTTCATATGAACTAAAATGATAATTTTTTTATCTAGCTAGTTATGTTAATGTTGATTATGATATGGTTTAAATATATGTGTTGGCTTAGTGATGGCTCAGGATCGAGCCACTCACTGAGTTCTCTATGTACTCATCACTCTCCTATATGTCTATCTTGTAGATCTAGATTAGAAGAGGTATTAATGTACCTATATGGCACGGCTAGGGGTGGCAAGCTCATGCAGCAGGTCTCGTGACACATCAGATCGTAGTCGAGTTATAGGGTGTTTATGTTTATGTCACGCCTCAACTCAGGGTCGCGTGATCGGCCAGGGTATGTGTCGGTACCCCGAAGCCTACCACATGCACTAAACTACTACACCAAAGAAAACACTGCACATCCAAGTATCATGAACAAAAGACAGCGACACAAATCTTTATTTTTTTTTAAGTGTCAAAATAATTTTAGTAATTTCAAATTCGAAGGAAACAACTCAAGTTTCAAAGTCTAAAGCAGATACAAGTTTTTCAAAGACAAACTACTTAGTGCATGTCTACAACCCTATCAACACGACTACGACTACATGATTGCCTGCTACGAGATCTGCGCCAACGCTTGCCCTCCAGTCGCACCATGCCACCAAGCCGTACCTAAGGAACTCTGTGAGCAGTCCTTCCGAATCTCCACTTAAATCCCTGATATGATAACATATAAATATATACACAAGCACATAAATGAGGAATCTATGCTAGTCATATCATGATAACCGACCAATTGGCCAACCTATGCGAATAAGAAATCTGACCATATCGGCTCTTTTAGACTGAGTATCTTTCGGTCACTATGGCCTCATCCGGCATGAAGGGTTCGACTTTGTCCGACCTTCACCACAATATAGTACTCGACCGCACCGACCTATACAAGGAATATAACATGGCAAAGATTGGGCATTTACATTAGAAAATAAATGAAATATTTTCATGATTCACATGTCATTCTAAATCCTATCCATATATGTGCGTTCAAGAATATTTCCTTATAGTATGATAAACTCAATCTACTACTACTAATAGATCATACATCAAGTGAGAAATCTATAGCATAAACGATGAAATAAAACTCTACATGTAAGCATGAACCAAGTCGAGCCCCTTTCCCCTCCTCACACCCACTCGGTCGTACCTAACCTAGGTTACTCATGCTCGGCTGAGATTGATCAGGGTGGAAGAAGAGGGTTTTTGGCCGTGATCAAGAATAATCGAGTCACAAATCATGAAAAGAACCCGATCCAAGAGGTTACGACCACTCTAGGAAATTGGAGAAAAAATCGGCATGACATTTTCCCATTTTTCCTTCATGCGGCCGATCCCTAAATCCGAGGAAAACTCTGTGAAACTTCGTCGTTAAACAACATATACACAAGAGGATCAGATCTCGATAAAAATTTCGACGAGATGACGAAAATATAACGAGAAATTGACAAAATCCCCAATACCTTGGGTCGGCTACCTCATGTCCTCAAACTAGGAGGGGTAGCGCTCTCTCATGTCTTGCTCTACTTCCCAAGTAGCTTCCTGCCCGGTGTGATGCTCCCACCTGATCTTTACCAAGGGAATTTCCTTGGACCTCAGCTTCCTGATCTGTCGGTTAAGCACCTCTACCAGCCTCTTCTCATATGAGACCGCCGTGTCCACCTCAACCGCAGTCGGCTCGATCACTTGGGACTCATCCCTCACATATCTTCGTAGCATTGACACATGACAAACTGTGTGAACTCTGCTCAGGCAAGGGGGCAAAGCCAGCTCGTAAGTCACAGCGCCCCTCTGCTTGAGAATAGGGAAAGGCCCAATGAACCTAGGGCTCAACTTCCCCTTCCTCCCAAACCGGACTACCCCTTTCATGGGGGAAACCTCCAGGAACACCAAGTTGCCTTCAACGAACTCCAACTCTCTAGCCTTCTTATCAGCATATATTTTCTAGCGGCTCTGAGCCGCCAATAGCTTTTCTTTTATCAGCTACACCTTCTCCACTGCCTTCTCGATCAAGTCAGGACCCACCATGAGAGTCTCTCCTGTCTCAAACTAGCCCACTGGTGATCTGTATCTCCGCCCGTACAAGGCCTCAAAAGGGGCCATACCAATGCTACTGTGATAGCTACTGTGTTTCTCCCAACCGCCTGCCATGTCGAGGACACACGCCCTCAGCATATCCTCCAAGGTCTGGATGGTTCTCTCTGACTGTCTGTCCGTCTGTGGATGGAAAACTGTGCTGAATCGCACCTGAGTACCAAGGCCTCCTGAAAGGACCGCCAAGACTGGGCTTTGAATTGGGTACCTCGATCTGATATGATCATCAATGGGGTACCATGGTATGCCACAATCGTGTCTAAAAATAGTCTGGCATACTACTCAGTAGAAAAGGTCATTTTGACTGGAATAAAGTGCGCGGTATTAGCCAACCGATCCACTACCACCCAAATGGAATCAAACCCTCCTCTTGACTTAGGTAGCCCAGTCACTAGGTCAATGATGATCTTCTCCCACTTCCACTCAGGCACCTCAAGGTTCTGAAGCAGCCCCACGGGTTTCAAGTGTTCGGCCTTCACTTGTTGGCAGACCAAACACTTGGATACAAACTCTTTTCATACCCTTCCACCAGTAGTGTTGCCTTAAGTCTCGGTACATTTTGGTGGCCCCCGGATGCATCGTATAAGTGGAACGGTGGCCCATTTACAAAACTTGCCGGCGCACCTCTGCCATATCAGGCACCATGATTCGGTCACTAAACCTTAGGACACCCTTTGAGTTGACCATAAAATTTTCATCTGCGTCACCTCTCCAGACCAAATCCCTTGTCAGGGAACAACAAAATGCGCCCTCCTCCTGCGCGGCACGCAACATGTTGACCAAGGTGGACTGCACCCGCAGGTGTGCCACCAGGGTACCCGAATCTGATATAGACAGGACTGCTCCCTCATCTAGGTACAGAGCTAGTTCCCGAGCTAGTGGCCTTCTCCTGATTACCAAATGGGCCAAGCTGCCCATGGATTTTCTGCTCAAAGAATCCGCCACTACATTGGCTTTCCCTGGGTAGTACATAATAGTGCAGTCATAGTCCTTTAGGAGCTCCAACCACCTCCTATGCCCGAGGTTCAGCTCCTTTTGGGTAAGCAAGTACTGGAGACTCTTGTGATTAATATAAATCTCACAGGCCTCCCCGTACAGGTAGTGGTGCTAGAGCTTCAGTAAAAAAACCACTACTGCCAGCTCTAGGTCATGCGTCGCGTAGTTCTTCTCATGAACCTTTAGCTGGCGGGACGCATAGGCTATGACTCTGCCAAACTGCATCAGAACACAGCCCAGGTCAACCCGAGAGGTATCATAGTAGACCACAAATCCTCTTGAGCATAAAGGTACAGCAAACACGGGTGCTGACGTCAAGCACTCTTCGAGCTTCTAAAATCTCGCCTCGCACTTGTCATCCCATACATATTTGACCTTTTTCTGAGTCAACTGAGTCAAAGGAGCTGCAATCCTAGAGAAGTTTTTCACAAACTTCCAGTAATACCCGATCAACGAAAGAAAACTGCGTATCTTAGTCATGTTGGTCGGCCACCTCTAGTTCTGCACAGCCTCCACCTTTGCGGGATCCACTCTTATCCCCTCCTTGGACACTACATGACCCAGGAACCCTACACTCTCCAACTAGAATTTACACTTGGAGAATTTGGCGAACAACCGGTGCTCTCTGGGTTTCCAAGACCATCCACAAATGCTCGAAGTGCTCCTCCTTACTCGTGGAGTATACCAAGATGTCGTCAATGAAGACGATCACAAAACTGTCCAGGTACTCCTTGAACACCTGGTTCACCAGATCTATAAAAGCTGCAGGTGCATTGGTCAGACCAAGGGACATCACTAGGAACTCAAAGTGGCCATAACGAGTCCTGAAGGCAGTTTTAGGCACATCGCAGTCCCGGATTCTCAGATGATGGTATCCAGACCTAAAATCAATGTGGCCATAACGATTCTTGATTGTCACCATGTTAAGCTGCCTATAGTCGATACACATGCGCATGGACCCATCCTTCTTCTTCACGAAGAGCACCGGAGCACCCGACGGTGATACGCTCGGTCGGATGAAGCCCAAGTCCAGCAACTCTTGCAACTGCGCTTTTAACTCCCTGAGTTCGGCCGGCGCCATCCTATAGGATGGAATGGAGATCGGCTTCACCCCGGGTTGCAATTCAATGCAGAACTCTATCTCCCTTCTTGGTGGTAGACCCGGTAACTCATCGAGAAAGACATCAGAGAACTCACAAACCACAAGTGTTCCTTTGACGTTCCCCGCCGTGTCTCTATCCTCCTCGGCCACTGATACCAAGGCCAAGAAAGATTGACAGCCACCCACTAGTAACTTACGAGCCTTCAGGCCTAAAATAACTCCTATAGGCTCACATCTTCTGTCTCCTTGGAAGATAAACTACAGCAACCCTGGCTTACTGAAAATAACAATCTTAGCCCTACAATCCACTGAAGTAAAGTGAGCCGCCAGCCAATCCATGCCGAGTATGACATCTAGTTCAAGCATTGGTAGAAGTGTCAACTTAGCCCTCAATGCATGCTCGCATATAAGCACCTCGCAGTCGCGGAAAATTATTTCGACTATTACTATATCGCCCGTAGGCGTCGACACCATATACGACACATTAAGCAAAGAAGGTGCTACAGGTAACTTAGCAGCAAACTTAGCCGATACAAATGAGTGTGTGGCACTCGGATCAACCAATACATAGACTGCGGATGAAATAACTAAAATAGTACTGGTCACCACTGTCTTAGATGCCATTGCTCTATCATGGTTCATGGTGCAAACTCGGGCAGACGGTCTCTCAGAGTGACACGCCTGCGCCCCCCTGCTCTACATTGGACCCTTCCTAGTTTCTGACCCAACTGACATCGGTGCTTTTCCTTTCGACTACTCAATTCTTTGGCCACATCTGTCCGGACAATCTTTCCTAAAGTGTCCAACCTATCCGGACAATCTTTGAAACATGCATTCGTGCGGCCATAGCAAGTCCCCCAGTGCTTTCTGTTACAACGACCACACTGTGGCATTACGGACTTCTGAGAGGCATCCCCAGACTCTGCCTATCGCGCTGCCCCTGACCCTGGGCCTCCACGGCCAGGGCTACTGCTGGTCATCTGCAGCTGCAATAGTCCCCTTAGAGTGCCAAGGCCGACCCCCTGCCCCCTAAGGTTGGAACTTCTTCTATGCGGGTCCGTCAAATTTCTCGAACGACACCAATGTTTCCTTCTTGAGTGCCTCATCCACCACCCGAGCAAAATGTGGTGTCCTCGGTATAATGGATGAGCCTGCTGATTTGGGGTCTCAACCCCCTGATGAACCTCTTGACTCTGGCCATCACAGTAGCCACTAGAGAGCCTGGTGAACTCCATCTCGTAGTCAGACACGGTCATACCACCCATCTGATGTACCATCTCAAACTCCCTTGTTCGCTTATCGCGAACACTCAGTGGTAAGAACTGCTCCACTACGGCTGCCCTGAACTGCTCCCACGAAGGGGGTGGTACATCTACTATCCTACAGTCCCTCAACGTGTGTAGCCAGTTCTTCGCCGGTCCCCTGAGCTGTAAGCTTACCATGCGAGCCGTTGACTCTGATGAGCACCCAAGCTCCACACACAGTTCGTAGCAGTCACCCAGAAAATCGGTGACCTCTACCTGCCTATCTGTCTCGATGAACACCAGCGGCCTCAGCTTAACGAAGTCTGCGTAGGTGGGCGCCCCTAGGACTCTGAACACCGGCACTACTAGCTAAGTCACTTCTGGCACTACAGGTACCACTGGTACCGGCTGCGGCTGCTGTTGCTGCTGCCTCAACTCTTGGTCCCTGCGGAGTCCCTCTGTCAACTGAGCCACCTGAGTCTGCAGCTTTCACCACAATACAGTACTTTGCCACACTGGCCTATACAACATACAAGAAATGTCAATAACAATCACCGGGCCCGTCGACTAGGATGGTCAACTAGTCTCAGGATCCCACCGGATTAGGGATAGCTAGTCCCACCTGACTCGGGTCTACCATCAGTGTGACCTATTGACGAAATCTCAAGACCCTCCGCCACTCGGGTCTAACACCTAGCGAGCCCGCTGGTGCAATCTCAAGACCCTAATCACTGTTGAGTCGAGTAGTAGCCGTTCCGACTATCGGTACTCCTCAATAGACCATCTCAAGTACAATACACAATCAAAGTTTCTCAAAGAAAAACTTCCATCTAAATCCCGGGGCATCAACCCGTACTTGACCCCTTCCTCGGGTCGCACTAGTCGAGTACCAATGTCCTCTATCCTTCCCTAGGTGTGAAACCTGGTCTATGCATTATATACCTTAAGTGTAACTATATTTCATAAGCATGAAAATGTCAACTTTCGGGTTCATCACAGCATATATAACATAGGAAATTCGTTATACAATTATCCACATGAATAATCACATGATTTCCAAAAATAAGGAGATTAAATTCAGCAATAAATTTCAAAATTCCGATAAGGAAACAAGGAATATAACACGTCAAGGATTGGACATTTACATTAGAAAATAAATGAAACATTTCCATGATTCACATGCCATTCTAAATCCTATCCATATATGTGTGTTCAAGAACATTTCCTTATTGCATGATAAACTCAATCTACCAGTACTAACAGATCATACAACAAGTGAGAAATCTATAGCATAAACGATGAAATAAAACTCTACATGTAAGCATGAACCAAGTTGAGCCCCTTTCCGCTCCTCACACCCACTCGGCCAATCCTAACCTAGGTTACTCATGCTCGGCCGAGATTGATCAGGGTGGAAGAAGAGGGTTTTTAGCCGTGATCAAGAATAATCGAGCCATAAATCATGAAAAGAACCCGATCCAAGGGGTTACAACCACTCTAGGAAAATTGGGGAAAAATTCGGCATGACCTTTCCCCATTTTCCTTCATGCGGCCGACCCCTAAATCCGAGGAAAACTCCGTGAAACTTCATCGTTAAACAACATATACACAAGAGGATCAGATATCGATAAAATTTTTGATGAGACAACGGAAATATAACGAGAAATCGACAAAATCCCCAATACCTTGGGTCGACTACCCACCTACCCTTTGGATCTCAGTTAGACCACTCACCTTGATTGGATGAAGAAGATGGACTAGACAAGGATGATCCCGATTTCTCCGACGATGACACGAGACCGGCGCCGTCCACAAGCTCCTCTCCCCTTTCCTCTTCCCTCGGGCTGTGTGCAGCTCCCTCTTGCCTTGAGTCGCACAGCGTCTTGGGGTGAGAGGGTTTTGATCCCCCCCTTTTTTTTGACAAAGATGCCCTCATGACTAAAGTTCCCTCATTCAACTCAACCCGAGTCTGAATTTAGCCCTGACTCAACCCGCGAACCCGATTTCAACCCGACTTGAATCGATCTAGCAGATAAATCATATAAACATAACTGACGAGTCAAACAAATTGAATTATACCTTCTATTCTCATCGATTTTCGTGACTCAACCCTACTATTCCCCGATCCCGTGCGCTGCACCAAATAAAACTTTTATATTAGGAAACCTCGGGTATTACAGTTTATGCATATTATCATGTGTGGGTTGTGGAACCCAAATTATGTACATTTATTTGGTGTCTTGGTATTTTCTTCTAATTTATGCATAATTGTTCATTCCATTTCTGCATTTGGTATGAGTATGTTGGTAGGCTTTGGAGTACAGGTGCGAAACTCTGACCGGTCATGAGACCCTCGATTTTGGGGTGTGACACTCAGATGGTGGCACTGCGTGACCATGGATGGACATCCTCGCAATCCCTTCATGCAAAGAAGTGTAATATGTCAACCCAACTGAGGGTCACGTGAACGGCCGGGAATACCACTTGTACCCGAAGTCTAACACAAGACTACAATGAAACAATGCAAAGGAATGCATCAAAAATAATAATAACACCCATACATTGGGTTCCAACAGCAAAAATAATAATAACACCCATACATTGGGTTCCAACCTCTGAAATAAAAACATCAAGACTCGAACTGATCAAACAAAAAATTTACAGGAGACTACATATGCAAGAAACAACTCAAATGAAACTACAAGACTCGAGAGTCTCTAACTGCGACCGGGGAAAATCTCTCGGCTGAGCTTGTGTCGCCAACCGCATCAATCACCCTACGCCTCACCTAAACCTGCACACATAGGCAGGAGGGTGTGAGTTTACAACTCAATGAGTGGCATGGTAACACTAGCACTCTCAAACATAATCAGATATCATAAGCAATAATAGGAAAAAAGGTTGAATTCATAATACAATGATCTCAGTTATCATATAAAGTACGACATCATAATGTAAACATGACATCACATATTAGCACGACATTCCTAATCATCATGTTATCATATCCTCATCTCACGAGATACGCGCACTAGCCCTGTAAGCTCCTCTAGTCGTTG
Source organism: Canna indica (assembly GCA_034359265.1). Lineage (NCBI taxonomy): Eukaryota > Viridiplantae > Streptophyta > Magnoliopsida > Zingiberales > Cannaceae > Canna > Canna indica. Next base: position 46,424,697 of record CP136898.1, read on the forward strand.
TCTAACACGGTTGGGAATATCCCTCCAACCAGCCACATATGATAGGTCATAAGGGTGGCCTCTTGATGCACTACCCAGCCTAGTGTCGTCTCTTCGGGACATCCCCCCATCACCAGATGGATTTCCGGAGCCGTATCTTCGGGACACTTCCGTGTCAACGTATGGACTTTTGAAATCGTCTCTTCGGGGCACTCCCCATTACCGGTTGGAATCTTAGGTCACCAACCACATGCATTAAGTATGGAATATAATAATAGTGATTGTCCATATATGTATATATATCAAATGCCATTTCATTACATAGCCAAATACTCAATAAACTTGAGACACTTAGCCTATCATAGTATAACATGTACCATCATCATTAAATGAATATGGTCCATAAATAAGGGCTTGATAAATTTCTCAACATTTAGCCAATTTCTGAACTTCTCAAAAACACTAATACATACACTTTTGGCGCTACTGCCAAGCCTGCAATTCTTGATATATTGGCTACAAAAGTTACACATTCAAAATGTCCACAACATATAATAACCCTCCTTTAAGTTTCAAGCCATTTGGATGATGATTCGATCACAAAATAGCGTGACAAACATGTCATTCCAAATTTTTGCAATCACAAGCAGATTTCACAGATTTAACTAGTCATTTTGTAAAATTTATAAACATGTTTGGATAGGACTAGAACTATTGGGCCCAGTCGGATTAAACCTAGTGGCGTCCCATAATTCAACTCGAGCCAAACCAAACGGCTCCACCCGGCCATACATGGACATCCACATCCGTCTTTATCACGAGGGATACATGCCATTACAAGTCCGCCATCTTCGGGATCAGCCTAGCTCGACCCATTCTGAGAATGATATCCCTACGAGATTGCCGGGCAATACCATCGCCTCCACCTGTAATAAATATAGATATGATATGTCTTAGGTACCCTAAGTTCCATATTCTGTTACCTCCACCTTGGAGTGCCACTAACTTAAGCATCGGAGTATTTTTTGCAAGTCACCCCACGGAGTTGCACCTGACCAGGAGAGACACCGAGTTAGACTGGACTACTTTGATCCTCAGGCAAGAATATTTGGCACCCACCGTGGAGCTGAGTAAAGCATAGCTGCCTCACAATGGTTAGAACCCGGAGCCAAGTGACTGCCGCCACACGCCAACGGCACTGACCCGATGGCGATGATCGACCGCAACCTTGTGACGCTGACACAGCAAGGAGCGACACTACGACACTAGCCCGTCCTTCCCCTGTAGAGCCCCAGCATCAGATAAATGATTTGGAAATAAAGAACCAACGATTAGCAGCTCAAGTTTAGATGCTAACACTGTCCTGAGGATAACTCCTAGCTAACCACGAACGCCGCCACTCAAAGCACGAAGAAAGTAATTACTCAGAAAAGAGGAGACCAATTTCCGTCCTTCGTGATGATGTCTCCAATATCCCTTGTCCGGAAAAAAAAGAAGGTTCCAAAGCTAAGAAGGCTGAGACTACCCTTCCTATCGACACGGGACCTTTCGCCAAGCACATAATGGCAACTCGCCTCCCATCGAAGAGCAAGTTGTCCACCACTCTAGCACCCTATGATGGAATGAGCGTTGATGCTCTCCCACGGGGCAACTGACCCCACACTCTGCAGAGCTTTCCCAACTTTCCTAGAAAAAACCACTTTGTTATGGTTTGCTTCCCTCCCATCGACGTCTATTCATTCCTTCGAAGTCCACTCCCGTGTCTTTCTCGTGGGTCTACAACAAACAAAGGACGCCCTCCACTATGTCATGTAGGGGCAACATAAGCCCCTAAGGGAATACATATGCAGGTTCTAGGCCATAGCGGCCAAAATCCCCACCCTCGATTCTCGAGTCGAATTCTACTATATCAAATTCGGACTAAAACCTGGACACTTCACCAAGCAGATCGCCCTAACGAAGCCCAAGGACATGGTTGAGTTTCAAGAGAAAGCCACTAGCTTTGTTGGCGTAAGATTTTCAACCTTGGCCTTAATCTCGGTTTTGATGATAACAAATATGGAACTAATGTATTCATGAAGAAATACTTTTAGGTTCCAAGTCGGCTAGCGCTCGACGTCCACGATTGGAAAAATTGGAAAATCGAAAGGACATTGGTTGATGCGCTAGGGTTTTCGTCGAAGATAGAGTAAAAGGGTTAGGGTGTCTAGCATATATTGTAAATCCTCAAATTGATTCTTATGAACCAAAAACATTGAACCCCGAAACCTGAAAATGAATGTCAATTTCCCGGGTGTCGGCCGATGTGTCCAATCTGGATATTGTGCTCCGATCGATGGCTGATCGCTCGGGCAGTCGACAGGCCTTCAACCTGCCACCTATTGGGCGGCACCAATGGGCATTTTTTTGCCTGTTGGCATGGCTGTTGAAGCCATATATCCTCATGGCTTATAAATACCAGCCAAGAGAAGCCTTCCGTGATGATTCCAAACTTCCTTGAGCCATCCTTGATCAACCCTAAAGATTTCATTGAGCCATCTTTGCAAGAACCCTACTTTTGAGGTTCACATTCTTCATCTTGCCTTCAAGCTTTAATCGATTCATCTTCAAGGCATCAAGAGGAGCTAGGATTCGTGTTCAGAGCTAAGTATTCGTTGTAGTATTTATTTGCTCCTTTGTTTATGTATTTTATTGTTTGTTTCATTGTATTTCTCAAGTGTGTAAACCTAGAGTGCTAGGTTGATTGAGTTGGTGGTTTCCTTGGTGTTAAGGTTTAAATCAATTGGTGTAAATGTAGTTTACTAGAATTAGTGATTGTTATCCCTTAGGGTTGAGGTGGAAGAGTGCTCTCGGTAAGAAGGTAGAGACTTCCGGGTATGGAAGTGCCTTAGGTTGAGAGCGGAGACTCTTCGGGTAAAGAGTTCTCTTTGTAAGGGAAACAATATAATCTAGTAAAATTAGTTTGGAAATCCTAAGTGGTGTGCTTAGGTAGTGGAGTAGGCATTGGGGTCGAACCACTATAAATCATTGTGTTAGCGTTGCTTTCTTGATTGTGTTTAATCATCTTATTTATTGCTTCCGCTTGCTATTCTAATTAGATTATTGACAAAGTTATAAGAAATGATTGAATCTGATAGAACTGGAATTAGACGAAAAGTTTAGGTAACACACTATTCATCCCCCCTGTAGTGTAGGCCATTTTACCAATATTTGGTATCAGAGCAGGTCGTGGATTGAGATTTTACCATCTCTTCTATATCTAGTCTCGATCCGAAAATGACACTAGAGTTGGTAGCGTCTATACCCTTCACTGAGTCTAACTTTGGTCTTTGGAAGGTTAGAATGTACACATTCCTAAAGAAACAAGGTTTAGGTGTTCAACATGGTAATTAAGACCAAATACCATGAACCTAAGGAAAATAAGAATGCATGGACCCAAGAACAGATAGATAGATTTGAGTCAAATACTAAAGACATGAATTGTATTTTTTGTTCTTTGGAAAATGCTATTTTTGAAAAAGTCATGCATTGCACTTCCGCGTTTGATATTGGGTCATGTTGCTCTATGACTAAGCTAAAACCGAAGAACTTATTACCTTAAATGAAGGAGTTGATGAGAATTATCATACTCCTAGTTCTAAGGAAGTTCTTGAAGCTAAAGGTGTATCTAGCCAAAGAAGTACAAAGAGTCAGAAGAGAAAGGTGATTTGTCACATATGCAATGAAAAATGGCATGTGAAGAAAAATTGCCCTACCACGAAGAACAAGGCAAAAAGGAGGTCAAATGCTTCCATATACTCATATTCATCAAGTGAAGCATCCTCTTACCATGACTATGAATGTAGGATCATGAATGCCAATGAGGAGGTATGCTCTTTTTCTAGTCATGATAACAAAAATGGTAGTATTAATTCATCTAGTTCTCATGATTTGCTTTATAATGAATTAATGGATGAATATAAAGCATGTATGTCTTGCTTGTTAAAAAGGATAAAGAAAAACAAAAAATTGAAGAAAGAAAACATAAGCCTTAGCTCTCAATTACATGGTGTAAAATTAGAAAATGAGAAGCTAAAAACTAGTGTCTATAATCTATGCCATGATACTTTAAGTATTGACACTAAGGATTTGAAAACAAAAAAATAACATTTTAAAGAATGAAAATAACATGTTGAAAACTCAATTGCATGCTATTCATAAATCCATGATCGACTTGAAAAATGAGTTGTTTTTCTAAATAAGAAAGTTAATAATCTATCTAGTAATTTATTCTCTAAAAATTATAGAAATACAAATGTTTCTTTCAAGAATGCTCATGCACATCATGTTTCTCAAGTCAAGCATTCTAACACTTGATCTCATGTTCATAAGAACGATAAAAAGAAAAGATTTAATGAACATTGCTTTTGTTGTATTGTATATGAGTATGCCATTATGATTGCGCTTTTAAGATAAATCCAAGTGTGGCAAATACACTTTGGGTTCCTAAGCCCTTTAACCCCCAAGGAACCAAAGTCATTTGGGTACCAAAGGTTTCATGCTCTTTTGTAAGGCGAGCTACCACACAAGGGTAAAGAAAATTGAAGAGTTGGAGTTGACGAATGAGTTGAAGGAAGGATCCTTACATGGTTGCAACTTCAAAGTCTTCACCTAGAATAGATGCCTATGGTAATTAAGGTTGGCATCCAAATCGCTTTGGTATCATCTCTCAACCTTAATTATTCAATCAAAAGTTAGAGTTTATGATAATTGATTGAATCGATTGATTTCCCCCCGTCCTGATATAGTTTTATGAAAATGATTTTTGATTTTGATTTCTGATGTCCTCGGAGACATTTGTAGCCTATAACGAGCTCATGCAACCCTGCGGTTCTAAATCGTAGGCTCATTGTGACCTTTCGATTTTCAACCAATAGGAAGGGTTGGAGATCTTATTTTTCAACTTTTTCATCTTTTGAGATCTCTCGATTCATTTCGGATTCATGATAATTTATTTTGTAACGGATTTCAAACTAAAGTATCACTCTTCTCAAATTACTCATCTTTTTCGGATACTTTGGATTTTCATTGAAATTTTCAAATGTGACTTCAAATATGATATCATAACTCTATTTTTGGCATCGTTCTCACTATTACCCGAGAAAAATCATTTCTAAAATGGTTTTTGATATTTTGACTCATACTTGAAAATATCGATACTTGAGTTTATACATGATTTCCGGATTTGGATTTTAGTTATCACTCCTTGCTATCATGTATGATTTAGTCTCATATTAAATATTTGTTTTTCATCCCTTTGGTTGAGATTTTCATGTTTCAAGAAAAATTCTTTTAGAGTCTCAACTTTGACTATAGGTTGACTTTTCTTGTCCTTTTTGATTGATGTCAAAAGAGGGAGAAAAATATAGGTAAAAGAGAAGAAAATCTAAGAAAACCATATACATATAGATAGGGAGAGTTCTATTATATGAATATGCATGTCGGTAGGGGGAGAAATTCCATGATTGATATCATTTTATGCTTAAATGATATATTTTCTTAAGGATCTTTGTCATCATCAAAAAGGAGGAGATTGTGTAAGACCCAGAATTTTCCTAATATAGAAATCTATTTTTGGTGTAGCGCGCTGGAATCATGAGTTAGTCGAGTCGAACCGCGGAAATTGCCTCGAGTAAAAGGTATAACTCGGCTTATGAAGTTTAAATTGGTTAGATGGATATTTCCTTATTAAGCATTAGATGTCCTATTTGAGTCATGTTCAAATAGTGTATGCGGATAGAATCGGGGCTTGAATCGGACTCAGATCGAGTCGAGTAGAGGCTAAGTCGTTTAGAGGTGCATATGGGTCATTGGGGGATGAGGGAATAAAATCCCTCATCATGAGCCGGGCGGCTCATTTTAGAGTCGCACGTAGCCCGAGCAAGAGAGAGGGAGGGGAGAGCTTGGGCGGCGCCGATCGTGTCGTCGTTTGAAAGTTCAAGATCACCAATGTCCAACCCTTCTTAATTCTTAAGCAAGGTGAGTGGTTGTTTTTCCATGGTTGATTTGGGGGAGGCGTGTGTCCGAACCCCTAGGACTGCTAGGTAGAGATTTTGTCGTGATGTTTCGTCAATTTAATGTACTTTGATTTCCGGATCGCTCTTTAATTGTTATTACATTGGATCTACCTTGGTTTTTCTCGGATTTTGATGTTATAGGGGCTACCGAGTAGAGGGAAAAGGGAAAAGGTCATACCGAAATTTTCCCCAATTTCCTCGACGAGTATAAACCCCTTTTCAATCATAGTCTAGATGTCTAGATTTGTTATTTTCATACACTGAGAGTTGTTTGTTTTTAAGCATGTATTCGACTTAGAACTTGAGTTGTTTCATTTTGTGCTTGATGTTAGCAACTTTCCCTTTTTTAAAAAAATGTGAACTTTCTTGAAATTCAAATAAAGCTGCATCGTTGTTTTCTATTTATGTGTTCCGATTTCTCGTTAGACAGTGTATGTAGTAGGCTTCAGGGTAGGGCATAGACCCTGGTCGGTCACACGACCCTGATTTGGGTTGTGACAGATTGTTGGCATAAGGTTTTCAACCTTGGCCTTAATCTCGATTTTGATGATAACAAACATGGAACAAAAAAGGAGATTTGTTTATGTATTTTATTGTTTATTTCATTGTATTTCTCAAGTGTGTAAACCTAGAGTGCTAGGTTGATTGAGTTGGTGGTTGTCTTGGCGTTAAGGTTTAAATCCACCGGATTAAACGTAGTTTACAAGGATTAGTGATTGTTGTCCCTTAGGGTTGAGCTGGAAGAGTGCTCTCGGTAAAAAGGTGGAGACTTTCGGGTGTGGAAGTGCCTTAGGTTGAGAGCGGAGACTCTTTGAGTAAAAAGTCCTCTTTGTAAGGGAACAATATAATCCAGTAAAGGTAGTTTATAAATCCTAAGTGGGGTACTTAGATAGTGGAGTAGGCATTGGGGCCAAACCACTATAAATCATTGTGTTAGCGTTGTTTTCTTAATTGTGTTTAATTATCTTATTTATTGTTTCCGCTTGCAATTCTAATTAATGTATTGCCTAAGTTATAAGAAACGATTGAATCCGATAAAACTAGAATTAGGCAAAAAGTTTAGATAACACATTATTCACCCCCCCCTCTAGTGTAGGCCATTTCACCAACATTTGGTATCAGAGCGGGTCGTGGATTGATATTTCACCATCTCGTCTACATCTAGTCTCGATCCGAAAATTGCACTAGAGTTGGTAGCGTCTATACCACATAGGTTTGTGGAGTCTAACTTTGGTCTTTGGAATGGTAGAATGTACACATTACTAAAGGCACAAGGTTTAGGTGTGTTCAACATGGTAATTAAGACCAAATACCTTGAACCTAAGTTATTCGGTTTTAGCAATCATAGAGCAACATGACCAAATATCAAACGCAGAAGTGCAATGCAAGACTTTTTCAAAAATTGCATTTTCCAAAGAAGAAAAAATACAATTCATGACTTTAGCAGTTGACTCAAGTCTATCTATTTGTTCTTGGGTCCATGCATTCCTGTTTTCTAGCCAAAGAAGTTATTGAAGCTCATAGTGTATCTAGCCAAAGAAGTACAAAGAGTCAGAAGAGAAAGGTGATTTGTCACCTATGCAATAAAAAATGGCATGTGAAGAAGAATTGCCCTACCACGAAGAACAAGGCAAAAAAGAAGTCAAATGCTTCCACATCTTGATCAAGTGAAGCATCCTCTCACCATAACTATGAATCTAGGATCATGAATGCCAATGAGGAGGTGTACTCTTTTTCTAGTCATGATAACAAAAATGGTAGTATTAATTCATCTAGTTCTCATGATTTGCTTTATGAGGAATTAATGGATGAATATAAAAGCATGTGTGCCTTGCTTGTTAAAAAGGATAAAGAAAACAAAAAATTAAAGAAAGAAAACATAAGCCTTAGCTCTCAATTACATGGTGTAAAATTAGAAAATGAGAAGCTAAAAATTAGTGTCTATTATCCTTGCCATGATACCTTAAGTATTGACACTAAGGATTTGAAAACAAAAAATAATATTTTAAAGAATGAAAATAACATGTTGAAAACTCAATTGCATGCTATTCATAAATCCATGATCGACTTGAAAAATGAGGTTGTTTTTCTAAATAAGAAAGTTAATAATCTATCTAGTAATTTATTCTCTAAAAATTCTAGAAATACAAATGTTTCTTTCACGAATGCTCATGCACATCAAGTTTCTCATGTCAAGCATTCTAACACTAGACATCATGTTCATAAGAACGATAAAATGAAAAGATTTAATTGACATTGCTTTCGTTGTAGTGTTTATGAGCATTCCATTATGATTGCGCTTTTAAGATAAATCAAAGTGTGGCAAATACACTTTGGGTTCCTAAGCCCTTTAACCCCCAAGGACCCAAAGTCATTTGGGTATCAAAGGTTTTATGCTCTTTTGTAAGGGGAACTACCACACAAGCGTAAAGGAAATTGAAGAGTTGGAGTTGACCAAGGAGTTGAAGGAAGGATCCTTACATGGTTGAAACTTCATAGTCTACACATAGACTAGATGTCTGTGGTAATAAAGGTTGGCATCCAAATCGCTTTGGTATCATCTCTTAACCTTAATTATTCAATCAAAAGTTAGAGTTTATGATAATTGATTGATTCAATTGATTTCCCCCGCTCCTGATATAGTTTTATGAAAATGATTTTTGATTTTGATTTCTGGTCTCCTCGGAGACCTTTGTAGCCTATAACGGGCTCATGCGACATTGCAGTTCTAAATTGTAGGCTCATTGTGGCTTTTCGGTTTTCAACCAATAGGAAGGGTTGGAGATCTTATTTTTCAACTATTTCATATTTTGAGATCTCTCGATTCGTTTCGGATTCATGATAATTTATTTTGAATCGGATTTCAAACTATTTAGCAAAGTGGACTTTGAAAATGATACTTGATTCTTCTCTTTGCTATTTGGTTTGGGTTGCGTGCTAGTAGCTTTATTTTCATTAAATCTACTAATGAAGTCTACTCGCAAGTTGAGAATGTTAATGGAAGGCTATGCTATAATGAACAAAATTGAAAAGTAAATGACAAGTTTGGCAAAATTCTCTTGAAAGAGGTATGAGTTTGATTTTTGTTAAAACCTTGCTTAATTACCTCAATAATTTTGCTTAAATGATTTCTCTATGCTCATAGTTGATTATGCATGATAAATATTTGATTTTTCATGAGTATTAAAATCTTGATAACTTAGCTCATTTAATGATATCATGTTATTTATGAAATCGGACTAGGTTGAAATTTTTCTTTAGAGACTTCATTTTAAGTTGAAAATTGGATGAACATATTTAGGTGTGTTAATGACTAGTTGTCATGTGCTTAAAATTGAAAATTCATGTAAAATTGAGTAAAATGATAACTAGTTCACTTTAGATGACTTAAACTTGGAAAAGTTCAACCCAAGTCAATAAATCAACTTGGACACTTCATTTTAAGTCCAAACTTTGTAAAGATGTTTAGGAATAGGTTTGATATGTTTTCATGCATTTAGAATGAAAAATTCATATGGATATGAATAAAATGATATAGAGGTCATTTCATGATAACCTCTTTTAAACCAAGTTGACCCAAGTCAACAAATTAACTTAGAGATCTCATTTTCAATCAATATTTGAGGAACATATTTAGATTTACTCATGTTAGGTGTCCATGTGTTTAAACTTGAAAAATCATGAGTAAATAATAAGATTGATACTTAGCAAGTTTCATGATAACTAGCTTAGTTTTGAATCAAACCATGCTAGGTTGATATCTTGACTTAAGGACATTGTTTTCATCTCAAACTTGACATACACTCTTCATATGACCATAATGTAGTATCATAAATGTTTGAATAAAAATTTAGCACGTTTTGAAAAATAACTAAAAATTATAGGAATACCATTGAAATTTTAGTATTTTTAATTAATTTCAGAAAAATGTAGAAAGATCCTTTTTAACTGATTCTTGAAACTACATCTTCATTGAAAAATCTAATTTCTTCTGTAAAATTTTTAGAAATTTTCATTAAGAATATGATTTATAGTAGAATTTTGAATTTGGATTTAAGAAATGCAAAGTATCATCCTCTTGAAAAATTAATCTTTCCGATACTTTGATTTTTCATCAAAAATTTCAAATGAAATTTTGTTTATACTATTTTGATTCCATTTCTAATATCGTTCTCACTATTCTTTGAGTGAAATCATTTCTAAAAATGATTTTGGTAACTTGAGCGATATCTAGAAAATGAGTTTTTGGTTGGAATCGAGATAGGTTTAAAAATTGACTTAGAAAATTTATTTTGAGTTCAAACTTGACACATGCATCTCAAATGATCATTCAACGGTATATGGAAAGTTTGAATAAAAAATGATAACTTTCAAAAAAATACTTGAAATTTATGAAAATGACCTAGGACTTTTAGGAATTTTATGAATTTATAGAAATCTGATTCTTGACTGATTCTTGAACCTGTAGATTCCTTGAAAAATCTAGTTTGTCCGGTTAAAGTTTTAAAATTTTCGTCAAGAATATGATTTTATAAGGATTTAAAAGTTTGATTTTTGTAAACTTAAAGTATACTTTGACCAAAGTCAACAAAGTGACTTAGAAACCCTTTTTTTTTAAGCCCAAACATGATAGACATATTTAGATTCACTCATATTAGATGTCCAAGTGTCTAAGCTAGAGAAAACATGAGTAGATAGAAAATTTTGATACTAATTAGCATTTTCATGTTTTCATGTCTATTTTCAATGAAATCGTGAAAAGTTCATATTTTGATCAAATGACATTATTTTCACTTCAAGCTTAATATACATGCTTTACATGATCATAACTTGGTATTTTGAAAGTTTGAATAAAATCTAAAAATGTCATGAAAGAATCACTTATTTACGAAAATGCCACTAAAGTATCACTCTTCTCAAATTACTCATCTTTTTCGGATACTTTGGATTTTCGTTGAAATTTTCAAATGTGACTTCAAGTATGATATCATAACTCTATTTTTGGTATTGTTCTCACTATTACCCAAGAAAAATCATTGTATAGGGCATGTACCAAGTGCACTAGTCTATCCGGAATCATCAATCTCCTAATTGGGGATCCTACGACTAGGAACATTTAGAACATCGGCATCTAGATTCGAAGTCTCACTAGCATAATCTCATCATGGCATCGGAATCATTTGTCTGAGTTCATGGGGTTCATCACAATTTTTATTAATAAAGATGCAACATATGATGAAAAAGTTGCCTCATTAAGTTGATTACCCTTGAATAGTCCCTAAACACATCGACATGTGATTGGCTCAAGGGCACTGTTCCTTTCAGATCGGCTATCAACCCCGACATTGACCAACCACTACCCAATCTGGATAGTGTGCTCCGGTCGATGGTTGGTCTCTTAGGCGGTCGACCGCCTTCGACTGGCCATCGATCGGGCAACGCCAACGGGCAATTTTATTAAGAAGCCTTCCTTGAAGATTCCACATTTCCTTGAGCCATCTTTGATCAATCCTGAAGATTTCATTGAACCATCATTGCAAGAACCCTAGTTTTCAACTTCACATTCTTGATCTTGCCTTCAAGCTTTAATCAATCCATCTTCAAGGCATCAAGAGGAGCTAGGATTTGTGTTTGGAGCTAAGTATTCATTGTAATGTTTATTTGCTCCATAGTTTATGAATTTTATTATTAATTTCATTGTGTTTCTCAAGTGTGTAAATCTAGAGTGCTAGGTTGATTGAGTTGTTGGTTGCCTTGGTGTTAAGGTTTAAATCCACCGGTGTAAACATAGTTTACTAGGATTAGTGATTGTTGTCCCTTAGGGTTGACGAGGGAGAGTGCTCTTGGTAAGAAGGAGGAGACTTCTGGGTATGGAAGTGCCTTAAGTTGAGAGCGGAGACTCTTCGGGTAAGAAGTCCTCTTTGTAAGGGAAACAATATAATCTAGTAAAGCTAGTTTGGAAATTCTAAGTGGGGTGCTTAGGTAGTGGAGTAGGCATTGGGGCCGAACAACTATAAATCATTGTGTTAGCGTTGCTTTGTTGATTGTGTTTAATCATCTTATTTATTGCTTCCGCTTGCTATTCTAATTAGTGTATTGCTTAAGTTATAAGAAATTATTGAATCCGATAAAATCGGAATTAGGCAAAAAGTTTAGATAACATACTATTCACCCCCCTCTAGTGTAGGCCATTTCACCAACAAGCTTCATAGAGATGGAAGAACTTTGAGAAGCTAAAAAGGCCGACATACAACATCTCAAAGCTGATGTCGAAGATAAAGGGCCCAAAAGGGCAGACAGAAAAAGCGAAGAAGACCGCATCCACCACGAGCAAAATAATGGCATAGGGTCAAGGTCACCACCTCACTCGAACGCCTGGTTTGAAAGGTACACTGGTTTAAATATTACGAATGAAACCATCCTTCGTGACATCTACCACCTGAAGCTTATCAGGTACGCCGCTAATGCGGGAAAGCAAAAGCTACCACCCAACATTGATATGACCAAGAAGTGTTCCTTCCATGACACTTATAGACACACCACTGAGGACTGTGTGGTACTCGATGACCAACTTAAAGATTTGGTTAGTGCAGAAACCTGGACAAATACATCCAGCGCCAAAGAGAATGAGGTCGAAGCAAGACGCGACCCTTGATGACGAAGCTAAACACCTCCAAGTCCACACTCGAGTCAGAGGGAGAACAGCCGCGCTGATTGCTCAGGAAACGAGCTCTACGGAGTTATCGACTACATCACCGACGGATTTGCAAAAGGTAGAAAAGCGAGCTCGGCCAGAAAGAGATCTCTTCAGGTGATCATGGTGGTCGATAACGCTACTCGCCCACATCGGCCAATCTCCAAAGCACCGGTGTCAGGATAGTCTCTAAGGGATCTTTCTGCTAAGAGTCAGTTGCAAGAGTCAGTTGCACATGAGTTGCAACTAATACTATAACTGATTTAAAATAGAGTGAGTAGTAGATATAAAATAACCACAAAAACACGCAAACACACAAGGATTTGTTTGCGCAGTTCAGTGACAAACTTGTCACCTAATCAGCGGGGCCCTGATCGGACAGATGCCCAATCCACTATCAATAAAGTACAATACAAGTTCTAGGATTTCACACTCTGAAATTCAACTATCAGTACTAAAGTGAATTGGAAATAACAAAACAACTAACATAATTGGAAATCTTGAATGCTTTCATCATCTCCCATCTTCAAATTCTCAAATCTAGTGTTCAGGATTTCAACTTTTGAATTCCGAAGCATCAGGGATCCTTCATGATTTGTTTCTATAATTTCTCATGCTTGCTTTTCTAGTGTACAAGCCGATATCAGTTTGAACTAAGAAGGATCAACTCCATTGAAGATAGTATTAAAGGCTTTGGTGTCATAGTTTATAGCAGTGATTTCTGCTTCAGTATACTCACTTTTAGGCTTGCGCTCAGTCCAATCTATTGTTGTGGGTGGTGTGTAGCCAATCTCAATAATAATCCAGCAACGATCATCCAGAGACTTGATGAAAGCTCTCATCCGAGACTTCCAATAGGCATAGTTTGTTCCTATCAGCAAAGCTGGAACGTTGACTGAGTTTCCTATAGGCATTACTTCCATCCTGAGGTTGAAAAGTTAGAGACACTCCAAGGATCTATGCTTCTAAAGGTTATAACAACTGCTTTGATACCAATTGTACTTTAACTGATTTAAAATAGAGTGAGCAGTAGATATAAAATAACCACAAAAACTCGTAAATACACAAGGATTTGTTTACGCAGTTCGATGACAAACTTGTCACCTAATCTGCGGGGCCCTCAACGGACAGATGCCCAATCCACTATCAATAAAGTACAATACAAGTTCTAGGATTTCACACTCTGAAATCCAACTATCAGTACTAAAGTGAATTGGAAATAACAAAATAACTATTTCCTATTACAAGTACTAACAACTTGCCTCTCTATGACAATTCAATCATAGAGTTCTGTCCTCCACACAATTTATGTGTTGTAATGAGTTTAACAACCCAACTCCAGCTTGATATGAAGATGTTTGAAATAGTTTGTTGCCATCGACACACACTCAACAGTCTCAACTCTTCATAGAATTGGCAACTAAGTTTCAGCGCATAGGAGACTTCGCAATTCATATCTTCTCTTTCTTCATATATAGAGAAAGCCAACCAATTTCCATTAATGCCACTTAACAAAAAACCTTAACTTCATCAGCTTCAAACTCAAAAGATAACCATAATACATCATAATACTTCGGTCATAAAAGCATCAAGAAAACCGCCTAGCCCATCAATGAAGACCACTTCATTTCTTCCATAATTGACCAAGCACTCAAAAGTAATTAAAGATGAATACATATATCAATAATAAATATCATGTAAGCATCAATAATTATAGCAAACAAAAAGTGGTCATCGCAGTAGCATAAGTTTTAGTATAAAACTCCACAGCTACAATAACAATTGTAACTAACGTACAACTGAGAACTTCAGCATAAATTCCACAGCAACAAAAAGCAATTGTGACTGACATACAACTGAGAACTAACTGATATTTATTTTACCAAATATAGCCAACACATAATAAGTCAAACACTAATAATCTCCCCATTTGGCTTATTTGGCAAAACATAAGTTGTTATCACAAACCACAGAACAAAGCAAAAGTAGTAGGCTAACTGCCAAATAAAAAGATAATATCCAAACACAAATAAAAACCCAAAAGCAACACAGTCATCACAGTCACACCAAGTATCACGGTCATCATAAGTACCACAGCCACAACAATCAACTAGTCAAGACAAAGAGTTAGTCCGACACCACTATAGTTACCAAAATACACTTGCAACCAAATAATAGACATATCACAAAGGGTTGCAACTGAATAAAGTATCATACTATCTCCCCCTTTTTGGCAAATTAAGCCGAAGGAGGAGTATAGAACTGTATCAGTCTGAACTGGAAGAACTTGAAGGACTGCCAGAAGAAGTGGATATATGTCCTACAGGAGCTGATGAGGAAGAAAAATGGTCAAGAACCTTCAGCTCTAGAGAGATAATCTGCAGTTGTAACTTAGAGATGGTCTCCTTGGCATTGGATATCTCCTCTAGAATACTTTGTTCATTGGTAGTTATACTGGCAAAAGGTTTTCTGAAAGAGCTGGAAGGAGGATGAGTTTTGGTAGGAGTTTCTACCTTCTTCAACAGCTTTTGGTGTACTTTCAGGAAAGATCCAAGAGGTTCTAAAACTTCCTCAGCAGAACATTTGAAACCCTTCTTTTCAAGAATCCCATAAATTATGTTAGGAAAAATAAGAAACACTTTGTATTTTGTAGTTAGCCGAGATCTAAGAGCAGTAATCTCATAAAAAATCAGACTTCCCAAGTTGAAGTGAATCCCATTAGTGATTTTGTAGAGTAGTATAACCATTTCTTTGTTTAGGATGGTGATATAAGAAGTAGGAATCCAATGGAACCTGGACTTTTTCTATTCAGAGGTACTAGTAGATTTCTTCTTCAATTTGGCAGGAATGTCAGATGCTTGTTGCTCAGTTTCTCCAACTGTTGTGACTAATGGAGTAGGATGTTCAACATCAGTCACTGAAATAGGGACATCATCAACTTCTGGTACAGGGTTATCAGTTGTAACTAATTTTGGTACAAGAGCATAAGTTGTAACTGGAGTGGTATCAGTAGAGGGACATGGTGCAGAGTCTCTTGTAACTGTCTCTAGAGTAGAACCTGTCTCTAGATCTTTTTCCAGATCCTCAAGAGTAGAACCTATAGTAGTTACAGCGGGACCAGTGTGCACTGGAATCAAGTCATGAACAACATCAGATACAAAATTATTTTCAACATGCAATGGACCAGTGTTCACTGGAGTCGAAACAGGAACAATGACATCAAATGAGGCAGTTTCAACCGAGTCATCTTGAAAAGTAATGCCAGAAGAGAGAATGATAGCCATACAACCCTCCCCCTCAGCGTGAGAATTCTCCCCCTCACGAACAGAAATCCTAGGTTGAGAATTAGGGAGGACAGATGGCATACCTCGACCTTTTCGTGGAGGATGGTTTGTAGGACGTCGTCCATGTTTGACCCTCATTCTTTGACCATGAGTTGGAGGAGGAGGAGACACTTCTTCAATTGGCATTGAATTTTGGGGCGATTCGGCCCTTTCATCCGGCTTAGAAGACGACATTCCCTTGGTAGATTTCAAGTATATCTTCCGCACAAATCCCTTTGGCCGTTTACTAGAGGAAGACCTTGCTTGCTCCATTTGTATCAAGAAAAAAGCAGTCAAGAGGGCAGGAAGAGGAGAAGAAGGGTAGCAGTTACAACTTCAGAGAATAGAAAGGGATTGCAGCATCGAGCTTTGAATAAATGGGGGGTTACACCATCGGGTATTCAATATCGAGTCCACACGTGTGGATCTCCAAAAGGCTTGAAATGGCGAAAATAAAGTGCCGAGCCTTGATTGAAGAAGTACTTCATTTTCCTTCAATGAGACAAAAATAAGTGGAGAGAATAAAGGTAAGTAATAATGACTTAAAAATCATCCCAATTTCCCTTTTTTTAATGTAAAATTGTGTCATATAACACACAATCCTAGAGCAGATTGTAATTGCTCAAATCTCCCTCCATCCAAAGCTTTTGTGAAGATATCAGCAACTTGTCTATTTGTAGAAATATATTCTAGTTGTAACTCATTTCTTTCAACCAGTTCCCTAATGCAGACTAGATTCTTTGAGATATTGATGACACTTGTATTATCACAGTATAATACCATTTCATCCTATTTGAAACCATAGTCTAATAGCATATTTTTCATCCAAATCAACTGTGTATTGCAACTGCCTACTGCCAAATATTCAGCCTCTGCAGAATAAAGAGAGTTAGAATTATATTTCTTGCTCAACCATACCACTAGATTTGACCCAATATAAAAACATCCACTTGTAGTACTCTTTCTATCATAAGTATTTCTAGGCCAATCTGCATAGTAAACCCTACAAGATAGAGATAAGATTCCACATAATACCAAAGTCCAAAGTCCACAGTGCCTTTAACATATTTCAGAATTCTTTTGACTGCCTAAAGATGAGATTCCTTTGGATTTGTCTGATATCTAGCACATAATCTCACACTAAAACTTAAATCTAGTCTGCTAGTTGTCAGATATAACAGACTTCCAATCATGCTTCTATAGAGACTAGGATTAACATTCTTGCCTTCTTCATTTTTGCTTAGTTTTTCATGAGTTGAGATAAGAGTTCTAATTGGCTTAGAACTGTCCATTCCAAACATGTGGATCAAGTTTCTAGCATACTTACTCTGAGAGATAAATAACCTTTTTTTAGTTTGCTTCACTTGGAGGCTGAGGAAATAATTCATTTCTCCAACCATGCTCATCTCGACGTCAGATTTCATATCTTCCACAAATTGTTTCGCATATGCTTTTGAAGTTGAGCCAAAAACAATGTCATCTACATAAATTTGAGCAATTACCAGTTCCGACTCCTTTCTTTTGATGAACAATGTCTGGTAAGCACTTCCTCTTTTGTTACCTTTCAAAAGAAGGATCTGAGTGAGTCTTCCATACCAAGCTCTAGGTGCTTGTTTAAGCCTATAAAGAACTTTCTTCGGTATGTATACATGATCAGGATGTACAGGGTCTTCAAAACCTTTGGGCTGTTCAACATAAACCTTCTTCATTGAAAAACCCATCCCGGAAAGCTATTTTAACATCCATCTAGAACAGTTTAAACTTCATAAAGTAGGATATGGCAAGAAGTAGTCTGATAGATTCTAGTCTAACAATTGGTGCAGAGGTTTCATCATAATCCAGCCCTTCAGCACTGAGCAACAAGTCTGGCTTTATTCCTCGTTATGTTTCTTGCTTCATCAATTTTGTTCTTGAAAATCCATTTGGTCCCAACAACATTAACACCTTTAGGTCTTGAAACAAGTTTCCATACATCATTTCTAGTGAACTATTGTAACTCCTCTTGCATAGCAAAAATCCAGTATTCATTTGTCAAGTCTTCCTTCACATTTTTTTGTTCAACTTTGGAAGTGTAACAGGAATACCTGATCATATCTTGGTGATTTATCCTTGATTGATTCCTGGTCTAGACTCCATCATTTACATTTCCTATCATATTCTACAGGGGATGATTTTTGAGAGCTTTTATAGGCTTTTCAGTTCCAGTGTCACCACTTTCATCATCTTGTTCAGCATCAGTCTCGGTGTCAGTTGCATCTACAGTTTCAACTGACTAATTAGTGACCTTGGTAGTATTCTAGCTAGTTTTGTCAACAGTTGTAACTCCCTTCTCAACGATAGTCAGAATCTAGCTGATTTGAGAATCATCAACCTTAACATTTGCATATTCTATTACAGTACTTGTTCTTTTGTTGTACATACGGTAGGCTTCGCTATTTGTAGAGTATCCCAAAAAAATGGCTTCATCACTCTTGCTCTGCATTTTGCCAAGGTACTCCCGATAATTTAGAACATAACACCCGCTTCCAAAAACATGAAAATATGTAAGGTTAGGCTTTCTTCCCTTCCATAATTCATTTGGAGTTTTAGCAGTTCTTGGTCTGAGACAAACTCGATTGATGATGTAGCATGCCGTGTTGATAGTTCAACCTAGAACCTCTCGAAAATATACTTGGAATTGAGCATCACTCGGGCCAACTCCTGGATTGTGCGGTTCTTTCTCTCAACCACACCATTCTGCTGAGGGATCTTAGGAGTTGATAATTCATGTAGAATTCCATTCTCATCAAGAACTCAGAGAATGAAATATTCTCAAATTCCCTTCCGTGATCACTCCTTTTTCTGATCACCTTCATAATAGGAAGTTCCTTTTCATTTTGTAGCCTCAAGCACACAATTTTGAAGTTGCTGAAGGTGCTTGACTTCTCTCTTAAAAACTCAGTACAGGTGAAACGTGAGTAATCATCAACACAAACAAGAACATATTTTTTACCTCCAAGACTTTCAACTTGCATAGGTCCAACCATGTCTAGATGAAGAAGCTCCAAAGGTCTTGATGTTGCAATCAATTGTAATTGGTGATGTGACTGTCTTGTTTGTTTGCCTTCTTGACATGGGACATAAACAACTTCAGGTTCTCCAGACAGTTTAGGAATTCCTCTGACTGCTCTGCCATTTACAAGTTTCTTGAGGTCTTTGTAATTAACATGGCCTAGCCGTCGATGCCACAGATTGATGTCAGATGAAAAGCTGAAAAACAAATATATGAATATGCTATTTTGTAGCAATTGTCCTTTGATATGTTCCCTTCAAGGATGTAGTAACCATCCTCATCAAAGACCTTGCAGCTGCTCCTGGTAAATTGAACTTTCAAATTTTGGTCACAAAGTTGGCTTATACTTACAAGATTAGCCTTGAGACATTCAACATGACATTTTCCAGACTAGGTATTCCTAGAACATTAAGTGCTCCAATTCAAACAACATTTTCGTATCCACCATCTCCAAAGGTAACTATTGCATTTCCATGTTTTTTAATATCCTTCAGATTGTCTAGACTTACAGTAATGTGTTGTGAACATCCACTGTCGAAATACCAAGAACCTAGAGAGTTTAGATCAACCTTCCATACCAAAATTTGCTTGACAGTCTACCTTGTTGGTTGCACATGATCTCTTCTTCTCAATTTGTTTGAGAGTTTGAATCAGTTAGCTATTATGTGCCCTTTGCATTTTTTTTTATAACAAAGATAGAAAGTCATAATAGATGACCATACTAGGGTTCGAACCATAGATCTCTAGGTAACATACAAATGTTGCCACCAACTGTGCTACCCACAGTTGGCTATGTGCCCTTTGTATTTGCAATAATAGCATATGGGTTTGGCTTCTTCTAGCAATCGTCTATTGTTGACTTGAAGAACCCCTACAAGTATACCTCAGTTGAGACTGAGGTTTTAACTGGGATGGTCCAGTGTATCCCAGTCCAATGGAACTCTGATTGGAACTGTGTTTGCAATTGAGAATTTTGATTTTGCATATTTCTAGCTTTCGAAAATCTTTTGAAATTCTTCATCAGAAGAGCGAAAATAGCATCCATCTCATCTTTTGAACACTCTTCTGACTTAACCTCATCCTTAGAAGCACTGAAAGCAAGGTTTTTCTTCTTCTCCTTGTGCGAGTATTTTTCTGAAAGTTCTAACTCATATGTTTTAAGTTTTCCCATGAGCATGTCAAGAGTCATAACTGATGGATCATGTACTTCACTGATAGTTGTAACTTTCTTGTCAAATTTTGAAACCATAGATCTGAGGACTTCTCTTACAATTTTATCTCCTAAGAATGATTCTCCAAGGATGGTTGCATTGTTCATAAGATCTTTGACACGCTCATGGAAATCTTGAATACTTTCATCATCTCCCATTTTCAGATTCTCATATCAGGTGTTCAAGATTTGAACTTTTAACTTCCGAAGCATCAGGGATCCTTCACGATTTGTTTCTAAAAGTTCTCAAGCTTGCTTTGTCAATGTACACGCAGAGATCAGTTTGAACTGAGAAGGATTAACTCCATTGAAGATAGCATTAAGGGCTTTGTTGTCATAGTTTGCAGTAGTTATTTCTACTTCAGTATACTCACTTTTAGGCTTGCGCCCAATCCCATCTATCGTTGTGGGTGGTGTGTAGCCAATCTCAATAGTACGCCAGCAACGGTCATCCAGAGACTTGATGAAAGCTGTCATCCGAGCCTTTCAATAGGCATAGTTTGTTCCTATCAGCAAAGGTGGAACATTGACTGAGTTTCCCATAGGCATTCCTTCAATCTTGAGGTTGAAATGTTATAGACACTCCAAGGGTTTATGTCTGATACTATAATTGATTTAAAGCAGAGTGAGTAGTAGATATAAAATAACCACAATAAGATGCAAACGCACAAGGATTTGTTTACGCAGTTCAGTAACAAACTTGTCACCTAATCTGCGGGGCCCTCACTGGACAGATGCCCAATCCACTATCAACAAAGTACAATACAAGTTCTAAGATTTCACACTTTGAAATCCAACTATCAGTACTAAAGTGAATTGGAAACCACTTGCCTCTCTTTGATAACTCAATCATAGAGTTTTGTCCTCCACATAATCTCTGTGTTGTAGTGAGTTCAACAACCCAACTCCACCTTGATATGAAGATGTTTGAAATAGTTTGTGAAAGAAATAGTGCCCTTGAGCCAATCAGATGTTGATGTGTAGGGAACTATTTTTTAGATAATGAATAATATGAGGCATCTTTTCATCATTTGTTGCATCTATATTTTGTATATATTAGATTGTGATGAACCCCATGAAAACTACTAGAATTGTGGTCATCAATGACGGCTGATACCGTGGCTGAACCATCGGTGATGAATATCATGGACGTCTTAAACCGTGGCAAACGACCATTGCTGATGTGTTCGTCTCAGATGTGTTGTGACGGTCACGCACGGCCGTCACACGTAATTATCAACGACAACCTCGTGGACTATCGCTGATTTAAAATCATCAATGGCGGCTATTGGAGCTGTCACTGATACCAACACATCAGCCTCGGCTTCGAGCCGTCGGTGATACTATTAGCAATCGTGATATTTGGTCCTACCGAGGGCATCATCCATTTACGATAGGCTTTCAGCCACGACTTAGTGACGGTGGACCGTGGGTAAGCCGTGGCTAAAGGTGTATCCTGTAACTGAAAAAATTGAAAATTTTATAAATTTCTGTATACAACGATATATCGACTACAAACAATTTTCAATAACATATTACAATCAGAAAACATCATGCACATGCATTAGAAACCAAACATACAAGTTTTACATAAATATCATCAATATCAGCCTCAAACCGGAGGCAAACAATTATCAAAATATCAACTCGTGCATCCAAGTTTTAAAATATATCTAAGTGTCAAAATATCATTTATATCAAGTATCAAAATATAAACAAAATACAATTAATCAAAATCTCACGATGGCGGTGGCGGCGGTCGAGGCAGTGGAGTCGACAACGATTGGGTCGGGAGCGTCGATTGGGTCGAGGAGGACGACGGTTGCGACATCATAGGTAGAAGGCCGGACTGAGACACAATTTTAGTGAGAAGTGTCTGCATGATCTGGATCGTCTGCCTCAACTCGTCATTCGACCATCTCTGCTCCTGCATCTGCTCCTCCATCGTCAGGCTCTGCTCCAGCATCCTCTCCTCCATCGCCTATCTCTGTTGGGTGAGCTCCAACTCCATGGCCGCTATCCGGCTCTTGTCCTGCACTCGGGATGACGAGGGCGGCCACTCACCCGCAGTCGAAGGGGTCGGTGCCCCAAGTGGCCCGAGCACGGCGCGTGTATGGCCACTGTCTGCAAAGCCATAAACACGATCGTGCTCCCAACCACTAGCGGCCTCCACCCAAGCTCCTGCGTTGAACTCCTTTGGTGTCCCTCCATGCTCGATCACAGTCCTCGAATAAGTTTCCTACACGTGTTTATATTTTAAATATATATAAACTATAAATAAAAATTGTGTAAATCAAATAGACATATATAAATACTTACCATTATGATCGAGGCTCTGCTATCAACGTAGTCCCCCGTTCCTCGTCGACGACGATGGGTGCGCTCAAACATCTTCATTATGTGTTTGAGGTGTCCTCCGTCACGCGCGTCTTACATTAGAAAACAAATACATTAGTACCATTATACACAATATATAATTTAATTAAAAGTAAGGAAATTATACATACTATACGACGCTCATGCAACGCAAAAGACACTGAGCCACCAGTGTGGCGCGCCCCCCGTGCTGTCCCCCCCCGACATGCGATTTCTCGACGCAGTCCAGGAGACCTTCTGCCACTCTGGAGTGTCCCACCGCTCAATGAGCTGGTCCCACACGGGGCCAGGAATCCACTCGGGGGCGTGTCCCCGAGTCTGCCCTATTTGTATGGCCCTAAGTGTCTCATCACGGTCTAACGGGCCTGCTGAAGCAGCTCGTTATAGCGAGCGCGGACAATATGCTCCCATGTAGCCTCCACAAAAGTGGTCTGATCCTCCGGCCATGTATAATGACCCTGCAAAAAAAAATTATTATTACCGATGAATATTTAAAATTAACATTAATTTAATAAATATACTTACCATGAACTCTCGCCACAATAAATCCATATGCTCACGGGGCACGTGAGACCATGTAGGCCACGCCCCGTGCATAAACTTCCGGATTGTCCCCGCTATCGTGCGGGGGATGTCCTCCTGCTCAAATCTGCACTGAATATAAATCCATATTATGATATTTTGAATTATAAATAAATTATAAGAAATAATTAAAGCATATACTTACCTTCTTCCGCGCACAGTAATTGCTCTGCGCAGTTGTCCCTCGGGTGGCGGAGGGAGAATTCTGTTAGGCCCTCTTGGCCTACGTCTCGATGTCGACGGGCCTGGATCGGCTGAATGGATGGTGGCTAGAGGTGGGGGGATGGTGACCATATCAGTTGGGGGAATGGTGGATGGATCAGGTGGGGGAATGGTGGCCGGACCAAGTGGGGGGATGGTGGCCGGAGGTGGGGGGATGGTGGTGGAAGACGAAGGGTCAGTGGGTACAGGTGGGGCGGGTGGTAACCGTCGGGGGGTCCTACGAGGAATGCCTCCTCGAGAACTGATATCTTGAACCATAGTTGTAAAAATTTAATATAATTAGATTATATATAATAGATTAATAGATATATTTAATAATTGAATATATACTTCACATTTACAATTATTCATCATCGTCATTATCATCATCCGTGTAATACTCTTCTTCTTGTTCTTCTGTATCTGAATCTTCAAATTCTTCTTCGTCTCCCTCATCTTCATTTTGTCCTTCCTCAACTTCATTATCGTCCTCATCAACATATTCCATTTCCAATTGAACTAACTCCGTGTCATCATCCTCGAGTATTGGACTAACTCGTTCCACTTCGGAAGGATCTTCTTCTTGATATAAGTCATATGCTGGCTCATTATTTCCAACTATCGGGTCAATTTGTCCTCTGGCTTTAGTTTTATAGACTAATGCCAATCTGCCCTGTCTTTCTTTCGAGACGAATATTGCATATAATATACTTGTTCAGCTTGAGATGCCAATATAAATGGCTCATTCGAAGCCAATTTTGATTTGTAATTGACCTCGACCAGCTATTTATACTTTGGATGAACTCTCATGCCCCTATTGCTTATATCGAACCAATGACATTTCAATAGGGCAACTGATTTACATCCAAAAAATTATAATTCAATGACTTCTTCCAATAGTCCGTAAAAGTCAACATCACATTCAGCATACGTTGTCCCTTTGACGCAGACCCCGGCATTCATAGTCTTTTTTGTAGATGAATATTCAAGTGTGTGAAATTTATATCCATTGATAAAATAACCACTATAACACTATACAAGTCGTGCCGGTCCGCTAGCAAAATCAAAGATTTGGTTATCTATTTCGCATCTGTGTTCTGTGCTGTAAGCTTGAAACCAATTAGGAAACTCACGATTCCATAATTTTTCTAATTCCTCATCGCTGTAAATTGAGTATCTTGTCATCATCTCAATGTCAAATATTTCAATGAACTTCTCAATCTCTGGACAGTTTAGTAAAACGTACAAGTAGGCCAAATGGTACTCATCATCGTTTAAGAATCGAGACGAACGAGAACCCAAAGCACGACCGGGGTAACAAAAGATATTTAAACAACCATCTGATGGTCCAACTCCCCCGTCTGATGGTCGAGCTCCCCCGTCGTCATTCCGTGGAAGACGATTAAGTCTTGTCTTGATGGTTGATTCAAAATAAAATGAGCAGAAAGTTGAAATTTCTTGAATTATATATGCTTCTGATATGGAACCTTCAATTGCGGCGGTGTTCTTTACTTTTTTCTTGAGACGATTTAAGTATCTCTTAAATAAGTACATCCAATGGTATTGAACGGGGACTCCAACTCGTGCCTCGTATGCCAAATGTATCGGTAGATGCAGGAGGAAAAAACTGCTCCGGCTTGCATATGATTTCAACAATATTATTTTCAAGTGCTGTCATATCTTCGACTCGAAGTACATTTGAACAAATGTTTTTGAAAAACATACTTAACTCTGTCAACGGACCCCAAATCTTATCATGTAGATGATCTCGAAACGCAACCGAAAGCAATCTCTGCATGAATACATGACAATCGTGGCTCTTCATCCCCAATATTTTGCATTCATCGACGTTTACACATCGAGATAAGTTTGAGGCATATCCATCGGGTAATTTGAGTTATTTGATCCATTGATACACATCTTTCATCTGTTGTTTATTTAACACATACGGCGCCCTTGGCTTAAGAAATCGTCCGTTGACCTCTTGCAACTCTAACTCAGGCCTCTTACAAAGTATTTTTACATCATGTCGGGCCTTCACATTATCTTTAGTTTTGCCGGAAATATCCATCACTGTGTTAAAAATATTATCAAACACATTTTTTTCAATGTGCATGACGTCCAAATTGTGCCGAGTCAGTAATGAACTCCAATACGGCAATTCCCAAAAGATACTTTTCTGCACCCAGTTATGTGTTTGACCAAAGCTTGAGATTCTTACATTCCGACCAAAAGTAGTATTTGGAAGCAATTGAACACGTGCTAACATTTGTTCACCAGACAACATCGGTGGTGGCTCATCTCTTTCAACTGTACCTTTGATAAATTTGTCATAATTCCTTCAATATTGATGGTTAGACGGTAGGAATCGGCGATGACAATCAAAGAAGGAAATTTTCCGACATTCTCAAGACTGAAGGATTTTGAGTATTCCATGCAATACGGGCAAGAGAGTCGACCATGCGTGCTCCAACCCGACAACATGCCATAGGCCGGAAAATCATTGATTGTCCACAATATAGCCGCTCGTAAAGTGAAGTTTTGCTTTCGGTAACAATCATAAGTGACAACTCCCTCAGCCCACAATATTTTGAGTTCATCAATTAGGGGACGAAGAAATATATCAATTTCTTTGCGGGGACCCCTAGGATCCGAAATAATCATCGAAAGATAGATAAATTCATCTTTCATACACATTTAAACAACCATCTGATGGTCCAAAAGATATTTAAACAACCATCTGATGGTCCAACTCCCCCGTCTGATGGTCGAGCTCCCCCGTCGTCATTCCGTGGAAGACGATTAAGTCTTGTCTTGATGGTTGATTCAAAATAAAATGAGCAGAAAGTTGAAATTTCTTGAATTATATATGCTTCTGATATGGAACCTTCAATTGCGGCGGTGTTCTTTACTTTTTTCTTGAGACGATTTAAGTATCTCTTAAATAAGTACATCCAATGGTATTGAACGGGGACTCCAACTCGTGCCTCGTATGCCAAATGTATCGGTAGATGCAGGAGGAAAAAACTGCTCCGGCTTGCATATGATTTCAACAATATTATTTTCAAGTGCTGTCATATCTTCGACTCGAAGTACATTTGAACAAATGTTTTTGAAAAACATACTTAACTCTGTCAACGGACCCCAAATCTTATCATGTAGATGATCTCGAAACGCAACCGGAAGCAATCTCTGCATGAATACATGACAATCGTGGCTCTTCATCCCCAATATTTTGCATTCATCGACGTTTACACATCGAGATAAGTTTGAGGCATATCCATCGGGTAATTTGAGTTATTTGATCCATTGATACACATCTTTCATCTGTTGTTTATTTAACACATACGGCGCCCTTGGCTTATGAAATCGTCCGTTGACCTCTTGCAACTCTAACTCAGGCCTCTTACAAAGTATTTTTACATCATGTCGGGCCTTCACATTATCTTTAGTTTTGCCGAAAATATCCATCACTGTGTTAAAAATATTATCAAACACATTTTTTTCAATGTGCATGACGTCCAAATTGTGCCGAGTTAGTAATGAACTCCAATACGGCAATTCCCAAAAGATACTTTTCTTCACCCAGTTATGTGTTTGACCAAAGCTTGAGATTCTTACATTCCGACCAAAAGTAGTATTTGGAAGCAATTGAACACGTGCTAACATTTGTTCACCAGACAACATCGGTGGTGGCTCATCTCTTTCAACTGTACCTTTGATAAATTTGTCATAATTCCTTCAATATTGATGGTTAGACGGTAGGAACCGGCGATGACAATCAAAGAAGGAAATTTTCTGACATTCTCAAGACTGAAGGATTTTGAGTATTCCATGCAATATGGGCAAGAGAGTCGACCATGCGTGCTCCAACCCGACAACATGCCATAGGCCGGAAAATCATTGATCGTCCACAATATAGTCGCTCGTAAAGTAAAGTTTTGCTTTCGGTAACAATCATGAGTGACAACTCCCTCAGCCCACAATATTTTGAGTTCATCAATTAGGGGACGAAGAAATATATCAATTTCTTTGCAGGGACCCCTAGGATCCGGAATAATCATCGAAAGATAGATAAATTCATCTTTCATACACATTGAGAGTGACAAAATATAAACTGTTAACAGTACTGGCCATACTGAATACGGAGTTGTAACGAGGATGTTCACATACCGGGCATTGTTCTAACTGTGCATTTTCTTTATAATATGAAATGTAGTTATTTGGGTACACGTGTATCTTTTCGTACCCAAGCCCTAATTTCCTCATCAACTTTTTTGTCTTACAAAAGGTTGGCTCAAACTTGTTATTTGAAGGTAGCATACCACTGATAAAGCCTACAATCCTATCAAACGCAACCCCGCTGATATTACAGTCGGACTTGATGTTCAGGAGTTGTGTCATTGTCGAAAATCTTGTATAATTAGAACAATTCTCATACAAAGGTTCATCGGCAGCTTTCAACATCTCGTAAAATTGTGCAGCCTCCTTATTCGGCAATTCAATCTGTATCTCAGGTTGTTCTTCAGTGACTTCAACTGTCATAGTATATAGTGGCACTACCGTCTCAGTAACTGACTCAATATTATCATTTAAATGGAATTGTCCTCCAAGACTATCCAGAATCATTGTTCTATAAGGATTAGATGGATTGGAAGAAGAAACATCAGTAGAAGAAGATTCACCATGAGTTTGGACAACAGGATTGCTCGACGTCCCGACTTGACATGACTCCCCGTGACAATTCCATACAAAATATTTTGGTGTGAATCCTTTTGTATACAGATGTAGTGTGACAGTTTCTCGGTCCAAAAATCTTATGTTCGAACATTTTCCGCACGGACATCGGATTTTATCACCACTAAGGAATTTTTCATTCGAGTAGGCAAAATTTAAGAAGTAAGTTACGCCTACTCGAAATTTGTCTGTTATAGCTCCACGATGAATTCGTCGGTACATCCAACTTCGATCGCCCAACATGTTCTGTCAAAAAGTTTGCAATATCTTTAGGTAATGTCTTTAGGTGGGACGGTCCTATTCCATTCGGGATTCATGTTATTCATATTGAACTTAGTATTTTTTTTAGTCATTAACTTCATTCTAAATTTCGGCAGCATCTCCCTATAGTTCTCTGAATACGCATATCATCTGGGCGCGTATCGGAGAACAAGGGAGATACAAGCCAAAATTTACAAATGAAGTTAATGACTAAAAAAATAAACTAAGTGCAATATAAATAACTATGCTCCCAAATTGTCCAATTAGGGATAACTCAAGGGTTGTACATCGTATAAAAGATCATTAACTTCATTTACACGAACATACAACCCCCGAACGGATCTAAGGTTTTGCAAAATTAAAACTTGACTCGTCGATCGTACGTGAAATGTATCAACTCGTCTTGATTCCGGCGCAAGTCCACCGTGGATGATTTGGCCACGAGTCTAAAGTGGACGATTCCGGCGCACACGAGTCCATCCTTTATTGACGATTTCGGCGCGAGTCCAAAGTGGATGATTTCATAATTATAATTACACCCAACTAAAATTAATCCTAACATTTATTCTACCCTAATTAAATCTAATTAACAACTAATTAACAATAATTAAATCTAATTGAAAACTAATTAATCTAATTTTTAAAAAAATTAACCCTAATTAATCTCTAATAATAGTAATTAATAGTAAATAAATCTAATTAATCACTAATAACAGTAATTAACACTAATTATATATATATAATATTGGTCGGCGCCGACCAAAACCCTAGGGTTTTGACCATTGTCGGACTGGAGATGGGAGGGGGATGAACTCACTTGGTGGTGGTGGAGAGGGGAGAGGGATCGACGGTGAGGGCGAGGGAGCAGGTCGGCGGCGGCGCGCGTGGGCGACGGAGATCGAGGGGGCCGGGAGAGGTGCGACGATCTAGGCGAGAGAGAGAGGGAGAGGGCCGGGGAGGTGACACGGTGAGGGCGAGGGAGTAGGCTGCACGGCGAGGGTGCGGCACGGTGACGATCGACGGCGACAAATCATCGGCAACGGCAGAGAGAGAAGAGAGCGGGGGAAAGAGGAAGGGTCGGGCGCGAACGCAAAAAAAAAAACTATTTTCACCCACGGCTCGCTAGCCGTCGGAAAACCGTAGATTTGTAATTTTAATATCTCCGATGGTTGACCCTCTCTCAGCCGTTGGTTCATAGTGTTTTAGTTTTCGTGCTGCGTTCGCGCCATTAATTAATAAGCGACGGCCGCTTCTAGCCGTGGCTAATGACTTATCCATATCACCAACGGCTCTCGCGCCCTCGCTAAGCCATGAATAATAACTTATTTTATTTTGTGCCCCGTACGCGCCATCCACTATGAGCACCGGCTGTAAGCGGCCGTATGTGAGCCACGGCTGATTTGGTTACATCAGCCACGATCGTTACGACCGTCGAAAAGCCGTGACTGATTCTGATGGCCGAGGCGACCGTTGGTCATGCCCGTGGCTGATATGGTATATTCTAGTAGTGGAACACGGGCAATTGATTCCAACGCCATGATGAGATCATGCCAGTGAGACTTGGAATCCATATGCCCCTGTTCTAAATATTCCTAGTCGTAAGATCACCAATTAGGGGATTGATGATTCCGGATAGACTGGTGCACTTGGTACATGCCTTACACGATAAGGGGTAGCTGATCTCATAGTTATCTATGAGCCATCATTAATGTACAAGTGCAGGTGCTCATTAGGGAATGAGTTCACTGAACGGACCTACACGACGAATACAGAATAGAATCCTTACATGAGTGTCAATAGTATGTTCCTCGGATGATAGTAGGGGCAAGCAATTCTTGGACCTGAGGTTGTCAAGGTTACGTTGTGAGTGATGGCCCATTACTTTGGTTCTATCCCTACGTGGCCCTAGCGTCATGTGTTGGGTAATACTGGGCATGAGGAAGCATTCATGAAGGTAGGTGAGCAACCAACATGGAATCAGTTACTCCTAGTGATAGGAGATAATGTCCTATGTGTCCCTGCAAGTGTCGACTCGGGAATCTCTGGCCAGAGTAGACATGAAAGTCAGGAAGATGTTTCTGACGTTTCATTATTAAGATAACATCTTGGCGGGTGGAATACCTATGAATCGGTATAAAGGTTTTATACTTCTTCCGTACCCTAGCCGACTTCGGGATGTTGTAATCGAGAGACTTAGTTGCATAGTAGCTAATCGCCGAAGGGTGTTCGATCCCCTGTAGATTGAACCTCACACTATTCGGGTAGTCATGACACGTTGCTAGACGTCAATCTAGACTTGTGAGTGGAGTCTCTCACGACCACACCCAAGGGGTTTTAGTGCTGGGTCGTAAGATTCGAATAGAAGTCATCCTATCGGATCCGACTCTCTGTTATGCACAACTCACTACTAGCTTAGTGTGGGGCCCAATAGGTCACACACAACAAACTAACCTCGTAACGAACCTTATGAGATAAAGTTTTAATGCGGCCCTATATGTCTGTAATATCCTAGATTTTTTTATTTATATTTTTATTTCCTCTTATGGTTTGTGTTTGCCAACCTAGCGGACTAGTCCGAGGTCGAGTCAAGTCGACTCATGGTCCGGTGCGAGTTTGCGAACTCGGGTAAGTAAGAATATGGGTTATGTGATTTTTCTTGTGTAGATTAATTCATTTAAATTTTATGTTGTGTATGCATGATGGGTATACATGTATTGGATGGTTATGTGGAGAATAGGATTAATTAAGTTAATTTAAGTTAGCAGGTTCGGGTTTGGCTTAAGGCGGATGCGGGTTGGATAAAGGGTTTAGAGGGGTTAGGGTTGAGGAGGGAGTATAAAACCCCCTCCCCTTGGCTTGTGGCTCCCTATTTGTAGCCACACAAGTTATTGAGAAGAGGAGCCAGCCGATATCTTCCTCTCTCCCTCTCTCCAAGCCGGCGGCTTGGAGTGAGCCGCCGCCCCTCTTGTCCCCTCCCTTGAGTCGAGCCGCCATCTTTTGAAGCAAGATTCAAGGGCCGTCATCCGGGATTTCTCCTTTATTCATCCTTCCTATTTAGGTGAGTGATTTTACCTCTCCTTTTCTGGGTTCTTTCTTGGTTTTTAGCCATTTTCGACGTATTCTTGATTCTTGTGTTTTCTCGACGAACCGTGGAGTTTGAGTGCCGATTTCTTGTGCCAAATCATGGGAGGAGGGACAAGACCCTCCCTTTGTAGCTCAGCAGCCCTAGGTTTACCCTAGGGGTGCTCGGCCAAGGGTTAATCAAGGGTGCCCTCAAGGTGTTCGGTGAAATGCTTAAGTGGAAGTTTTCGGTTTTCTTGAGATATGTGTTTTATATTGCTTATGAAATCGAGTTCCTATATGTTCAAGCATATCTTGTATTTAATTTATGATTTTAGATAAAATCATGTTTAAGAAAAGTTGAATCTTGATGTTAATGCCATGAGGGTTCTTGATCATGATGCTTGTTCGTGTTCATGATGTTGTTAGTGCTTGTTAGCCTTGTTGTTAAGCATGGAAATTGAGAAATTTATCTCAAGATTTATATTCTATTTTGGGCTTAATTTCTGGTAATTTCGGATTTATTTTTTTATGCTATGCTGAAATTTGATGTTGCTGAAATTGCATGCTTAAATGATGAATCTGTGCTGTTTTTAAATTACTTGTTGTGATGTGTGTATTTATCTGAACATAGTCATGTAACATATCGTTTCAACCAAAAAACATAGTTTGGAACATAGGACACACTCTGGAGACTAGATTCAGATTAGATACATCAGTTTCGGGCAGAACAATAAGCTAAAACAAAACCCTAAAAGAAAACCCTAATTGTGGTGAACTAAATTTTAATTGCATAATTAAAATTGGGAAAAAGGGTCAGCATAATCTGTTATGAACCAACATGAGAAGTTTATGCATGAAATGAAATCACACGAGTTTATGACATTACGGGTCTAGGAGTTGGGGTCGGGCATTGGAGTGTTGAGACACTTCCCAATAGGAACACCCCTAAGACACCGTACGAAATTTTTTGACTTAGGTCATTGTGCGCCATATCTTTATGAATGGCGAAGGGGCTCATTGAGGAGCCAGATTGCGGGCTAGGCCCGGGAGATTAGAAGGCTAATTCCCAACCTGCAAAACAAGTTCGGAGGGTCTTTCCCGATTGTTCTGGTTTGGCCTCGTGGGATAAGTTCGGAGAGCCTATCCAATTATTCCTGAGATATCTTAGAGGAGTAAGTTCGGAGGGCCTACTCGATTACTCCTGTGATATCTTAAAGGGGCAAGTTCGGATGGGCAAATCCCGATTGTCCCTACGCGCCTCATGGAGCAAGTTCGAAGGGCCTTCCCAATTGCTCCCAAGTTTCTTGTACTAGGATAAGTTCAGAGGGCCTTCCCGATTATCCTAGTATGTGTTGTGCCTTAGGGCATGGTAGGCTTAGGCCTGTTGTTCTTCACCGTCTGGGTGTTGGCTGCCTTCGGGCAAGTGGTGGTCGGATGGCCTGATAGCTGGTCACTCCCTTGTGACCTTTTCCTGCTTGAGTTAGGAGTTTTACCTTATGCATCTTGTCTGTGATGTTTGCTTTTGTGAGGGTTAGTAGAACCGCTCACTAAGTTCTTTGAACTCGCCTGTTGTTGTTGTTTTGTTTTGTAGAGCCTGACCAATGAGATGAGCTGGAGCACTTGACACAGCTGGAGGGCAGAGGAGCCGCATGATCTCATAGCAGTCCTAGTTAGGGTCGTAGTCGAGTCTTTTGGTAGTGTGTCATGCACTTTTGTTGGTCTTTTTGAGTTTTAGCCCTTGAGGGCATTTATGTCATTTTATTCAGATTTTATTGTATTTAGTCTGTTGGACTTGGTGTATTATTTCTGCATTTTATTCGTTTATTAAAACTTGTTTATGATGAACTCTGTTTTGATTCTAGATGAAATAATAACTTGTTGATTTCTTTCCGCTATTGTTTATTCTTATGATGTTGGCATGTGCATGAGTTAGGCTGCAGGGTATAAGCACATATACCCTGGCCGATCACGTGACCCTGTATTTGGAGCGTGACAATGTCTACTAGCATGGACATGCTGTAACTCGATCATGGATCTCATTTACGGATATGATAGGAAAGATGTTTCCTATAGGAACGAATATGCGATGAAAGAGTTATTCGGTAACCTAATTTGTAGGGCATCCCTAAATTGTAGGGATTGACACATGATAAATCCTAATCTATAAGAATTTAATTTATAGAGATAAATTAAAGTTTATATTTAGTTGGATTTAATTAATTTTGAATTAATTATAAATCCACTAAATATAAATTATTGTTTTTTAGGCTAAACCCAGAATTTTGAATTCCGGGGAGAGGTTTTAAAAAGGGGGGGTGGGGGGTCTACCTTGGTGGCAACCTATGCCCCTTATAAATAGATGGCCTAACATCCTTCAAGGAGGTTAAGTAAATTGGTTATTGATCTTGGAGAAGAGCAAGGGCTCGGTTCTTAAGAGACTTCTTGAAGAGAAAAGCTCCAATAACTCATCTTCATCTCCTTGGGTGGCCAGCCATCAAAAGCTTCCTTCCCCAGTTTTGTGAAGCCGATTGAAGGTCTCTTCATCTTGGGTGTGTCATCTACTTCATCTTCTTGGAGGAGTCCAAGAAGGACAACGAGGTATTCCTTCGTCTTCCTCCTCGTTCTGTAGATTTCTCATCCCCTCTTCCTCCCTTTTGGTGATCGGTTGTTGGTGGAAGGGCCGTCTTCACCTTGGTGCGTTTCAAGATTTGTTGGCCTAAGGTTTTCTACCTTGGTCGTAATCTCGGTTTTGATGATAACAAACATAGAACTAATGTTTCATGGAGAATTATTTTCAGGTTCCATATCGGTTAGCGCTCGACGTCCCCGATCAGAAAAAAATCAGAGAAATCGGTAAGGACGCTCGTCATCGCTCGGATTTCATCGGGAAGATAGAGTTTAGGTTTAGGGTATCTAGAATATGTTGTAAATACTCATGATGATGCAAAAAAACTCAAAAACCAATCCCGAACCCAACACACAAAAAACCGGAAAATTAGAAAAGGCCCTGAAATTCACTAACCTAGGGAGCTCCTTGGAGAGCTATATGACCTAGATATTTTATTGGCACCAAAAATGCTATTAATTGTTCCTTAGGTAAAAACTAGTTAACGAGATATTTTTAAGAATTTTTTGGAAGCCTTTAGCCTACCCATATTTGACCCGGAAGATTAGAAAATTTTTATTTTTTGGAAATTTGTACTAGACCCCAAAAGTTAGATTTTGATTCTTAAAGATTTTGATTTTTTACATATTTTTATTGAATCTAAATGGGGGGTAATCCTTATATAATATTTATATTTTAAAGTTATTATCTTAATGTTAGTAAATGTTTATATAAGTAGACTTAGCGAAGACAAAACCCAAAAACAAGTAAACATGCAAAAAAACTAGCCTAACCAATGTATGCCCAGGTCTTTTGTTAAGTGGCATTTATAGAAGTTGGTTGACTTTCCTATACGCATAATTTCTATATTAATCGACAAAATTGCATTTGTTGCAACTTTTCTCTATGTATGCCCAGGGAACTCTATGTATGACCATCTCGCCGCGTTAGCAAATATTCCATTATTCAAAACCTACTTGAATCTTCGCGTATGATCTCACTTTATGCTCCTCGGTGAGCTCGGCCAGAACCCCCGTATCTGGTCCTTGGCCTTAATAGCCGTTAGTTCTAGCCTCAGAGCCCAGTGCTCCATTTAGTGACCAGAAATTAGTTTACACTTGTCTAGCTCGCTGGCCTCAGTGCCTATTATGGGCTCCCACACCCCAATGACCCCAAGCGCAATTCTCACGAGCTTGATTTTCACTGAGTCTAGTCCTCAGCCCTAAACGCGGCCATCAGCTCAGCCCATCATGCTCAGATTGAGCAACACGACCCCAAGCGCGATTCTCACGAGCTCAATTTTCACCGAGTCTGGTCCTTTGCCCCTAGAGCCACTACTTCTGGCCTCTAAGCCCTTACTCGAAACCTCATGCGCTGTCCCACCTTACACCCCTTGGTGAGCTCAGCTTGAACCCCCAAGAGCAGTCCTTGGCCCCTAGAGCTGTTACTTTCGGCCTTTGCGCCCTTACATGACCAGGACTCGAATTTCACCAACTTGGCTCGTTGGACGCCATTACTTTCGCCCTCTGAGCCCTTACTCGACTCCTCACGCGCGGTCCTACCTTACGCTGCTCGTCGAGCTCGACTTGAACATTTGAGAGCAATCCTTGGTCCCCAGAGCCGTTACTTCCGGCCTTCGCGCCCCTAAACGACCAGGACTCGATTTTCACTAACCTAGATCGTTGTCCACCTCGCCACTACTTCCGGCCTCAGAGCCTTCACTCAAATCCTCACGCACGACCTTGCCTTACACTCACTGGCAAGCTCGATAATTTAAAGCTAAATTTGGAAGTGGGCCCAGCTCGATGCCAAACCCCCTTGTTACTATTTAATCTCTGAAACAACCTCAGAACCGCTACAAAAGTTTCAGCTTCAAACAAAGATTCTCCCTTAAAGGAAGCTAAATATTACTGACAGCGAGTCCTATTGTTGAAATATATCGAAGAAAACATACAAAGCATAAAGTAGGTCCACAAAGGACTAACGGTTAAAATGCCCCAAAAGGCAATAATTCTTTACAGGCAGCTATAATGACCCCTCGGTCCCAACTGATGTAGTGGAAACCATCCCCTCCGAAATGTCGCTCTCAGACAAACGTCGTCTAGGAACTACTGAAGGTGACCTCTCACCAAGGCAACTAGGAGTTTCCTTCTCGATCTGTGGAACCACAAGGGCGTGCCGCCCTTCACCTCCTTGGAGGGATCAACCCCTGAAAAGTCAACCACAAGAGCAAAAAGTCGAGCCTGCTCGATCGCCTTATAAAAACCCGCATCATACACCTCATAAGCAACATCATCGAAATGGCTCACCACGACCTCGAGGCTGTGAGCTACGGATCTCCATCTGTCCACCTCAGCTCTAGATGACGCGACCTCAGCCTGCAAATACGCTTTGGTTGACTCAAACTCGGCTTGCAAACAAGAATTCTCAGCTAGGGCCGCAGCCAAGTATTGATAGAGCTTAACCAACTCCGTCTTTGCGGTCGTAGATTGGCTTTCCATCTCCTTCACTCGGGCATTGAGACGATCAATCTCACCAGCCTTCAGCGGCATTCCAGAGCCCTCTTTAGCAGCTCAACTATTGGCTTAAGGGTTTCTCTCAGCCCTCTTCAGCCCTCTTCATTGTGAAGTTTTGAGTTCAGGTTGAGGTTGCGATAAGCATGTAAACTTCGTTCAGAGAAACGAAATAAACGATTGTCAAGAATCGATAAAAAAAGAACGTCAAAGAAAGGCTCGGGCATAGACTAAGTAGATGTCTTGTAATATACCCCTAGGACGATCTTATCCCAAGCCTAATTGTAAGGTTATCCAAGTTAGAACTTGGTAACTAAGCCTATGAAAATGCATGTAACAAATATAAAGAAAAAATCAGCCTCAGCCTATGTTCGGTCGTTCGGTCGATCGGTCGGTCGACCGAACAAGGCAGAAGATTTGGCAGTAGCCTTGTCGGTTGACTGAATGATGCCACAAAATGGTAGTAGCCAATCGGTCGACCAACCAATGCCAAAAATTGGCAGAAGGTGCTTCGATCAACCGGATTGTGGATCGCTCATCTCGCGACTCATTCGGTCGACTCGTCAGTTGACCGAACGGAGTAATTAAAGCAGCAGTCACGAGCGGTCGATCGATCGGTCGACCGATGATTGACAGGCAAGCGACCAAATGGCGGTAGCGGCTAGTTTTCCGCCCGTTGAACAGCCCGTTTGGTTGAAGGGTTATAAATAATCCTCACCTAACTCTTTTAAGACCACTTAGAGATTTTATTGAGCATTTAAGAAGTGATTTAAGCCTTCAAAAAAATTGATTGCTGCGCCCTGTTATTCTGTCAACATCCTTCTCAAGCGCCTAGTTCTGTTCCTCAACTCTGCTTTGATTCAAGTTCATCTACTGGACGAGTTGAAGGCTTGAAGACTTGGGAAAAGATCATTGGTTCTTCTTTTAATTCTTAGCACTTTTTCATTGTATTTGAAGAGTTGTTTTAAACTTATTTTCACCGGTAATAGCTTGCTAGGTGTGCTAGATAAACACTTAGGGTTAGGCTTTGTAGATTTGTGTTTTGCGTAGGTGAAAAGGTTTGAAGAGTTCTCAAAGAGGTGAGAATTGTGTCCTCAGTGGTATTCAAAGGGAAACACAAGTTCTATAAAATAGTTGGTTACAAATCCTTGGTGATGAGCCAAGGTAGTGGAGTAGGCGATTGGCCGAACCACTATATTTCATCGTGTTTGCATTGCTTTGAATGTTTGCTCATTATTGTTCTTGATAATTGATAACATTCATTGTAAAGTTACATTTGCATTCACTTGAAGTTGAAACTAAGCAAAAAGAAAATTGATAAAACAAAAACAAGGGACATACACTATTCAACCCCCCTTCTAGTGTCGGATTTCAGACAACAATTGATATTAGAGCGAGGTCGTAGGATAAGATTTAACCATCTTCCCTATAAATTAAGATGTCGAGTGAAATCCAACTATCTCAAGGGTCCTCTACTCATACTCCACCACTATTCGATAGAAACAACTATGCCTACTGGAAGATTCGTATGAATGGCTTCTTACAATCTCTAGGCATGGATGTATGGAGGATGATTCAAGTAGAGTATAAGCAACCCACTAAGGACATGGATGAGTGGGACCAAGAAGAAATTAAATTGTTTAATGCAAATGCAAAGGCTGTCAATGCATTATATTGCGGCCTATCAATTAATGAGTTTAATAGGATTTCTACCTGTATGTCCGCATATGAACTATGGAAGGTCTTAGAGACCACACATGAAGAGACTTCACAAGTAAAGGAATCCAAAATAAACCTACTCATGCATGATTATGAAATGTTTAAAATGTTATCGCATGAATCCATTGATGCTACGTATGCTAGATTTTAAAATATTACAAATGGATTAGCTAACCTTGGCAGAGAGATAAAGGAATAGGAGAAGGTAAGTAAGCTCATTCATTCCCTTCCAAAGACTTGGGAGCCCAAGGTCATTGCAATCATGGAAGCAAAGGACATGAGCACCTTGAAGATCACCGAGCTCATTGGATCTCTCATGACACATGAGACCCATATGAAGCAATATATGGAGGAAGATGCCCCCAAAGGCAAGGCCATTGCCTTAAAAGCTTCACACCGAGCAGAAGAATCCTCATCATCTGAGGAAGAGATGGATGACCTTGAGGAAATGGCAATGTTAGCAAGGAGGTTTATGAGATTCATGTGAGGAGGCATGAGAAAGGGTAGAGGGAGCTACACATGCTACCATTGCAACAAAGCCGGGCATCTAAGGAAGGACTGCCCACTTCTCAAAATGGCTTCCACCTCTAACCCTCACAAAAAGGAAAAATACAAGAAGAAGAAGAAGAAGAAGAAGAAGAAGGCAATGATGGCTTCATGGGATGAAAGCGAGGCTTCATCGAGTGAAGAAGACACAAAGAGTGAAAAGGCAAATCTTTGCTTAATGGCAAATGATGATGAGGTAAAATTTACTTTCGGTGAACTTTCTTTTACTCAAGAAGAGCTTGAAAATGAATTTGAACAAATGCATGATGAATTTAATGCTATTAGGAGAAAATTTAAAGAGCTTAAAAAGGACAATAAATCTTTAGTGCTAGAAAATGATAGCTTATTATTTTCATGCAATGATTTAAGGAAAGAAGTAGGTACCCTTAAGGAAGAGAAACACACCCTAGAGAAAGCAAGGAAGGACTTAGAAAATGACAACAAAAAATTAGAAGATGAAAACAAGTATTTAAGTGATCAAGTAGAGCACTTGAATGATAGCATGCTAACATTGAAAAAGGAACTTTGCATGCTTAATGAAAAGATGACAACCCTATAAAATGTCATGCCTAAGGTTGTCCATAAAAAGAAATCATCACACTTCCATGCTCACACACACAATAGAAGGAAGTTTAATGGAAATTGTTTTTCTTGTGGCATATTTGGCCATATGGCCAAGGATTGTGCTTTGAGGAGGAACCCACATGCAAGATTTACATGGGTTCCTAAAATGACTAACACTCAAGGACCCAAGAAAATTTGGGTACCTAAAATAGTTTCCTCTCCTTTTGTAGATGGAGAAGCATCCTCAAGCAAGTAGAAGCACTTGGATATTGGATAGTGGTTGCTCAAAGCACATGACGGGTGACATCAACTTATTTGCAACCCTATCAAGCAAAGATGGTGGACATATCATATTTGGAGACAATGCCAAAGGTAAGATTATTGGCATTGGTGATACTTCCTTACCCATGCATTAAGAATGTTTTACTAGTTGATGGGTTAAAACATAACTTGATTAGCATATCACAATTGTGTGATAATGGATACATAATTATCTTTGTAGCATCTAAATGTATCATTAGGTGTGCACCATCTAATGATATCGTGTTTATTGGAAATAGGCAAGAAAATATCTACACATTAGATTTAAATATCTTGCCTAATCTCCATGTTAGATGCTTAGTTGCCATGGAGAATGACTTTTGGTTACGGCATATAAGGCTAGGACATGCTAGCATGAGCCTCATCCAAGAAATATCTAAGAAAGAATTAGTTAGAGGATTACCCAAGATAAAATTTGAAAAAGACAAACTTTGTGATGCATGTCAACTAGGTAAGCAAGTTAAATCTTCATTTCATAGCATTAATCAAGTTAGTACATCTAGAATTCTTGAGCTTGTGCACATGGATCTTTTTGGTCCATGTGATGTAGCTAGTCTAGGTGGAAAGCTATATTGCTATGTGTTAGTTGATGACTTTTCTAGATTTACATGGGTTTTCTTTTTAGCTAAGAAAAATGAAACTTTTGAGTTTTTCAAAAAGTTTACTAAGAAAGCTATAAATGAGAAAGGAGTTTTAATTTTAAAAATTAGAAGTGAAAATGAAGGAGAGTTTAAAAATGAATTTTTTTCCGAATTTTGTGATGATTTAGGTATTGAACATACCTTTTCTTCCCCTAGGACCCCTCAACATAATGGGGTGGTTGAGAGGAAGAATAGATCTTTACAAGAGATGGCTAGGACCATGCTATGTGAAAACAATTTGCCTAAGTATTTTTGGGCCGAAGCCATAAATACCTCTTGTTATGTGCTTAATCGCGTTTTATTAAGACCAAAAATTAAGAAAACATCTTTTGAGCTTTAGAATGGTAAAATCCCAAATGTGGGATATTTTTATATTTTTGGATGCAAATGTTTCATCTTAAACACTAAGGAGCATTTAGGAAAATTTGATTCCAAATCTGATGAAGGGATTTTCCTAGGTTACTCTATTAATTCTAAGGCATATAGAGTATACAATCGTAGAACCATGATTGTTGAAGAATTAATGCATGCCACGTTTAATAAAACTAATGATTCTTCTAGAAATATGAAGATTGTAAATATAGGTGAGGAACTTGAGGACCTCACACTTCATGACAAAGAGGTGGAGGATGAAGATAATGAGGAAGTACAACATGAAGAACCATCATTCACAACTCTACCTCAAGTTGAAGATGAGGAAGAAGAAGCTCTACCACCTCTCCCCAAAGGATATCGGTTGATAAGGGATCATCCAATGGATTAAGTCATTGGAGAACCATCAACTGGAGTGGTAACACGCTCTAAACTCAAGGATATTTGTCAATATGTAGCATTTATATCTCAAGTAGAGCCTAAGAACATTAAGGAAGCAATAGAAGATGAGTTTTGGGTACTAGCTATGCAAGAAGAACTCAACCAATTTGCAAGAAATGATGAATGAGACTTAGTACCTAGACCTAGCGAACAATCTATAATTGGGATTAAATGGGTATTTAGAAATAAGTTAGATGAGGGAGGATTAGTCATTAGAAACAAAGCTAGGTTAGTGGCACAAGGGTACAACCAACAAGAAGGGATAAATTATAATGAAACTTATGCTCCCGTAGCTAGATTAGAAGCAATTAGAATGCTTTTGGCATATGCTAGCTTTAAAAGTTTTAAACTTTTCCAAATGGAAGTTAAAAGTGCGTTTTTAAATGGTTTCATTAATGAAGAAGTATATGTTGAACAACCCCCGGATTTGAAAGTTTTGAGTTTCCAAACCATATTTTTAAACTTAAAAATGCATTATATGATTTAAAACAAGCCCCTAGGGCTTGGTATGAATGGCTTTCAAATTTTTTAATTGAACAAGGCTTTAACGTTGGAAAAGCCGAAGTTTCACTTTTTATTAAACATCATAAAAATTATATTTTATTAGTTCAAATTTATGTTGATGACATAATTTTTGGTGCTACTAATGAAACTCTTTGTAAGTAGTTTGCTAAGTGTATGCAAGATGAGTATGAGATGAGCATGATGGGAGAGCTCACCTTCATTCTTGGTCTCCAAATCAAGCAAACCAACAAACGCATCTTCATCAATCAAGCCAAGTACACAAAGGAGCTCATCAAACGGTTTGGGATGAATGAAGCCAAGATAGCTTCTACACCAATGAGCATATCTATCAAGCTTGACAAAGATGAAGATGGTGTCAAAGTCAACGAAAAATTATATCGAGGTATGATTGGTACTCTTCTATACTTAACCGCAAGTAGACCCGATATCATGTTTAGAGTTTGTGC
The DNA here is from genome assembly GCA_034359265.1 of Canna indica. Classification (NCBI taxonomy): domain Eukaryota; kingdom Viridiplantae; phylum Streptophyta; class Magnoliopsida; order Zingiberales; family Cannaceae; genus Canna; species Canna indica. The sequence goes on from CP136898.1 coordinate 46,466,924, forward strand.
ATGTGCTTGGTTTCAATCTTGCCCTAGAATGTCTCATTTAAGTGCGGTCAAACACATATTGAGATATTTAAAGGGCACGGTTGACTTAGGATTATGGTATCCATGTCATACATCTTTTAATTTAATCGATTTTACGAACGCGGATTTTGCTGGGTGTAAAGTAGATATAAAAAGCACTAGTGGGTGTTGTCAATTCTTAGGAGCGAATCTTGTTTTTTGGTTCTCAAAGAAACAAAACTCAGTTGCACTTTCAACTACCGAAGCGGAATACATCGTTGCGGCTAGTTGTTGTGCACAAGTCCTATGGATCAAACAAATTCTTTTAGATTATGGACTTAAGTATTCTTGCATACCTATTCATTTTGACAATACTAGTACAAATAGTTTAACAAAGAATCCTATTTTACACTCTAGGACTAAGCATATTGATCTAATGCACCATTTTCTTAGAGATAATGTGACTAAGGGACATATATCGATAGAATTTGTATCCACCGACAAACAACTTGCCGATATATTTACAAAACCCTTGGTTGAAGAAAGCTTTACAAATCTAAGGATGCAATTAGGGATTTGTGCTTTTCCTAGTGGTTAAAATATTTTTTTTTCAAAACATATATGGTTTCAAAAAATTGCATTCTAGAAAGTGTCATCACACTTATGTATTACTCTGTAGTGGGGCTTTACGACTTATTGATGTTTGCCTTTTATAGGCTTACATTAATAAGTAGGACTATAGTGGTAGATAATACTTGGTTTTAAGGCTTTCTTGGTTTTCATGATGACACTCATTAATTGTACCATAATTCTTACCCTTTTTGATGGATGTCAAAAGGGGAAGAAAAAAGTAAGGTCACAAAAGATTTGGCAGTAGCCTTGTTGGTCGACCGGACTGTCGACTGAATGATGCCACAAAATGGTAGTAGCTAATCGGTCAACCTGTCGGTCGACCGAACATGGCGAAAAAATGGCAGAGGGCTACGTCGGTCGACCGATCGATCGACCGACCAATGCCAAAAATTGGTAGAAGGTGCTTCGATCGACCGATCGATCGACCGTATTGCGGATCGCTCATCTCGCGACTCTTTCGGTCGACCCGTCGGTCGACCGAATAGAGTAATTAAAGCAGCGGTCGCGAGCGGTCGATCAATCGGTCGACCGACGATCGATGGGCAAGCGACCAAACGACGGTAATGACTAGTTTTCTGCCCGTTGAACAACCCGTTTGGTTGAGGGGTTATAAATAACCCTCACCTAACTCTTTTAAGATCACTTAGAGATTTTATTGAGCATTTAAGAAGTGATTTGAGTCTTCAAAAAAATTGATTGCTGCGTCATGTTCTTCCGTCAAAATCCTTCTCAAGCGCCCAATTTTGTTCCTCAACTCTGCTGTGATTCAAGTTTATCTACTGGACGAGTTGAAGGCTTGAAGGCTTGGGAAAAGAGCAGTGGATCTTCTTTCAATTCTTAGCTCTTTTTCATTGTATTGGAAGAGTTGTTTTAAACTTGTTTTCACCTGTAATAGCTTGCTAGGTGTGCTAGAGAAACACTTAGGGTTAGGCTTTGTAGATTTTTGTTTTGCGTAGGTGAATAAGTTTGAAGAGTTATCAAAGAGGTGAGAATTGTGTCCTTAGTTGTATTCAAAGGGAAACACAAGTTCTATAAAGTAGTTGGTTAGAAATCCTTGGTGAGGAACCAAGGTAGTGGAGTAGACGGTTGGCCGAACTACTATATTTTATCGTGTTTGCATTGCTTTGAATATTTGCTCATTATTGCTCTTGATAATTGATAACATACATTGTTAAGTTACATTTGCATTCACTTGAAGTTGAAACTAAGCAAAAAAAAAATTGATAAAACAAAAACAAGGGACAAACACTATTCAACCCCCCTTCTAGTGTCGGATTTCAGACAACATCAACCTCACGAGAGTGGGCGTCTGACTCCCTCGACAAAAATCTCATTAACTCCCTGGTCAGGCTAGAGAAACAGGACTAATAAATTTCCCATGGATCTACCCCCTCAGAAAAAACCATCTGAGCACAAGGGTGAACATCACTACAACCTCTAGAAGGTATAGCTGGTTGTAGAGGTGCCAGCGGGGGATTCCCCGTCATCCCTGCAGACGTGATATTGAATAAATAAAGATGCAGCATATGATTAAAAGTTGCCTCATAAAGTTGATTACCCTTGAATAGTTCCTGAACACATCCACATGTGATTGGCTCAAGGACACTATTCCTTTGAATCTTCCACTTGCACTTTAGCCAATCATCCTGGTATCTGTATACCAATTTTAGTAGTGATTGAATCCGCTACTGTGGCAATCTGTTTAATCTTCATCAATGCCTTTCAGTCATCACTTCTTTCCAACGATGACGTGACACCGCCTTTTAAGAAAAGCAATGATCTTCACGGGATCTTAGTTCCTTAACTTTGAGCAACAGTCCTAGTATTGTCATATAATACTGGTGCTGAACTGGCAACCTTAGGAACAACTCCCAATGAATGATAAACTCCTTTATCTGATGCTATCCTAAGCGGTAGAGTAAGTAACAAAGCAAAAAAACGTTAGTCACCTTATCAGTTACAGTACCCGGCTAGGAATATTTTCCTGCTTACTGCACCACCATTAAAGGTATCCTTATACCATCATATGGTTTCATCATCGTATAGAGCACCTCTCATCATTCTCAAGTGCTTGAGAGAGTTCTCCATTTGCTTTTCAATGTTATTCTCCATGGTTTTGCTCGAAAACTGCCAGATACCTCTAAGGTATAAGCAATATCAAGCCAAGTGCAAAGCATCGCATGATGGATCCCACTGCCGAAGCATAATGGATTGCTCCCACCCTTTGTCTTTCCTCAGATGTCTAAGGAGACATCATCTTGAAGACACTAATGCTATGACTCATAGGCAAGTAACCTCTCTTTTACTGCCTTCTATGCTAAACCTCTTTAGCATTGTATCAATATACATGGGTTGGGGAAATCCTGACATCCTTTTAGACCTATTCCTAATAGATCTTAATACCGAGTATATATATAGGAGGCCTTTCCTAGATGTACCATGGAGAATCAATATGGGTAATAACTGGAGTATGGGAACTTGTTTTTCCCACAAGTATGTCATACAATATGACTACATTCCCACTAAACACCTTGTCTATACAAGGTTCAACCATATTTTTGATAAAATCAAAACCCTTTTGAATATCTCATCAAAACGGATGTTTCAACTCTTCGATGCTAGCTGTAGTCCATAAATGGACCCCTACTGCTTGCATACCTTACTCAGTCCAACCAAGGATACGAACTCCTCTAGCTATGTCATATAGACTTCTTCATAACGGAAGAACGCACTCTAGACACCCACTAGTCAGATCTCGTATTCATAGTACGCACTCATGGCTAGCAATATCTTGATGGACTTGAGCGCTAGAACTGGTGAGAATGTCTTATTACAGACAAGCCATTGTTTGGGTTAGATCTTATTCACATCTAGTCTGATATTATAGGTCCACATCTTGATAGCTGCTCAGATCTTTCCTAAAGATCCACCTGCACCCTATAGGAGTAATCCTTTTTGAGTCGATCAACCAAAGTCCGTACTTGGTTTAGTCCAGTTTGGATTTGCATAATGCCACCGTATAGTGCCAACATATTTGACCATTAACATATCGTAGATTGCCTGAATCTATATCATACCCTATGACTAGATATCATCACTAAGACAGTCTACGTAGTCTCCTAGCAGAGTGATGGGAAGTAATAATTACATTGATTGGTTTACCTTGTGGACTTTTCACTAGTTGTTGCGATTTTATTTGTGGTTGTTGAACTTCACCAAGTTCAATATATCTTCCACTCTCACTTTCCTCGAAAAACTCCTTTTTCTCATAAAATGGTGACAAAACTCCTTTTGTTCAGTTGGGAGAACTTGATACCCAAAACACTTTAAAGGGTATGCCTCAACATTTGCACATGGTCAAGTTTGTCATACTTAGGCCAACCCAAATCATGAGAGATCTCAGACTCGGTTTCTTGTCATTCCATATCTTATATGGTGTATGAAAAACAAACTTATGGCCGCTACAATAGCTTATGCCCCGAAAAGAGATTGGAAGCTAAGTATGGATTACATCATATCCAATAGGGTGTGATTCCTTCTTTCAGACAAACCATTATGTCAGGAAGGGTCCATACAGAGATAATCTTATTATCTTCGAGATAATTCACAAACCTATTGGATAAATATTCTATGCCTCGATCCAATTGAAGGCCTATAATACCTTTTGCAATATATATGTTTCTTTAACTTCATCTTCATACTCTTTAAACGATTCAAAGGTATCGGGTTTGTGCCCAAACAGGTGGACGTACCCGTGCCTAATCATATCGTAGGAGTATTCTTTCTGGCTTGAGTTGTTATCGGCCTATATACACCTATGTTGGCCAACTCTAATCAACTCAGCGAGCCTTTCGCCAGGTTCGGTGAATAGAGACTCAATCAGAATCTTCTTCAGACACACTTCTCAAGTTCTGACTGTGATTTATAATCGCCCAAAGTCATAAAGCCATGAAGTGGGTGAGGTTAATTTTATCTCTTTATGCGTTCGTACAAAAAATATTTATCATTAACTTTAAAAAACCATTAAAGCAATTGAAATTGGTCTAGTCGCATGTAACTCATTAGAACGGTTCATGCGGCAACTATTGCCTTTGAAAGAACTTTTCACAACCTTGTTTAGATAACAAAGGGAAAATGACGTTCTTTTATTAACATTGGAGCAAATAAATTACAACGGTCTTGATGAATAGAAGACTTATACGATAGGTTCCTACAGCTAAGACTGCAACTCTTGCGCCTATCGCCTTCCCAAAGGTCGTAGTTGCCTTTTGTTAAGTCTCGTACTTTTCTTCTTCTCCTGCAACATCTTGCAGATGATGATTGATAACAAATACCCGGTATCGAATACCACAAAGTAGAGTTTAATGACGAAGTATTTTCTATAACGTACGCACCTAAAGCGGCGGTTTCAAAAACCATCTTCAGTTTTAACTCTGCAAAATACTCCTTGCAGGTGCTATTGGGAACAACTTCCCCTTTCTTCTTGATATTTCTCATGGGTTTCAAAGTTCTATTTTTCACTTTGTTCTTAATAGAGTATAACTTAACAGAGTATAACTGTGTCATTATCCTTCATAAAGTGGAACTCAGCAGTCTTCAGCATATTAAGGAGCTTGGTAAGAGAGACGACCTGCTTGTTTATGTGGAAGTTATCAACAAACTGCGAAAATAAATCCGGGAGGGATTTGAGCACAAAGTCCTAACATAGTTCCCTGTCCATGGAGAACCCCAACCTCTCTAACTCCTCAATCAAATTGATTAGTTTGAGGACATGGGTCTCAACAAGAGTGTTATCCTCCATTTTGGCACGGAAGAGTTGTTTAGATATCTTGTACCTAGCTGTCCTCATATGCTCACCATACAACAACTTGAGGTGATCGAGGATAGCTTCGGTATCCAAATGTTCATGCTGCTTTTGCAACTCATCGAACATGGATGCCAGCATTATGCATTAAACAGTGGTGCTATCTTTACTCCAAATTTCTTGCGGCTTCTTATAAGTCATCCTCTCTAAATCGGTGTATTCCCCTTCCCCAAGGGGTGGCATAGGTCCCAGAGAATCAAGAATGTGAGACAAATTCTCATAAATGAGGACGATCATCAAATTTCGCATCCAATCGACGTAATTTGGTCCAGTTAATTTATTTTCATTGATGTAGCAATCTAACGACGGTAAAGGTGACATGATATGCTACAAAAAAATAAAGACATAAATGAGCACATATGCATGTTTATTGATGTCTTTTAATTAAACATGTCTCCTACAAATTTTTGCAGTTCCATAATACCCTCCGGTTTGGAAGCGGGAAGCCCTCGTTGGTAGACTTCCTTAGGGGGAAAATGGAACCCCACTTCTCCTACTCGGGTCTCGCATGTAACACGACAAATCCTAATAGGTCCATGGGTAGGTAACTCTTTACCGATCACATCACTATGTGACTTCCATATGTTTTTGCCTCTAGGGCAACCAAGGCCTTGTGTGTGCACAACAAACCAAGGAGCCCTAGTTGAGTCGGACCCATCGTTCATATGCCCTAGCGAGAAAACAACCACCCTTGAGTGTAACTCAACAAGGTAAGTCACTTTCGAACCGGTAGCAAAGATAAAAGTCAGATATGTGTCTTATGAGGTGCAACATGTCTATCAGCACAAAAGGCCTTGTGTGTGCACAACAAACCCGTTGTGACATTAGACACACTTGTCCCTCATAACGATTGAAGGCGTGACCGATATTCTTAACATCTTAGCCATTCGAAATAAATATTATTGGAGGGTTTCTTCATGCAATTATAATTTATCTAAGAAATCAACAATTGAAGCAAGATCAATAAATAAAAGCATAAAGTAATAAGGATGATTATGGATGTTCTAACGGTTCCACCCAAGCCACCGGGTGAACCAAGGACATCATCCTAAGGTTTTTAAGGAGCTTTGTCTCGCTAAGGGGCTGCCAAACACCATATTGTAGGTTGCCAGTTCCATCAATGCCTTCCCGGGGTTCTAGTCGTCATCAACATGGCGTCGAACACCTCCTCTCCGTGCGTGCACCAAAACGGGGCAGCAAGCGTGCTCGTCGTGAATCTGTCCCTAAACTTATAATTTTACAAAACTAAAAGAAGAAGACCCAAACAACCCTTGGGGAAAGGTTTAAGGAGAGGGAGAAGTGAATTACAATCAGAATTCTCAAGAGGAACAAAGGGGTACGCATACCCTATTTAAAAATTACAAAGCTGAAATTTCATAAATTTACAAGCAATCATCACAACCACGTTTTACACACAGTCACATGCACATAGGGCTCATCCAGAATCATCCTTTCATGCATCACATCATATAAGAAAAACAAAGGAAACAAATAGAATCCGAAATCGCCAAAGTCCGATCAGGTTTCCACCCAAAATAGCTCAAACAACACATGCTGAATTTTTTCGGTTCTCGAGACTGTTCAACCATGAACCCACGGGATTTTTGAGTTTAAATTCTATCCAAAATCAATATGGATAGTAGGGTTCCACCTCGATTAATCATATGAACCGTGGAGCCAAGAGAACAACTTAAAAAGCCCCGAAAACCAAAGTCAGACAGCATGACATTTAGGGAGCGAACGATTCGTAAACGTGATCAAAACACGAAATAAAAATTCCCAAATTTCGCTAAAGGTGGCTCTGATACCAATGTTGGGATGGAATATAAAATGCAGCGGAAATAGAAATTTAAAAATTTTGAAACATTCCAAAACAGATATCTACTTTAGCAACAATTAAGGAATTCAATCTACGAGAGAAGGGAAAAGGTATACCTTATACCGCGATTGGATATGGTGCTCCTACTCCCGTATCAAGACGCCCATATGCACATCCTCCAATGATAGTCCACACCAGGCGCCTCACAATAAAAGGACAGCGAACAATCGAACTCGTCGTGGCTCAACAGAGACGCTTTCTCAAACCCCAAAATCTCAAAGGCTAGGCCGACCCTTCCACCAAGAACCGGACTCCAAAACGAGAGGAAGAGGATACGAGAAATTAACGGAAGGAAGAGGTAAATCAAAGAATACCTCGTTGTCCTTATTTGAAATCCTCCAAGTGGATGAAGTAGGCGGCACATCCAAGTAGAAGACACCCCGAAATTTGGTTTCGTAAAAGACCGGGAAGGAGAAAGTAGATAGTCAGACACCAATGGAGAGGATGAAAAACTAATTCACCAACACACCCATGGGGTGCTCGGCCATCATTTATAGATAGGGGCGGCGATTACAAGGTAGACCCCCCCCCTAAAAAAAAACTCTCTCCCCATAATTTAAATTTTCGGTGATTTGCCTCCAAATATAATTCATATTTTAATGGCATCATAATTAATTTGAAATTAATTAAATCCAATAAAATATAAACTTTAATTTATCTTCATAAATTAAGAGCCTACAAATAGGAATGATAATTATCTAAACAAACTAATTCCCTAAAAGGTAGGAAAGTGGTTTATCTAGATAATTCAATTTTTTATTTATTAATAGAATTATGATTTGTCCTCATAAATCATATATCTATTAATTTTATGAATTTTCTCCATAAATCATATTCTTATTACTTAGAATTTATCCAGATAAATTAATTCTTAATTAATCGATTAGGCTCATGGTTGAAAACTAATTTTCCCACCATGTATATTTGATTCTAAATCAAATTATATTTAACTAATAATTAAATATATTCCCGGCCAAGTAGTTAATTAAATATTTAATTCATAATTAAATTTAACCAACTACATGAAATATTATCATGTGCCAATCCCTACAATTTAGGGATGCCCTACAAAATAGGGTTACCGAGGAACTCCTTCCTCGCGCATTCGTTCCTATAGGAAACAACTTTCCTATTGTATCCGTAAAAGAGATCCGTGATCGAGTTACAGCATGTCAATGCTAGTAGACATATAGGGTTACATTCAGACTTTATCTCATAAGGCCCGTTACGAGGTTAGCCTGTTGTGTGTGACCCATTGGGCCCCACACTAAACCAGTAGTGAGTTGTGCATAACGGAGAGTTTGATCCGATAGAACGACTTCTATTCGAATCTTACGAGCATCCACTAAACCCCTTTAGTGTGCTCGTAAGGGGCTCCACTCACAACTCAAGATTGACTTCTAATAACGTGTCATGACTACCCGGATAGTGTGAGGTTCAATCTAAAGGGATCGAATGCCCTTCGGTGATTAATTACCGTGCAACTAAATCCCTCAATTACAATGTCCCGAAGTCGGGTAGGGTACTGAAGAAGTGTCAAACCCTAATACCGATTCATATGTATTCCACACGCCAAGATATCTTCTAAATAATGAAACATCAAAAACATCTTCCAGACTTTCATGTCTACTCTGGCCAGAGATTCCCGAGTCGACACTTGCAGTGACACATAGGACATTATCTCCTCTTACTAGGAGTAACTGATTCCATGTTGGTTGCTCACATAGTTCCATGAATGCTTCCCTATGCCCAGTAATACTTGACACATGACGTTGAGGGTCATGTAGGGATAGAACGAAAGTAATGGGTCGTCACTCACAAGGTTGTTGGCTTTAGGTTTTCAACCATGGTCTTAATATCTTAATCTCAGTTTTGATGATAACAAACATAGAACTAATATTTTATCGAGAAATCTTTCAGGTTCCATATCGATTAGCATTCGATGTCCTCGATCGAATAAATCGAAAGAAATCAAAAAATTGAAAGGACATTGATCGTCGCGCTCGGGTTCGTCGCAAAAATTTCTCGAAGATCGACGAGTGCACAAAAGTCGCATTGGACGAGTCCAAAGATCACATGGAAAGCTCTCCAAGTTGATGCTCGTTGAAAGCTGGAACCCGGAAATGAAGCGCGGAAGAAAAAGGCTGAAGAAACCGAATTCAGCCTAGGTTCGATCGACCGGGCGGTCGATCGAATAGGGTAAGGAAATTGGCAGTTGCCAATTCGGTCGACCGACAGAGGCCGAAAATAGGCAGTAAGCTTGTCGGTCGATCAAACTGAGGATAGCCGAAGATGCAACTCGCGTCGGTCGACCGATTGGTCAACCAAATGGCAAATTGAGTGTTTTGCGTCTGGCGGTCGACCCGTCGATCAACCGCACACAGAGAGGAAGGCAGCGATCGTTCGAGTGGTCGATCTGTCGGTCGGCCGACCAATCGACCGAGCGTTTATAACGGCTAGATTTTAGGTCGTTGAGCTGCCATTTCTTCGTGAGGGTATAAATATACCTCACCTATCTCATTTAACCTCTCTCTCTACTTTTTTACAGATTTTATTGAGTAATATTAAGAGAGATTTGAGCCTTCAAAGGATTGATCAACGACGCTCTGCTCTTCCGCGAACATTCGCGCAAGCGCCCAGTTTTCTTCCTCAACTTGGGATTTAATTCGAGCTCATCCCCTTGACGAATTGAAGGCGTCAAAGTCTTGGAAAAGAGCTGTGGTTCATCTTTTCATTCCTAGCTCTTTTCTTTGTAATCTTAACTATTTATTTGAACTTGTTTATTTGATTTGGGTTTGTAGAAGACCTTGTGTTAAGTCTTGTTGTGTGGAAGTGGTATCCTTGGTGTAGAAGGAGTAAAGCCACTTGTAAACTTAATTTTACTAGGATTAAGTGAGTTATCCCTTAGGGTTGAGGTGGAAGAATGCTCTCGGTAAGAAGGCGGAGATTTCCGGGTGTGGAAGTGCCTTGGGTCGAGAGTACGACTCTTTGAGTCAAAGTCCTCTGTGTAAGGGAAACCAAATTAATCTAGTAAACCTAGTTTGAAAATCATAAGCGGGGTGCTTAGGTAGTGGAGTAGGCATTGGGGCCGAACCACTATAAATTATCGTGTTTGCATTGTTATATTTGGTTATGCTTAATTATTTTATTATTGCTTCCGCATCCAATCGTAAAATTGTAATTCGCCTAAGTAATCTAAGTTAACGATCAAAATTGAATTTAGGCTAATCAATTTAGTAAACACACTATTCACCCCCCCTCTAGTGTTGCCATTTGGACTTCCAAGGTAACCATGACAACCTCAGGTCCAAGGACTGCTTACACCTACTATCACCCGAGGAACATCCTATTGACACTCATGTAAGGATTCCATTCTGTGTTCCTTGTGTAGGTCCGTTCAGTGAACTCATTCACTATTGAGCACCTGCACTTACATTAATGACGGCTTATAGGTAATTGTGAGATCAGCTACCCCCTATCGTACAAGGCATAAACCAAGTGCATTAGTCTATCTGTAATCATCAATTCCTCAATCGGTGATCCTATGACTAGGAACATTTAGAACAAGGGCATTTGGATTCTAAGTCTCACTGGCATGATCTCATCATGGCCTTAGAATCATATGCCCAAATTCTTGGGGTTCATCATAATCTTTATAAATAAAGATGCAGCATATGATGAAAAATTGTCTCATAAAGTTGATTATCCTTGAATAGTCCCTGAACACATCGACATGTAATTGGCTCAAGGGCATTTTTCCTCTCACCAACTCGCTACCACATGTACATCGCTCGATGTTGTAGGTGGTAGCTAGGTAGCCCCCAATCGCGGGGTACTATTTGGCCCCCGCTCAAGGGCCATAGCGCCCTTGATCAAGGCTATTGTGCCTCTCTCAAGGGCTGCAACACCTCAATCGGGCTCTGGTTGTCTTAATCTGGTGTTGCCGACTCCTTGGCCATGGCAGTAGCAGCCATGGTTGGGTGCGTTTGCATCGTTGCCATGCACGACAACCCACCTACAATACAAAAAGTCCTATTTTAATTTGAAAAACTCATTGATCACAATCAAACTCAACAGAGGACGAATCAATGAATGAGAATATCAAGATAGCACTAAATCAAACATCTTAGGTGCATGGTAATCCTCCATATTTACAAGATACTCTACGCTAAGGAAGTATAAGGATAAAGAGAGGGAGAGAATCTTACCTTGAATCACAAAAATTTCCTTTCATCCATGCTAGCTTTCCACCTCCAAGCATCATGCGTCCCCTTGCTCGAAAAAGTGAGGTGGAGCATAATTTATAAGCGAGTTTGCATAAAAGCCCCTCAAGAAAACAATCGCAAATAATTCCTAAAATTTGGAAAAAAATCTAGAATTTAGATTAAAAATGGGGGAAAACAATCTTGGTATAACATATTTAGTTGTTGACTATCGTGTGTACTGTTTGAGTCTCTCTAAAGTTGAGCTAATGCCTCTTGGAATATGACACCACTCATTAGCTAGAAATCATAAATATTTTCCTTTATTTTGTCCTTAATTTAGTTACATCAGTTGATAGCAGAATTTGCTTCATCAAATGACGACGAGTGGCAATTCAGATGGAGGGGCGAGGCTAAAATAGATGAGGTTGGATGTTTAACCGCACTTTTAAATACTCGGTCGATAGGATCTACGGACGACACCCGCTTGTGATGCTGGCACCCATCGGGTATCTTCACAACATCATCGATGTATAAGCTTATTGTGGAAAGAGGTGTACGAGATTCTATGGCCGGGAAAATTTGGAAGTGCAAAGGATCACTTAAGATGAAATTGGTCTTATGGTTAGCATTGAAGAAGGCTTCAAACTTAGGACTGGCTCATCAAACATGTGTTGCTTGGATCTTGACCTGAAATGTATTTTTTGTAAGGAAATTGATGAAAGTGTGCTCCATATCTGTGGGGACCGAGGGTAACTGGTAGGGGATGGAATGATTTCCTTCGTAGGGTCGACAAAGGTTGTTTCAACATTATACCAAATAATGAGAAGGAGGAGGATGATTGGAATTTGGAGAGAGCATCTATGGCTATGCTTTGGTGTTGGTGCGTCTGGACGACCAGAAACAACTCGATTTTCAATAATATTCAAGTAGATTGGACAGATATTGTGCGCCTCGGATGGAACTTCTAAATAGGCCCGGATGAACTACTATGTTGTAAATACTTGTGAGTGTTTGTTTTTCGTATAGGTGGGCTTTGTTTGTTTTTATAGGTGGGCTTTGTTTGTTTTTACAACTTGGTCGGTTGGGTGGATCTCCCCTCAACATCAAGTTGATTGTATGTTGCGGAAGAAGGAGATGTGGAAGAGGAAAAGAAAGAAAAAATCTTATTGAACTTTATCAACTCACGAGCTTACAGTGAGACTAGTATTTAAGCTAATAACCAGTCAAAGTAAATGAAGTGTAAAATGACTCATATGCCCTTTCTATACATGTGGGCTTTATTTACTTATGTGTTCATAAAAGTAAATTGACAATGCTATTTAAACTACTTATTACTAAACATATTACAGATTCAGTAAACTGGAGCTTTGCACCTTCGAAGCTCTGCAGTATCATCTCAATACACCCCTTGCAAGTTGGAAGTGGGATTCTCCAATCCCAACTTGCCCAGTAGTTGATAATGCAACTAAGAAGGCAAAGGTTTTGTTAAAATATCAGCTGGTTACTTCAAACCTGAAATGTAAACAAGTTTCACAAATCCTTTTTGAAACTTTTCTCTAACAAAGTAGCAGTCTACCTCCAAGTGTTTTGTCTTTCATGAAACACTGGATTGGTAGTAATATGTAGGGCACTTTGGTTATCACAATACAAGTTTACATGAAGCTCACAACTCTCTCCCATATTTGTCAATAGATTCACAATGCAAGTCAATTCAGTAGTGCAACTAGACATGGACCTGAGTTCACTTTCAGCACTAGATCTGCTGACTGTGTTCTATTTTTTTACACTTCCAGTTGATCAATGAATCTCCAAGCTCGATCAAATAACCAGATACAAATTTCCGAGATAGGGTGCAGCTACCCCAGTCAGCATCGCAATATCCAACCACTATAGAATTTGATTCGGCTTTGTAAAATAAGCCTAGGTCTGGTGCCTTTTTCAAGTACTTCTTGATTCTAATGACAGCCTTGTAATGTGACTGTTTTGGGTTTTGCACAAATTGGCTTAGCTTATGAACACTAAAAGCTATGTCTAGCCTTGTAACTGTAATGTAGAGCAGTTTTCCAATGAGACTTTTGTAATCAGAAGCTCCTCAATAAACTTGTCATTGTCACTTGGTTCATTGCTAAGTTGCTTATTTGTTTGCATGGGTGTCTCTTTTGGTTTGCAATCTTGGAGATTTAACTCACTTGGTAAATCCAAGATATATTTTCTTCGGCAAATGTGAATGCCTTTTTTGCTTCTTTGTATTTGTAGGCCTAAAAAATATGTTAACTGACCTAGATCCTTTATTTTGAATTGCTCATCAAGGTATCCTTTCACATGGTCTATTTTAGCTTGGTCAGTTCCACTTATGATAATGTAATCTACATAGATTAGAATTAGCATAATGCTTTCATGTTTTCTTTTGATGAAGAAGCATGTATCATAGTTGCTTGGCTGATACCCTTGTGAAATTATACTGTTTGAGAGCTTAGCATACCACTGTCTTCCAGCCTGTTTAAGTCCATATATGGATTTGAGTAATCTGCAAACCCTTTTATCACTTGCTTCACCATATCCTAGAGGCTTGGACATGTAGACTTCTTCCTCCAAGTCTTCATGTAGATATGCATTATTAATATCTAATTGGAACAAAGGCCAGTTGTTCTTTGCAGCCACTGCTAGCAAGGTGCGCACAGTCCCCATTTTGGATACAAGTGCATAAGTCTCTTGGTATTCCACCCCCTCAATTTGTGTAAAACCCTTGGCCACTAGCCTAGACTTATGCTTTTCTACACTCCCATCTGATCTGAATTTGGTGCGGTAAATCCATTTACATCCAATAGTTCTTTTGCCAAGTGGTAGGTCACATAATGCCCAGGTACCATTAGCCTCTAATGCATTCAATTCTGTTTTCATTGATTCAATCCATTTAGAGTCCTTGACAGCAATTGCATAAGACTTGGGATCATTATGTAAGTCAATATATGCATTATGTAAGTCATAGACTTGGTGTCTATGAGGTAATTTTGAAGTGTCAAGGTAGTTGGTTATGGGATATGGTGTGCTCTTGTTTGAGAAGATTCCTGATCCTGGTTGTTGATGAGAACAATTACACTGATAGTCCTTATATTTGACTGGTTTTTGAGGTACTCTAGAACTTCTCCTAACATGCACTATGCATTGGTTAGGTGAAGTTTCAACAGGTGTGGACTGAGCTGGTTTTGTAACAGGTGAAGTTTCAATAGGTGTGGATTGAGATGGTTGTATACCAGGTAATGTTTTAACAGGAAAATTGATGTCAACATCCGACTCACTACCAGATGCAATGTATGAAGTGTCTGTTGTTTCCTTTCTCATTTCTTCTTCTGAAAAATTCCTCTCTTTTACTCCCTCATTTTCTTTTGAAAGCTCTCTTTCTTATTTTGTTTTCACCTCACCTTTCATGACTTTAGTGAAAGTATCACAGAGTTCTTGGATTTGAAATGGAAAAGAAACATCAGAACTGTCATTTTCAGAATTGGTTTCAATGACTATAGGGAGAATTGTTTTCTGGCTTGAATTGGTATTGAAAGGAAATATGTTTTCAACAAAAGTGATGTCCCTAGACACATGGATGGAGTGAGTTTTCATATCATAAACCTTGTATCATTTTCTTCCATAGGGGTAACCTAAAAATATGCACTCCTTGGCCCTTGGTTCAACTATGTTCTCCCCTGTTTAGTGGTGTTTATATAGCACAAGCATTTGAAAGTCCTAAGGTGACTTAGACTAGGTTGCTTTCCATAGAGTAACTCATCTGTACTTTTGTTTGACAACAAAGGACTAGGCAATCTATTTATCAAGTAGGTAGCTGTGAGTATGCAATCTCCCCAAAATTTTAGAGGTAGATTGTTGGCTTAAGGTTTTCAACATTGGTCTTAATCTCAGTTTTGATGATAACAAACATGGAACTAATGATTTAATTGAGAAATACTTTCAGGTTCCATATCGGTTAGCGCACGATGTCCTCGATCGAAAATATTGAAGAAATTGGGAAATCAGAAGGACGTTGGTCGACGCGCTCGGATTCGTCAGGAAGTTAGAGTGTAGGTTTAGGGTGTCTAGTTTATATTGTAATATTCTCATGATGATGCATAAGAACCCAAAAATCATCCCCCAAAACATGAAAACCCGAAAACCGTCCTGAAATAACCTAGGGAGCTCCTTGGAGGGCTATATGACCTCGATACTTTCTTGACATAAAAAATGGCGGCAATTGTTCCTTGCGTTAAAATTAGATAACGAGGTATTTTTTATGAATTTTTGGAAGCCTCTAGCCTACCCATATTTGACCCAAAAGATTAGGAAATTTCTATTTTCGGAAAATTTATACTAGACCCCAAAAACTAGATTTTGATTCTTAAGGATTTTGATTTTTTAGATATTTTTATTGAATCCAAATAGGGGGTAAACCTTATATAATATTTATGTTTTAACTTAAAGTTAACAAATGTTATATAAGTAGACTTAGTGACGACGAAACCAAAAAACGAACAAACCAAGCCCAACCAAACTGCCCAGTCCAGGTTCGATCGACCGGTCGATCGACCGAATAGTGTTGAGAGTTGGCAGTAGCCAATTCGGTCGATCGGGTGATCGACCGGAGATGGGTAAAAAATGGCAGAAGGCTACTTCGGTCGATCGACCGAGGCCAAAAATTGGCAGTAGCTTCGTCGGTCGACCGGATTGCGGATCACTAATCTCGCGACGCATTCGGTCAACCCGTCGATCGATCGAACAACGCGATTAAAACAGCGGTCGCCGACGGTCGATCGGTCGGTCGACTGACGATCGACCGGCAAGCGATCGAACTGCGGAAATAGCTAGTTTTTCGCCCGTTGAGCTGCCATTCTGTTAAGGGGTTATAAATACTCCTCTCCATTCTTCTTCAAACCAACTTAACAATTGATCGAAGCCTCTATTGAGCCAATTCTTGATCATTCTAAAGCTTTTCTTGAGCCATCATCTTGATAACCCTAGTTTCCAATATGCATCCTTGATCTTGCATTCAAGCTTTGAACGATTCATCATTCAGGCATCAAGAGGAACTAGGACTCGTGTTTGGAGCTAAGTATTTGTTGTATTATTTATTTGCTCCATTACTTGTGTATTTTTGTCATTTATTTTATTGTATTTGAACGTGTAAGTAGACCTAGTGTTAGGTCTTGTGTGTAAGTGCTTACTTTGGTGTAGAAGGTGTAACGTCACTTGTGTAAACATAGTTTACTAGGATTAGTGGAGTTGACCCTTAGGGTTGAGGTGGAAGAGTGCTCTCGGTAAGAAGGCGGAGACTTCCGGGTGTGGAAGTGTCTTAGATTGAGAGTGAGACTCTTCGAGTCAAAGTCCTCTTTGTAAGGGAAATGATTTAAATCTAGTAAACTAAGTTTGGAAATCCTAAGCGGGGTGCTTAGGTAGTGGAGTAAGCATTGGGGCCGAACCACTATAAATTCTTGTGTTTGCATTGGTATTTTGTTTGTCTTTATTGTTTTATCATTTATCGATTCCGCATTTAGTCACTTAACTTGTAATTTGCCTAAGTAATCAAAGAAACGATTAAAACTGAATTTAGGCAACAAGAATTAGTAAACACACTATTCACCCCCCCCCCCACCCCCCGCTCTAGTGTGGTCATTTCACTCAACAGGTTGGACTAAAAATTTTAAACCCCTAGCTACTTCTAATAGATGTCTATGCTTCCTTTCCACTATAGCATTTTGTTGGGGTATCTCTATGCATGTACTTTGATGTACTATGCCCCAATCTTCTAAAAAGGCTTTCAAGGTATGATTAAAAAACTCACTTCCATTATTTGATCTAAGGACCTTGATGGTTTTTGAGAATTGGGTTTTTATGAGTTTGATGAAATTGATGAGAATAGTGGGTACTTGGCTTTTTGATGAAAAAAGATAGGTCCAACATGATCTTGTGTAATCTTCCACTAAAGTCAAGAAATAATAATACCCATAATTTATTCATGCTTGAAGGAAAAGGCAATTTACATTGCTTTGATAATGGACACACATTACAGTAAAAAGATGACTTTTGACACAACTCGGGTATTCTATCAGACAATAATTTCATTCTACTTATTGACATATGCCCTAACCTTAAATGCCAAAGTGAATGAGAATCTAAAGCTACTGACAAAGCATAAGGAATTGACTGACTTGGTTTAAGTATTTGTGGAGCTCCTTCTATCAGGTATAATCCATTCTCCTATCTACCATTCCCAAGAATTCTCCTCGAGACAAGGTCTTGGAAGATAAAGTTGTTAGGGTTAAAAGTGATTGAGCAATTCAATTGCTTGGTTAGTTTACTAACTGACATGAGATTAAAATGGAAGGTAGGTACAGATAATGTATCTGAAAGGTGGATATTTTTGTTGACATAGGCAGTTCCTACACTAGTGATAGGTGTTGTAGTCCCATTGGGCAAAGATACTTTGTCATTTAGGATAGGTTTGATTGGATTTTCAAGGTTTATGTGTTTGGTGGCTATATGGTATGTTGCACCACTGTCAAGTATCCATTTGTCATGAAAATAATTTCTAACTGAATTTAATACATTAGCTAAGCAAATGTGATTACTTGTCATATTGACCCTATGATTTGTGGTTTGTTTCTGATTGAGAATGTTCAATATATTGCTGAGTTGTTCTCTGAGTTGTTCATCATTGAAGGTATCATCAGTTTTCATTGAACTTTCAGCTATAGAACTATTTCCTTCCTCATTTCCTTGAGTAGTGACATTGTTTGCTGTTTTCCACTGTCATAATGATTTGGATGCTTCTGTTTCCCTTGAAAAACTTATGGCCTGATGGATACCCATGTATCCTGTAACAATTTTCTCGGGTATGCCCAGTTCTCATACAATGGTCACAAAATTTTCTTTGACCATACTGATTTTTAGACTTGTTGAATCTCTAATTTCCTTCACTGTCCTGAGCTACACTACTCAACACAAAACTTTCAACTGCCATTCCTGTATTTGTATTTATCAATCTCTGAGACTCTTCCTGTTCGAGTAATGAATAAGCTTGATTGATGTCTGGTAGAGGTTTCGTCAATAACATCTGGCCTCTAATGCTTACATAAGTTTCATTAAGCCCCATTAAGAACTGCCTGAGCCGATTTCTTTCAGTGTCTACTCTCCAGCTTTGGCAATTGCAATGTGTTCAGTTGCAATGAGGGTGTGTGTCAATCGCATCTAGTTCATCCCAAAGGCTTTTAAGCTGCGTATAGTAGTTTGCAATTTTCATGTTGCCCAAACAAGTGTTGCTGATCTGCAACTGGAGTTCAAAAATCCGTGGCTCGTTGCTCCTTCCAAATTGGTTCTCGAGATCGCTCCACATTTTGGCAGCAGTGGTAGCATACATGACACTCGAGCTTAATTGGGGAGAATCGATTGCAATATCCAAGAACTCACCATGTCATTGCATCTTCTCCGGACGCGATGCTTGGGTGAAGTTTCCTCTGGCATTTCAATCGAACCATCGACAAAGCCCATCTTGTTCTTCACAAACAATGAGATGGACATGGATTTCTTCCAAGGTAAGTAGCTTCCATGTCCTGTTAACTGAGTGGAAACAAGAACCAAACCCGGATTGTCATTGCCATGAAGGGTGAAAGGGTTGTCTCCGATCTCATCAACACAGATCGGCGATTCATTTTTAGAAATGGCCTGCGATTCACCCATTGCAGATATCGCAGTCCAATTGCGGTGATTTCTTGCCATTAGGTCTTCGATCTGCTCACAATCTTCAGATTTGGTAGGCGATCAACTTGGCTTCCCACGAATCCCTAATTTCTCTGCTCTGATACCATGTTGCGGAAGAAGGAGATGTGGAAGAGGAAAAGAAAGAAGAAATCTTATTGAATTTTATCAACTCACGAGCTTACAGTGAGACTGGTATTTAAGCTAATAACTAGTCAAAGTAAATGAAGTGTAAAATGACTCATATGCCCTTTCTATACATGTGGGTTTTATTACTTATGTATTCATAAAACTAAATTGACAATGCTATTTAAACTACTGATTGTTGGCTTTAGGTTTTCAACCTTAGACTTAATCTCAGTTTTGATGGTTTTGATGATAACAAACATGGGACTAATGATTTCATTGAGAATATCTTTCAGGTCCCATATCAATTAGCGTTCGATACCCTTGATCGAAAATATCGAAAGAAATCGGAAATCAGAAGGACATTGATCGTTGCGCTCGGGTTCGTCGCTAAAATCTTTCAAAGATCGACGTGTGCGACAAAGACGTATTGGACGAGCTCAAGGATCACATGAAAGCTCTCCAAGTTGATGCGCGTTGAAAGCCGGAATCTGAAAATGAAGCGCGGAAGAAAAAGACTGAAGAAATCAATCTCAGCCTAGGTTCGATCGACCTGGCGGTTGACAGACTATAGGTAAAAAGGGGCAGTAGACATTCGGTCGACCAGTCGGTCGACCAAAACTTAGGGAAGAAAATGCAGTAGGTACGTCGGTCGACCGATTGAAGCCCAATTTGGGCAGTAGCTCGGGCGGTCGACTCGTCGATCAACCGACCTGCATTTGCTGAAGATGCAAGATTGCGTCGGTCGACAGACGACTCGACCAGATGGCGGATCGTGAAATTTTTGTCTGGGTGGTCGACCCATCGGTCGACCGACCACAGGGAAAAAGGAAGCAGTCGAATGACCGGTCGATCGACCATTCGACCGGCGGTCTGCAATGGATAGTTTTCTATCCGTTGAGCAGCCGTTTCTTCACGAAGGTATAAATACACCCTCATATACATCATTTAATATTCTTCCTTGATTCTAACAGAGTTCATTGAGTATTCAAAAGGTAGATTTAGAGCCTTCCAAACGATTTAAAGCTTGCGCTCTGCTTCTCCGTCGAGTTCATTCTTCAAGCGCCAACTGTTGCCTCATCTCGGAAACTAACTCGAGCACATCCCCATGGCGAGTTGGAGGTTCCAAGGCTGTGAAAGGAGGTTGCAAACATTGGTTTTATTATTTAGCTCTTTTGATTGTATTTTATCTGTTATTTTAACTGTTTGTTTAATTTGAGTTTGTAAGACCGAGTGTTAGGTCTTGAATTGGGTGAAGTGGTATCCTTGGTGTAGAAGGAGTAAAGCCACTTGTGTAAACGGAGTATTACTAGGATTAGTTCTAGTTGTCCCTTAGATTGAGGTGGGAAAGTGCTCTCGGTAGAAAGGCGGGATACTTCCGGGTGTGGAAGTGCCTTCGGTTCGAGAGCGGAGACTTTCCGGTGCAAAGTCCTCGTTGTAAGAGAAACTCTAATTAATCTAGTAAAATCTAGTTTGGAAATCCTAAGCGGGGTGCTTAGGTAGTGGAGTAGGCATTGATTCTTAATTTCTCAGTGTTTGCATTGATTCTTAATTTCGTGCTTAAGTGCTTTATCATTTATCTTGCTTCTGCATTCAAATTATAAATTGCCTAACTAATCTAAGAAACGATTAAAATTAGAATTTAGGCTAATCGAATTAGTAAACACACTATTCACCCCCTATCTAGTGTCGCCATTTCGCCCACATTTGGTATCAGAGAGGGTTCGTAGCTTGAGATTTCACCATCTCTTCTACACCTTGTCTCTATCTTGAAATGGCGCTAGAGTCGGTAGCGTCTACACCCCCTAGGTTCGATGACTCAAACTTTGGTCTTTGGAAATATAGGATGTACACCTATTTAAAGACTAAAGGGTTTGGAGTCTTTAACATGTTACATTGGGAATTCATTGAACCTAAGGATGATATGCATGCTTGGAGTGAAATGGATAAGAAAATGTTTAAGTATAATGGAGATGTCATGAATTGTATTCTTTGCACATTACCAAATGACATCTTTGATAAAGTCATCCATTGTTCTTCGGCTTTTAATTTATGGGCCTCGATAAATGTTTTATATGATTATACCAAAACCGAAGAAATTGGCACTTTTGATGAAGGTGGTGATGACAATGGTCACACACTTACTACTAATCCTGGTTTTGATGCCTATAGCTATTCTAGTCAAAGAAGTAACACCAAGAGCCGAAAAAGAAGTGTAATCTGTGTTGCTTGCAAAGGGGCATGTGAAGAAAAATTGCCCAAGCATGAAGAACAAAGCAAGGAAGAGGTCAAGTGCTTCCACCTCCACCTGTCACACATTTGCATGAATCCAAACTAGAAATGAAAAATTGAGATCTAGGTTATTTGATTCATTTGATTCATGCCATGAAAATATCTTGCTTCTGCATTCAAATTGTAAATTGCCTAACTAATCTAAGAAACGATTAAAATTAGAATTTAGGCTAATCGAATTAGTAAACATACTATTCACCCCCCATCTAGTGTCGCCATTTCGCCCACATTTGGTATCAGAGCGGGTTCGTAGCTTGAGATTTCACCATCTCTTCTACACCTTGTCTCTATCTTGAAATGGCTCTAGAGTCGATAGCGTCTACACCCCCTAGGTTCGATGACTCAAACTTTGGTCTTTGGAAATATAGGATGTACACCTATTTAAAGACTAAAGGGTTTGGAGTCTTTAACATGTTACATTGGGAATTCATTGAACCTAAGGATGATATGCATGCTTGGAGTGAAATGGATAAGAAAATGTTTAAGTATAATGGAGATGTCATGAATTATATTCTTTGCACATTACCAAATGGCATCTTTGATAAAGTCATCCATTGTTCTTCGGCTTTTAATTTATGGGCCTCGATAAATGTTTTATATGATTATGCCAAAACCGAAGAAATTGGCACTTTTGATGAAGGTGGTGATGACAATGGTCACACACTTACTACTAATCCTGGTTTTGATGCCTATAGCTATTCTAGTCAAAGAAGTAACACCAAGAGCCGAAAAAGAAGAGTAATCTGTCATGCTTGCAAAGGGGCATGTGAAGAAAAATTGCCCAAGCATGAAGAACAAAGCAAGGAAGAGGTCAAGTGCTTCCACCTCCACCTGTCACACATTTGCATGAATCCAAACTAGAAATGAAAAATTGAGATCTAGGTCATTTGATTCATGCCATGAAAATGTATAACATGAGCTTAAGGATTTGAAGCTTAAAATAACAATTTAGAAAATGAGAATTGCAAGTTAAAATCTCAATTGCATGCATTGCATAAATCCATAGATGATTTGAAAAATGAGATGTTGATTTTGAGTAAGAAAGTTAATACTTCCTCTTTTAACTCTAAACATCAAAATGTCTCATTTAGAAAACCTCCAAAAAAAAATGTTTTATCTAAGAATGCCCATGCTCATCATGCCTCTCATGCCATGCATTCTACCATTAGACCTCATAATTATGAGAAGATGAATGAGGTTTCTACGAATGCTCATACTTATCATGTTTCACATGACAAGCATTCTAAAAATAAATTTCATGTCCATAACAAAAATAAAAAGAAATTTAATGGACATTGTTTTTGTTGTGGTATTTTTGGCCATGCTATTTTTGATTGTGTATTTAAGAAAAATCCAAATGTAGTTAAGATACTTTGGATTCCTAGGCCAACTCACCCCCAAGGACCCAAAGCCATTTGGGTACCAAAAGTCTCATCTTCTTTAGTAGGGGGAGCTACCACACAAGGATGAATGAGAAGTGGTGTATTGGAGTTGACCATGGACTTGAATAATGAATCATCTCTTAGTTGCAACTTCAAGCTACCTTGATGCCTTAGGTAAAGTTGGCATCAAAATTATTCCGGTATCATCTCCTATATCCCATTGCTTAAGATTATAGTTGGAGTTGATATATGATTAATATTAGTTAATTTCCCCGCTCTTAATATATTTCAAAAACATTTTTGATTTTTGATTTCCCGGTCTCTTCGGAGACCCAGGTGGCCTGTAATGGGCCAAAGCGACCTTGCGGTTTTAAATCATAGGCTAATTGTGGCTTTCGGTTTTCAACCAATAGGAAGGGTTGGATATCATGTTTTTATTCTTATTTCATTTGTGATCTCTTAAAATTCGTTTTGATATCACTCGATTTCATCTTTTGAAACGAATTTGAAACCATTTAGCAAAGTGATATTTGATAATGATACTTGATGCTTCTCTTTGCTTTTTGGTTGAGTTAGCTGGCTAAGTAACTATATTTTCTCTAAAAATATTAGTGTAGCTCACTTGCAAGTTATAAGTATTTTAAGAAGGCTAATTAGGAAGAAAAAAATTAGTTTGGCTAAATTATCATGAATAAGGTATAACTTTGATAACTTCAAAATCTTAGTGTTATACCTCAACGTCCAGGCTTAAACTATGTCTCTATACTCATGATGGTAATTACATGTAAGATCCTTGATTTCTCATGAGTAGGTAGAATTTTAGCACTTAGGCAAATTTCATTGAATGAAATTTGCTCTAGGTTGATACTCACCATTAGAGACATTCTTTTAATTCCAAACTAGTTAAGTATGTCTAGAGATCTTATTCATCAAATGTTTCACATGCTAAGATCTCCTTAGATTCATTTTGAAACCATGGTATCCATCTTAAAATAAATCTCAACTATCTAGCATAGGTTAAGGTTTTAAATGAAACTTTGTATTGAACCCTTGCTAGTTAGTTTGCTAGCTTGCTAGTTGACATATTATTTCATTATGATACTAATGATGTCTATTTGCAAGTTGTAAATGCAAATGAAAGATATGCTATCTAAAAGAAAATGAAAAAGTAAATGAAAAAGTTGGGCAAATTTTCTAAAAAAATAAGGTATGGATTTTATTTTGCAAAAATCTTTGGAAAATAATTGAATTCTAATGTTTAATGTTGTCTCTCTATACTCATGAGTGATGTTGCATGATATATATTTGATTTTTCACTAGTAAGAAAAAGCTTGATAACTTAGCTCATTTCATGATATCATAATATTTATGAAATTGAACTAGCTTAAAATTCTTTTTTAGAGACTTCATTTTAAGTTAAGAATGAAATGAACATGTTTAGATATACACATATATGATTCTAGGTGTTCAATCTTGAAAATTCATGTGTAGATGAAAAAGTGATAACTGGATCACATTAGTGGACTTAAACTTGAAACGTTTGAACCAAGTCAACAAATCAACTTGGAAAATTTATTTTAAGTCCAAAATTTCATAAACATGTTTAGGAATAGGTATGACATGTTTCCATGCTCTTAAAGTGAACAATTCATATAGATATGGATAAAATGACATAGAGGTTAATTCATGTTTACCTCTCTTTGAACCATGTTGACCCAAGTCAACAAGTTGACTTAAGGGTCTCATTTTCAAATCATATTTGTGGAACATGTTTAGATTTACGCATATTAGGTATCCATATGTTTAAATTTGAAAAATCATGAGTAAATGTTAAGATTAAAACTTAGCAAGTTTCATAAAAACTAGTTTAGTTTTTAATGAAATCATGCGAGGTTGATATATTGACTTAAGGATATAATTTTCATTTCAAACTTGACATATACTCTTTACATGACCACATTATGGTGTCATGAAAGTTTGAATGAAAATTGAACAAGTTGTAAGAATAACTGAAAATTACAAAAATACCATTTTAACCTACAATTGGTATGAATTTGAGTTATTTCTAGGAAAATATAGAAAAATCTTTTTTAGATGATTCTTAAAACTACACATTCACTGAAAAATCTAGTTTTATCAGTAAAAATTTCAAAAAGTTTCATCAAAAACCGGATTTAAAGTGAATTTTTGATGTTGGATTTCAAAACACAAAGTATCATCATTCTTGGAACGCTAATCTTTCCGATACTTTGATTTTTCTTCAAAAATTTTAATAAAAACTCATGTACACCATTTGGATTCCATTTCTAATATCATTCACACAATTTCATGAGTAAAATCATTTCTACGAATGATTTTGATATTTTGGATGATAGCTAGGATCCATTTGTTTATTTGAAAACAATATAGGATGAAAATTCATTTTGAGTTCAAACTTGATACATGCATTTCAAATGACCATTCAATAATTGGTATCAAAATTTTCGTCCAAAAATTGGTATCAAAAAATTTTCATCGAAAATAGGAATTTGACTTTGATTGGATTTAAAAGTTTGATTTTTGAAAATATGAAGTATACCTTGACCTAAGTCAACAAAGTGACCTAAAAATTTCATCTTAAACCCAAACTTGATTCATAGACTTAGATTCTCTCATGTTTGATGTCTAAATGCTTAAGTTTGAGAAAATATGAGTAGATAGCAAAACTTGATACTTAGCATTTTCATATTTTCATGCTTATTTCAAATGAAAATGTGCTAAGTTCATATTTGGATCAAATGACATTAGTTTCACTTCAAACTTGACATACATGAGTTAAATGACTATATCTTTGTATTTTGAAAGTTTCAATGGAATCTAAAAATGTCATGAAAAAGAAACAATATTCATTTTGAGAGCATACATGATTTAGCTTTGTTGTCTCTATTTTTTTCATGTATGATTTTGTTTCTCATTAAATATTTGTTTTCCATCCCTTTGGTTGAGATCTTCATGTTTCATGAAAATCTTTAGAGTCTCAACTTCATGAAAATTTATTTGTTCTTCATCCCTTTGACTAGATTGTCCTTTCTTGCCCTTTTTGATTGATGTCAAAAGGGGGAGAAGAGTATAGGTATAAAGGGGGAGAAATTTGAAGAAGAGTATAGGTATAAATGGGGAGAAAAGTATAGGATCATTGGGGAGTAAATTTTAGATAAAGGGGAGGAAAATATAGGAAATCCAAGCATATAGATAGAGGGAGTTTAATTATATAGATATGCATGTTGATAGGGAGAGAAATCTCTTTGTTGATATCCTTCTATGCATTAATGATTATATATTCTCTTAAGGATGTTTGTCATCATCAAAAAGGGGGAGATTATTGGCTTTAGGTTTTCAACCTTAGCCTTAATCTCAGTTTTGATGGTTTTGATGATAACAAAGATGAGACTAATGATTTCATTGAGAATATCTTTTAGGTTCCATATCAATTAACGTTCAATGTCCTCGATCGAAAATATCAGAAGAAATAAAAAATCGAAAGGACATTGATCGTCGCGCTCGGGTTCGTCGCGAAAATCTCTCAAAGATCGACATGTGCGACAAAGACGTATTGGACGAGCTCAAGGATCACATGAAAGCTCTCCAAGTTGATGTGCGTTGAAAGCTGGAACCCGAAAATGAAGCACGGAAGAAAAAGGCTGAAGAAATCAATCTCAGCCTAGGTTCGGTCGACCGACTGTAGGTAAAAAGGGGCAGTAGACATTTGGTCGACCAATCGGTCGACCAAAACTTAGGAAAGAAAATACAGCAGCTACGTCGGTCGACCGGGCGGTCGACCGATTGAAACCCAATTTGGGCAGTAGATCGGGCGGTCGACCCTTCGGTCGACCGACTTGCATTTGCTGAAGATGCAAGATCACGTCAATCGATCGACGGGTCGACCGGATGGCGGATCGTGAAATTTGCATCTGGGCGGTCGACCCATCGGTCGATCGACCACATGGAAAAAGGAAGCGGTCGAATGATCGGTCGACCGACCATTCGACCGGCGGTCTACAATGGATAGTTTTCTATCCGTTGAGCAGCCGTTTCTTCATGAGGGTATAAATACACCCTCATATACATCATTTAATATTCTTCCTTGATTCTAACAGAGTTCATTGAGTATTCAAAAGGAAGATTTAGAGCCTTCCAAAAGATTTAAAGCTTGCGCTCTACTTCTCCGTCGAGTTCATTCTTCAAGCGCCAACTGCTGCCTCAACTCGGAAACTTACTCGAGCTCATCCCCTTGACGAGTTGGAGGTTCCAAGGCTGTGAAAGGAGGTTGCAAACATTGGTTTTATTATTTAGCTCTTTTGATTGTATTTTATCTGTTATTTTAACTGTTTGTTTAATTTGAGTTTGTAAGACCGAGTGTTAGGTCTTGAATTGTGTGAAGTGGTATCCTTGGTGTAGAAGGAGTAAAGCCACTTGTGTAAACATAGTATTACTAGGATTAATTCTAGTTGTCCCTTAGGTTGAGGTGGGAAAGTGCTCTCGGTAGAAAGGCGGGATACTTTCGGGTGTGGAAGTGTCTTCGGTTGGAGAGCGGAGACTTTCCGGTGCAAAGTCCTCGTTGTAAGGGAAACTCTAATTAATCTAGTAAAACCTAGTTTGGAAACCTAAGCGGGGTGCTTAAGTAGTGGAGTAGGCATTGGAGGCGAACCACTATAAAATCTCAGTGTTTGCGTTGATTCTTAATTTCGTGCTTAAGTGCTTTATCATTTATCTTGCTTCCGCATTCAATTTATAAATTGCCTAACTAATCTAAGAAAACGATTAAAATTAGAATTTAGACTAATCGAATTAGTAAACACACTATTCATCCCCTCTAGTGTCGCCATTTCGCCCACACTGATTACTAAACATATTACAGATTCAGTAAACTGTAGCTTTGCACCTTCTAAGCTCTGCATCTTCATAGTATCATCTCAATATTGTACATTTCAATTAAGTCTCGTGAAATGCATTGTGTGGCATTTTGGCCTCACTTCTTTTAAAAAAAAAGGCTATTATTTTTCCTCTCTCAAGGGCTGCGCGCAACACCTCGATCGGGCTCTGGTTGTCTTAATATGGTGTTGTCGACTACTTGGCCATGGCAGTAGAAAGGGTAAAGAGGGAGAGAATCTTACCTTGAATCACAAAAATCTCCTTTCATCCATGTGATCTTTCCACCTCCATGCATCATGAGTCCCCATGCTCGGAAAGATGAGGTGGAGCATAATTTATAAGCGAGTTTACATAAAAGCCCCTCAAGGAAAAAATCACAAATAATTCCTAAAATTTGGAAAAAAAATCTAAAATTTAGATTAAAAATCGGGGAAAAGTACAAATTGAGTCTCTCTAAAGTTGAGCTAACGCCTCTTGGAATATGACACCACTCATTAGCTAGAAATCATAAATATTTTCTTTTATTTGTCCTTCAGTTAGATTGTTCAATAATTTTTCAAGTCATGAATAAACATATATTAATAAACAGGATATATATTCGTTTCTTTTCAAGAAGTGATGCATGTATTCCTCTATTTATATCACAAGTATTTATGTATACTAAAGACATTCATAATATTATAACTATTTTTAAACATGATTAATTGAAAGATTGCTACTTCCTTAGCTTGCTTTAAAGAGTACATTAATCTAGTTGAAAGATTTGGATTGCTGATAACGGAATAAAATTTTACCTTTGTCTTCACCAATTACATTTTGTACAAGAAAATAATGCTTATAACTCCACATATATAAGCTATAATGCTCCCAGTGGGAAAGCATTAGTTGTAAGCTAGTTCTAAACTAAGACTTGTTTAAATGGAAGAGTCATAATCCAAGGACATGGAAAGATGACCTTTCCAACCAAATCAGTTCCAACTTTTGGTAATGGAAGGCTTTTAAATGAAGACCCAGACATCCCCATAAAAGCATGGGCTTTTAAAGAGAAAGGAAAAGCAAAAGTAAGATGCCCCTTTTGGAATTATTTAGTGGAAGGCTAGCCAATCATCAAAGCAACTGAGGGAGCTTTTCATTTGTTTAGTTTGTTCAATTGTTTTTATTTACACAATACACTAATTAATCCCAAGTAAGGGAGCTACTTTGTAGGTTATTAATTTGAGACATTTCAGAACATTAACATTGCTAACCTAATGATTATTCTTGTCAAAGAGATATATATTTATAAATTCAAAGAAAGAAAGATTATAAAAATAGTTTATCATATATAGCAAGTTTAGTACAATATATCAAAATTGAAGAAAGCAATTATAATCAAGCTTCTTATCTTTGAGCTATCAATTATTAATTTAGATGAGCAGGAAGGATGCATGTGATAGTAATGTAAAGTTTTTCTTCCATCTGACAAAATGTAGGTGTTTTGGCAGATTCATATGGCAGAGATAATGATTGTGTACTGTGTGGACTTTTAGAGAGGTTGGCAGGGCGAAAGAGGACTAGATTTTTTTGGTGGGGGGTGATCAAAAGGAGCTTCTTTTTTCTTTTCTAATTGCAAAGTAGAAACTAAATCTTTCATTATTTCTGCTTTCTTCATCTCGTGCGTGGACTAGTAGGTGGAGACACATTTCGACATGTAACTTCCTTCCTTTAACTTATCAAGAAAGAAAGTAACTTGGTCGGAATTAAGCAGCAAGAATGTTTTTGTTTTAATTTGCAGGGAAATTATCGTTTAATTAATTTTCTCATTTTCACAAATCAATATTTTCAATATTTTTTTGGATAAATACATGGATATGCATAAGATAAATTTCTAATACTACCAATTTATCTCACATATGGAGCTTATGGAATATCGATCGTGGTGATTAGTAATTTATATGTACATAAAGAACAATCGTCCACAGATATATCACCAAGTAAATATATGCAAGTCAAATGCCTCGATCATCTCAATCACAAGAATGCCTCTAGACTCGTCGGTCCCATATTGCCACATATGGTAGGTAGGCGGTGTGGCCTCCGAGCTACCATCCGACCTAGTGCCGTCTCTTTGGGGCATGTCCTCCCCTCACCAACACGGGCTCTTTCGATCCGTCTCTTTGGGGCATACGTTCCCCTCACCGGTTGGGTCTCCGAAACGTCTCTTTGGGTTATGATCTCCCCTTTACCAGCCGAACTTCCGAAATGATGCCAACACCGTCTCTTTGGGGCATATCCTCCCCTCACCAGTGAAGCTTCCGTGAATCATGCACCAACCACATAACACACGCATATAACAACATAATATAAAACGAAAGAATGCATCACATCGCAGATTTATTAGAGGTAAGCTAAAGACATACCTCGGCCCTCCATATCCTCATGCCTTTCATCATAACTCACAAATTTTTAACAATAGTGCTCATGCCACAAGATTATCAAATACAATAAAGCAAGCTAAGAATACAAATTCAACACGCATACCGACACAAGTATCTGACATAAGCACATATCAACATAAAGGTGCATGTAAGTAATTAAATACTAAGCATGAATTACCCTTAACAAGGTACAACATCAATACAAGCCTACACAATACGTCACCCACCCCTTGTGACCCCTAGCCATATACCCTAGGCCGGCCTACCCCTCTCACCCGAATGCCATAAAGGCGAAAAAAGGGTTCGGCCCCTATGGGTTCTCCTTAGGTCAACCCAATCAAATATCATCCTAAGGTCCCAATGTCTCTAGGTGTCTCTAGGTCTTTGTTTTCCCTAATTGTAGGTTTCTACTCGTATTCAACATCTAGTAATAAATGTGAATTCCCTTAGGGTGTAATCCCTATGTGTAAAATTTGTCTCAATGTCACCTAAATTAATTACTCATCGCCGGCCACCCCTTAGGGTTCCTAAAGAACCCCTTAGGAGGGGGCGGCACACCCTAACCCTCAATTTCCCTTCCTTTATCAAGATAACAAGCCAAGTATCAATATTCAATAAGATTAAGTACCATCAAGATCAAAGAAGAAGCAAGATCAAGAGAAAACATCAAGGATCAAGAAGGAAGGGGGGCGGCTCAAAAAGAAGAGGGGCGGCCCAAACTCCAAACTTCAATCCGATAAATCCACGACAACGACAAGAAATTTTTTAATCAATCTATCAGTTCCAATACGAGAAAACCCACAAAAAAAATCCGACGAAAAACCCCATGACAAAGGGCCGGTGGCATGAAGGTGAAGATGAGGGAAAGAGGCTTAATCCACTCACCTTTAGGAAGAAATCGGAAAGGAACAAGGCGCTAAGTATCTCCCTACAATCGACGCCGACGAATTTGTGGAATTTTGGCTCCAAACGGCTCCTCCTCTATCCGGTGTCACGCTCTCTCTCTCTCTCCTCTCTTTGCCTTCGAGTTCCGATTGAACTGCTAGACTCGACTCGAGACTCTCTATGATCCTAGTATTCTAAATCACAGAAATATAGCAAATAAAATTTTCCTAAATTTTTCTACATTAATTGCTTACTCGGATTTAATACTGAAGCTCTCCACTAGTCCGCGCTAACTCGAGCCTACGATCCCCTGCTCAAGGACAAATATAATTATTAAATTTTTGGTCATTACAGTGAGAGTGAAGACTCTCCAGTGAAAAGGTCCTCAGTGTAAAGAAAATACTTTAATCTAGTAAACTTGAGTTGGAAATCCTAAGTGAGGTGCTTAGGTAGTGGAGTATAGCATTGGGGCCGAACCATTATAAATCGACTTATTTGCATTTCTCTTATTGCATTTTGATTAGTTGTGTTATTTACTCGCTTTCACATTCATCTAGTTGAATTCAGCTCTTGCCTAACAAATCAAGAAAATGATTAGTCGGCCTATGAAGTTTAAATTGGTTAGATGGATATTACCTTATTGAGCATTAGATGTCCTATTTGAGTCGAGTTTAAATCGTGTATGCGGATCGAATCGGAGCCTGAATCAGACTCGGATCGAGTCGAGTAGAGGCTAAGTCGTTTAGAGGGGCATATGGGTCATTGGAAGATGAGGGAATAAAATCCCTCATCATGAGCCGTGCGGCTCATCTTGGAGCCGCACGCAACCTGAGCAAGAGAGAGGGAGGAGGAGATCTTGGTCGGCGCCGGAGATCGTGTCGTCGTCCGAAGGTTCGAGATCGCCAACGACCATCCCTTCTTCTTCCTTAAGCAAGGTGAGTGGTTGTCTTCCCCTTGTGGATTGGGGGAGGTGTGTGCCCGAACCCCTAGGACTGTTCGGAGAAGTTTTACTCGCGAGTTTTCATCGTTTCATGGTAGATTGATCTTGTATCACTATTTTAATTATTGTTCCGTCAGATCTATCGCAATTTTCTTCGGATCTTGAGGTTTTAGGGGCTGCTAAGTAGAGGGAAAAGGGGAAAGGTCATACCGAAACTTTCCCCAATTCCCTGAACGGAAGTAAACCCCTTTTTAATCAATTTGAACCTAAGTCGATTGGATGTATAGTTTAATTGCTGAAATTGATGATTGAATTCCCTCTTTAAGCTTAGTAGGCTCGGCCAAACAAAAGGGAACCTCTTGTCCATGGTTCGGCCGAGCAAGGGTTGTGTGAATTGATCAATGGCTTGGTTAGGGTAGGTTAGAAACAAGGTACTAAGGTTTGGGGCTGGATTTTCTCCTTGTCCCCACCCTTGGAGTTCGACCGAGCAAGGCTTGCCTTGCTCAAGTCTTGGCCGAGAGGATGAAGGGAATGGTGGCCTCGAGAAGCTAGTCATCTTCGTTAGGAAATACCCGAAGCAATAGGAAACAAGGGTTGCCTATATTGATAAGTAGAATCAAGATAACATTAAGTAAGAGACTAATTAAGGAAGACTACAAGTTGGTGCATGCATTTAGTGGTATTGTAGGGTGGTAATCTTTCTTAATCTTCCCTATTTAAATTCAAAAATTTGGTTATGTTTTTACCACGCTAAACAAATTCTTTCCTTGCTGAAAATTATTATTTAATGCATGATTTAAATTCCTTATTGTTGAATCATGTGGTTATGCATAGTAGGTGATGTGAAGTAATTTATTTAATTATAAATTATATGCTATGAAATATTGTTATTGGGTGCATTACCAAGTCTATGACATGTAGTTTTTCATTAGCCAAATTATCATGTGACGTTAGATGATATGCATTAAATTATAAAGTGTATGTTAGTGATGGCAACTCAAAAGTAGACGAGTTAGATCTCACACCTAAGAAATATTTTGCGAACAATAGTGTGCGCATGATACGGCCGAAATTAAAAGACTGAGAATGGGCGGACACCCGGTACTTTAAATAAGGAAACTTTAGGATACCAAGTTTGTGTGATGTGATTGTGGTGGTCTGCCGAGAAGAATGGGTAGTCGGAATGACTAATACTTGACTCAGCCAGTGATTGGGTCTTGAGATTGCACCAGCGGACCCTTTAGGTGTCAGACCCTAGTTGGGTGGGACTAGCTATCCCTACCCCAGTCGGTGTCCGTAGACTAGCAGATCATCCTTGTCGACTGCCCGAATTTTGCTTTGATTCACTTATGTGCTATGTGGTCCGAACGGCCAGTATGTTACTATTTGTATATGATAGGGCTGGTTATAGCGGAATCACTAGACCATGAGTAGGCCCTAGGGGCCGGGTGCCATATGGCATAGTTAGGCTGTTATAGCTACTTACATGAATGTATGGTCTATACAGGACGACCCCTAGGGTCGATTCTCATAACAGAAGCAACTTATATCCCTAACTTTATATTTTGCTGTCATATATATGTAGGGGCAGCTGCCAGTCCTTCTTGGCCCTCGTATCCGTGGCCGAGGAAGAAGGGGGTGCGGCAAGAGATGTCGGTGAAACTCAGGTAGTCTGCGAGTTCCTTGATATGTTTCCCGAGGAGTTGTCGGGATTGTCGCCCAAAAGAGAGGTTGATTTATGCATTGATTTGCAGCCCGGAGTGAAGCCGATCTCCATCCCACCCTATAGGATGGTGTTGATCGAACTCAGGGAGTTAAAGGTGCAATTGCAAGAAATGCTAGACCTAGGCTTTATCCGGCCGAGCGTGTCACCATGTGTTATCCAAGGAAGGGGTAAGGATAGATCCCTCAAAGGTGGAGGTTGTGTAGAATTGGAGACGGCCAACCAGCGTGTCTGAGATCCGCAGCTTTCTTGGGTTGGCCGGGTACTACCAGAAGTTTGTAGAAAACTTGTCCAGGATTGCAGCCCATTTGACTCGGTTGACTCAGAAAAAGGTCAAATTTGATTGGGACAATTGTGAGGTGAGCTTTCAGAAGCACAAGGAATGCTTGACGTCAGCACCCGTGTTAGCTATACCTTTCGGCTCATGAGGGTTTGTAGTCTATTGTGATGCCTCTCGGGTTGGCCTAGAGTGCATTCTGATGCAGTTTGGCAGAGTCATAGCCTATGTGTCCCGCCAGCTGAAAGTTCATGAAAAGAACTAACCGACGCACGACCTAGAGCTAGCTGCGGTAGTTTTTGCACTAAAGCTCTGGCGGCACTATTTGTACGAGGAGACTTACGAGATCTATATGGATCACAAGAGCCTCCAGTACTTGCTTACCCAAAAGAAGCTAAACCTTTGGTAGAGGAGGTGGCTGGAGCTCCTAAAGGATTATGACTATACCATCATGTATCATCAGGGGAAAACTAATGTGGTAGCAGATCCTTTAAGCAAAAAATCCATGGGCAGTTTGGCTCATTTAGAAATCAAACGAAGGCCTCTAGCTCGAGATCTGGCGCTGTGCCTAGATGGGGGTGCAACCCTGACTGTGTCGGCTTCAGGTACCTTGGTGACGCACCTGCGGGTACAATCCACACTGGTCGATATGTTGCATGCTGCGCGGGGAGAGGACGCCTTTTGTGCGCTGATGAAGGACTTATGAAGTTTAAATTAGTTAGATGGATATTACCTTATTAAGCATTAGATGTCCTATTTTAGTCGAGTTTAAATCGTGTATGCGGATCGAATCGAAGCCTGAATCGGACTCGGATCGAGTCGAGTAGAGGCTAAGTCATTTAGAGGGGCATATGGGTCATTGGCGGATGAGGGAATAAAATCTCTCATCATGAGCCGTGCGGCTCATCTTGCAGCCGCACGTAGCCCGAGCAAGAGAGAGGGAGGAGGAGATATTGGTCAGCGCCGGAGATCGTGTCGTCATCCAAAGGTTCGAGATCTCCAACGACCATCCCTTCTTCTTCCTTAACCAAGGTGAGTGGTTGTCTTCCCCTTGTGGATTGGGGGAGGCGTGTGGCCGAACCCCTAGGACTGTTCGGAGAAGTTTTACTCGTGAGTTTTCGTCGTTTCAGGTAGATTGATCTTGTACCGCTATTTTAATTATTGTTCCATCAGATCTACCGCAGTTTTCTTCGGATCTTGAGGTTTTAGGGGCTGCCGAGTAGAGGGAAAAGGGGAAAGGTCATGCCAAAATTTTTTCCAATTCCTTCGACTGAAGTAAACCCCTTTTTGATCAATTTGAACCTAAGTCGAGTGGATGTATAGTTTAATTGCTAAAATTGATGATTGAATTCCCTCTTTAAGCTTTGTAGGCTCGGCCAAACAAAAGGGAACCTCTTGTCCATGGTTCGGTCAAGCAAGGGTTGTGTGAATTGATCAATGGCTTGGTTAGGGTATGTTAGAAACAAGGTACTAAGGTTTGGGGCTGGATTTTCTCCTTGTCCCCACCCTTGGAGTTCGGCCGAGCAAGGCTTGCCTTGCTCAAGTCTTGGCCAAGAGGATGAAGGGAATGGTGGCCTCGAGAAGCTAGTCATCTTCGTTAGGAAATACCCGAAGCAATAGGAAACAAGGGTTGCCTATATTGATAAGTAGAATCAAGATAACATTTTGGTAAGAGACTAATTAAGGATGACTACAAGTTAGTGCATGCATTTAGTGGTATTGTAGGGTGGTAATCTTTCTTAATCTTCCCTATTTAAATTCAAAATTTTGGTTATGTTTTTACCATGATAAACAAATTCTTTCCTTGCTGAAAATTATTATTTAATGCAGGATTTAAATTCCTTATTGTTGAATCATGTGGTTATGCATAGTAGGTGATGTGAAGTAATTTATTTAATTATAAATTATATGTTGTGAAATATTGTTATTGGGTGCATTACCAAGTCTATGATATGTAGTTTTTCGTTAGCCAAGTTATCATGTGACGTTAGATGATATGCATGAAATTATAAAGTGTATGTTAGTGATGGAAACTCAAAAGTAGACGAGTTAGATCTCACACATAAGAAATATTTTGTGAACAATAGTGTGCGCATGATACGGCCGAAATTAAAAGGCTGAGAACGGGCGAATGCCCGGGACTTTAAATAAGGAAACTTTAGGACACCATGTTTGTTTGATGTGATTGTGGTGGTTTGCCGAGAAGCATGGGTAGTCGGAATGACTAATGCTTGACTCGATCAGTGATTGGGTCTTTAATTGCACCAGCGGGCCCGCTAGGTGTCAGATCCCAATTGGGTGGGACTAACTATCCCTACCCTAGTCGATGTCCGAAGACTAGCAGACCATCCTAGTCGACGGCCCGGAGTTTGCTTTAATTCACTTATGTGCTATGTGGCCCGAACGGCCAGTATATTACTATCTGTATGTGGTAGGGTTGGTTATAGCCGAATCACTAGACCATGAGTAGGCCCTAGGGGCCGGGTGCCATGTGGCGTAGTTAGGCTATTATGGCTGCTTACATGAATGTATGGCCTATACAGGACGACCCCTGGGGTCGGTTGTCATAATAGAAGCAACTTATATCCCTAACTTTATATTTTGCTGCCATATATATGTATATGTGTGTGTGATTATTGGGGAATTATGTAGTGGTTCGAAAGAACCACTCACTGAGTCCCATGTTGACTGACGGTTTATTTTCTTATTTTGCAGAGCCCGATCAGTAAGATGAGGCTTGGAATCATGGTGCAGTTGGAGGGCAAGCAGTGGCGTAGATCTCGTTGCAGCGTCCACTAGTCATAGTCTAGAGGTATAGGGTAGTGTTTCTTTTAATACACTGAGATTGTCTATTCGAAAACATGTACTTGCTTTTAAACTTGAGTTGTTTTCTAAGGTGATTGATATTTCGGAACTTTTCATATTTTAAAGCAAAATTGTAAACCTTCTTTAAAGATTTAAATAAAACTGCATTGTTGTTTTCATTATGTGTTTCAGTTTTAGTTAGTCAGTGTATGTAGTAGGCTTCAAGGAGGACATAGACCCCGACCGGTCACACGAGCCTAAGTTGGGGTGTGATAATTCCCCCCCCCTCCTCTAGTGTAGGTCCTTCAATTTACAATCTTGCGTCTTCATGAGGATGTCAAGTCTTGATTGGGGGAGATTGTAATACTTTAATTTAATGCCAACTGAGAAATTTGTGAGAAATAATATTAATTAATAAAGCTAAATAAGTGTACTACTATCCACTTCAATTTAAATATTTTAATTAGTTTTGTAATTTGGGTCTATAAAATTAATTAATGGACTAGTTATCTCATTAGATTGGTGTTAACAAAATTAATATTTTTTAATATTGAGCTAGCTAGCATAATAAATAATTAATTAATTAATTAATTAAACCTCTATAGAAATTGATAGCTATGTAACAAACCTCTACAATAATTGATGTTAGACAATTGCGAAGAGATTTGTTGCATAAACTTGTTTGAGGATAAAATTCATTATATAAGTTGTCGTGAAATGACATTGCAAATGAGCCATAGATATCAAGCTTAATTTCTATTAATCACACGTGTTGTCATAGACATGAGTGCTATTATTTAAGTTGTTAGTCGTCACCGCCAAAACCATTGCGAAAGGAATATCACACTCATCATTGGAAAAGTAACACATTGTATTACAATCAAATGCACAATAACAAACTTAACTACAACAAATGAGTACCCCCTTGCAAGTAGATTATCAAATTATATCATAATACTTTGGATTAATTATCAATATATACCAACTTATGGTCGTTTTCACAAATATATCCCGACTTCCAATTTGCACCAATTGAGATCTTGTATGTTTGATTTGTTTAAATTATATCATTGTTTAAATTTAACCATTAGAATGCTGACAAGTCATTGCAGGAGTGTGTTAGAAGGCCAATCGACATCTTAAAATGCTTATTTTGATATCATTAAGCCTCGTCTCTAATTACTCTTAAAATATATTATGAATTAATCATACAAAATCAAATCAATAAATAAACCTTGTTTCTTCTTTGCCAATCAATTTCGCCCTCTCCCTCCACTCGTTCACCCTTAAAGCTACTGTTGTGGATTCCTCTTCCCCCTCCCTTGTCTGGCCCCAAACTCAGGATGACGTGATCGCCCGGGAACACTACTAGAAAAATGGGCATCAGCAACGACTGATGTCGTTGCTGAGCCGTTGCTGAAGAGCATCAGCAACGGCCGCGCCGTTGCAATAGAGCCGTGATAGAAAGTCGCGTTGCTGATAACTTAGCAACGGATCAGCAACGGCCGCTCGGGCCGTCGCTAAAAATATTATCAGCAACGGTTTTGCCACAGACCCGGAGCCGTTGCTGATAACATTAATAGCAACGGCCGTTGAGTCCGTAGCAACGCCGTTAGTAAAACCCCGTCGCTAAGCCGTTGCTGTAGGTCATCAGCAA
The DNA here is from genome assembly GCA_034359265.1 of Canna indica. NCBI lineage: Eukaryota > Viridiplantae > Streptophyta > Magnoliopsida > Zingiberales > Cannaceae > Canna > Canna indica. The sequence continues at coordinate 46,505,654 of CP136898.1, forward strand.
CGGCTTTCGATACATTTTTAGCAACGGCTTTCCCACGGACGGCCGTGGGAAAGCCGTTGCTGATGACGTATACCTGGAAACAGAAAAATTGAAAATTTCAAATTTCCATTGATACATTGATACATTATCTGATACATAACTCACACACCCATACCCTCATACACACATTCATTCACACATCACAAACACACCAAGATATACATCAAAACAATTATATTTATATTGATAATTATCCACGATAGTATAAAAACAATTCAAATGCAAAATTGAAGTATCAATATCCAAACAAAATAAGTTAAACAAGTTCAATATCTCAGTAATAAGTTCAATATCCAAACAAAAAATCTCACGATCACGATGGAGGATGGTCTGGATCATATGGCGGGGTCTAGAGTGCTTGAGTGTACACCGGCGTGGACTGACTCGAGGACGATGGATTAGATGATGCCGAAGAGATGCCTGCTTCGGGATGACCTGACATGTTGCGTAGCATAGCATGCATCTCCTCCATCATCTGACTCTGACGCGCGGCCGTCTCCTCTAGAGTCCTTATTCTGCTACTATGATCATAACTGGATCTAGAGGTGGACGGCCGCTCACCAGCGACCGGAGGGGTCGGTGCCCCAAGTGGCCCTAGCACGGCTCGCGCATGACCACTATCTGCGAAGCCATATACGCGGCCATGGTCCCAGCCACCTGCGGCCTCGACCCACGATGCTGCGTCAAAGTCCTCGGGGGTACCCCCGCGCTGCACCACCGTCTGGCTGTAGGTCTCCTACTCGAGTTTGATTTTTTGTTTAATATTTATCATAAAACTTAAATTATAAATATATAATGAATAATTTAAACAAATATATAATTACCATAATGTATGCAGCGCGGTTGTCGATGTACTCCCCCGTCCCATGTGCTCGACGGTGAGTCCGCTCAAACACCACCATCGGGGAGGGTCGCTGGACAGTCCCGTCATCCGACACCGTCGTCTATATTTACAAAACAAATACATTAATTAGTACACATAGTAATAAATAAAATATATAATTAAAAGATATACTTACCATACGGTTCGCGTGCACTACAAATGCAACAGAGCTGCCGGTGTGACGCGCTGCTCCCCCCGACATGCGATTTCTTGCCGCATTCCAAGAAACCTCCTGCCATCGATCCGTCGACCATATCCCCACGAGCTGGTCCCATATATCCGGAGTAATCCAACCGGGGCCGTATCCCCGAGTCTCCGCGATGTTAGTGGTCCCAGCTCGGGCCATCGCTTGGGACCGAGCCTGCCCCAGCTGCCCGTTGTACCTTGCCCGGGAAATAGCCTTCCAGGCAGCGTAAATGAAGGGCCTCTGGTCCTCGGCCCATGTATAGCGAGCCTGCAAAATAATAATATCAGTACCAATATTAATATATCATCATGCATGTAAAAAATAATAATAATACGTGCCTCAAACTCGCGCCATAACATGTCGACGTGCTCGCTAGGCACGTGAGACCACGTAGGCCATGCCCCGTGCATGTATCGCCGAATAGTAGAAGAAATGCTCCTCGGCACTTCTTCTTGCTCGAACCTGCACAACAAAAATAAATTTTAATATTATATTATGATATAATGAATTTGTAATGATTCATAATTCATGATATATTACTGCTCCCCAATCACGCTAATCAATCTACGTGACTCTGTGGCTGATGGAGGCTGCCACCTGTTCGGCCCGCATGGCCACCTGCGTCTGGATGTACTAGCCTCGGCAGTATCATCCTCATGAGGATCAGCAACAGGAGGATCAGCAGCATGAGTAAGTGCTGGAGTCTCACCGATCGGAGACTCCGAAGCTCTCCTGCGTCGATAACCACGACCAGACATATCTGTCGAACAGACATATAATCAGATTATTGTATAAATAGTAGAGATATATTTAATAAAATATATACTTTACAATTATTCCTCATCATCTGAATAATAGTCTTCGAATTCTTCTTCTTCTTCCTCTTCTTCCTCTTCTTCATCTTCTTCATCTCCAGCTTCCTCAATTTCATGATTATCATCATCAGCATATTCAACTTCTAATTGAATTGACGTTGTGTCTGCATCCTCGAGTATTGGAATAATACGATCCACAGCAGGAAGATCATCTTCTTGATAGAAACCAGGAGGATCATTTTCTCCTACTATCGGATCAATTTTTCCTCTACCTTTTGTCTTACAGACTACACGCCAATCTGCTCTATCTTTATTTCGAGCCGGATACTTCGCGTAATATACTTGTTAGGCTTGTGATGCCAATATAAAAGGCTCATTTGCTGCCAATTTCGATTTGTAATTAACCTCAACAAGTTTGTATTTTGGATGAACTTTCATGCCCCTTTCTGTTGTATCGAATCAATGACATCTAAATAGGATTACTGATTTCAAGCCGAAGTAGTGCAACTCTATCACTTCTTCCACCAGTCCATAAAAATCCATCACATTCAACATAGGTTGTCCCTTTCACGCAGACCCCAGCATTCATCGTCTTCTTTGTAAATGAATATTCAACCGTGTGAAATTTATACCCGTTAACAAAATATCCGCTATAGCACGACACAAGTCGCGACGGTCCACTAACAAACTCAAATATTCTTTCATCTATTTCAGCTCTGTGATCTTTGCTGTAAGGTGGGTCTGAATCCAAGTAGGGAAATCACGATTCCGTAATCTCTCCAATTCTTGATCGTTGTGAATAGAGTATTTTTGCACCATCTCAATGTCAAATATTTCAATGAATTGTTCAATCTCTGGACAATTGAGTAATACATACAAGTGTGCCAAATGATACTCTTCATCGCTTAAGTGTCGAGATGGACGAGAACCAAAAGCACGACCAGAGTGACAAAATATATTTAAATGTCCATCTGAATGTCGAACACCTCCGTCGTCATTACGTGGAAGACGATCAAATCTTGTCTGTACTGTCAATTCAAAGTAAAATGAGCAGAATGTTGAAATTTCTTGGATGATATAGGATTCAGATATTGATCCTTCAACAGCTGCGGTGTTCTTTACTTTTTTCTTCAGACGAATCATGTATCTTTCAAATAAGTACATCCACCGATATTGAACGGGGCCACCAACTCGTGCCTCGTATGCCAAGTGTATCGGTAGATGCTCCATCGAGTCAAAAAATACAGGAGGGAAAAACTGCTCCAGCTTGCATATGATTTCAACAATATTATTTTCAAGTGTTGACATATCTTCGACTCGAAGGACATTTGCACAGATGTTTCTAAAAAACATACTTAATTCAGTCAACGGACCCCAAATATTATCAGGTAGAAGATCTCGAAATGCGATCGGAAGTAATCTCTGCATGAATACATGACAATCATGGCTCTTCATCCCTGATATTTTGCAATCATCGACGTTCACACATCGAGATAAGTTTGAAGCATATCCATCGGGTAATCTGAGTTCTTTTACCCATTGACAAACATCTTTGATCTGTTGTTTATTTAACACATATAGGGCCTTCGGTTTCAGATATCGTCCGTTGACCTCTTGTAACTCCAACTCTGGTCTTTTACAAAGTATTTTCAGATCATATCGGGCTTTGACATTATCTTTAGTTTTTCCAGAAATATCCATCAAAGTGTTGAAAATATTATCAAACACATTTTTTTCAATGTGCATGACATCTAAATTATGTCGAATCAATAATGAACTCCAATAGGGCAATTCCCAAAAGATACTTTTTTTCACCCAGTTGTGTGTTTGGCCAAAACCTGACACTCTTTCATTGCGACCAAATACTATATCTAGAAGTGCTGAAACACGTGCTAACATTTGTTCACCAGACAACATCGGTGGTGGCCCATCTCTTTCGACTCTGCCCTTAGTAAATTTATTACGATTCCTTCGATACTGATGATTAACCGGTAGGAATCGATGATGACAATCAAAGAATGAGATTTTTCGTCCGTTCTGAAGACTGATTGATTTAGAGTGTTCCATACAATACGGACAAGAGAGTCGGTCGTGAGTGCTCCAACCCGACAACATGCCGTACGCGGGGAAATCATTGATTGTCCACAAGACCGCGGCCTTTAAATTGAAGTTTTGCTTCCGATGACAATCATAAGTGACAGCTCCCTCAGTCCACAATGTTTTCAATTCATCTATCAAGGGTCTGAGAAATATGTCAATTTCTTTTCGCGGACCCTTAGGACCCGGAATAATCATCGAAAGATAAATAAATTCATCTTTCATGCACATTGACGGTGGCAAATTATAAACTGTCAGCAGCACTGGGCAAACTGAATAAGGAGTTGCAGAATATCCAAACGGATTAAAACCATCTGTGCACAATCCCAATCTGATATTTCTAGTATCCCTAGCAAATGAAGGATAACATGTATCCAAATGTTTCCATGCTTCACTGTCAGATGGATGAGTCATTACTATATCATCACGACTTTTTGCATGCCAACTCATGTAGGGGGCTGTCTTTTCCGACATGAATAATCTTTGAAGCCTCGGTGTTAGTGGAAAATACCGAAGCACCTTAAACGAGATATTTTTCTGTCGGACCGATTTCTTCTCCTTGTAACGAGGGTGTTGACATACAGGGCATTTATCCAACTGCATATTTTCTTTATAATATAAAATGCAGTTATTTTGGCACGCGTGTATTTTTTCGTACCCAAGCCCCAATTTTCTCATTAGCTTTTTAGTCTTATAAAAAGTTGGCTCAAACTTGTTATCAGTAGGCAGCATTCCATTAATCAATCCAGCAATCCGATCATACGCAACTCCGCTGATATTACAATCGGCCTTGATGTTTAAGAGCTGTGTCATTGCTGAAAACCTAGTGTATTTAGGACAATTCTCATACAAAGGTTCATCGGCAGCTTTCAACATCTCGTAAAATTCTGCAGCTTCTTTATTTGGTAATTCAATCTCTACCGCAGCCCCTACTTCTGTGATATCAACAGCTGTAGTATCTGGTGGGACTGATGTCTGAAGAACTGGCCGATCAACATTATCATTCAGGTGGAATTGACCCCCAAGACTATCAAGTATCATAGTTCTATAGGGATTACATTGACTGGATGAAGAAGCACTAGCAGAGGAAGATTCACCATATGTCTGAACGATAGGATTGCTCGACGTCCCGACTTCGCGTGACTCCCCGTGACAAGTCCATAGAAAATATCTTGGTGCAAATCCTTTGGTATATAGATGCAGAGTGACAGTCTCCCAATCCAAAAATCATCCATTTGAACAAATGCGGCACGGACATCGGATTTGATCACCCATGCTAACAAAATTCTGATTCGAATAGGCGAAATTTAGGAAGTACGTTACGCCTAATCGAAACTCATTCGTTAAAGCTCCAAGATCAAGACGTCGGTACATCCAACTTCGATCAGCCGACATGATTCTGTCAATCAATGACAATTTCTTTGGTTAATGTTTTTAGGTGAGATTGTCCTATTCCATTCGGGATTTATGTTATTTGAACTGCACTTACGTTTTTATTTTAACTGTTAACTAATTATTCTAAATTTCGGTAGCATCTCCCTATACTTCTCCGAATATGCATATCATCTGGGCGCGTATCGGAGAACAAGAGAGATGTTGCCGAAATTTAGAATAATTAGATAACAGTTAAAATAAAAACGTAAGTGCAGTACAAATAACTATATTCCCAAATTGTCCAATCAGGGACAATTCAAGAATTGTACATCGTATAAAAGATCATCTACTTCTTTTACACGAACATACTATCCCCGAACGGATCTAAGGTTTTGCTAAATCATATCCGACTCGTCGATGCGTACGTGAAACATATGAACTCGTTGGATGCATGATTATTTTCTAAATGTTTCGAGACCGTTCGAGTCCATATTGGACGATTCCGGCGCGCGTCCGAAGTGGACGATACCGGCGCGAATCCGAAGTGGACGATTCTGGCGCGCGTCCGAAGTGGACGATACCGGCGCGCGTCCGAAGTGGACGATACCGGTGCGCGTCCGAAGTGGACGATTCCGGCGCGCGTCCGAAGTGGACGATTCCGGCGCGCGTCCAAAATTAATCTAAACCCTAATAATTAATCTAACAAATTAAACAATTAATCTAAACAATTAATTAACAATTATAAAACAATTAATTAACAATTATAAAACAATATAAATTATATATAAAATTATAAATTCCGGCGCCGGAGTCAGGTGGACTCCGGCGCCGGCGTACAGTGGCCGGACACACTGTCCGGCCACTGTACAAGGTCCGGCGGCGGCCATCGGCCGACCATCGCCGGCCGAAACCCTAGAAATAGGGTTTTGGTCGGATTGATTCCCGCCGGCCGCAACGGGAAGAGACGGCCGGCCGGCGAGGCATACCTGAACAAGTCGGCAGCAGCGGGAGGAGGAAGAGGCGTCGTCGGCGTCGGCAGCAGCGGCAGTGGCGGCGAGAGGCGAGAGCAGGAGCGGCAGCGGCAGCAGCGGGAGGAAGAAGGGTCGGGCGCGACTGGTGCCCTATATAAACTTATCAGCAACGACTCACTCGCCCGTTAGAAAGCCGTTGCTGATAAGTTATCATCAGCAACGGCTCACTTATCCGTTAGAAAGCCGTTGCTGATATTTTAATTATCAGCAACGGCTCGCCTTTCCGTCAGAAAGCCGTTGCGGATAATTAAAATAATCCGCAACGGCTCGCGTGTCCGTTAGAACGCCATTGCAGATACAAATATCTGCAACGGCTCGAGCGCCCGTAAGAACGCCGTTGCAAATAGCAACGGCTTGAGCGGCCGTTGCTGAAGACCTAATTTCTAGTAGTGGAATACACACCACGAAGCCTACCATACACATGCATCATAATAGGAGAAGGAATGCATTTTAAATAACCAAGTATTACCAACTACATGAGTACTCAACAACAATACTGAAAATAAAGTGAACCCTCGTGGGGTTCATACATAACATACATGACACACATTTTATACAAATCAAAAGTTGGGATAGATTTATGAAAAACGCCAAAGGTCAGGGATACATATATTAACCCAAATATTTTAGATACATAGTATCGGTTAGAAAATCAGTCTTGGACCTAACTCCACTTCAAAATCTAGCTCAAGGGGGAGGACTGTCGAAACTATTTTAAAGACTATTTTGACCATATCCTTAAGTAATGTGAGACTTTAGCACACCCCCTCACATATGCCTAGGATTGGACATGAGCGTGGAGTTTGTAGGACTGAACATCTGCCTGTGACACAATATCAACCACAAGATAGACTCTGATATCATATTAGAAAATCAGCATTGGATCTAACTTCACCCAAAAATCTAGTTCAAGGGGGGAGGACTGCCCAAACTATTTTAAATGATATTTTGATCATATCCTTAAGCAATGTGAGACTTTAACAATATCAAACTCTTATGTGATGGACTTAACATTCATAGAGCAATCATAGAATATGGTTCTTTCATTGCACGCAGATGGTTTCAATATTCTAGAAACCATGAAGGAGACATAAACATGATAAAACAGAACCAAATGTCTAATTTAGAATCATATGTTGATTGTTAAAACTCAATATATAATAAAACATAACCAATATAGACATAATTAATGTACAACTCTCCCAACATAGTTGTACTTGAACAAAGAGCTCAACAAGGACACACAACATTGGCTTAATATATATGAGTGGTATATTGATCACCATCCTTATGAGAGTGAACCCTTCATCCTAAGACTAGGGCTAGCTCTATTTGTATAGAAAATGACACATCGAAGAGAAAAGAAGAAAATAATATATTTTCTTAATTTCCTTAATTATTTGGATATGAGAGAAAGGAAAGAAAAGAGAATATAGTTTTTCTCATTTGATTAGAACATTTTATTCTTATAACATTCTTAGAATTATTAGTTTATTATACTTTATCCATTAATAGTTGAACATTTCATCAAAACTTATATTTTATGAAATTATATCTTGTCATTCATATAATAATTAATTAAACCACAATTAGATTGATTCATGAGCATACTGTATTAGGTAGAGTTTTATCAGTCTTAGATTGTATATTATAACTGTTACAGTGCAATATGTATATAGTTACTTTGGTAGCTTAAAGTTAACCTAAATAGAGTCTTCTTACTTTACAGTGGATTTCCTTGGATCGGATTACATGCAACTAAAGAAAGCGCATCAATTAGTACGATTTGAAACAAACAGATACTTATCGAGCAGCTCCTGTCTATTTTTGTATTCAAAAGTGGGGACTTCTGCCACTAAAAGTCGACTCAAGTGCTGAACTTTTGCTGGCCACCCCAATTTAATTAAAGTTGCCTTTCCTATATTTAATTTCCCTTTAGATTCTCCTTGGCAGATGCTCAATCCATTTCCTCCTTCCATCCTCTCTCTCTCTCTCTCTCTCTCTCTTTAATAGACTCTTTGAGTGTGGCTTCCTGATATCGTCCCTCGAACCACCTCATCTTTCTTCTTGACTCTCGTACACATGATGGATGTCGACGCAGCAAGTATTAAGCTGTTCGGCACAGTTATCCTGAAGGAAGAGAGCCAGGCCAAGGCGAAGGAGGAGGCACGGAGCATCGCTCGAACGGTGGAGGCGCAGGACGACATGGCGGCAGCAAGGGAGGCAGCGTCGGCGGTGGCGCTGCCGTGCCCGCGGTGCAACAGCAAGGAGACCAAGTTCTGCTACTTCAACAACTACAATGTCAACCAGCCGCGCCACTTCTGCAAGGCCTGCCACCGCTACTGGACCGCCGGCGGCACCCTGCGCAACGTCCCCATCGGCGCCGGTCGCCGGCGGGGACGCCGCCCCACTCACGGCGTATCCGCCGCTGCGCCAGCTGCCGGCGTCTTGGAGTATCCCTCGCCTCCATATCTAGCGGCGCGGTGGCTGCTACTGCCTGAGGCGCCGGCGAGGGCTGGCTTCGGGCCCGCCTTCAACGGCGGGCTTTGTTGACTTCTAGCTTTTCGACGCCGGTCGTCGACGTCGGTCAGTCGGTGACGTGGGGGTTGGGTTGGCTGTGTTTATTATTAATTAATTACTCACTGCGTCTTTATATTTTTCTTTCCTTTTCTTATTTTTGGGTAATATTTGGTAATTAATGTTGTATGTTTACCGATTTCATCTGAAATGTTTAGGAATTTGACATGTCTTTCTCATAATTATCATGCATGCATGCCTTAATTGGATGCAATTGATTATTAGTTATCATGCATGCATGCTTGCGGCGTGTGTAAATAAGGGCATATTTGCATAAAAGGATGATAGATTTTAATCCTATTTTATTTGTTCTTTGGATTAAAAATATATAAAATTATTTTTATATCCAGAAATACTAGATAAAAGAATCATATATAATAATATCTTTAATTTGTTATCTTATCCTATTTACTAGTATTTGATTAATTTGTCGAAGTATGGAATCGATTGGCGATGCCTAATTGCCTATTGATACTTCTAATAAATTAAATTATTCTATTTTTTAATAATATTTCTAAATTAGACAGTTTTTTTGCAATAATTTTGAAAATTATTTGATTAAAATTAAATCATTTTAATTTAGTTATACAAAAACTAAATATTATTAATTTAAAATGCATTCAGCGTATAGAGTTTCAGAGTTAATTAATACAAGAATTAATATAGCCTTGCCTGACTAATTTATACTCATTATGTTAATAAAATTTGTATCTTGGATATATAAAATTAAAATATTGCTACAAGCACTACAAGAAAAGTAATTGAAATTGGCGCTTGTTATTTTGAGAAACCGACCCTTCTTTTTGGTTGAATGAAATTTCAGGCGCTTACAAATGCGTCAATACAGAAGTAAAAAATTGAGGATGAAAGAATAAACTGATTTGCGAAGACGTTTATGAAAGATAAAAAATTCCAAGAATATGATATTGAAATCGAGTTGGACACAACTAATATTGGGGCACATGAAATCAAGCCAGATATTTCAGTGATGGAGAGCTGGAAATTGATTTGGGAAGCGGCGAAGAAACGAAGAGGACACTACAACAAAACAAGAAAATTTCGACGCTTCTTGGGACGAAAAAAATATTTTAGACGTCTACCCAAGTGCCCAGACGTCGAAAATGTGTGGGCAATGACTGGCGTCGAAATGTAACGTTTCGACGCTTGCATAGACGTCGAAAAGTCAGACATCGACGCTTGAGACCGGCGTCGAAATGTTCGACATCGACGCCTGTCCGAGCTGTCAAAAATTTTTAAAAAGACATTTTTTAAACATACAGACACATGTCAAAGGCGTCGGTATGTTTTTTTTTAAAAAAAAATCACGTGAAGTGGAAACGAGCAGGCGCATGATGCTTGCGAGGCGAAAATCGAGCAATTTTTGAATTCCGCGTTGCGGAATTAATTTTAAAAATAATTAAAAATAATTAAGTATATAAATAATAAATAATTAAATGATTTGATAAAAATAAAAAGAAATTATACCTGAAAAAATTAATTAAATAGAAATCTAAATTTTGTACACTAACTCGTTAAAATTTTTGATGACTCCTAATAGCTTTGATAACCTGAAAAATGAGAAGAAAAAAATTAGTTAATAAAAAATAAATAAAAAGAAATATAGGAGAGGATAAAAAAAAGAATAGATAGAGAGAAAGAAGAGGAGAGACAAAATGGAAGTGGGGAGGAAAAAAAATGAAGAAGAGAAAATATAAATAGAAGTAAAATCTTTTTTAAAAAAATAACCTTTTAAAAAAACTTTTACAGGAAGCGGGAAATCTCCCGCCTCTCGCTCCAGTGGAGTAGGCACGCCCGTGAACCTGGGCAGTTGGCATCAAAAATTTTGGGGCTAGCAACCAGGCGCCGAAAAATTTCAGCGCCTTATGCAGCCATGCGAGGAAATTTTTCAACGCTTAGCTGCCTTGCGCCAAAATATTTTGACGCTAGGCAGGCACGCGCTGAAATTTTTTGATGCCTGTTGTTGTCGGACGTCAAAATTTTTCTATTGTAATTTTTTTAATGTTTTGATGCCTGTAACATGAGTCGAAAAAAATTCGCCAACAAATCAAGGTTTTGTTGTAGTGGGAGAAGGAGAGGGTTTCGGGGCCGAGAGGCTTTGGGAATTCGCGAAAAGAAAAAATTGGCGCTTAATTATCAGTGCGCTAGTTTCACCTATAATTAACAATGTGTTACTTTAATTAAAATCGGTACTAATAGTTAGCATCGGTTATATTCCGCCCCTAATCAATTCATAGCAAGTCTTATGAAGGGATCGTTCACAACTTAACACCTGGTCATGAACTTTCTACTATGTGGCATGTTAACGATTTTTAATATCATATTAATTATCTATCTTAATCATCGATGGATCAGTACGTATAAGAAATAATTAAAAATTCGGCGCCAATCACGTATCAATTTCCTATGCCTATGTCAGACGAAATATTAAAATGGACGTTTGCAGAAGTGACAAAAAGTAGTTGGTAATTAAGGGAGCGGGCCAAATCTGGCATGCTTATATATATATATTTACTTTATAAAATAAAGAGTAAATACTCAAAAAAATACAAACTTTGGACATTTTTTCATTTTTAGCATAAATTTTTTCTGTTAACAAGAAAATACATGAACTATCGTTTTGTTACCCTGTTTAGCACACACCGTCATTTCTAACTATTTTTGCTGACCTGGACATTAACGACGACGACGTGGCAAGTGACAATTCCCAAAAGAACTCCAATATGACATTGGTTGGAGGCCTTTCCCAACCAGAGGGGGTACCGGGGCTAGTTGGTCATCTTCGCTCAAAGGGCTCTTGGGGGGGGGGGGGGGGGGGGGGGGGGGGGGGGGGGGGGATGCTCGAGCCATCCTAGTGACTGACCCGTGTGTTTGTTTACCTTGTGCATATTGTGGTTTGGTCGATGATGGTCAGTGTGTGTGCGAGCGCGCTCGAGATGTTCACTTGGATGTTCGTGTATATATGTGATCATGTTAGTTACTTCAGTGCCGGTTTATATTTATGTTGATTTGTTATTAACATATGGGATTACTTTATGTTGCTTATTGTCATTCTTTGCTTAGCGATGGCTTGATTCGGGCCACTCACTGAGTTCGTTGAACCCATCACTTCCTTCTTTGTTTTGTTGCATATCCTGATCATTAAAGGTATGCTTGTACTTGTATGGTGTGGTTGGGGGGTTGCAAGCTCATGAAGCTGATCTCGTGGTCGTGGTTGTGGTCGTGCGATTTTCCGAGATAGCATATTAAGTCTGACTCAAATGTTAAATATTAAGTCTGACTGCAATGTAACCGAGATAGCATATAATTGGTTTTCCGAATATTTTCACAAAGCATTGCCTAAAGATAATGTTGGTGAAATGGCCACATTAGAGGGGAGTGAATAGTATATTTACTAATCTTTTCGCCTAATTTCGATTTTAATCGTTTACTTGATTACTTAGACAATTAACAAATTGAATAACAAGCGGAAGCAAAGTAAATATGCTAATTAAGCAAACGCAAGTAGAAGCAATGCAAACACGGTGATTTATAGTGGTTCAGCCCCAACGCCTACTCCACTACCTAAGCACCCCAGCACCCCGCTTAGGATTTTCAAACTAGTTTAACTAGATTAATTAATTTCCTTACAATGAGGACTTTACACCGGAAAGTCTTCGCTCTCAAACCGAAGACACTTCTACATCCGAAAGTATCCCGCCTTCCTACCGAGAGCACTCTCCCACCTCAACCTAAGGATAACTCAACTAATCCTAGTAAACTACGTTTACAATGGTGGAATTAAGCCTCAAACACAAAGGCAAACACCCAAGTTCAATACCCACACTCTAGGTCTTATACAAACTCAAATAAATCAATTCAAAACAAAATAAAAACACAGAAGAGAGTAAAGATGACTTATCACAATAAGAACACATCTTCTTATTGAGCCTAGCACCCTTGATGAGCCCTCCAATGAAGAACACTTGAAGATGAGGGATCAAGAGTTAGGTTTGAAGGATTTGATCAATGAGGAGCTTAGAGGATGCTAAAGATCACTCTTTGAGACTTGGAAGCATCAACATTCTACTAGGAATGAATTTGAGATGGGTATTTATAATCCCCCAAACACAAAGGCTCGTCAACATGAGTTTTTCTGCCCGTTAGAGACGCCCGGTCGCTTGCCGCTTCTGGGCGCACTTCGGTCGACCGAATTGGCTAGTGCCAATTTTCCGCCACATTCGGTCGACCGAATTGCCTTCTGCCCGACCGAATCTAAGCAGGGCAATTTCCTTGTGAATTTTTCTTGCGCGCTTCGTCTTTGGGTTCCGGCCTTCAGCGTGTGCCAACTTGGCGAGCTTTCCATGTGTTCTTTAGACTCGTCCAAGACATCTTTGGTGCACACGTTGAACTTCTAGATATTTCAGCGATGAACCCGAACGCGTCGATTAATATCTTTTTGATTTTTTGATTTCTTCTATATTTCCGATCGAGGACATCAAGTGCTAATTGATATGGAACCTCAAAGATTTCTCAATGAAATATTAGTTCCATGTTTGTTATCATCAAAACCGAGATTAAGATCAAGGTAGAAAACTTTAAGCCAACAATCTTCCCCTTTTAGATGATGACAAACAACCTTAAGAAAATATATATATTAATGCACAAAGGATATCAACTAAGGGATTTCTCCCCCTATCAACATGCATATCTATATAATAGAACTCCCCTATCTATATGCATGGTTTTCCTATATTTTTCTCCCCATTTTGACATTAACCAAAAAGGGCAAGAAAAAGTCAATCTAGTCAAAGTTGAGACTCTAAAATTAGTTTTCATGAAGCATGAACATCTCAACTCAAGGGATGAAAACATACATATATGTGAGACTAATCAATACATGATATCATAGAATGATCAATATAATCTAAACCTGGAAATCATGTACTAATTCAAGTATTGATATCACACGTATCGGTCAAAGTTTCAAAAATCATTTTAGAAATGAGTTTTTCTTAAATAATAATGAGAACGATACCAAGTATAGAATTACAATATCATACTTGATGTCTCTTTCAAAGATTTTGACGAAAATCTAAAGTATCGAGAAATGAGCACTTGGGAAAAATGATACTTTAATGACATTTTCGTAAATAAGTGAATCTTTCATTTTCATTCAAACTTTCAAAATACCAAGATATAAACATTTAAAGCATGTATATCAAGTTTGAAGTGAAACTAATGTCATTTAATCGAAATATGTACTTAGCACGGTTTCATCCGAAATAGGCATGAAAACATGAAAATAGTTAAGTATCAAATTTTGCTATCTACTCATGTATTCTCAAATTTAGGTACCTAAATATCTAACATGAGTGAATCTAAGTATATTGATCGAGTTTGGGCTTAAAAGCAAATTTCTAAGTTCATTTTTCATCCTATTATGATTTCAACCAAACACTCATTTTTAGGATATCGCTCAAGATATCAAAATCATTTTTAGAAATGATTTCACTCAAAGAATAATGAGAACGATATTAGAAATGAAATCAAAATAGTATGCACAAATTTTTATTTGAAGTTTTCGACGAAAAATCAAAGTATCGGAAAGATTGATATTTCAAGAGGATAATACTTTGCATTTTTGAAATCCAACTTCAAAATTTCACTATAAATCAGATTCTTGATGAAACTTTTTGAAATTTTTATCGAAGAAACTAAATTTTTCAATGAAGATGCAGTTTCAAGAATCAGTTAAAAATGATTTTTTTCTATATTTTCTAGAAATAACTAAAAATGCTGAATTTTTAATGGCATTTCTGTAATTTTTATTTTTTTTCAAAAAGTGCTCAGTTTTCATTTAAACTTTTATGACACCACATAATGATTATGTAAAGAGTGTATGTCAAGTTTGGAATGAAAATTATGTCCTTAAGTCAAGATATCAATCTAGCATGGTTTCATTCAAAACTAAACTAGTTATCATGAAACTTGCTAAGTGTCAATCTTATTATTTACTCATGGTTTTTCAAATTTAAACTTATGGACACCTAACATGAGTAAATCTAAACATGTTCCTCAAATATGGATTGAAAATGAGACCTCTAAATCAATTTGTTGACTTGGGTCAACTTGGTTCAAAAGAGATTATCATAAATGGTCTATGTCATTTTATCCATATCCATATGAATTTCTCATTCTAAGTGCATGGAAACATGTCATACCTATTCCTAAACATGTGTTGGCTTTAGGTTTTCGACCTTAGCCTTAATCTCGATTTTGATGGTTTTGATGATAACAAACATGAAACTAATGATTTCATTGAGAATATCTTTCAGGTTCCATATCGACTAGCGTTCGATGTCCTCGATCGGATAAATCGGAGAAATTGCAAAATCGGAAGGACATTGATCGTCACGCTCGGGTTCATCGTGAAACTTCCCGAAGATCGACGAGTGCACCAAAGTCGCATCGGACGAGCTCAAAGATCACATGGAAAGCTCTACGACATGATGCTCGTTGAAAGTCGGAACTCGGAAACGAAGCGCAAAAGAAAAAGGCTGAAGAAATCAATCTCAGCCTAGGTTCGGTCGACCGACTGTAGGTAAAAAAAGGGCAGTAGACATTCGATCGACCCATCGGTCGACCGAACTTAGGGAAGAAAATGCAGTAGAGCTATTTTGGTCGACCGATGGAAGCCCAAATTGGGCAGTAGCTCGGGCGGTCGACCAGTTGATCGACCGACCTGCATTTGCGAAAGACATAGCTTGTGTCGATCGATCGAATGCAAAATCGCAAGATTTACGTCAAGCAGTCGACCTGTCGGTCGACCGTTCATAGTGAAGAAAGAAGTAGTCGAAGGACTGGTTGACCGACCATTCGATTGGCGGTCTGTAATGGATAGTTTTCTATCCGTTGAACATCGTTGCTTCACGAGGGTATAAATACACCCTCAGATACTTCATTTAATCTTCTTCCCTACATCTTACAGAATTGATTGAGCATTTAAGAAGGGAATTAAAGCCTTCCAAATGATCAATCACGCGCGCTCTGCTTCTCCGTCGAGTTAATTCTTCAAGCGTCTGCTGCAGGCTCAACTCGAGTTTTGATCAAGCTCATCCCTTGACGAGTTGAAAGGAGCCAAAGGCTTGCAAATGAGCTTTTGTTATTGGTTTATTCTTAAGCTCTTTTGATTATAAATTTTATCTGTTATTTAAATTGGTTTTGGATTTGTGTCTGTGTAAAGACCTAAGGTGTTGGGTCTTGTTGATTGGAGGTGGTATCCTTGGTGTAGAAAGAGTAAAGCCACTTGTGTAAACTTAGAGCTTACTAGGATTAGTTATAGTTATCCCTTAGGTAGAGGTGGGAAAGTGCTCTCGATAGGAAGGTGAGATACTTCCGAGTGTGGAAGTGCCTTCGGTTGGAAAGCGGAGACTTTCCGGTGCAAAGTCCTCATTGTAAGGGAAACTCTAATTAATCTAGTAAAACCTAGTTTGGAAATCCTAAGCAGGGTGCTTAGGTAGTGGAGTAGGCATTGGGGCCGAACAACTATAAAATCTCTGTGTTTGCATTGATTGATTGTTCGCTTGTAATTGATTAATTATTTATCGCTTCCACAATCAATCATTGAATTGCAAATTGCCTAACGATTTAAGAAAATGATTAAATTGAAAATTAGGCGAATAATTTAGTAAACATACTATTCACCCCCCACTTGTGTTGCCATTTCGCCCACATTTGGTATCAGAGCGGGTTCATAGCTTGAGATCTCACCATCTCTTCTACACACTGTCTCGATTTTGAAATGGCTCTAGAGTCGGTATCGTCTACACCTCCTAGGTTTGATGCCTCTAACTTTAGTCTATGGAAATCTAGGATGTATACATTTCTAAAGACTCAATGTTTAGGTATTTTTAATATGGTAAAGATAAAATATGTTGAACCTAAGGAAAATATGGATTCATGGACCCAAGAACAAATTAATATGTTTGAATTAAATGCTAAAACAACAAATTGCATATATTGTTCTTTGGGAAATAATATATTTGAAAAAATCATGCATTGTACATCCGCATTTGATATTTGGGCTTGTTTCAACATGCTTTACAATTATGCAAAAATCGAAGAGCTTCATACATTTGATGAGGGGAGTGATGACAATTGTCATCCACCCAATACTAATATGGTTTTTGAAGCCCATAGTGCATCTAGTCATAAGAGCATAAGAAATCGGAAGAGGAAAGTGGTCTGTCATGCATGCAAGGAAAAGGGGCATATCAAGAAGAATTGCCCATTATTGAAAAACAAAGCAAGGAAGAGGTCAAATGCTTCTACATCGTTCTCCGATTCCCCCGAAGCATCCTCTCATCATGACAATATAGCTACTTCTCAATTGTGCCTCATAGGATTAAAAAATGAGGTAAATCCTTCCACCTCTTGTCATGATAAGAATTTTATTGATAATGATAGTCATAGCTCATCTAGTTCATTTGACATGCCATATGAGGAACAAGTTGAGGAATATCAAAAAATGTATGCCTTGCTCGTGAAAAAGAATAAAGAAAATAAGAAATTAAAGAAAGAAAATTTAAGGCTTAGCTCTCATGTACATGAATTAGAAAATGAAAAATTGAATACTACTTCTTTTGATTCTTGTCATGATGCTCTAAAACTTGAAATTAAGGACTTGAAACATAGAAATGAAGAATTAGAAATTGAAAATGATGAATTATTAAACAAGACATCCAAAATTAGAAATGAAAATGAGAGCTTGAAAAATAGATTAAAACTTAAGGATAATGATTCTTCAAATGATTTCAAAATGGAAAATAAGAATTTGAAAAATGAAAATTGTTTGTTGAAATCTCAATCTCATGCTTTACACAAATCCATTAGAATGAGGTTGTATTCTTGAATAGGAAAACAAATGATTTATCAAATATATCCTCCTTCAAGAACTCTAGAAATACAAATGGTAATGTTAAATCTCATGTTAAACATTTCACTCTTAAACCTCATGATCTTAAGAAAAAGAAAAATGTTTCCTTGAAGAATGCTCATGCTCATCTTAATTCATGTAAGAAGCATTCTAATAGTAAATCTCATGTCCATGCTAAAAATGAAAAGAAAAAGTTTCATGGACATTGCTTTTGTTGTGGTATATATGGTCATGCCACACATGATTGTGCATTCAAAAGAAATCCAAGTGTTGCTAAGACACTTTGGATTCCTAGGCCATCTAACCCCCATTGACCCAAAACCATTTGGGTACCAAAAGTTTCATGCTCTTTTATAGGGGGAGCTACCACACAAGGATAAAGAGAAGTGAAGAGTTGAAGTTGACCTTGGATCCAAATGAAAAATCTCCAAGAGGTTGCAACTTCAAGTCATCTTGATGCCTTGGGTAATGAAATAGTTGGCATCAAAACTATTCTGGTATCATCTCCTATATCCCATTGCTTGAGTTGTTTTCCCCGCTCTTACAAAAGAGTTCTTTTGAAAATGTTTTTGATTATGATTTTTCGGTCTCTTCAGAGACCCCGGTGGCCTGTAATGGGCCTAAGCGATATTGCGGTTTTAAATCGTAGGCATATTGTGGCCTCTCGGTTTTCAACCAATAGGAAGGGTTGGAGATTTTATTTTTCAAAATTTCATATTTTGAGATCTCTTGATTCATTTTATTATCATGAATAATTTATTTGAAAATGAATCCATGCTATTTAGTGAAGTTGAAGTTGATAAATGATACTTGATTTTTTCTCTTTACTATTTAGTTTGATAGCTTGCATGTAGATTTGATTTCATGTTCTATTTATAAAGTATACCTGCAAGTTATGATAAAATGGAAGGCTAATTAGAATGAAAAAAGTTTAGTTTGGCAAATTATCATGAATAAGC
Source organism: Canna indica (assembly GCA_034359265.1). Classification (NCBI taxonomy): domain Eukaryota; kingdom Viridiplantae; phylum Streptophyta; class Magnoliopsida; order Zingiberales; family Cannaceae; genus Canna; species Canna indica. The sequence continues at coordinate 46,524,551 of CP136898.1, forward strand.
CTTCCATTTGAACCAAGGTTAATCACTTAGATAAATTCAAAATCTTAGTGTTATACCTAAATACTTAAGCTTAAATTATGTCTCTATACTCATGATGGTAATCACATGCTAAATCTTTGAATTCTCATGAGTAGGTAAAATTTTAGTACTTAGGCAAATTTCATTGAATGAAACTTGTTCTAGGTTGATACTTGCTATTAGAGACATTCTTGTAAGTCCAAACTAGTTTAACATAGGTAGAGATCTTATTCATCAAATGTTTCATATCTTAGGATCTCTTAGATTCATTTTGATATCATGGTAAAACTTTCTTAAAAATGAATCTCAACTATCTAGCATAGGTTAAGTTATTTTTAATGAAAACCTTGCATTAAACCATTGTTATTTAGTATATTAGCTTGCTAAGTCGGTATATGATTTCATTTTGATACTAATGGAGCCTACTTGCATGTTAAGAAAGTGGCAAACATTGAAGACTATGCTATCTAAGAGAAAATGACAAAGGAAATGAAAAAGTTGGGCAAACTTTCAATAAAAGGTATGAATTTAATTTTGCAAAAATTTTAATATAAAAATTGAATATCCATGCTTAATGATGTCTCTATGCTCATGATTGTTTGTGTATGACAAATATATGAAATTTCATGAGTAGAAAAATATTTTAATAACTTAAGCAATTTCATGATATCTTGATTGAATGAAATTTGCTCTAGGTTAAAATTCATATTAGAGACCTCATCTTGAGTTAGTGATTGTTAAACATCTTTATATATACATATCACATGAGTCTAGGTGTTTAAAAAATGAAAATTTATGTCTAGATGAACAATGTGATATCTATATCACTTTAGGGGACTTAAGCTTGAAAAGTTTGACCCAAGTCAACAAATTGACTTGGACATTCATTTCAAGTCCAAAACTTCATAAACATGTTTAGGAATAGGTATGACAAGTTTCCAAGCACTAACAGTGAAAAATTCATATGGATATGGATAAAATGACATAGAGGTGAATTCATGATAACCTCTTTTGAACCAAGTTGACCCAAGTCAACAAGTTGACTTGAAGGTCTCATTTATGATCCATATTTGAGAAACATGTTTAGATTTACTCATGTTAGGTATCCATAGGTTTAAATTTGAAAAATCATGAGTAAATGTTAAGATTGAAAATTAGCAAGTTTCATAAAAACTAGTTTAGTTTTGAATGAAACCATGCTAGGTTGATATCTTGACTTAAGGACATAACTTTTATTTCAAACTTGACATATACTCTTTACATGACCATTATGTGGTGTCATGAAAGTTTGAATGAAAATTGAACAAGTCTTTTAGAATAACTGAAAATTACAAAAGTATCATTTCAACCTACGATTAGTAAATTTTAGTTATTTCTAAAAAAATATAAAAAAATTAATTTTGAGATGATTCTTGAAGCTAGTATGTTGAAAAATCTAGTATGTTGTGTAAAAACTTCGAAAAGTTTAATCAAGAATCTAATTTTTAGTGAAATTTTGAAGTTGGATTTTCAAAATGAAAAGTATCATCTTTTTGAAATATCATTTTTTTAATACTTTGATTTTTCGAAAACTTCAAATGAAAATTTGAGTATACCATTTTGATTATGTTTCTAATATCATTCACACCATTGATTGAGTAAACTCATTTCTATGAATGATTTTGAATTCTTGAATGATAGCTAGAAACTACATTTGGTATTGTTTGATTAGAATCAATATAGAAAAATGAACTTTGATTTTTAAACTCATTTTGAGTTCAAACTTGATACATGCATTTCAAATACCCATTCAATATTTGGTATCAAGAATTTTTATCCAAAAAATGGTTTCAAAATTTTCATCAAAAATATGATTTTGTATAAACTTAAAAGGGTGATTTTTTGAAAACTAGAAGTATAGGTTGACTTAAGTCAACAAAGTGAATTAAATATTTCATCTTAAGCCCCAACTTGATTCATGCTCTTACATTATCTCATGTTTGATGTCTAGATGCCTAAGTTTGAAAAAAAAAACATGAGTAGATAGCAATACATTGAGACTTAGCATTTTCATATTTTCCTGCTTATTTCAAATGAAAATGTGCTAAGTTCATATTTAGATCAAATGACATTAGTTTCACTTCAAACTTGATATACATGGTTTAAATGCCTATATCTTTGTATGTTGAAGGTTTGAATGAAACCTAAAAATGTCAAGAAAAAGAAACAATATTCATTTCGATAACATACATGATGTATTTTTGAATTCAAATACTTGGTTTTTTTGAACATATCATGTATGAACCTTGTTTCATATCATATATTTGTTTTTCCATCCCTTATGTTTTCATGTTTTATGAAAAATACTCCTTAGAGATTCAACCTCATGTATTAATTGTGTTTCATCCCTTTGAGTAGATAAACCTTTCTTACCCTTTTTGATTGATGTCGAAAGGGGGAGAAAATTAGGAAAAGTCTATAGAGAAAATGTCAACATGGGGAGAAATGCATAGTCAAAAGGAGGAGAAATGTATAGTTAAAATGGGGAAAAAAAGTATAAGAAAGGGGAGGAAAATATAGGATATCCATGCATATAGATAGGGGGAGTTTAATTATATAGATATGCATGTTGATAGGGGGAGAAATCCCTTAGTTTATGTCCTTAATGCTTTAATGAATATATATTTTCTTAAGGATGTTTGTCATCATCAAAAAGGGGGAGATTGTTGGCTTTAGGTTTTCGACCTTAGCCTTAATCTCGGTTTTGATGGTTTTGATGATAACAAACATGGAACTAATGATTTATTGAGAATATCTTTCAGGTTCCATATCGACTAGCATTCAATGTTCTCGATCGGAGAAATCGGAGAAATCACAAAATCAGAAGGACATTGATCGTCGCGCTCGGGTTCATCGCGAAACTTCCCGAAGATCGATGAGTGCACCAAAGTCGCATTGGACGAGCTCAAAGATCACATAGAAAGCACTCTGACATGATGCTCGTTGAAAGTCGGAACCCGAAAATGAAGCGTAGAAGAAAAAGGCTAAAGAAATCAATCTCAGCCTAGGTTCGGTCGACCGAGCGATCGACCGACTGTAGGTAAAAGAAGAGCAGTAGACATTCGATCGACCCATCGATCGATCGAACTTAGGGAAGGAAATGCAGCAGAGCTATTTCGGTCAACCGACTGGTCGACCGATGGAAGCCCAAATTGGGCAGTAGCAATTTCTAAAGCCTTCCATTTTATCACAACTTGCAAGTAATATTCATTAGTAAGATAATGAGAATATAATTATTAGCAAGTTATCAAACTAAGTAGCAAAGAGAGTGATCAATTATCAATATCAAAATCTACTTTGCTAAATAGTTTCAAATTCGTTTCAAAATAAAATCGAGTGATATCAAAACGAATTTTAAGAGATCACAAGTGAAATATAAATGAAAATATGATCTCCAATCCTTCCTATTGGTTGAAAACCGAAAGGCCACAATGAGTCTACGATTTAGAACCGCAAGGTTGCATGAGCCCGTTATATGCTACATAGGTCTCCGAAGAGACCGAAAATCAAAAAACCAAAAAATGTTGTTTGAAACCTATCAAGAGCGGATAAAACCAATTAGAATCAATCATGTATCATGAGCTCCAACTTTAATGAGACACACTAAACATGGGAGATGATACCAAGTTAACTAGATGCTGATTCTTCATATCGAAGGCATCCATAAGATGAGAAGTTGCAACTTGGACTTGGTGAAACTTTAAGTCCTCATGTAACTCCCATCAACCATCATCAACTCACCCTTGTGTGGTTGCTCCCCCTACAGAAGAATAAGAAACCTTTGGTACCCAAATGGCTTTGGGTCCTAGGGGGTTAGTGGGCTTAGGTACCCAAAGTGTCTTTACAACACTTAGGTTCATATTAAAAGCACAATCATATATGGTATGCCCATAAACACCACAACAAAAGCAATGTCCATTAAATTTCTTCTTTTCATTATGGACATGAAATTTAATGTTAGAATGCTTGACATGAGAAGGATGGTGAACATGAGCATTCTTAAGTAAAACATTTTTCTTCCTAGAATTTCTAAAGGATAAAACATTGGATAAATTATGTGTTTTCTTACTCAAGAGAACAACCTCATTTTTCAAGTCATTAATGGACTTATGCAATGCATGAGATTGAGATCTCAACAAAGAATTTTCATTTTTCAAACTCTCATTTTCCATTTTGAAATCATTTGAAGAATCATTATCCTTAAGTTTTAAACTATTTTTCAAGCTCCCATTTTCATTTCTAATTTTGGAAGTCTTATTTAATAATTCATCATTTTCAATCTCTAACTTTTCATTTCTATGTTTTAAGTTCTTAATTTCAAGCTTCATATCATCATGTCATGTATCAAGCATACTAGTGTTCAATTTTTCATTTTCAACTTCTAAGGCATGCAAGTGACTAGTAAGCTTAGAATTCTCCTTTTTAATTTTCTTTATTTCCTTGTTCTTTTTCATGATCAATTCATACATTTTTCTACATTCATCAACTAGCTCATCATAAGACATGTTAAATGAGCTTGAATTTCTAGAATCACTATTATGATAAGAAGCAGAAGACTTTACCTCATCGTTAAGACCCATGAGGCACAATTTTGAGGTGGCTTCATTGTCATCACATGAGGAGGCTCCACTTGATTCCGAAGTGAAATTGGAGACCTTCTTCTCCTTCTTGGATTTCTTTCTCATCAATGGACAATTTTTCTTAATATGTCACTTCTCTTGGCAAAGGAAGCACTTGACTTTTCTTTTCCTACTTTTAAGTGTGCTTCTTTGACCGGAAATGCTATGGGCATCACAAGAGACGTTAGTAGTGGATGGATGACCATTGTCATCACCACCTTCAACATAAGTAGTAATCTCTTCAGATTTTGCAAAATCATATAGCATGTTTAATGTTGCCCAGATATCAAATGCGGAAGAACAATGCCTAATCTTTTCAAGTATATCATTTGAAAATGTGCAATATAGAAGATATGTTATTTTACCATTTAATTCAAACAATTTAACTTGTTCTTGGGTCCATGCATTCATTTTTTCCTTAGGTTCAATATATTTTTTCTTTACCATGTCAAATACACCTAAACCTTGAGTCTTTAGGAAAGTATACATTCTACTCTTCCAAAGACCAAAGTTAGACTCATCGAACCTAGGAGGTGTAGACGCTACCAACTCTAGTGCCATTTTTGGATCGAGACTAAATGTAGACGAGATGGTGAAATCTCAAACTACGACCCGCTATGATACCAAATGTTGGTGAAATGGCCACACTAGAGGGGAGTGAATAGTGTGTTTACTCATCTTTTCACCTAATTCCGGTTTTAATCGTTTACTTGATTACTTAGGCAATTAACAATTTGAATAACAAGCGGAAGCAAAGTAAATATGTTAATTAAGCAAACGCAAGTAGAAGTAATGCAAACATAGTGATTATAGTGGTTCGGCCCCAATGCCTACTCCACTACCTAAGCATCCCGCTTAGGATTTCCAAACTAGTTTAACTAGATTAATTAGTTTCTTTACAATAAGGAATTTACACCAGAAAGTCTCCGCTCTCAAACCGAAGGAACTTTCACACCCGGAAGTATCCTGTCTTCCTACCGAGAGCACTCTCCCACCTCAACCTAAGGACAACTCAACTAATCCTAGTAAACTACGTTTACAATGGTGGAATTAAGCCTCAAACACAAAGGCAACCACCCAATTTCAAGACCCACACTCTAGGTCTTATACAAACTCAAATAAATCAATTCAAAACAAAATAAAAACTCTTTAATCACAATAAGAGAGAAAAGATGACTTATCACAATAAGAACACCTCTTCTTCTTGAGCCTAGCATCCTTGATGAGCCCTCCAATGAAGAACACTTGAAGATGAGGGATCAAGAGTTAGGTTTGAAGGATTTGATCAATGAGGAGCTTAGAGGATGCTAAAGATCACTCTTTGATACTTGGCAGCATCAACATTCGACTAGGAATGAGTTTGGGATGGGTATTTGTAACCCCCCCAAACACAAAGGCTCATCAACGGGCATTTTTTTGCCCATTGGCGATGCCCGATCGCTTGCCTGTCGATCATCGATCGATCGATGGATCGATCGCCCAAGCGACCGTGGCAATATGTCGCTTCTGGGCGCACCCGATCGACCGAATTGTCTTTTGCCCGATTTCCTCTTCTGTCGGTCGATCGGTCGGTCGACCGAATCTGGGCAGGGCAATTTCCTTGTGAATTTTTCTTGCGCGCTTCGTCTTTGGGTTCCAGCCTTCAGCGTGCGCCAATTTAGCAAGCTTTTCATGTGTTCTTTAGACTCGTCGAAGACATCTTTGGTGCACATGTTGAACTTCTAGATATTTTGGCGACGAACCCGTACGCGTCGATCAATGTCCTTTTGATTTTCTGATTTCTTCAATATTTTTGATCGAGAACATTGAGTGCTAATTGATATGGAACCTGAAAGGTTTCTCAATGATATATTAGTTCCATGTTTGTTATCTTCAAAACCGAGATTAAGACCAAGGTAGAAAACCTTAAGCAAACAGATAACAAACTAGAGGTGATCCTACGGAGCACCAGCTTGATGCTAACGTATGGATGCAGGTGACAGGCATCGACCACAGCCGTGTATATGGCATTGGCACAATGGCCCACACACGGATGTTGTTGCAGCCACATGGTGCGGGGTCGTGTACCTTCACCTCTTTCGCCGCTGGTCCATCAACATCACGTGTGGGTTAGGATCTATTTGCAACCTTAGAGTCTTCTCACGTAGCCTTAGAGACTTCTCACGCAGCCTTAGAGGCTTCTCACGCACGCCTCATCACTAAGGTGGCCGCTATGAGGGAGTATATGACGCAAATGACTCAATATGTGGCACACATAGCTTCTTCCATACCTGGTGCTCCGGTCCCGCTACCTCCCCTGTCATTCATCATAACGATATTAGCATCAGATCCATCATTATCGTCAACGCCAACTGATGCCCTCCCCACACAGCCCCTCTCCTCGTTGCATCCCCTGTCATCGCTGCCGCCGCTTGATGCGTCTCACTATTGATGTATATTTGATTTTCTATTTTGATATGATGTAAATATGTTTTGATACGATGATATATATATTATATTTTGATATAAATTTGATGATTTATATTATAATTTGATGTCTCGTTTGCTATGATAATATATGTATTTTAATCAAATATTGTAAACATGAATTTATATTTTTAAAAAACAAAATACACCTATGCGACCACTTTGCGATCGCACGACCATCGCAAAAGGTATATTGAACTAGTCACCAAAGGCGGTTGTAATTGAAAATGATACGGTATTGTGATGGTGGCGGTGGTCCCAACGCCGTCGCGGAGCTAAACTATGCGATGGAAACTTTTTGTCACAGTTGTCCCGCGACCGCAAGTTGCGACACTTGCAGGCCGTCGTGCAGCGGTCGCAAATTTTTTTTCTTGAGACCGCTGTAGTTGCTGTTGCAAACACTCTACGATGATGTCTTTTGCTACCGACGTTTGCGACTAGCCATCGCAGAAGGCCTTTAGCGATTGTTTTGTGACCGCTAGGTTTGTCACAGATGACCAAGTTTTTAGTAGTGACAATATAATATCCTAAATATTAATATTAGTTTTCCATTTATGTTTGTGTTTGTCAGCCTAGCGGGCTAGTCTGAGGTCGAGCTGAGTTCCCTCATGGTCCGGTGCGAGCTTGCGAGCTCGGGTAAGTAGGAATATGAATTATGCAATTTCTTGCTTGCGTAGATGAATTTATTTAATTATGTTGTTGCATGTGCATGATTATTGGAGCCGCACAAGCCGTGAGAGGAGAGAGGAGCCAAGCCGAGCCAGCCGCCCCTCCCTTCCTCTCTCTTGGAGCCACCAGGTAGAGCCAAGCCGAGGAGCCGGCCTTCCTTCCTCTCTCTCTCCCTTCCTCCCCCTTAAGGTGGAGCACCCCCCCCCCCCCCCCCCCTCTCTTCTCTTTGCCTTGGAGCCGAGTGCTTGAAGGCCAGATTTGAAGGCCGCCGCTTGGAAGTTCTTCTCTAATTTATTTTCCTAATCTATGTGAGTGGTTTTATCCCTCATTTTTCGGGTTTTCTTCCTATGCTTGAGCCGTTCTTGAAATCAAGATGTTCTTGTTGGTTTTTCGTCGACTCTTGAATCCTCGCCGTTTCTTTTGTGATTGCCATGTGAGAGGAGACCCAAAAATTTCCCCTATGAGGATTGGCAGCCCTAGGACTATCCTAGGGGTGCTCGGCCAAGGGAGAAACAAGCTAGGGTGCCCTCAAAGTGTTCGATGAAATGCCTAAGTGAAGGTTTTTGTTTATCTTTTAGGTCTATACCTTGAGTTTCTTATCAATTTAGATTCCTACATGTCAAAGCATGCCTTGAAAATAATCTATGATTTTTGGGATAGAACTCATGTTTAAAAAATTCAGATTTTGATATTGATGCCACATGTGTTCTTGAGATGGGATCTTGATCATGATGCTTGATTCTTGTTTAAAGATGTTGTTGATGCTTCTTAGCCTTGTTTAATAAGTATGAAAGTTGTGAGATTTATCTCAAGATTAGTGTGCTATTTTGATGACAATTAAGGATCTAATTTCTGTAAATTTTGGATTTATTTTCATGATATGCTGAAAATTCAATGTTGCTGGAATTTCATACTGAGATGATGAATCTGTGATGTTCTTGAAATACTTGTTGTGGTGTATATAGTTTAACCTATCGTTTCGACCAGAAAACATAGTTTGGATCCATACGTCACACTCTGAAAACCAGATTCGGATTAGATACACCCGTTTCTAGCTCAACAATAAACTGAGAATAAAACCCTAAAACAAAACCCTAATTTTGGTGATCATAAATTTTAATTGCATAATTAAAATGCAAGGGGCAGCATAATCTGTTATGAACCAACAAATAAATATTATGCATGAAATAAAATCTCACAAGTTTATGACATTACAGATCTAGGAGTTGAGATCGGGCATTGGGCGTTGTGGAGTTTTCCCAATAGAGACATCCCTAAGACACCGTAAGAGACACTTGACTTAGGTCATGTTGTGCCATATATTATTGAATGGCGGAGAGGCTCGGCTAGGAGCTGGATTGCGGGCTAGGCCCGGAAGGTTGGATGACTAATTCCCAACTTGTGGAATAAGTTCGAATGAGCAAATTCCGATTGTTCCTGTGTATCTTGTTGAACAAGTTCGGACATGCAAATCCCGATTGTTCCCAATATTATATATTTAAAGGAATAAGTTCGGATGGGCGAATCCCGATTATTCCAACGTTATCATTTTGGAACAAGTTCGGATGGACAAATCCCGATTATTCCTGTGCTTCCTCATGGAACAAGTTCGGACGGGCAAATCCTAATTGTTCCCGAGTTTCTTTAAGGAATAAGTTCGGACGGACAAATCCCGATTATTCATGTGATGTCTTAAAGGGGCAAGTTCGAACGGATGAATCCCGATTGTTGCTTCATGTCTCGTGGAGCAAGTTCGGATGGGTCAATCCTGATTGCTCCCGAGTTTCTTTATATTAGGATAAGTTTGGATGGGCCAATCCCGATTATCCTCGTATGTGTTGTTGCCTTAGGGCATGGTAGGCTTAGGTCTGTTGTTCCTCACTGTTTGGGTGCTGGATGCCTTTAGGCATATGGTGGCCAGATGACCTGATAGCTAGTCACACCCTTGTGACTTTATTCATGTTTGAGCGGGGGTGTTTGATTTATGCTTTATCGCTATGATTGGTTTATATGGGGGTTGGTAGAACCACTCACCGAGTTCTTTTGGACTCATCCGTTGTCGTTTGTTTTTGTTTTGCAGAGCCTGACCGGTGAGGTGGGCTGGAGAACTTGGTACGACTAGAGGGCAGAGGAGCTTCATTAATCTCATAGCAGTCCTAGTTATGGGTCGTAGTCGAGTCTGTAGTAGTTTTATCATGCACTTGTGATTTGGTGTTTTGGAGTTGTAGTCCCATGGGGACATTCATGTTTTTATTCAGATTTTATTTGATTAATAGAACTGTTGCTCTTTGATTTAGTTATTTCCGCACTTGAACTTTTTGCAAAAATTTTTATTGTTTAAATGAAATCTGTTTTGGTTTCTCTTTTATAATAAAAAGTTGTTTATTTATTTTGCTATATTTTATGAGTTGGCATGTGCATGAGTTAGGCTACGGGGTATAAGCACGTATATCCTGGTCGGTCACATGACCCTGAGTTTGGGACGTGACACTAGAGCTACACAGTTAACCAAATGCAGAATAATTAGAGGTGGCAAAATGGGTCGGCCCGCAGTTAGCGAGTCGGGATAGCCTGGCACGATAAGGTAGCGTGCCAGGCCGACTCGACCCCCTAACTTCGTGGGTAGGAAATTGCCAGCCCAACACAGCTCACAATATTTTACGGGATTGCCCGACACGGCCTGCAAACCTGTTTATCAGCTAAAAATTGGTTAAAAAATTAATTTAAAATGTTTGAGAGACTAAATAAGCACAAAATATGACATTTCAAATGAAAAGCTCCATGAATTAACTTCAGTTGCAAATTTGAAGCACTAAACAAGCACTAAACCAAACTAAAAATTAATTTTTTTTAATACTTAGCGTGCCAAACGGGCCGGCCCACGTCGTCTCGCAATGTTATTGTGTTGGGCCGCGCTCCCTGGCCTGATAAGCTTATCGGGCTGAATTTTCTAGCTCGGCCTGCAATTATCGTGTTGTGCTCGTGTCGTGCTATCGTGTCATGCCCATTTCTTTCACCCCCAAAAAAAAAACAGAACTCCAAGACTCTCTAACTATGACTGGGGGAAAATCTTCCTGCTGAGCTTACGCTGCCAACCACATCAGGCTTCATGAGCTTCACCTGAACCTACACACATAGGCAAGAGGACATGAGTACATAACTCATTGAGTGGTAGGGTATTACCGCCCTCCGATCAATAGTAAAAATCATAAAAAAAAACATGTAATTAGATGGAGAATAGTAAAGTGTCTGATCGATCGAATATTTCAGTATCTCCTCATGAACCAATAGTAAACTGAACACAGTGTTACAAAATGGATAACCATATCATCTACTGATGCGTAACAAGCATACTAAGCACAATAAGTCCAATAGCAGAATAAGCATAATAGCTTAAAGAACTTAGTACATAGCAACCCATCTTGGCTTCACTTTCGGGACCCACGCACTAGCCGCCACCTACCCCTTCTAGTCGCGGTCCAACACAAGTCTGGAATCTCCCTCCAACAAATTCCACACAATCTCTGGAGCCCTCTCTTCAAGCCTTTGCCATCAATAGTCCAAAATCTCAAACTCATAGCCGCATCAAAAAATGGTAATACAATATAAAAGAAATAAGCATGTAACTCACCTCATTATCAGTTTTCATGCCCACCACGAGAGTGAATATCAATTCTACCATAATAGCAAAAATAAAAATAAAATGTAAATATCACATCAACTAATTCTCAAGTAAAAACTAGACTAACTCCTAACATTTAGCCAAAATTCTGCACAACTCAAATGTTAACAATTTCACTTTTACTATCTTCACCAAACCATCGGTTTTAAGTGAAAAGGCTATGAAAACTCATAACATATCAAGTATGTTTATCATACAAGCTAACCATAAAATTTTAGATCATTAGGACAACTGGTCGATCACGAAATAGAGTGACAAACTTGCCATCCTGAAATTTCTGCAATCACCAGCAGATTTTTTAGTTTAAGATGTTATCTTAAAAAATTCATACCAAGTCAATTCTTATTCTTTTTCCCCCAAACCAAATTCGTATGGTTGTCCACATACCCCACAAGGATTTTCCGAAATTTCAGTCATAGGATCAGGATTCATTCTCCGAATATTGCGTCAAACTTCCAGCTTTTCACAAATTCTGCTATGTGCAGAACTGGACAGTTTTGAGTAGACTTCAAACTAAATTTATAAACCTAGTCTATTCAACTCGGAATTCGCTGAGATTTAGTGTCGGGGTTGTACGTACCATTTACTAACTGTCCCCAAGATTTCGCATCAATTGGATGACCTCTCAGTTTCCAAAACATGTCTCCTAATGATTTCTGGACAGATTGCAAACCCTTAGGCTTTATCCTTACAATCATATAATCTTTGAGTCTACGGCCCTCAAACTCGGCAAACACAACCCTACCTAGCTCCCACAGACATATCACATACTAACATATAGATTTGGCAACATTTATTAGGGATTTGCCAATACACATGTGGGTGTGGCATTTCACCAAACTCTTGGTGAGCATGTCCATGCCACACAACACCCTTCATCATACAACTACTCACAAAGGGGATTCCGACCACTTCTACTTGATGGAAACAAACCTTAAACGTCAGGATGAGGTATATTGGGAATATTACTTTCCTATCAGGGTCGCATGCCCTAAAAGGTGTATGGGGTCTAACTTCCCCAATTTCTCAACCAACCTCAACTTCAAGCATCCAACAACAATAATACCTTAGAAAAACGATTGACCCAACACAAGAACTCAATCCCTTAAATTTCAGTTCATCTACTTCAATAGGTAACCATAGAGAGGGGCACCTCCTTAAAAGCTTAGGGCCTCTCTCCTTAGGTGAAGTCTCCTAAGCAGTGTCCCGACGTTTCTTTCCAACGAACTCGCGCCGAATCCTCATCCTATCACCATCGGCCACATACCACACCACATCAACCTAAGCATATTTAAATTCAGATTCAAAGGGGTCACTAAAATCAGTAGCTAATATGAGAATTCAGCATGATGGTTTCGGTGAGGCATTTCACCGAACGCCTCGTGTGCAACTAAGCTTACCCAACTCGCTCCTAAACAATTCTTTAGTACCTTAAGAAAATACCGAATTAAATGATTCAATTAAAGCAAAACCTGAAAATATCGGTAACTATTCACTATCACAATGTTAGGCCGGCCCTAAGGGTTTAGGAAATCGCCCTAGGGTTGCTGCCCTTAATCCTTACCAAAGGGGGTGTCCTTTCCCTTCCAATACAATACCAAAACATGAATAATCCATTACAAATTTGCATGGGAAACATGAAATTATAGAATGCTTGCATATCATGGGAAATCAACCAAGAAAAATTCGGAATTATACACCACCATTAAACCAAAACCAGAATTTCCTATCATACTTCCATATCACTAGGATTAGCCGACCCTAAGGAACAAGGACATGGTCTAGGGCTGCCGCACCTCAATCACCACAAGGGGGTGTCAATTTCCATCACAAACCATACCAAACAAGAAGATTCAAACACTGTTTCATGCTGGAAAGAAGAAATTCCATAAATAAACCCTCAACAAGGAGGGGCGGCACACATGGGAATAACCCTAAAAACAAGCGTCAAGACCACTCACCTTGAGAAGAAGGAGAACAAGGAAGAAGAAGATTCTCAAATCCTCGCGACGATCGACTCCGGTGACGGCGAAGATTCAGCCTCCCTATGCTTGCAACTCTTCTTCCTCTCACCTAGGGGTGGGCGTGCGGCTCCCTATTTGGAGCCGTGTGGTCATCCCAGGTTTATATCTTTTTTCTTAAAAAAATTTGAAATTACTGTTTTGCCCCTTACCTTAAGTGAATCCATGAACTCACTTATGTCGGTCTATACTCGTCCGAATCGAATTCCGATTGAACCCCCTGTCTCGACCCAAGTCCAACTCACTTCCAATATCCAAACCAAAATAAGTAAAATAATTTTACTTGCGCATAAAGGCCGTAACTCAATTTGCGCTTTCCAGCGATCGCTCGGCCCGCTCCGACTTGCATACAAACTTCTCCGTTGAAATCACAATTAAAATTTCCACAAGTATTACATTAATCTGTTAACTGCCCAGGTGAAGGAAGTAGAAGACTGGTCTGCGACTGCCCAGGCAAAGTTAACTAAGATTCGCCAAGACCCGGCTATGGTCAAAGCGTAGAGTGTTTGTTTGCAGGCTAAAATTGAAGTAGTCCGAGCGCGATTGCTATTTGAATTTGAGGTGATAAAAGCGATATTACGGGCTGAGGGGAATAAATGGTGGTTCGACGCCCAGAGGCTCGTGGCCGAGGTGCGTGATTTTGACAGCGCTGCCGTCAAGGTGTATGATGTCAGTTTTTTCAAAGCACTTGAGCAAGCTCAAGTTCTAGCCCTTGATATTGACTTTTTATAGGCCAGCCCTTCAAAGAAGTGAAGGATGGCGTGCTTCTAGTGCCCAAAGGGGAGGGTTCTGCCTATCTTGAGGAGGGTTTGTTTGAGAAGGCTGCTTCTTAGGAAGGAATTCATGTTGCATCAACTGAGGACGAGCTGTGGGTCAAATGGCGACACTAGAGGGGGGGGTGAACAGTGTGTTTACTAATTCTATTAGCCCAAATCCGATTTTAATCGTTTCTTGATTAGTTTAGGCAATTTGCGATTTGATGATTGGATGCGGAAGCTATAAATGATTAAGCAGATAAAATAATCAATAATAACAATGCAAACACATGATTTATAGTGGTTCGGCCCCAATGCCTACTCCACTATCTAAGCACTCCGCTTACGATTTCCAAACTAGTTTTACTAGATTAATTTACGTTTCCCTTACACATAGGACTTTTCACTTGAAGAGTCTCACTCTCGACCTAAGGTACTTCCACACCCGGAAGTCTCCTCCTTCTTATCGAGAGCACTCTTCCACCTCAACCCTAAGGGACAACCAAACTAATCCTAGTAAACACTAAGTTTACACAAGTGGTTTTACTCCTTCTACACCGAGGATAGCAGTTCACACAACAAGACCTAACAACCTAGGCCTTACAAACACAACTTGAAATAAAATGTTCAAATAACAGGTAAAATTACAATCAAAAGAGCTAAGAATAAAACCATTAGTAAAAGCTCCTTTGCAAGCCTTTGGCACCTTCAACTCGTCAAGAGATAGAGCTTGATCAAAACCCGAGTTGAGCCCAGCTTGTGCACTTGAAGAAGACATCCGCAGAAAGAAACGGAGCCCACACAATTTTTCTTTTGGAAGGCTTAAATCCCTTCTTAAATGTTGAATAAAATCTGTAAGATGAAGGGAAGAAGGTTAAATGAATTAAATGAATTAACCTATATTGGGCAGTAGGTCGACCGACGCGATCTTGCCTCTTCAGCAAACGCAGGTCGGTCGACCGACTGGTTGACCACTCAAGCTACTGCCCAATTTGGGCTTCGATCGATCGATCGCCCGATCGACTGAACTTAGGCTGAGTTATATTTTTCAGCCGATTTCTTTCGCGCTTCATTTTCGGGTTCTAGCTTTCAACGAGCATCATCTTGGAGAGCTTTCCATGTGATCTTTGAGCTCGTCCAATGAATCTTTGGTGCACTCGTCAACTTCGAGAAACTTCCGCAATGAACCCAAGCGCGACAATCAATGCCCTTCTGATTTTTTGATTTCTCCAATTTTTTCGATCAAGGACATCGAACGCTACTTATATGGAACCCGAAGATATTCTCAATGAAATCATTAGTTCCATGTTTGTTATCATCAAAACCGAGATTAAGACTAAGGTTCAAAACCTAAAGGCCAACAATCTCTCCCGTTTTGATAATGACAAACATCCTTAAGAAAATATATTCATTTAAAGCACATAGGATATCAACTAAGGGATTTGTCCCCCTATCAACATGCATATTTATATAATTAAACTCCCTCTACCTATATTCATGGATTTCCTATATTTTTCTCCCCTTTACCTATAGTTTTCTCCTATATTTTCTTATACTTTTCTCCCCTTTTTACTTATACTATTCTCCCCCTTTTGACATCAATCAAAAAGGGTAAGAAAGGACAATCTAAACAAAGGGATGAAACACAATTATTTTTTCATGAAGTTGAGACTAAAGATTATTTTCATGAAACATGAAAATCTCAAACAAAGGGATGGAAAACTATATTTGATATGAAAACAAAATCATACATGATATGTTCAAAACAAAATTGGAATTCAAAATTAAATCATATATGATCTCAAGTATGAATGTTTTCATGAATATTGTTCTTTTTCATGACATTTTGGTTTCATTCAAACTTTCAAACTACCAAAATATGGTCATTTAAATCATGTATATTAAGTTTGAAGTGAAACTTATGTCATTTGATCCAAATATGAACTTAGCATGTTTTCATTTGAAATAAACATGAGAACATGAAAATGCTAAGTCTCAATGTTTTGCTATCTACTCATGTTTTCTCATATTTAGGCATCTAGACATCAAACATGAGATAATGTAAGTCTATGAATTAAGTATGGGCTTAAGATGAAATTTTTAATTCACTTTGTTGACTTAGGTCAACCTATACTTCAAGATTTAAAAATCAAGCTTTTAAGTTTATACAAAATCATATTTTTGAAACCAATTTTTGGATGAAAATTTTGATACCAAATATTGAATGGTCATTTGAAATGCATGTATCAAGTTTGAACTCAAAATGAATTTTCTAAGTTCATTTTTCATCCTATAATATTTTCAATTAAACAAATGGATCCTAGCTATCATCCAAAATATTAAAATCATTCCTAGAAATGATTTTACTCGTGAAATTGTGTGAATGATAATAGAAATAGAATTCAAATGGAGTACATGAGTTTTTATTGAAGTTTTTTTTTTGTTGAAGAAAAATCAAAGTATCGGAAAGATTAATGTTTCAAGAATGATGATACTTTGAGTTTTGAAATCCAACTTCAAAATTCAATTATTAATTAAATTCTTGATGAAATGTTTTGAAATTTTTACTGAAGAAACTATATTTTTTAGTGAACATGCAGTTTCAAGAATCATTTTAATTTTTTTTTTATATTTTCCTAGAAATAACTGAAATTATACCAATTGTAGGTTGAAATGGTATTTTTATAATTTTCAGTTATTCTTAAGATTTCTTCAATTTTCATTCAAACTTTCATAACACCACATGATGGTCATGTAAAGAGCATATGTCAAGTTTGAAATAAAAATTATGTCATTAAGTCAAGATATCAACCTAGCATGATTTCATTCAAAACTAAACTAGTTTTTATGAAACTTGCTAAGTTTCAATATTAACATTTACTCATAATTTTTCAAAATTAAATCTATGGATACCTAACATGAGTAAATCTAAACATGTTCCCCAAATATGAATTGAAAATGAAACCTGTAAGTCAATTTTTGACTTGGGTCAGCTTTGGTTCAAGAGAGGCTTTCATGAAACCACCTCTATGTTATTTTTTCAATATCCATATGAATTTTTCATTCTAAGTGCATGGAAACATGTCATACCTATTCCTAAACAGGTTTATGAAGTTTTGACTTAAAGTAAAGTGACCAAGTCGATTTATTGACTTGGGTCAAACTTTTAATGCTTAAGTCATCTAAGGTGAATTAGTTGTCACTTTATTCATCTAGACATGAATTTTCAATCTTAAGCACATGACAACTAATCATTAACACACATAAACATGATTATGAAGTTTTGACTTAAAATGAAATGACCAAGTCGATTTATTGACTTGAGTCCAACATTTCAAGCTTAAGTCCCCTAAAGTGAGATAGCAATTGTATTTGTTCAGCTAGACATGAATTTTCATGTTTAAATACCTAGACTCATGTGATATATGTATCTAAACATGTTTGTTTAATTTTTACTCAAAATGAGGTCTCTAATATAAATTTTAACCTAGAGCAAATTTCATTCAATCTTAATATCATGAAATTGCCTAGTTATCATGAAATTGCATACTCATGAAAATTCAACCATTTATCATGCAAAATCAATCATGAGTATATAGAGACATCATTAAAGCATGAAAATTTAATTTTTATACAAAGATTTTTGCAAAATTAAAACCATACCTTAGTCTTTAGAAATTTGCTCAACTTTTCATTTTCTTTTAGATAGCATAGCCTTTCAAATTTTCATCACTTTCTTAACTTGCAAGAAGGCTTCATTAGTATAATAATGAAATTATATGCCTACTAGCAAGCTAGCATACTAAATAGCAAGGTTCAATGCAAATTTTCATTAAAAATTCAACCTATGCTAGATAGTAAAGATTCATTTTAAAGAATTAACATATTATCAAAATGAATCAAAGGGATCTTAAGATGTGTAACATATGAGGAATAAGGTCCCTAAACAAGTTTAACTAGTTTGGTCTTAAAGGAATGTCTCTTATAGTAAGTGTCAACCTAGAGCAAGTTTTATTTGATGAAATTTGCCTAAGTGCTAATATTCTACCTACTCATGAGAAATCAAGGATTTTAACATGTAATTACCATCATGAGTATAGAGACATAACTTAAGCTTAAGCATTGAGGTATACCACTAAGATTTTGAATTTATCTAAGTTATACCTTATTCATGATAATTTGCCAAACTAATCTTTTTCTTCCTAATTAGCCTTCCTAAAAACTTATAACTTGCAAGTATACTTTATAAATAGAAAATGAAACCAAATCTACATGCATGCTATCAAACTAAACAGTGAAGTGAAAAACCAAGTATCATTTTCCAAATTCAACTTCCCTAAATAGCATAGATTCATTTTCATATAAATCATTCATTATAACAAAATGAATCAAGAGATCTCACAATATGAAATTTGAAAAATAAGATCTCCAACCCTTCCTATTGGTTAAAAACCGAAAGCCACAATGTGCCTACGATTTAGAACCGCAAGGTCGCTTAGGCCCATTACAGACCACATAGGTCTTCGAAGAGACCGGAAAATCAAAAATCAAAAATATTTTTCAAAAGACTCTTATTAAGAGTGGGAAAAATGACTCAAATTGAACATGTATCATAACTCCAAGTTAAATAAAGCAAACCAAAGTAAGGAGATGATACCAGAATGTTTAATGCCAATTTTACCTAAGGCATCAAGGTAGCTTGAAGTAGCAACCAAGGGAGGATTCATCATTCAAGTCCATGGTCAACTTCAACTCTTCACTTCTCTTTACCCTTGTGTGGAGGCTCCCCCTACAAGAGAAGATGAGACTTTTGGTACCCAAATGGCTTTGGGTCCTAGGGGGTTAGTGGGCTTAGGTACCCAAAGTGTCTTCACAACACTTGGGTTCATTTTGAATGCGCAATCATATATAGCATGCCCAAATACACCACAACAAAAGCAATATCCATTAAATTTCTTTTTATTTTTGTTATGGACATGAGATTTATTTTTAGAATGCTTGTTATTTTAACTAGGATGAGCATGAGCATTCTTAAAAGATACATTCTTCTTTTGAACATGAGGTTTAGTTGTAGAATGCTTAGTATGAGAATGATGATGAACCTTAGCATTCTTTACATGAGCATTTTTATTTTTAGAGTTCTTAAATAAGACATTTTGATTCTTAAAATTATAAGAGGAAGTATTAACTTTCCTACTCAAAGTCAACATCTCATTTTTCACATCATTATGAATTTATGCAATGCATGCAATTGAGATTTCAACATGTTATTTTCAACTTTCAATTTTTCATTCTCAATTTTGAAATCATCATTCCTAAACTTCAATTTATCTTTTAAATCCACATTTTCATGTTTCAAAGCTTTTAGCTCAAGGTTAAATGTATCATGGCAAGACTCAATAGAATTAGTCTTTAATTTATCATTTTCTAATTCTAATGCATGCACATGTGAGCTAAGCTCTAAATTTTCTTTCTTCAATTTTTTGTTTTCTTTATCCTTTTTAACTAGCAAGGTGTACACTTTCTTATATTCGCTTACTAACTCATCATATTTCATATCATGTGAATTAGAAGAGCTAGTACTAACATTTTCATTATTATGACTAGAAGGGAGAGAGTATACCTCATCATTGGCACTCATGAGGTAAACTTTTGAAGTAGCTTCATAGTCATTGCTAGAGGGTGCTTTAAATGTGTGAGAGGTGGAGATGGAAGCACTTGACCTCTTCCTTGCTTTGTTCTTCATGCTTGGGTAATTTTTCTTCACATGCCCCTTCTCTTTGCAAGCATGACAAATTACTCTTCTTTTTCGGCTCTGCGCATCAAAACCAAGATTAGTAATAGGTGTGTAACCATTGTCATCACCACCTTCATCAAAAGTGCCAATTTCATCGATTTTGGCATAATCATATAAAACATTTAACGAGGCCCATAAATCAAAAGCCGAAGAGCGATGCATGACTTTTTCTACGATGTCATTTGGTAATGTGCAAAGAATACAATTCATGGCATCTCCATTATAATTAAACATTTTCTTATCTAATTCACTCCAAGCATGCATGTCAACCTTAGGTTCAATGAATTCCTAATGTAGCATGTTAAAGACTCCAAAACCTTTAGTCTTTAAATAATTGTACATCATATACTTCCAAAGACCAAAGTTCGAGTCATCGAACCTAGGAGGAGAAGACGCTACACTCTCTAGAGCCATTTCTAGATTGAGACTAGGTGTAGACGAGATGGTCAAATCTCAAGCTACGTACCCGCTCTGATACCAAATGTAGGCGAAATGATGACACTAGAGGGGGGGTGAATAGTATATTTACTAATTCTATTAGCTCAAATCCGATTTTAATTGTTTCTTGATTAGTTTATGAAATTTGTGATTTGATGATTGGATGCGGAAGCTATAAATGATTAAGTAGATAAAACAATCAATAATAACAATGCAAACACAGGATTTATAGTGGTTCGGCCCCAATATCTACTCCACTACCTAAGCACCCCACTTAGGATTTCCAAACTAGTTTTACTAGATTAATTTACATTTCCCTTACACAGAGGACTTTTCACTTGAAGAGTCTCACTCTCGACCTAAGGTACTTCTACACCCGAAAGTCTCCGCCTTCTTATTGAGAGCAATCTTCCACCTCAACCCTAAGGGACAACTACACTAATCCTAGTAAATACTAAGTTTACACAAGTGGCTTTACTCCTTCTACACCGAGGATACCACTTCACACAACAAGACCTAACAACCTAGGTCTTACAAATGTAACTTCAAATAAAACATTCAAATAACATGTAAAATTATAATCAAAAGAGCTAAGA
This sequence comes from Canna indica, assembly GCA_034359265.1. Lineage (NCBI taxonomy): Eukaryota > Viridiplantae > Streptophyta > Magnoliopsida > Zingiberales > Cannaceae > Canna > Canna indica. The sequence continues at coordinate 46,545,651 of CP136898.1, forward strand.
ATAAAACCAATAGTAAAAGCTCCTTTGCAAGCCTTTGGAACCTTCAACTCGTCAAGAGATAGAGCTTGATCAAAACTCGAGTTGAGCCCAGCTTGTGCGCTTGAAGAAGACGTCCGCGGAAAGAAACAGAGCCCATACAATTTTTCTTTTGGAATGCTTAAATCCCTTCTTAAATGCTGAATAAAATCTATAAGATGAATGGAAGAAGGTTAAATGAATTATATGAGGGTGTATTTATACCCTTCTGAAGAAACGGCAGCTCAACAGATAGTTTTCTATCCGTTGCAGGCCACCGGTCGATTGGTCGGTCGACCGACTGATTGATCGCTCCTTCGACAACCATTTTTTCTCTCTGGCTGGTCGACTGATCGATCGACCGCCAAGACGCAAGATCTTCGGTCCCGACCTTCGGTCGGCTCATCAGTCGACCGACGCAATCTTGCATCTTCAGCAAACGTAGGTTGGTCGACCGACTGGTTGACCACCCTAGCTACTGCCCAATTTGGGCTTTGATCGGTCGACCGCCCAGTCGACCAACGTAGATACTGCCCCTTTTCGGCACTAGTCGGTTGATCGACCGATCGACCAAAATAGCTGGTGCCCTTTACTTTACCCTATTCAGTTGACCGCCCGGTCGACTGAACTTAGGCTGAGTTGTATTTTTCAGCCGATTTCTTTCGTGCTTCGTTTCTGGATTCTGTCTTTCAATGAGCATCATCTTGGAGAGCTTTTCATGTGATATTTGAGCTCGTCCAATGAATCTTTGGTGCACTCATCAACTTCGAGAAACTTTCACGATGAATCCGAGCGTGACGATCAATGTCCTTCTGATTTTCCAATTTCTCCGATTTTTCCGATCGAGGACATCGAACGCTACTGATATGGAATCTGGAGATATTCTTAATGATATCATTAGTCTCATGTTTGTTATCATCAAAACTGAGATTAAGACTAAGGTTGAAAACCTAAAACCAACACGAGCAGTTTTATTGAATTCACCCACATGTGGGTCATTTTCGATCGGCCTATAACGAATTATTGCCCCTAAGGGCCCTTTAACTAATAGCCCTTTTATGTGTCTACTTTGTAACTTGTTTGCTAGATTTTCCTGACTTAGCTTTCCAATTTCATTTGGTTCTTCCCCTACTTAGGGGGGTTCTTTGGTTGGAGTGTCCAAAGTAGCTTTACTTGAATCGGGTTTGTTCCCGAGTCGCATAGCGGTGAGAAGATATCGAGTCCTCGAGCATGTTGTTTGGATAAGGACTTCGAGATCGGTAGTAGTGACGACAAAGAGCCGTGTTCAGGGGTCTAGGCCGAGCTCGCCGAGGAGCATAAGACGGGACCACTCATGGTGAGTTGTGCAAGGGTTGACTTCGCTGAAGAGCATAAGGCAGAATATCTCATGAGGAGTTGTGTAAGGACGCTAAGGCCAGAAGAAATGGCGTTGTAGTCAAAGACCACACTCGAGGGTTCGGGCCAAACTCGACGAGGAGCATAAGGCGGAACCGCTTGCGAGGAGTCGTGTAACAACGCCTCGTCCTGATTTTGGTTCGAAGGGTACGGCTGGTTGCTTGGTTTTGGACTCATTATAGCACCTGTAGGCCTCTTTTTGATCGGTGTGTAACACGCCTACCTCTGTTTCTGAAATAGAAAACTTCAATGCCAAATGGGGAGTGGAGACAACGACTCCCAGATTGTTCAAAGATGGTCACTGTAGAATCATGTGGTATGGGTTGGTTACGTTGATGACAAGGTATTGCACATCAATTGCTTTTACCCTTGTCAGGGAGTTGAATGTCGTGCATAACCATATGACTCCTCAGATGTCAACTTTCTCCCCAGAGGAGCCCACGAGATTTCCCTTGCATGGGGTAAGTGAGGCTTCTATTAATTGCATCCTTTTTGTTGGCCTATGGTTTTCAACCTTGGTCTTAATCTCGGTTTTGATGATAACAAACATGGAACTAATATTTTCATCGACAATTATTTTCAGGTTCCATATCAGTTAGCACACGACGTCCACGATCGAAAATATTGAAAAATAAAAAAATTGGAAGGACGTTGGTCAACGCGCTTGGATTCGTCGGGAAGATAGAGTCTAGGTTTAGGGTGTCTAGATAAATAGTAAAATCTTCATTATGATGCAAAGAATTCTAAAGAATCAAACTCGTAATCCAATATCCGAATCGAAGAAAGAAACCCGATTGAAACTAAATATAGAGTACAGGTACAATATATAGAGTATCGGTACTCTATGACCGGTTAATAGGTCGATCGACCAAAAAGAGCCCAAAAAGCATAGAGGGCTCTGGTCGCTCGGTCGATTGATCGGCCTTCGACCATACCAGCGACCGGGCGACGCCAACGGGCAGTTTTTTGCCCGTTGGGAGACATGTTTTGGCTCTCTCTTCTTGGGGCTTATAAATAGTAGCCCTTGAGTGCCTTCCTTGATGATGATATACTTCATTGAGCAATCCTTCATCATTTCTAAAGATTTCATTGAGCCCATCCTTGCAAGAACCCTAGTTTTAATCTCAACTCCTTGATCTTGCCTTCAAGCTTTGATCGATTCATTTTTGAGGCATCAAGAGGAACTAGGACTCGTGTTTAGAGCTAAGTATAAGTTGTATTATTTATTTTCTCCAATATTTGTGTATTTTATTTGTTTATACCATTGTATTTCAAAGGTTGAAGACCTAGGTTATTAGGTCTTGTATGGTTGGTGGTTGCCTTGGTGTTAAGGCTTAAATCCACTGGTGTAAACGTAGTTTACTAGGATTAGTTGAGTTGTCCTTAGAGTTGAGGTGGGAGAGTGCTCTTGGTAGGAAGGCGGGATACTACGGGTGTGGAAGTGCATTCGGTTTGAGAGCGGAGACTTTTCGGTGTAAATTTCTCATTGTAAGGAAACTAATTAATTTAGTAAAACTAGTTTGGAAATTCTAAGCGGGATGCTTAGGTAGTGGAGTAGACATTGGGGCCGAACCACTATAAATCATTGTGTTAGTATTGCTTATCTTTGTTTGTGTTATTGCTTTATTAATCGCTTCCGCATTTAGTCGTTAAATTGATAACTTGCCTAAGTAGTTAAGAAAAGATTAAAACCGAAATTAGGCAAAAAGTTTAGATAACACACTATTCACCCTCCTAGTGTAGGCCATTTCACCAACACTTTCGAATGTAGAGTGGAAAAGGATATCAGCCAAGTTGCCTTAGTCGACTAGGACCCTTTTAATGATGAAATTTCCTACAATCACAAAGATTACGACTGTATCATGCAGATTTTGATTAGTCCCATGGAAATTGGATTCATAGAATGATATTACCGGGGTTCTTGAGGGGAACCCATGTGGCCGAGTGGTGTTGTTGACTGTTGTTGACATATGAGAAGACTTTCTCTTGGTGGAGCTTGATTCTCCACTCTTTATGAGTCCACCGGCGATGTAATTGATGACTCCTCGGGGTTTGCCTTTTGGGCGATTAGCTCTCTTGTCGCCCTTGTGGCCTGAATGAGGGTCGGGGGGGGGGGGGGGGGGGGGGGGGGGGGGAATTCAACTTCATTGCTTGGGATTGTGTACTCTTCTTCGACCTCTCTGCTTCTGGCGGTGGAGGTACTTATCTAGGCGTCCTGCTCAGACCAAGTCTTCCAGCTGATCGGCGAGTGCCACACATTCTTCTGTTATGTGTCCATAGGTATCGTGAAATACACATCTTTTGCTCAGGTCAGCATTCGGTGGTAACTTTTGTTTTTCTGCATTGGCAGGATACCTCATAAGCTTCAGTTGGTAGATGTCGCGAAGAATAATTTCCTTCCTGGTATTAAAGGGAGTGTATTTCTCGAATCGGGTGCTCAATCGAGGTGGTGACCTTGGCTCTCTTCCGCTACTCTGCTTGTGGCGATTGTGATCCTCACTTTTCCTGTCATGCTTCCTAGATTTTTTGTCGTCGACGATGGCCTTAAGGTTTTGCCAGTTGATCTTCCTTGCTTCTCGTTGATCTTCCATTTTATAAAATCCTCCGACTTTTCCTGAAATTCGGCCATGTTTGTAGGCTCGGTTGAGGCGATCTGATCGGTAAAGGGCTCGGGTTTTAGCCTGTGTTGGATATAGAAAAAGCTCGATCGCTGGATCGAGATTGGGGATGTCGGTCGCTATGGCCTTAAACCTGTTCAGGTATTCTCTTAGGGACTCATGTTGCCGTTGCTTGATATAGTGTAGGGTTGCTCCTGTCTTGTGATATACCCGCGGTTTGGTGAATCGATGGAGAAAGATAAGGGATAGGTCGCCGAAAGAGCCAATTAATCCCGGTGGGAGGGAGGCAAACCATAACAGTGCGGTTCTCCCCAAGAAGGCCGAGAAGGCTCTACAAAGCGCGGAGTCAGTTGCTCCATGATAGAATATCACGGTTCGGAACGCCATTAGTTGCAGCGTGGGGTCACCCATACCATCGTAGGGTGCTATGGTAGTGGGTAGCTCACTTCTCAGTGGGAGACGAATTGACATGATATGCTTGGCGAAGGGCCCTGCGTCGAGGTGGGAAGTGGCCTCAATCCCTTGAGTCTTTAGAGATTCGTCCTTTTTTGGTTGAGGGGTGTTGGAGAACTCGTCTTGAAAGACAAAGACTGGTCTTCTTCTTTCTAAGTGGTTGGTCTCTCCATGCTCTGAGCGGCAACGTTCGAGTTCGGTCGGGGGCTACCCCTGAGGCTGCGCCAATGTCTCGACTTGTGCCGCTAGTTGCTGGTTTTGTGCTTTTAATTCGCTTACCTGCTGTCAGGGCTCTTCATGAGGTAGGTGGCTGGTATCAGAGCTTCTCTCCTCGCTATTTTAGCATCACCAGATTGCGATCAATCGTTGTCGTTGGTGTGCGGCGGTGGTCGCTTGACTCCTGCTTCCAACCATTATTGGGGAGATAAGCTTTACTCGTCCCTCCGGTGGGCGCCAGATGTTCCTGGCTGAGAGTCGGGGCCTTTCGGTTCGGTTCAGTGTCTCTCCTTGTCTAGTTCAACGCTGGTGGGGGGACCTGCAAAAGATACTCCGACATCCAAGTTAATTAGTGGGACTTCAAGGTGGAGGTTTATAGAATTGGAACTTAGGTTACCTGAGGTGCGCTGTGTCTGTATATATTGCAGGTGGAGGTGATCATGCTGTCCGGCAATCTCGCTGGAATTATTACCCATAATGGGTCGAGGTTAATTCTGGAGATGACAGGTTTATGATGGTATATCCCTCGTAATAATAGAGGATGTGAGAGTCTATATATGGTCGGGTGGGTTCCCCGAATAGAGTCGTCTGGCTTGACTTGAGTCTTCCTCAAGGGTGTAATTTGAGCGGAGGCCCCTAGGCGGAGCCCCGTGGTTTGGTTCGGGGTGAATGATGGGGCGCTACTGGGTCTAGTCCGACCGAGCCCAATAGTTCTAGTCCAATTCAATATATATATATATATATGAACGGGAGTAAGAATGAAAAAACATTTGTATTAAATTGAGATAGGTCTAGCCCAATAGGTCTAGTCTGACTGGACTAGGAGACGCGCATGCCCGCATCACTCCGACTTCGGACAAGAAGAAGTGTAAATATTTTTAGTTTTAATTAAATTGAGAATAGTCCAATTGATTTTTTTTAACATACTTTTGTATTTATTTTTTAATTAAAAACAGTACCAAGGGCCATCCATTAAATATTGCCTACCAAACCATTCATGACATTTAAAGCCTTAACGCTGCAGAAGGAAAACATTGATTGGGAGGGGTAGGGATGTATATCTACCGGATTAATTTTGATTCAAATTGATGCTATTGATTTTAAGTTCAAATGAATTTTCATTGATCAAAAATCATTTTAAAATAATTTTGTAGGAAATGATGCATATGTTTTCAAATTTGACAAGTCATTAATTAAATGAATGATGTGTTCCCATGCAAGGCATTTATTTAACGCTGATTTCAATGAATATTCAATACTTACTTTTCAGCTTTTTGTTTGAATTTTGAATTCAGAATCTTCTGTTTATTTATTTTGCTACCGAAGCCAACACTTCCATCTCCTCCAGCTACTGCAAGCAGTCGGTGGATCAACTCGGTCTTCTTGTGAAAACCATTAATTTCCTTCAATCCAATGGCTAGGTCGAGGTGAGACTCCAAATTTCATATATGTTTGTAATGTTCTCAGTCCAAAATTCATCATTTCTGTTTGGGAGCAGGGAGCCGGCATCGCCGCAGAGGCAGTCGAAGCGAGCGCCCCTCTGCTTGAAGACCGACTCTGAAGCCAACACCGTCCTCCGCCCGGTGCTGGCCGTCATCGACAGCGGTACCAAACCTGGAGACCGTCGCACTTGTCATTGTCCCTTGCACGAGGTATGTGATCTTCTTGGTTGCATTCTGTAAACCAACTCCGCAGCTAATATTTCTTTGGGTTCAGAAAAGGCGTGGCTCAAAGGTTGCGCACTTGGAAGCCAAGCTGACCAACACGCAGGAGGTGCTCCAGAAGCTGATGAATCAATTGGCCATGGCCGAAGCCGAGAAGCAGATTCCTTCTACTAGCCCAGTATTGAAACAATTTGAGGAAGAAGAAGAAGAAGAGGAGGAAGAAGAGGAAGAAGAAGAAAATAAAGAAGAAGAGGAAGAAAAGGAGGTGTACGAGGAGACTTCAGAAGTTACTTATCAGGATGCGACCGCCAAAGATGAGTTCGAGATGTCGTCGAACAGCACCGAGGTCTTCGAAGTAGCAGCAGAGCAAGAAGAGAAAGAGGAAGAAGCGAGGCACGAGGTGGCCGAACTTGAAGCGTTGCTGACGGAGAAAGAGAAAGAAGTTCGAATTCTACAAGAAGAGACAGTGCTGTTCAAGATGAGAGCGGAGGCAGAGACCGCGAAAGCTGCAGCCGCAGCGCAAGCCAAGGAAGAGGAGATGACGACGAAGCTGAGACGGGTGGAGGAGGAGCTGAAGCAGATGAGGGTGAAGGAGGAGCTGCTGCATCAGCGGCTGCGTTCGACGGAAGGAGTGAAGGCGGCGCTCGAGGCCGAGATGAAGCGGCTGAGGGTGCAGACGGGGCAGTGGCGGAAGGCTGCGGAAGCGGCAGTGGATATAGTGGCGCCGGTTTTTGAGGAATGGGGGCCGGCGCTGATGGCAGGGGGTGGAGTGGCGGCGAAGGAGAGGAGGAAGGCGGCCGGAGTTGGGGCGTTTAGTCAACTGTGGAAGAAGGGTCAGCAGACTCAGCACATGTAGAAAGTACGCATTGGAACTGTGTTTGTGTTGGGATGAGTGATGGTGATCCAAGGTAGGAGATAATTAATACGGAGAATATCTTGTTCTTTCTCAATTGCGTTCAGTCTTATTATATTTTTTTAATTAAAAAGCATATAAACTATTATTCATGAATACTTGAATACTTCAATTACTGTTTCAATGTATCAGGTTATTTTAAAAGGTTAACGATAATTTTTGCCCACAAATTATTAAAAATATGATCAAAATATTCTTAAACTCTTCTTTAATTGATTTTTACTCTTAAACAAACGAAAATAATTGAAAAATATTCTCGAACTATTAGAAACGGGTAAAAATATTCTTAAATATTTTTTTGATAAATTTTTTACTCTTAAACAAACGAAAAAAATTAAAAAAATATCAGTATTTTTACTCATATCTAAAGGCAGAAAGGGTTTTTTTTCTTATAAATAGGTAAAAATATTAATACTTTTTAATTATTTTCGTATGTGTAATGGTAAAAAATCTATTAAAAAATAAGCTAAGAGGTATTTTTACTCATTTCTAATAATTCGAAGGTACGAGTGATGGTGATCCAAGGTAGGAGATAATTAATACGGAGAATATCTTGTTCTTTCTCAATTGCGTTCACAGTCTTATTATGTTTTTTTAATTAAAAAGCATATAAACTATTATTCATGAATACTTGAATACTTCAATTACTGTTTCAATGTATCAGCTTATTTTAAAGGGTTAAGGATAATTTTTGCCCTCAAATTATTAAAAATATGATCAAAATATTCTTAAACTCTTCTTTAATTGATTTTTACCCTTAAACAAACGAAAATGATTGAAAAATATTCTCGAACTATTAGAAATGGATAAAAACATTCTTAAATATTTTTTTGATAAATTTTTTACTCTTAAACAAACGAAAAAAATTAAAAAAATATCAGTATTTTTACTCATATCTAAAGGTAGAAAGGGTTTTTTTTCTTATAAATGAGTAAAAATATTAGTATTTTTCAACTATTTTCGTATGTGTAATGGTAAAAAATTTATTAAAAAATAAGCTAAGAGGTATTTTTACTCATTTCTAATAGTTCGAAGGTATTTTTCAACTATTTTTATTTGTTTAAGGGTAAAAATCAACCAAAGAAGAGTTTAAGAGTATTTTTTTTCTATTTTCAATAGTTCGAGGGCAAAAATCATCCTTAACCCTATTTTAAATTAATAGTATTTATCACAAACTTTAATGGATGAAATCCCACGCTAAAAGGGGGGGTTGAATAGTGTATGTCCTTTTTCTATTTAATCAATTACCCTTTTTGTTTAATTTCAACTTCTATCAAATGCAAATATAACTTAATGATGTTTGTTATCAAATATCAAGCACAACGATAAGTAAACAATCAAGGCAATGCTAACACGATGAAATATAGTGGTTCGGTCAACCGCCTACTCTACTACCTTTGCTCTTCACCAAGGATTTCCAACAAACCACTTTATAGAACTTGTGTTTCCCTTTGAATACAACTGAGGACATAATTCTCACCTTTTTGAAAATTCCTCAAATCTATTCACCTAGGCAAAACACAAATCTACAAAGCCTACCCCTAAGTGTTTCTCTAGCATACATAGCAAACTATTACATGTGAAAACAAGTTTAAATCAACTCTTCAAATACAATGAAAAAGAGCTAAGAATTGAAAGAAGAACCAATGCTCTTTTCCCAAGCCTCCAAGCCTCAAACTTGCCAGTAGATGAACTTGAATCGCAGCAGAGTTGAGGAAGAATGGGCGCTTGAAGAAGAATGTTGACGGAAGAACATGGCGCAACAAATCAAACTTAAGAAAGCTCAAATCTCTCCTTTTAATGCTTAATTAAGTTTCTAAGAGCTCTTAAAGGAGTTAGGTGAGGGGTATTTATAACCCCTCAGCCGAACGAGCTATTGAACGGGCGAAAAACTAGCCATTTTCGCTGTTCGGTCTCTTGTCGGTCGATCGTCAGTCGACCGACGGATCGACCGCCTAGCGACTGCTGCTTTAATCACGTTGTTCGATCGACCGACGGGTCGATCGAATGAGTCAAGAGTTCGGTGATCCGTCCGGTCGACCGATCGGTCGATCGAAGCACCTTCTGCCAATTTTTGGCATTGGTCGGTCAATCGACCGGTTGACTGACGTAGCCCTCTGACATTTTTTCACCATCTTCGGTCGATGGACTAGTCGACCGAGTGGCTATTAACATTTTGTGGCTGTTGGCTTAAGGTTTTCAACCTTGGTCTTAATCTCGGTTTCGATGATAACAAACATGGAACTAATGATTTAATTGAGAAATACTTTCAGGTTCAATATCGATTAGCGCACGACGTCCTTGATCGAAAATATCGAAGAAATTAGGAAATCGAAAGGACGTTGGTCGACGCGCTCGGATTCGTCGGGAAGATAGTGTATATGTTTAGAGTGTCTAGTTTATATTGTAATATCCTCATGATTATGCATAAGAACCCAAAAACTATCTCCGAATCCCAAAACATGAATACCCGAAAACCGTCCTGAAATAACCTAAGGAGCTCCTTGGAGGGCCTTATGACCTAAATAGTTTCCCGACATAAAAAATAGCGGTAATTGTTCCTTGGGTTAAAATTAGATAATGGGATATTTTTTAGGATATTTTGGAAGCCTTTAGCCTACCTATATTTGACCCAAAAAATTAGAAAAGTTCCATTTTTGAAAAATTTGTACTAGACCCCAAAAACTAGATTTTGATTCTTAAGGATTTTGATTTTTTAAATATTTTTATTGAATCCAAATAGGGGTAATCCTTATATAACATTTATGTTTTAAAATTATTAACTTAAAGTTAATAAATGTTATATAAGTAGACTTATTGAATCTAGGTACGGTCGACCGGTCGGTCGATCGAATGCTGCCAAAATATGGCAGTATGCAATTCGGTCGATCGGTCGATCGACCAAAGTGTGCCAAAATTTGGCAAAGGGCGCATTGGTCGACCAGACTGCGGATCACTAAAGTCGCAACTTGCGTCGATCGATCGATCGGTCGATCGAATTGCGGATTGTAGGAATCGCGTCTGGCGGTCCACCCGTCGGTCGATCGAACATAGAGATTGAACCAGTGGTCGCTCGAGCGGTCGATCGGTCGGTCAATCAATGATTGATCGACATGCGACCGAACGGCGCTAACGACTATTTTTTTGCCCGTTTTTCGCCCGTTGAGCTTACGTTTCTTTGAGAGGTTATAAATATCCCTCATCTAACTCCTTTAATTTTTCTTACATATTTTATTGAGCATTTAAAAGAGAGTTTTGAGTGTTCTATAGATTGATTAATAGCGCTCTGTTCTTCCGTCAACATTTTCTCAAGCGTCTAGTTTTCTCCTCAACTCGGCTTCAATTCAAGCTCAACAACTTGGCGAGTTGGCGGCTTGAAGGCTTGGAAAAGAGCACTGATTCTTGGTTTTATTATTTAGCTCTTTTCATTGTAATCTTTATTGTTATTTGAACGTGTTTACTTATTAAAGTTGAGTTTGTGTAAGACCTAGTGTTAGGTCCTGGATCTAAGTGGTTGTTGGCTTTAGTTTTTTAACCTTAGCCTTAATCTCGGTTTTGATGATAACAAACATGAGACTAATGATTTCATTGAGAATATATTTCAGGTTCCATATCAATTAGCGTTCAATGTCCTCGATCGAAAATATCAGAAGAAATCAGAAATCGGAAGGACATTGATCATCGCGCTCGGGTTCGTCGCGGAAGTTTCTCGAAGAACGACGAGTGCACCAAAGATGCATTGGACGGGCTCAAAGATCACATAAAAGCTCTCCAAGTTGATGGTCGTTGAAAGTCGGAACCCGAAAATGAAGCACGAAAGAAAATCGGCTGAAGAAACAAATTTGAGCCTAAATTCGATCGATTGGGCGGTCGACCGAATAGGGTAAGGTATCAGGCAGTAGCCTTGTCGGTCGACCGGTCAGTCGATCGAACACTGCCTAAAATAGGTAGTGGCTACTTCGATCGACCGATTGGTCGACCGACAGAGGCCTGAAATAGTCATTAAGGTTGGCGGTCGACCGACCTTCATATAAGCCAAAGACGCAATCGCGTCGGTCGACCAAAGAAGAAATCACACGATCTTGTATTTGGGCAGTCGACCCGTCGGTCGACCTACCAGAGAGAAAAATGAAATGGTCGAAGGACCGATCGACTAGTCGGTCGACCGACCAATCGACCGGTGGCCTGTAATGGATAGTTTTCTATCCGTTGAACAACGATTTCTTCACGAGGGTATAAATACACCCTCATATACTTCATTTAATCTTCTTCCCTAATTTCTACAGATTTTATTGAGCATTTAAGAAGGGATTCAAGCCTTCCAAAAGAAAAATTGAAGTGCGCTCTGCTACTTCCGCAAACACATTCTTGCGCACACTCTGCTCCTCAACTCGGAAATTGACTCGAGCTATTCCCTCGACGAGTTGGAGGTTCTAAGGTTGTGAAAAGAGCATTTACTATTGGTTTTATATCAAGCTCTTTTCAATTGTAATTTTATTATTATTTTAACTATTTTATCTATGCGTGTAAAGACCTTGTGTTAGGTCTTGTGTCGAAGTGGTCTCCTTAGTAAAAAGGAGTAAAGACACTTGTGTAAACGTAGTGTTTACTAGGATTAGCTTAGTTGTCTCTTTGGGTTGAGGTGGAAGAGGACTCTCGATAAGAAGGCGGTGACTTCCGGGTGTGGCAGTGTCTTAGGTCGAGAGTGCGTCTCTTCGGTAAAATGTCCTCGTGTGTAAGGGAAACGAAAACAATTTTAGTAAAACTAGTTTGGAATTCCTAAGCTGAGTGCTTAGGTAGTGGAGTAGGCATTGGGGCCGAACCACTATAAATTACTCGTGTTTGCATTGATATATTGTGTGTTTTAAATTGCTTAATTATTATTGCTTCCGCATACAATCATCGAATTGTAAATCGCCCAATCTATCTAAGTAATCGTTTAAATTTGAATTTAGGCTAATCGAATTAGTAAACACACTATTCACCCCGCCCCCCTCTAGTGTCGTCATTTCGCCTTCAATTGGTATCAGAGCGGGTTCGTAGCTTGAGATTTCACCATCTCTTCTACACCTTGTCTCGATCTAGAAATGGCTCTAAAGAGTGTAGCGTCTTCACCCCCTAGGTTTGATGACTCAAACTTTGGTCTTTGGAAATATAGGATGTACACCTATTTAAAGACTAAAGGGTTTGGAGTCTTTAACATGTTACATTGGGAATTCATTGAACCTAAGGATGATATGCTTGCTTGGAGTGAAATGGACAAGAAAATGTTTAAGTATAATGGAGATGCCATGAATTATATTCTTTGCATATTACCAAATGACATCTTAGAAAAAGTCATGCATTGTTTCTTCGGCTTTTGATTTATGGGTCTCGTTAAATGTTTTATATGATTATGTCAAAACTGAAGAAATTGGCATGTTTGATGAAGATGGTGATGACAATGGTCACACACCTACTACTAATCTTAGTTTTGATGCCCATAGCTCTTCTAGTCAAAGAAGTAGCACCAAGAGCCGAAAAAGAAAGTAATCTGTCATGCTTGCAAAGAGAAGGGGCATGTGAAGAAAAATTGCCCAAGCATGAAGAACAAAGCAAGGAAGTGGTCAAGTGCTTCCACCTCCACCTCTCACATATTTGAAACATCCTTTAGCAATGACTATGAAGCTACTTCAAAAGTTTGTCTCATGAGTACCAATAATGAGGTATACTCTCTCCCTTCTAGTCATAATAATGAAAATATTAGTACTAGCTCTTCTAATTCACATGATATGCAATATGATGAGTTAGTAAGCGAATATAAGAAAGTATACACCTTGCTAGATAAAAAGGATAAAGAAAACAAAAAATTGAAGAAAGAAAATTTTTGCCTCTAGCAATGATGAGTTTGAAGCACCCTCTAGCAATGACTATGAAGCTACTTCGAAAGTTTGCCTCATAAGTACAAAAGATGAGGTACACTCTTCTCCTTCTAGTCATAATAATAATAATGTTAGTACTAGCTCATCTAGTTCATTCAATATGCCATATGAAGAACTAGTTGATGAATGTCAAAAAATATATGCCTTGCTAGTTAGAAAAGATAAGGAAAACAAAATGCTAAAAAAAAAAAATGTAATGCTTAATTCTCATTTGCATGAATCCTAACTAGAAAATAAAAAATTGAAATCTAGTTCATTTGATTCATGCCATGATAATGTAAAACTTGAGCTTAAGAACTTGAAGCTCAAGAATAACAATTTAGAAAAAGAGAATCGCATGCTAAAATCTCAATTACATGCATTACATAAATCCATGAATGAAATGAAAAGTGAGATTACTTTCTTGAATAGGAAAGTATATGAATTAAAAATGCTTCATTTCCTAAGAACACTAGAATGAAAAACGCTTATGTAAAGAATGTCAATGTTCATCATCATTCTCATGCTAAGCATTCTACCATTAAACCTCACACTCAAAAGAAAAATGTTTTTTCGAAGAATGCTCATACTCATCATGTTTCACATGATAAGCATTCAAAAATTAAATCTCATGTCCATGTTAAAAATAAAAAGAAAAAATTTCATGGACATTGCTTTTGTTGTGGTGTATTTGGGCATGCCATCCATGATTGCGCATTAGAGAGAAATCCAAGTGTTGCTAGGATACTTTGGATTCCTAAGCCCTCTAACCCCCAAGGACCCAAAGCTATTTGGGTACCAAAGGTATCATGCTCTTTTGTAGGGGGAGGAACCACACAAAGGTAAAGAAGTTGAAGGATTGAAGTTGACCTTGGATCTTAATGAGAAATCTCCAAGAGGTTGCAACTTCAAATCACCTTGATGCCTTAGGTAAAGTTGGCATCAAAATTATTCCGGTATCATCTCTTATATCCCTTTACTTTATCTAAGTTGGAGTTATGATACATGCTTAAAATTGATTGATTTTTCCCGCTCTTAATATATTTCAAAAACATTTTTGATTTTTGATTTCCTTGTCTCTTCGGAGACCCAGGTGGCCTGTAATGGGCCTAAGCGACCTTGCGATTCTAAATCGTAGGCACATTGTGGCCTTTCGGTTTTCAACCAATAGGAAGGGTTGGAGATCTTATTTTTCAAAATTTCATATTTTGAGATCTCTTGATTCATTTTGTTATCATGAAGATTTATTTGAAAATGAATCCATGCTATTTAGTGAAGCTGAATTTGATAAATGATACTTGGTTTCTTTCTTCACTATTTAGTTTGATAGCTTGCATGTAGATTTGATTTCATGTTCTATTTATAAAGTATACTTGCAAGTTATGATAAAATGGAAGGCTAATTAGAATGAAAAGTTTGGCTAAATTCATGGATGATATATGGTTTGGTTATTGCATATTTCTAGTCTAATACCTCAATTTTCATGGTTGATTGGTGTCTCTATACTCATGATTAGAATTGCATGTTAAATACTTGAATTTTCATGAGTAGGTAGAATCTTAGCACTTAGACAAATTTCATTAAATAAAACTTGCTCTAGGTTAATATTTACTAATAGAGACCTTGTAAGTTCAAACTAGTTTAACATGATAAGGGATCTTATTACTCAAATGTTTCACATCCTAAGATCTCCTTAGATTCATTTCGATGTCATGGTATCCACCTTAAAATGAATCTTCACTATCTAGCATAGGTTAAGGTTTTTAAATGTAACATTGCATTGACCGTTGCTATTTAGTATGTTAGCTTGCTTAATTTCATTATCTACTAATGAAGTCTACTTGCAAGTTGTGAATGATAATGAAAGGATATGCTATCTAAAAGAAAATGGAAAAGAAAATGAAAAATTGGGCAAATTTTCAAGAAAAAGGTATGAATTTTATTTTGCATAAAAATCTTTGAAAAATAATTGAATTCTCATATTTAATGTTGTCTCTCTATACTCATGAGTGATGTTGCATGATATATATTTGAATTTTCATGAGTAAGAAAAAGCTTGATAACTTAGCTCATTTCATGATATCATAATATTTATGAAATTGAACTAGGTTAGAATTCTTCTATAGAGACTTCATTTTAAGCTAAAAATGAAATGAACATGTTTAGATACACACATGATATGATTCGAGGTGTTCAATCTTGAAAATTCTTGTGTAGATGAAAAATGAGATAACAAGATCACATTAGAGGACTTAAGCTTGATAAGTTTGACCCAAGTCAACAAATTGACTTGGACACTTGATTTTAAGTCCAAACTTCATAAACATGTTTAGGAATAGATATGACATGTTTCCATGCACATAGAGTGAAAAATTCATATGGATATGGATAAAATGACAATAGAGGTCAATTCATGAAAACCTCTTTTGAACCTAGTTGACCCAAGTCAACAAGTTGACTTAAATGTCTCATTTTCAATCCATATTCGTGGAACATGTTTAGATTTACTTATGTTAGGTATCCATAGATTTAATTTTGAAAAATCATGAGTAAATGTTAAGATTGAAACTTAGCAAGTTTCATAAAAACTAGTTTAGTTTTGAATGAAACCATGCTAAGTTGATATCTTGACTTAAGGATATAATTTTCATCTCAAACTTGACATACACCCTTGACATGACTATTATGTGGTGTCATAAAAGTTTGAATGAAAACTAAGTATTCTTTGAAAATAACTGAAAAATTATGAATTGTCATTTGTTCAACAATTGGTATCACCAATTTTAGTTATTTCTAGAAAAATATAAAAAAATTCTTTTTAGATGATTCTTGAAACTACACATTCACTGAAAAATCTAGTTTTATCAGTAAAAATCTTAAATTTTTTTGTCAATAATCTAATTTATAATGGAATTTTGAAGTTGGATTTCGAAAATACAAAGTATCCTTATATGAAATATCAATCTTTTCGATACTTTGATTTTTCTTCGAAAACTTCATATAGAAACTCATGTACACCATTTGGATTCCATTTCTAATATCATTCACTCAATTTTTTGAGTAAAATCATTCCTAGAAATGATTTTGATATTTTGGATGATAGCTAGGATCCATTTGTTTATTTGAAAACAATATAGGATGAAAAATGAACTTAGAAAATTCATTTTGAGTTCAAACTTGATACATGCATTTCAAATGACCATTCAATATTTGGTATCAAAAATTTTCATCCAAAAATTGGTTTCAAAAATATGATTTTGTGTAAACTTAAAAGGTTGATTTTTGAAATCTTGAAGATAGGTTGACCTAAGTCAACAAAATAACTTAAAAATCTCATCTTAAGCCCAAACTAAATTCAAAGACTTATATTATCTCATGTTTGATGTCTAGATGCCTAAATATAAGAAAACACGAGTAGATAGCAAAATTGAGACTTAGCATTTTCATAGTTTTCATGCATATTTCAAATGAAACCATGTGCTAAGTTTATATTTGGATCAAATGATTTCATTTTCATTTCAAACTTCTAAAACATGCTTTAAATGATTAGATCTTGGCATTTTGAAAGTTTGAATGAAATCAAAGAATTGATACTTAGCATTTTCATGCTTTCATGCATATGTCAAATGAAACCATGCTAAGTTAAACATTTGTTTTCCATCCCTTTGGTTGAGATTTTCATGTTTCATGAAAATAATCTTTGAAGTCTCAACTTCATGAAAAAATAATTGTGTTTCATCCCTTTGATTAGATTGCCCTTTTTATTGCCCTTTTTATTGCCCTTTTTGATTGATGTCAAAAGGGGGAGAAATGTATAGTCATAAGAGGGAGAAATGTATAGTTAAAATGGGGAGAAACATATAGGTAAAGGGGAGGAAAATATAGGAAATCCATGCATATAGATAGGGGGAGTTTAATTATATAAATATGCAAGTTGATAGGGGGAGAAATCCCTTAGTTGATATCCTTTATGCTTTAAATGAATATATTTTCTTATGAATGTTTGTCATCATCAAAAAGGGGGAGATTATTGGCTTTAGTTTTTCAATCTTAGCCTTAATCTCGGTTTTGATGGTTTTGATGATAACAAACATGGGACTAATGATTTCATTGAGAATATATTTCAGGTTCCATATTAATTAGCGTTCAATGTCCTCGATCGAAAATATCGGAAGAAATCGGAAATCGGAAGGACATTGATCGTCGCACTCGGGTTCGTCGTAGAAGTTTCTCGAAGAACGACGAGTGCACCAAAGATGCATTGGATGGGCTCAAAGATCACATGAAATCTCTCCAAGTTGATGGTCGTTGAAAGCCAGAACCCGAAAATAAAGCGCGGAAGAAAATCAGCTGAATAAATAAATCTCAGCCTAACTTCGGTCGACTGGGCGGTAGACCGAATAGGGTAAGGTATTAGGCAGTAGTCTTGTCGGTCGACCGAACATTGCCTAAAATAGGCAGTGGCTACTTCGGTCGACCGGTCGATCAATCGACAGAGGCTTGAAATAAGAAGTAAGGTTGGCGGTCGACCAAGCGGTCGACCGACCTGCATATAAGCCAAAGATGCAATCGCGTCGATCGATCGAAGAAGAAATCACGCGATCTTGTGTCTGGGTGGTCGACCCGTCGGTCGATCGATCAAAGAGAAAAATGAAATGATCGAATGATCGGTCGACTAGTCGGTCGATCGACCAATCGACCGGCGGCCTGTAACGCATTGTTTTCTATCCGTTGAACAACCGTTTCTTCACGAGGGTATAAATACACCCTCATATACTTCATTTAATCTTCTTCCCTGATTTCTACATATTTTATTGAGCATTTAAGAAGGGATTCAAGCCTTCCAAAAGAAAAATTGAAGCGCGCTCTACTACTTCCGCGAACACCTTCTTTCGCACACTCTGCTCCTCAACTCAAAAATTGACTCGAGCTATTTCCTCGACGAGTTTGGAAATCCTAAGCGGGGTGCTTAGGTAGTGGAGTAGGCATTGGGGCCGAACCACTATAAATTACTCGTGTTTGCATTGATATCTTATGTGTTTTAAATGGCTTAATTATTTTTGCTTCCGCATACAATCATCGAATTGCAAATCGCCTAATCAATCTAAGTAATCGTTTAAAATTAAATTTAGGCTAATCGAATTAGTAAACATACTATTCACCCCTCCTCTAGTGTGGCCATTTCACCTTCAGTGGTTACCTGAGTACAGAAGGTGTAAAGCCACTTGTGTAAACATAGCTTACTAGGATTAGTTGAGGTATCTCTTAGGGTTGAGGTGGAAGAGAACTCTCGACAAGAAGGCGGAGACTTTCGGGTGTGGAAGTACCTTAGATTGAGAGTGAGTCTCTTCAAGTCAAAGTCTTCTTGTACGGGAACCGATTTAATCTAGTAAACCTAGTTTGGAAATCCTAAGCGGTGTGCTTAGGTAGTGGAGTAGGAATTGGGGCCGAACTACTATAAACAATTGTGTTAGCTTTGTTATTTTTGTGTATTGTCTGTTTATCTTTATTACTCGCTTCCACACTTAGTCATTCATTCGTAAATTACCTAAGTAATCTATGAAATGTCTAAAATTGAATTTAGGCTAATTAATTTAGTTAACACACTATTCACCCCACCTATAGTGTGCCATTTCACCCAACAGTGGCATCATTCGGTCAACTGACCGATCGACCGAAAAATCTACTACCAATTTTTCTGCCTTGTTCGGTCGATCGACCGGTCGATCGAACTCAGGCTGAGGCTGATTTTTTCTTTATATTTGTTACATGCTTTTTCATAGGTTTAATTACCAAGTTCTAACTTGGATAACTTTACAATTAGGCATGGGATAAGATCGTCCTAGGGGCATATTACAAGATATCTACTTAGTCTATACCCGAGCCTTTCTTTGACGTTCTTTTTCTATCGATTCTTGATGATCTTTTCTTTCGTTTCTCCGAACAAAGTTTGCATGCTTATTGCAACCTCAACCTGAACTCAAAACTTCACACATAGATTAAATATATGTTTGTTATCATCAAAATGAAGATCGAAGCTTAAGAGAAACACTTAAGCCATTAATCTTCCCCTTTTTGATGATGACAAACACTACATGGAATATTAAGAAAATATATGCATATTCTTTGTGAGTTTGAGTTAAGACATACATGAGTTAAGGCATACAAGATATATAACTCAACAAATAAAAAAAAAAAATTAACTCAACATATGCGCCCCCTATAAATGTGCATAATCCCCCTATCAATGTGAATATCATTTTTGTAACTCCCCCCTAACTATATGCATCATAAAAACAAGTGTGACCTTACTTTTTCTCCCCCTTTTGATATCCATCAAAAAGGGTAAGAATTAAGGTACAATTAATGAGTGTCATCATGAAAACCAAAAAAGCCATAAAACTAAGTATCATCTACCACTATAGTCCTTCCTATTAATGTAAGCCTATAGAAGGCAAACATCAATAAGTCACAAAGCCCCACTACAAAGCAGTACATAAGTGTGATGACACTTTATAGAATGCAAATTTTTGAAACCATATATGTTTTGAAAAAGAACATATTAACCACTAGGAAAAACACAAATCCCTAATTGTATCCTTAAGTTTGTAAAGCTTTCTTCAACCAAGGGTTTTGTGAATATATTAGCAAGTTGTTTGTCGGTGGAAACAAATTCTACCGATATATTTCACTTAGTCACATTATCTCTATGAAAATGGTGCCTTAGATCAATATCTTAGTCCCAGAGTGTAAAATAGGATTCTTTGTTAAATTTATTGCACTAGTATTGTCACAATGAATATGTATGCAAGAATACTTAAGTCCATAATCTAAAAGAGTTTGTTTCATCTATAGGCCTTGTGCACAATAACTAGCCGCATCGATGTATTCCGCTTCCGTTGTTGAAAGTGCAACTGAGTTTTGTTTCTTTAAGAACCAAGAAACAAGATTCACTCCTAAGAATTGACAACACCAACTAGTGTTTTTTCTATCTACTTTACACTCGGCAAAATCCGCGTCCGAAAAACTGATTCAATCAAAAGATGTATGACATGGATACCATAATCCTAAGTCAACCATGCCCTTCAAATATCTCAATATGCGTTTGACCGCACTTAAATGAGGCATTCTAGGGCAAGATTGAAACCTAGCACATGCACAAACGCTAAACATGATATCGGGTCTACTTGCGGTTAAGTAAAGAAGACTACCAATCATACCGCGATATCATTTTTCATCGACTTTGACACCATCTTCATCTTGATCAAGCTTGATAGATGTTCTCATTGGTGTAGAAGCTATCTTGGCTTCATTCATCCCAAACCTTTTGATGAGCTCCTTTGTATACTTGGCTTGATTGATGAAGATTCCTTTGTTGGTTTGCTTGATTTGGAGACCAAGCATGAAGGAGAGCTCTCCCATCATGCTCATCTCAAACTCATCTTGCATACACTTAGCAAACCACTTACAAAGAGCTTCATTAGTAGCTCCAAAAATTATGTCATCAATATAAATTTGAACTAATAAAATATCATTTTCATGATGTTTAATAAAAAGTAAAACATTGGCTTTTCAACGTTAAAACCTTGTTCAATTAAAAAATTTGAAAGCCTTTCATACCAAGCCCTAGGGGCTTGTTTTAAACCATATAATGATTTTTTAAGTTTGAAAACATGGTTTGGAAACTCAAAACTTTCAAATCCGGGGATTGTTCAACATATACTTCTTCATTGATGAAACCATTTAAGAATGCACTTTTAACATCCATTTGAAAAAGTTTAAAATCTTTAAAACTAGCATATGCCAAAAGCATTCGAATTGCTTCTAATCTAGCTACGGGAGCATAAGTTTCATTATAATCTATCCCTTCTTGTTGATTGTACCCTTGAGCCACTAACCTAGCTTTGTTTCTAATGACTAATTCTCCTTTATCTAACTTATTTCTAAATACCCATTTAGTCCCAATTATAGTTTGTTCGCTAGGTCTAGGTACTAAGTCCCATACATCATTTCTAGCAAATTGGTTAAGTTCTTCTTGCATAGCTAGTACCCAAAACTCATCTTCTATTGCTTCCTTAATGTTCTTAGGCTCTACTTGAGATATAAATGCTACATATTGACAAATATCCTTGAGTTTTGTTAGAAAATAGCCTTGGATCTAACTCCACCCCAAAAGCTAGCTCTTAGGGGAAGGATTGCCCAATCTATTTAAAGGCTATCTAGACCACAACCTCAATCAATGTGGGACTTTAACACACCCCCCTCACGCCCAGGATCCACATCTGAAGCGTGAAATTCTGCAGGTGGCCCACTCTCAACCATAGGTTTGGCTCTGATACCATGTTATAAAATCAGACTTGGACCTAACTCCACCCCAAAAGCTAGCTCTTAGGGGAAGGATTGCCCAATCTATTTAAAGGCTATCTAGACCACAACCTCAACCAATGTGGGACTTTAACAAGTTTAGAGTGTGTTACCACTCCAGTTGATGGTTATCCAATGACTTGATCCATTGGATGATCCCTTATCAACTGATATCCTTTGGGGAGAGGTGGTAGAGCTTCTTCTTCCTCATCTTCAACTTGAGGTAGAGTTGTGGATGATGGTTCTTCATATTGTACTTCCTCGTTATCTTCATCCTCCACCTCTTTGTCATGAAGTGTGAGGTCCTCAAGTTCCTCACCTATATTTACAATCTTCACATTTCTAGAAGAATCATTAGTTTCATTAAATGTGACATACATAGATTCTTCAACAGTCATGGTTCTACGATTGTATACTCTATATGTCTTAGAATTAATGGAGTAACCTAGGAAAATCCCTTCATCGGATTTAGAATCAAATTTTCCTAAATGCTCCTTAGTGTTTAAGATGAAACATTTGCATCCAAAAATATGAAAATATCCCACATTTGGGATTTTACCATTCCAAAGCTAAAAAGGTGTTTTCTTAATTTTAGGTCTTAATAAAATGCGATTAAGCACATAACAAGAGGTATTTATAGCTTTGGCCCAAAAATACTTAGGCAAATTATTTTCACATAGCATGGTCCTAGCCATCTCTTGTAAGGTTCTATTCTTCCTCTCTACCATCCCATTTTGTTGAGGGGTCCTAGGGGAGGAAAAGGTATGTTCAATACCTAAATCATCACAAAATTCAAAAAAAAATTCATTTTAAAAATCTCCTCCATTATCACTTCTAATTTTTAAAATTGAAACCCTTTCTCATTTGTAACTTTCTTAGTAAACTTTTTGAAAAACTCAAAAGTTTTGTTTTTCTTAGCTAAAAAGAAAACCCATGTAAATCTAGAAAAATCATCAACTAATACATAGTAATATAGTTTTCCACCAAGACTAGCTATATCACATGGACAAAAAAGATCCATGTGCACAAGCACAAGAATTCTAGATGTACTAACTTGATTAATGCTATGAAATGAGAATTTAACTGGCTTACCTAGTTGACATGCATCACAAAGTTTATCTTTTTCAAATTTTATCTTGGGCAATCCTTTAACTAATTCTTTCTTAGATATTTCTTGGATGAGGCTCATGCTACCATGTCCTAGCCTTCTATGCCACAACCAAGAATCATTTTCCATGACAACTAAGCATCTAACATGGGGATTAGGCAAGATATTTAAATATAATGTGTAGACATTTCCTTGCCTATTTCCAATAAACATGATGTCATTGGAAGGTGCACTCCTAATGATACATTTAGATGCTTTAAAATAATTACATATCCATTGTCACACAATTGTGATATGTTAATCAAGTTATGTTTTAACCCATCAACTAATAAAATATTCTTAATGCATGAGTAAGGAAGAATACCTATATCACCAATGCCAACAATCTTACCTCTGGCATTGTCTCCAAATTTTACATGTCCACCATCTTTGCTTGATAGGGTTGCAAATAAGTTGATATCACCCGTCATGTGCTTTGAGCAACCACTATCCAATATCCAAGTGCTTCTACTTGTTTGAGGATGCTTCTCCATCTACAAAAGAAGAATAAACTATTTTAGGTACCCAAATTTTCTTGGGTCCTTTTGTGTTAGTCATTTTAGGAACCCAAGTAAATCTAGCATGTGGGTTCCTCCTCAAAGCACAATCCTTAGCCATATGGCCAAATATGCCACAAGAAAAATAATTTCCATTATATTTCCTTCTATTGTGTGTGTGAGCATGGAAGTGTGATGATTTCTTTTTATGGACACCCTTAGGCATGGCATTTTGTAGGGTTGTCATCTTTTCATTAAGCATGCAAAGTTCCTTTTTCAATGTTAGCATGCTATCATTCAAATGCTCTACTTGATCACTTAAATATTTGTTTTCATCTTCTAATTTTTTGTTGTCACTTTCTAAGTCCTTCTTAGCCTTCTCTAGGGCATGTTTCTCTTCCTTAAGGGTATCTACTTCTTTCCTTAAAGCATTTCGTGAAAGTAATATGCTATCATTTTCTAGCTCTAAAGATTTATTGTCCTTTTTAAGCTCTTTAAATTTTCTTCTAATAGCATTAAATTCATCATGCATTTGATCAAATTCATTTTCTAGCTCTTCTTGAGTAAAAGAAAGCTCACCAAAAGTAAATCTTACCTCATCATCATTTGCCATCAAGTAAAGATTTGCCTTTTCACTCTTTGAGTCTTCTTCACTCGATGAGGCCTCGCTTTCATCCCACGAAGCCATCATTGCCTTCTTCTTATTCTTCTTCTTCTTCTTCTTCTTCTTCTTGTATTTGTCCTTTTTGTGAGGGTTAGAGGTGGAAGCCATCATGAGAAGTGGGCAATCCTTCATTAGATGCCCGGCCTTGTTGCAATGGTAGCATGTGAAGCTTCCTCTTCCCTTTCTCATGCCTCCTCTCATGAAGCTCATAAATCTCCTTGGCAACATCACCATTTCCTCAAAGTCATCCGTCTCTTCCTCAGATGATGAGGATTCTTCTACTCGGTGTGATGCTTTTAAGGCAATGGTCTTGCCTTTGGGGGCATCTTTCTCCTTGTATTGCTTCATATGGGTCTCATGTGTCATGAGAGACCCAATGAGCTCAGTGATCTTCAAGGTGCTCATGTCTTTCACTTCCATGATTGCTAAGACCTTGGGCTCCCAAGCTTTTGGAAGGGAACGAAGGAGCTTCCTTACCTTCTCCTCTTCCATTATCTCTCTGCCAAGGTTAGCTAATCCATTTGTAATATTTTGAAATCTAGCATACATGGCATCAATGGATTCATGCAATAACATTTTAAACATTTCATAATCATGCATGAGTAGGTTTATCTTAGATTCCTTTACTTGTGAAGTCCCTTCATGTGTAGTCTCTAGGACCTTCCATAGTTCATATGCGGACTTACAAGTAGAAATCCTATTGAACTCATTAATTGATAGGCCACAATATATTGCATTGACGACCTTTCCATTAGCATTAAAGAGTTTAATATCTTCTTGGTCCCACTTATCCATGTCCTTAGTGGGTTGCTTATACTCTACTTGAATCATCCTCCATACATCCATGCCTAGAGATTGTAAGAAGCCATTCATACGAATCTTCTAGTAGGCATAGTTGTTTCCATCGAATAGTGGTGAAGTATGAGTAGAGGACCCTTGAGCTAGTTGGATTTCACTCGACATCTTAGTTTGTAGGGATGATGGTTAAATCTTATCCTACGACGTAGCTCTGATACCAATTGTTGGTTGAAATCCCACACTAGAAGGGGGGGGGGGGGGTTGAATAGTGTATGTCCTTTTTGCTTAATTTCAACTTCTATCAAATGCAAATATAACTTAATGATGTTTGCTATCAAATATCAAGCACAACGATAAGTAAACAATCAAGGCAATGCTAACACGATGAAATATAATGGTTCGGCCAACTGCTTACTTTACTACCTTGGCTCATCACCAAGGATTTCTAACCAACTACTTTATAGAACTTGTGTTTCCATTTGAATACAACTGAGGACACAATTCTCACCTCTTTGAGAATTCCTCAAACCTATTCACCTAGGCAAAACACAAATCTACAAAGCCTACCCCTAAGTGTTTCTCTAGTACACCTAGCAAGCTATTACAGGTGAAAACAAGTTTAAAACAACTCTTCAAATACAATGAAAAAAAGCTAAGAATTGAAAGAAGAACCAATGCTCTTTTCCCAAGCCTTCAAGCCTCCAACTTGCCAGTAGATGAACTTGAATCGCAGTAGAGTTGAGGAAGAATGGGCGCTTGAAGAAGAATGTTGACGGAAGAACAGGGCGCAACAAATCAAACTTAAGAAGGCTCAAATCTCTCCTTTTAATGCTCAATTAAGTTTCTAAGAGCTCTTAAAGGAGTTAGGTGAGGGGTATTTATAACCCCTCATCCGAACGGGCTATTCAACGGTTGGAAAACTAGCCGTTTCTGTCGTTCGGTCGCTTGTTGATCGATCATCGATCGATCGACCGATCGACCGCCTAGCGACTACTGCTTTAATCGCGCTATTCAGTCGAGTTCAGTAATCCGCAATCTGGTCGACCGATCGGTCGACCGATGCATCTTCTGCCAATTTTTGGCATTGGTCGGTTGATTGACTGGTCGACCGACGTAGCCCTCTACCATTTTTTCACCATCTTCAGTCGACCGATAGGTCGACCGAGTGGCTACTGCCATTTTGTGGCATCATTAGGTCGACCGACCGGTCGACCGAGAAGGCTAGTACCAATTTTTCTGCCTTGACCGATCAACCGAACTTAAGCTGAGGCTGATATTTTCTTTATATTTGTTACATGCTTTTTCATAGGTTTAGTTACCAAGTTCTAACTTGGATAACTTTACAATTAGGCTTGGGATAAGATCGTCTTAGGGGTATATTACAAGATATCTACTTAGTCTATACCCGAGCCTTTCTTTGACATTCTTTTTCTATCGATTCTTGACGATCTTTTCTTTCGTTTCTCCGAACGGAGTTTGCATGCTTATCGCAACCTCAACCTAAACTCAAAACTTCACACATATATTAAATATATGTTTGTTATCATCGAAATGAAGATCGAAGCTTAAGAGAAACCCTTAAGCCAACAAAGATTACCGTGGATGTAGTAATTCAGGTTACCACCCCATGGAAAATGTGCAGTAATTTTTTATCTTGTCTTATTCGAAGATAAATGAGCATTCAACATTTTTCCAAAATCAGATTAAGATGAGGGAAATTCTTATATCCGAATTATGATGGCAAAATTTTCAGATTCATAATACCAATTTTACTCTCGCAAAAGTATCTAATCGGTTAGACACTTTGGTAATATTGTGTATTTATGATGGAAAGAATTTTAGCATTCAAATTGATCTAATATGATGTGTATTGTTCCTAGGGACATTGAAATCAATATTTGGAATGATACACTTTGGTAGAATTGCATATTTTCGATGAAAAATTTATTTTTATCACTTAAATTAATTTTATATGATGTGAATTGATTTCTAGGGACACTAAACAAATATTTGAAGTGGTATATTTGTGCATGTTAAATTTTTTAATTCGCATTATACACTTTTTACTAAAGTGTCTAATTGGAATGAGCATTTTCCTAAAATTAGATTAACTTTATAGAAAATTTCCAAATTTGGAATAAGGGTGCTGAAATTCCCAAAACTGGAAAGAAAAACTAAAAAAAGTTAAATTTTGTCCATCTATACCACAAAAATTGAAATATTATTACTGGACAAGACTAGTACCTTGGGCTTGACTAGATTAGGCCCACAAGTGCCCACACATATGAACTAGAATTAAGTCAAGCCAGATGGCTTAGCCCGACGACTTTGCCCAGCTATACAAGGATACTTCTATCCTCATTAATTACGAGGGATCCGTTATTCATGAGCCCAACATCTCCGGGATCAGCCTCGACTCATTCCAAGCAACATCCCTAGCTACGAGATTATTAGGCGGCATCATCGCCAATCATCCCTCATCCTATATATATACAAACACAACACACCTCAAGTACCCTAGATTTCATTTTCTATTACCTTCACCTTTAACATATTCTGACTTGAGCGTCAAAGTGTCTTTTGCAAGCCTCCTCCCCTCCCCATGCCGGAGTTGCACATGATCGGGAGATGCATTGGACCGCATCGCTCC
The DNA here is from genome assembly GCA_034359265.1 of Canna indica. Lineage (NCBI taxonomy): Eukaryota > Viridiplantae > Streptophyta > Magnoliopsida > Zingiberales > Cannaceae > Canna > Canna indica. The sequence continues at coordinate 46,572,945 of CP136898.1, forward strand.
AACTTTAGGCAAGAACACTTGGCTCCCTTCGTGGGCCGAGTAAATCTTACCTGCCCCGCAATAGTTGGTACCTGCAGTTAGGCGAACGCCTCCGCGCGTAGGCAGCACCCTAGCGGCGACATCCCGTCCCCTCGCTACCTGTAAATGTTGGAATAGTGAGGAGTGACTCTCCGGCACCAGCCAACCTCTCACTAGAAGAATCCCAATGTCTGATAAATAACCTCAAGTGAAGAAAATCGACAGTTAGCAGCTCATGTCGAGATGTTGACATGGTCTCGCGGTCCTGGGAACAACTACAGGCCGAACATGAGCGCCACCGCTCAAAACATGAAGAAAACCATTGGGAAAGGAGGAGACCGATTTTTGCCCTTCGGGACGAGGTCTCCCGCACACATCATCATAAATAAGAGGAGGACACTAGAGTCACAGAGGCCATGCTCTTCTCACTATCGACTCGGGACCCTTCGCCGAGCGCATCATGACAGTCTATCTTCCCCCCAGATTTAAATTGCCAACCACACTCGATCGCTATGACGACATGATTGACCCAACCACGTAGCTGACGATGTTCAGGTCCATGATGCTCCTCAATAGAGCAACCGATCACATCCTCTATCGAGCCTTTCCAATATTTTTGGAGAAGGCCGCACTACTTTGGTTCTCTTCCCTTCCACTAAGGTCTATACATACCTTCGAGGAGCTCTCCCACATCTTCACCAACCAGTTCTCCTCGTCACAAATCTACTCAAAAATCGAAGACGTCTTCGTAGATCGAGTTGCCCTAGTGAAGCCAAAGGACATAGACGAGTTCCGAGATAAAGCTATGAACCACAGAGAGATGGAATAACTCTAAGAGGCCAGAAGGGCCAACAAACATAACGTTAAAGATGCCGCCAAAGACAAAAAATCGATGAAAACCATTAAGAAAGGCAAAGATCGAGATCATTGTGAGCGAGATAATGACAGAAGGGCCAAGTCGCCTCCTCGATCAAACGCACGGTTTGAGAAGTACACTCAACTCAACACGAAGAAGGAAACCATCCTCCATGAGATCTAATACTAAAAACTCCCCAGACACCCCGTCAATGTCGGAAAGCAAAAACTACCACCCAATATCGATAAGAGCAAAAAGTGTGCTTTCCACGACACATATGGGCACACCACAGAAGACTGTGTGGTGCTCGAAGATCAGTTGGAGGACCTAGTCCACGCAGGATGCCTTGACCGATACATCAATCGCGGAAGGGAACGTGGTCAAAGAAGGAGCCGTGACCACCAACACCGAAGTAGAAGTCGGACACCTTCGAACCACCATGGAGGTCAAAAAGACAATGACCGAGCCAACCGCCCAGGAAATGCAGTTTGAGGAATCATTGACTACATAGCCGATGGGTTCGCAGGAGGAGGCGAATCGAGCTCGATGAGAAAGAGATCCCTTCGAGCAATTGTGGCGGTTGATGGCACCGCTCGCCCCTATGGGCCCATCTCCAGAACCCTAGTAATATCATTCTATGAATATGATTTTCGTGGGATTGACAAAAATCTACATGACCCGATCATGATTTTTGTGATCGCGGGAATCTTCATCGTTAGGAAAGTTTTGGTGGATCAAGGCAGCTCGACCGACATCCTCCCTAGTCTACGTTTAAGAAAATGCAACTGATTGAAGCCTCACGCTCGACCTGCAAGGGGGACTTAGTGTGTTTCTCAGAGCCCTTACTACTTTCGACCTCGGAGCCCTTAATTCCACCGACTTTACAGCCCTCACTACTTTCGGCCACAGAGCCCTTAATGACCCTGAGCGCGGTCTTGCCTTACAGTTCTCGGCGAGCTCGACTTAAGCCCGGGCGTGGCCCTCAGCCTCAGCACCGCTACTTCCAGCCTCAAAGCCCTTAATGACCACGAGCACGGTCCTGCCTTCCCCGGAGGTGTGGTCCTCGGCCTCAGGCAACTACTTCTGGCATCAGAGCCGTTACCACTTCCGACCTCAACCCGTGACCCCAACCCTCAAACGGGATCATCAGCCTCAGCTGCCACTCCTGGATTCTTGCACTCCTGATGTGAGCTCGATCCTACATTCGCAGCTGCCATACTCTGGCTCTCACAATTGCCATGAAGGTACTCTCAAAACTTATTTCATTTGTAGCAAGGACATAATCCCAAGCACAATCTTGGCCCCGATCACTGCTATCAAGCTCCTGCATTCTCAACAGGTGTCTCGGCTCACATTCTCAATTACCATTTCCCGGCTCTAGCACTGGAAGGTTCAATTTTCACAACCATTCAACAACTCTGACCAAGAAATTCCGGGACACTCCCTCGTCCCTACAAATGATACTCGACAGCATCCATCGTAGCATGCAACTTACAACCAACAAAGATGCAAATCAAAACAACACAGCAGGAAATCAAATAGTTAAAGGCGTAAAACACAAAACCCTTGAAAGGGCAATGGTCAAACATCCAAAGTAAACAAAAGACCTAGAGCCCAAAAATTGGGTCACGTGACCGGGCCTTCAAGCATGGTCTTGTAGCTACCATCTAACATAAATTCTCAGTGCAAACAGAAATGAAAAACACATATTTCTTACCTCATCTATCTTTCCATCGCTTAAAATAGCCTTTACATTAGTAAATTTCTGCACTTTATTTTCATGAAATTTAGGGTCATTCTAGGGTAATATGGCAGCCTACATACAATGATAAAACCAACATAAAACTAGGTTTAATTTGTAACCATACATAGGGAATAATTATCAAGATTCAACATGAACTTAAGCATATATAAATGGTTAAATTTCAACAAAAATATATATAATTTTAATGGATTTGACACCCTGACGTCCCCGACTTTAATGGGGGTGGGGGGACTTGACACCCCGACGCCGAAGTTATGGTGACTCCAAGGTGGAGGTTTATCGAATTGGAACTTACGATTACTTGGGCGAGCCGTGTCTATTTGTACTGCAGGGAAGGACGGTGTTGCCGCCGGAGAATCTTGCAGTGAGGTTGCCTAGAATAGGACTGGGTCGATCCAGGAGATGGTAGACCGTATATTTTTTGATAAAGTAGGATGCAGATATTCTTATGTGGCCAAGTGGGGTCCTTGATTTTAGAATGTCCCTACCATTTTAAATTGCTTTGGACCATTTTAAATGGTCCAGGAAAAGCATTAAAATGCCCCTACCATTATGCATAAACTGGTGATTTAGAATGTTTTTCCTAAACCAGTTTAAAATGGTCTCAAGTAGTTTAAAATGGTAAAAATAAATTGATATGTCACTCTTAATCACTTATTTTGAAGATCCAAGTTCTGGATCACATTTCATTATGCATAATATAATTTTTGTGAATTTATGGGGATTTTATAATACATTTTATTGCATATATGGCATAATAAGTGAACCGGTTTAAAATGACCCAAAGCAGTTTAAAATGGCCTGAAATAGTTTAAAATTACCAGAAGTTAACTTCGTTAACAGCTGTGAGGGCATTAGTGGTATTTGGAAAAGTTAATTCGAGTTTTGGGAAAAAAGCAATAACTTTTCTTGTTTTGGGAATAAAAAAGTTTCTTATTCGGTTTCAGGAAAATCGTTGATTCTGGTTTCCACCCCATGGAAAATGTGTAGTAATTTTTTATCTTGTATTTTTAGAAGAAAAATGAGCGGAATTTCTCAAAACCAGATTAAGATGAGGGAAATTCTTACATCCAGATTATGATGGTTGAAATTTCCATATCCAGAATTAAATTTTCATAATACCAATTTCACCAACGTAAAAGTGTCTAACTAGTTAGACATTTTGGTAATATTTTATATATCACTACAACACAACCGACCTATAGAGACACATAATTAGAGACAAATTTGATTTTTCTTTCTAAATCTTCACATTTAGAGACTAATAGACACAAAATTTGTCCCTAATGAACCTCTAAAAATAGCTTTAGAGTCAGATAAATTAAGTGACTTTGTTGCTGCTGTTTCTATAGCTTAGAGTCAAATCAATTAAGTGACTATGTTATTGTTGTTTCTATAGATCTTTAGAGGCTAATTAGGAGTAAATTTTGTGTTTATTTGTCTCCAAATGTGAAGATTTAGAAACAAAAATATATTTTGTCTCTAATTTTGTGTCTCTATAGGTCAATTGTGTTGTAGTATATTTACGATTGAAAAATTACTTTTAGCACTGAAATTGATTTAATATGATGTGTATTGGTTCTTAAGGACATTAAACCAATATTTGGAGTGGTATGTGCATTTTGAATTTTTCGCTTCGTGTTATACACTTTCTACGAAAATATCTAACTAGTTAGACACTTTGGTAGAATTGCATATTTACGATGAAAAAAAATATGATGTAAATTCAATATGATGTAAATTGGTTTCTAGCGACACTAAACCATTATTTGGAGTGGCATATTTGTGCATGTTATATTTTTAACTTCGCATTATACACTTTTTACAAAAGTGTCTAACCGGTTAGTCACTTTGGTAGAACGACATATTTATGATGAAATTTTCTTTTATCACTTACATTGATTCAATATGATATGAATTGGTTTCTTGGGACATTAAACCAATTGTTGAAGTAGTATATTTGTGCATTTTGAATTTTTACATCGCGTTAGACAATTTTTGCGAAAGTGTCTAACCGATTAGACACTTTTATGGGGGTAAAATTGCTATTGTGAAAATTTGATTTCAGATTCAGAAATTTCTACCTCCATAATCCGGATCCATAAACTTCCCTCCACAATAATCCAGTTTTGGGAAATTACTGGTGAGCATTTTTCTAAAATTGGATTAACTTTATAGAATATTTCCAAAATTGGAATAAGGGTGCTAACATTCTTAAAAATGAAAAGAAAAAGTAAAAAGTTTAATTTTGTCCTTCTATACCGCAGAAATTGAGATATTATTACTAGAATGGACTAGTACATTTGGGCCCGGTCGAATTAAGCCCACAAGCGCCCACACACATGAACCAGACTCAAGTCTAGCTAGATGGCTTAGCCCGACGACTTCACATGGCCATACAAGGATACTTCTATTCTCATTAATTATGAGGGATTCGTTATTCACGAGCTCGACATCTTCAGGATCAGCCTTGACCCATTCTAAGCAATATCCCTAGGAGATTATCAAGCGAAATCATCGCCAATCATCCATCATCCTGCATTATATACAGACATGACACACCTTAGGTACCCTAGCTTCTAACTTGAGCGTCGGAGTGTCTTTTGCAGCCCCCCGCTCAGGTACTAGGAGATGCACCAGACCGCATCGCTCCAACTTCAAGCAAGAATATTTGGCGCCCACCATGGGCCGAGTAAATCTTACCCGCCCCCCAATGGTTGGTACTCGTGCGAACGTCACTGCATGCAGGCAGAACCCTAGTAGTGACATCCCCTTGCTACTTGTCGACGCTGAAATAGTGAGGAGTAAGTCTCTTGCACCAACCAATATCTCACCAGAAGAATTCCAACGTTTGATAAACAACCTCCAAGAGGAGAACTGATGGCTAGTAGCCCATGTCGAGATACCGACGCGGTCTTCAGAACATCTACCGATCGAAAATGAGCACCACGCTCAGAACATAAAGAAGACAACTAGTCGAAAAGGAGGAGACTGGTTTTCACCCTTTGGGATGAGGTCTTCCGTACTCATCATCAAAAAGAAGAGGACACAAGAGTCACAAAGGCCACTCCTCCTCTCATTATCGACTCAGGACCCTTCGCCAGCGCATCATGGAAGTATGTCTTACCCCCAGATTCAAACTACCAACCACACTCCAGTCCTACGACCAACGAAGACCCAACCACAGAGCTAACAATTTTCAGGTCCATGATGCTCCTAAGTAGAGCAACCGATCCCATCCTCTGTCGATCCTTTCCAACATTTTTGTAGAATGCTGCACTACTTTGGTTCTTTTCCCTTCCACCAGGGTCTATACATACCTTCGAGGAGCTCTCCCGTGCCTTCACCAACCAGTTCTCCTCATCACGGATCTACTCGAAAATCGAAGACATCGTCCACTACATCAAGCAAGGGAAACATGTGTTGTTAAGGGACTACATGGCGATCTCGAACCTCAACCAATGCATTGAGCTATTTTCCATCAAGAACTGGCTGAAGCTTGGACACTTCGTAGATCGAGTTGCCCTAGCGAAGCCAAAGGACATGGACGAGTTCCGAGAGAAAGCCATGAACCATATAGAGATGGAATAACTCTAAGAGGCCAAAAGGGTCGACAAACATAACGTTAGATGCTGCCAAAGACAAAAAATCCAAGAAAACCAACAAGAAAGGCAAAGATCGAGATCGTCGTAAGTGAGATAACGGCATGAGGGCCAAGTCGCCTCCTTGACCAAATGCCTGATTCGAGAAGTACACTAAACTCAACACGAAGAAGAAAACCACCATCCGTGAGATTTGCGACTTAAAACTCCTCAAAGATCCCGTCAATGCAGGAAAGCAGAATCTGTCACCCAACGTCGACAATCAAAAAGTGTATATTCCATGACACAAATGGGCACACCATAGAAGACTTCGTGGTGCTCTAAAATTAGCTCGAGGATCTAGTCCGCGCAGGACACTTCGACTGATACATTAATCACAAAAGGGAATGTGGTCGAAGCAGGAGCCGAGAGCACCAACACCAAAGTTGAAGTTGGACACCTTCGAACCACCATGGAGGTCAAAAATACAATGACTGAGCCAACCGCCCAGTAAACAGAGTCCGAGGAATCATTGACTACATAGCCGATGGGTTAGCGAGAGGAGGCGAGTCGAGCTCGACTAGAAAGAGATCCCTTCGAGCAATTATGGCGATTGATGGCACCGCTCGCTCTTAGGGGCCCATCTCTAGAACCCTGGTAATATCATTCTATGAATCTAATTTCTATGGGATTGACAAAAATCTACATGACCCAGTCGTGATTTCTGTTATCGCAGGAAACTTCATTGTAGGAAAGTTTTGGTGGATCAAGGCAGTTCAGCCGACATCCTCCTAGGTATGCGTTTAAGAAAATGCAACTAACTGAAGCCTCACTCTCGCCCTACAAGGGAGACTTGGTGTGTTTCTCAGGGGAGCGAGTCAACATCCAAGGTTCCATATGGCTAAGAATGACGTTCAATTCCCAGCCAAGAGCAAAGACAATCGACGTGCATTATCTGGTCATAGACATCCCTAGTCCTTACCACATGATCTTGGGATGATCTTCATTGAACAGCCTGGGAGCAGTTGTATTAACCCCCCACTTGACGCTAAAATTCCCTATTTCCAAAACAGAAATAGGAATTCTCCACACCAACCAAAAAGATCGATGTTACAACGAATACCTTAGACAAAGGACAACCAGACTGAAGAAGGATTTGAACTTTCCACCTCATTAGACGCTCTCAACACCCATGAGCGAACAGTCGACGGGGACCCCTGAGTGAGACCAAAGCAAAGGTGCTCAGAAGCGGCCCCGACCCGGCGCAATTTGAAAATCAAGTACTACTTGGGGCAAAGACATGAGCCTGAATCCAGCTAGGCTGGAAGCGAATCGTGGATAACCACTAGGTTCCTCCTTGCTCTCTCTTCTGCCTCGATAGGCATAGTCACGCTCGGACCGAGCACCTCACCTTTTGAAAACTTTATTGTATCACCAATTCTTTTTGCATTAATAAAATCGTTTCTTTCACATCTCTATATGTGTGTCCAAGAACTTCATGCACATCTCAAAATCCAAGCGAACGTCCCACAACCCAAAATAAGAACGTCGCCACCTTGCCTTATGCTACTCGCACAGTTCGGTTTGACCTCAAGTGTGGTCCTTGGCCTCGGCGCCATTACTTACGACCTCAGAGCCCTTGAAGACTAGGATTTTCATGCTCTCAACAAATAGAACTTTGTCTTCACCGATCTATCTCGTTGGCCTCAGTGCCACTAAAAATGGCCTCAAATCCCTTGAAGACTAGGGCTCCCACGCCCTCAATGACTAGAACTCGATTTTCACCAGTCTTGCTCATCGGTCTCAACGCCATTACTTCTGACTTTAGAGCCCTTGAAGACTCGTGCTCCACGCCCTTAACGACCAGAACTCAATTTTCAGCAGTCTTGCTCGTCAGCCTCAGGGTCATTACTTCCGGCCTCAGATGAAAGAAATAGTGCCCTTGAGCCAATCAAATATTGATGTCTAGGGAACTATTTTTCGTTAATGAATAATATGAGGCGACTTTTCATAATATGCTGTATCTATATTTTATATATATTATATTGTGATGAACCCCATGAACTTGGGCAATTGATTCCAAGGCCATGATGAGGTCAAGCTAGTGAGACTTGGAATCCAGATGCCCCTGTTCTAAATATTCTCAGTTGTAGGATCACCAATTAGGGGATTGATGATTTTGGATAGGCTGATGCACTTGGTATATGCCTTATACAACAAGGGGTAGATGATCTCACAGTTACCTATGAGCCGTCATTAATGTACAAGTGCAGGTGGTTATTAGAGAATGAGTCCACTGAACGGACCTACATGAGGAACACAAAATGAAATCCTTATATGAGTGTCAATAGGATGTTCCACGGGTGATAGTAGGTGCAAACGGTCCTTGGACCTGAGGTTCTCATGGTTATCTTGTGAGTGACGATCCATTGCTTTGGTTCTATCCCTGCGTAGCCCTCAGCGTCATGTGCCGAGTATTACTGGGCATGGGGAAGCATTCATGGAGGCAGGTGAGCAACCAACATGGAATCAGTTACTATTAGTGAGAGGAGATGAGCTCTATATGTCCCTGCAAGTATCGACTCGGGAATATCTGGCTAGAGTGGTCATGAAAGTCAGAAGATGTTTCTGACGTTTCATTATTAAGACAACATCTTGGAGGGTGGAATACATATGAATCGATATTAGGGTTTGACACTTCTTTTGTACCCTAGTCGACTTTGGGACGTTGTAACCAAGCTACTTAGTTGCACGGTAACTAATCACCAAAGGGCGTTCGGTCCCCTGTAGATTGAACCTCACACTATTCGGGTAGTCATGACACGTTGCTAGACGTCAATGTTGACTTGTGAGTGGAGTATTTCATGACTACACTATAGGGGTTTAATGGTGGCTTGTAAGATTCGAATAGGAGTCGTTCTATCGGATCTGACTCTCTGTTATGCACAACTCACTGCTGGCTTAGTGTGTGGCCCAATGGATCACACACAATAGGCTAACCTCGTAATAGACCTTATGAGATAAAGTCCGAATGTGACACTATATGTCTACTAACATGGACATGCTGAAACTCGATAAAGGATCTCGTTTACGAACATAATGGGATAGGTTATTCCTATAAGGAACGAATATGCAAGGAAGTAGTTCCTCGATAACTCTAATTTGTAGGGCATCCCTAAATTGTAGGGATTGACACATGATAAATCCTAATCAATATGAATTTAATTTATAGAAATAAATTAAAGTTTATATTTAGTTGGATTTAATTAATTTCAAATTAATTGTAAATCCATTAAATATAAATTATTTTTTTGGAGGCAAACCCCGGAATTTTGAATTACGGGGAGAGGTTTTAAAAAAGGGGTGGGGGGGAGGGTCTACCTTGGTAGCCCCCTATGCCACATATAAATGGGTGGCCTAACCTCCTTCAAGGGGTTTAAGCAAATTGATTATTGATCTTGGAGAAGAGCAAGGGCTTGGTTCTTCAGAGATTTCTTGAAGAGAAAAGCTCCAAGAATTCCTCCTCATCTCCTTGGGTGGTCGGCCATCTAAAGCTTCCTTGCCCGATTTTGTGAAGCCGTATTGAAGGTCTCTTCGATCCTCTTGGGTGCATCATCTACTTCATCTTATTAGAGGAGTCCAAGAAGGACAGCGAGGTATTCCTTCATATTCCTTCCCATTCCATGGTTTTCTCATCTCCTCTTCCTCCCTTCTGATGCTCGGTTCTTGGTGGAAGGGCCAGCTTCACCTTGGTGTGTTTTGGGATTGAGATTGCCTCTCCGTTGAGCCACAACGAGTCTTGGTGTTCGCTTGGTTGTGAGGCACTTGGTGTGGATTTTCCTTGGAGGACGTACACATGTGCATCTTGAAATGAGGATAGGAGTAGCCCTACCATCCTCCGTATAAGGTATATCTTCTCATTCTACTCGTAGATTGAATTCCTTAAAGATTGCTAAAGTTGATCGCTATTTTCGGGATGGTTTGAATTTTTAAATCACTTTTTCCGTGTGCTTCTTATTCCCATCCCAACATCGGATCCCTTGAAAACTCGGGCACCCATGCCTTCAGCGACCAGAATTTAGTTTTCACCAGTTTGGCTCACCAGCCTTAGAGCCCTTACTACTTCAAGTCTCAAAGCTCTTAATGATCCCGAGCGTGATCCTGCATTACGCTCCTCAACGAGCTCGGCTTGACCCCAAGCGTGGTCGTCAGCCTCAGCGCCGCTACTTCTAACCCCAGAGCCCTTACTACATCCGGCCTCAGAGCCCTTAATGACACTGAGTGCGGTTCTACTTTACGCTCCTTAGTGAGCTAGGCTTGACCCCAGGCGTGGTCCTCATCCTCAACGTCGCTACTTTCGGCCTCAAAGCCATTACTACTTCGAGTCTCAAAGCTCTTAATGATCCCGAGCGCGATCCTGCATTACGCTCCTCAGCGAGCTCAGCTTGACCCCAAGCATGGTCGTCAGCCTCAGCGCCGCTACTTCTAACCTCAGAGCCCTTACTACATCCGGCCTTAGAGCCCTTAATGACACTGAGCGTGGTTCTGCCTTACGCTCCTTAGTGAGCTGGGCTTGACCCCAGGCGTGATCCTCATCCTCAACGTCGCTACTTTTGGCCTTAGATCCCTTAATGACCCCGAGCGCAATCCTGCCTTAAGCTCCTCGGCAAGCTTGGCTTGACCCCAGACGTGGTCCTCGACCTTAGCACTGCTACTTTCGTCCTCAGAGCCTTACTACTTCCGGCCTAAGGGCCCTTACTAATTCTGACCTTAGAGACCTCACTACTTTCAGCCTTAGAGCCCTTAAAGGCACCAAGCGCGGTCTTGCCTTACGCTCCTCGGTGAGCTCGGCCTGACCCCAAGCATGGTCCTCGCCCTCAGTGCCACTGCTTTCAGCCTCAATGCCCTTACTACTTCTGGCCTCATAGCCATTAATGACCCCAAGCGCAATCCTGCCTTGCGCTCCTCGGTGAGCTTGCACAATCCTGCCTTTCAGCTCTCACAATTGCCATAAAGGTACTCTCAAAATTATTTCATAGGTAGTAGGGACATAATCCAAAGCACAATCCTGTCCCCGATCATTGCTATCGAGCTCCCGTATTCTTAAAAGTAGTCTCGCCTCACATTCTCAACTAGCACTCCCTGGCTCTATAGTACTCGAAGGTTCGATTTTCACAGCCATTCAACAACTCCAACCAAGAAATGTCGGGACCCTCCCTCGCCCCCACAAATGATACCTGGCAGCATCCACTGGAGCATGCGACTTACAACCATCAAGGATGCAAATCAAAACAACACAGCAGGAAATTAAACACATAAAGGCATAAAATTAATTTTCCAAACTAAGCACCCCGCTACTCCACTACCTAAGCACCCCGCTTAGGATTTTCAAACTAAGTTTACTAAATTAAATTGTTTCCCTTACACAGAAGACTTTGACCCGAAGAGTCTCATTCTCAATCTAAGGAACTTTCACACTTGGAAGTCTCTACCTTTTTACCGAGAGCACTCTTCCACCTCAACCCTAAGGGACAACTCAACTAATACTAGTAAACTATGTTTACACAAGTGGCTTTACACCTTCTACACCAAGGTATTACACACAAGACCTAACACTAGGTCTTCTTACAAGCTCAAATACAAAGAAATAAACAACAAAATACAATAATAAATGGAGCAATAAATCAAATAATAAATTACTTAGCTCCACAACAAGATTCCTAGCTTCCTCTTGATGCCTTTGATGATGAAGCAATGAAATAAAGGCTTAATCAAGGAGATGAAAGGTTCAAGCTAGGGTTTTCTCAAGATTAACTCAATGAGGGCTTAGAATTGATCAAAGGATGGCTCAAGGAAGTTAGGAGTGATCAAAATACAAAGAAAGGCTCTCATGGTATCCTATTTATAATCCATGAAGAGAATGAATGAAACAGGCGGCTCAATGGGCGGAAAACTAGTCATTTCCATCGTCCGATCGATGGCCGGTCGATCGTCGGTCGACTGGTCAATCGTCCGAAAGCAAACTATCACTTTCTGGCACACTTCGGTTGATCGAATTGGCTACTGCAAGTTTTTGGCACCATTCGGTCGATCGACTGATCGACCGAAGTAGCCACTGCCAATTTTTGGCATTGTTCGGTCGATCGATCGATCGATCGAATTGGCTACTGTCAATTTTTTAGTATATTCGGTCGACCGATTGGTCGATCGAACCTAGGCTGAACTTGATTTTTTCAGCCTTCTTCTTGTGCGCTTCGTTTTCGGGTTCCGGCATTCAACGTGCATCAACTTGGAGAGCTTTCCATGTGTTCTTTAGACTCATCCAAGATGTCTTTAGTGCACACGTCGAACTTCGAGAGATTTCCACGACGAACCCGAACACGCCGATCAATGTCCTTTTGATTTTCTGATTTCTCTAATATTTTTGATCGAGGACATCGAGCACTAACCGATATGGAACCTGAAAATATTTCTCAATGAAACATTAGTTCCATATTTGTTATCATTAAAACTGAGATTAAGACCAAGGTAGAAAACCTTAGGCCAACAACTGCTTCCTTCACGAGAGGACACGACATTGGGACGGCGACCGAAGGCTCCCCCTCTGTAGGAACAAGAGCCCCTTCCTCCTCCAATCTGGGGTCCACTAGGACGCCGCCCTTAACTATCTTGAACCATATGATATCATCAAAGTTAGCCCCCGGGGCAAGGAAACGAGCCTGCACCATCACTCTCTCAAAGCCATCAGTGTAATATTCAACAACACCATCCTAATAATGCTTAACTTCGCCTTCAAGACACCACACCTGTCTCGAGCCCTTGAATAGCCTCCTTGGCCCACAGTGCCCAAACTCAGCCAGACTCTACTTTGGCCCACAAATTGTGTCCCTCCGTAACAGCCACAGCAAAGTGATGCTAGAGTTTATCCAATTCCACCCTCAAACCACTAAACACGTGAAAGAAATAGTACCATTGAGTCAATCACATGTTAATGTGTAGGGAACTATTTTTTATTAATGAATAATATGAGACAACTTTTCATCATATGCTGCATCTTTATTTTGTATATACTAGATTGTGATGAACCCCATGGACCCAGGCAATTGATTCCACGGCCATGATGAGATCATGCCAATGAAACTTGGAATCCAGATGCCCCTATTCTAAATGTTGTCAATCGTAGGATCACCAATTAGGGGATTGGTAATTTTGGATAGACTGGTGTACTTGGTACATGCCTTATACGATAAGGGATAGCTTATCTCACAGTTACCTATGAGCCGTCATATAATGTACACGTGCAGGTGCTCATTAGGGAATGAGTTCACTGAACGGACCTACACGATGAACATAAAATGAAATCCTTACATGAGTGTCGATAGGATGTTCCTCGGGTAATAGTAGGTGAAAGCGGTCCTTGGACTTGAGATTGTCATGGTTACCTTGTGAGTGTCGACCCATTGCTTTGGACTTATCCTTATGTGGCCTTCAGTGTCATGTGCCGGATAGCTCTGGGCATGGGAAAGCACTCATGGAGGTATGTGAGCAATCAATATGGAATCAGTTACTCCTAGCAAGAGGAGATAATGTCCTATGTGTCCTTGCAAGTGTTGGCTTAGGAATCTCTGGCCAGAGTAGATATGAATGTCGGAAAAATGTTTTTTGACATGTCATTATTGAGATGAAAAATTGGCAGGTAGAATACATATGAATCGGTATTAGGGTTTGACACTTTTTTTGTACCCTAGCCGTATTCGGGACATTGCAACCGAACGACTTAATTGTATGGTAACTAATCACTGAAGGGCGTTCAATCCCTATAGATTGAACCTCACACTATCCGGGTAGTCATGACACGTTGCTAGACGTCAATCTTGATTTGTGAGTGGAGTCTCTCATGACCATACTAAAGGGGTTTAGTGGTGGCTCATAAGATTCGAATAGAAGTCATTCTATCGGATCTGACTCTCCGTTATGCACAACTCACTACTGGCTTAGTGTGGACCCAATGGGTCACTCACAACAGGCTAACCTCGTAACGGACCTTATGAGATAAAATCCGAATGCGGCCCTATATGTCTACTAGCTTGGATATGCTGCAACTCGATCACGGATATCGTTTACGAACATGATAGGAAAGTTATTTTCTATAGGAACGAATGCATGAGAAAGGAGTTCCTCAGTAATCCTAATTTGTAGGGCATCCCTAAATTGTAGGGATTGGCATATGATAATATTTCATGTAATTGATTAAATTTAATTATGAATTAAATATTTAATTAACTACTTTACCGGGAATATATTTAATTATGAATTAAATATAATTTGATTTTGAATGAAATATACATTGTGGGAAAATTAGTTTCTCACCATGAGCCTAACTGATTAATTGGGAATTAATTTATTTGGATAAATCCTAATTAATAAGAATTTGATTTATGGAGATAAATCATAAAATTAATAGATATATGATGTATGAGGATAAATCATAATTCTATTAATTAATAAGAAAATGAATTATTTAGATAAACCTCTTTCCTATTGTTTAGGGAATTGGTTTGTTTAGATAACTATTATTCTTGTTTATAGGCTCTTAATTTATAGAGATAAATTAAAGTTTATTTTTTATTGGTTTTAATTAAATTCGAATTAATTATGAAGCTATTAAAATATAAATTATTTTTGGAGGCAGATCCCAATATTTTGAATTCCGAAGAGAGAGTTTTTATGCGGCCGAGTCTACCTTTGTAGCCCCCCCCCCCCCTTCCCTATAAATTGTGGCCGAACAACCATGGGAGGGGTTTGTTAATTAGTTCTTCATCTTATTTGAGAAGATCAAGGACTTGATTCTTTAGAGGCTTCTTGAGGAGAAAGGCTCCAAAGATCTCCTCTTCCTCTCCATTGGTGGCTAGCCATCTACTTCCTCATTCCCGGTCTTTTACGAAGCCGAATTGGAGGTGTCTTCTACTTGAGTGTGCCGCCTACTTCATCCACTTGGAGGATTCTAAAAAAGGACAGCGAGGTATTCTTTGATCTACCTCCTCATTTCGTTGTTTTCTCATCTCCTCTTCCTCTTGTTTAGGAGCCTAGTTCTTGGTGGAAGGACTGGCCTAGCTCTTGAGGTTTGAGAAAGCGTCTTCGTTGAGCCCCGACGAGTCAGGTTGTTCACTGCTCCTTTGTTGCGAGGTGCCTGATGTGGACTATCATTGGAGGTCGTGCGTGTATGCGTCTTGATACAGGAATAGGAACACACTATCCACCACGGTATAAGGTATACCTTCCCCCTTCTACTCGTAGATTGAATTCTTTAATTGTTGCTAAAGTAGATCGTTGTTTTGGGATGTTTTGAATTTTTTAAATCACTATTTCCGCTGTGTTTCTTATTCCCATCACAATAACATGCTCTCGGCCTGCCTTGTCCAAACGCTGGATTCAGAAGCAGTAGTGCGCAAATGCTTAATTTCCCAGACTTTTGCCTAAAGAGTATTCTACACCTTTGCTAGTTCGAGTCTTAATGACACAATCTATCGATCCTAGGTCTCGGATTACTTCAACACAGACTCCTTCAGCATGTTTACCAAGCTCACCGATTGAAGGCATGAAATTCGGGCATGCTCCCACAGATCCACTCACTCCAGTAAGTCGATCAAAATACTGAGTAGGAGACGATGGTCATCATAAGGAATCTCAATAGGATACTGACCCGTCGGTGTGATGACCTCCACTATCGCCGCCTTTGGCACCATAATTTCATCCCCCGCAAGGAGCACGACCGCTTGGGAAGATAAACCTTCACCAGCACTCGGACACCTTACCCTCTTCCGCAGCCTAAAAGGCGAATCAGGAGGAGTTACTGAATTAGAAGGGCGGGCGACCTAATTGCTCCCAGAGGCCGAGACCCCGAGGCCCCAATAGCCCGAGACCCTGAGGTTCCCAACACCCGGGACTTTAGGGCTTGTGACAACTTCGGTGGAAGTGGAGGACGAGAATCGCCTATCAATAGGCCCTTCCCCATGCCAATTACAGGGGCACCACCCCTTCTCCCCTCCAATCGAGCATGAAAGATTGTCTTGTCCATCATGGAGGATGTTCTACCTGCATCAATAAAACTTTCTATCAACACACCTAGGGAAATTGAGGTAAAACCAACCTTACGACCCCCCCTAAACATATCGGAGACTCCTCCAGGTCCCATTTCAACAATTCCTTGTAGGAAAAAGGATCTAAAGGGCAACATCTATTCAGAAACTCTATGACACATATCCTCGATTGAAAAGAGCTTTTGCCTCCACATGCATGATAGACGTGGGGTCCTCTGTCCAGCACAACAAAAACATCTCTGGCTGAGAATCTCGGTTCAAGTAAAATGGCCAAAGATGTGGCTCCGACTTCACTTTGAAGTAGTACACCTTGAAGTTCTTAAGAGATCTCTTGAACAAATAAAATAGCTTCTTCCCGGGAATGCCACTAAAGGACACCAACACACCTCTCTAAGACCCCTTAATCTTGAAGAAGGAGAAAAACACGTAGAGGCTCAGTTAAAGCTTGAGGCATTTCATCAAAATCTCAAAACAACGGATAAATGCCCAACTATTTGGGTGTAGTTGTGATTAAGCAACATTTGCCTGATTCAACACCCCATGCTCAAAATCAGTGAAAGGCAACCAGATTCCGAGCTCCTCTAACAAAGCCTGATACATGAAGATAAGACTCGGGCTCTCCTTTGTGAAAAACTTTATCCATTGAAGAGCAAGGAAAACAATCACAGGATTCGTCGTCATCCCAGTGAGAAATCTTCACGCTATCCCAAAAAGCATGAATACTACCCAGTGTGGTCACCATCGCGCGCTGCCGCCGTATCTTGTGGTGGACCCAAGAATAAGGGTATGAGGTCCTCCCCGACGACCCTACCTCCAACTTAGTTCTGACACCTCTCCTCGCCATTAACCTAACAGAAACCACAAAACCCTTATAGATGGGATAAGTCAGTACAACATATTGACCTAATGACAATCCCGATAGCATAAAAGTCAAAGCAGGAACCAAAAGACTCAAGAGAGAATGAAAGATAGACGAAAAAATGATTGGCGAAACCATCGTCGTCAAATACCTATGGAGGGAAAGCACCAAACAAAAGGAAAACAAAAAGAATTTGAAATGAAGGAGGAAAAGCCGCTTTAAAGGTCGAGAGACAGCAGCTTCCCAATCGAACGATGAATGATTACACCATGATTAAATCTCATCCAACCAGCTCAGCAACGACGGTTCGCTAGAACCCTCTCAAGGCACGAACGGACGACTCTCCCTATCAGGATTACTCATCGAATAAGAGTTAATGCTGAAAAGGTCGATGCCAACCCAAGAATGATCGACTAGAGTACCTCATGTATCCCAAAGCCTAACCCAACCGAAGCACAGATGCAAATACAAGACCTAAACATTTTATAAAACCAATTTGATTAGCGGAAAACATAAATAGAATATTTCTAAAATCAACAACCAAATAGTTCAATGTTTTCAAATGCTCAAAACCCTTTAAAGTATGAAGTCATTTAAAACCTAAATGAATCCCTCAACGTATAATGCGGAAATAAACTCTAAAACCCAAGTCCACATGACTCAATCAAATAATACAAATCTCTAAGACTTGGGTATCCACCCCCGACCATGACATGTCACGAGATCTGTTGTCCCTGCAGCCACAAGCTACGCTACTGCATCCTAGTACCTCTCTGATCATGCTCAGATGCTGAAAGAAAAACAATATAAATAAACCGTAAGTCCAACTATGACTTAGTGAGCAAATCAGTCTTTCAACCACCATAGACATATAGAATAACAAGTAGGTGCATAACTCATAAAAATTATCAACAAGCATATCTACCCATCCATACATGATATAGCAACAAGTGTATAAGTATGTCGAACCATGTATGAGATAACCCATATACAAATCAACAACAATCAATATATCACATCAACCAACAAATGCAATCACCGCTAAGAAAGTATAAAGCAGTAATCATCATGCACATTTGCCAACCAGCAAGCCACATATGGTAGGTAGTCGGTGTGGCCTCTGCACTACCACCCGGCCCAGTGCCGTCTCTTCGGGGCAATCCCCGTCATCGAATGGGTTTCCGGAGCCGTCTCTTCATGGCACTTCCTTGTCACTGATCGAAATCACAATCAATCCATAACACATACACATGCAATATCTTAATATGGAAACAAAGTATCATCCACATAAACAGTAATAGTGCTCTAGGACCCTTAAGGTCCTTAATACCCCCTGTGCATGTATAATATAATTATGCCATAGAATTACATGCTAACATGATCATATGCCATATTGTATACATGTTACGAATACACCTGTCAACATAGTCATACACCACCATGAACACATGCCATAGGGGAAAATAAAATTATTTCATACACGGATACTATCTTAGGCACATGACATAGATATATATCAATATAAGAACGACGTACATGTGATTCATAGCAATATCAACCATGAGGAATAATTACACAATGCATGAAGTCTTAATTAAAACATAATGATAGTTAGCTAAATAACCATATGAACTACACGCACCCTAATAAGTTACCTTAATGAAAACTCGTTCTAGGAGCCATATGTTTCTAAGTGCACCTAGGTTCCATAATTTCCCTAAGTATAGGTCTGTACCCTTAACCATACTTTAATGACATCTAGATAACTCCCTAATATGAAGTCTCTATATTTTACCATGTCCCAAGGTTATCTACAAGAACCATTAGGGGCCGGCCTACCCTTAGGATCCTAGGGAACTTCCTAGGAGGGGACGGCACACCCTACAGCTCCACCCTCAACATCAAAACACCCTTAATCTCCATGCCTTCCCTTCTATCAAGAAACCAAGATTAGCACCAAGATCAAAAAAATCGCTACCAAGAAACCAAGGAGGAAGGGGCGGCACCTCCTAATTTTGCCATGACCTCAAATTCCAAACCAAAAATCCACGACGACAATGCGTAAATCCATAAGCCTATTGTCCAAATTCAACACGAGAAAAATCATATGAAATCTGGCAAAAACACCTTTCATAGGGACGGCGGCGAGGGGATGAATATGGGGGAAAGAGGTCTATTTTCACTCACCTTTTGGGAAGGGACGGAGAAGACGAAGAACCTTGTGACCTTCTCACGATCAACGCCGACGAACTCGAGGAATCCGGCCTCTAATCAGCTCCCTCCCTACTCGGTGCCACCTCTCTCTCTCTCTCTCTCTCTCTCTCTCTCTCTCTCTCTCTCCACCTTGGGTGGCATGCGACTAAACCCCCAAGCCGCACAGCCAAGGTGAACCTATATGGGTTCAATTCAACCCCAAATAACTAAAATGCCCCCTACATGCAACCCGACTTATAAAATCCATATTTAACTCGTTCTAACTCTGATTTTAGTTTTGATTGAACCGTTGGACTCGACTCGAGGTCGCCTATCATCATGGCATGCTAAATCACATAGAAATTATAAACAACATT
The DNA here is from genome assembly GCA_034359265.1 of Canna indica. Taxonomy (NCBI): domain Eukaryota; kingdom Viridiplantae; phylum Streptophyta; class Magnoliopsida; order Zingiberales; family Cannaceae; genus Canna; species Canna indica. The sequence goes on from CP136898.1 coordinate 46,592,694, forward strand.
TTCGATAATTTTTTCCACGTCGAATGCTTACCCGAAATAAATCTTGAAATTATCCGCTAACCCGCGTCAACTTGAGCCTAAAATCTCCTACTGAAAGATAAGATATAATTATTAATTTTTTTGGTTATAACACTGACCCACCTCGGTCAATTAGAAACAACAGGAACGTGCCTTCCACGAACCATCCAAATCTTGGCACCCACAGCAGCTCAGTATCTGCAGCAACACAACACCCGGAACAACTCGGCAAGAAGCTAATACACTCCCAAAATTCATGCCCAGTATCACATCCAACTCAAGGGTTGGCAGTAGCATCAGATCCGCTTTCAGGGAACCATATGAAGTTACCTTAATCAAAACTCGTTCTAGGAACCATATGTCTCTAAGTGTACCTAGATTCCATAATTTCCCTAAGTATAGGTCTCTACCCTTAACCATACCTTAATGACATCTAGATAACTCCCTAATATGAAGTCTCTATATTTTACCATGTCCCAAGGTTATCTACAAGAACCATTAGGGGCCGGCGTACCCTTAGGATCCTAGGGAACATCCTAGGAGGGGCGGCACACCCTAAAGCTCCATCCTCAACATCAAAACACCCTTAACCTCCATGCCTTCCCTTCTATCAAGAAACCAAGATTAGCACCAAGATCAAAAGAATCACTATTAAGAAACCAAGGAGGAAGGGGCGGCACCTCCTAATTTTCCCATGAGCCATGCGGCCAAGACCTCAAATTCCAAACCAAAAATCAACGACGACAACATGTAAATCCATAAGCCTATTATACGAATTCAACATGAGAGAAATCATACAAAATCCAAGAAAAAATCCCTTTCATAGGGGCAGCGGCAAGGGGATGAATATGGGGGAAAGAGATTTATTTCCACTCACATTTTTGGAAGGGATGGAGAGGACGAAGAACCTTGTGACCTTCCCACGATCAACGCCGACGAACTCGCGGAACCCGGCCTCCAATCGGCTCCCTTCCTACTCGGTGCCGTCTCTCTCTCTCTCTCGATCTTGGAGCCGCGTCATCTCGATTTCCTTCCCTTCCAATTTGAGGTGAGTGGTTGTAGGTTATTGTTGGGGAAAGCTTGTGTTGGCCAAACCCCCTTTGATGAAATTGTGGAGTTTTCCTTGTCGATTCTTGCTCGATTCTTGTGGTTCTTGATCTTCTTGTTTCCCTCTCCTCGGAAGTGTATTTTCTCAGATTTTTGATGAAGATTTCATGAGTTTGAGGGCCTGCAGAATGTAAGGTTTTTAGGGGAGGTCATGCTGAAATTTCCTTTAAATCCTAATTGATTTAGAATTGTTAGATCATAAGTATATGATTGCAAGAACAATTAGGGAATTTTGGTCGATCAATCCCTTGTAGGAAATAAATTCTTCAAACCCTTAGGGCCAACCAATGGGAGGATAATTCCCCACGAGTAGGGTTGGCCGAACATGTTTGGGTAATATTTTATAATAATTTTACCTTGTGATATTATAATGATAGATTCATATTACTATTTAATTAAGAGCTATTAGACGAAAATGTCATGAACTTTGGTCGAATTGTCAATTGTGGCCAACCCTTTGATTGGTCTCAATTGTATATAAAAACTTACACATTAGTTATAATTGTAACCTGCCGTGAGTAGAGCCGTTATTTTGCTGATGTGCCGATCCAAAAACAATTAAAAAAATCTAAGTTATCATATCATCTTAATACACTTGGGACAACTTTTTTAATATAATTTTTTTTAATTCGGGGGTCCCACCTCTCTCTCTCTCTCTCTCTCTCCCTCTCTATCTCTCGGCAACGATGCAGCATATGCCTGTGGCAGTTCTTCTCTAAATATGCAATACTTTAAGAAGCCCTCATTTTCTTCTCTAAATATGTGTTAATACATGGGAAGCTCCATTCTTCATCATCTGATGAAGTGCTCCAATGGTGTCAATGCTTTCCCTGCCCCCCTATGGGAAGAATTTTGCATGCCTCTTATTCTCGTCCAGGACGCAGTCTTCTATGAAGGAAGTGAGATCAGCTTCGCTGATAGGCTTGCAGGCGCAGAGTTGCCCGTCGCCGAACATCACGTAGGGCTTCCCGTCCTTCACTGACTCCACCTGATGGGTTTGCAGGCGTAGAGCGGCTTCTGGACACAGATGGCGGAGAAGATGAAGAAGTGGGCGGCGCCAAGGCGACGTCCCGCGAGAAGGCTATTCCTGGACACGCCGTAATCGACCTTCCACGAGTCGCTGATGCCACCTCCCCAGCTAGCGAGGTAGCAAACGATTACATTGACTGGGCAGCCAAGGGCATCGAGGGCGCGGGCGAGGGAGACTGGGTCGGTAATGTCGGAGACCAAAATGGTGGCGGCGGCGAGCTGCTGGGTGGTCCGGGCTTTGTCGTCGTGGCCGTGGGTGCCGCTGCGCTCGCGGGTGACGACGATCACGTTGAAGTGTTGTGCCACATTAATTTCTATAATGCTATTATTTGGGAGTTGCTAATTTTATTGCTATTCTTGTGATACATTGTGTTTATGTGTTCATTATCTTGGCAAATAGATTTTTGATGTATTTATCATGTTAAATATGTTGGATGTATATCATTATGATTCTATGCATACTGAGATTAATATGATGTAGGATGTGTAGCTTAGTTTTGGTACGTGTACATGAATTTTATGTTGAGACACATGCCTAAATTAGTTTCTACAATAATTAGGTATATTGGAATTTTTATTACCATGTGGAAATTAATTAATTATACGCAGAAATTGTAGAAATAATTGCTGGAAATTATTAACTATGTGCTGTAATTTAATTATAGTGTTGTTCTAAATTTTAAATGCTGTGAATAAAAATTATACATGTTGTATCTAACCTCTAGGAGGTCATTCCTAGGACTAGGCCTATATTATTCATTGTATACCAGGGATAAATAAATGGGAGAAGTGCAGATTTGGTCCTTCAAGGTTTCAATTTTTCGGACTTTGGTCCTATAAATTTCATTTCGGTATTTTCAGTGTTATAAGTTTGCTCCTTAGCATAGATTTGGTCCTATCCGTGACGGTCCGTTAACTCTCCGTCAATGTGGACTAGCGCCGTTCATACATGTTGATAGATTTGGTCCTATAAATTTCATTTCAAAATTTTCAGTCCTATATGTTTGCCCCGTAGCACATATTTGGTCCTATCCACGATGGTCGATTAACTCTGTGTCCACGAAAAAATATTTGGACCAAATCTATATGATGGACCGACATATAGACAAGTTGGTATGTTAACTCCGTAACATATATAAGTTTGCTTCGTAACATAGATTTGGTCCTATTCATGATGGTCCGTTAACTCCGTACGGAGAGTTAGTCTTAATCTGCACCCAATAAGGAAGGGTAGCACTTTAAGGTTTGACTGAGAGAGTCCGAAAAGGGGCTAGGAGCAGACGTATGCCTGGGTTTGGAATGAGTAGGAAATATGTATGTCTGATGTGTGATGTGTATTGTGATTGTACAGTGGGTCAAGGCCGATTATTGCACATACGACTGGTCGAGGTCGAAGAATGTGCATGGTTATCTGACTGGTCGAGGTCGAGAATAACCCATGATCATTCGGTTGGTCGAGGTCGCTTATGATTTATGACGCACGGCTAGTTGTGGCCGAATTGTATTTATGTGATATAGCCTGTTTGGGCAAAGTGTATTCCTTTGTACAGGTAGGCCGGTAGGCTATTTGTTATGTGTGATGTATGGGCTAACTGTGGACTAGAGACTATGCTTTGCTTAGGGGCCATGGTGGCCGAATTATTATATCTTGTGATAGGCCAGATATGGCCAAATAATTGTGCTCTTGTAGGTTGGCCAATTGGCCATGTTTTGTATCAAATCCCTTGCAAAATATTTATACTGCTTATGTTAATTATATACTAGAATTTTGGTGGAGGTTCAATAGAACCACTCACTGAGTTTCTTTTAGAGTCTTGGTTGTTTGATTTTGTTTTGCAGAGCCTGACCAGTGAGGTAGGGCTTATGTTAATTATATACTAAAATTTTGGTGGAGGTTCAATAGAACCACACTCGTACCAGGCTGGTTTAGGGAGTCGTAGTCGAGTTGATGGTTTTTTTCATTCATGCATAGGGTTACTTAGTTTGAGTTGCTGGAGTCTATGTTCACTTTGATTAAGATATTTTTATTAAATAACATTTCTTTCAATTCATTGCATTTATTCCTCATTTTAAGTCTATGTAGTAGTATACATGTTGTTAGGCTTCGGGGTAATTACGCATATACCCTGGCCAGTCACGTGACCCTGAGTTGGGGCGTGACATGGTCTATGCTAAGCGGTAGAGCCAACTCATAAGCAACCGCTCCTCTACGTCGCAGTATAAGGAAGGGCCCGATAAACCTGAGGCTCAATTTCCATTTCCTCTTGAAATGCACAACCCCCTTCATGGGGGACACCTTCAAGAAGACTAAATCCCCTTCCTGAAACTCCATATCCCGGGCTTTCCCATTAGCATACATCTTCTGACAACTCTGCGCTGCCAAAAGCCGTTCTTTGATTAACTTCACTTTCTCAACGGCGTCGTGAACCAGATCCGGCCCCAACATCTAGGATTCACCAGCATCAAACCACCCTTTGGGCGACCTGCACATGCGCTCGTGCAAAGCCTCGAACGGTAACATACCAATACTACTATGGTAGCTATTGTTATAGGCGAACTCCACCAGGGGTAAATGCTTCTCCCAACCACCCTCCAAGTCCAGTACGCATGCCCCTCAGCATGTCCTCAAGGGTCTGAATGGTCCTCTCGGACTGCCCATTCGTTTGAGGATGAAAAACAGTACCGAATCACACATGCATACCCAGGGCCTCTTGAAATGACTGCCATAACCGGGTGGTGAACTGAGTACCCCGATCAGATATAATCATCATCAGAATCATGTGATATTCAAAAATACGATCCAGGAATAGCTGCGCGTACTCCTTGGCAGTGAAGGTAGTCTTCACCGAAATAAAATGTGTCGATTTGGTCTAGCGGTCCACCACTACCCAGATGGAATCATTTCCTTTCCCTCACCTCAGTAAGCTTGTAATAAAATCCATAGTGATTTTGTCCCACTTCCATTCTGGCACCTCAAGGTTCTGCAACAACCTCGCAGGTCTCAACTGTTCGGCCTTTACCTATTGGCAGACCAAACATTTAGACACGAACTCTACTACTTCCCTTTTCATTCCTTTTCGCTGTTAAAACACACGGCAAGCTCTCGCGCCAGATGCCTCCTCCTTACATCCATATGAGCCAAATTACCCATGGATTTCCTACTCAAAGCATCTGCCACCACGTTTGCCTACCCGAGATGATAAAGAATAGTTCAGTCATAATCCTTTAGCAGCTCAAGCCATCTCGGCTACCTCAAGTTCAAGTCATTCTATGAAAGAAGATACCATAGGCTCTTGTGATCTACGAAAATATCACATGCCTCCCCATACAAGTAGTGGTGCCACAACTTCAGGGCAAAGACTATGGCCGCCAGCTCCAAACCATGAGTCGGGAACTTCTTCTCATGGTTTTTTAGTTGCCTGGATACGTACGCAATCACCCTGCTATTCTGCATCAGTACGCACCCCAATCCGACCCTAGAGGCATCACAATACACTGCGAATCCTCTCGACCCCAACGGTAACACCAACACCGGGGCGGTAGACAAGTGGTCCTTGAGCTTCTGAAAGCTCTCTTCACATTTGTCATCCCAGATAAATTTTACTTTCTTTTGAGTCTAGCACGGGAGCGGGGCGGCAATCTTAGAAAAATTCTCCACAAACTTTTTGTAATAACCGGCCAACCCCAAGAAGTTGCGGATCTCAGTCACACTAGTCGGCCTTTCCCAATTCCGAACTGTCTCAATCTTCGTAGGGTCGACTTTTACTCCATCCCGGGATACTATATGTCCCAAGAATCCCACACTGCTAAACCAGAACTCACACTCAGAAAACTTTGCAAAGAGCTGGTGCTACCTAAGGGTTTCTAGGACTACCCTCAGATACTCTCTGTGCTCAGCCTCGCTTCTAAAGTAGACCAAAATATCGTCAATGAACACTATGATGAATCTATCCAAATTTTTTTTGAATACCCGATTCATCAGTTCCATGAAGGCTGCCGGGGCATTAGTTAACCCAAAAGACATAACCAATAACTCATAGTGGCCATATCGTGTCCTGAAGGGGGTCTTCATAATGTCTTGATCCCGAATCCTCAACTAATGGTACCCTGACCTCAGATTAATTTTTGAGAACCATTGAGCCTCCTGCAATTGATCAAATAGATCATCTATCTTGGGAAGTGGATAATGGTTCTTGATCGTCACCTTATTAAGTGGTCGGTAGTCTATACACATCTGCATGGATCCACCTTTCTTCTTAACAAATAATACCGGCGCTCCCCAGGGAGAAACACTTGGGCGAATGAACCCAATGTCCAACAACTCCTACAATTGAGTCCTAAGTTTTCTCAACTCAGCAGGCTCCATCTGATATGGGGGAATTGATATAGGTTTCACCTCCGGTTGTAACTCAATGCAAAACATAGTCTCCCGAACCGTTGGTAGCCTTGGTAACTCCTCAGGAAACATATCAGGGAAACCCATGGCCACAGGGGTCCCTTCCACCCTACTAGCCGAACCCTTACCACTAACATCTGCAAAAACAAAAGCCAAAAAGGACTGACAACCACCCACCATTAGCTTGCGGGCCTTGAGAGCGGAGATCACCCAAATAGAGTCCCCTCTCCTGTTGCGCTGAAAAGTAAATGGTGGTATTCGTGGTTTGCAAAATATGATCACTTTTGTTCTGCAATTAAGTGTCGCATAATGCGCTGATAACCAACCCATGCCCAGTATTACATCCAACTCAAGGGTTGGCAGTAGCATCAGCTCTGCTTTCAGGGAACCATATGAAGTTACCTTAATGAAAACCCGTTCTAGGAACCATATGTTTCTAAGTGTACGTAGATTCCATATTTCCCTAAGTATAGGTCTCTACCCTTAACCATAGCTTAATGACATCTAGATAACTTCCTAATATGAAGTCTCTATATTTTACCATGTCCCAAGGTTATCTACAAGAACCATTAGGGGCCGGCCTACCCATAGGATCCTAGGAAACTTCCTAGGAGGGGGAGACACACCCTAAAGCCCTCCACCCTCAACATCAAAACACCCTTAACCTTCATTCCTTCCTTTCTATTAAGAAACCAAGATTAGCACCAAGGTCAAAAGAATAGCTATCAAGAAACCAAGGAGGAAGGGGAGGCACCTCCTAATTTTGCTATGAGCCATGTGGCCAAGACCTCAAATTCCAAACCAAAAATCCATGATGACAACACGTAAATCCATAAGCCTATTGTCCGAATTCAACACGAGAAAAACCAAACTAAATTCGGCAAAAATCCCTTTCATAGGGGCGGCGGTAAGGGGATGAATATGGGGGAAAGAGGTCTATTACCTTGTGACCTTCCCACGATCAACGCCGACGAACTCGCGAAATCCGGCCTCCAATAGGCTCCCTCCCTCCCAACTCGACGCTGCCCCTCTATCTCTCTCTCTCTCCACCTCGGGTGGCATGCGGCTAAACCCCCAAGCCGCACAGCCTAGGTGTCTTTAACAACATGCTATGAACGCTATCATAGATAGTGTATAGCATTCATCGGAGGTTAAGATAGCGTTCGTAGAATGCAAATGTGAATATTATATGAATGTTATTTTATAATATTTTGTAGTCATTATTATTAGTTAGCTATTCTTAACCTACTATTACTTGTTTCTACAATAGAAATAATGTTTAGTTACCATATATATATAGCTTTTTTAAACTGTTATTTGTAACTAAAGAGAGCATTTTCAAACAGTCATACAAAAGTTTAATCTTAGCTTGTCATACCGAAATAATTTTTTCAATTTTTTAATTTATTAACAATATAAGAATCAATATTTAAAGTATTTTTATATTAAATCAAGAATACATTGCATAAATCCAAACTTTGTTTTAACATTAATCCAAACTAAGTATTGTGTACTAAAACATAGATCAATATTGTTTTCTAATAATAAAAAGCAGAAGAGACCGTCATAAGACACCGTCATAGATTGTATATTTCCTTTATCAAGCATCAGCAGGGAATTTTGAGCATCCTGCCATTGTTAGATACCATTGTTGGATATTAATTCTGGCTTTTGTCATGCTGCCATTATAGAAAACACTATCATAAGAATCAAGCTCGAAAAAATAGTGATGTAAAAGAACACCCTTAGCATATAAGTTCTCAAGGCAAATAGCCCCCTATTCAGACTTACCAACTCTTTAAAGCTTCTCCCATGTCATTTCTGCTACTTTCAACTGCTACTGATGCAGTATCCTAAAGATAGTGCTTTTCAATTTCTTCCATGAATGTTTTCCATTGTTATTTAATAGAACATGTAAAATCATGAGCAGTTGACGTTTCCCTTTCCATAGTACTAGTTCTATCAGCAACACTAGCTCGGGGAGTCTTAACTTTTGTTTGAAGCTAAAGAAAAGGCCTATATGATGTTTGAAAGCATGCTGCGGCATTTGAATGTAGATAAAGTTTAGTAGGCCAATATATTCTCTAATAAATGGAGGCAAATCTACAATGTACACGTATTCTCTTTTTATCTTTTCTAATGGTTCAACATCAAAAGATGTTTTAGGCTGATAGGTCAGCCTCAAAACATCCTCGAAAATCTCCCTTGGCTCTTAATACAAACAATGAAGTAAATTCCAATTAAAATAATTCAGTAGGTAGATAAAGTTTAGTAGGCTAAGATTTTATCTGATAAATAGAGGCAAACATACAATGTCCTCTTATACTCTTTTTATCTTCTCTAATGATTCAGCCACAAACATCCTTGAAAATCTCTTGGCTTTTAATACAAACAGTGAACTAAATTTGCTAAGTTCAAGTTGTGCACAAGAAACCAACTTATCTTTATTTGGAGCATAAGGAACATTAGCCAATTCTTCTTAAGGGTCAAGAGTATACAATATCATCCTTTGCATATGGCATATGCTAACTCTTGTAATATTTGATCCTAGAAAATTATTATATGCCAAGTCCTCTAATGTTCTTGATCCAGGCCTGCAATACAAATCTTTTGGATGATGATCAAAATTATATAACCTTGGATTTGAGACATTGTAACATTCTTCCACTAGCAACACTACCAACTATTTCTTTTCATTCCAGGTCTGATTGTTGTCTGAATAAATAATTTCATCATTTGCATATGGCTCGGTTTCTCTTTAAAATAAGCAACATAGTTTTGCAAATATAGAGTGCCATTGGTAGATTACAAAAGAAATAAAGCTTTCCAAGCATGTTTAACATTCAAGGATAAACTATGAAAGATGTATGTCCATCAAAAGAAGGTTTTGTTACCGGTGTTTTCTTCCTCGCATTTGAACTAGCTAACATAGCTGCCATCTTTTCTAACAATTGCTTCTCTTCACTAGCAGCACACTCCTACAGTAATAAACAAATGGATGAAGACAATATAGAAATGATTTTAGGATTGTTGTAAGTAATAACATACAAACAAGACGAATTTACCTCAAACTTCTTCTTGAGATCATATAGTTGTTGGTCTTGTACAACGTGTGATTCTTCCCGTTATGCATAATCATAATTGCATCACACAGAAAAGTATAGCTAGCTGCCCCATCTTAATACTATAAGAAATGTGACATTTTCCTGGGTCCGCGACCCCCACTAAAACTAGCCTTGCCCCCCAGTAAATCCTTTTACTGAGGGTCACGCGGCCCCAAATGTCGCCAGTAAAAAAAGCGTTGGTAAATCTATATTTGACGGTTAGCAAGTGGCCCTCATGAAAAGGTACCTATACAGGTGATTATGACCCCCAACATAGAACTTTTTCATGGGGGACGCGATCCCCGGCATAGAACTTTTTCATGGTGTTGTCCTCACTAGCTATATATACTTTTTAGTGCCTCACAATTTACTGATGGGTTTTCGTAAGGGTCGACTAGCAACCCCCATAAATAGATTGATTTAGTGAGGGTCGATGCGCGACCCCCACCAAATCTCGTCACTAAAAGCTAAATTTCTTGTTGTGTGATGACAACTAACGAATGAAAAATACACTAACATATTTTAGAAAACAAGCCATAAACATTCACAACTATATTTTCTAGCTCTGATTTAAGTTCATGAGCATGCTCAATGAGGACTTTCTCTGTTAGCAAAAATTCCAAGTCAAAGGTTAAAATTTAAACACAACAATGTAAATGAAACGAAATGATAGATAGGTTTCTCTATCTTCTTGCTCATGGTCGAATAAAAAAAGTTATTAATGGGATCAGTAAGAAGTTTAATTGGAAATATCAATCTTTTTAACAATGCAATAGATCTAGACAAGTTGAAAGGATCAAAGTGAACAATTTTAAACTTCAATACCTATCACGTGGAATATATATGCCATTCTTCTCTCTCGCAGTCAATACCTCTGTTATAGGAAATTGATATTTTGAATCACATCATATGATGCATTAACAATAATTGAGCTATAATAACTAAAGAGTGTGAGAGACTTGATCAAGGATAATGGTTTTGAAGATCAAACATCTCTCAATCACAATAGGAGGCATGAAAGTAGTTAACAGATAAATGAGTATAAGACAGTTTCAATTGAATGCTAAGAAATACGTGAGGACACATACCAATTTGCATGGAAACAATAGACAAATTACTTAAATCACAGAAAAAAATATATTAAAAAAAACCTTGTTTGAGACGATTATTATTGTAGTGTTGTAAAACTCAATGATTAATTGCGAAAGAATACATCCAAATTAAATTAATTATATTACCTAGGTTTCCTATCCTTTTCTCCTAAAATTGGGTCAATAATAGGATCATCAATTGCAGCTTGTCTGAGAAACATATTGCCCCTAGTATTGGCCTAAGGTTTTCAACCTTGGTCTTAATCTCGATTTTGATGATAACAAACATGGAACTAATGTTTCATTGAGAAATACTTTTAGGTTTCATATCGGTTAGCACACGACGTCCACGATCGGAAATATCAGAGAAATCAAAAAATCGGAAGGACGTTGGTCAACGCGCTTGGATTTCGTCGGGAAGACAGTGTTTAGGTTTAGGGTGTCTAGCATCTGTTGTAAATCCTCATGATGATGCAAAGAACCCAAAATAACAAACCCGAACCACTAAATATGAAAACCCGGAAAATTAGAAAAGGTCCTAAAATTAACTAAGCCTAGGGAGCTCATTAGAGGGCTATATGACCTAGACATTTTCTTGGCACCAAAAGTGTTGGTAATTGTTCATTAGGTAAAAACTAGATAACGAAGTATTTTTAAAGAATTTTTGAAAGCCTTTAACATACCCATATTTGACTCGGGAGATAATAAAATTTTCGTTTTTCAAAAATTTGTACTAGACCCCAAAAATTAGATTTTGATTTTTTAGATATTTTTATTGAATCCAAATGGGGGTGGGGGGGGGGGTCATCCGACTGGTCGATCGATCGATGCCCATGATGGGCAGTATGCCTTTGGTCGCTCGGTCGGTCGACCTTGATCACTCCTAATCTTCTTGAGCCATCTTGTGATCATTCCCAAGTTTTATTGAGCTAATTCTTGTGGAAACCCTAGCTTTGATATCTCATTTCTTTGATTGAGCCTTGCCTTCATTGTTTCATCATCAAAGGCATCAAGAGGAGCTAGGAATCTCGTGTTTGGAGCTAAGTATCCGTTGTATTATTTATTTGCTCTATTATTTGGGGATTTTTGTGATTTATTTCATTGTATTTGAGCTTGTAAAGACCTAGGTTGTTATGTCTTAAAATCGGGTGGTAGCTTTGGTGTTTGAGATTTAAATCAACCGGTGTAAACATAGTTTATTAGGATTAGTTGAGTTGTCCCTTAGGGTCGAGGTGTAAGAGTGATCTCGGTAAGAAGACGGAGACTTCCAGGTGTGGAAGTGCCTTAGGTTGAGAGCGAGACTCTTCGGGTCAAAGTCCTCATTGTAAGGAAAACAAGATTAATCTAGTAAAGTTTAGTTTGAAAATCCTAAGCGGGGTGCTTAGGTAGTGGAGTAGGCATCGTGACCGAATCACTATAAATAATTGTGTTTGCATTGCTTCTACTTGTGTTTACTTCATTATCGTATTTACTATGCTTCCGCTTGCTACTCAACTTGTAATTTGTCTAAGTAAACAAAAAAATGATTAAAACCGGATTTAGGCAAAAAATTTGTAAACATACTATTCACCCACTCTTTAGTGTAGCCATTTCACCAACATTTAGTAGCATGAAACAAAATTCATTTTCCGCACAACAATTTCTAGAATGTTACTAATTATTTCAAAGAGTAGACTGTTGAAGATAATGGAACACTACTTCGGAGATATGAGCAATGCTTGGTTGATCAAGCCTTATAGTTTTCCTTTAATTATCTCTATTTATCATGTTAGCATGGTGGGTAATCATCAGTTTGTTTTTTGAACTAAAGAAGCTTGTATTAATCATAAGATTTGGTGAATACAAGATCAGAGTAATATAAAAGAATATACAAGCCCCCTTGTGGGGTACTAATAGATGCAATTAGAAAAAAGTATAGAGGCCTCCAATGCTAACTACATAAATTCTTGACTTGTTGTTAAAGATACGGTTGTTTCGTTCAAACCGGATTTTCCCCTTCCATATCTGTAAAAGGAGAACTTTATTTTTTGTTAATAGTGAGATCCTTCTTCATATATGACACCACGGTTTGTAATCAAGACTGAAGAAGGAGCAGTTGCAAGCAGACAATAAGTGTGTCCATCCTTGTAGAGTGTAGGAGCCAGACAAAAAAAGATTATCATGGCTTTCCTCATCTGAGAGGCATAGAATGCAATTTGGATCGATTTGTGTGTTCCACTTGATGAGTCTATCTTTCGTCGGTAAGCGTTGCTTCTTCATGAGCCAAAAAAAGATGGATATTGATTCTGGACAAAAAGTGGACCAAATATACGAGAACAATGGATCTTTCACTCCGCGATATGAAAGTATCTGGTATGCCGATTTGGTGGACAAGCAGCCGTCTGGACTTCATTTCCATTTGATTATGTCAGGTCCCGAGCTAGATAATAAAGGATTCAGAATGTCCACCAACTGTGCTAGCCCAACCAAGGGTATCTGATTTTCAAACTAAATATTCCATCCCCTTACGATACTGTCATTGTCAATCTCTTTTGCATTTGCATTTGTAATTGATGGATTACTAGCAAAGGGTAAAATATCGTGAAATATGTCTGCCAATTTTAAACCATGAAGCCATGGATCTATCCATAAATGGATTGATCTGCCTTGTCCAACTTGAAAGCTCAAAGAAGAGTTGAAAAAGTCAAGGCCCCTAACGATACCTCTCCAAATAGGAGATAATCTGCCACGAGAGTCACAAAGATGATCAAAGTCAGTAAAGATGGCCTTAAGAATATGGACCCATTATTTTTCTTTGTTTTGACGGAGTCTCCATATCCATCCTCCCAATCTGGCTTGATTATGTGAATGTAGATTAAGTAAACCAAGGCCACCCTCCTCTAAATTCCCCATCAATGTATCCCAATTGACCAAGAATATACCTCGTATATTTGTTTCACGATCTCCTACCCAAAAAAATTTCTTTCTTCTCTTGTCAATAAGATGAGTTACCCATTTTGGTGCCGTAAAAATGGAGAAAAAATAGGCTGCTTGACTAGAGAGGACACTGTTGATGAGAGTACGTCTACCCGGTCTAGAGATAAGTGACCCTTGCCATGAAGATAATACCCGATCAAATTTTGCAATAACTTTGTTCTACTCTTCTTTAAGTAAATGACCAGACTGCAAGGGGAGACCAAGATAATCAATAGGGAAAGTAGCAGTTGGACATCCAATAATGAGGGCCATCTTTTGCGCTAATGAGGTGTCATCACCTAAATGAATCAATTTTGTTTTCCCCATACTTAACTTGAGGTCTGAAGATAATTCAAAGCATTTCAATAAAAGCATGAGGTTCCTGAAAGCTCTATCATTGCCCTCACAAAAAATCACCAGATCATCTGCAAAGATTACAAGACTAATCCCACCTGGCAATATTTTAAAAAGAACCCCCTGTGTGAGGCCGGCTGCACAAGCTCTTTTCAATAATTTGGAAAGTGAATCCATCACTAGATTAAAGAGTAAGGGTGATAGTGGGTTACCCTAGCGCACTCCCCTTTTGTGCTTGAAGGAAGTTCCAACTGAGCCGTTAATGAGAATGGAGGAAGAGGCCGATTGTATAAGAGATACCACACAGTAAATCCAAACAGAAGGAAATCCCCGAGCCTGAAGAAGTTGAAGTAGGAATGTGTGATCCGTAGAATCGAAGGCTTTTTCAAAATCAACTTTAATAAGACAAATATTCTCTTTTTTAGTTTTTCTACCCCAGATGGTTTCATTTACTGTCATATAGCAGTCCAAACTACTTATGTCCTCAGTGAATGCTCCTTGTGTGTTATCAATTTGACTTGGCATTAAGACGGACAGTCTTTTTGCAAGTAGTTTGAAGAAAATTTTGACCAAGCTGTTTTCAAGGCTAATTGGTCTGTAATCAGCAGGATCAACAACTCTATTCTTTTTTGGAATCAGTGAGATGAAGACATTATTAATCCGACCTATCTCTTCAAGATGAGAAAGTAAGTCATTGAGGATTGTAGAAAGTATCAGATTAGCTTCATTCCAAAAGGATTTGAAGAACTCATTTAATATACCATCAGGTCCTGGTGCTTTATGATTCTTGAGACCATCAATAACCTGTTTGATTTCATCCATTGTAAATGGGGAGGCCAAGTGACCAGATTGGGTGAACTTGTCTGATAGAATTCTTGCCACCTAAGAGAAAGTAATGTTTTGTGAGATGTGCCTAGTAGTTGAACATAGAAATTTCTGAAATAATTTGCGATCAGAGAATGCTCATGTAAAAGGATGTCACCGGATTTGATACAATGAATCCTATTCTGATTTCTTTGTATTGTAGCACATAAATGAAAATATCTCGTGTTACGGCCCCCCTCCTTAAGCCACCTTTTCTTGGCCCTTTGGCGCCAGTGCATATCCTCAATATGAGAAAGCTTATCAAGTTATTCTTTGGTTTGTTTGAACTGCGCAAATTCCAATTGAGATAAAAGCTCCTGATCAGCCAATAAAGAAGGGGAGTAGATACGGCCCTCTAATTCTTTTCTTCTTGCTTTATCTTTTTCCAAATTCCATTACCGAAGAACAGGCCGCAATTGCTTCCACAAAGAGATCCACATAGGTAAGAGGCTGGTCAAAACAAGTGAAGAATGTAGAGGGATGAAAAGCCCCTGCTCCATAATATTTAATAAATCTTGCATTTTAAACCAGAATGTTTTCATCCTGAAAGGCTGAGAACTTGACAAACTCAGAAGGGAGTTGCTGAAGAGAATTGGATTGTGGTCCGTTAGTTTGCGTGGAATCCCAATCACCTTGAAATTGGAAAGAATGAGAGCACAAACAGCACTAAGGAGCACCCTATCCAGTTTAGCAAGAGCGGGACTAGATTGATTGTTAGACCAGGTGAATTCCAATCTAGAAATAGGGGGGTCCAGAAGTCCCTGATCCGCTATGAATTGTGAGAAATTTCTTGTATCTATAGAATTGCCTCTACAAATTCGCCTTACTCCCTTATGTTTTGTGACATCAAAGTCACCCCCTATAATAAAAGGCTCAGATAAATTCTCACATAAATTGTGTAGTTCAGCGATGAATAAATGTCTCTAGTCACGCAATGGCAGCCCATAAACCCCCATCAAATAAATCCGAGTGGAGGAATGGAGATGTGTGAGAGAAACTCGAATGGAGAAAAGGCCTTCATCAACCGAATTGCATGACCAAATTGCAGAGTTCCAAATTCCTATTATACCTCCAGAAAAGCCGACAGCGGGTATAGCATGGAAGTTGTTGGGGAATCATCTCCTAAAACCTGACAATTGTTTTGTCATTCTACTTGAGAAAACCTCCAATTTAGTCTGAAATAGAAAAAGAGCACCAACATTTAGATCCCTCACTGTTTGCTTCACTATATAACGTTTTGATAAGCGGTAAAGACTGCAGACATTCCAGAATAGTACATTGACATTTTGAAAATTCATAAAGCAAGAAACAATAGCAACACAACAGTAGCAAAGATAATTAAGCCATCAGGCTTTAGACTAATGTCACCTCACGCAGCACATCAGTTAATTATCGATTCTTTAGTTGTTATCAACTTGTCATAAAGGCTACTTTATTTAGTGAATTAATGCATCTCTGATTTCCAGTTCAACAATTGGTATCAGAGCCAATGCGAGAGGAGAGATCATTGTTCCAGTGTGCGAGTGATTGAGAGAGATAGCTAGATTGAGGTGTAGTAGACGATAAGCATCCTCTACTTCCTCTATTTTGAACAAAGGTGAAGAAGACGATATCACAGTTGGGCAAAACCAAGCACATGGACGTCGGACGCCGAGAGCACGAAGCTACTCTAGCCATTGTCAAGAACAAGACGACGAGGATGTCGCCTCCCAACAACAAGAGTCTTCATACGCTCTCCAATCAAGATTGGGTAAAGAAGTCGGGTCCACTCGACACTACCACCACCGGATCCCGCATCTCGATCAACTCCTCCAAGTCAGCCTCCACGGTGTCCATCGGCTCGGCTCCTTGCGATAGTAATCTTTGGACTGGGAATCAAGGATTCCACCGAGACCCGTTGCTGGTCTCAGATCCAACCTCCAAAAGATGAGACCCGATCGCCGGTCTCATTGAGAAGAAGAAGTGAGCTTCGTTCGTTGGGACATATCAAAATGAAGTTGCTGCCAAAAAGAAGAAGGCTTATTTTGACTTTAGTCAAATACCAAGGAGAAGAGAAGAAAATTGAAGCAGCGGTAGGCCCTACCTTTTTAATTCACATGTTCATCATGTGGTGAAGAAAAAAAAAGTACTGTCCAGCATGCCCACTTCCAAGAAAAAGAATGCTGCTTTGTTTCCTTCATTGAGAGCATCTATTTCGACTCAGTCAAAATAGCAAAGAAAGGTGGAAGGAATGAATTCGGCTAGGCCCACCAATATTTATTTTGATTTTGGCAGCAAAGAAGAAGCATCATGCATACTCCATTTCTATTTTGACTTGGTCAAAATAAGGAAGAAGATTATCTTCAACAAGATCATCATCAAATTAAAATTCTAGAGGGTTTCATTGCCGCTCCATCGCATCGACTCCCGCTTTGGTTTTGGAGACAAGTCACATTGATTGCCACATAGGAAAGACTATGATTGTGGAAGAAGCACCGACCGACTCCGCTTCTACAACATTAGTAGGTCTCTGAAGTGGGTTTTCAAAAGCAGTCATTGGCCATAAGAAGAGAGGGGGAGATAAAAAGAATAGTCACACCAGATTCACGTAAAGAGCACAAGGCAGTCTCGTTGGTCCTCGTGAAGAGCACAGAGGACAACCTTGATGGATCCCCGTGGAATGAACATGGGACAAGTCATGTCGAGTCCTCGTGGAGAGCACAAATGATGAAAAAAGTCTCGTTGGATCTCTGTGAAGATCACAGGAGACGAAAAAGATAAAAGAAATGATGAAAGAGACGAAAGAGATGTACGCGAGGGAAATAAACACATGCGTGCGACGTCAGACGGAGGATGGTGATCAAAAGCTTGAGATGGTGAAGCTAGTGTTGAAGATAATGCAACACTATTAATGCAAATAATACAAGCACCTCCTTTTAAAAAACAATAGTCACGATACTATATCTGCCACATTAGCAATTCATTTCCCACTAACCAGATAATGGTCACATCACCTCCTGCCATGTCGGCTCAGCCAGCTCGTGGTTGTTTCATGAAATGATAGGCGTTTGTTATCCTCTTTCATTTTGTAGCAGCTCCTCTTGCTGTATATATACTCCTGTAGCCTTAGCAATAATATTCATTGACCATTTCATTCTTCTTCATTCTATTTTGTTCTGAGTTTTTTCTTTAGCATCATCACATTGCAGCTCCTTGCTGATATTGGTGTTCCAAACTATAGTTTGTGATTGAGCCTATCTCAGGAGCTCCAGAACCCTTCACATGGTATCTGAGATTTCCTTGCTCTAACAAGCTTTCATCTGTTCTTTTTTTTTTCTCTTGTTCTGTGCTTTCTATCTTGTTCTTTCTATCTTGGATTTTTTCTTCAAATGGCTACAAATCCATCATCCCCCAACACTATTGAATCTCTTGTTCATGGTGTTTCAATTCCATTGACGTCGGGATCACAATTCATTTCTATAAACCCTGCTGCCCAACTCCCCATTAAATTAACTGGATGCAACAATTACCTTTTTTGGAAAACACAACTTACTCTTCTTCTACATGGCTATGATCTACAATGTTTTATCGACGACACATCGTCTCCTCCCGATTCTGAAATGGAGAGGAGATTATGGTTTCACTAGGACAATTTAATCCACCATGCAATCATGGCTTCTATAGATGAAAGCATAGTTTCGCTTGTTGTAACATCTTCTACCGCAACAGAAGCTTGGTTAAAAATTTCTAATCATGTTGCAATCAAGTCCCAATCCTGAATCTATGGATTGTAGGACTCACTTGCCAAACTCATCAAATGGGACAAATCTATCTCTCAATATTTTTGTGGGGTTTGATCAATAGCCAATGAACTAGCTATTGTTGATTCTCCCATCGGAGATAATACTTTAATCACCAAGATCCATGTTGCCTTGGCCCTGAGTTCAATGATGTTAGCGCAGCAATAAGAGCTAGGGATACACCCATTTCATCTCGACAAAAAGGACAGAATGCGGAATGTATTTGAATCAAAACCCCAGCTCGACTATTGGTTAATTCATTGAAATCAAAAACGCCATGAGGTGATCACAGTTCTCTGGAAACCATTCCAGAAGAATGAAGAAGAAGGTAGAAAACTATTCAAAAACAAAAACCTCGAAGAGAGACACACACTCTCTCTTTGACTTATTTATGTGACTCAGCAATTTTAAAAAACAAATATTACATTTATGCCTTTCTTATTTACTCGTATGTGCATTTCACTAAATGTATCCTTGTCATTTCTTCTCCCCGGTAGTTAATACCTACCATTTCCTTTTCTTTCTTCTTCGAGCTGATGCTAACACACCCTTGGCAAGTTAGTAGAATGGAGAAAGGGTTCTCCATTCCCAACTTGGAACAAAAATTTCTGATGCTGGGGAGATGGTAGCGCCTTAGTGAGAACATCAACTGGCTGTTCTTCACTTGGGATGTACATCGGCTCGACTATTTTGGCCTGATACTTCTCTTGGACAAAGTAACAGTCTATCTCTAGATGCTTTGTCCGCTCATGAAATATAGGGTTGTGAGTGATATGTAGGGCACTTTGCGAATCACAATACAGTGGTATAACCTTCATTTGATCAATTCCTATCTCTGACATAAGATTTTTGACCCATAGAAGATCGGTTGTAGTACTTGACAGTGCCCTCAACTCACTTTCTGCACTAGAACGACTAATTGTGGCCTATTTTTTGCACCTCCAATTCACCACAGATGAGCCCAGTTTGATAATATACCCTGTTATTGATTTCCTACTATGAGTACAGCTTCCCAATCTGCATCCAAAAATCTAGTTAAGGTTAATTCAGTATCAGAATAATAGAACAACCTCATTCCTATAGTTCCCTTTAAGTACTTTAAAATCTTTAGAAAGGGTTCTGTAAGTAGAATTGTCCTTGTAAGGTTCTTCACTTTCAGCCATCTCTTTGTTATGTTTTCTACTCAAGGCCATTGGAGTAGACTTGGGTTTGCAGTCCCTTAATTTCATATCTTATAATCCATGATATATTTGCGTTGGCAGATGTGGATTCCTCTATTGTTCCTTTGCACCTCAATGCGTTGAAAATACTTCAGGTTACCCAGATCTTTTATCTTGAACCTTTCATTCAGGTAGTTTGATATGAACTATAGCAGGTAGTTTGACATGGCTTCTTCATACGAAGTTGGTTCATGTTGTACATCTATAGCAGCTATGAACTTCTTATGGGCATTTGATATATCTGTAAGACCCACATAGTTACTTAAGAGATATGTCTCTCTGTATAGGTACATTTGTGAGCTGATTACAAATGTAATCTTGCAGCCTAACTGGTCTTTTTCACTTCCCATTTTTTTCTTCTGAGGGGTAACTAATAGACATTCTCTTCTATAGTTTTGCGATCATTAGTATCAGATTCACTGACTTCAGTTGGTTCATGCACATTGTCTTCTAGCACTTCCTTACTTGCATCTTTGTTTTGATTAAACATTTGACCAGGTGAATCTTGGTCCTTGTGTTCAGGACTGTGAACTTCTATGTTACGCCTTTGGATTCTGGAGTAAACTTTAGTTTCTCCTTCACTGCAACTCAAAGGCACTTGATATATTGTCTTTTGTATGCATTCTCTGTTAAATGGAAATATGTGTTTGACAAAAACTACATCTTTAGAGATTGAAATGACTTGAGTTCTTAAGTCATATACCTTATTTCCCTTCTTGCCTTGAGGATACCCAACAAAAACTGATTCACTGCCCCGGTTGTCAAACTTAGACCTCCCTTGTCTTAGACTACTTACATATCATAAGCATCCAAAAGCTCTCAGGTGGTCTAGTTTAGGTGGAGACTTGTAGAGTACTTCATAAGGAGTTTTGTTATGAAATTTTACACTAGGCATTCTATTGATTAAGTAAGTTACTGCTTGAATGCAGTCCCCCCAAAACTCCTCTGGTAATTGAGCCTGAAAACTTAGACTCCTGGCTACCTCTAGTAAATGTTTGTGTTTCCTCTCTACCCTTGCATTCCGCTGAGGTGTTTCCACGCACGAACTGTGATGCACTATTCCTTGGTCAGTTAAAAAATCCTTTACAGTGGCATTGAAAAACTATGTACCATTGTCAGTCCTCATCACTTTGACACTGCTGTTATACTGATTTTTAATCATTTTAATGAAATTAATCAATATTATTGGGATTTGACTCTTAAATGAAGTTAAGAAGGTCTAAACAGCTCTTGAATGATCATCTACCACTGTCAAGAACTATGAACAATCATCATGGGTTTTCATCCTATGTGGACCCAGACATCAAGATATATTAGTTCAAAATAGCAGGATGCTTTATTCAAACTTTGTGTAAAAAGAAGTCTACATAGCTTTGCCATAGGGCAAATGTTGCAAAATAAATCTGATGTACAATTCAACTCGGGTATGTATTTAGACAAAAGTTTCATTCTTTCAGATGGCATGTGCCCTAAGCCTAAGATCCCACAAGGACAAAGCATCAAGCCTGACATTCATGACCTTAGCCTCATGTCCTTGACTGCAGTCCTTCTTCCAAGACTCCTTTATTATGTATGGTCCATTTTCTTCTTCACCGATCCTCATCACCTCCTTCGAAACTAGTTCTTGTATGATGAAATTTGATGGGTTAAAAATTATGGAACATTGCAGCTCTTTTGTCAGCCTCCTAACAGACATTAAATTGCATTTGAATGATGATATTGCTAAGACATATTGTAGATGTATATTCTTATTCACAAGCATTGTACCAATGTCAGTTATGGGTACTGAAGTGCAATTGGGTAATGAAACCCGATCATTGTAGGCTGGTTTAATTGTCTTTAACATGTTAATTTTCTCCGAAGCAATGTGATATGTTGCCCCACTATCCAATATCTACTTTGTTTCATTGGAATTTATACTACTATTAAGAGACTTGCCAGCCATATTAACAACTTCTTTGGTTACCTTGTTGTTGAACATATCCAGCAATGTTTGGTATTATTCTTTAGTGAAGCCACCATGATTCACGTCCTCCTTCTTACAATTGGAGCTTTCAGCTTTGTCTTCCTTTTTCATTTCACTAGTATCAATCACTGCATTGTTAGCATGCCTTTCATTATACTAATTTGGAAACTTCTGCTTGCCCTTGTAATTCTTATTTCTTGATGGGTACCCATGTAACTTGAAACAATTATCTCGGGTATGTCCTGATCTCATACAATAGTCACAGAAATTTCTCTGCTGACTTGCCTCATTTCCCTTTTCATTTCTAAAATTATGGTTATGTGGTTATTTAAAGCTGCTCAATGCAACACTATCCACTAATACATTATTTGCATACCAACCTTCCTTTGTTATTCTTCCTGACTGAGTAAGGAATAGGCCTAGTTGTGGTCAGGTAATGGCTTCATCAGAAGGATTTTCCCCGTCACATGTATGTAAGAATCATTGAGGTCCATCAAGAATTGCCTCAATCTCATCTTTTCTAGCCTATTCCTTCCACTCACAGTATCACAATCCAGGTCCATATCTACTGCATGGAGTGCATCCTATAGGGATTTCAGCTTGGTAAAATATACAACAATGGATAGATTTCCCTATCTCATGGTGTATATCTAAACCTCCCGCTGAAAAATTCGAGGTTCATTACTTTTCCAGATCCTATTTTCCAAGTCCATCCACATTTTGTTGGCTCTCTTTCCATATATGACGCTAGTTGTTAATTCAGGAACAATGGATTGTATGATCCATGAGCGAACTAGGTCATTACATCTTCTCCAAATACCATACATGGGCGAACTGGTCTCAGGTACTTGGATCGACCCATCAATGAAACCTAACTTGTTTTTTGCAGATAAAGATATCATCATAGACTCCCTCCATAGGAGATAACTCTCTTGCCCACTTAATTTCACAAAAACAAGGAAAATACTTGGAATGTCGCTACCTTGAATCAGAAATGGATCATTGTCATATCCGATTATATTTGAGGTAGCTCTGATCTCCTCTTAGTTCGCATATTTGTCAACGACAGATCGAGCCAATTGAGATCTACGATTCCTCGCCATTGCGATTTCGGGAAGAACACGATCAGGCTAATTTGCAATCTCACCTAATTCGCTTGCTCTGATACCATCTCAACAAAATGAATAGAATGTGGAATTTATTTGAATCAAAACCCCAGCTCGACTGCTGGTTAATTAATTGAAATAAAAAACGCAAGGTGGAAAACTATTCAAAAAAAAAAACCTCGAAGAGAGTCATGTTGGCTTTAGGTTTTCAACCTTAGCCTTAATCTCGATCTTGATAGTTTTGATGATAACAAACATGGAACTAATGATTTTATTAAGAATATCTTTCAGGTTCCATATCGACTAGCGTTCGATGTCCTTGATCGGATAAATCGTGAAATCGGAAGGACATTGATCGTCGCGCTCGTGTTCGTCGTGAAAGTTTCCCGAAGATCGACGAGTGCACCAAAGTCACTTGGGTGAGTCCAAAGATCAAGTCAAAAGCTCTCCAAGATGATGCTCGTTGAAAGCCGGACCCGAAAATGAAGCGCAGAAGAAATAGGCTGAAGAAATAACATTTATCCTAGGTTCAGTCGATCGGTCGGTCAACCAACCGAAGGTAAAAAAGTAGCAGAGCTACTTCGGTCGACTGAGCGATCGATCAATCGAAGCCTAAAATGGGCAGTAGCTTGGGTGGTCGACCCGTCGATCAACCGACCTGTTGATTCCCACGACGCAAGATGGCATCGGTCAACCGATGGGTCGACCGAATGGTGAAAGAATCGGGCCGAGGCTGGCGGTCGACCAATCGGTCGACCGACCTGCATATGAGCCGTGATGCAATACCGCATCGGTTGACCAATGGGTGGATCGAAGATCGCGGGTCGAGCGATCTGCGTCTGGTAGTCGACCAGTCGGTCGATCAACCATAGGGTAAACAAAAGCGGTCGAATGATCGGTCGTCCGATGCTTCGACCGACGCTTCGATCGGCAGCCTGTAATGGATAGTTTTCTATCCGTTGAACATTGTTTCTTCACCTGGGTATAAATACACCCAGGTATGATTCATTTCTTTTACTTCCTTCTCCATTACAGATTTTATTGAGCTATTAAAAGGAAGATCAAAGGCTTCCAAAGATTGATCAAGCGCGCTCTGCTACTTCCACGAGTTCTTCTTCAAGCGCCGTTTGCTTCCTCAACTCAGGATTTTGTTCAAGCTCAACGACTTGACGAGTTGGAGGTTTTGAAGGCCTAAAAAGAGTAGTTAATATTGTATTTATCATTTAGCTCTTTTCATTGTGTATTTTACCATTATTTGAACGTTTATTTGTTTTAGGTTTGTAGAAGACCTTGTGATTGGGTCTTGGTTGTGTAAAGTGGTTACCTGGTGTTAGGTGTAAAGCCACTTGTGTAAACTGAGTTGTTACTAGGATTAGTTTAGTTGTCCCTTAGGGTTGAGGTGGGATAAGTGCTCTCGACAAGAAGGTGAAGACTTCCGGGTGTGGAAGTACCTTAGGTCGAGAGTGAGACTTTTCGGTGAAAAGTCCTCTTGTATAAGGGAATCTCAAATTAATCTAGTAAAACTAGTTTGGAAACCTAAGCGGGGTGCTTAGGTAGTGGAGTAGGCATCAGGGCCGAACCACTATAAATATCGTGTTTGCATTGCTTGTTCTAATTGCTTAAATATTTATCGCTTCCGCATTCATTCATCGAATCGCAAATCACCTAATCGATCTAAGTAAACGATTAAAATTAAATTTAGGCGAATTTTTTAGTACACACACTATTCACCCCCCCTTTAGTGTAGGCCATTTCGGCCACAATTGGTATTAGAGAGGGTTCGTAGCTTGAGATTTTACCATCTCGTCTACACCTAGTCTCGATCTAGAAATGGCTCTAGAGAGTGTAACGTCTTCACCTCCTATGTTCAATGAGTCAAACTTTGGTCTGTGGAAGTCTAGGATGTATACCTTCTTAAAGACCGAAGGTTTGGATGTTTTCAACATGGTAAAAATTAGGTATAATGAACCTAAGGAAGACATGAATGCATGGACCCAAGAACAAATTAGCATGTTTGAGTTAAATGCTAAAGCTACATATTGCTTATTTTGTTCTTCGGAAAACAATGTATTTGAAAAAAGCATGCATTGTTCTTCGGCTTTTGATATATTGGCAACATTGAATATGTTATACGATTATGCTAAAACCGAAGAGCTCTACTTATGTTGAGGGTGGTGATGACAATGGTCATCCCCCTAGTACTAACTTCGGTTTTGATGATTTTAGTGCTTCTAGTCAAAGAAGCAAATCAAAAAGCCGAAAAAGAAAAGTGAGTTGCCATTTGTGCAAGGAGAAGGGGCATATCAAGAAGAATTGCCCATTATTGAAAAACAAAGCAAGGAAGAGGTCGACTGCTTCTACATCGTCCTCCGATTCCCTCGAAGCATCCTCTCATCATGACAATAGAGCTACTTCTCAATTGTGCCTCATGGGATTAAAAAATGAGGTAAATCCTTCCACCTCTTGTCATGATAAGAATTTTATTGATAATGATATTCATAGCTCATCTAGTTCATTTGACATGCCATATGAGGAACTAGTTGAGGAATATCAAAAAATGTATGCCTTGCTTGTGAAAAAGAATAAAGAAAATAAGAAATTAAAGAAAGAAAATTTAAGGCTTAGCTCTCATGTACATGAATTAGAAAATGAAAAATTGAATACTAGTTCTTTTGATTCTTGTCATGATGCTCTAAAACTTGAAATTAAGGACTTGAAACATAGAAATGAAGAATTAGAAATTGAAAATGATGAATTATTAAACAAGACATCCAAAATTAGAAATGAAAATGAGAGCTTGAAAAATAGATTAAAACTTAAGGATAATGATTCTTCAAATGATTTCAAAATGGAAAATAAGAATTTGAAAAATGAAAATTGTTTGTTGAAATCTCAATCTCATGCTTTACACAAATCCATTAATGACTTAAAGAATGAGGTTGTATTCTTGAATAGGAAAACAAAGGATTTATCAAATATGTCCTCCTTCAAGAACACTAGAAATACAAATGGTAATGTTAAACATTCTACTCTTAAACCTCATGATCTTAAGAAAAAGAAAAATGTTTCCTTGAAGAATGCTCATACTCATCATGTTTCATATGATAAGAATTCTAAAATTAAAATTCATGTCCATGCTAAAAATGAAAAAAAAAGTTTCATGGACATTGCTTTTGTTGTGGTATATATGGGCATGCTATATTTAATTGTGCCCTTAAAATGAACCCAAGTGTTGTGAAAACACTTTGGGTAGCTAAGCCCACTAACCCCCAAGGACCCAAAGCCATTTGGGTACCAAAAATTTCTTCTCTTATAGGGGGCAAGTCACCACACAAGGGTAAAGAGAATTGAAGAATTGAAGTTGACCAATGAGTTGAAGGAATGATCCCTACATGGTTGCAACTTCAAAGTCTTCATCTACACTAGATGCCTATGGTAAATTTGGCATCAAACTCTTTGGTATCATCTCCTTACTTTGATTTTCTTTATCTAAGTTAGAGTCATGATACATGCTTTAAATTGATTGTTTTCCTCACTCTTGCAAAAGAGTTCATTTCAAAAACGTTTTTGATTTTTGATTTCTCGGTCTCTTCGGAGACCCCGGTGGCCTATAATGGGCCTAAGCGACCTTGTGGTTTTAAATCATAGGCACGTTGTGGGCTTTCGATTTTCAACCAATAGGAAGGGTTGGAGATCATATTTTTCATTCATTTTTTTTTTTTATCTCTAAAAATTCATTTTGGTTTCATGATGTTTTTATTTGAAACGAATTTGAAACCATTTAGCAAAGTAATCTTTGATAATGAAACTTGATACCTATCTTTGCTTTTTGGTTGAGTTAGCTTGCTAAGTAGCTATATTTTCTCTAGAATATTAGTGTAGCTTACTTGCAAGTTATAAACATGTTAGGATGGCTAATTTGGAAGAAAAATATTAGTTTGGCTAAATCATCATGAATAGGGTATAACCTTGATAAATTCAAAATCTAAGTGTTATACCTCATTGTTTAAGCTAAAATCATGTCTCTATACTCATGACTAGAATTGCATGTAAAATCATTGTTTTCTCAGGAGTAGGTAGAATTATGGCACTTAGGCAAACTTCATTAAATGAAACTTGCCATAAGTTAGAACTTGTCATTAGAGACATTCCTTTTAAGTCCAAACTAGTTTAACATAGGTAGAGATCCTATTCTTTAAAGGTTTCATATTCTAAGATCTCTTAGATTCATTTAGATATCATGAAAACTAATTTAAAATGAATCTTAACTATCTAGCATAGGTTAAGGCTTTAAATGAAAACCTTGCATTGAACCTCGCTAGTTAGTATAGTAGCTTGCTAGTTGACATATTATTTCATTATGATACTAATGATGTCTACTTGCAAGTTATGAAAGTAAATGAAGACAATGCTATCTAGAAGTAAATGAAAAAGGAAATGAAAAAGTTGCGCAAATTTTTTAGAAAAAGGTATGAATTTTATTTTGCAAATTTTTGAAAAATAAATTGAATTTTCATGTTTAATGATGTCTCTATGCTCATGATTGATTATGCATGATGAATATTTGATCTTTCATGAGTAGAAAATAATTTGATAACTTAGGCAAATTTCATGATAATCTTGATTAAATGAAACTTGCTCTAGGTTAAAACTCTTATTAGAGACCTCATTTTGAGAAAAACACCTAATGAACATGTTTAGATACACATATCACATAAGTCTAGAAAGTTAAAATTGAAAATTCTTGTCTAGATGAACAATGTGATATGTATATCACTTTATGGGACTTAAGCTTGAAAAGCTTGGTCCAAGTCAACAAACCACAATTGGTATCAATTGACTTGGACATTTGATTTTAAGTCCAAATCTTCATAAACATGTTTATAAATAAGTATGACATATTTCCATGCACTTAGAATGACAAATTAATATGGATATGGATAAATTGACAATTGATGTTAATTGATGTAAATCTCTTTTGAACCTTGTTGACCCAAGTCAACAAGTTGACTTAAAGGTCTCATTCATGATCCATATTTAAGAAACATGTTTTGATTTACTCATGTTAGGTATTCATAGGTTTAAACTTGAAAAATCATGAGTAAATGTTAAGATTGAAAATTAGCAAGTTTCATAAAAACTAGTTTAGTTTTGAATGAAATCATGTTAGGTTGTTATCCTGACTTAAGAACTTAATTTTCATTTCAAACTTGACATATACTCTTTACATGACCATCATGTGGTGTCATGAAAGTTTGAATGAAAATTGAAGAAGTTTTAGGAAAAACTGAAATTTACAAAAATACCACTTCAATCTACATTTGGTATTAAATTTCAGTTATTTCTAAAGAAAGATAGAAAATTGATTTTGAAATGATTCTTGAAGCTACACCTTCATTGAAAAATCTAGAATGTTGTGTAAAAATTTCAAAAAGTTTCATCAAGAATCTAAATTTTAGTGAAATTTTGAAGTTGGATTTGAAAAATGAAAAGTATCATCTTTTAAAATTTCAATTTTTTCAATACTTTGATTTTTCTTAGGAAATTTCAAATGAAAGTTGGTGTACACCATTTTGATTATGTTTCTAATATCATTCAAACCATTGATTGAGTAAAATCATTTCTAGGAATGATAGCTAGAAACTACATTTGGTATGTTTTGATTAGAATCAATATAAGATGAAAAATGGACTTCGATTTTTAAATTCATTTTAAGCTCAAATTTGATACATGCATCTCAAATGACTATTCAATAATTGGTATCAAAATTTTCATTCCACAATTGGTATCAAAATGAGAATTCTATAATTGAAATAAAAAAAAATTCACCCAACTTAAAAATCCCTCATCATAGTCGTGCGGCTCATAGGGAGAGGGGGGGGAGAAGCAAGGAGGAGAGATCTTGGTCAATCCGGAGATCGCGTCGTCGCCAGAAGATTCGAGATCGCCAATGTTTGATCCTTATCTTCCTCAAGCAAAGGTGAGTGGTTAACATGTTTTCGAAGGGAGGCGGGTGGCCGACCCTATGGATTTTGAAATCGGGTTTCTCCGTCAGTTGTTTTGTTGATCGACGTGTTCTTTCATATTGGAACTTAATCGATTTGTGTACCTATGAATTCGTACTTTCAAATCATGATTTTCTTACTTCTATATGGGCTAGTCGAGCCGAGAAAAAAGGGGAAAGGTCATGCCGAAATTTTCCCCAATTTCCTCGCACATCTTGCAACTTGTAGATCGCTTTATGTTCGTTATATGTTGGATCTTTGTATTGATACCTGTGTTGTTGTTGCAACATGTTCACCTCCCTTAGAGGGCTCGGCCGAGCAGGATGTTACCTTGCTTGAGTTGGCTGAGCAATGGAGAGGGGTGGAAAACTCGGGGCTGTCGGATCTATACGCTAGATTTCATGTTACGTCGTTTTGAATTCCTACTTACATGCTTAGTGTTAGGTTCAAATTATATTATATGATTGTCGTCCATCTTGAGAATTGATAGCAACTGTAGATCTATATTCTAACGATTATGGAAATGTTTTTGCTAATGCATATATGGACATGATGGTTATGGTACATGTATCAAATGAAGGGTTTCATTGAATATCAGATATCATGTTTAATTGTTGCTATGTTTATTACATGTTCCTTATTGGTTTAATCCATGAAATGTTTCATTAATTGTTTAAATTCTTTATTTTTGAATCATATGGCTATACATAGTATGTGACGTGAAGTAATTCATCTATAGCTTATATGTTGTCCCGTTTTGTTATTGGGTACATTTTCAAGTTTATGACATGCATTTCACTTTAGCGAGGATAGTATATGACGCTAGATGATTAACATGAAAAATTTGAGGTGTGTGCTATTTATGGAAATTCAAATGTAGACTAGTTAGGTTTTATACCTAAGAAATATTTAGTGAGCAATAGTGCACGCATGTTTTGACTCGGAAATAAATGGCTGAACACGGGCGGACGCCCGGGATTTTAAACAAGGAAGCTCTAGGACACTAGCTTGTGTGATGTGTTTGTGATGGTCTGCCGAGATGCCAGAGTAGTCGGGATGATGAATGCATGACTCGGCTAGTGATTGGGTCTTGAGATATCACTAGCGGGCCCGCTAGGTGTCAGACCCCAGTTGGGTGAGACTAACTATCCCTACCCCAGACGGTGTCCGGAGACTAGTAGACCATCCTAGTCGATGGCCCGAGATTTCTTGACTTCATCTTGATATGGTGTGGCCCGAGCAACCAGTGTGATTCTACCTGGTATGGTATGACCGAGTATAGCCGGAATTCCTAGACCATAAGTAGGACCTAAGGGCCGAACGCCAAGTGGCTTAATTAGGCCATTATAGCGGGTTTTACTAATATATGGTCTGTACAGAACAACCCATGGGGTCGGTAGTCCTATCAAAAGTAACTTACCTCCCTGACTATATGCTTTGTTGTCTTATATGTTTATGCATGCCTATTTGAGGATTATGTGGAGGTTCGGAAGAACTACTCATTGAGTCCCAAGAGGACTCACGGTTTGTTTCTTTTTGTTTTGCAGAGCATGACCAGTGAGTTGAGGCTTGTCGTCATGGTGCAGCTGGAGGGCAGGCGGCGGTGCCAATCTCGTAGTGGCGTCCTTTAGTCATAGTCTAGTTGTTGTGTTGTCGTTATCCTACACTGACAGTTGTGGTTTTTAAAGCTTGTAATAAACTTTGAACTTGAGATGTTCCAGTTTGTGACGATGTTAGCTTTTCTTCTTTGGTTTTGAAAAATATATTTGTGAACTTTGAAAATTTAATTAAAATTTGCATTGTGGTTTCGTTTATTTGATGTCTTCTGGTTTTCTCGATGGTCAATGTAGGCAGCAGGCTACAGGGTAGTATGTAGACCCTGGCCGGTCACACGACCCTCAGTTGGGGTGTGACAATTTTTAAGGATTTTTTGGAAGCCTTTAGCCTACCCATACTTGACCCGGAAGATTAGAGAATTTTCATTTTCCGAAAATTTGTACTATACCCCAAAAACTAGATTTTGATTATTAAGGATTTTGATTTTTTAGATATTTTTATTGAATCCAAATAGGGGGTAATCCTTATATAATATTTATATTTTAAAGTTAATAACTTAAAGTTAAGAAATGTTATATAAGTAGACTTAGTGAAGACGGAACCAGAAAATGAGCAAACAAGCAAAGAAATATGCCCTGCTCAGGTTCGGAACCAGAATTTGGCAGTAGCCAATTCGATCAACCGAATGTGGCAAAGAATTGCCAATTAGGTCGACCAGTCGATCGATCGAAGTGTGCCTAGAAGCGGCAGAATGCAGCGGTCGCTTGTGCGATCGATCCATCGACCGATCGATGATCGACCGGCAAGCGACCGGGCGTCGGCAACGGGCAAAAATACGCCCCTTGACAATCCATTTCTTTTGGGGGGTTATAAATACCCTTCCCAAACTCATTTCTAGCCAACTATTGATGCTTCTAAGCCTCAAAGAGCCACTCCTTGTATCTCTACAAGAATTCTTGAGCCATCTTTGCAAAGAACCCTAGCTTTGAGCCTAGAAACCTTGAGATTGACTTTGAGCTTGCCTTGATTCATCGTCAAGTCATCAAGAGGAGCTAGGACATCTTGTTTGAGAGCTAAGTGTGTATTGTTTATTATTTGCTCTCATTATTTTGTATTTTGGTATTTATTTCATTGTATTTCAATTTGTGTAAACCTAGAGTGCTAGGTTGATTGAATTGGTGGTTGCCTTGGTGTTGAGGTTTAAACCCACCATTGTAAACTTAGTTTACTAGGATTAGTTGAGTTGTCCCTTAGGTTGAGGTGGAAGAGTGCTCTCGGTAAGAAGGCGGAAACTTCCGGGTGTGGAAGTGCCTTAGGTTGAGAGTGAGACTCTTCGGGTCAAAGTTCTCGTTGTAAGGGAAACAAGATTAATCTAGTTAAACTAGTTTGGAAATCCTAAGCGGGGTGCTTAGGTAGTCGAGTAGGCATTGGGGCCGAACCACTATAAATCATTGTGTTAGCATTGATATTTTGTTTGTCTTTATTGTTTCATATTTATTGCTTCCGCTTGCTATTAATATCGTGCTTAGCCTAACTAATCAAGAAATGATTAAAACCAAAATTAGGCGATAAGATTAGTTAACACACTATTCACCCCCACTCTAGTGTGGCCATTTCACCAACACTTTTATACATGTTGCTATTGTAGTGAGATCTAGTTGGCATGTTGCACAGTTGATCTATTATCGGGCAAAAGCCCTAGAAACTTGTATTATTGGCCCAAGGTGTATGGGTGGTGACACCGGTGATCACGATATTATCACACGAGGTGTGTGTGTGCGGCATCGAGGTGTTAGATGCCAATGGGCTATCCTTTGGATAGTCGCACCTCATGCTTGCGCGGACTTGAGGTGCCACTCTCGATGTGCGGGAGTGCGGGGGAAACCCACTTGTCCACTACACTCTTGATTGGTATGAGTTGCATTAGATGATAGGTGAATATGTTTCTACACATATTATTGGAGAGTCGTATATTGTTGCATTTGGCGGTACCATCGCATCATGCTGATTTATCTTCATTGTTGACATATTGATACTCCTACTCAATATTCTACTGACGTTGTTTATTTTTGTCTCAGATTCCTAAGTTTATTGACAGTGTGGTCGGGTAGCTAGAATCCTAAAGGAGACATATCTGCTGCTTAGTTTCTTAGTTTCTTTTATATGTTGTCAGCTGGATTATTGAACTTTGTTGTTAGTTGTTACCTTATTTAGTCTCCAACTAGAACATTTATATGTTGACTATGTTACAGTTGGTCTTCATATTCCTTGGTGTATGATTATTTTATTGTTGGTTGCATTCCTCCTAGGCAATGTCCCTTATCTAGGGATAACCCTAGGCGGGGCGTAATAGAACACATGCTTTTCCACAAACCTTTCCATGCTCCTTCAAGTGGGAGAAAGTATCGGAAATCCCTTGGGCCGACGATGCTATGAGAGACGCCATTGGTGAGAAGGATCTACGCCAAGAAACTCATCTACATGAGGGGAAAGGAAGAACGATGCATTTCATCTGATATTCGGGGATAGGTAAGAAGAACAGTAGGAAAGAAGTGGAGAAAAAGGGTATAATACAGTGAGGGAGGCAGGAGGGGAAAGGAAGAGCCGGAAATGAAAAAAAAAAGACGGGGGGGGGGGGGGGAGTCGCGACCGCAGAGAAAGAAATCACAAGCTAAGGGAAGATGAGCGCGAAAATATTTGATCAGCTGGAAAAAAAGAGAGGGAGTCTTTTTGTTTGATAAAAAGTAAGAGGGGAAGAAGAAAATTAGGGACTTCATCAATTGGTTGGCTAATTTATCGATAGATTATGTATTCATCGATAATTTTGTTGGAAATAATAATAAAATTAATCTGTCGCTAATAAATTCGTTAGTGTTAATATGTTTTATTGTAGTGAATTGTTAGGATTTTTTTTTATAATTCCTAGACCATACCTAGGTCGTACCAAGGCATGTTTCCCTTTTCTAGCCTCTTGTACTCTCTAGTAAGTTGTAAATTTTGTCATTTTGAATCTCTTAATTCGACATCATTGTACTTTTCTTTTTTTTGCAATCACCATTTTGATAATTTTATGATGCATTCGAGTTTAATTATTGTCACGTCCCAAAGCCCGCTCACGCGACCGGCCAGAGTGCAAACAAGTACCCCAAAGCCTAGACCATACCACCATATAATCATGCGATATAACAACTCGGATTAACTCTACATAATCATTTATTTATAAAAAGTAGCAATCCAAGTATCAAACCCAGTGCATAAGTTACATAACCAAGGTTCTAGTATCAACACTACATAAGTTTGCATGCTCAAATAAACTACATGACTCGACACAACTCGACTACACCAATAGGTTTCATGAGACCACCAACGAAGTCTGCCGCCACCAGCTGCGCCGTACCTCAATGATCATGCTCTGCAAAACAATGCCAAGAAAAGAATGGTGAGTTCAAAAGAACCCATTGAGAGGTCGTATCGACCATCACCAAGCAAAACTAGATAAATATTTGCAGTAATTAACTCAATATTCATGCAACCGATGTGTAAGGTGATAATGGTTTGTGTTATATATCTCGTGTGCTACACGCACCATCCGGCAACTCTTCGAGAAATACATCAGGGAATTCACAGACCACTAGGGTTCCGTTGATATTCCTTGCCTCACCCCTTTCCTCCTCAGCCACAGAAACGAAGTCCAAGAAGGATTGGCAGCCGCCTTGAAGCAGCTTACGAGCCTTTAGAGCTGAGATGACCCCTATCGACTTGCATCCTCCCTCTCCTTGGAAGGTGAACTGCAGCAGCCCATGCTTGATAAACATAACTATTTTAGCTCTAGAATCCAACATCGCAAAGTGCTCTGCCAACCAAACCATGCCAAGAATGACATCAAGTTCAAGTGTGGGTAGGAGTGTCAAATCTGCACTCAGTACATGGCCGTAGATGAGCACTTCGCAACCATGGTAAATTGAATTTGCTAGGATTGCATCGCATGAAGGCGTTGATACTATCAATGGCCCGTCTAGCATGGAGGGTGCCATCAGTAACTCCATAGCAAAATTGGCAGACACAAACGAGTGCGTAGAACCTGGATCAAATAAAACATATGCAGCAGACGAATATACTAAAATAGTACCTGCCACCACTGCCTTGGACGCCTCTACCCCATCACGATCCATAGCATATACCCTAACAGGCGGCCTCTCTGAATGACTGGTCTACAACCCCTTATTCTGTGCCTGCCCCCTCTGAGCCACTGACCCCACTAACATAGGTGCCTTTCCTTTAGACTGCTCAGGCTTCTGGCCAATTCTCTCAGGACAGTCCTTCTTGAAGTGCCCGACTCGGCCGCACCTGAAGCAAGTGTTCGTGCGGCTAAGGTAGGACCCCTAGTACCTCCGACTGCAGGTGCCACACTGTGGCACCTCTGATCTCTGAGAACCACCTCCTGACACTGCCAGCTTCACTGACCCAAACCCTGGGCCCCCACGTCCCCGATTGCCATTCTGTCCTCGGCTTTGCTGATGGTCTGTCGCGGTAACTACCCCCTCAGAATGCCAAGGTCGACTGCCAGAACCCTACGATCGAAACTTCTTCTTAGCTGGCCCGTCATTCCTTTCAAACGGCACCAAGGCTTCTTTCCGAAGGGCTTCATCCACTACCCGAGCCAAAGTAGAATCCTCAGTGTAGTGGATGAGCCTGCCGATCTGTGGCCTCATACTTGCCACGAACCTCTTGACCTTGGCAGTCTCAGATGCCACTAGGGTTTGATGATACTCTGAGAGATGATTGAACTCCATCTCATATTTCGATACTGACATGCCTCCGAACTGGCGCAGCATCTCGAAGTCACGGGCGCGCTTGTCACGAACACTCATTGGTAGGTACTCCTCCTCCTCAGCTGCCCTGAATTCCTCCCACGTGGGAGGCGGTGCGCCAGCTGCCCTGCGGGCCCTCCAGGTGTGTTGTCAGACCTTTGTCGGTCCCATCTTCTGAAGTCCGACCATACGAGCCGCTGCCTCTGATGAGCACCCCAGCTCCATGCGTAACTCGTAGCAATCCCCCAAAAACTCAGTCACTTCCACCTGACGATCTGTTCCGGTGAACTCTGGTGGCTTCAACGTGATGAAATTTGCATAGGTTGGGGCCCCTGGAACTACGTGTACTGGTTATAGCGGCTACAGTCTCTACCACCTCCGGTACCACTGGAACTACGTGTACTGGTTATAGCAGCTGCTGCTACTACTGCATCTGTTGTCTCAGTTCTTGCTAACTGAGGAGCACCTCAGTTAACTGATTTACTTGCGTTGCGCACTAGTCGGCCATCACACGTACCTCCAAAGCCATATCCACTAAGGGAACAAATTTGTACATTTGTAATGAGGTAAATTTCTCGAATAAATATGGCATAGTTCACCTTTCTCAGTGCATGCTCGGTAGCACCCACTCAGCCTCCACTGGGCCCAATTAAATTATTCACCATCGTATTACCCACCACTAACACGTCAATCATTTGCCTTACCATTTTGTATTCAAGAATATAACATCTGTGGCGATCATCGAGTAGTGTTACACTATGTTCTATCGAACAGTTTTCGCATGACGTACCTCTCTGCCATGGTTCTACATGTTCGAAATCTCATCCAAACTTGCAGAAACATTCCCGGACAATGGCAATTGAATACCATATATGTCCATTGTTTTCCTGATTAGTGAAACGTCTTAAAGTTTTCAGTTTTCTCAATTTACCCGAGACCTGTGGTGTTGAGTGAATACCCACACTAGAAGGGGGGTTGAATAGTGTTGGGTGACCTTTTACTTCTACTTCAATTTTTTTTAAATCAATTACAACTTCAACCAAAACTAAGTGCGACTAAATGATATTCGTTAGCAAGTATGAAAAGCAATTATAAACGATCAAACAAGGCAATGCAAACACAAGAGATTATAGTGGTTCGGCCAACCGCCTACCCCACTACCTTGGCTCCACACCAAGGATTTCTAACCAAATCCTTTATAGACTTTGTGTTTCCCTTTGAATACAACCGAGGACTCTATTCTGAACCATTTGAGAACTCCTCAAACCAATTCACCTAGGCAAAACATAATTCTATGAAGGAAACCCTAAGTGTTTACCCTAGAACACCTAGCAAGCTAATAGTGACGATTACAAATTAAGAACAATGAAGAGTGACAAGAAGGAGCTAAAAGGAAAACCAAGAGTGTGAGCTCCTACCAAATCCTTCCAAGTCTCCAACTCTTCAAGATGGTGAGCTCGAATCATTGCCGGAGTTGACACGAGAAGAACGCTTGAAGAGGATGAAGCAATCGATGAGGCAACCGAACACAAATCAATCTTTGAGGGCTTGGATCTCTCTTAGAAATGCACTAATGATCATTAAGGAGTGGTAAGAGAGGTTGGTGAGGGGTATATATAAGCCCTCACAAGCAACAGCTCTTCAACGTGCATTTTTCTGCCCGTTGGAAGACGACCGATCGCTTGCAGGTCGATCGTCGATCGATTGACCGATCGACCGCCCATCGACTGCTGGGATTCTGCCCTTCCACAACCATATTCAGTCGACCGGATGGTCGACCAAATTGGTCGCTGTTAATTCCCTCTGTTGTTTGATCGATCGTCCGGTTGATCAAATTTGCCACTGCCAGTTTTTGGCTTTGTTCGATCGACCGAAGTGGCTACTGCCAATTTTTTTCCTCGTTCGGTCGACTAATTTTTTTCCTATTTTTTACATTTGTTTTGTTACACGCTTTTTCATGGGTTTTGTTACCAAGTTTTGACTTGGAGAACTTTACAAATAGGCTCGGGATGAGTTCCTAGGGATATATTACATAGAATCTATTTGATAATCTATGAATTCTACTTAATCTACATCCGAGCATTTTTGACGATTTTTGCGTTTCTCCGAGCGAAGTTCGCGTGCGTGTCGTAACCTCAACCTGAATTCAAAACTTAACACATAAATTAAATACATGTTTATTATCATCAAAATAGATATCAAAGCCAAAGGGGAACCCTTGGGCCAACATGTGAAAATTCATACTGTAGCCAGAATTTCAGCCCTCTATGGGTCACCTTCCTTAATTTCCATCCGAGGGCTTACACCCTCATCTCGAGTATAGAAATGTCTAAATAACCTGTTGTTCATATAGGTTTATTCACTACAACTACAACAGGCCGTGGAGTGTCATCCGGCTCGCGACTCGACCCATTCACTAACCAAAAAATAATTTCCAGCCTACATGACTCGTTCGATTATCGTTCGTACACAACTGAATATGTTACAATATGGTACTCAAAATTCACAGAATATAGCGTACATAAAGATCGATATACTATACCAACATTATACATCATACATATAATATTTCAGCATGTCTTTAAGAATTCCTAGCATACACTATAATATTTAAGCATACATATAATATTCATTTTAACCATATGATCACAACATGATGATAAATATTTAACCAAGTAAAACTCTTCTATATATCATTTGGGGTACCCTACACCCTTAGGATTACTCGGCCACCCTAGGCCATAACAAACTTTGGATTTCTAGCGTGCTTTTAATCATGAAAATTTAAAATTAAACAGTAGATAATTATGCAATAATTCCTAAACATAAATATCAAGTCCTCTACAATAGGGCCGTCCCTCCCTAAGGTTTGGGAGCATGCCCTAGGGCTGCCGCCCACTCCAAATCTCAAGGAGGCGCCCTACAAATGACCCGAGGCAACAATCATGCACAAAAGATAATTTACTCGCAAGAAAACGGATCCAAATCACTCTCGAATCCCTCAACATGGATCGACATCCCCAATTTCTCAATCTAGGGATTTAAAAGGGCAACCATTCACATAGGATTGAATTAAGGACGATGAAG
Organism: Canna indica; assembly: GCA_034359265.1. Classification (NCBI taxonomy): domain Eukaryota; kingdom Viridiplantae; phylum Streptophyta; class Magnoliopsida; order Zingiberales; family Cannaceae; genus Canna; species Canna indica. The sequence goes on from CP136898.1 coordinate 46,631,143, forward strand.
ACGATGGAGAAGCCCCGTGTCACATCCGATCTGACAAAGCCTCGATCTTTTCGTCGATTCCACACCCCCCCCCTGCCCCCTCCCCCCTCCCCAGTTCGCCTCCTCTCTCACTCACCTCCCTTGGTTGACGTGCGGCTCCGAGTCGTGCACCCCAAGGCAGGTGATATACATATATGTGCCAATTTATCAAATTGTCCCTCCTCACTCAACTTGACCCAACTCACTCAAAACCAGTCCGATTCGGGCTCTGATTGCACCCTCGGACTCGGCTCAAATCCAACTCGGACTTACACAATAATTACCCCTATATTAAGGTAATTTAAATTGAGCAAATGTCTCACCTCAAATCGCATCCATTAGCGATCAATTCTGCACACGCCGTTATATGTCGCACTCATCCCGCTAAAATCAATATGCAAAATTTAATAAATTTCATGGGTAATATAATTATCTTGCCAATTATTTTGTTTGACTCAAGTGTGCAATCGTGGGACTTGAAAGTAGACTTGGTAGTTGGTGCAACAATTATTTGATATGGTGGGTTCTATTTTATCTTGTGAGTTATTTTGTTTGTATATACATATGTAACATGTTATATATCATTTGACGTGATTGAGCTATTTATAGTGTGATTTATTTTATTCTTGACTCGAGTTATTTTTGTATATGTTGCATGTTATGGATGTTTGGAAATCATTTCGGATACATTTGGATCTAGAAATAATGCCTCAATTTTGGTTTAATATATATTTGAAATAGGTCAAAGATTACTCAAACTTCACTAGAAATGGTACCCGAGATGATTTCTGTCATTTAGGTGGCATCCAACCCAAATGGAGCTACAATTCAATTTAATTTTCTAGTACTTTTTCTTTTTATTTAATATAAATTGTTCTAAAATTGTCAACCTTAGAAATTTTCAAAAAACAAACAAAATATATTTGATCCTACTGTATCTCATTTTGTTTGTTCTCCAAATTACAAAATTTTGACTCATACTGGCTATATATTCTTCATTCTCCACATATTTTTAGACGAACTTTCAGAATTATACGAATATGAAACTTATGAAAAAGCTAATGACCCAAATCAACATTTTGACATTGTTTTTGGCTGCCTATTATATACATGTTTTAGATGTTTATATCTAAAGAGAATATTTGGTAGAAAATGAGATAAAGAAAGAGGGAAAACTTGGATTCCTAACATCTTCGGTGAAAGCTAACCTAAGGTTTGTTACTCCCACATAGAAGTTTACAATACAGGATCAAGAAACTAACCCAACAGATTCTATTGACAAAATATATGAGAAAAAGCAAATGAGATGAGACAGAAAGTTGCATGAGTAGCAAGGGTGAAATCAGAGGTCTCGATTCCTCGCTCTTATGTCGTATGACTTATAGCTCGGCAGTCCACCGAGTAGGTTAGTTTATCCTTCAAGTTTCAAGTGATCTTCTTGGATAGTTATAGTGGCCCTACCTCCCACCTCCCAGTGAATAGGTTGAGATCACTACTAGAAATATGTTATTCAACAACGGCGATCAGCAACGGTCACTCAAGCCATTGCAATTTCTAACGGCGTTCTTACGGTCGCTCGGACCGTTGTAGATGTGATATATCTACAACAGCGGAGTTACGGCCGTTCGAGCCGTTGCAAACAAGTGGATGGCGCGAACGCGGCGCGCAAATGAAATAACTTATTTACAATGGCTTACTAAAAGCAGCGACGGCCATTATTAATGATATTATCACATTAGCAACGGCTTACTTACGGCTAAACGGCTACTACATCCATCACCCTTTAGCCGATCGCGTGCTCACGGCGCGAAAATAAAATACCTATCAGCAAAGGCGTTGCAAAGGCTGCGTAGCCATTGCTGATGATGTTACTTATCAACAACGGCGTTCTAACAGATGAGTGAACCGTTGTTGATAAGTTTATTTAACTCGACCCCGATGGCGCCCGTCCCTTTCCTCCTTCTTCCAAGCTTCTGCTGCCGCCGATGTCGATCTCCGCCCGCCCGTCGTCGTCGCCTGCAATCGTCGCCCGACGACGCCACTTGTCGCAACCGCCCACCGTTGTCGCCCGCTCCAAGTAATTTAACTGCCCCCTCTCCTATACTAGGGCCGGCCGAAACCCTAAGTTTAGGGTTTCGGCCGGCGGCCGGAGCATTGTCTAGTGTCGGAACATTGAGTTAACATTTAGGGTTTTTTTAAATGCTAAATTTTTTTATTACTCTAATTAATTAAATCTATTTAGATTAAATGTTTAATGTGTAGATTAGATTAATATTTAATGTTTTTTTAGGTTAAATGTTTAATGCATGTTTAGATTAATTAGAGTAATTTTATTGTTATACTTGTTAATTAAACTTAGTTTAGGTTAATTTTATTGTTAATCTTTAGATTTAGATTAATTAGAATCATCCACTTTGTACTCGCGTTGGAATCGTCCACTTTGGACTCGCACAGGAATCGTCCAATTTAGACTCGTGCCGAATTCGTCCACTGTTGACTCAAACCGGCATCCACAAATTTAGAAAATAATCATCCATCCGACGAGTTGATACGTTTCACGTACACATCGGCGAGTTAGATATGATTTAGCAAAACCTTATGATCCGTTCGGGGGTTATATGTTCGTGTAAAAGAAGTAGATGATCTTTTATATGACGTATAACCCATGAATTATCCCTAATTGGACAATTTGGGAACATAGTTATATGTATTGCACTTTATTTTATTTTTTAATCGGTAACTCATTAATTCTTAAATTTTGGCTATTGTATCTCTCTTGTTCTCTGATACACGCCCAGATGATATGCGTATTCGGAGAACTGTAGGGAGATGCTCCCAAAATTTAGAATGAAGTAAGCGGTTAAAAGAAATACTTAGTGTAATATGAATAACATGAATCCCGAATGGAATAGGACCATCTCACCTGAAGTCATTAACTGAAGAAATTGTCATTGATTGAGAGAATCATGTCGGGCGATCGAAGTTGGATGTACTGGCATCTTAATTGTGGAGCTTTAACGAATGAATTTCGATTAGGCGTAACTTACTTCCTAAATTTTGCCTATTCGGATAGGAAATTTGTTAGCGTCGGTGATAAAATCTGATGTCTGTGCCGCATTTTCTTGAATGCACGATTTTTGGATCGGGAAATTATCACTCTGCATCTGTATAGCAAAGGATTTGCACTAAGATATTTTCTATGGATTTATCGCGGGGAGTCACGTGAAGTCAGGATGTTGAGCAATCCTGTCGTTCAGACACTTGATGAATCTTCCTCTACTGGTGTTTCTTCATCCAGTCCATCTAATCCCTATAGAACTATATTACTTGATAGTCTTGGGGGTCAATTCTAGCTGAATGATAATGTCGATCGGCCAATTATTGAGACGTCAGTGCCACCAGATACTACGGGTGTTGATGTCACAAAAGTACAAGCTGCTGTAGAGATCAAATTACAGAATAAAGAAGCCGTAAAATTTTACGAGAAGTTGAAAGCTGCCGATGAACCTTTCTATAAGAATTGTCCTAAATACACTAGGTTTTCGGCAATGATGCAACTCCTGAACATCAAGGCCGATTGTAATATCAGCGGGGTTGCGTTTGATCGAATTGCAAGATTGATTAATAGAATGCTGCCTACTGATAATAAGTTTGAGCTTGGGTACGAAAAAATACACGCGTGCTAAAATAACTGCATTTTATATTATAAAGAAAATGCGCAGTTGGATAAATGTCTTGTATGTGAACATCCTCGTTACAAGGAGAAGAAGTCGGTCCGACAGAAAAATATCTCGTTTAAGGTGCGTCGGTATTATCCACTAACACCGAGGCTTCAAAGATTATTCATGTCGAAAAAGATGACCCCCTACATGAGTTGGCATGCAAGAAGTCGTGATGATACAGTAATGACTCATCCATCCAACAGTGAAGCATGGAAACATTTGGATACATGTTATCCTTCATTTGCTAGGGATACTAGAAATATCAGATTGGGATTGTGCACGGATGGTTTTAATCCATTTGATCATTCTGCAATTCCTTATTCAATTTGGCCAGTGCTGCTAACAGTTTATAATTTGCCGCCGTCAATGTGTATGAAAGATAAATTTATTTATCTTTCGATGATTATTCCGGGTCCAAAGAGTCCACGAAAATAAATTGACATGTTTCTCAGACCCCTAATAGATGAATTGAAAATATTATGGACTGAGGGAGCTGTCACTTATGATTTTCATCGAAAGCAAAACTTAAATTTAAAGGCCGCGGTCTTGTCCGTATTGTATGGAACACTGTAAATCATTCAGTCTTCAGAACAAACGAAAAATCTCATTCTTTGATTGTCATCGTCGATTCCTACTGGCTAACCATCAGTATCGGATGAATCGTAATAAATTTACTAAGGGCAGAGTCGAAAGAGATGAGCCACCATCAATGTTGTCTGGTGAATAAATCTGTCGGGCTTTGGTCAAACACATAACTAGGTGAAAAAAATATCTTTTGAGAATTGTCGTATTGGAGTTCATTACTGATTCGGCATAATTTAGACGTCATGCACATTGAGAAAAATGTGTTTGATAATATTTTTAACACTTTGATGGATGTTCCCGGGAAAACTAAAGATAATGTCAAGGCCTGACATGATATGAAAATACTTTATAAGAAGCCAGAGTTGGAGTTACAAGAGGTCAACGGACGGTCAACGGACGATATCTGAAGCCGAAGGTCCTGTATGTGTTAAATAAACAACAGATGAAAGATGTTTGTCGATGGATCAAAGAACTCAGATTACCTGATGGATATGCCTCAAACTTATCTTGATGTGTGAACGTCGATGATTGCAAAATATCAGGGATGAAGAGCCATGATTGTTACGTATTCATGCAGAGATTGCTTCCGATCGCATTCCGAGATCTTCTACCTGATAATATTTGGGGTCCGTTGACTGAATTAAGTATGTTTTTTAGAAACATTTGTGCAAAGTCCTTCGAGTCGAAGATATGTCAGCACTTGAAAGTAATATTGTTGAAATCGTATACAAGCTGGAGCAGTTTTTTTCTCCTGCCTTTTTTGACTCGATGGAGCATCTACCGATACACTTGGCATACGAGGCACGAGTTGGTGGCCTCGTTCAATACTAATGGATGTACTTATTTGAAAGATACATGAATCATCTGAAGAAAAAAGTAAAGAACACCGTAGTTGTTGAAGGATCAATATCTAGATCAATATCTGTAGTATATTACGTGAAGTATCCGGCTCGAAATAAAGATAGAGAAGATTGGCGTGTAGTCTGTAAGACTAAAGGTAGAGGAAGAATTGATCCGATAGTGGGAGAAAATGAGCCAATACCTGATGTGACAAATGATTTCTCTCGAGAAGATGATCCTCCTGCTATAGACCGTATTATTCCAACACTCGAGGATGCAGACACAGTATTAGTTCAATTAGAAGTTGAATATGTTGTTGATAACGATCATGAAGTTGAGGAAGGTGGAGATGAAGAAGTAGAATTTGAAGAAGATGAAGAAGATGAAAAAGAAGAATTTGAAGACTATTACTCAGATGATGAGGAATAATTGTAAAGTGTATCTTCTATTAAATCTATCTCTACTATATATATATATACTAATTAAATTCTTATTGGACGGTTATGGTGGGTCGAGGTTATCGTCGGATGAGAGCTACAGAGTCTCCGATCGATCAGACTCCAGATTCAGCCGCACTTGCTCCTGTCGCTGATTTATCGAGACGCAAACGGCCACGCGGGCCGAACAGGATTCAGCCTCCGCCAGCCGCGGAACAACACCGACTTATTTTTGTGATTGGCGAGCGGTAATGTATTATGAATTATGAATTATATGTAATTCATTATATCATAATATAGTATTGTACTTTATTTTGGTTGTGCAGGTTCAAGCAAGAGGATGTCCCCAGGACTATATCAGGGACAATCCGATGATATATGCATGGGGCTTGTCCCACTTGGTCTCATGTGCCGTGTGAGCATGTGGACATGCTCTAGCGCGAGTTTGAGGTACGTATTTAAAGTTTTTTAATTAGCTTGATTATTATTGGTATTGATATTATTGTTTTGCAAGCTCTCTATACTTTGCTAGAGGAGCAAAGGCCATTTATTTACAATGCGTGGGAGGCCATTCCCCGGTAGAGGTACAACTGCCAGCTAGGGCAGGCTCGGGCACAAGCGATGGCCCGAGCTGGGGCCATAACCATAGCGAAGACTTGGGGATACGGCCCTGATAGGATTACTCCAGATATTTGGGATCAGCTTGTGTCAATATGGTCGACCGAGCGGTGGTAGGAGATATCTAGGACTGCGGCTAGAAACCGCATGTCGGGGGGAGGAGCGTGTCACACTGGTGGCTCTGTTTCATTTGTCGTGCATGCGAGACGCATGGTAAGTATTATACCTTATTTTGAAATATATATTTTATTTGTTACTCTATGTACTAATTAATTTATTTGTTTTGTAAATGTAGACAACGATGGTGGATGACGGCACTATCCAGCGACCCTCCCCGATGGAGGTATTTGAGCGGACCCACCGTAGAGGACATGGGGCTGAGGAGTACATCGACACCCGCGCTGCAGTCATCGTGGTAAGTATATTTGTTTCAATTATGCATTATTTATTTATAATTTAAATTTTAGAAAAAATAAGAAACAAAAACCAAACTCGTGTAGGAGACCTACACTCAGACGGTGACGCAGCACGGGGGCACCCCCGAGGACTTTGACGCGGGAGCGTGGGTTGAGGCTATAGGTCGCTGGGACCACGACCATGTCTATGGCTTTGCTGACAGTGGCCATGCGTGAGCCGTGCTCGGGCCACTTGGGGTACCAACCCCTCCGGCAGTCGATGAGCGACCCTCCACCTCCAGGATTAATGATCATAACAGGAGGATATCGACACTGGAGGGGACAGCCGCACGACAGAGTGAGATGATGGCCCATCAGAGTCAGATGATGGTTGAGATGCATGCCATGCTGAGAAAGATGACAGGTCAATCCAGTGGCGTACACTCAGATCCATCGTCATCGACTCAGTCCATGCCGGTGTACACTCAAGCACTCCAGACCCCGTCGTATGATCCCAACCTTCCTCCACCGTCGTAGCGAGCTTTTGTTGTTTTATGATACGTAGTGATCTTGGAGATACTTGTTACGATAGTTTGATTTCGTATTGTAGATATTAACAATTATAAGTATAATTGTTTTGATGTATATCTAGGTGTATCATTGATGTGTATGTGAATGTATGTGTATGTGAATGGATGTGTGTATGGGTGTGTGAGTTATGTATCAGGTTATAAATGTATCAATGGAAATTTCTAATTTTGAAATTTCTCAGTTACAGGTTAACATCATCAGCAACGGCCTTCCCACGGTCGTCCGTGTGAAAACCGTTGATGAAAGTGTATCATAATACTTGGGCCGCAAACTTAAAGCCGTTGCTGATGAACAACAGCAACGGCTTAGCAACAGCCTTTCAGCAAAGGCGCGACGAACGTTGCTGATGGCAATATCTGCAACAGTCCTCACGTCGTTGCAGAACCGTTGCTTATAAAAGTAGTAGCAATAGCCGCGCCTCGTTGTTGAGCCGTGGTTGATGATGTATCAACAACGGGTGAAGCCATTGTGGAATCGTTGTTGATAATAGCATTAACAACGGTGTGAGCGGCCGTTGCAGATATGTTGTTAAGTTATCAGGTACGCGATCTTCTGCAACGGCTCCGTTGGAACGAGCGAATTCATTGTTTGTCATTGTTGATGATCTTCAGTAACGACGTAGCAACGGATCCAGCCGTTGTTGATGCTCGTTATTCCAGTAGTGGATGACTAATCACATCCTGAGGTTGAAGAATAGGATGAGACATGAACTTGACTCACTAAGAGTCCTACTTGAGTTTAGAACATAGTTTGGTGACAATATTGGCTAACTAGTAAGTGATTGGGATATAATAAACTAACAATTTTCGCGTAGAGACACACCCACGAACAAAATGAAAGTCAATCTCCACGTGCTTGTTGTGAGTATATCAAAAATTGGGTTTGTTGCTAGATAGATTGCACCAATATTGTTGCACATGATTATTTGAATGGTGGTTGTTACTAGGTGAAGCACGAAGAGAAGTAATTATATCCAATTTAGTTCAATATAGTAAAAATTGTGACATCTTTGTGCTAGAGTGAGACAGTCATTTGCTTCGTCAAGCTCGAAGAGATGAGATTTTTTCCAATGAATACAACAAATATGCTTGTAGAGCGTCAACCTTCGAGGGAACCAAGCCAATTGGCATCACTGGAAGCATCTAGATCCTAAGAGGAATGTCAATGGAGAAGAAGACCGTAACGGATGGTCACTTTGAGATAGCGCAAGATATGCTTGAAAACCTCCTAATGGTATTTAGTCGAGGTATGCATGAATTGGCATGCACAATTGACAACTAAGGCAATAACCAACCAAGTATAGTAACATATCGTAGAGTGTTTACAATAATCCTGTTACTACAAAAATTTTATGGAAAATCATAATTTAATGGTAAAAGTAGACAAGTCAATCATATGCAACCTAGCTTATATTATAGTCCGACTTGATATTTAAGGATTGTGTCATTGTCAATAACCTAATGTATTAATCATAATTTGTGTACAATGGCTCATTGATAGCTTTTAAAATTCTATGGCCTCTTTGTTTGATAATTCAATTTTTATCGAAGGTTATTCTTCTATGACTTTCACAGCTCAAGAATCCAACACAAATGTCTCAATAACTGACTCGATATTATCGTTCAAATTGAATTGACCACCAAGACTATCAACAATCATATCTCTATACATATTACTAGGATTACATAAAGGAACAGGAAAGATACTAGAAGATTTGCCATGACTATGAAGTGCATGATTAGTCAATGATCTAACATCAAATGACTCCCTATACAAATATCTTGGAGTGAATCATTTACTGTACAAATGCATTATTACAATCTCTCGATATAAAAATCTTTCATTGGTGCAAACGCGATATAGATATTGAATCTTATCACTACTGACGAATTCTTTATTCGAATAGGCAAAATTCAAGAAATAAGATACACATTTGAAACTCATTCATTAATCCCCGTGACCAAATTATCGGTATATCCAACTTCGATCATCCAATATGATTCTATCAATCAATCACTAATCCCGTGACCAAATTATCGGTATATCCAACTTCGATCATCCAATATGATTCTATCAATCAATCACTAATTTTATTATTTATGTCTTTATCGGTGGAATGATCATATTCCATTTAGGAACTAGTATTCATATCACACTAAGTATTTCTTTTAGCATTTTACTTCATTCAAACTTTCAGCAACATCTCCCTATAGTATTTCAAATACGCCTATCCATTTGGGTGTGTATTAGAAAAAGTTGATTGCTTAGCAGAAATTTAAGAATGAATTAAACGCTAAAAAGAATAATTAAGTGCAAAATAAATAACTCAAACTATCCAATTTGGAATAATTCAAGAGTTGTACATCGTATCTTCCATACGAATATACGACCCCCGAATAATAGATCTAATTAAGGTATTGCGTGACCATGACTAGCTTGTTGGTAAGCACGTGTCATGTATCAACTTTCAAATCATGATTATTTTTTCAAATTTAATCAACAAAAATAATTCTACATAAACCTAACCATAATGCATAAACATAAATGAGAACAAATCTAACTTGCAAGTTATGCATTAGTTAACAATTAAGCTATACTTAGTTGTGTAGGTATATAATAATATAATTACGTAACTAATACTTATAATTAATTAAATTATACCTAGTTTATAGTTTATATTTTAAACTGTTAGTGTTGGCGTCGTTCATCATGGACGGCTCCTGTCAAAACCATAGATCGATCTTATGGTTTCGGCCAGTAAACATTTATATAAGCACATTAAAATTTAAATGCTGCCTTACCTAATGGCGGTCGATGATGAGGAGAAATCGAGCAAAGGAGACAATGCTAGAACTTGGTAGCAAGTACGTACAACAACAAGGAATGACTAAAATAATAACAAAAACAACAACAACAGCAATGAGAAGAAAGGGACTGGGGAAGGAAGCAAGCGTGACTGTCACGCCCCGACTCAGGGTACGCGTGACCGGCCAGGGTACGGGTCCGTACCCCGAAGCCTACCCTATGCACTGACTAACACTCATAGAAATATAACCAGAATAACATCGAAGTCATAAACGGAAGCAACAATACCAACTTTATTAACTGTTTGAAATTAGTTTGATCAAACCAAGTTCGAAAACATCACAAGTTTTAAGATAACATCCAAAAGTTTTCAAGAAACATCACAACGTTTTACAGAAATAACACGGTGCATAAACATGACTCTACTAGACACGACTACGACTAACAACTGCTAACTATGAGATCTGCCCCCACGCCTTCTCTCCTGCGTGCCATGCCACCAAGTCGTACCTCACTGGTCGAGCTCTACAAAACAACAATAAATAAACCATGAGTTCACGAGGAACTCAGTGAGCGGTTCTTTCGAACCTCCACTTAAAACCTCGACAAATAACACATATAAGGAATTCAAAATAAGATAACACCACATACGTTAATCAGTTTGCCAAGATAGAAGAATGGATTAACCAGCCTCTCGGGCCCTTATCCATTTCAGTAGCTCGGCCCCTAATGGCCTCAATTATATATGGAAGGTTCAATTCTTCCCTCTATGAAATCAGGCCGGTCGGCCTATTCACAACCAGCCCATAAGGGCGTCTCAACTCTGAATTATCATGCCTCGGATCCGTCGACTAGAATGGCCACTAGCCTTAGGAATCCTCTGGGTTAGGGATAGCTAGTCCCACCCAACTCAGGTCTACCGTCAACGTGGCCCACTAACGGAATCTCAAGACCCTCCGCCACTCGGGTCTAACACCTAGCGGGCCCGCTGGTGCAATCTCAAGACCCCATAAAACATCTGAGTAGTGTGGTAGCCTCTCGGCTAATGACACTGCTCAGTAGACCATCTCAACCACAATCGAAATCAGGTTGTGCATATTTTCTCATGTTTTGCTTTCCGGGCATTGCCCATATCCGACCCTACCCCCTCGGGTCACCTTATTTAGATGTTGAAATTCGTTGACTATTCCTATGTGTAGAACCTAGCGATTACACTTGTTTCTAAGTTGAATGTCACAACAAGGTACCAAGACATTTCTTTCTAATGTTGTTAGAACGTACTTAATATAGATGAGTACGCGGTCTACTATTAATAACACCACTTACCAAATATATCATGGGTATAAATTTTCATGTAGAAGCCGAATAAAAGAGGATAATTTCACTAAATAAAATGATAAGGAACATGCAATAAACATAGCAACAATTAGGCATAATATCTGAAAATTAAATAAACCTTTCCTTTGAAGCATGTACCATAACAATACTGTCCACATGAGCATTAGCAAGAACATTACCATACTCATGAGAATATAGATTTAAAATTTTCTATCAACTACTAAGATGAATAGTAATCATGTAATGCAAATTAAACCTCACACTAAGCATGGAAGTAGAGATTAAGACGACATAACGTGAGATCAAACGTATTGATCTGAACAGTCCCCACTTTCCACCCCTCTCCAATGCTCGGCCGACTCAAACAGGGTAATAACCTGCTCGGCTGAGTCCCCTAGGGATGGTAAACATGGTTGCGGCAACAATACAAGCATAAATTCAAAGGTTTAAATCATATCGAACATAAGGCGATCCACGAGTCGCTAGATGAGCGAGGAAATTGGGGAAAATTTTGGCATGACCTTACCCCTTTTTCCTCCACTCGGTCAGCCCTCAAAAACATGAAATAGATCCAATTTAAACATAAAATAGCACGTATACATATCGATTAAAGTTCTAACACGAGAAGACGCGTCGATCAGTAAGAAAAACTCGCGAAAAGAATCCGATTTCAAACTACTAGGGTCGGCTACCCGCCTCCCCTCATAAGCACTCTAACCACTCACCTTGATTGGATCTCGAGGAAGCCTCGATGAAGACGAGTTCCGATCTCCTAGAGCATCGACGCGAACTCGATGCCCACAAGATCTCCCTTCTCTCCCTCTCTCTCCCTTTTCCCTCTTGCTCGGGCTGTGTGCGGCTCCAAGTTGAGCCGCACGGCTCATGATGAGGGATTATATTCCCTCATCCACTAATGACACTACAAAAAAAAACATCTTTTGCGATGGCTTATGCGGTCGCAAAGCCGTCGCAGAAGATCTTCTGGGATAGTTCGCGGTGGTCACATGCGACCGTCACCGAAGCCTTAGTCGCAAAAGATTGTGTGACCGCAGCATAGTGATCGCAATAAGAAATTTGTCGCGACGATATTGCGACCGCGATCGACCGTCGCAGATCCCGTCGCACAGTAACTGCGATCGCTTTGCACGACCTGGTCATAGACCTTCTGCGACGGCAAGGGCGGTCGCAATACTGTCGCAGAATTATATTTTTTTAAAAAATATATAAATTCATTTCCTGTTCAATGATAGCCTGATACTATATTATATTATATATTATATTAACCAAAGTTAAAAAATTAGAATTAAATCAGCTTATTAAAGAATCTTGTCTTCAAACAAAAATAAAGAGAAAATTGTGGGAGTACAAACTTCATCTCATGAGAGTTTGGAATTACTTATCATTTTATCAATTAACTTGAAAAGAAAATACAGCAAATCATTTTATCAATTTCTATGCTAAACCATTATACAAATTTGTATAATATTCCGCAACAGCCAACTAGCAGGTGAAAGATTAATTCTAGGGCAGAGGTTTCTTCGGAGGGCAACAAGATATAATTCGGTCATATTTTTGAAAATTTGGTAGTTAGCAATAGTCGATCAGCATGAAGTTGATGTGATCCTAAAATTGGATTAATTTAATAGTAATATATAGTAAAAAAATTGCAAATGCACAACAATTTGTGTACAATATATATTATTCACATAGAGTTTCAAAATATATTATTAAAATGCTTTAGTGATGCGGGATCTGGTCAACTAAATCATAGCTACCACCAAAATGTTCCGTGTATCTGAGGCATATGATGGAAGTGATCCATTTTACCAGACAATGCATTAGTTAATTTGCTTAAATTGAGAAACTAGCATGTAAATTCCTAAGTTAAAGAAAATACCTCTAGTCCAGCTTGTTTTGCTCTTCTTTTGGCGTACTTTAGCTGCTCCTCAGACAAGGTGATTCCTGTATATCTGCAACCTGTTCGCTTAACAACATCAATTGCTAAACTTCCCCAACGACAACCAATTTCAAGAACTTCATGTTTGCCATCAATTTGAGCTAGTAGAACTAAATCAGGAGGGCAAGTAAATAATAAAATTTGAAAAAGAAAAAGAAAAAACCTCCAGCACTGAGATTACCTTTTCAATCAAAATAGAGATTTTACGTAGCTGTGCAATTTTCAAGTCCTCATGCTCTGTCTAAAAATGGCATTTCCAAAAGAATGTTACATTCCATAGTAATAGGCACTATTGTGATAACAATTTACAGAAAAAAAAGAAAAGAAATTAAACAACGTGTTACAAAGTTGAATTAACCTTGAAAATGGCAGAAGAATATGTCATTGTCTCATCAAAAAATAGAGAGAATAAATCATTGCTCTGCACACAAATAAGAGTTATTTGAAACTATAATATAAATCAGAAAAAAAAGCTAGAGTTTGTAAGCAGCAAAGGAGTTTAAATGAATACACCAAACGGAGGCTAAACTAAGTTATTTGTTTTTAATAAACATGTTTGATGTTGAAATTGATAGTTTTAAGTCTAACCAAAACCCAAAACCCTAACTAAGTTATTTGAAATTGATAGTTATTCATTTATTGCTCGAAAATTGATGGCACAACAAAAACATCCACAAACTTCAATTTTAGAAAGCGTAAACCAAAATACCTAAAGACGATTTGAGATCTTCAGTATTTCTCATCCCAAAGACTACAATTGTTAGGGCTTCCAAACGTACTGCAAAACCCTAGAAATCGCGACCTCACAGTTGTTGATCCGCCGCAGCCACCACGATCGACAGATTCGACATCCTCCCGAGGACGCAACTGAAGATAGAGTACACGAAACATGTGAATGAGAATGCAAAGATGGCATGGTAGCCCATCTCCATGACCCGAAACCACACCCCCCTCAACGTGGTGCCGAATACCCACTGGAAGAGGGCGGGAAGCGCGAGGAGGACGTCGAGGACGACAGCCTACATGAAGTTGAAGTGGACGTAGCGACTGAGGGACGGGTTGCGGATGACGCCCAGGTAGAGAGCGAAGAAGGCAACAAAGGCAGCAGAGAGAGAGAGGGGGGGGGGGATTCCGACAACACAAGCGGCGGCGGGGCGGGCGGCGATCCGCGGTAGAGAGGTTGCACACACATACACACACACATAGAGAGAGAGAGAGATCGAGCTAGGGAAGAGAAAAATAGGGCGGGCCGCGGGGTGATCGAGCGAGGGAAGAGAACATTAGGGCGGGCTGATCGAGCGGGGAAGAGAAAAATAGGGCAGGTAAAAATTACCCTCTGACGATGTTGCGACCACATAAAGCGGTCGCAAAAGGCAGTCGCTGAATTGTCGCTGTACCGTGGTGAAGGATTCACATTTGCGACGGTGGCATTCGTGGTCGCAATACTGTCACCATGTCGTCGATTATGCGACCACACAATGCCAACAATCGCAGAATAGTTACTATCTGCGACGGCAGTACTGTGGTCGCAAAAATGTCGTCCCAAATACCCTAATTTCTAGTAGTGTGACCCAATTGCCCCTCTTATGACTTAGCCTCTACTCGATTCGATCCGAGTCCGATTCAGGCTCCGATTCTATCTGCACTCATGAGTCAAACTCGACTTTAATAAGACATCTTATGCATAAAAGGAAATAACTATTGAGCTAATTTAAACTTCATATTTTCATGGGTCGAGTTATACCTTCTACTCGAGGCGATTCCGCGGCTCAACCCGACTAACCTCTGATTCGGTGGGCTGCACCAAAGTAGATTTTTATATTAGGAAATTTTTGGGTCTTACAGTGACACGGTAAAATAAAAATATTATTACCTAACAACGTTAAGTCGATCGTTAAAATGTCATTGCATATAATTTACCATTTGCAACATGTAATATCCGAGATATTTTTATTTATTTTTCCCATTTACTATTTGTGTTTGTCAGCCTAGCAGGCTAGTTGAGGTCGAGCTGAGTCGACTCATGGTCCAGTGCGAGCTTGCGGGCTCGGGTAAGTAAGAATGTGAAATATGCAATTTATTTTCCGCAATGATGAATTTATTTAATTATCCTATTGCGTGTGCTTGAGTTACTACATTATGTTCATATGTTATGCATGTGATTTGTGTTTGTGGTAGCATGAGATTAGAATAGGATTAATAAAGTTAGCGGGTTCGGGTTCGGCTTGAGACGAATGCGGGTTTGAAAAAGAGTTTAGTGGAGTTAAGGTTGATGAGGGAGTATAAAACCCCCTCCCATTGGCTTGCGGCTCCCTATTGGAGCCGCACAAGCCAATTGAAGAAGAGGAGCCACCAGCCAGCCACCCCTCTTCCTCATCCTTGGAGCTGTCGTCGCCCTCAAGAGCCGAGCCGTTGAGCCCTTCCCTTCTCCTTCCTCTCCTTCTTCCTTCCCTCTCTTCCCCTCTCTTCAAGCCGGCGGCTTGAGGAGGAGCCGCCGCCCCCTCTCCCCCCTTCTTTGAGTCGAGCCGCCATCTTTTGAAGCCGGATTCGAGGGCCGTCATCTAGGATTTCTCCTCTAATCATCCTTCCTATTTGGGTGAGTGGTATTACCTCTCCTCTTCCTGGTTCTCTCGTAATCTTGAGCCAATTTTGGCATCTTCTTATTTCTTATGATTTTCGCCGAATCGTGGGTTTGATCGTCGTGTTCTTGTGCCGTTTTGTGGGAGCAGGGCCCGAGATTCTCCCTTTGTGGCTCGGCAGCCCTAGGTTTACCCTAGGTGTGCTTGGCCAAGGGTGCCTTCAAAGTGTTCGATGAAATGCCCAAGTGAGATATCTTGTTTATCTTGAAGCTTATATCTTGAGTTGCTTGCCTATTTAGTTTCTTGAATTGTTGTGTATGCCTTAGATTTAAATCTGTGATTTTTGGATAGAAATCATGTTTATAAAATTAAGATATTGATATTGATGCCATGAAGGTTCTTGAAGAAGGGTTCTTGATCTTGATATTTGTTTCTTGATTAAGATGTTGTTGATACTTGTTAGTCTTGTTTAAAAAGCATGAATCTTGAAAAATTTATCTCAAAATTTGTATTCTGTTTTAATGATAATTAACGATCTAATTTCTGTTAATTTCGGATATATTTTCATGCTATGTTAAGAAACTAAGTGTTGCTGGAATTTTATGCTGAGATGATGAATCTGTGTTTCTTTTAAAATACTTGTTGTTGTGTGTGTATTTCTCTGAACATTATCATGTAACCTATTGTTTCGACCAGAAAATATAGTTTGGAAATATATGACACATTATAAAGACCAGATTTGGGTTAGATACATCAGTTTCGGACACAACAGTAAGCTAAAACAAAACCCTAATCTTGGTGATCTAAAATTTTAATTTCATAATTGAAATTGAGCAAGGGGTCATCATAATCTATTATGAACCAACAAATAAAGCTATGGATAAAATAAAATCTCACGGGTATATGACATTACGGGTCTAGGAGTTGGGGTCGGGTATTGAAATGTTGAGACGCTTCCCAAGAAGGTTGACACTCCTAAGACACCGTAGGAGAGACTTAACTTAGGTCATGATGCGTAATACCTTTATGAATGGCGGAGAGGCTCGTTGAAGAGCCGGATTGTGGGCTAGGTTCGAAAGGTTGGATGGCCAATTCCCAACCTGTGGAACAAGTTCGGATGGGCAAATTCTAATTGTTCCGATTAGCCTCGTGGAATAAGTTGGAGGACCTACCCGATTATTCCCAATGTGCTTTTAAAGAATAAGTTTGGAGGGCCTACCCGATTATTCCTGTGATATCTTAAAGGGGCAAGTTCAGATGAGCGATTCTCGATTGTTCCCTCATGGCTCGGGAGCAAGTTCGGAGGGCCTTCCTGATTGCTCCCGAGTTTCTTTATATTAGGATAAGTTCGGAGGGCCTTCCCAATTATCCTAGTATATTTTGTGGCCTTAGGGCATGGTAGGCTTAGGCCTATTGATCTTCACCGTTTGGGTGTTGGATGCCTTCGGAAAGGTGGTGGCCAGATGACCTGTTAGCTGGTCATTCCCTTGTGACCTTTCTTGCTTGAGTCGGGAGTTTTGCTTATTGCATCATATCCGTGTTTGATTTTTTCGTGAGGGTTGGTAGAACCGCTCACTGAGTTCTTTGAACTCACCCATTGTTGTTATTTTGTTTTGCAGAGCTTGACTGGTGAAGTGGGCTGGAGCACTTGGCACTGCTGGAGGGCAGAGGAGCTACATTAATCTCATAGCAACCCAAGTTAGGGATCGTAGTCGAGTTTGTTGTAGTTTGTCATGCACTGTGTTTTCGCATTTCAAAGTTGTAGTCCCTTGGGGATGTTTATGTCATTTATTTTGGATTTCATTATTGGTGGTCTATTGGACTTGATTTATTATTTCCGCACTTTGTACTTTTGCTAAACTTACTTATAATGAATTCTATATGGTTTTCCATTTGAAATAAAACTTGTTTATTTCTTTCCGCTATGTTTTATTGTTGAGTTGGCATTGCATGATTTAGGCTACGGGGTATAGGCACATATACCCTGGCCGGTCACGTCACCCTGAGTTGGGGTGTGACAATGTGGTATCATAACATGTGGTTCGGTCTGACTACGACCTAGAATTGTCACAGTATAGGGCATTGCTAGCGTGTTAGTATACGGTAGGGGTATATTATGAGATCAATGGGCTAAGTCTGCACCTGAGCGCAACTTGTGGTTTAGTTACTTAACGACTTAGGGTGGATTAAAATTGGCTAATTTTGATATTTTCTTTCTGGTGATTCCTAATCAATGGAGGCCTTTGATGCCGCAAGAAGCGGTAGTTACAACAACTCTACTAAGCGCCGAGGCCAGGGCCGGGGTCGTGGGAGACCACCGCAGGCCCGAGAGGATGTGGGACAGGATCCCATGGTTGTTCAGTTGCAGGCCCGAGTGGCCGAGTTGACCGAGGCGCTCCGCAGGGAGTAGAAGCTGAGGCAGCATCCACAACCAGTTTTGGCAGCACCCGCAACACCAGAGGTGGTCCAACCAATGGCACCGGTGGTCAGAGCCCCCAGAGCACCTTTGTATGCAAATTTTGTTGCATTCATGCCATTGGAGTATATAGGGACAGATCAGCGGGTGGAGATCACCAGTTTCCTGGGAGATTGCTATGAGCCGTGCAGGAAGCTTGGTTGTTCTTCTGAGATGACCTCTCGACTGATCGAGTTACAGCTGAGAGATCCTGCCAAGGATTGGCTTCACACCTAGAGGGACCACAGAGCAGCAGATGCACCACCCCCTGCCTGGGAGGAGTTTAGAGCTGCTATGGTGGAGAAGTACCTACCGATGAGCGTCCGGGATAGGCGAACAAAAGAGTTCGAATTGCTGCATCAGACGGGTAGTATGTCAATGATAGATTATTTGATGGAGTTCACTCGACTCTCGAAGTACCATCCCACCTTGATAGCCACAGAAACCGCTAGGGTTAAGAGGTTTGTTGAGGGGTTGACGCCGCAAATCATCAGACTGATCCATTACATGGAGGATACTTCATTTGCTCAGGTCGTAGATGAGGTACTCCGAAAGGAGGCATTGGTACCGACAGACATGTATGATGGTCCCCAAAAGAAAAAGTTCAGCCCCAGCCTTCGGGGGGTCGATCAGCTCACTCAAAGGGGACTCTCAGGACAATAGATCCACCACAGGGTGAAGGTCATAACAGTTCCAGAGGCCATATGGGTTCAGGACCAGGGGCATCACCTGGATGTTCGCAGCGGAGGCTTGGGCCGCAGTAGTGTAACCGATGTCACAGGAAGCACTAGGGGGTTTGCTGGGGACATGCAGATCTATGTTTCAACTGTGGGCAGACTGGGCATTACAAAAAGGATTGTCCTAGCAAGGGCAGTCAGCAACCTAATCAGACCAGAGGAAAGGCACTGATGTCAGTGGATTCCATAGCTCAGAGGGGTCAGACTCAAGGAGGATGCCAGCGAGCTGGTGGTTCAGAGAGGCCCACTGCACTGGTGTTTGCTATGAACCAAGAGGGCAGTGGTGTCCAGGGCAGTGGTGTCAGGTAATATAGTTGTTGGTTCTATCATTGCATATATCTTGTTTGATCCGGGTGCTACGCACTCTTTTGCATCTGCTTTGTTGGCTGCTAAGTTGTCAGGGGATCCTTCTAATGCTTGATTTTCCACTTGTGGTGTCTACACGTACGGGCGTTTCTGTGATGGCATAGATAATCTTTCGAGGCTGTGAGGTTATCATTTGTAGGCATGTGTTGATAGCCGAATTGACAGTCCTGTCGATGTTAGAGGTTGATGTAATTTTGGTCATGGACTGGTTGGTGGACCATTTCACCTCAGTGGATTGCATGGCTAAGACTGTGACTTTTAGTAAGCCCAGATTGCCCCAGTTTACCTTCCAAGGTGAGGGAAGGGGAGAGCCGTTGATGGCAATTTTAGCTCTCATGGCCCGGAAGCTACTTCTGGGTGGTTGTCAGTCTTTCTTGGCCTTTGTGTCTATGGCAGAGGGAGATGGAGGTGCGGCTAGGGACATCGGGGGGATACCTGTGGTATGCGGGTTCTCTGATGTGTTCCTAGAGGAGTTGCCAGGCCTGCCTCCAGAGATGGAGATTGAGTTTTGTATTAATTTGCAGCCTGGGGTGAAGCCGATCTCCATTCTACCATACCGGATGGCACCAACTGAGTTGAGAGAGTTGAAATCCCAGTTGTACGAGCTGCTTGAGTTGGGCTTCATTCGCCCAAGTGTTTCACCTTGGGGTACGTGCTCTAATGCTCTTTGCGTAAAAGAAAGATGGATCCATCCGGATGTGCATTGATTACCGGCTGCTTAACAAGGTAACGATGAAGAATTGGTACCCGCTGCCCAGGATTGATGATTTATTCGATCAGCTTCAAGGGGCTCAGTGGTTTTCTAAGATTGACCTGTGGTCAGAATATCATCAGTTGAGGATCCGGGACAATGACGTTCTTAAGACTGCTTTCAAGAAGAGGTATGGGCACTTTGAGTTCCTGGTGATGTCCTTCGGGCTGACTAATGCACCTGCAGCATTTATGGACCTGATGAACTGAGTGTTCAGGGAATACTTGGATAAATTTTTGATAGTGTTCATTGATGATATCTTGATATATTCTAGGAGCAGGGAGGAGCATGCTGAGCACTTGTAGATAGTTCTAGAGACTCTCCAGGAGCACCGCTTGTACGCCAAATTCTCTAAGTGTGAGTTCTGGCTGGAGAGTGTGGGGTTCCTTGGCCATGTGCTGTCTAGGAGAAGGGGTAAAGGTGGACCCTGCAAAGATAGAAGCAGTTTAGGATTGGAAGAGATCGACTAATGTCAGTCAGATCCACGGTTTCCTGGGGTTGGCAGATTATTACAGAAAGATTGTGGTGAATTTCTCCAGGATCACAACGCCATTGACCCGCCTGACTTAGAAGAAGGTCAAGTTCGAATGAGACAGAAAGTGCGAGGAGAGCTTTCTGAAGCTCAAGGATCGCTTGACGTCGGCACTAGTTCTAGTAGTACCCTCGGGCTCAGGAGGGTTTGTTGTCTACTATGATGCTTCCCTGGTCGGCTTGGGTTGTGTGTTGATGCAGAATGGCAGGGTGATAGCTTATGCCTCCAGACAGTTGAAGGTTCACGAGAAGAATTACCCAACTCATGATCTTGAGCTGGCAGTAGTGGTGTTCGCATTGAAGCTGTGGCGTCATTATCTTTATGGCGAGACTTGTGAGATATACACTGAACATAAGAGCCTCCAGTATTTGCTCACCCAGAAGAGGTTGAACCTGAGGCAGAGAAGATGGCTTGAGCTTTTGAAGGACTATGACTGCACAATCATGTACCATCCGGGGAAGGCTAATGTGGTGGCTGATGCCTTGAGCAGGAAGTCGATGGGCAGTCTGACGCATTTGGTAGTTAGGAGGAGGCCGTTGGCTCAGGATTTGGGCATGTGTTTGGATGGCGGGGCAGTCTTGTTAGTGTCAGCTTCTGGTGCACTGGTGGCTCACCTGAGAGTGCAGTCCACGTTGGTTGATATGTTGCGAGCAACACAAGAGGAGGATGTTTTCTATGCTCTCACTAAGGATCTGGCCATGAGAGGTGATGCCGATAATGGTTTCGGTATTGACTCGGAGGGCGTTCTGAGGTTTAAGAGCAGGATGGTGGTGACAGATATGGCCGAGGTTCGCCGACAGGTGCTAGAGATGGCTCATCGGTCCACATATACTATGCATCCGGGAGCCACGAAGATGTACCATGACCTAAGGCAGAATTATTGGTGGAAATGCATGAAAAGAGAAGTGGTCGGGTTCGTGTCTAGGTGCCTAGTGTGTCAGCAGGTTAAGGCTGAGCATTTAAAGCCGGCAGGATTACTCTAGAACCTAGAAGCACCAAAGTGGAAATGGGAGAAGATAACCATGGATTTTGTGACGAGGTTGCCAAAGTCTTGGAAGGGCAATGATTTTATCTGGGTAGTGGTGGATCGCCTAGCCAAGACTTCACATTTTATACCAATTAGGATGACATTTTCAACCGAGCAGTATGCAAGGTTGTTTTTGGATCGGATCGTCGCTTATCATGGTATCCCTATTATGATCATCTCAGATCGGGGTACTCAATTCACAGCTCGATTCTGGCAATCTTTTCAGGAGGCATTGGGTACTCAGGTTCGGTTCAGTACCGCATTTCACCCTCAAATAGATGGTCAGTCATAGCGGACTATTCAAACGTTGGAGGATATGCTGAGAGCATGTGTCCTAGATTTGGATGGCAGTTGGGAGAGGCACTTACCCCTAATTGAGTTTGCCTACAATAACAGTTATCACAACAGCATCGGGATGGCCCCATTTGAGGCATTGTATGGGCGGAGATGCAGGTCGCCTATAGGTTGGTTTGAGGCAAGGGATTCCCTCTTGATGGGACCAGACCTGTTGGAGGAGGCAGTGGAAAAGGTAAAGCTAATCAGGGAGAGACTACTGGCAGCTCAGAGTCGCCAGAAAGGGATGGAATGGCCAGGGAGGTAGAATTTTCTGAGGTGGACATGGTGTTCCTCAAGGTATCCCCTATGAAATGGGTAGTGAGATTTGGTAATAATGGAAAGCTAAGCCCTAGGTTCATTGGGTTATTTCCTATTCTCAGGCGCAGGGGAGCTGTGGCCTACGAGTTGGCTTTTCCTCCCAATATGGACCGGGTGCATCCAGTGTTCCATGTATCTATGCTAAAGAAGTACATTCGGGATGAGTCCCATGTGATCGAGTCTACCGTAATAGAGGTGGATTCAGCTGTCTCTTATGAAGAGCGGCCAGTTCAGGTGCTAGACCGTCAGATCAAAAAATTGAGGTCCAAGGAGATTCCCTTGGTGAAGGTCAGGTGAGAGCACCACTCCAGGTAGGAGGCCACCTGGGAGGTGGAGCAGGATATGAGGGAGCGATATCCTTCATTGTTCGATGATTTGGTGAGTCTATAATCTTCTTTTTCGAAATTCGAGGACGAATTTTCTTTTACATATCCTAGAAATTCGAGGAGGAAGGATTGTAATATCCTAGATATTTTTATTTATTTTTCCCTTTTACTGTTTGTGTTTGTCAACCTAGCGGACTAGTTGAGGTCGAGCCGAGTCGACTCATGGTCTGGTGCGAGCTTGCGGTCTTGGGTAAGTAAGAATGTGAAATATGCAATTTCTTTTCCGCAATGATGAATTTATTTAATTATCCTATTGTGTGTGCTTGAGTTACTTCATTATGTTGATATGCTATACATGTGATTTGTGTTTGTGGTAGCATGGGATAAGAATAAGGGATTAAGTTAGAGGGTTCGGGTTCGGCTTGAGGCGGATGCGAGTTTGAAAAAGGATTTGGTGGAGTTATGGTTGACGAGGCAGTATAAAACTCCCTCCCCGGGGCTTGCGACTTCCTATTGGAGCCGCATAAGCCCATTGAAGAAGAGGAGCCGCCAGCCAGCCGCCCCTCTTCGTCATCCTTGGAGCCTCCGCAGCCCTCAAGAGCCGAGCCGCCGAGCCCTTCCCTCCTCCTTCCTCTCCTTCTTCCTTCCCTCTCTTAATCTTGAGCCAATTTTGGCATCTTCTTGTTTCTTGTGATTTTTGCCGAATCGTGGATTTGATCGCCGTGTTCTTGTGCCGTTTTGTGGGAGGAGGGCCCGAGATTCTCCCTTGGTGGCTCGGCAGCCCTAGGTTTACTCTAGGGGTGCTCGGCCAAGGGTGAAGCAAGGGTGCCCTCAAGGTGTTCGATGAAATGCCCAAGTGAGAGATCTTGTTTATCTTGAAGCTTATATCTTGAGTTGTTTGCCTATTTAGGATCTTGAATTGTTGTGCATGCCTTATATTTAAATCTATTATTTTTTAATAGAAATCATGTTTATAAAATTAAGATCTTGATATTGATGTCATGAATATTCTTGGAGAAGGGTTCTTGATCATGATGTTTGTTTCTTGATTAAGGTGTTGTTGATACTTGTTAGTCTTGTTTAATAAGCATGAATCTTGAGAAATTTATCTCAAGATTTATATTTTGTCTTAATGATAATTAAGGATCTAATTTCTGTTAATTTCGAATTTATTTTCATGCTATGTTGAGAAACTAAGTGTTGCTGGAATTTCATGCTGAGATGATGAATCTGTGTTTTTTTTAAAATACTTATTGTGTTGTGTGTATTTCTCTGAACATAGTCATGTAACCTATCGTTTCGACTAGAAAATATAGTTTGGAAACATAGGACACACTGCGAAGATTAGATTCGGGTTAGATACATCCGTTTCGGGCATAACAGTAAACTAAAATAAAATCCTAAAACAAAATCCTAATCTTGGTGTTCTAAAATTTTTATTTCATAATTGAAATTGAGCAATGGGTCAACATAATCTGTTATCAACCAACAAATAAAGTTATGCATGAAATAATACCTCACGAATTTATGACATTACGGGTCTAGGAGTTGGGGTCGGGTATTGGAGTGTTGAGACGCTTCCCAATAAGGTTGACACCCCTAAGACACTGTATGAGAGACTTGACTTAGGTCATGATGCGTCATACCTTTATGAATGTCGGAGAGGCTCGTTGAGGAGCTGGACTGCGGGCTAGGCCCGGAAGGTTGGATGGCCTACCGGATTGTTCCAGTTAGTCTCGTGGAATAAGTTCGGAGGGCCTACCGATTATTCCTATGATATCTTAAAGGGGTAAGTTCAGATGGGTGATTCTCGATTGTTCCCTCGTGTCTCGTGGAGCAAGTTCGGAGGGTCTTCCCGATTGCTCCCGAATTTTTTTATATTAGGATAAGTTCGGAGAGTCTTCCCGATTATCCTAGTATGTTTTGTTGGTTTAGGACATGGTAGGCTAGGATTGTTGATCTTCACCGTTTGGGTGTTGGATGCTTTCGGGCAGGTGGTGGCCACATGGCCTATTACCTGGTCATTCCCTTGTGACCTTTCCTGCTTGAGTCAGGAGTTTTGCTTATTGCATCATATATGTGTTTGGATTTTCGTGGGGTTGGTAGAACCGCTTACTGAGTTCTTTAAACTCACCCGTTGTCGTTGTTTTATTTTGTAGAGCCTGACCGATGAGGTGGGCGCGCTGGAGCACTTGGCGCGGCTAGAGAGCATAGGAGCTATATTGATCTCATAGCAGTCCTAGTTAGGGGTCGTAGTCGAGTCTATAGTAGTTTGTCATGCACTGTGTTTTGGCATTTCGGAGTTGTAATCTCTTGGTGACGTTTATGTTATTTAGTTTGGATTTCATTATTGGTGGTCTATTGGACTTGTATTATTTCCGCACTTTGTACTTTTGCTAAACTTACTTAATTATAATGAATTCTGTATGATTTTCCATTTGAAATAAAATTTGTTTATTTCTTTCTGCTATGTTTTATTGTTGAATTGACATGTGCATGATTTAGGCTACGGGGTATAGGCATGTATATCCTGGCCGATCACATGACCCTGAGTTGGGACGTGACACAACAACTCAAGGCGATTGTAGCAACACCGTCTTATTCGTACTAGTCATATGTATGTAATGGCTAGCATCATTGCTGCGTTGCCAAAAAATATGTTTTATTTTAAATATCAGCGATGGCTTGGTGTGGTTGCCTCGAAGTCATTGCTTATAGGAAGTTACATAATTTATAATAGTGATTTATTATTAGGAGATGCAGAGAAAAAAGAGTATTGAAGGGATGCGCAAATAAAAGAAGGGGACAACACACACATGGGTAATTTTCTTGTGATGCGTCAGGTTTTGGATTTAGTTGTATTGGTCTTCATATTGGGTTAAGATAGTAATTTCCATTTGATTATATGTTGAGAGATCAAATCAAAGTTTTAAAAACATATATTGAGCCAAATAACCATATATAAATCAGACCAATCCAATTTAAAAACATAATTTATACCTTTCGATATCTTTCTACGTGGGATTATTATTATTATTATTATTTGATCTCACACCGAGTTCAGTACCACACATAAAATATACTCAACTAATTACATATAGTTGCACATTAATTATATTTAGCAAATTTCCCAATATCTTATACTTAATTCAATGATACAAGTAATACACAATTAAATTAATTTGTTCATGGAATAAATAAAATATATATTTTGATAATCATTTCTCAAAGTGTCCGAGCCTGTTATCAGCAAGCCTGGTTTTGTATGCAGCCTTCTTGAATTCTCCCCATGTGAACTCTTTGTACAGACTTTGGTCTCCTTCTCCCACGAGTTGTGGCAGCGGATAAATCTTCTCTCTCAAGGCTGGCCCAAAGAAGTATATCATTGACACCCTCGACTCCCTGCCATTGGCCACCACCCTGTGCCTCACACTCCTAAATCTCCCATTTGTCAAAACCTATATATATATTGCCATTTCATATATATCACGTGGACAATTAAATCAGACATATTTTGACTGCAGTAAAAAGAAAATGGCTTACCTGCAAGGAGTCACCCACATTGATGAAGAAGGATTGCTCGTCCGGGGAGACTGAAACCCACTTGCCATCCTTGAGCGCTATCTGCAAGCCTGGGCTGTTGTTTGATCTCAGAACAGAAATGACCTGTGGATCTGTGTGTTCCCCAAACCCAGTCAGCTTGTAGTCACAATTAAACCCTTGCAGGACTGGGTATGGAGGATAGTGATTGATCCTGAATATTCCATCACTCTCCTCACCCATCACAAACTTACTGATACCTTCTCCTGACTCCATTCCTAACCCTTCAGCCATCAATTCCAGCACCTGGGATGCCAACTTCCTGATGGCTGATAAGTACTCCTTCAAAGCACAGCTGCATCACCTCCTATACTATTAGTGTGTGTCCGTGTGTGTTAGAGAGAGAGAGAGAGAGAGAGAGAGAATTGTACCTAAAAGAATATGTTGAGGGTTGATGAAGAAGGTTGATCAACATAGAAGACAAAGGCTTGGGGCAGACAGAGAAGACAAGGTATTCAACCCAGCCCTTATCTCCATTGGAACCAATCTTCTTGTTCCCGTAACCTAATGGATTTGGAGGGCCTGACTTCTCTTTGTCCACCAAAGGCGAGTTGAAGAAGCTGACAGCCTCTGCTTCCATTCTCTGCATGAGCTCCAAGGAGACGCCATGGTTGGTAATCTTAAAGAAGCCGAATTCTTCACAGGCCTTGACAAGGGTGGCCGCTGCATCCGGCTGTGCGAGGTCGACGACGGGTACACCTGGAAACGCAGTGGGTTTATTCGGGGATGGGATGAGGGATATCTGATCGAATTCTTGGTTGGACAAGACCACCATGGTTGAAAACAGAGGATGGAGTTTGGGGGTGCTTTGATCTTGTGTGGAGTAGAATTGCATGCGATGGGAGAATATTTATAGAGCCCATGTTTGAGCAAGAGTTGGAATCCTCAACTATTTGCCACGGTTGAAAATGGGAAAATTAATAAAAATGTATCTAGCTTTATAGTTTTTAATAAATATATCTAGTATTTTTATTTAAAATAATTGAATATTTTAACTTTCGAACTTGCAATAATTATATTCTCTCGTTAGATGATTGCTTATTTACCCGTTATATGCTGACGTGGAACATCATGTGAGCATAAAATTTGATTTTTTTAAATTCAATACGTCATGTCATCAAAAGTTACGTTGACACAAAATAAATTATATATATATATATAATAAAAATGATCCGAACTTTAGTGTTTTTAACAAATATATCACATACATTTATTTGAAACAATTGAATATTCTAACTTTTGAATTTGTTACAATTATACCCTTTCATTAGCTGGCTATTTGTTTACTTGTTATATGCTAACGTAGAACGTCATGTCAGCATAAAAATTGATTTTTTTTTAATTCAATATACCACATCATCAAAAATTATGTTGGCAAAAAATGAATAAAAAATATATATAACTACCACGTCAGTCCATAATAGATTAAAAAAATCTAAACCTAATCTTAAACCCCACACTCGACAGCAAACCCCATACTCTATCGCCCGAAGTTTTTTGTAAATTTTAATTTGTACTTAAGTTTATCGGTACGCTCATCTCATGATAAATCCATTGTTGTTTCATTTCAAGTGTACAAATTGAAATTACCTTCGGATGGTCGCAAGCTGTCGATTTAATGCAAAAGCTACGAGATTTGAAAAAGGCGCTTCAGGTGGCCACCAATCACCGGCAATTCTTAAGGCTAGACCAAGCAACTTGAGGCGAAAGTGACAAGAAAGTTTGGGCAGCAAAGTGTGGGGTTTGTTGTCGAGTGTGGGGTTTAGGGATTAGATTTAGATTTTTTAATTTATTATCGGCTGACGTGGAAGTTATATATTTTTTATTCATTTTTTGCTAACATGACTTTTGATGACGTGACGTATTGAATAAAAAAATATTTTTTTATGTAGATATGGCGTTCCACATCAGCAAATAACAGGTAAACAAACATCCAACTAACGGGGGATATAATTATTACAAATTCGAAAGCTAGAATACTCAATTATTTCAAATAAAAGTATAGGACATATTGGTTAAAAACTCTAAAGTTCAAGACAATTTTATTACTTTTATATATATATATATATATATTCATTTTCTGCCAACATGACTTTTGATGATGTGGCATATTGAATTAAAAAATTATTTTTTTTATGCTGAATGACGTTACACGTCAACATATAACGCGTAAACAAACAACCATCTAACATGAGGGTATAATTATTAAAATTCGAAACTTAGAATACCCAATTGTTTCAAATAAAAATATTAGACATATTTGTTAAAAACACTAAAGTTGATGACATTTTCATTAATTTTCCATAAGAAAATTAGGGCTGATATGGGTTGCTCGAGTACGATTTTATTGTGCTGGACTATCGGGCCCGGTTGAATTTTTTCCTTAAATACTTTTAATTTCTTCCCACTATTTAAGAAAAGTCTGCCAAATTTTTTTCCATCTAAAAAAGGAAGTGCACAAAGAATTTGAATGACATTAATAATTTTCCCAATTTTCTCCCAAGATTTGTTCTTTTGATTCCGACTCTAAATTTGTGCATGACATCTTCTCATTGAGCTTGACTTGGGCTGAAATCGTGTCAACGGTAATAGTTTCATCCTTTGATGAGATTTAAATCCAGTGTAATATTCTCCTCTTCTCCTATGAGGCCTACATTATTATGGTGCTCGAATTGGCTAAGCCGCTGACCAACTTAGCCACTCACACAGCTTTTTTGAAACTCCTCATTGACTGTGTATCTCGGTAAATGATTATGAACAAGAATCTTTCTAGGCAAAGGTCGCTGACCATTTTGATTTGCTATTATTCCACTCAAATTTTTGTCGGAGTCTCTAAGCATAGCACCAATTAATACGGAACAAGTTATTTGATGTGTGTAGTCCTTGAGAGAATGTTGTATAACGAATAGTATCAAGAATTTCGAGAGACACTAAATTCATTCCATGCTTCGGAATATGATGAACGCCGAGTAGAGTTAAAATCGAATCATCATGTAGTTTTATCTTCATTGTTCCTATACTGATGACCTCACAAAAAGCACCATTTTCGACATGAGCTACACTACCATTAATGCGTCGATATTTGACGAAATCACCACGATGTGGAGTCATGTGATAGGAACATCTAGAATTCAAGTACCATGTATCGATGCAGCTAGTGGTGTTATTCGTCTGCAATCTCGGATTAAGCTGAGCATGATTGGTGTTACTTGATGTGTGGTGGCGTTGTCGAGACTGTCGTTGCCCACGACCAGTCTGTGCATTGTCGGGGATGCTTGGATTTGCTACTATGACCAAAACCTCGATTTCAAATATGCTATCTTCTTTGGAGTTTGTTCTGTAGTCGTTGACAATCATCTTTGCATTGTCCCTTTCTTTTAAAGTAATGACATATCATGTCGAGCTCCTCCTTTTGCCCCAAATTTTACTCTAGAGTGCAAGCCCTCGCCTATTCCCAACTAGCGTGCCCATGAGCTCCTTTAACACAAGAGCAGTTATCACTTGTTCTAGAGTAATAGTAGTCTTGCTAAAAATTAAGGAATAAAACATAATGGTTTATTTTAGAAATTTATCTTTGACTTTCTAATTTTTAATTTTATAAAAATAT
Source organism: Canna indica (assembly GCA_034359265.1). NCBI lineage: Eukaryota > Viridiplantae > Streptophyta > Magnoliopsida > Zingiberales > Cannaceae > Canna > Canna indica. Next base: position 46,661,083 of record CP136898.1, read on the forward strand.
GTTTGATTGATAAAAATATGGCCCCAAATATGTTTTATTAGCACCGGTGAACTTTTTTATGGTTATAAGAAACAATATTAATTTTCATTAAGCTATTTTATTAGAAATGCTCATTGTAGATAGAGGTAGCAAAACGGGCCGACTTGCAGTAAATGGGCTGGGCCGACCCGGCACGATAAGGTAGTCTGCTGGGTCAAAAATTCCCGACCCAACACGACACGCATCATTTTACGGGCCGTCCGGAACGGCCGCGAGCCCACATAATTTCACAGAATTATATTTTTTATCTACATTCATAGATTTCACAAAATTATATTTTTATCCTCATTCAAAATGATGTTCAAACCAAACATCATTTGCTTAATAAAATAACAAAATGGGTCAATCATATTTTTTTAAAATATTTAGCAGGCCAAACAAGCCGGCCTTGCATGATAAGAGCCGGCCCGCATCGGCCCGCAACGTTACCGTATCGGATCGGCCTAGCTTGATAAGCTTATCGGATTAAATTTTTTGGCCCGGCCTACAGTTATTGTACCGTGCTATCGTGTCATGTTCATTTCTGCCGCTCTAATTGTAGATGCATTAGTAATGAGTTCGAGCCAAAAAAATTTCTAAAGAAAGTAACAGTAAAATTAAGAAGGAATAAAACATAATATCAAAGAGATAAAGTAAACTATCAAATGTGAGGAGACGTGTCAACCTAATTAACCAAAGGAAATAAAAGTATTTTTTTTTAAAATAAACAACATGCTATTTATTTGATTATGGCTAATTGAACAATAAAAATAAAAAAAATTGTTCCAAAGGTTGAACAAATTTGCTTTTTAAAATTCTAATTATAATTAAGTATGCTTTCACATTTTTAAATTACTTTGAAATATAAAGAAACAACACTCGTGCATTTTTATTCTTATTAAGAAAATTAATTTCATTTTTCATTCTCATTTTGGTTCGATTTCACAAAAAGTGAACCAAATATCACTGCACGAAAATTTAAATTATCGCATTGTTGGCCTAAGGTTTTCAACCTTGATCTTAATTGCGATTTTGATGATAACAAACATGGAACTAATATTTTCATGAAGAAATTTTTTCAAGTTTCATATCGGTTTGCGCACGACGTCCCCAATTGGAAAAATCAGAGAAATCGATAACGATGCTCGTCGACGCTCGGGATTCTTCAGGAAGAATAGAGTTTAGGTTTAGAGTGTCTAGAATAATTGTATTAATCCATATTATGATGCAAATATTCCTAATATATTACTAAGAGTTTTCAAGACATAAATAACATTACTAAGAGTTTTTAGTAACATCCCAGAATAGCACGAAAAATCCTGGATGAGATGTTGTAACATCCCAGAATAGCACGAAAAATCCTAGATGGACATTCCGGAATAGCTTGGAAAATCCTCTATGGATATTCTGGAATAGCTTGAAAAATATCCAAAATTCCTAAAATACTCCCAATGACTCTATTTTGAATTTCTACCCGTTGAGCTTGTTGGAAACTGAGCCCCTACCCTTGGGATCTCTTTATAAGACCCCAAACTTGCCTTCCAAGTGGACTAATGCTTTATTGAGTTTATCCTTCATATTTGCTAAGCCTTCTCGAGCAATCTTTGAGCAAACCCTAGTTCTTATGCAAAAACCTTGATTTGGCCTTCTCACTTCATCGATTCATCTTCAAGGCATCAAGAGGAACTAGGATTTAGTTGTTGGAGCTAAGTATTGTTTTGATTGTTCATTTGCTCCGTTTAATTATGTATTTTGTTGTTTATTTTCTTATATTTGAGTTTGTGATTGACCTAGTGTTGCAGGTCTTGAGTTTGGTGGTAGCCTTGGGGTTAAGGTTTAAATCCATCAGTGTAAACTTAGTTTGCTAGAATTAGTGATTGTTGTCCTTAGGTAATAGTGAGGTGGGAGAGTGCTTTCGGTATGAAGGCGGAGACATCCGGGTTGAAGTGCCTTAGGTGTGAGGGTGGTACTCTTGGGGTTAAGGCTTAAATCCACCGGTATAAACTTAGTTTGCTAGGATTAGTGATTATTGTCCTTAGGTGATAGTGAGGTGGGAGAGTGCTCTCGGTAGGAAGGTGGAGACTTTCGGGTGTGAAAGTGCCTTCGGTGTGAGGGTGGAAGACTTCTTGATGTGGAAGTGTCATCGGTGTGAGAGTGTAGTCTTTTCGGTAAAAATAGAATGGATAGAGTCGGTAGTATCTACACCTCCTAGGTTTGATAGACTAAACTTTAGAGTTTGGAAATATAAAATGTATACATTCATGAAAACTCAAGGTTTAGGGGTTTTTGAAATATTGAAAACCCACTATATCGAACCTAAGGTAGATAGCATAAATGCATGGACCCAAGAACAAATTGACATGTTTAATTTGAATGGTAAAGCAACGAATTGCATCTTTTGTTCTTTGGAAGATGACGTCTTTGAAAAGGTCATGCATTGCATTTCTGCATTCGATGTTTGGGCTAGCTTAAATGTCTTATATGATTATACTAAAACTAAGGAATTAACAACTTTTATTGAAGGTGGTGATGACAATGGTCATCCCTCCAATACTAACATGATTTTTGAAGCCCAAAGTGTTTATAGTCAAAGAAGCACTAAAAGTCGAAAGATGAAGGTGATTTGCTATTTAGCAAGGAAAAGGGGCATATCAAGAAGAATTGTCTGTCATTGATAAACAAAGCAAGGAAGTGGTCAAATGTTTCTACATCATCCTTCGATTCTCTAGAAGCATCCTCTCATTATGACAATGAAGCTACTTATCAAGTGTGCCTCATGGGACTTAAAAATGAGGTAAATCCACTACTAGAATTGTCGTTGTCACCGATGGCTGAGGCCGTGGTTGAACCGTCAGTGATGACTATCACGGATGGTACTGACCGTGGAAAAATGCCATCACTGATGTGCGCATCTCAGATAAGTTATGACAGCCGACCTCTACCGTCATAAGCAATCATCAGTGACAGCGCACGCACTATCGCTGATTTAAACATATCAGTGATGGCACTCGGCGGTTGTCGCTGACTTAAACACATCAGCCGCGGTTGTTAGCCGTCGGTGATATTATTAGCAACTGTGATATTTGGTGTTGCCAAGACCATCAACTATTTACGATACGCTTTCAGCCACGGCGTAGTGACGGGCAGCCGTGGGTAAGCCATGGCTGAGGTTATATCCTGTAACTGAAAAAAATTAAAATTTTGAAAATTCCTGTATATAATGATATTTATACATTATAATCTATTTACAATCACATATTACAATCACAAAACATCATATACATACATTTTCAATCACCATACAAGTTTTACTTAAATATCATCAATCTAAGCCTCAAACCGGAGGCAAACAAGTATCAAAATATTATATATATGACTATAAGTATATAAACAACTATAAGCCTCAAACCGGAGGCAAACAAGTATCAAAATATGAAATGTAAAGTATAAACATCAATCAAGTATCTAAACCTCAAACGAAGACTAACAAGTATCAAAATATAATCAAAATACAATAAACCAAAATTTCACGGCTGTGGTGGAGGCAGTGGAGTCGACAGCGAGTAGGTCAGGAGCATCGACTGGGTTGAGGAGGACGACGACTGCGACATCATCGGTAGAAGGCCTGAGTGAGATGCAATCTGAGTGAGGAAGGCTTGCATGTTCTGCATCGTCTATCTCAACTCGTCATTCGTGCGTCTCTGCTCCTCCATCGCATGTCGCTGCTCCTCCATCACTGTCTCTACACCTCTATCATCGCTCTCTGCTGTGTTAGCTCGGACTCTAAGGCCGCTATTTGGCTCTGGTCCTGCATCTACGATGTCAAGGGCCTCTCACCTATAGCGGGAGGGGTCGGTGCCCCAAGTGGCCCTAACACGGCGCGTACATGGCCATTGTCTACAAAGCCATAAACACGGGCGTGCTCCCAGCCACTTGCGGCCTCGACCCATGCACCCGCGTCAAACTCATCGGCATGCCTCCGCGCTTGATCGCGGTCCTTGTGTAGGTCTCCTACACCTGTTTATATTTTAAATAATACATATATAAAAACTATAAATAGAAATTGTGTAAATCAAATAGACATAAATACTTACCATGATGATCGAGGCCTTGCTATCGACGTAGTCCCTTGCTCCTCGTCATCGATGATGAGTGCGCTCAAACACTTGCATCAGCGAGGGGCATTGGACAGTGTCATCCTCCGCAACTCGGGTCTTACATTAGAAAATAAATACATTAGTATCACTATACACGATGTATAATATTTTAATTAAAAGTTAGGAAATTATACATACTATACAACGCTCATGCACCGCAAAAGACACGAAGCCATCAGTGTGGCGGCCCCCCGTGCCGTCCCCCCGGACATGCAGTTTCTCAACGCTATCCGGGAGACGTCTTGCCACTCAGGCTTGTCCCACCACTAAACAAGCTGGTCCCACACAGGTCCAGGAATCCACTCGGGATGTGTCCAGAGTTCGCCCAATCTGTGTGTGCCCCAACTGTCTCATCACGGCCTTACGAGCCTACTGAAGCATCCCGTTGTAGCGAGCGCTGGCAACGTGCTCCCACGCACTCTCCACAAGAGGAGTTTGGTCCTCCGGCCATGTATAATGAGCCTGCAAAAAAATAAATTTATTATTACTGATCGATATTTAACATTAACATTAATTTAATAAACATACTTACCGAGAACTCTCACCATAGTAAATCCATATGGTCACGAGGCACATGAGACCATGTAGGTCACACCCCGTGCAGAAACCTCCGGATCGTCTCTGCTATCGTGCGTGGGACATACTCCTGCTCAAACCTACACCAAATATAATACAATTCTATATTATGCTATATTGAATTATAAATAAATTATAAGGAATAATTAATGCATCTACTTACCTTCTACCGCGCACACTAACCAATCTGCGCGACTCTCCCTCAGCTGGTGGAGAGAGAATTCTGTTAGGCCCTCGTGGCCTACGTCTCGATGTCAACGGGCCTGGATCAACTGAATGGATGGTGGTTGGAGGTGGGGCGATGGTGTCTAGATCAGCTGGGGGGATGGTGGACGGATCAGGTGGGGGAATGATGGACGGATGAGGGGGGGAATGGTGTCTGGATCAGGTGGGGGAATGGTGGCCGAATCAGGTGGGGGGATGGTGGCCGAAGGTGGGGGGATAGTGAGTACAGGGGTGGTAGGTGTTATCATCGGGGGGTAGTCCTACGAGGAATGCCTCCACGAGCATGCACTTCTCGAACCATAGCTGTCAAATATGAATATAATTAGTATATATATATGGTGGCATTTGGTGCATTACTTTTTAGATTACCAAGCAATCTAAATTACCTTTCAGATAGATTGCCACTAAAAAGATTGCCAAAAATGTAGAATATAGTGTTTGGTATGCACAAGTAATGTTATGATAAGATTGCTAGAATTCACATGGACATGTTTGGTATAACAAATACATTACCAAGTAATGAGATATACTTTCCGAAAATACCCTTTTCACAAATATATTATAATATTATAATTAATTATATTATATTATATTAAATAACATAATAAAATATATAATATAATATAATTTAAAGAATATAATATATAATATAATATATAATATAATATATAATATAATATATAATATAATATATAATATATAATATAATATAATATAATATATAATATATAATATAATATATAATATAATATATAATATAATATAATATTATAGTATAATATTATAATATTATAATAATAATATAACATTGTATTATTATATTATTATATTATATAAAGAATATAATATAAATAATATATATAATATAATATAATATAATATCTTCATTATGTTGAAATGCTATACATGTGATTTTTGTTCGTGGTAGCATGGGATTAGAATAATGGATTAAGTTAACGGGTTCGGGTTTGGGTTGAAGCGGATGCGAGTTTAAAAAAGGGTTTAGTTTGAAAAAGAATATAAAGAATATAATACAAAGAATGTAATATAATAGAATAAAATATAAAGAATATATATAATATAATATAATATAATATAATATTATATTATATATTATAATATTATTATAATATTATGTCATAGGAGAAGTCGTGGGAGGAGCAAAGAATTTGTAAAAAAGCTAGAGTTTAAGGAGGGCAATTTTGTCCTAAAAATTAATTCAAGATTACCACTTCAGATGTAATCCACATAGACACCTCTTCATTGAGCAATTTGGATTACTAGTTTGATGGCAATCTAGATTACCAAGGCAATCCACATTACCTGCACAAGTGAGATACCAAACAAGGTAATGTGTGAGGTCCAGGTAATTTAAAGATAAGATTGACAGCAATCTGGATGGATTGCCTCATACCAAACGATAGATTAATATATACATTTAATAATTGAAGATATATACTTCACATTTATAATTATTCATCATCGTCAGTATCATCATCTATTGGCTCATTCTCTCCAACTACCGGGTCAAATTTTCCTCTGGCTTTAGTCTTACAGACTATACGCCAATCTGTCATATTTTTCTTTCGAGATGGATACTGCATATAATATACTTGTTCAGCTTGAGATGCCAATATAAATGACTCATTTGAAGCCAATTTTGATTTGTAATTGACCTCGACCAGCTTATAATTTGGATGAACTCTCGTGCCCCTATCACTTCTATCGAACCACTGACATTTAAAAAAGGCAACTAATTTCCATCTGAAAAATTGCAATTCTATGACTTCTTCCAACAGTCCGTAAAAGCCAACATCACATACAGCGTACGTTGTTCCTTTGACGCAGACACCGGCATTCATATTCTTCTTTGTAGATGAATATTCAAGTTTGTGAAATTTATATCCTTTAACAAAATAACCATTATAACACTGTACAAGTCGTGTCGGTCCGCAAGCAAACTCAAAGATTTGGTTATCTATTTCGCCCATGTGTTATGTACAGTAAGCTGAAACCAATTAGGGAACTCACGATTGCATAATCTCTCTAATTCGTCATCGCTGTAAATTGAGTATTTTGTCACCATCTCGACGTCAAATATTTCAATGAACTTTCAATCTCTGGACAGTTTAGTAAAACATACAAGTAGGCCAAATGGTACTCTTCGTCATTTAAGAATTGAGACGAATGAGAACCCAAAGCACGACCAGGGTAACAAAAGATATTTAAACAACCATCTGATGGTTGAGATCCCCCGTTTGATGGTCGAGCTCCCCAATAGTCATTCCGTGGAAGACGATTAAGTCTTGTCTTGATGGTTTATTCAAAATAGAATGAGCAGAATGTTAAATTTCTTGAATTATATATGCTTCTGATATAGAACCTTGAACAACAGTTGTGTTCTTTAATTTTTTCTTCAAACGATTCATATATCTTTCAAATAAGTATATCCACCGATTTTGAATAGGGCCACCAACTTGTTCCTCGTTTGCCAAGTGTATTGGTAGATGTTTCATCGAGTCAAAAAATGTAGGAGGGAAAAATTGCTCTGGCTTGCATAAGATTTCAATAATATTATTTTCAAGTACTGACATATCTTCGACTCGAAGGATATTTGCACAAATGTTTCTGAAAAATATACTTAATTCTGTCAACGGATCCAAAATTTTATCATGTAAATGATCTCGAAATGCGACCGAAAGCAATCTCTGCATGAATACATGACAATCGTGGCTCCTCATCCCCGATATTTTGCCTTCATCGACGTTCACACATCGAGATAAGTTTGAGGTATATCCATCCGGTAATCTGAGTTATTTGATCCATTGATACACATCTTTCATCTGTTATTTATTTAACACATACGACGTCTTTGGCTTATGAAGTCGTTTGTTGACCTCTTGGAACTCTAACTCATTCCTCTTACAAAGTATTTTCACATCGTATCGGGCCTTTACATTATCTATAGTTTTGCCGGGAATATCCATCACAATGTTAAAAATATTATCAAACACATTTTTTTCAATGTGCTTGACATCTAAATTATGTCGAATCAGTAATGAACTCCAATACGACAATTCCCAAAAAATGTTTTTTTGACCCAGTTATGTGTTTGACCAAAGCCTAAAATTCTTACATTCTGACCAAAAGTAATCTTTGGAAGTAATTCAATACATGCTAACATTTGTTCACCAAACAACATCGGTGGTGGCTCAACTCTTTCGACTCTACCCTTGGTAAATTTGACACGATTCCTTCGATACTGATGGTTAGATGGTAGGAACCGGCGATGACAATCAAAGAAGAAAATTTTTCGACCATTCTCAAGACTGAAGGCTCTTGAGTGTTCCATACAATACGGACAAGAGAGTCGCTCATGCGTGCTCCAATCAGACAACATGTCGTAGGCCAAGAAATTATTGATTGTCCACAATATAGCAGCTCGTAAAGTGAAGTTTGCTTCTGGTGACAATCATAAGCGACAACTCCCTCGGCCCATAATATTTTCAGTTCATCAATTAGGGGTCGGAGAAGCACGTCAATTTATTTTCGAGGACCCCTAGGACCCAGAATAATCATCGAAAGATAGATAAATTCATCTCTCATACACGTTGAGGGAGGCAAATTATAAATTGTTAACAGCACTGGTCATACTGAATACGGAGTTGTTGAATTACCAAATGAATTAAAACCATCCGTGCACAATCCCAACCTGATATTTCTAGTATCCCTAGCAAATGAAGGATAGCATCTATCCAAATGTTTCCATGAGTCATTACCGTATCATCACGACTTCTTGCATGCCAACTCATATAGGGGGCAGTCTTTTCCGACATGAATAACCTTTGGAGCCTCGGTGTCAGTGGAAAATGCTGAAGCACCATAAAGGGGATATTTCTTTGTCGACCTGATTTCTTCTCCTTGTAACAAGGATGTTCACATACTGGGCATTGCTCCAACTATGTATTTTTTTTATAATATAAAATGCAGTTATTTGGGCACGCGTGTATCTTTTCGTACCCAAGCCCCAATTTCCTCATCAACTTTTTTGTCTTATAAAAAGTTGGCTCAAACTTGTTATTTGGAGGTAGCATACCATTGATAAAGTCTGGAATTCGATCAAACGCAACCCCGCTGATATTACAATCGGACTTGATGTTCAGGAGTTGCGTCATTGCCGAAAATATTGTATATTTAGGACAATTCTCATACAAAGGTTTATCGGCAGCTTTCAACATCTCGTAAAATTATGCAGCCTCCTTATTCAGCAATTCAATTTGTATCGCAAGTTGTTATTCAGTGACTTCAACTGTTGTAGTATCTTGTAGTTGTAACGTCTCAGTCACTGACTCAACATTGTCATTTAATTGGAATTATCCATGAAGACTATCCGGAATCATTGTTCTATAAGGATTTGGTGGATCGGAAGAAGAAACAACAACAGTAGAGGATTCACCATGAGTTTGGACAACATGATTGCTTAACGTCCCGACTTGACGTGACTCACCGTGACAATTCCATAAAAAATATCTTGGTATGAATCCTTTTGTATACAGATGTATTGTGATAGTTTCCAGATCCAAAAATCTTATGTTCGAACATTTTCAAAACGGACATCGAATTTTATCACAACTAGGAAATTTTTTATTCGAGTAGGCGAAATTTAAGAAGTAAGTTACGCCTACTCGAAATTCGTCTGTTATAGCTCCACGATGAATTCGTCAGTACATCCAATTTCGATCGCCTAACATGTTCTGTCAAAAAGTTGGCAATATCTTTAGGTAATGTCTTTAGGTGGGATGGTCCTGTTCCATTCGGGATTCATGTTATTTATATTGCACTTAGAATTTCTTTTAGTCATTAACTTCATTCTAAATTTCGGCAGCATCTCCCTATAGTTCTCCGAATACGCATATCATCTAAGCGCGTACGGAGAATAAGGAAGATACAAGCCAAAATTTAAAACTGAATAATGACTAAAAGAAATAAACTAAGTGCAATATAAATAACTATGTTCCCAAATTATCCAATTATGGACAATTCAAGGGTTGTACATCGTATAAAAGATCATTTACTTCGTTTATACGATCTAAGGTTTTGCAAAATTAAAACTTGACTCGTCGATGCGTACGTGAAAAGTATCAACTCGTCTTGATTATTTTCTAAATTTGTGGATGTCGGTACGAGTCCACTGTAGACGATTCCGCGCGAGTCCAAAGTGGGCGATTTCGCGTGAGTCCAAAGTGGACGATTTCAAAATTATAATTACACCCAACTAAAATTAATCCTAACATTTATTCTACCCTTGATTAACTAACCATAACATTATAACTAACCTAAATTTAATCTAACAGCAAAAAAACTAATTAAATCTAATTAACAAATAACCCTATATATATAAGATTAATCTAATTAACAAAAAAAATTAATCAATAAAAAAAACTAATTAAATATAATAAACAAAAAAAACTTATTAAAATTAATCTAATTAACAAAAAAAAATGGTCGGTGCCGACCGGAGAGGGGAGAGGGGAGGAACTCACCTGGGTGAACGCGGCGATCAAGGAGAGGGGGCACCGGTGGCAAGGGCGAGGGCGAGGGAGCAGGCGGCGACGACAACACCATCGGCAACGGAGAGAGAAGAGAGGGAGGGAAAGAGGAAAGGTCGGACGCGAATGCAAATAAAAAGTTTTATCACCGATGGCCCATCAGCCATTGGTAAACCGTGGACAAGTAATAATATTATCAGCGATGTTCACGTAGCCCTCTCTCAACCATCGGTGACGTGTTTTTTATTTTCGCGCCGTGTTCGCGCCATCAATTAATAAGCGACGGCCACTTCTAGCCGAGGCTAATTACTTATATCACTGACGGTCCTTTTGCCCCCACTAAGCCATCTCTACTAGGTTATTTCATTTCGTGCCCCGTGCGCACCATCAGCTATGAGCGATGGCCTTGGGCAACCGTATATAAGCCGTGACTTATTTGGTTACATCAGCCACGCCCACTGCGGCCGTCAAATAGTCGTGAATGGTTCTAATGGCCCATGCAGCCGTCGGTGAGCCCCGTGGCTGATAGCTAATATTCTAGTAGTGATCCTTCCACTTCTTGTCATCACAAAAATTTGGTTGATAACAATAGTGATAGCCCTTCTAGTTCATTTAATATGTCATATGAGGGATTAGTTGAGGAATGCCAAAAAATGTATGTCTTGCTTGTAAGAAAAGATAAGGAAAATAAAAAGTTAAAGAAGGAAAATGTGATGCTTAATTCTCATTCGCATGAATCCAAATTAGAAAATGAAAAATTGAAATTTAGGTCATTTGATTCATGTCATGATAATGTAGAACTTGAGCTCAAGGATTTGTAGCTTAAAAATGACAATTTAGAAAATGAGAATTGCATGTTAAAATCTCAATTACATGCATTGCATAAATCTATGAATGAGTTGAAAAATGAGATGTTGATTTTGAGTAGGAAAGTTAATGCTTCTTCTTTTAATTCTAAAAATCAAAATATCTCATTTAAGAAACCTCAAAAGAAGAATGTTACCCTTAAGAATGCTCATGTTCATCATCCATATCATGTCAAGCATTCTAACATTAAATGACCCCAAAGGATCCAAAAGTCATTTGGGTACCAAAAGTCTCATCTTCTATTGTAGGGGGAGCTACCACACAAGGGTGAGATCGATAGAGTTGGTTGATTGAAGTTGCTTGAGGATTCAAAGATTATACTATTTCAAAGTTGCAACTTCAAGTCATCATGATGCCTTGGGTAATCAAATTACGGCATCAAATACTTTGGTATCATCTCCTATACCTATTTGTTTAAATTAGAGTAGGAGTTTTGATATATGCTTGATATTAGTAGATTTTCCACCACTACAAAAAAATAGGGTATCACCAACGGATTAAATCTGTTGGTAATAGTCAAAAATCCATTGGTAATAGTCAAGAATCCGTTAGTAATACTAATACCAACGAATTTTCATTGGTAAAATCCGTTGGTGATATTCTGTTAGGTATTACCAACGGATATTATAATTTTTCGTTGGTATTCCCAATGAATAAAGATATATTTATTGGTAATTACCAACAAATGAGTTGCTAATTTTGTTGGTAATACCAACAAAATAGTTTGTTGGTAATTACTTGTTGGTGAAAGTCTGTTTTCTTGTAGTGCACTCTTGATATGCTCTTATCAAGTGATTTTTGATTTTTTTTATTTTCGGTGTCTTCGGAGACCTTTGTAGCCTATAACAGGCTCATGCGACCTTGAGATTTTAAATCGTAGGCTAATTGTGACCTTTCGGTTTTCAACCAATGGGAAGGGTTGGAGATCTTAATTTCAAAATTTTCATATTTTTAGATCTCTTGATTCATTTTAGTATCATGATATTCCTTTTGAAATGAATACTTACTATATAGCTTAGGTTAAGGCTTTTGAATGAAACCATGAATTTAAACTTTGCTATCTAGTATGTTAGCTTGCTAGTTGGTCCATGATTTCATTATGCTACTAATTCCCATGAATGAGGTATGCTAGCTTGCTATCTTACTTGCAAGTTGAGAAAATATAATTTGGAAGGCTAAAGAAAATTGAGAAAGAAAAATGACAAGTTTGGCTAAATTCCCATGAATGAGGTATGATTTTGGATTTAGCATTATTCAATTATTTCCAAAAAAAATGCAGAAAATTAATTTTTGGATGATTCTTGAAATTGAATTTTCAACAAAAAATCTAGTTTCTTGTGTAAAAATTTCAAAAATCTTGAGTAAGATTATGATTTGATATGGATTTTTGAAGTTAGATTTTGAAACTTTAAAGTGTCATTCTTCATAAGTGTTCATTTTGCGATACTTTGAATTTTCGTCAAAATTTTCAAATGAGACTTCAAGTATGATATCACAATTCTATTATTGGTATCACTCTCATTATCTCTTGAGAAAAATAATTTCTAAAATGATTTTTGATATTTTGATCGATACTTGAGTTTATACATGATTTCTGCATTTGGATTTTAGTTATCATTCCTTGCTATAATGTATGATTTTGTCTCATATTAAATATTTGTTTTTCATCCCTTGAGTTGAGATCTATTTGCTAATCTATTACTAATCTATTACTAAGAGTTTCCAAATCATAAATAACATTCCGGATGGGATGTTGTAACATCCCTGAAAAACCCGGAACATCCCGGATGGACATTCTAGAATAGTCCAGAACATCCCGGATGGATATTCCGAAATAGCCCAGAACATCCCAGATGGACATTCCAGAATAGCTTGGAAAATCCTGGATGGACATTCCGAAATAACTCGAAAACTGTCTAAAATTCCCAGAATGCCCTCAATGGCTCTATTTTAAATTTCTATCCGTTGAGCTTGTTGGAAACCCAGCCCCTACCCTTGGGATCTCAATATAAGATCCTTGCCTTCTAAGTCGACTAATGATTCATTGAGTCTATCCTTCATATTTGCTAAGTCGTCTTGAACTAATCTTTGAGCAATCCCTAGTTCTTATGCAAATACCTTGATTTGGCCTTCTCACTTCATCGATTCATTCAAGGCATCAAGAGGAACTAGGATTTAGTTGTCGGAGCTAAGTATTGTTTTGATTGTTCATTTGCTCCATTTGATTGTGTATTTTGTTGTTTATTTTCTTGTATTAGAGTTTGTGATTGACCTAGTGTTGTAGGTCTTGAGTTTGGTGGTACACTTGGGGCTAAGACTTAAATCCACCGGTGTAAACTTAGTTTGGTAGGATTAGTGATTGTTGTCCTTATGTGATAGTGAGGTGGGAGTAGGGCTGGCAACGAATCGCATACGATGCTGATACTGAATTATTTGTATTCGCACCGCACCCCATATCTGCACATCCGTATCCGCACCGTATCCGCTACGGATGTGAATATGGATATCCATATCCGCAACGCTTCAAATATGGATATCCGCACCGTATACGTATTCGCACCATATTTAATAAAAAAATATTAAAATGATATATTTAATTTAAAAAATTAATAAATTACCAATTCATTGATCCAAAATAAATGTATAATATACTTCAAAATTCATCTTGACATGAAATTACCATAGAGCTCTTATATATATTAATAACTTATATGGGCAAAATAGTAATTCAAAGACGCGGATAGACGGTGTGGATACGGTGCGGATCCACAGTCATATCTGTATCCGCACCGTATCCGCGCATATATAAATTTTCTAAATCTGTATCCGTATTCATATCCATTTTTACTTGCAGATATAGATCGGATACGATGCGGATGCGGTTTTTAGTTAGCAGATACGGATAAAATTGGCACCCCTAGGTGGGAGAGTGTTCTCGATAGGAATGCGAAGACTTCCGGGTGTCAAAGTATCTTCGGTGTGAGGGTGGAAGACTTTCGGGTGTGGAAGTGCCCTCGCATGTCAGAGCATAGTCTTTTCGAGGAAAATTCCTCATTGTAAGGAAACATTCATAATCTAGTAAAATTAAGTTTGGAAATCCAAAGCGGGGGTACTTAGGTAGTGTAGTAGCGCATTGGAGCCGAACTACAATAAATGTCTCTTGTTTGCATTGCTTATATTGTGTTTTGATTACTTGTGTTATTTACTCGCTTCCGCATTCATCTAGTTTAATTGAGTTCTTGCTTAAGTAATCTAGAAACGGTTAAAACCAAATTTAGGCTTAATTTTTAACGAACACACTATTCACTCCCCCCCCCCCCCCCCCCGCTACCCTCTAATGTAGGTCATTTCACCAACACGCTTGAACAAAGACGAAATTTAAATCAAGAAATTTAAATCAACACTACTAGAATATACCACATCAGCCACGGGGATCATCGACGGCCGCCAAGGCCGTCAGAATCATTCACGGCTTTGCGTCGGCCGCAGCGGTCGTGGCTGATGTGACCAAATCAGCCGTGGCTCGCATACGACCAGCCAGAGCCGTCGCTCGTAGTTCATGGAAATAAAATATGTTATTAGCCACGGCTTAGTGAGGGCTCTGGAGCGTTTGGTGATGTGAGTAACGAAATCAGCCGCGACTCGCATACAGCCGTCGCTCATAGTTGATGGTGCGCACGGGGGCACGAAATAAAATAAGTTATTAGCGACGGCTGGAGGCGGCCATCGCTTATTGTTTAATACCATGAACACAGCGCGAATAATAAAACACTATTAACCGGCAGCTTTGATAGCTGTCGATGATAATAAAATTATAGATCCATGGTTTTTTGACGGCTTTCGGGCCATCGGTGAAAATCCTTTTTATTTACGTTCGCACCCGACCCTTCCTCTTTCTTCCTCTTTCTTCTTAGCTCACCACTGTCACCACCGTCCGTCGCTGCCGAGTTGCTGCGGAGTCGCTGCCTGTTGCCGCCGCCGTCAATCGCCGCCAGTGAACCTCTCCCTTCTGGTATGCTACCTCTCCTCTCCTCCTTTCATTCCCCTGTGTGCCGCCCTCTCTGTGCCGTCGTTGACCCTGCCGGCCCTCTCCGCACCGGCGTTGACCCGGCCATTCATCTCCGAAGTCGGCCTCAACCCAACCAGCGCCGCATTGGGGCCGATTACCACCGGCTCCAATGCCTTGACGAGCAGTAGCCGGCAATGATGCCGACTACTGCTTGATTAGGGTTAATTACCCTAATCAATTACTTGATTAGGGTAATTAACCCCTAATCAAACTGTGATTAGGGTAACCACAGTTTGATTACGATTTATTTTAAATTTTTATTGCTAATTATTAGAAATTAATTGTTAATTAGGTTAATTATTAGTTTAATATTAATTAATTAGTTGCACGAAATCGTCCACCGAGGACTCGTGCCTGAATCATCCACTGTGGACTCGTGACCAAATCATCCACTTTGGACTCATGGTCAAATCGTTAATGGTGGACTCGCGCGTGTCGGAATCGTCCACAATGGATGGACTCGTGCCGGAATTGTCCACTTCGCACCGGCATTCATAAATTTAGAAAAAAATCAAGATGAGTTGATACGTTTCACGTATGATCAACGAGTTAAGTTTTAATTTTGCAAAACCTTAGATCCGTTCGGGGGTTGTATGTTTGTATAAACGAAGTTAATGATCTTTTATACGACATACAACCCTTGAATTGTCCCTAATTGGATAATTTGGGAACATAATTATTTATAACTTAGTTTATTTTTTTAGTCATTATTCCTTTTTAAATTTTGGCTTGTATCTCCCTTGTTCTCCGATACGCGCCTAGATGATAAGCGTATTCGGAGAACTGTAGGGAGTTGCTGCCGAAATTTAGAATGAAGTTAATGACTAAAAGAAATACTAAGTGCAATATGAATAACATGAATCCCGAATGGAATAGGACTATTCCACCTAAAGACATTACCTAAAGATATTGCAAACTTTTTGACAGAACATGTCGGGCGATCGAAGTTGGATGTACCGACGAATTCATCGTGGAGCTATAATGGACGAATTTCGAATAGGCATAACATACTTCTTAAATTTTGCCTACTCGAATGAAAAATTCCTTAGTGGTGATAAAATCTGATGTCGGTGCCGAAAATATTCGAACATAAGATTTTTGGACCGAGAAACTATCACAATTTGCATCTATACACAAAAGGATTCACACCAAGATATTTTCTATGGAATTATCATGGGGAGTCACGTCATGTCGGAACGTCGAGCAATCCTGTTATCCAAACTCATGGTGAATCTTCTTCTACTAGTGTTTCCAATCCACCTAATCCTTATAGAACAATAATTCTGGATAGTCTTGGAGGACAATTCCATTTCAATGATAATATTGAGTCAGTTACTGAGACGGTAATGCTACCAGATACTACGACAGTTGAAGTCACTGAAGAACAACCTGTGATACAGATTGAATTGTCGAATAAGGAGGCTGCAGAATTTTACGAGATGTTGAAAGCTGCCGATGAACCTTTGTATGAGAATTGTCCTAATTATACAAGATTTTTGGCAACGACACAACTCCTTAACGTCAAGTCCGATTGTAATATCAGCGGGGTTGCGTTTGATCGGATTGTAGGCTTTATCAATGGTATGCTACCTCCAAATAACAAGTTTGAGCCAACATATTATAACACAAAAAGTTGATGAGGAAATTAGGGCTTGGGTACGAAAAAATACACGCGTGCCCAAATAACTGTATTTTATATTATAAAGAAAATGCACAGTTAGAGCAATGCCCGGTATGTGAACATCCTTGCTACAAGGAGAAGAAATCGGTTCGACAAAAAAATATCCCCTTTAAGGTGCTTCGGTATTTTCCATTAACACCGAGGCTTCAAATGTTATTCATGTCGGAAAAGACTGCCCCCTATATGAGTTGGCATGCAAGAAGTCGTGATGATACAATAATGACTCATCCATCTAACAGTGAAGCATGGAAACATTTGGATAGGTGTTATCCTTCATTTACTGGGGAGACTAGAAATATCAGGTTAGGATTGTGCAAAGATGGTTTTAATCCGTTTGGTAATTCGACAACTCCGTATTCAGTATGGCCAGTGCTATTAGCAATTTATAATTTGCCGCCCTCAATGTGTATGAAAGATGAATTTATCTATCTTTCGATGATTATTCCGAGTCCTGGGCGTCCTCGCAAAGAAATTGACGGGTTTCTCCATCCCCTAATTGATGAACTCAAAACATTGTGGGCTGAGGGAGTTGTCACTTATGATTGTCACCGGAAGCAAAACTTCACTTTACGAGCTGCTATATTGTGGACAATCAATGATTTCCCGGCCTATGACATGTTGTCTGGTTGGAGCACGCATGGGCGACTCTCTTGCCCGTATTGCATGAAACACTCAAAATCCTTCAGTCTTGAGAATGGTTGAAAAATTTCCTTCTTTGATTGTCATCGTCGGTTCGTACCGTCTAACCATTAGTATCGAAGGAATCGTGACAAATTTATCAAGGGTAGAGTCGAAAGAGATGAGCCACCACCGATGTTGTCTGGTGAACAGATGTTAGCACATGTTCAATTGCTTCCAGATATTACTTTTGGTCGGAATGTAAGAATTTTAGGTTTTGGTCAAACACATAACTGGGTGAAAAAAAGTATCTTTTGGGAATTGCCGTATTGGAGTTCATTACTGATTCAGCATAATTTGGACGTCATGCACATTGAAAAAATATGTCTGATAATATTTTTAACACAGTTATAGATATTTTCGGCAAAACTAAAGATAATATGAAGGCCCGACATGATGTAAATATACTTTGTAAGAGACCTGAGTTATAGTTGTAATAGGTCAACATACGACTTTATAAGCCAAAGGCACCGTATGTGTTAAATAAACAACAGATGAAAGAGGTTTATCAATGGATCAAAGAACTCAGATTACTCGATGGATATGACTAACTTATCTCGATGTGTAAACGTCAATGAATGAAAAATATCGGGGATGAAGAGCCACGATTGTCATGTATTCACGCAAAGATTGCTTCCGGTCATATTTCGAGATCATCTACATGATAAGATTTGGGGTCCGTTGATAAAATTAAGTATGTTTTTCAGAAATATTTGTGCAAATGTACTTCGAGTCGAAGATATGTCAACACTTTAAAATAATATTGTTGAAATCATATGCAAGCTGGAGTAGTTTTTCCTTCCTGCATTTTTTGACTCGATGGAGCATCTACCGATACACTTAGCATACGAGACATGAGTTGGTGGCCCCGTTCAATACCGGTGGATGTACTTATTTAAAAGATACATGAATCGTCTGAAGAAAAAAGTAAAGAACAACGCCGTAGTTGAAGGTTCCATATCAAAAGCATATATAATTCAAGAAATTTCAACTTTTTACTCATTTTATTTTGAATCAACCATCAAGACAAGACTTAATCGTCTTCCACAGAACAACGACGGGGGAGCTCGACCATCAGATGGTTGTTTAAATA
Source organism: Canna indica (assembly GCA_034359265.1). NCBI lineage: Eukaryota > Viridiplantae > Streptophyta > Magnoliopsida > Zingiberales > Cannaceae > Canna > Canna indica. The sequence continues at coordinate 46,679,996 of CP136898.1, forward strand.
TCTTTTGTTACCACGATCGTGCTTTGGGTTCTCGTCCGTCTCGATTCTTAAACGATGAAGAGTATCATTTGGCCTACTTGTACGTTTTATTAAACTGTCCAGAGATTAAGAAGTTTATTGAAATATTTGACATTGAGATTGTGACAAAATACTCAATTTACAGCGATGAGGAATTAGAAAGATTACGGAATCGTGAGTTCCCTAATTGGTTTCAAGCTTACAGTACAGAACACAGAGGCGAAATAGATGACCAAATCTTTGAGTTTGCTAGTGGACCGGCACGACTTGTATAGTGTTATAATGGTTATTTTGTCAATGGATATAAATTTCACACACTTGAATATTCATCTACAAAAAAAACTATGAATGCCAGGGTATGCGTCAAAGGGACAACGTATGCTGAATGTGATGTTGACTTTTACGGACTATTGGAAGAAGTCATTGAATTGCAATTTTTTGGATGTAAATCAATTGCCCTTTTTAAATGTCATTGGTTCGATACAAGCGATAGGGGCATGAGAGTTCATCCAAAGTATAAACAAGTATATTGGCTTCTCAAGCTGAACAAGTATATTATATGCAGTATCTGTCTCATAAGAAAGATAGGGTAGATTGGCGTGTAGTCTGTAAGACTAAAGCCAGAGGAAAAATTGACCCGATAGTTAGAGAGAATGAGCCAGTAGATGACTTCTATCAAGAAGAAGATCCTTCCGTAGTGGAACGAGTTAGTCCAATACTCGAGGATGATGACACAGAGTTATTTCAATTGGAAATAGAATACATTGATGACGATGATAATGAAGTTGAGGAAGGACAGAATGATGATGAGGGAGACGAAGAAGAATTTCAAGATTCCGATACAGAAGAACAAGAAGAAGAGTATTACACGGATGACGATAATGACGATGACGAATAATTGTAAATGTGAAGTATATATTCAATTATTAAATATATCTATTAATCTATTATATATAATCTAATTATATTAAATTTTTATAGCTATGGTTTGAGATATCAGTTCTCGAGGAGGCATTCCTCGTAGGACCCCCCCTAACGATTACCACCCGCCCCACCTGTACCCACTGACCCTTTGCCTTCCACCACCATCCCCCCACCTCCGGCCACCATCCCCCCACCTCCAGCCACCATTCCCCCACCTGATCCATCCACCATTCCCCCAGCTGATCTGGTCACCATCCCCCCACCTCCAACCACCATCCCTTCAGCTGATCCAGGCCCGTTGACATTGAGACGTAGGCCACGAGGGCCTAACAGAATTCTCCCTCCGCCACCCGAGGGACAACTGCGTAGAGTAGTTAGTGTGCACGGAAGAAGGTAAGTATATGCATTAATTATTTCTTATAATTTATTTATAATTTAAAATATCATAATATGAATTTATATTTGGTGCAGATTTGAGCAGGAGGACGTCCCCCGCACGATAGCGGGGACAATCTGATAGTTTATGCACGGGGCGTGGCCTACATGGTCTCACGTGCCACGTGAGCATATGGATTTATTGTGGCGAGAGTTCACGGTAAGTATATTTATTAAATTAATGTTAATGTTAAATATTCATCAGTAATAATAATTTTTTTTTTTTGCAGGCTCATTATACATGGCCAGAGGACTAGACCACTTTTGTGGAGGATGGATGAGAGCGTGTTACCCACGCTCGCTATAACGGGCTGCTTCAGCAGGCCCGTCAGACTGTGATGAGATGGCTGGGGGCCACACAGATAGGGTAGACTTGGGGACATATCCCCGAGTAGATTTTTGGACCTATGTGGGACTAGCTCGTTGAGCGGTGGGCCACACCTGAGTGGCAGGAGGTCTCCCGGACTGCGTTAAGAAATCGCATGTTCGGGGGGGGGGACAGCACGGGCGCGCACCACACAAGTGGCTCCATCTCTTTTGCAGTTCATGAGCATCGTATGGTATGTATAATTTAATTATTTTTAATTAAATTATATATTATGTGTAATGATACTAATGTATTTGTTTTCTAATGTAAGACGCGCGTGACGGGGGACGACATTGTCCAATGCCCGTCGATGATGGAGGTGTTTGAGCGCACACACCGTCGTCGACGAGGAGCGGGGGACTACGTTGATAGCAGAGCCTTCATCATAATGGTAAGTATTTATATATGTCTATTTGATTTACACAATTTTTATTTATAGTTTATATATATTTAAAATATAAATATGTGTAGGAAACTTACACGAGGACTGTGATCGAGCGTGGAGGGACACAGGAGGAGTTCGATGCAGGAGCTTGGGTGGAGGCTGCAGGTGGTTGGGAGCACGACCGTGTTTATGGCTTTGCAGACAGTGGCCATGCACGCGCCATGCTCGGGCCACTTGGGGAACCGACCCCTCCAACTATGGGTGAGCAGCCCTCGACATCCCGAGCGCAGGACCAGAGCCGGATAGCGGCCATGGAGTCGGAGCTCACCCAATAGAGACATGAGATGGAGGAGCAGAGGCAGATGATGGAGGAGCAGAGGCAGATGATGGAGGGGCAGAGGGTAGCGATGGAGGAGCCGATGCAGGAGCAGAGATGGGCGAATAACGAGTTGAGACAGATGATACAGAACATTCAGACACTCCTCACTCAGATTGCATCTCACTCTGGCCTTCTACCGATGATGTCGTAGTCGTCATCCTCCTCGACCCAATCGACGCTCCCGACCCTGTCGTTGTCGACTCCACCGCCTCCACCGCAGTCGTGAGATTTTGATTAATTGTATTTTGTTTATATTTTGATACTTTGATGCACGAGTTGATATTTTGATAATTGTTTGCCTCCGGTTTGAGGTTGATATTGATGATATTTATGTAAAACTTGTATGTTTGGTTTCTAATGCATGTGTATGATGTTCTCTAATTGTAATATGTGATAGAAAATAGTTTGTAGTCGATATATCATTGTATACAAGAATTTACAATTTTTTTAGTTTTTTTAGTTACAGGATACACCTTTAGCCATGGCTTATCGACCCGGAGGAAAATTTCCTAATATAAAAATCTATTTTGATGCAGCGCGCCGGACCCTGGGGTAGTCGAGTCGAGTCTCAGGATCGCCTCGAGTAAAAAGGTATGACTCGACTACTGATATATGCAATTAAATCAGGCAAATGACTCTTTCCTTTTATGCATTTATACCTTAATCGAGTTTAAATTGACTAGAGGTGTTTCCTTTTATGAAGAATTGGGGGAGACGGGTAGCCGAACCCCTAGAGGTGATAGGATGTGTTTTCTCGCAAGATTTCGACGAATCGTGGTTTCGTAGTAGTGTATTTATGGTTTTGTATCAATTCTTGTCGGATCGCCTTGATTTCCTCGCCGATTTCTCAAGTTCTAGGGCTGCCGAATCATGGGGAAAGTGGAAAGGTCATGCCAAAATTTTCCCCAATTCCCTTGACGGAAATAGAGCCCTCGGATGATCTTAAGTTCGTGAATAGTATGTTCTTAATTGTCGACTTCACGTGTTAAGAAACTTTTCTTCCCTAGAACTCATAGGTTTGACCGAATGAACCCTAAAACTTCATGTGAAGTTAAGTTATAGGGGAAGGGGCAAACTAGACAATATGAAATTAAGTTATACCGGAGACAAAGAATTAGGGTCGGGGATTAATTCTCCTCTTCCCTTTCCTACCTTAGGAGGCATGGCTGAGCAAGGTTCACCTTGCTCAAGGCTCGGCTAAGCCTAGGGGGAGGGAGAGGGTGAGCTTTAGATGGAAACTTCCATAGTTAGAGTGCTAAAACTATAGAGACATGATGATACTTGGGAATAACTCTAAACATAGCAAGTAAATTTATTGATTCATGTAATTGTAGGAATGATAGCTTAGTGACCATCCTTAGCTCATTCCTCTTAAATTTTTGAAACGATGTATTATTTTACCATGCTTAGTATTTCATGCATTGTTGAATTCATTGTTACCTTACCATGCTAGATAAATTGTTTCTTATTGAGTTTAATTCTAAAGGCAGTGTATTAATGTTTATTGATGAATCTCGTGGTTATATATAGTAGATGTTGTAAATTATGCTTACTTTTCTTTAGATTACACATGCTGTCCTGAAATGTTCGTGGGTGAAATTCCAAGATTGGTTCATAGAATTCCTCACCCAACGTAGCGTATAACGCTAGATAACATGTAGGACGTTGCGAGATGCTTAGTATATATGGAAACCTAGCTAGGGAATGACACAACTTCTAGGACTTCTAGTATTCATTGTTGGAAACCTAGAACTATTAGGTGTACACATTTTTGGAAGGGCAGCATTAATTTGTCGACCCTGCAGATCGGCTTAGGGCCGAGTATGGGCAATGACCCGAAGTGTATATGAGGAAACCCTAGGACATTTGACTGTGTGATGTGCTTGAGATGGTCCGCCGAGAACCGTGGAGGTTGAAACTGACCAGTGCTTAGCTCTGCCAGTGATTGGGTCTTGAGATATACCAGCGGGCACGCTAGGTGTCAGACCCCAGTTGGGTGGGACTAGCTATCCCTACCCCAGACGGTGATCGGAGACTAGTAGACCATCCTAGTCGATGGCCTGGGATTTATTTGTTTACATCTTGATATGATGTGGCCGAACGGCCAGTGTAATTCTACCTTGTATGGTAGGGTCGGTTATAGCCGGGATTCTTATACCATGACTAGGCCCCAAGGGCCGGATGCCAGAGGCTTGATAGGCCGTTATGGCAGGTTTTTACCTATATGGTTCTTACAGCATGACCCATAGGGTCAGTAGTCACGTTAAAAAGCAACTTACCTTCCTGATTATATACGATGTTGCCTTATATGTTATGCACGACTAACTGAGGATTATGTGGAGGTTCAGAAGAACCGCTCATTGAGTCCCAAGTGGACTCATAGTTTGTTTCCTTGTTTTCGCAGAGCATGAGCATTGATTGCGGCTTGTCGGCATGGTGCAGCTGGAGAGCAGGTGGTGGTGCCATATCTCGTAACGGTGTCCTTGGGTCATAGTCCAGTGTCTTATAGTAGTTGTTTTCCTTTTCTGCACTAACATTTGTGTTTTGGAAAAGTTTGTAAAACTTTGATACTTGAGATGTTCTATTTGTTACGATGTTGGTTTTCTTCTTTGGTTTGAAAACATATATTGTGAACTTGAAAACTTTAAATAAAGATTGTGTGGTGGTTTCTTTTTATCGATATGTTTTGGTTTCTTATATGTCAGTGTAGATAGTAGGCTACAGGGTAAGATGTAAGCCCTAGCCGATCACACTACCCTCAGTTGGTGTGTGACATTGTTGGTATCAGAGTACTAGGTTAGGTCTTGACTATGACTAAGTGTTGGGTACCGTATGAGACACATGCTAGCGTGTCGACATACGATATAGTTATGCTACGAGATTGGGCGACCACTCCTGCACTCAGCGCACCATGCTGTTAGTAAATTTTAAAAGCTTATGTTAAGAATTTATTATGTGACAGGCAACCTCTTTTTCTTTTCCGTGATAGTGTAATGGAGGCTCCAAATGCTGCTCTGAGCGGCAGTGGTAGTAACTCGACAGAACGCCGAGGGTGGGGGCGAGGCCGAGGCTGGGTCCATGGCAGAGATAGGGAGCCGTCTGAGGGTCAGGGGCAAGAGTCAGCAGTTGCTCGATTGCAAGCTCAGGTGAATCAGTTAACTTAGGCGCTTCTCAGGGAGCAGGAATTGTGACAACTGATGCAGTAGCAGCCACTACCATAGCCAGTGCCCGTAGTTCCAGTGGTACCGAAAGTGGTAGAGACGGCAGCACCCGCAGTCAGAACTCCAGGGGGCCCAACCTAATCAAATTTTATCACGCTGAAGCCACCAGAATTCACCGGAATAGATCGTCAGGTGGAAGTGACTGAGGTTTTGGGGGATTGCTACGAGTTATGCATGGAGCTGGGGTGCTCGTCAGAGGCAGTGGATCGTTTGGTCGGTCTTCAGATGAGGAGACCGACAAAGGTTTGGCTGCACACTTGGAGGGCCCGCAGGGTAGCTGGCGCACCGCCTCCCACGTGGGAGGAATTCAGGGCGGCTATGGAAGAGCAATACCTACCTATGAGTGTTCGCGACAAGCACGCCCGTGACTTCGAGATGCTGTGCCAGTCTGGAGGCATGTCAGTATCAGAATATGAGATGGAGTTCAACCGTCAGGGTTCGTGGCATCTGAGACTGCCAGGGTCAAGAGGTTCCTGGCAAGTCTGAGGCCATAGATTGGCAAGCTTATCCACTACAATGCGGATTCTACTCTGGCTCGGGTAGTGGGTGAAGCCCTGCGAAAAGAAGCCTTGGTGTCGTTTGAGAGGAATGACGGGCCAGCTAAGAAGAAATTTTGGTCGCAGGATTCTGGCAGTCGGCCTTGGCAAATTCTTAGGGGGCAGTGATCGCGGTAGACCATCAGCAAAGCCGAGGGCAGAATGGTAATCAGGGCCGTGGGGGCCCAGGGTCCGGGTCAGTAGCTCAGAGGGGACAGACACAAAATAAGGGGCTGCAGACCAGTCATTCAGAAAGGCGGCCTGCTCGGGTATATGCTATGAATCGTGATGGGGCAGAGGCGTCCAAAGCAGTGGTGGTACGTACTATTTTAGTATGTTCGTCTGCTGCATATGTTTTATTTGATCCAGGTACACGCACTCGTTTGTGTCTGCCAAATTTGATGCGGAACTGCCAATGGCACCCTCCATGCTCGACGGGCCATTGATAGTATCAACACCTACGAGTGATGCAATCCTAGTAAATTCAATATATCAAGATTGTGAAGTGCTCATCTGCGGCCATGTGCTGAGTGCGAATTTGACACTCCTACCCATTCTTGAGCTTGATGTCATCCTTGGCATGGATTGGTTGGCAGAGCACTTTGCGATGTTGTATTGTAGAGATAAAACAATGATGTTTAATAAGCCTGGGCTGCCGCAGTTCACCTTCCAAGGGGAGGGAGGGAGTAAGCCAATAGGGGTCATCTCAGCCCTAAAGGTTCAGAATCTACTTCGGGGTGGTTGTCAATCCTTCCTGGCCTTCGTATCTGTGGCTGAGGAGGAAGGGGGTGAGGCAAGGAATGTCAGCGGAACCCCAGTGGTCTGTGAATTCCTTGATGTGTTTCCCAAGGAATTGTCGGGATTGTCGCCCAAAAGGAAAGTTGACTTTTGCATTGATCTGCAGCCCGGGGTGAAACCGATTTCTATTCCACCTTATAGGATGGCACCGGCCAAACTCAGGGAGTTAAACGTGCAATTGCAGGAAATGCTAGACCTGAGTTTCATCCAGCCGAGCGTGTCACCCTGGGGTGCCCCGATTTTCTTCGTAAAGAAGAAGGATGGGTCGATACGCATGTGCATCGACTATAGGCAGCTGAACAAAGTAACTGTCAAGAATCGTTACCCACTGTCGATGATAGACGATCTGTTTGACCAGCTACAGGGGGCACAATGGTTTTTAAAGATAGACTGCAATGTGCCTAAGACGGCCTTTCGGACTCGCTATGGCCACTACGAGTTGCTAGTGATGTCCTTCGACCTAACTAATGCACCTACTGCCTTCATGGACCTAATGAACAGGGTATTTTAGGAGTACCTGGACAGCTTTGTGATCGTCTTCATTGACGGCATTCTGGTCTACTCCAAGAGTGAGGAAGAGCACTCTGAACACCCGAGAATGGTCTTGGAAACCCTCAGAGAGCACCGCTTGTTTGCGAAATTTTCCAAGTGCGAATTTTGGTTGGAAAGTGTAGGGTTCTTGGGCCATGTAGTGTCCAAGGAAAGGATAAGGGTAGATCCTGCCAAGGTAGAAGTGGTGCAGAACTGGAAATGGCCGACTAGCGTGACTGAGATCCGTAGTTTTCTTGGTTTGGCCGAGTGCTATCGAATGTTTGTAGAGAACTTCTCCAGAATTGCAGCCCCTTTGACTCGATTGACCGAGAAAAAGGTCAGGTTCATTTGGGACGACAAATGCGAGGCAAGCTTTCAGAAGCTCAAAAAATGTTTGACATATGCACCAGTGTTGGCCGTACCTTCTAACTCAGGAGGGTTTGTAGTCTTCTGTGATGCCTCTCGGGTTGGCCTAGGCTGCGTCCGAATGCAGTTTGGCAGAGTTATAGCTTATGTGTCCCGCCAACTGAAACTACATGAAAAGAACTATCCGACGCACGACCTAGAGCTAGCAGCAGTGGCATTTGCACTGAAGCTCTGGCGGCACTACTTGTATGGGGAGACTTGCGAGATCTACACGGATCACAAGAGCCTCCAGTACTTGCTTACCCAAAAGGAGCTGAACCTCAGGCAGAGGAGGTGGCTGGAGCTCCTAAAGGATTATGACTGCACCATTATGTACCATCCGGGGAAAGCAAATGTGGTAGCAGATGCTCTGAGCAGAAAATCCATGGACAGTAGTCTCATTTGGAAATTAAGCAGAGGCCTCTAGCTCGAGAGTTGGCGTTGTGCCTAGATGGGGGTACAACCTTTTCAATGTCAGCTTTTGGTGCCTTGGTGGCACACCTGCGGGTACAGTCCACGCTGGTGGACATGCCCTTTGTACGCTGACCAAGCATCTGGTGCAAAGAGGCGATGCAGAAAACGGATTCAGGTTGGACTTAGAGGGTGTCCAGAGGTTCAAAAACCGGATCGTGGTGCTAGATATGGTTGAGGTGCGTAGACAAGTCCTAGAATTGGGTCATCATTCCACTTATACGATGCATCCGGGGGCTACCAAGATGTACCGGGATTTAAAGCAACATTACTGGTGGAAGGTTATGTATAGAGAGGTAGCAAAGTTTGTCTCCAAATGTCTGGTCTGCCAGGAGGTGAAGGCCGAACACCTCAAGCCTGCGGGACTACTGCAAAACCTTGAGGTACCCGAGTGGAAGTGGGAGAAAATCACCATGGACCTAGTGATTAGGTTGCCTAAGTCAAAAGGTGGCTTTGACTCCATTTGGGTGGTAGTGGACCGGTTAACCAAGACTGCACACTTCATACTAGTGAAGACTACCTTCTCTGCAGAACAGTACGCCCGACTATTCTTGGACAGGATTATGGCATACCATGGTACCCCGGTGATGATTATATCCGACCGCGGTACCCCAATTCACAGCCCGATTTTGGCAGTCCTTCCAAGAAGCCTTGGGTACCCAGGTGCGCTTCAGCATAGCTTTCCATTCGCAAACTGATGGGCAGTTAAAGAGGACCATCCAAACTTTGGAGGATATGCTGAGAGCATGCGTCCAAGATATGGCCGACGGCTGGGAAAAGCATCTACCGTTGATAGAGTTCGTCTACAACAATAGCTATAACAGTAGCATTGGCATGGCTCCTTTTAAGGCCTTGTGTGGGCGTTGGTGTAGGTCTCCGGTGGGCTGGTTTGAGGCCGGGGAATCACTTATGGTGGGTCCTAATCTAGTTGAGGAGGCAGTAGAGAAGGTGAAAGCCATAAATGAAAGATTGCTGGCGGCCCAGAGTCGACAGAAAATGTATGCCGACAAGAAGGCCAGGGAATTAGAATTCGGCGAGGGTGATTTAGTCTTTCTAAAGGTCTCCTCTATGAAAGGGGTGGTCTGGTTTGGAAAGAATGGAAAGTTGAGCCCTAGATTCATTAGGTCTTTTCCCATTCTCAAGCGGAGGGGCGAGGTGGCCTATGAGCTGGCCTTACCTCCTAGCCTGAGCAGAGTTCACCTGGTCTTCCATGTATCCATGCTTCGGATATATGTAAAGGATGATTCACATATGACCGAACCATCTTCTATTGAGGTTGATTTGGCCGTATCATTCGAGGAAAGGCCGGTAGAGATCCTTGACTGCTAAATCAGGAAGCTAAGATCCAAAGAAATTCCCCTGGTAAAGGTCAGATGAGAGCATCATTCCAGGCAAGAAGCCACTAGGGAGGTAGAGCAGGACATGAGAGAGCGCTACCCTTCCTTATTCGAAGAGCCGGTAAGTCCTTGTTATTCAAGTAAATTCGAGGACGAATTTCCCTTAAGGCGGGAAGTTTGTAAGACCCGGGAAAATTTCCTAATATAAAAATTTATTTTGGTGCAGCGCGCCGGACCCGGGGGTAGTCGAGTCGAGGCTCAGGATCGCCTCGAGTAAAAAGGTATGACTCGACTAATGATATATGCAATTAAATTGGGCAAATGACTCTTTCCTTTTATGCATTTATACCTTAATCGAGTTTAAATCGACTCGTGTTGCGGGTAGAGTCGGAACCCAAGTCGAGCTCGGGTTTAGTAGAGTCATGAGTAAGAGTCACGGGATGATATGGAAGGTTAGATGAGCAATTAAAATCCCTCATCCATGCTGTCGTGCGACTCATCTTGGAGTCACACAAGGCAGCACATAGGGAAAGGGGGAGAAGGAGCAAGGAAAGGAGATTTTGGTCGATCCAGAATTTCGCACCGTCGCCGGAAGATTCGAAGTCGTCATCATCCAATCCTTCATCTTCCTCAATCAAGGCGAGTGGTTAGATTTGAAGAATTGGGAGAGGTGGGTAGCCGAACCCCTAGAGGTGATAGGATGTGTTTTCTCGCAAGATTTCGACGAATCGTGGTTTCGTAGTTGTGTATTCATGGTTTTGTATCAATTCTTGTTGGATCGCCTTGTTTTCCTCGCCGATTTCTCATGTTATAGGGCTGCCGAATCATGGGGAAAGGGGAAAGGTCATGCCAAAATTTTCCCCAATTCCCTTGATGGAAGTAGAGCCCTCGGATGATCTTAAGTTCGTGAATAGTGTGTTCTTAATCATCGGCTTCACGTGTTAAGAAACTTTTCTTCCCTAGAACTCATAGGTTTGGCCGAATGAACCCTAAAACTTCATGAGAAGGATTCCGCCGCGTATAGGGGAAGGGGCAAACTAGACATATGAAATTAAGTTATACCAGAGACAAAGAATTAGGGTCGGGGATTAATTCTCCTCTTCCCTTTCCTACCCTAGGAGACATGGCCGAGCAAGGTTCACCTTGCTCAAGGCTTGGCCAAGCCTAGGCGGAGGGAGAGGGTGAGCTTTAGATGGAAACTTCCCTAGTTAGAGTGCTAAAACTATAGAGACATGATGATACTTGGGAAGAACTCTAACCATAGCAAGTAAATTTATTGATTCATATAATTGTAGAAATGATAGCTAAGTGACCATCCTTAGCTCATTCCTCTTTAATTTTTGAAATGATGTATTATTTTACCATGCTTAGTATTTCATGCATTGTTGAATTCATTGTTACCTTACCATGCTAGATAAATTGTTTCTTATTGAGTTTAATTCTAAAGGTAGTGTATAAATATTTATTGATGAATCTCGTGATTATATATAGTAGATTTTGTAAATTATGCTTACTTTTTTTTAGATTACACATGCTGTCCTGAAATGTTCGTGGGTGAAATTCCAAGATTGGTTCATAGAATTCCTCACCCAACGTAGCGTATAACGCTAGATAACATGTAGGACGTTGCGAGATGCTTAGTATATATAGAAACCTAGCTAGGGAATGACACAAGTTCTAGGACTTCTAGTATTCATTTTTGGAAACCTAAAACTATTAGGTGTACACATTTTTGGAAGGGCAGCATAAATTTATCGATCCTGCAGACCAGCTTACGGCCGTGTACGGGCAACGGCCCGAAGTGTATATAAGGAAATCCTAGGGCATTTGACTGTGTGATGTGCTTGAGATGGTCCGTCGAGAAGCGTGGAGGTCGAAAATAACCAATGCTTAGCTCGGCCAGTGATTGGGTCTTGAGATGCACCAGCGGGCCCGCTAGGTGTCAGACCCCAGTTGGGTGGGACTAGCTATCCCTACCCCAGACGGTGACCGGAGACTAGTAGACCATCCTAGTCAATGGCCCGGGATTTATTTGTTTACATCTTGATATGATGTGGCCGAACGGGCAGTGTGATTCTACCTTGTATGGTAGGGCCGGTTATAGCCGGGATTCTTATAGCATGACTAGGCCCCAAGGGCCGGATGCTAGAGGCTTGATAGGCCGTTATGGCAGGTTTTCACCTATATGGTTCTTACAGCATGACCCATAGGGTCAGTAGTCACATTAAAAAGTAACTTACCTCCCTGATTATATACGATGTTGCCTTATATGTTATGCACAACTAACTGAGAATTATGTGGAGGTTCGGAAGTACCGCTCACTGAGTCCCAAGTGGACTCACAGTTTATTTTCTTGTTTTTGTCTAGCATGAGCAATGATTGCGATTTGTCGACATGGTGCAGCTGGAGGGCAGGTGGTGGTGCCATATCTCGTAGCGGTGTCCTTGGGTCATAGTCCAGTGTCTTATAGTAGTTTTTTTCCTTTTCTACACTGACATTTGTATAAAGATTGCGTGGTGGTTTTATTTTTATCGATATGTTCTGGTTTCTTAATTGTCAGTGTAGACAGTAGGCTACAGGGTAAGATATAAGCCCTAGCCGGTGACACTATCCTCAGTTGGGGTGTGACAACAGCGCACGAGACTGTCGCTGATGATTACTTGTGACGGCTTCACTCAGCCGTCACAACTTATCTGAGACGCGCTCATTAGTGACGGTTGTTTGCCATGGTTGACGTCGTCCGAGATATCTATCACCGACGGTTCAGCCACGGATATAGCCGTCGCTGTTGACCACAATACTAGTAGTTGGATCAACTAGAAGTAAAGAAGATAAAAGTCACGATACCAATGCCTGTAAATCAATAAGATACGACGCATGGGTATTAGTATGAATTCTTTTTCCTTAAAAATATGTTTAGATGTACATGGGACTAAGCTAGGGGTGAGCAAAAGAAACAAAAAATTGGTTAATCGAAAAATGGACCACAATCGAACTGAATTTTTTGGTTAACCGATTCAATGATTGCAGTTTTGATTTTTAAGTCATGGTTAACCGGTTCACACACACACATATACTAATTTTTACACCCTCAAAATTTTTCTTTCCAATTTTTTCTTTCTAAAACTTATATAAATGAGTACATTAAAATATATTTAAATTATATTTTATTCTCCAAAATTTGATCAATTATTTTTTTCTTTGTTTAATTATGAATAAATATTATGATACACAACTATCTAAAATATTATAATATATATTTTTACTGAAGGAATATTTCGATTGTCTTCTTGTTTCAATCATATATTTATTGATGTGTGTATAATTGATACATTATTGATAATTTTATGTTGAACATATTCAATTCATACAATTATTTATGAGGATGTAATTCTCACTTTGATTTTTTTATTTACGACTACCACGTTTGATTTGTATTTTTCAGCAATCGTGATGGACTTTGCAATTTGTATAATTTTATTATTTTATATATTAAAAAAATTTATTGGTTAATCGAAATTTATTGGTTAACCAAATCGCAATAACCGAAACTGAAGTTAATGGATCGATTAATTAATTTTGAAAAATCAATATTAATTGATTGGTTAAAAATTTATTAATTGACTAGTTAACCGATTCATGCTCATGTACCCCTAGAGCAAACATATTTAAACATCGTATAAAAAATTCTTAAATATTAAATACAAATTTATATTCAAAATTTGATAGATTAACTAAAGTTAATTTTACTAAAAAAATTAAATTGATAATGCGAGATTAAAAAAATTTAAAAAAAAAAGAAGATGAAAACAAGCGAACGACATCAATCGACACCAATTTTTATCAAACTGGTGCCTAAGGTGCTGTTTGGTTAGCGAAAACTTTTTTCTGGTTTGGTTTCAGTGAAACTAAAAACTTGGTTTCGAAAACTTAGTTTTCGTTTCTAGTTTTCAATTTTCTGAAAACGCGTTTGGTTAATGAAAACAACATCAGTTTTAGTTAGTTGAAATCATTGAATATTTATTTGGTTATAAAAAATAATATTAATTTTTCTTGAATATTTTTACTAGTAATTAAATGTTTAGTTAGTTAACAAAATTCAATGTTTGTTAATATTGCTATAAAATATTTATATGATTTAATTAATTAAGTTATTGGTAATTTAAATTTTTTTTGTTCAATTAGATATAAAAGTCAATTAATAATTATTATAAAATTTTAGAAAAAATAAGTTCATTGGTCTAAAATTAGTTTTGATTAAATTATAAATAGATCAACTTTAAGAAAATTGAGTTATTTAAAATTTGAATTTGAGTCAATTAGATATAAATTGGTTTAATTAATTTGTAAATTTAATATAATAGTTTGAGTTGAAAATGATGATTTTTATTTTTATTTTTAAAAATTAAATATAGTTTGATTTATTTTTAAATTAATTAATTTTATAAAAAAATATTTATAATTATAAAGTTGTCACTGTATTTTGATAACGAAATCGACAGTCTCAAAAGCACAGAAAATAACATTTTGGTGTTTTCATTTTTATTAAGAAAATTGATTTCGTTTTTATTTTGGTTTTCATTCAGTTTTATGAAAATACTGAATCAAACACGTTTTCGTTTAGTTTTAGTAAAACTGAAATCATAAAAATAAATTTGGTTTCGCTGATCAAATTGGCACTTAGGGGGTGGGTGCTGGTTAATTAACTCTTTGTAAATAAATTTTTGTTTTCTTTCCCCTTGGGATCTGTGTCTTTCGGGACGGAACATATCTTGGCGTGTTTGTACATTTCAAATTTTATAAAATGCACGGGGTGACGTTTGCCTCACTTTCTTTAAAAAAGAAAAAGAAAAAGGGAATGGTTGCTAGTTATTGAAATCGGTGCCCAAAGAATGAGCGTCGGTTTTCAAAACTTTATGGTTGGACATTCTAATTAATTAATTAATTAATTAATTTCCATATATGCTATTATAATAAACAAAAATGGCCTGCAGATGTTTAGATCATACAGTCAAATTACTGTGCACAGGTTGGTTTGTATAAATTAATAAGAGTTGGAAGAGAAAAGGATGTGCAGAAATAAAACAAAGGTTTGCTTAGATATTTTAATTAAAGCAATTGATTAATTATTTTATCTAAACTTTTCGAGCCGGCAGCAGCAAGTTTTTGACGAGCTTAATTAATTAAATTCATATGAAGAGTACAAATATTAAAGCACTACTGGTTGACTATAACAGTTAAATTACTCAACAAAACCTTGAGCCGGCCTGCATAAAGTTTCTCACGCGTGTGCATTCCATGAATAAATTGCACTAAGTTTCTCACCTGATTTAAAGTCGTGTTTGTTTCCTAAGATAAAAGGATACTATAAAAGATAAATTAATATTCATTATTTAAAAATTATAAAATATAAAATAAATATTATATTTAATGTATACTATATCTATTCTTAAATTAATTGTAGAAAGTTTCTGAATTCTTTTCAAGAGGATGGAGTTATAATAGTATAATTAACTAATTAAAGTAGTACGACGACTAATGAAAAAAAAATTGAGAACTCAAACACGTACAAATCATTCAAGGTCTCGAGGAGGATGAAAAAGCAGCGGCAGATGACGTGGGCAATGAAAATAATGAAGGTTATTTGTCGGATGATGATAATGATGATTGAAACATTTTTTATACAAGGGATTCCTTTGAATGTTTGTTGGTCGGTCAACGATCGATGATGAATAATATTTTAGTTTCTAATTTCAAAGTTGGATTTACAACCCGCATCAAGAAGTGAGAACCATGCAACCATATGCAATTATTTAAATATTTGAAGGTCATTCATTGAACAAATGTCAGTAGAATTAATGGAATATTTTCTTCATAGCCGGTACACAGAGATACGAGTACTTCTCCTGCACCTGCTGATGTGCATACAAACAATGACAGGTCTCGGCGAGTTTATATCTATTTGCATTAATTAAGTTCAAAGCAGTCAAGCTGCGATTAATAGAAGGCCACGTACAACAGTCCAACGAGACAAATTAATCCTATCAAACAAACAATTAGTATAAACTTAATTAAGTGCCCATCACTAGGGAAGTCAAAGAAGGAGAAAAGGAAGCTGCTTGCATGCGAAATGAAAAGAATTGGCTAGCTATATATCGCTGTCGACGTTTAGCAATAATATATAATATATATATGGATAGCAATATTTAGACAGTGATCAAACATACAATAGCACTAGCAATATTGAGTTAATTAAGAGGATAAAATAAATAGCTAGTGATACACTTCCTCGTTTAGGGTTCTTATAAGTGGGCTCAGATCCCAGCGGATTTGGCAGTTCATTGATATCAGATCGAGTCGGATTCAAATATGGATATATAATTGCTGTGGATATCCAAATTCCAAAATGAATTTAATTATTTCTCTTGTCCTTGTCTGATATTAGCTAGCAAGAGTTAGAGGAGGTGGACCAGAAAAATTTGGAGATCGATCGATCAGCTTTTGGTTTGCGTATATTTCCTCTTTGTGTGTGCTTGAAATGCAGGTATGTATGTGATGTGTGGACTAATAAATTAGTATGAGTGAAATCCAAGCAGAAGAGATCAAAAACTAGCTTCATTAGTTTTGCTGATCGATCAGAGGTTAAAAGAAGAATATATAATTTGGTATATATAAAGTGATCGAGAAGTAGAGCTAGCTAGGGGACATGGTTCTGCCACGTAGCACAATTAATCTTCCTATTATTTAATTTCATTCATCTACGTACTGATCAGCAATATATAATTTAATTTGGAAGCTAGCTGAATGTCATGTCGACGGTGTTTGATTGCTCCAAAAATATATATACATATTTGCAGCTACGTACTAGCTACTTGATTGATAAGGTTGCATTTGATTGTTTGTGCGTGAGCCTCACTAATTAGATAATTGTCAATGAGCCAAAAATATACTTAACTGTGAATGCATGCATGTAAGAATTCCGCCCGAGTTAATTATGCCAAAAATCTAGATTGGTGAATATATATCTAGTTATGATGAATTAATTATATATTGTCGATCGAAAACAAGTAGTTAACATGGGCGAAACCAATTCTCAACCATTTTTCTTTTTCTTTTTCTTTTTCTTTTGTTATTTGACTGGTTTAATTGATCGATTGAGCCGGTAATCGCAGATGTTAAGAAGGAGCGTAACCAACTTGAGGAAGTTCTAGGATAGAGAATCTCCTTTTCAAACTACATTCTAGCAAACAACACCGTAACTCAACCTGACAGGAAAAGACCAAGGAAAAAGACTAATCATGGACATTACAAGAAAAATAGGATATCACAGACTAAATTCATCGATAATATTATTACCGACGGATAGTCTATCGGTAAATGCCTGCTCGATAATACTGATGGATTTTATCAAATCCGTCGGTATTACCAATAGATTTTTCCTTTTGTTGGTATTACCAACACATACATTTATTCGTTGATATTACCAACAGAATTATTTCTGTTGGTAATACCAACGGTTACATTTCTATTGGTAATACCAACAGTTATATTTCTAATATTGGTAATACCAACAGTGTCCATTGTAGTTGATATTACCAACAAATACGTACTTTTTGTTGGCATTAGCAACAAATTGATCTGTCGGTAATACCTCTGTTGATATTACCAACGATACATCTCTGTTGGTATGTTCATTAGTATTACCAACAAAATCTATCTATCGATAATACATTTCGATTTTAATACCCAAATCGATCTTGAAACCATGATATCACATTTATACACCTGAAACCATAAAATAAATTTTTGAGACCACACATGAACGATTGTATTTCTAAATAACACACATATATATACTTAAAGAAACCATTGTATACATTAAATTAAAATTATAACTGATTTCAAAATACATTGTGCTAGTCAAGCAAATACATTGTTTTAGATCAGTTTCAATACATCAAGCTTGTTTCAAAATTAAATACATTAGTTTTCTATTCCAAAAAGTAGATTCTTGCACTTCATTCTTTTTATACCTGCATCTAAAAAACAAAAGAACTAAAAATAAAAATCTTAGGTAAATTGATAACTACTTAGAAGCTGAAATTACAATATATTAGTAACTTAGAAGTTGAAATCTTGGTATAACGATAACTTAGAAGCTGAAATTGAATATCACTTGAGTGTATTCTGCTTCTAAATTAACACAACAAAGGGTAAGTAAAACTAGCAAAAACAACAGTATTGTTTGAAATTTAGGTATACACTACTGGAATAACGAGCATCATCAACGGTTGGATCCGTTGCTATGTCGTTGCTGAAGACCAACAGCAACGGCCAACAACGGCTGCACCCTTTGCAGACGATGGCGTACCTGATAACTTAACAATGGATCTGCAATGACCGCTCATGCCATTGCTAATGATATTATCAGCAACGGTTCTGCAACGGGTGATATCTGTTGTTGATACGTTATCAGCAACGGTTCCGCAACGAGGCGTTGTTGTTGTTAGCAACAGTTCCGCAACGGCTCATCGACTATTGCGGATATTGTCATCAACAACGGCCCACAAGCCGTTGCAAAGCTTTTGTTGAAAGGTTGTTGCTAAGCCGTTGTTGTTGTTCATCAACAACGGCTTTAAGTTTGCGGCCTAGGTATTACGATACACTTTCAGCAACGAGTTTAACACGGATGACCGTGGAAAGGCCATTGCTGATGATGTTAACGTGTAACTGAGAAATTTCAAAATTAGAAATTTTCATTAATACATTTATAACCTGATACATAACTCATAAACCCATAAACACATACATTCAAATACACATCCATTCACACACATATCACATATACACCCAGATATACATCAAAATAAATATACTTATAATTATAATTATCCACAATCGTATAAAAAATATACGAAATCAAAACTATCGTATCAACACGATACAAATCAATATATCAAGTCACAAAACAAGTAACTCTAAGATATCCAAGTAACAAGTATATAACAAGTCAATATCTAAGTCAATCAAGTCATAAAATAATAAAAGCTCACTACGACGGTGGAGGAAGGTCGGGATCATATGGCGGGGTCTGGAGTGCTTGAGTGTACAATAGCGTGGATTGAGTCGATGACGATGGATCTAAGTGTACATCGCTGGACTGACCTACCATATGTCTCAGCATGGCATGCATCTCAGCCATCATATGACTCTGATGAGCCATTATCTCACTCTGTCGTGCGACAGTCTCCTCCAGTGTCGATATCCTCCCATTCTGATCATTAATCTTGGAGGTGGAGGTCCGCTCATCGACTGCCGAAGGGGTCGGTGCCCCAAGTGGCCCGAGCATTGCTCGTGCATGGCCACTATCAGCAAAGCCATACACGCGGCCGTGGTCCCAGCCACCTACAGCCTCGACTCACGCTCCCGCGTCAAAGTCCTCGGGGGTGCCCCTGCGCCGCGTCACCATCTGAGTGTAGGTCTCCAACACGAGTTTGGTTTTTGTTCTTTATTTTTTCTAAAACTTAAATTATAAATAAATAATGCATAATTGAAACAAATATACTTACCATGATGACTGCGGCGCGGGTGTCGATGTACTCCCTCGCCCCATGTCCTTAACGGTGAGTCCGCTCGAACACCTCCATCGGGGAGGGTTGTTGAATAGACCCCAACATGCGGTTTCTAGCCGCAGTCCTAGATACCTCCTACCATCGCTTGGTCAACCATATCGACATGAGCTGATCCCAAATATCTGGAGTAGTCCAATCGGGGCCGTATCCTCGAGTCTCCTCTATGTCTGTGGCACTAGCTCGGGCCAGCGCCTGTGCCCGAGCCTGCCCTAGCTGGCAGTTGTACCTCTGTTGGGAAATGGTCTTCCCACGCATTGTAAATAAATGGCCTCTGCTCCTCTGGGCAAGTATAGCGAGCCTGCAAAATAATAATATCAGTATCAATAATAATCAAGCTGATTAAATTTTTTTAAATACATGTATATAAAAATTTTAAATACGTACCACAAACTCATGCCAGAGCATGTCCACATGCTCACGGGGTACGTGAGGCCAAGTGGGCGAGGCCCCATACATATATCGTCGAATTATCCCCGATGTAGTCCTGGAGATATCCTCCTACTCGAACCTACTCAACAAAAATTATTAGCCTAAGGTTTTCTACCTTGGTCTTAATATCGGTTTTGATGATAACAAACATGGAACTAATGTTTCATTAAGAAATCTGTCAGGTTCCAAGTCGGTTAGCGCTCGACGTCCCCGATCAAAAAACTCGAAGAAATCAGAGAAATCGGCAAGGACGCTCGTCGACGCTCGGGATTCTTCGGGAAGTTAGAGTTTAGGTTTAGGATGTCTAGAATATGATGTAATCCTCTTTATGATGCAAAGAACCCAAAAACCAAATCCGAATCCCAAAATATGAAAACCCGGAAATTGCCCTGAAATTCACTAAGCCTAGGGAGCTCCTTCAAGGGCTATATAACCTAGATATTTTCTTGACACAAAAAATGGCGGTAATTATTCCTTGGGTAAAAACTAGATAACGAGATATTTTAAAAGAATTTTTGGAAGCCTTTAGTATACCCATATTTGCCCCTGGAGATTAGAAAATTTTTGTTTTCCGAAAATTTGTACTAGACCCTAAAAACTAGATTTTGATTCTTAAGGATTTTGATTTTTTAGATATTTTTATTGAATCCAAGTAGGGGGTAATCCTTATATAACATTTATGTTTTAAAGTTATTAACTTTAAGTTAAGAAATATTATATTAGTAGACTTAGCGAAGACGGAACCTAGAATCGAGCAAACAAGCAGAAAAAACCAAGGCAGTCTGCCTAGTTTTAATTGGTCGACCGGTTGGTTGACCGAATGCTGCAAAAAACTAGTAGTAGGCAAGTCGGTCGACCGAAGTGTGCTAGAAAATGGCAGTATGCCTTTGGTCGCTCGGTCGGTCGATCGACTGTAACACCTGAAAAAAAATTCTAATATAAAAGTCTATTTTTGGAGAAGCGCACCGCATAGGTGGTTAGCCGGGTCGAGCCGCAGAAATTGCCTCGAGTAGAAGGTATAACCAGACCCATCGAAATATGAAGTTGAATTAGTTCAATGGTTATTTCCTTTCTTGCTTATGATGTCTTATTAGAGTCGAGTTCGATTCATGAGTGCGGATTGGATCGGAGTCCGAATCGGACTCGGATCAAACCGAGTAGAAGTCAAGTCAAGTGAGGGGCAAATGGGTCATTGGATGAGGGGAATAAAACCCCTCACCCAAGCCACTCTTGCGGCTCAAAGGGAGAGCCGCACGCAACCCATCAAGAGGGAGAAAGGGAGAGAGGGGGAGGAGATAGTGTCGGCGCCGAGTTCGCGATGATGCTCGAGGAGATCAGAATCTCATTTCATCAAGATTTCTTCACGATCCAATTCAAGGTGAGTGGTTAGGGTAGATGTTACGGGGAGGCAGGTGGCCGGCCCCATAGGTTTTGAAATCGAAGTTTTCTCCGCGAGTTTTGCCGATCGAGTTGTTTCCCCATGTTAGGTTTTTAAATCGTTGTACATACTGTGATTTCATGTTTGAAAATGTGTCTATTTCTCGCTTCAAGGGGCTGATCGAGTCGAGGAAAAAGGGAGAAGGTCATGCCAAAATTTTCCCCAATTTCATCGCTCGTCTCGCAACTCGCGTATCGACTTGTATTCGTTTTGTATTCGATTTTGGATTGTTGCTTGATTGGATGCCGCAGCCAAGTCCACCACCTCTAGAGGGTTCGACCGAGCATGGTCATCGTCCTGCTCGAGTTGGCCAAGCAGTAGAAGGGGGAAAAGTTGGGCTGTTTATATTGGATTGTTGGATCTCTTATTTTATCGCATTAACTCGCATCTTCATGTTTAAATGTTAGATTAAATTTGAAGTTTTTGCTTACTATTCTACTGGTTAATATGCATAAATTCCAGCCCCTTCCCATATGGATAGTTCGGCCGAGCAAGGTTTATCTTGCTCGAGCTTCGGTCGATCAAGGGAAAGGGGGAGGAAATGAACGATTTTGTGTAGTTGTTCATATCCCTCCGCTTAATGTTTATTTATATTCATGTTAATGTTAATCCATATTCATGTTGTGATTTGTTGGGGTAGATCTATATTATCATTTTGGAAATGTTCTTGCCAATGCTTATATGGTATATGTAGTCAAGAAAGGTTTCATTTAATTGCTCATATCATGTTTAATTGTTGCTATGCTTAGTGTATGTTCCATATTGGTTTAACCTCTACATTACTTACTTTCTATTTCGGTTCTTCATGATGTTACTATCCGTAATTAATTTGGTAAGTGATGTAGAAATGGTAGGTCGAGTGCCTACATAGTCGGCGAGTTTGCTCTTTCTAGGAAGAATGGGTTATATAACATGTAGGACGTTTGCAAGATGCATAGTATATATGGAAACCTAGCTAGGAAATGACATAATTTCTAGGACTTCTAGTATTCATTTCTGGAAACCTAGAACTATTAGGTGTACACATTTTTGGAAGGGCAGCACTAATTTGTTGACCCTGCAGACCGGATTAGGGCCGGATACGGGCAACCGCTCGAAGTGTATGTAAGGAAACCCTAGGACATTTGACTGTGTGATGTGCTTGAGATGGTCCGCCGAGAAGCGTGGAGGTCGAAAATGACCAATGCTTAGCTC
Organism: Canna indica; assembly: GCA_034359265.1. Taxonomy (NCBI): domain Eukaryota; kingdom Viridiplantae; phylum Streptophyta; class Magnoliopsida; order Zingiberales; family Cannaceae; genus Canna; species Canna indica. The sequence goes on from CP136898.1 coordinate 46,702,496, forward strand.
GGCCAGTGATTGGGTCTTGAGATGCACCAGTGGGCCCGCTAGGTATCAGACCCCAATTGGGTGGGACTAGCTATCTCTACCCCAGATGGTGTCCGGAGACTAGTAGACCATCTTAGTCGATTGCCTGGGATTTCATGTTTATATCTTGATATAATGTGGCCGAATGGCCAATGTGATTCTACTTTGTATGGTAGGGCCGGTTGTAGCTGGGATTCTTATACCATAAGTAGACCTTAAGGGCTGGATGCCAGGTGGCAAGGTTAGGTCATTATGGCATGTTTCTCCTATATGGTTTATACAGAATGACCCATGGGGTCGATAGTCACATCAAAAAGTAGCTTACCTCCCTGATTATATTCTATGTTGTTTATATGTTACGCATGACTAACTACGGATTATGTGGATGTTCGAAAGAATCGCTCGCTGAGTCCCAACTGGACTCACGATTTGTTTCCTTTGTTTTTACAGAGCATGATCAGTGATCGAGGCTTGTCGCCATGGTGCAGCTGGAGGGCAGGTGGTGGTGCCATATCTCGTAGCGGCGTCCTTTGGTCATAGTCGAATGTCTTGTAGTAGTTATTTTCCTTTTCTACACTAACAGTTGTGTTTTGAAAAGTTTGTAATAACTTTGATACTTCAGATGTTCTATATTTGACGATGTTGGTTTTCTTCTTTGGGTTGAAAAACATATATTTGTGAATTTCGAAAACTTTAAATATAGATTGTGTTGTGGTTTCCTTTCTCGATATGTTCTATTTTATTGTCAGTCAGTGTAGACAGTAGGCTACAGGGCAGGATGTAGGCCTTGGTCGGTCACACTACCCTCAGTTGGGGTGTGACAAAGTTGGTATCAGAGCACTAGGTTAGGTCTTGACTATGACTAAGTGTTGGGTACCATATGAGACATATGCCAGCGTGTCGACATACAATATAGTTATGCTACGAGATCGAGCGACCACTACTGCACTCAGCGCACCATGCGGTTATTATTTATTTGATTCTATTGTAAAAATAATAATTAATTATATGATAGGAGAGTTGTTCTTTTTTTGTGATAGTGTGAGGGAGACTCATAATGCTGCACTGAGTGGCAGCGGCAGTAATTCTACAGAGCGACGATACCGGGGTCCCGGGTTCGAATCCCAACAGGTAATTGCTGAAGGGGGGAGATTGTTGGCCCGGTTGTGTCAGCAATTGTCCCGTGGCAGAGGCCGAGTTTGGCCAAGTCACATTCCCTTCACCAATTGGTTTGGGGAAAGTTGGTAGCGCCTGATTCTAGGAGCTAGTATGAAGTTCAACCGTCTTTCCAAATGTCATCCGACCCTAGTGGCATCTAAGACCGCCAAGGTCAAGAGGTTCATTGGAGGCTTGAGGCCTCAGATTGTCAGACTCATCCACTATACTGAGGACTCCACTCTTGCCCGGGTAGTGGATGAAGCCCTACGGAAGGAAGCCTGGGTGCCGTCAAGAGAAACGACGGACCGGCCAAGAAGAAATTTCAGCCGCAGGGATCTGGTAGTCGACCATGGCACTCGGAGGGGGCGGTGACCATCGCAGACCACTAGCAGACCAGAGGTCAGAGTGGTAGCTGGGGCCGTGGGGGCCCAGGGTTAGGAACAGTGAGGCTGGCAGGGTCAGGAGGTGTTCCTCAGAAGGATGAGGTACCACAATGTGGTAGTTGTAGTCGGAAGCACTGGGGGGCCTGTCTTGGCCGCACAGATGCTTGTTATAAATGCAGTTGGGTCAAACACTTCAAGAAGGACTGTTCGAAGAGAATAGGCCAGAAGTCCGAGCTGCCAAAATGAAAGGCACCTATGTCTGTAGGGTGAGTGGCTCAAAGAGGGCAGATGCATAACAGGGGGCCGCAAGCTAGCCAGTCAGAGAGACCGTCTGCCAGGGTGTTCGCCTTGATCATCTGCTTCTTATGTTCTATTTGATCTGGGTGCCACGCACTCATTTGTATCTACCAAATTTGCTGCTGGGTTACCAATGCCACCTTCATTGCTCGACGAGCCATTGATAGTATCAACGCCTACGGGTGATGCAATCCTAGCAAATTCAATATACCAAGGCTGTGAAGTGCTCATCTGTGGCCATGTATTGAGTACAGATTTGACACTCCTACCCACACTTGAGCTTGATGTCATTCTTGGCATAGATTGGTTGGCAGAGCACTTTGCGACATTGGATTATAGAGCTAAAATAGTCATGTTTAGCAAGCTTGGGCTGCCGCAGTTCACCTTCCAATGAGAGGAAGGAAGCAAGCTGATTGGGGTCATTTTAGCCCTAAAGGCTCGTAAGCTGCTTCACGGCGGCTGCCAATCCTTCCTGGCCATTGTATCTATGGCTGAGGAGGAAAGGGGTGCAATAAGAAATACCAGTGGAACCCCGGTGGTCAATGAATTCCCGAGGAATTACCGAGATTGCCGTCCCTAAGGGAAATTAATTTTTGCATTAATCTGCAGCCAGGGATGAAACCGATTTCCATTCCACCTTATAGGATGGCACCGGCCGAACTCAGGGAATTGAAGGTGCAATTGCAAGAAATGCTAGACCCGGGTTTCATCCGGCCGAGCGTGTCACCCTGGGGTGCCCCGGTTCTCTTCGTGAAGAAGAAGAAGGATGGGTCGATGCGCATGTGCATCGACTATAGACAGCTGAACAAGGTGACAGTCAAGAATCGTTACCCATTGTCGAGGATAGACGATCTGTTTGACCAGCTGCATGGGGTACAATGGTTTTCAAAGATAGACCTAAGGTCTGGGTACCATCAGCTGTGAATCCGGGACTGCGATGTGCCTACGACGGCCTTTAGGACTCGCTATGGTCACTATGAGATCCTAGTGATGTCCTTCGGCCTAACCAATGCACCTGCTGCCTTCATGGACCTAATGAACAGGATATTTAAGGAGTACCTAGGCAGCTTTGTGTTCGTCCTCATTGTGAGGAAGAGCACTCTAAGCACCTGAGAATGGTCTTGAAAACCCTTAGAGAGCCCCGCTTGTTTGCAAATTTTTCCAAGTATGAATTTTTGTTGGAAAGTGTAGGGTTCCTGGGCCATGTAGTGTCCAAGGAAAGGATAAGGGTAGATCTTGCCAAGGTAGAAGTGGTGCAGAACTGGAAACGGCCGACTAGCGTGACTGAGATCCGCAGTTTTCTTGGTTTGGCCGGGTACTATCAGAAGTTTGTGGAGAACTTCTCCAAAATTGCAGCCCCTTCGACTCGGTTGACCCAGAAAAAGGTCAGGTTTATTTGGGACGACAAATGCGAGGCTAGCTTTCAGAAGCTCAAAGAATATTTAGAATCTGCACAAGTGTTGGCTGTACCTTCCGGCTCAGGTGGGTTTGTAGTCTACTGTGATGCCTCTCGGGTTGGCCTGGGCTGCGTTCTGATGCAGTTTGACTGAGTTATAGCTTATGCGTCCCGCCAGCTGAAAGTTCATGAAAAGAACTATCCGACGCACGACCTAGAGCTAGCAGCAGTGGTCTTTGCACTGAAGCTCCGGCGGCACTACCTGCATGGGGAGACTTGCGGGATCTATATGGATCACAAGAGCCTCCAATACCTGCTTACCCCAAAACGAGCTGAACCTCAAGCAAAGGAGGTGGGTGGAGCTCCTGAAGGATTATGACTGCACCATTATGTATCACCCGGGGAAAGCCTATGTGGTAGCAGATGTTATAAGCAGAAAATCCATAGGCAATTTGGCTCATTTGGAAATCAAGAGGAGGTCTCTAGCACGAGAATTGACACTGTGGCTAGATGGGGGTACAACCCTGATGATGTCAGTCTCAGGTACCTTGGTGGCACACCTGCGGGTACAATCCACAATGGTGGATATGTTGCGTGCCGCGCAGGGAGAGGATGCCTTCTATGCGCTGACAAAGGATTTTGTGCAGAGAGGCGATGCAAAGAATAGATTCAGGTTGGATTCAGAGGGTGTGCTGAGGTTCAAAGACCGGATTGTGATGCCAGATATGGCAGAGGTGCGCAGGCAAGTCCTAGAGCTGGGTCTTCGTTCCACTTATAAGATGCATCCGGGAACCACCAAGATGTACCAAGATTTGAGGCAGCATACTGTGGAAAGGTATGAAATGAAAGGTAGCAGAGTTTGTCTCCAAATATCTGGTCTGCCAGTAGGTGATGGCTGAACGCCTCAAGCCCGCGAGACTACTGCAAAACCTCGACGTGCCCGAGTGGAAGTGGGAGAAAATCACCATGGACCTAGTGATTGGGTTACCTAAGTCAAAAGGCGGCTTTGACTCCATTTGGGTGGTAGTGGACCGGTTAACCAAGACCACTCACTTCATCCCAGTGAAGACTACCTTCTCTGTGGAACAGTACGTCCAACTATTCTTGGGCAGGATTGTGGCACACCATGGTACCCCTATGATGATCATATCCGGTCGAGGTACCTAGTTCACAACCCGGCTTTGGCAGCCCTTTCAGGAAGCCTTGGGTACCCAGGTGCGTTTCAGCACAACTTTCCATCCGCAGACTAACGGTCAGTCTGAAAGGACCATCCAAACTTTGGAGGATATGCTGAGAGCATGCGTCCTAGATATGGCCGACGGCTGGGAAAAGCACCTACCATTGATAGAGTTCGCCTACAACAATAGCTATCACAGTAGCATTGGCATGACTCCCTTTGAGGCCTTGTATGGGCGGCGGTGTAGGTCTCCGGTGGGCTGGTTCGAGGCCGGGGAATCACTCATGGTGGGTCCTGATCTGGTTGAGGAGGCAGTAGAGAAGGTGAAAATCATAAAGGAAAGATTGTTGGTGGCCCAAAGTCGACAGAAAATGTATGCCGACAAGAAGGCCAGGGAATTGGAATTCATCGAGGGTGACTTAGTCTTTCTGAAGGTCTCCCCTATGAAAGGGGTGGTCTGGTATGGGAAGAAGGGAAAGCTGAGCCCTAGGTTCATTGGGCCTTTCCCTATTGTCAAGCGGAGGGGCGAGGTGGCTTATGAGCTGGCTTTACCTCCTAGCCTGAGCAGAGTGCACCTGGTCTTCCATGTATCCATGCTTTGGAGATATATAAAAGATGATTCGCATGTGATCGAACCTTCTTCTATTGAAGTAGATTCAGCCGTCTCGTTTGAGGAAAGGCCGGTAGAGATCATTGACCGCCAAGTCAGGAAGATGAGGTCCAAGGAGATTCCCTTGGTAAAAGTTAGGTGGGAGCACCACTCCAGGGGAGAAGCCACTTGTGAGGTTGAGCAAGACATGAGAGAGCGCAACCCTTCCTTGTTTGAAGAGCAGGTAAGTTCTGGTAACCCAACTAAATTCGAGGGTGAATTTCCCTTAAGGGGGAAGGTTGTAAGACCCGAAAAATTTTTCTAATATAAAAGTCTATTTTTGGTGCAGCGCACCGGATCGAAGGTTAGCCGGGTCGAGCTGCGGAAATCGCCTCGAGTAGAAGGTATAACCTGACCCATGGAAATATAAAGTTGAATTAGTTCAATGGTTATTTCCTTTCTTACTTATGATGTCTTATTAAAGTCGAGTTCGACTCATGAGTGCGGATTGGATCAGAATCCGAATCGAACTCGGATCGAACCGAGTAGAAGTCAGGTCAAGTGAGGGGCAAATGGGTCATTGGATGGGGGGAATAAAACCCCTCACCCAAGCCACCCGTGCGGCTCAAAGGGAGAGCCGCACGCAGCCCATCAAGAGGGAGAAAAGGAGAGAGGAGGAGGAGATCTTGTCGGCGCCGAGTTCGCGACGACGCTCGAGGAGATCAGAATCTTGTTTCATCAAGATTTCTTCACGATCCAATTCAATGTGAGTGGTTAGAGTAGATGTTAAGGGAAGGTGGGTGGCCGGCCTCATAGGTTTTGAAATCGAGGGTTTCTCTACGAGTTTTGCCGATCGAGTTGTTTTCCCATGTTAGATTTTTAAATCATTGTACATACTGTGATTTCATGTTTGAAAATGTGTCGATTTCTCACTTCAAGGGGCTGATCGAGTCGAGGAAAAAGGGAGAAGGTCATGCCAAAATTTTCCCCAATTTCATCGCTCGTCTCGCAACTCGCGTATCGACTTGTATTCGTTTTGTATTCGATTTTGGATTGTTGCTTGATTGGATGCCGCAGCCAAGTCCACCACCTCTAGAGGGTTCGACCGAGCATGGTCATCGTCCTGCTCGAGTTGGCCAAGCAATAGAAGGGGGAAAAGTTGGGCTGTTTATATTGGATTGTTGGATCTCTTATTTTATCGCATTAACTCGCATCTTCATGTTTAAATGTTAGATTAAATTTGAAGTTTTTGCTTACTATTCTACTGGTTAATATGCATAAATTCCAGCCCCTTCCCATATGGATAGTTCGGCCAAGCAAGGTTTATCTTGCTCGAGCTTCGGCCGATCAAGGGAAAGGGGGAGGAAATGAACGATTTTGTGTAGTTGTTCATATCCCTCCGCTTAATGTTTATTTATATTCATGTTAATGTTAATCCATATTCATGTTGTGATTTGTTGGGGTAGATCTATATTATCATTTTGGAAATGTTCTTGCCAATGCTTATATGGTATATGTAGTCAAGAAAGGTTTCATTTAATTGCTCATATCATGTTTAATTGTTGCTATGCTTAGTGTATGTTCCATATTGGTTTAACCTCTACATTACTTACTTTCTATTTCGGTTCTTCATGATGTTACTATCCGTAATTAATTTGGTAAGTGATGTAGAAATGGTAGGTCGAGTGCCTACATAGTCGGCGAGTTTGCTCTTTCTAGGAAGAATGGGTTATATAACATGTAGGACGTTTGCAAGATGCATAGTATATATGGAAACCTAGCTAGGAAATGACATAATTTCTAGGACTTCTAGTATTCATTTCTGGAAACCTAGAACTATTAGGTGTACACATTTTTGGAAGGGCAGCACTAATTTGTTGACCCTGCAGACCGGATTAGGGCCGGATACAGGCAACCGCTCGAAGTGTATATAAGGAAACCCTAGGACATTTGACTATATGATGTACTTGAGATGGTCCGCCGAGAAGCGTGGAGGTTGAAAATGACCAATGATTGGGTCTTGAGATGAACCAACGGTCCCGCTAGGTGTCAGACCCTAGTTGGGTGTGACTAGCTATCCCTACCCTAGACGGTGTCTGGAAACTAGTAGACCATCCTTGTCGATGGCCCGGGATTTCATGTTTATCTCTTGATATGATATGGCCGAATGACCAGTGTTATTCTACCTTGTATGGTAGGGCTGGTTGTAGCAGGGATTCTTATACCATAAGTAGGCCTTAAGGGCCAGATGCCAGGTGGCAAGGTTAGGCCGTTATGGCAAGTTTCTCCTATATGGTTTATACAGAATGACCCACGGGGTCGATAGTCACATCAAAAAGTAGCTTACCTCCCTGATTATATTCTATGTTGTTTATATGTTATGCATGACTAACTGCGGATTATGTGGAGGTTCAAAAGAACCGATCGCTGAGTCCCCAGTGGACTCATGGTTTGTTTGATTTGTTTTTGCAGAGCATGCTCAGTGATCGAGGCTTGTCGTCATGGTGCAGCTGGAGGGCAGTTGCTGGTGCATCTCTCCTAGCAGCGTCCTTTGGTCATAGTCCAGTGTCTTGTAGTAGTTATTTTCCTTTTCTACACTGACAGTTGTGTTTTGAAAAGTTTGTAATAACTTTGATACTTGAGATGTTCTATTTGTGACGATGTTGGTTTTCTTCTTTGGGTTGAAAAATATATATTTGTGAATTTCGAAAACTTTATATAAAGATTGTGTTGTGGTTTCCTTTCTCGATATATTCTATTTTATTGTCAGTCAGTGTAGACAGTAGGCTACAGGGCAGGATGTAGGACCTGGCCGGTCACACTACCCTCAGTTGGGGTGTGACACCGACGATCGCCCATTGAGTTGGTTGTTTCATGCCATCTCCTCAAAGCTTATAAATAGAAGCCTTAGCATGCCTTCCACCCTTCATCAAACATACTTTGAGCCATATTTGATGATCCTCGAGCTTGATTGAGCCACCATTCTTGAAATATCTAGCTTTGATCTCTCAACTCCTTGAGTAAGCCTTGACTTCATTGATTCACCATCAAAGGCATCAAGGGGAAGCTAGGAAACTTTGTTTGGAGCTAAGTATAAGTTGTTTGATTTATTGCTCCATTAAGTTGTGTATTTTCTTGTTTATTTCATTGTATTTGAGCTCGTGAAGACCTAGGTTGTTATGTCTTGAAATTGGGTGGTTGCCTTTGTGTTTGAGGTTTAATACCACCGGTATAAACGTAGTTTACTAGGATTAGTTGAGTTGTCATTAGGTTGAGGTGGGAGAGTACTCTCGGTAGGAAGACGGGATACTTCCGGGTGTGGAAGTGCCTTAGGTTTGAGAGCGGAGACTTTCTGGTGTAAAGTTCTCATTGTAAGGAAACTTATTAATCTAGTTAAACTAGTTTGAAAATCTTAAGCGGGGTACTTAGGTAGTGGACTAGGCATTGGGGCCGAACCACTATATATAATTGTGTTAGCATTGATATATTATTTTGTGTTAATTGCTTCATATTTATTGCTTCCGCTTGCTATTAATATCGTGCTTAGCCTAACTAATCAAGAAACGATTAAAACCGAAATTAGGCGATAAGATTAGTTAACACACAATTCATCCCCCCTCTAGTGTGGCCATTTCACCAACAATTGGTATCAGAGCGGGTCCGTAGATTGAGATTTCACCATCTCCTCTACATCGTCTCTCGATCCGAAAAATGACACTAGAGAGTTTAACATCTTCACCTCCTAGGTTCGATGAATCAAACTTTGGTCTTTGGAAGTCTAGGATGTACTCCTTCTTAAAGACTAAAGGTTTTGGTGTTTATAACATGTTGAAATTTGAATACACTTATCCTAAGGTTGACATGCATGATTGGAGTAAACTTGACAAGAAAATGTTTCAATTTAATGGAGAAGCCATGAATTGCATATTTTGTGCCATACCAAATAACAAGTCATGCATTATTCTACGACTTTTGATTTATGGGTCACTTTAAATGTTTTATATGATTATGCCAAGACCGAAGAGATTGACACTTCTAATGAAGGTTGTGATGACAATGGTCATTCATCTACCCCTACTCTTGGTTTTGATGCCCATAGCTCTTCTAGTCAAAGGAGTAGCTTCAAGAGCCGAAAAAGGAAGGTAGTATGTCATACATGCAAGGGAAAGGGGCATGTGAAGAATGCTTCATTTAAGAATGCTCATGTTCATCATAGCTCACATGTCAAGCATTCTAGTGAAAAATCACAAGTCCATAGGGAAAATAAAAAGTTTAGTGGACATTGTTTTTGCTGTGGTACATATGGCCACGCAATCTATGATTGTGTATTTAAGAAGAATCCAAGTGTTGCTAAGACACTTTGGATACCTAGGCCAACTAACCCCCAAGGACCCAAAGTCATTTGGGTACCAAAGGTTTCTTGCTCTATTGTACGGGGAGCTACCACACAAGGGTGAGATGAAGTTGGTTGATTGAAGTTGCTTGAGGATTCAAAGATTATACAATTTCAAAGTTGCAACTTCAAGTCATCTTGATGCCTTAGTAAGGTTGGCATCAAAAGTACTTTGATATCATCTCCTATACCCTCTTGCTTAAATTATAGTTGGAGTTTGATATATGCTTAATATTAGTAGATTTTCCGCTCTTGATAAGTTTCAAAAACATTTTTGACTTTTGATTTCCGGTCTCTTCGGAGACCTATGTAGCCTATAACGGGCTCATGCGACCTTGCGGTTCTAAATCGTAGGCTAATTGTGGCCTTTCAGTTTTCAGCCAATAGGAAGGGTTGGAGATCTTAATTTGTCAAATATTTCATATTTTGAGATCTCTCTATTCGTTTTGGATTCATGATTGTTTACTTTGAAATTGATTTAAAACTATTTAGCAAACTAAAATTTCAAATCGATACTTGATTCTCTCTTTGCTATCTAGTACGATAACTCGTTAGTAGTCACATTTTCATTATGCTACTAATGAATATTGCCTGCAAGTTATCAAAAATGTGATGGAAGGCTAGTAGATTGAATTTGGAAAGAAAATAAAAAGTTTGGGAAAATATCCAAGAATGAGCTATGAGTTCACTTTTGCAAAAATCTTAATATAATACTTGAATATTCATGCTTTAATGATGTCTCTATATACTCATGATTGATTTTGAATGATAAATGTTTGAATTTTCATGAGTAGGAAAAATCATGATAACTAGGCAATTTCATGAAATTGGAGTAGGTTGAAATTCCTTATTAGAGACCTCATTTTGAGTAAACACCCAATAAACATGTTTAGATACACATGATATGATTCTAGGTGTTTAAATTTGAAAATTCATGCGTAGATGAACAAGGTGATAACTAGATCACTTTAGGGGACTTAACCTTGAAAAAGTTTGACCCAAGTCAACAAATCGACTTGGACACATCATTTTAAGTCCAAACTTCATAAACATGTTTAGGAACAGGTATGACATGTTTTCCATACACTTAGAATGAAAAATTCATATGGATATGGATAAAATGACATAGAGGATATTTCATGACAACTCTTTTCAACCAAGTTGACCCAAGTGAACAAATTGACTTAGATGTCTCATTTTCAATCCATATTTGAGGAACATGTTTAGATTTACTCATGTTAGGTATCCATAGGTTTAAGTTTGAAAAACTATGAGTAAATGATAAGATTGAAACATAGTAAGTTTCGTGATAACTAACTTAGTTTTGAATAAAACTATGCTAGGTTGATATCTTGACTTAAGGACATAATTTTCATCTCATTTTGGCTGAAATCAAGATAGGATGAAAAATGAACTTAGAAATTTCCTTTTAAGCCTAAACTTGATCAATATACTTAGATTCACTCATGTTAGATATCTAGGTACCTAAATTTGAGAATACATGAGTAGATAGCAAAATTTGATACTTAGTCATTTTCATGTTTTCATGCTTATTTCGAATGAAACTGTGCTAAGTTGAAATTTTGATCAAATGACATTAGTTTCACCTCAAACTTGATATACATGCTTTAAATGACCATATCTTGCTATTTTAAAAGTTTGAATGAAATCTAAATATGTCATGAAAAAGATATGATATTCACGAAAATATCCATACTTGAGTACATATATGACTCTTAGTTTTGGATTCTATCTATCATTCTTTGATATCATGTATTGATTAGTCTCATATCAAATATTTATTTTTCATCCCTTTGGTTGAAATTTTCATGTTTTATGAAAAATAATTTTAGAGTCTCAACTTTGACTAGATTGACTTTTCTTGCCCTGTTTTGATTGATGTCAAAATGGGGAGAAAAATATAGGTAAAGGAGAAGAAAATATAGGAAAACCATGCATTTAGATAGGGGGGTTCTATTATATAGATATGCATATTGATAGGGGGAGAAATTCCATGTTTGATATCCTTTGCGCTCTAATGAATATATTTTCTTAAGGATATTTGTCATCATCAAAAAGGGGGAGATTGTTGGCCTAAGATTTTATACATTGGTCTTAATCTCGGTTTTGATGATAACAAATATGGAACTAATGTTTCATTTAGAAATTATTCAGGTTCCAAGTCAGTTAGCGCTCGACGTCCCCGATAGGAAATATCGAAGGAATTAGAGAAATCGGCAAGGACACTCGTCGACGCTCGGGATTCTTAATTCGGGAAGTTAGAGTTTAGGCTTAGGGTGTCTAGAATGTGATGTAATCCTCTTTGGGGGCGTTTGGTTGCCCGCAAGTACAAATGCTGCAACTCTAGTTGCAGCATTTAGATAACAAATTTGTTTGATTGGCTGCAAAATCATTTTGCAGCATTTACTAGTTGCAACTTGTATTTCAAATATCATTTGCGGGCCGCAAGTGAAATTGCAGCCCAAAAAGCCCGCAATACAAGATTGCGGGCTGCAAATGCAATAATTTAAGTATTGAAAAATAATTAATTTTGGCGACGTAGAGTCGTCGGATGAAGACGAGATAAATATCAAAGTTGTAGGTTTTTGCGTTCTGAACCTGATGGTAGTGTCAGATTTTACATCTGATGTCATTTGATAGATTTTTTAATATATTTTCAGTATTATACAAAAATTAAAAATTATTAATTTGTCAGACAAATCGTGTCGGGCCTAAGTTTTTAGCCTGGCTCGAAAAAATTTGTCCCAGGCTCGACCCAAAAAATTTATGCCCGACCCGGCCCAAAAATGTTCGTGTCCAGCCTGGCCCGAAAAAATTTGTGCCCGGCCCGGCCCGAAAAAATTCGTGTCCGTCCCGCCCCGAAAAAATTTGTGTCCGACCCGACCCAAAAAATTCGTGCACTGCACGACCCGTCCCAGCCCAGCTCGGTCCGAAAAAATTCGTGCCCAACCCGGCCTGAAAAATTTCGTGCCCAGCCCGACTCAAAAATTTCGTGTCTTGCCTAGCCCGAAAAAATTTGTGCTCGGCCAGGCCCGAAAAAATTCGTGCTCAGCCTGGCTCAAAAAAATTCACTGTCGGCCCGACCCTGCCCAAAAAAAATTCGTACCCCAGCCCGGCCCGAAAAAATTCATGCCCAACCCAAAAAAATTCGTGCCCAACCCAGCCCTGCCCGAAAAAATTTATGCACTGCCCGACTCGTGCCGACCCGAAAAAATTCGTGCCTTGCCCGGCCCAAAATTATTCGTGCACGGCCCAGCCCCAAAAAATTCGTGCCCAACCCGGCCCAAAATATTTTGTGCTCGGCCCGCCCCAAAAAAATTCATGCCGGGTCTGGATCGAAAAAATTCTTGCCTGGCCCTGCTCGAAAAAATTCGTGGTCAGCCCTGCCCAAAAAAATTCGTGTCCCGACCCGACCCAAAAAATTTCATGCCCAGCCCGACCTAACACGAAAAGAAATTCATGCCCAGTCCGAAATATTCGCATCGGGCCCAACCTTGCCCGAAAAAATTCGTGCACTGCCCATCTTGACTCGGCTCGGCCCAAAAAATTTATGCCCGACCCCGCATGAGAAAATTCGTTCCCGGCCAAAAAAATTTCGTGCTCGGCCCGGCCCGAAAAAATTCCTGCCCGACCTGGCCTGAAAAAATTCGTTTCCCGGCCCGGCCTAACCAAAAAAAAAATTCGTGCCCAGCCCGAAAAAATTTGTGCACTGCCCAACCTGTCCCGGTCCGGCTCGGGCCGACTCAAAAAAATTCGTGTCCGGCCCGGCCCAAAAAGATTTGTGCACGACCCGACCCGAAAAGTTTGTGCCCGGCCCTGCCCGAAAAAGTTTGTACCCGGCCCGGATAAATTCGTGCATGCTCGGCCCGGCCCGTCCCGGCCCGGCTCAGCCCGACTTTAGAAAATTCATGCCCGACCCGACCCGAAAAATTTCGTAAGATGCAAGTTGCACGTTGCAAGTTGCAAGTGTAATTACAACTTCCATTTGCGGTCAACCAAACGCCCGCAAATAGAAGTTGCAGCTCTACTTGCGGGCAACCAAACGCTAGGTTGCAAAATCTATTTGCAGGCATTTGCTTTTGCATGCAAATGGATTTTGCAGCGTTTGCATTTGCGAGCAACCAAACGCCCCCTTTATGATGCAAAGAACACAAAAACCAAATCCGAACCCTAAAACATGAAAACTCGAAAACAGCCTGAAATTCACTAAGCCTAGGGAGCTCCTTGGAGGGCTATATAACATAGACATTTTCTTGACACAAAAAATGGCGATAATTGTTCATTGGGTAAAAACTAGATAACGAGATATTTTCAAGGAATTTTTGGAAGCCTTTAGCATACCCATATTTGACCTGGGAGATTAGAAAATTTCTGTTTTTCGGAAATTTGTACTAGACCCCAAAAACTAGATTTTGATTCTTAAGGATTTTGATTTTTTAGATATTTTTATTGAATCCAAATGGGGGGTAATCCTTATATAACATTTATATTTTAAAGTTATTAACTTTAAGTTAAGAAATATTATATAAGTAGACTTAGCGAAGACGGAACCTATAATCGAGCAAACAAAGAGAAAAAACCAAGGCAGTCTGCCCAGTTTCGGTCGACCGATCGGTCGACCGAATGCTATCAAAAATTGGCAGTAGGCAAGTCAGTTGACCGAAGTGTGCCAAAAAATGGCAGTATGCCTTCGGTCGCTCGGTCGGTCGATCGTGGACCAAACGGTGGAAACGGCTAGTTTTCCGCCCGTTGAGTTGGCTGTTTCATGCCATCTCCTCAAGGCTTATAAATAGAAGCCTTAGCAAGCCTTCCACCCTTCATCAAACATACTTTGAGCCATATTTGATGATCCTTGAGCTTGATTGAGCCACCATTCTTGAAATCTTTAGCTTTGATCTCTCAACTCCTTGAGTAAGCCTTGACTTCATTGATTCACCATCAAAGGCATCAAGGGGAAGCTAGGAAACTTTGTTTGGAGCTAAGTATAAGTTGTTTGATTTATTGCTCCATTAAGTTTTGTATTTTCTTGTTTATTTTATTATATTTGAGTTTGTGAAGGCTTAGGTTGTTAAGTCTTGAAATTGGGCAGTTGCCTTTGTGTTTGAGGCTTAATTGCACCGGTGTAAATGTAGTTTACTAGGATTAGTTGAGTTGTCCTTAGGTTGAGGTGTGAGAGTGCTCTCGGTAGGAATGCGGGATACTTTCAGGTGTGGAAGTGCCTTCGGTTTGAGAGCGGAGACTTTCCGGTGTAAAGTTCTCATTGTAAGGAAACTAATTAATCTAGTTAAACTAGTTTGGAAATCCTAAGTGGGGTGCTTAGGTAGTGGAGTAGGTATTGGGGCCTGTTGGCCAAAGGTTTTCTACCTTGGTCTTAATCTCCGTTTTAATGATAATAAACATGGAACTAATATTTCATTGAGAAATCTTTCAGCTTCCAAGTCGGTTAGCGCACGATGTCCCCAATCGGAAAAATCGAAGAAATCGAAGAAATCGGCAAGGACGCTCATCGACGCTCGGGATTCTTCGATAAAGTTGAAGTTTAGGTCTAGGGTATTTAGTTTATGTTGTAAATCATCTTGATGATGCATAAGAATCCAAAAACCAAACCCGAACTCCAAAATATGAAAACCCAAAAACCACCCAGAAATTCATAAAGCCTAGGGAGCTCCTTGAAGAGCTATATGACCTAGATATTTTCTTGACACAAAAAATCACGATAATTGTTTTTTGGGTAAAAACTAGATAACGAGGTATTTTTAAAGAATTTTTGGAAGCCTTTAGCATACCCATATTTGACCCGGGAAATTAGAAAATTTCCGTTTTACGGAAATTTGTACTAGACCCCAAAAACTTGATTTTGATTCTTATGGATTTTGATTTTTTAGATATTTTTATTGAAGCCAAATGGGGGGTAATCCTTATATAACATTTATGTTTAGTTACGAAATGTTATATAAGTAGACTTAGCGAAGACGGAACCTAGAAATGAGCCGAACCAAGCAGTCTGCCCAGTTTTGATCAACTGGTCGATCGACCGAATGCTGCCAAAAACTGGCCGTAGCTAATTCGGTCGACCGGTCGATTGATCAAAGTGTGGTAGAAAATGGCAGTATGCCTCTGGTCGCTCGCTCGATTGATCGACGATCGACCGGACTTGCGATCGAACGGCGGAAATAGATAGTTTTCTGCACGTGGAGGTGGCTGTTTCATGCCATCTCCTCAAGGCTTATAAATAGAAGCCTTAGCAAGCCTTCCACCCATTATCCAACATAATTTGAGCCATATTTTGATGATCCTTGAGCTTAATTGAGCCACCATTCTTGAAAACTCTAGTTTGATCTCTCATCTCCTTGACATAGCCTTCAAGCTTCATCAATTCATCAATTTGAGGCATCAAGAGGACTAGAGAGTTTCTTTTGGAGCTAAGTATTTGTTGTTTGATTTATTGCTCCATTAGTTGTTGTATTGTGGTGTTTATTTCATTGTATTAAAGCTTGTGTAAACCTAGGTTGCTAAGTTTGATTAAGTTGGTGGTTGCCTTGGTGTTAAGGCTTAAATCCACCATTGTAACCTTAGTTTACTAGGATTAGTTGAGTTGTCCCTTAGGTTGAGGTGGGGAGTGCTCTCGGTACTCCGGGTGTGGAAGTACCTTTGGTTTGAGAGCGATTGCCTAAGTAGTTTAAGAAAAATTTAAAACGGGAATTAGGCGATAAGATTAGTTAACACACTATTCACCCCCCCCTCTAGTGTGACCATTTCACCAATAGGGCCGAACCACTATATATAATTGTGTTAGCATTGATATATTATTTTGTATTAATTGCTTCATATTTATTGCATCTGATTGCTATTAATATTGTGCTTAGCCTAACTAATCAAGAAACGATTAAAACCGAAATTAGGCGATAAGATTAGTTAACACACTATTCACCCCCCTCTAGTGTGGCCATTTCACCAACAAATATAAAGTACAATATTATATTATGATAAAATGAATTATTATAATATCCTAGATATTAATATTTATTTTTATTTGTGTGATTGTCAGCCTAGCGGACTAGTTCGAAGTTAAGCCGAGTCGACTCATGGTCCGGTGCGAGCTCGGGTAAGTAGGAATTTGAATTATGTAGTTTCTTTTCTTGGTTGAATAAATTTATTTAATTGTTATGTTGCGTGTGCATGATTATTAAATTATATCGCATATGGGTGTGCATGTGTTTGATGTTTATGTGGGGCAAGGGGTTAGATTGAGTTAATTTAGTTTAGTCGGATTAGCGGGTTTGGATTCGACTCGACGCGGATGCGGGTTTGCTAAGAGGTTTAGTGGATTTAGGTTTGAGGAGAGGATTATAAAATCCCCGCCCCCTTTGGCTTGTGGCCCCCCATTGGAGCCGCACAAGCCGCATAGAGAGAGGAGCCACCCACCCAAATCGAGCCACCCCTCTCCCCTCTTCTTCTTCCTTGGAGCCGCCACCCTCAAGCCCCAGCCGCCGAGCCATCCTCCCCTCTTCCCCTCTCTCTTCCCCTTCTCTTATAGCAGCCGACATGAGGTGGAACCGCCGCCCCCTTGTTGAGCCAAGCCGCCCCCCTTAGAGGCCAGATTTGAAGGATGCCGATTTAGAGTTTCTCGTATTCCTTCTTCCTAGATCGGGTGAGTGGTTCTACCCCTTCTTTTCTCGGGTTTGTCGTTCTTGAAATCAAGATGTTATTGTTGGTTTTTTCGTCGCCTCTCGAATCCTTGTCATTTCTTTTGTGGTTGTCATGTTAGAGGAGACCCAAAAATCCCCCCATATGGGGCTCGGCAGCCCTAGGATGACCCTAAGGGTGCTCAGCCAAGGTGGAATTAGGGTCGCCCTCAAAGTGTTTGATGAAATGCCTAGGAGAGGGTTCTTGTGTATTTTTGAGACCTATGCTTTGAATTGCTTACCAATTTAGGTTTCTATATGTTAATGCATGCTTCAAAATTAATCCGTGAATTTTTGGATAGTAATCATGTTTTACAAAGATAGGGTTTGATCTAGATGCCATGGGTGTTCTTGGTGTGGGATTCTTGACCATGAAGATTGATTCTTGTTTAAAGATGATGTTGGTTCTTGCTAGTTTTGTTTAATAAATATATATGTTGTGATATTTAACTCAAATTTCATAATTCTGTTTTCGATGGTAGTTAAAGACTTAATTGCTATGGATTTTGGATTAATTATCATGGTATGCTGAAAAATTAATCTTGCTGAAATTTCATGCTGATTTGTTGATTCTGGACTGATTTTGTAATCCTTGTTTGTGATATGTATAGTTTACTGAACATAGTCATGTAACCTATCATTTCGACCAGAAAAAATAGTCTAGATCCATAGGTCACATTTTAGAAGTCATATTCGACTTGGGTGCACCAGTTTCAGGCTCAACAGTAAACTGAGAATAAAATCCTAAAACAAAACCCTAATTTTGGTGATGATAAATTTTAATTGCATAATTAAAATTCAAATGGCAACATAATCTATTATGAAGTAACAAATAAATGTTATGCATGAACTAAAACCTCACGGGTTTATGACATCATGGGTCTAGGAGTTGGGGTCGGACATTGAAGTGTTGAGACGCTTTCCAATAAGGACACCATAGGAGACACTTGATTTATGTCTTGTTGTTGCAATATCTTTATGAATGGCGGAGAGGCTCGGATAGGAGCCGGATTGCGAGCCTGGCCCGGAAGGTTGGATGATTAATTCCCAACCTGTGGAATAAGTTCGGATGGGCAAATCCCGATTGTTCCTGCGTTTCTTATGGAATAAGTTCGGACGGGCAAATCCCGATTGTTCCCAAGATTCTATATTTAAAGGAATAAGTTCGGATGGGTGAATCCCGATTATTCCTACACTATCTTTAAGGAACAAGTTCAAATGGGCGAATCTCGATTGTTCCTGCATTTCTGGTGGAGTAAGTTCGGACGGGCCAATCCCGATTGCTCCCGAGTGTCATTTAAGGAATAAGTTCGAACGGGCGAATCCCAATTATTCCTACGCTATCTCTTTGGAACAAGCTCGGATGGGCAAATCTCAATTGTTCCCGAGTTTCTTTTAAGGAATAAGTTCGGACAGACAAATCTCGATTATTCCTGTGTTTCCTCATGGAACAAGTTCGAACGGGCAAATCCCGATTATTCCTGTGATATCTTAAAGGGACAAGTTCAGACGGGTGAGTCCCGATTGTTCCTTCGCGTCTCGTGGAGCAAGTTCGGATGGGAAAATCTCGATTGCTCCTGAGTTTCTTCGTTATAGGATAAGCTCGGATGGGCCAATCCCGATTATCGTAGTAACTCTTGAGTATGATTTGTTGCCTTAGGGCATGGTAGGCTGAGGCCTGTTGCACTTCACTGCTAGAGTGTTGGATGCCTTCGGACGTGTGGTGGCCAGATGGCCTAATAGCTAGTCACTCAATTGTGACCTTATTTCCTGTTTGAGAAAGGTGTTTTATTATATGCTATATCTATGTGAATGGTTTCTTGTGGGGGTTGGTAGAACCGCTCACTGAGTTCTTTTGAACTTACCCATTGTCGTTTTTGTTTTCTTTTGCAGAGCCTGACCGGTGAGGTGGGCTGGAGCACTTGGCGCGGCTGGAGGGCAAAGGAGCCACATTGATCTCATAGCAGTCCTGGTTAGGGGTTGTAGTCGAGTTTTTGGTAGTTGTCATGCACCTGTGTTGGTGATTTGGAGTTGTAGTCCCTTGGGGACGTTTATGTCTTTTCATTTCAGCTTTTCTTTGTTAAAAAGAACTGTTGGTATTTGATTCATTTTGTTTCCGCACTTGAACTTTTTGATAAAAACTTAACTGTTTAAATGAAATCTATTTTGGTTTTTCTTTTAAAATAAAAAGTTGTTTATTTCTTATGCTATATTTTATGAGTTAGCATGTGCATGAGTTAGGCTGCGGGGTATAGGCACGTATACCCTGGACGGTCACGTGACCCTGAGTTTGGGGTGTGACAATTAAATATAATTCATCATTCATAATACATTACCACTCGCCAATCACAAAAATAAGTCGTCGTTGTTCTGCGGCTGGAGGACGCTGAATCCTGTTCGGCCTGCGTGGCCGCCTGCATCTCGATGAACTAGCATCGGCGGTAGGAGGATCAGCGGCAGGAGAAAGTGCGGCTAAATCGAGAAGTCTAACCGATCGGAGACTCTGTAGCTCTCGTCTGACGATAACCTCGACCCATCATAGCTGTCGAATAAGAATATAATTAGAATATATATATAGTAGAGATAGATTTAATTGAAGATATACTTTACAATTATTCCTCATCATCTGAGTAATAGTCTTCGAATTCTTCTTCTTCATCTTCTTCAAATTCTACTTCTTCATCTCCACCTTCCTCAACTTTATGATCGTCATCATGAACATATTCAACTTCTAATTGAACTAACGTTGTGTTCGCATCCTTGAGTATTTGAATAATACGGTCTATTGCAGGAGGATCCTCTTCTTGATAGAAATCATCTGTCACATCAGGTGTTAGCTCATTTTCTCCCGCTATCGGATCAATTCTTCCTCTAGCTTTAGTCTTATAGACTACACGCCAATCTGCTCTATCTTTATTTCGAGTCGAATACTTCGCGTAATATACTTGTTCGGCTTGTGATGCCAATATAAAAGGCTCATTTGCTGCCAATTTCGATTTGTAATTAACCTCAACAAGTTTGTTTTTTGGATGAACTTTCATGCCCCTATCTGTTATATCAAACCAATGACATTTAAATAGTGTTGGCCTAAGGTTTTTTACCTTGGTTTTAATCTCGATTTTAATGATAACAAACATGGAACTAATATTTCATTGAGAAATCTTTCAGGTTCCAAGACGGTTAGCACATGACGTCCTCGATCGAAAATATCAGAGAAATCAATAAGCTTAGCGAAGAAATGTTATATAAGTAGACTTAGCGAAGACGGAACCATAAACGAGCAAACAAGCAAAGAAGGCCAAACAAAGCAGTCTGCCTAGTTTCTATCGACTGGTCGGTCAATCGAATGGTGTCAAAAACTGGCAGTAGCCAATTCGGTCTATCGAAGTGTGCCAAAGATTGGTAGTGGCTACTTCAGTCGACCGATCGGTCGATCGGATAACACAGGAGCTGAAACGCAACTCATTCTGTCGACCCTCAGGTCGACCGAATGGAGCGGCTGAAGCGCAGAATGCCAGCGGTCGCTGGGCGGTCGATCGGTCGGTCAACCGATGATCGATCGGTAATCGACTGGATGGCAAAAAATGGCTAGATTTCGTGCCGTTGAGCACTGCTTCACCCGAGCATTCCTCTTAGCTCTATATATACCAATGCCTAAGCCTTCCTTTAATACTTTTGATAACTCCTACACTTCATTGAACCATCCTTGATCAATTCCAAGCTTTCATTAAGCCAATTCTTGGAGAAACCCTAGCTTTGATATCTCATCCCTTTGATTGAGCCTTACCTTCATTATTTCATCATCAAAGGCATCAAGAGGAAGCTAGGAATCTTGTTGTGGAGCTAAGTACGTCATTGTTTGATTTCTTGCTCCATTTATTGTTGTATTTTCTTATTTATTTCTTTGTATTTGAGTTAGAGTAAGACCTAGAATGTAGGTCTTGAAATTGGGTGGTAACCTTGGTGTTTAAGGTTTAAATCCACCGGTGTAAACATAGTTTACTAGGATTAGTTCTTGTTGTCCTTAGGATTGAGGTGGGAGAGTGCTCTCGGTAGGAAGGCGGGATACTTCCGGGTGTGGAAGTGCCTTCTGTGTGAGAGCGGAGATTCTCCGGTGAAAACGTCCTCGTTGTAAAGGAAACAAGATAATCTAGTAAAGCTAGTTTGGAAATCTTAAGCTGGGTACTTAGGTAGTGGGGTAGGCATTGGGGCCGAACCACTATAAATCATTTCTTAAAACATTCCAAAATTTTCACTTTCTTTCCCAATTTTCTTTAGCCTTCCATTAAGATGAAGTTTATCTTGCAAGCAAGCGTCACTAGTATCATAATGAACTTATGGCTACAAGCAAGATAACTAGACTAGATAGCAAAGAGGAAAATTCAAGTATCACTTTCAAATACCTACTTTGCTAAGTAGTTTGACATCCTTTTTAAATAAAATCAAGTAATATCAAAACAAATTTTAAGAGATCATAAGTGTAATGAAGATGAAAACTTGATCTCCAACCCTTCCTATTGGTTGAAAACCAAAAGGCCACAATGAGCCTACGATTTAGAATCGTAAGGTCGCATGAGCCCGTTATAGGCTACGAAGGTCTTCGAGGAGACCGGAAAATCAAAAACAAAAATCGTTTTATGAAACCATATTAAGAGAGGATAAAATCAACTCGAATTAAACAAGTATCATATACTCCAACTTGAATGAAACAAAGCAAGGTAAGGAGATGATACCCGACTGCTTAAGATGTCATTTTTCATACCTTAGGCATCACGATGACTTGAAGTTGCAATCTCTTGGAGATTTTTCGTTTGAATCTAAGGTCAACTTCAATATTTTATTTCTCTTTACCCTTGTGTGGTAGCTCCCCCTACAAGAGAACATGATGCTTTTGGTACCCAAATGGCTTTGGGTCCTTGGGGGGGCAATGAGCTTAGGTACCCAAATCCATTTTGAAAGCACAATCATAAATTGCATTCCCGTATATCTCACAACAAAAACACTGACCTTGAAATTCTTTCTTTTTATCATTTTTGTGAACATGAGGTCTAAAGTTAGAATGCTTGACATGAGGAAAATGATGTGTAAGAGCATTCTTAGAAGAGAGATCTTTCTTTCTAGGATTTCTAAAAGATGAAATATTAGATAAATTATTTGCTTTTCTACTCAAGAAAACAACATCATTTTTCAACACATTAATGGATTTGTGTAAGGCTTGCATTTGAGATTTCTTCATACAATTCTCATTTTTCAAAGTCTCATTCTCAAATTTGAAATCATTTTTCAAATAATTATCTCTAGATTTCATTTTGGATTTCAAATCATCATTTTCAAGTTTCAAAGGTTTAAACTCAAGTTCTAAATTATTATGGCATGAATCAAATGACTTAGACTTCAACTTTTCATTTTCTAGTTTAAATTCATGCAAATGAGAATTAAGCCTTGTATTTTATTTCTTCAACATTTTATTCTCCTTATCCTTTTTAACAAGCAAGACATACATTTTCCTACACTCATCTAATAATTCATCATAAGGCATATCATGAGAACTAGATGAGTTAATACTATCATTATCATTATCATGACTAGATAAATGAGAGTGTACCTCATTATTTACATCCATGAGGCTAACTTTGGAAGTGGCTTCATAGTCATGACTAGATGGTGCTTCAAGTGAATGGGAGGTGGAGGTGGAAACACTTGACCTCTTCCTTGCTTTGTTCTTCATGCTAGGGCAATTTTTCTTCACATGCCCCTTTTCTTTACACGCATGACAAATTACCTTTCTTGTTCAGCTCTTGGAGTTGCTCCTTTGACTTGAAGAGCTATGTGCATCAAAATCAAGATTATGGGTACGTAAATGACCACTGTCATCACTACCTTCATTAAAAGTGTCAATCTCTTAGGTTTTGGCATGATCATATAAAACGTTTAAAGTGACCCATAAATCAAAAGTCGAAGAGCAATGCATTATTGGCTTAAGGTTTTCAACCTTGGTCTTAATCTCGGTTTTGACGATAATAAACATGGAACTAATGATTTAATTGAGAAATACTTTTAGGTTCCATATCGGTTAGCGCACGATGTCCTCGATCAGAAATATCGAAGAAATCGGGAAATCGGAAGGACGTTGGTCGACGCGCTCGGATTTGTCGAGAAGATATAGTATAGGTTTAGGGTGTCTAGTTTACATTGTAATATACTCATGATGATGCATAAGAACCCAAAAACCATCCCCGAATCCCAAAACATGAAAACCCGAAAACCATCATGAAATAACCTAGCGAGCTCCTTGGAGGGCTATATGTCCTATATATTTACTTGACATAAAAAATGGCGGTAATTGTTCCTTGGATAAAAACTAGATAACGAGGTATTTTAAAGGATTTTTTGGAAGCCTTTAGCATAGCCATATTTGACCCGGGAGATTAGAAAATTTCTATTTTTGGAAAATTTGTACTAGACCCCAAAAACTAGATTTTGATTCTTAAGGATTTCGATTTTTTAGATATTTTTATTGAATCCAAATGGGGGGTAATTCTTATATAACATTTATATTGTAAAGTTATTAACTTTAAAAAATAACTTAACAAGCACAGAAAGGCTAGCGGTCGCGGGCGGTCGATCAATCGACGATCAACTGGCAAGCGACCGAACGGTGAAAATGGCTAGTTTTTCGCCCATTGAGCTGCCATTTCATTGAGGGGTTATAAATACTCCTCTCCATCCTTCCTTAAAACCACTTAACAATTGATCGAAGCTTCCATTGAGCCAATTCTTGATCATTCTAAAGCATTTCTTGAGCCATCCCTCTGCAATCCCTAGTTTCCAGGATAACACATTGATTTAGCCTTCAAGATTTATCGATTCATCATCTCAAGGCATCAAGATGACTAGGGAGTGTCTTTTGGAGCTAAGTATAGTTTGATTGATTTATTGCTCCAATTGTTATTGTATTTTGTTGTTTATTTTGATTGTACATCAAGTGTGTAAACCTAGATTGCTAGGTTTGATTGAGTTGGTGGTTGCCTTGGTGTTAAGGCTTAAATCCACCATTGTAAACTTAGTTTACTAGGATTAGTTCTAATTGTCCTTAGGATTGAGGTGGGAGAGTGCTCTCGGTAGGAAGGCGGAGACTTCCGGGTGTGGAAGTGCCTTCGGTGTGAGAGCGGTGACTCTCCGGTGAAAACGTCCTCGTTGTAAAGGAAACAAGATAATCTAGTAAAGCTAGTTTGGAAATCCTAAGCGGGGTGCTTAGGTAGTGGAGTAGGCATTGGGGCCGAACCACTATAAATCACCGTGTTTGCATTGCTTTCTCTTGCGTTTACTTAATTAATTAGCATATTTACTTTGCTTCCGCTTGTTATGCAATTTGTTAATTGCCTAAGTAATTGACTAAACGTTTAAACCGGAATTAGGCGAAAAGATTAGTAAACACACTATTCACCCCCCCTCTAGTATGGCCATTTCACCCAACAATTGGTATCAGAGCGGGTCTGTAGCTTGATATTTCACCATCTCTTCTACACCTTGTCTCGATCCGAGAATGGCACTACAGTTGGTAGCATCTTGACCTCCTAGGTTCTATGACTCGAACTTTGGTCTTTGGAAGTCTAGGATATACACCTTCTTAAAGACTCAAGGTTTAGGTGTTTTTAACATGGTAAAAATTAAATATATTGAACCTAAGGAAGAGATGAATGCATGGACCCAAGAACAAATTGATATGTTTGAATTAAATGCTAAAGCTACAAATTGCATATTTTGTTCTTTAGAAAATAATGTCTTTGAAAAGATCATGCATTGTACTTTCGCATTCGATATTTGGGCTACATTAAATATGCTTTATAATTATGCAAAAATAGAAGAGCTCAATACGTTTGATGAGGGGAGTGATGACAATTGTCATCCACCCAATACTAATATGGTTTTTGAAGCCCATAGTGCCTCTAGTCATAGGAGCACTAAAAATCGAAAAATGAAGGTGATTTGCCATGTGTGCAAAGAAAAAGGGCATGTGAAGAGGAATTGCCCTACCATGAAGAACAAGGCAAATAAGAGGTCGAATGCTTCCAAATCCTCATTCCACTCAAGTGAAGCATCCTCTTGCCATGACTATGAGGACATCTTAAAAGAATGCCTCATGAATGATAACAATGAGGTACACTCTTCTCCTTCTAGTCATGTTAATCATAATGATAGCATTAACACATCTAGCTCTCATGATTTTGATGAATTGATGGATGAGTATAAAAACATGTATGCCTTGCTTTTGAAAAAGGATAAGGAAAACAAGAAGATTAAAATGGAGAACTCTAGACTTAGTGCACATTTGCATGATCTAGAATTAGAAAATAAGAAATTAAAATCTAGCTCATTTGATCCTAGTCATGATACATTGAAACTTGACCTTAAGGACTTAAAGCTTGAAAAATGGTTTCAAAATTAAGAATGATATTTTGAAAAATGAAAACTCAAAAATCAAAAAGGAAAATTATATGTTGAAATCTCAAATGCATGCTTTACATAACTCCATGATTGATTTGAAAAATGAGGTTCTAAACCTAAACAAGAAAGTGAATGAAATGAAAAATATTTCCTCATTTAAGAATTTTAGTAGAAATGATTTTTTCAAAAAAGAATGTTCATGCTAATGTTAAATCTCATCTTAGACATTCTACTTTTAAGCCTCATGTTCAAAAGACAAATGAAAATAAAAAGTTTAATGGAAAATTTTTTTGTTGTGGTATATATGGCCATGCTATCCATGATTGTGCATTTAAAAGAAATCCAAGCATAGTTAAGACACTTTGAATTCCTAGGCCAACTCACCTCCAAGGATCCAAAGCCATTTGGGTACCAAAAGCCTCATCTTCTTTTATAGGGGGAGCTACCACACAAGGATGAATGAAAAATGATGTATTGAAATTAACCTTGGATTCAAATGAAAAATCTCCATGAGGTTGAAACTTCAAGTCATCATGATGCCATAGGTATGAAAATTGACATCTAGGTATACTTCAATTCGTATCATCTCCTTACTTTGATTGATATCATTTAAGTTAGAGTGTATAATACATTTTTAAATTGAGTTGTTTTTCCCGCTCTTTATAATAGTCTTTTGAAAAATGATTTTGATTTTTGATTTCCGGTCTCTTCGGAGACCTATGTAGCCTATAACGGGCTCATGCGACCTTGCGGTTCCAAATCATAGGCTCATTGTGGCCTTTCAGTTTTCAACCAATAGGAAGGGTTGGAGATCATGTTTTCATATTTATTATTTGTATGATCTCTTAAATTTCGTTTTGGTATCACTTGATTTCATTTAAAACGGATTTCAAACTATCTAGCAAAGATGTATTTTGAAAATAATATTTGAATCTCTCTTTGCTATTTGGTTTAGTTAGATTGGTAGTAGCCTTAATTTCATTATTTACTAATGAAGTCTACTTGCAAGTTGAAAATATTAATGGAAGGCTATGCTATCATAAAGAAAATGGAAAAGAAAATGAAAAGTTTGGGAAATTCCAAGAATGAGGTATGAGTTAGTTATTTGCAAAAATCTTAATATAATACTTGAATATTCATGCTTTAATGATGTCTCTATATACTCATGATTGATTTTGCATGAAACATGTTTGACTTTTCATGAGTAGAAAAAATCATGATATAGGCAATTTCATGATACTAATATTAAATGAAATTGGACTAGGCAATTTCATGGCAATTTCTCTCTTTGCTATCTAGTACGATAACTTGTTAGTAGTCACATTTCCATTATGCTACTAATGAATATTGCTTGCAAGTTATCAAAACTATGATGGAAGGCTAGTAGATTGAATTTGGAAAGAAAATGAAAAGTTTGAGAAAATATCCAAGAATGAGGTATGACTTCGTTTTTGCAAAAATCTTAATATAATAATTGAATATTCATGTTTTAATGATGTCTCTATATACTCGTGATTGATTTTGAATGATAAATGTTTGAATTATCATGAGTAGAAAAGATCATAATAACTAGGCAATTTCATGATAACTAGGCAATTTCATGAAATTGGAGTAGGTTGAAATTCCTTATTAGAGACCTCATTTTGAGTAAACACCCAATAAACATGTTTAGATACACATGATATGATTCTAGGTGTTTAAACTTGAAAATTCATGTGTAGATCAATAAGGTGATAACTAGATCACTTTAGGGGACATAAGCTTGAAAAAGTTTGACCCAAGTCAACAAATCGACTTGGACACATCATTTTAAGTCCAAACTTCATAAATATGTTTAGGAATAGGTATGACATGTTTCCATATACTCAGAATGAAAACTTTATATGGATATGGATAAAATGACATAGAGGATATTTCATGATAACTCTTTTGAACCAAGTTGACCCAAGTCAACAAATTGACTTAGACGTCTCATTTTCAATCCATATTTGAGAAACATGTTTAGATTTACTCATGTTAGGTATCCATAGGTTTAAGTTTGAAAAACCATGAGTAAATGATAAGATTGAAACTTAGTAAGTTTCGTGATAACTAACTTAGTTTTGAATGAAACCATGTCAGGCTGATATTTTGACTTAAAGACATAATTTTCATCTCAAACTTGACATACACTCCTTACATGTCCATTATGTGGTGTCATAAAAGTTTGAATGAAAATTGAACACGTTTTGAAAATAACTGAAAATTACGGAAATGCCATTAAAATTTTAGCATTTTCAGTTATTTCTAGAAAAATGTAGAAAAATCATTTTAACTAATTCTTCAAACTGCACCTTCACTTAAAAATCTAGTTTCTTCAGTAAATATTTCAAAAAGTTTCATCAAGAATCTGATTTATAGTGGAATTTTAGAGTTGGATTTCAAAAATGCAAATTATCATCCTCTTGAAATATCAATCTTTCCGATACTTTGATTTTTCATCGAAAACTTCAAATGAGACCTTGTGTATACCATTTTGGTTACATTTCTAATATCATTCACACCATTGCTTGAGTAAAATCATTTCTAGGGATAACTTGAATGATAACTAGAAATATCTATTTTTTCATTGAATTCAATATAGGATGAAAAATGAACTTAGACAATTCATTTTGAGCTCAAACTTGACACACGCATCTTAAAAGATCATTCTGCGATGTCTGAAAAGTTTGAAGCAAAATTGACAACTTTTGAAAAAATACCTAAAATTTATGAAAATGCCCCTGAACTTTCAGGAATTTTATATAAAACTGATTTTTGACTGATTCTTGAATCTATAGATTCCTTGAAGAATCTAGTTTGTCCAGTTAAAGTTTCAAAAAATTTCGTCAAGAATATAATTTTATATGGATTTAAAAGTTTGATTTTTGTCAACTTGAAGTATACTTTGACCTAAGTCAACAAAGTGATTAAGAAACCTTATTTTCAGCCCAAACTTGACTTGTATACTTAGATTCACTCATGTTTGATGTCTAGATGCCTAAGTTTGAGAAAACATGAGTAGATAGCAAAATTTGATACTTAGTCATTTTCATGTTCTCATGCTTATTTCAAATGAAATCGTGCTAAGTTGAAATTTTGATCAAATGACATTAGTTTCACCTCAAACTTGATATACATGCTTTAAATGACCATATCATGGTATTTTGAAAGTTTGAATGAAATCTAAAAATATCATGAAAAATATATGATATTCACAAAAATATCCACACTTGAGTGCATACATGATTCTTAGTTTTGGATTCTATCTATCATTCCTTGATATCATGTATTGGTTAATCTCAAAATTGATATAATGTTATCATCCCTTGACTTGGTTGACTTTGGCTTTCATGAAAAATGTTTTCTACTCTCAACCTTGATTTTAATTGTCTTTTCTAGCCCTTTTTGATTGATCTCAAAAGGGGAAGAAAAATATAGGTAAAAGGGGTTGGAAATCCTAAGCGGGGTGCTTAGGTAGTAGAGTAGGAATTGGGGCCAAACCACTATAAATCACCGTGTTTGCATTGCTTCCTCTTGCGTTTGCTTAATTAGCATATTTACTTTGCTTTCGCTTGTTATTCAATTTGTTAATTGCCTAAGTAATTGACTAAACGGTTAAAATCAGAATTAGGCAAAAAGATTAGTAAACACACTATTCACCCCTCCTCTAGTGTGGCCATTTCACCCAACAAATAGGATAACTGATTTCAAGCCAAAGTAGTGCAATTCTAGCTCTTCTTCCAATAGTCCATAAAAATCCATATTACATTCAACATATGTTGTCCCTTTCACGCAAACCCCGACATTCATCATTTTCTTTGTAAATGCATATTTAACCGTGTGAAATTTATACCCATTAACAAAATATCCGCTATAACATGACACTAGTCGCGACGGTCCACTAACAAACTCAAATATTTTTTCATCTATTTCAGCTCTGTGATCTTTGCTATAAGCCCGAATCCAAGTAGGGAAGTCACGATTCCGTAATCTCTCAAATTCTTGATTGCTATGAATAGAGTATTTTTGCACCATCTCAATGTCAAATATTTTAATGAATTATTCAATCTCTAGACAATTGAGTAATACGTACAATTGTGCCAAATGATACTTTTCGTCGCAAAAGCACGACTAGAGTGACATAATATATTTAAACGTCCATCTGAATGTCGAACTCCCTCATCATCGTTACGTGGAAGACAATCAAATCTTGTCTGCATTGTCAATTCAAAGTAAAATTAGCAGAATATTGAAATTTCTTAGATGATATACGATTTAAAATATTGATCCTTCAACAGCTGCGGTGTTCTTTACTTTTTTTCTTCAAACGATTCATGTATCTTTCAAATAAGTACATCCACCAGTATTGAACGGGGCCACCAACTCGTGCTTCATATGCCAAGTGTATCGGTAGATGCTCCATCGAGTCAAAAAAGGTAGGAGGGAAAAATTGCTCCAGGTTGTATACAATTTCAACAATATTACTTTCAAGTGCTCACATATCTTCGACCCGAAGGAGATTTGCACAAATGTTTCTAAAAAACATACTTAATTCAATCAACGAACCCCAAATATTATCAGGTAGAAGATCTCTGAATGCGATCAGAAGCAATCTCTGCATGAATACATGACAATCATAGCTCTCAATCCCTGATATTTTGCAATCATCGACGTTCACACATCGAGAAAACGTCAGTTGACCTCTCGTAACTCCAACTTCGGCCTCTTACAAAGTATTTTCAGATCATGTCGGGCCTTGACATTATCTTTAGTATTCCCGGGAACATCCATCAGAGTGTTAAAAATATTATCAAACACATTCTCAATGTGCATGACGTCCAAATTATGTCGAATCAGTAATGAACTCCAATACGGCAATTCTCAATAGATACTATTTTTCACCTAGTTATGTGTTTGACCAAAGCCCGACACTCTTTCATTCTGGCCAAACACTATCTCTGGAAGTGTTGAAACACATGCTAACATTTGTTCACCAGAAAACATCAGTGGTGGCTCATCTCTTTCGACTCTGTCCTTAGTAAATTTATTACGATTCCTTCTATTCTAAAGGTTAGCCGGCAATAATCAATGATGACAATCAAAGAATGAGATTTTCCGTCCGTTCTGAAGTCTGAATGATTTAGAGTGTTCTATACAATACAGACAAGAGAGTCGGCCGTGAGTGCTCCAACCAGACAACATGTCGTAGGCCTGGAAATCATTGTCCACAAGACCACGAACTTCAAATTGAAGTTTTACTTTCGATGACAATCATAAGTGACAGCACCCTCAGTCCATAATGTTTTCAATTCATCTATTAGGGGTTTGAGAAACACGTTAATTTTTTTTCGCGGACCCTTAGGACCTGGAATAATCATCGGAAGATAAATAAATTCATCTTTTGTACACATTGACAACGGCAAATTATAAACTGTTAACAACACTGGCCAAACTGAATAAGGAGTTACAAAATGACCAAACAGATTAAAACCATCAGTGCACAATCCCAATATGATATTTCTAGTATCCCTAGCAACTGAAGGATAACATGTATCCAAATGTTTCCATGCTTCACTTTCGGATGGATGAGTCATTATTGTATCGTCATGACTTCTTGCATGCCAACTCATGTAGGGGGCCGTCTTTTTCGACATGAATAATCTTTGAAGCCTCGGTGTCAGTGGAAAATACCGAAGCACCTTAAACGGAATATTTTTTTGTCGGACCAATTTTTTCTCCTTGTAACGAGGATGTTTACATACAATGTATTTATCCAACTGCACATTTTCTTTATAATATAAAATACAGTTATTTTGACACGTGTGTATTTTTTCGTTCCCAAGCCCTAATTTTCTCATCAACTTTTTAGTCTTATAAAAAGTTGGGTCAAACATGTTATCAGTAGGCAGCATTCCATTAATCAATCCCGCAATCCAATCAAACGCAACCTCGCTAATATTACAATCGGCCTTGATGTTTAGGAGTTGCGTCATTGCCGAAAACCTAGTGTATTTAGGATAATTCTCATACAAAGGTTCATCGGTAGCTTTCAACATCTCGTAAAATTCTGCGGCTTCTTTATTCGACAATTCAATCTCTACCACAAGTTGTACTTCTGGTGGCAATTTTGTGACAACAACACCCATAGTATTTGGTGGCACTGACGTCTCAGTAACTGGTCGGTCGACATTATCATTCAGCTGAAATTGACCCCCAAGACTATCAAGTATCATAGTTCTATATGGATTAGATGGACTCGATGAAGAAACACAAGCATGGGAAGATTCACCATGTGTCTGAATGACTTTACGTGACTCCCCGTGATAAGTTCGTATAAAATATCTTGGTGCAAATCCTTTGCTATACAGATGCAGAGTGATAGTTTCTCAATCCAAAAATTATGCATTCAAGCAAATGCGGCACTGACATCAGATTTTATCATCGGGGCTAACGAATTTCTAATTCGAATAGGCAAAATTTAGGATGTAAGTTACGCCTAATCGAAACTCGTTCGTTAAAGCTCCATGATCAAGACGTCGGTACATCCAACTTCGATCGCCCGACATAATTCTGTCAATCAATGGCAATATCTTTAGTTAATGTCTTTAGGTGAGATGATCTTATTCCATTCGGGATTCATATTATTCATATTGCACTAAGTATTTTTTTTAATCGTTAACTTCATTCTAAATTTCGGCAATATCTCCCTAGAATTCTCCGAATACGCATATCAGCCAAAATTTAAGAATGAGTTAACGATTAAAAGAAAAAACTAAGTACAATAAAAATAATATGTTCCCAAACTGTCCAATTAGGGATAATTCAAGGGTTGTACGTCGTATAAAAGATCATCGACTTCTTTTACACGAACATACAACCCCCGAACGGATCTAATGTTTTGCTAAATCATACCCGACTCGTCGATGCGTACATGAAACGTATCAACTCGTCGGATGGATGATTATTTTATAAATGTTTCGATGCCGGTTCGAGTCCACAGTGGACGGTTCCGACTCGAGTCCAAAGTGGACGATTATAGCGCGTGTCTAAAGTGGACGATTCTAATTAATCTAAATCCAAAGATTAACATTAAAATTAATCTAAACTAAATAAATTAATATATATAACCTAAAACTAAATCTAAATCTAATTAACATTAAAAAACATTAAACATTTTAATCTAAACAATTAATCTGAACAATTAACCTAAACATTAATCTAAATATTAATCTAAGCATTAAAATTAACCGACATTAATCTAAACATGAAAATTAATCTAAACATTAATTCACTACAAGAAAATAGGGTATCACCAACGGACGAAATCCGTCGGTGATACTCCAAAATCCGTTGCTAAAATCTGTCGGTAAAAGCCTGCTCGGTAATACCGACGAATTTGGTAAAATCCATCGGTATTACCAACATATTTTTTCGTTTGTTGGTATTACCAACACATATGTTTTTCCGTTGGTATTACCAACGGAATTATTTTCGTTGGTAATACCAACGAAAGTGTTTCCATTGGTAATTCTGTTGGTAATACCAATGAATATATTCATGTTGGTAATACCAACAAAATATATTCATTGGTAATACATTTTATTGGCTAATACCTAAATCAATCCTGAACACCTAAAACATATCACATTTACACGAAACCATAAAATAAAATTTGAAACCACATATGAACCATTATATTTCTAAATTCACCCACAGAAATTCACACACAACCATAAATAACTTAAGAAAACCATTGTATACATTAAGATTGTGATAGTCAAAATACATCCTGCTAGTCAAGCAAATACATTGTTTCGGAGTTTCAAATACATTAAGATTGTTTCAAAAATACATATCAGTGATAGTCTTTTTCAAAAAGTAGATCTTTGCACTTCATCCTTTTTATACCTGCATGTAAAAACAAAAGAAAATTTTATACCTGCATGTAAAAACAAAAGAAAAGTACAAGCAGCAATAAACATGAAGAATACAACAATAATGTCATGTCTTTGTTCTTCTGATTGAAATGTCAGGATTTACCTATTAAATTCTTGTCCCAGAAGCCTAGAAGGTTATGTAAGTTGTTAGCAGAGCTGACAGATTATCTACGTGACTTTCCCTAATTATCAAACATAAAACATAGTGCATGCTTGGAGCATCTCTTTTGAGCTTGTGGCATTAAGATGAAAGAATGCAGTTTTCAATTTGATGGTTGCCAACTGGAAAATATCAAACAAACAAAACAGAAAACACTGGGGATGTGGGGGGGCCGTTTCCAAGTTTGTCAAAGGAGTATAAATCAATCAAGGATGTGACTAAGATGCATATTTCTTCTAGTTAATATTAGGGGTGCAAGTGAGCTACTCGAGATCAACTCGATGAAAACTCAAACTTGACTCTGATCTTATTGAGCTCGAGCTGAGCTTTACATATAAGCGATCTAAGCCTGAGCTAACCAATACTCGGCTCGAGCCACTTGCGAGCCTATTCCAGCTACATATATTTATATATAATTATATAAATATTGATATGTCGAGTCGGGCTTTTATAACCCACAAACCCGAGTCGAGCCGAGCTTAATCGAGCTTGGTCAAGCTCGAGAAAAATAAACAAGCCTAAACGAGCCAAGCTCGAGCTCGTGCTCAAGCTCAACATTTCTTAAACGAGCCGAGCTCAAGCACATGCAAGCTCGGCTCGGCTTGGTTACACCCCTAGTTAATATATCAAACAATCAGCCATCTATGAAGCATGACACCCAAACAGAGGAAGGCGTCATGTAGAGTAGCTTCGCATCAACTTTATCCAGCTTGTAAATGTAGATTCGTGAGTTGTGAAGAAATGACAAGTCTTTATTAGTATGCCATCTGGCAGAGATATCTTTTGGGATTTCATTTTTGTATTTATTTTTGCATATAAACTAATCATCTTCATTTCTTACTGGTTGAACGTATGTTAGTTCTATCTGGATTATCAGATGAAAACACCGTCAAAGAAGTATACACCATATCCATGGTCATAATAGCCACTGATTACATCCTCACCCGTTCAATTTATAACCTAGATATAATTCCCAGTTTCTCACTGTTGGAGACTTGGAGTATTGATCACTGCTTAGAATTCTAGATAACAAGCATTGTTTCTAATCAAAGCTCACTGATGAAACTTTATTTACAGTAAAATATATGATATGATAGAAATTTACACAAGAAGATCAAATTGAACTATCAATAAGCCTAACAAATGAAGCTCTATATTTTCGTATTTACTCATCACAAGTATTGTTCAATATTTAAGATACTTGATAGCAAAGATATAATTTCATTCTTCAATTTCCTTCAACCAGAATATATTCTAAAGAAAAGTAGAGTTAAGCATAGTTCAGGTTATCTAAAGACTCAGAACAAATGCTCCTAAAAGATCTAAAATCTTAGTAACTTGGTTCAGACAAGTATCACTCGGGAGCATATTTATAGCATCTGAATCAGAGATCTTTTGAAGACAAACAAAAATCAAGGCCAAATTTTAAAGTTTGTGAATTTATATATAATAGTACAACCAGAAAGGTTGCGTGAAGATGACCTACTGTTCCATAGCGATGATAAGCATGCCAGAATGGTGACCCAAAAAGAAGGAACTGAAATTTATCTTCAGTATAGAGCATGAGTTAGTACCAACAGTATAAACTGGGCTGCTGGCACATTATGTGTCAACAAAGTAATTGCACAAAGTGCAGTTCAGTGCCAAGAGCATCTCCATAGTAACGGAGGTAGAGCCAACCAGCATAGCTCATATGTTGGGATTACAATATAGCCTAAGTAGGTCATAAGACTGATAACAAGATCAGAAATTTTGCTCATACATGTTACTCCTACTAATAGAACTTTCTATGATATCTATTGCGATCCTCACTGTACTTAAAAAATGAAAATAAAAAATTAAGCTAATAGCCCAATTAAAAAAACAATGAAGAATTTGTTCTGGCATAGTCTGATAACCATGACAAACATCGCATTACGAGTTAAAATGAATGGAATCATAGAGGAAACTTAGTAAATGAACATTGGACCAGTAAGGTAAGATTCTACCTATGCTCTATAATCTATATTGCCCAAAGAGTAGATGTAGCTTGAAAACTTAAAGGCATGTTAATTAGCAAACAATTGACCAGCAAAAATGAAATTAAACTTAGAGAAAGATCAATAAACTTACAGATAGTCCATTATTTTGAGCATTTGCACCAGATCCAGATTGTTGCGCCTCCTCAGCCCGACGTTTCTTTTCAGCGGCTAATGTTAAAAAGATACGATAAAATCATCTTCTTGATGTAAAGTTTATACAATAATGGTATCTGAAAATATATCTCGTGGATAAAAGAATCTTGCTAAGTTAATATACTTGCATTGCAGTATTATGTAAAGCTGAATTTTCAAGGTTCAAAGCAATATGTCAAGTGAATTTTAGCATACTATTCTTGCAACTCTAATTGTTCAAATTATTCAATACGAGAATGGAAAATTCAACAAAACATATAAACCTTTGAGTAAGAGAGTTGCGACTGTGGAAATTAATGACATAGATGTTGCAACTTGCCAGTGTACATTAACAAGTTCAATGTTTCAATTTTTGAAACTTTTTTGAGAGCCACATGGTTGTAGACATGTGCAACTACACCAGTGAGGAACCAAGCCAGGACTTTACTCAAACAGATTTGTCTCCACCAACTTAGTAGCTGACTAGAGACCTATGCCGACGGTTTTAGATCAAGATTCTCATTTGTTTACCCTAGGCCTATTATAGAATCATGTTAGAGCATGTCTTTCTCCCAACAGCTAGAAATAGTACTGGTCAAAGATCATCCTTAAGCACATCCAAGTCTAAGCCAAAATAGAATGTTGAAAAAAAGGTGTTGGAACAACTAAGTTGAGTTATGTGGCTCCACAGAGCCTTTAGGTTAACACTGATGTGGAGCAGAGCAGTCACAAAGAATTGGGAATAAAATGGGTCTAATTGCTCCTTGAGACCCTACAGAGAAAATATAGAATTCTTCCATTATGTAGTAAACAATTAAAAAAAAGGCATGATAAGAATGATGAAAAAAAATGCTAACATCTCATTGTATTTTATCTATTTTTAGGCTGTGGCAGAAAGGGAGATGCAAGGGACAGAAGTTGAGATATCCACAAGGAGGGAGGGATCAATCGAG
The DNA here is from genome assembly GCA_034359265.1 of Canna indica. Lineage (NCBI taxonomy): Eukaryota > Viridiplantae > Streptophyta > Magnoliopsida > Zingiberales > Cannaceae > Canna > Canna indica. Next base: position 46,739,285 of record CP136898.1, read on the forward strand.
TTTATGAATCTGAACAACAAATATTTCCAAATCTCACTCGGTCTACGTGAGCCATGTAATCATCTGAACTCCATATTTCGGACAGATCTCCAAGTTCATTATTAGTGAAAGGAGCTGGTCTTTTCCCTTCAGGTCATACTTGGACGGTAAAAGATCTCCAAGTTCATTATTCACATCCAGAAAATGTAGTGCTTAAAATTTGTAGAACATGGAAGCATAAAAAGAAACAATCCAAGTGCTGGTGCATCTCATTGGTTTTTGGAGAAGACTCTAAATGGCAATCTATAATATGATTATACAAAGGATATATAATGAAATAGAAATGAGAAATCTGACGCAGTACAGACTTGATAACTAAACCATTCAAATTTATAGTAACACAAGAAAGCATAATATGTATTGGGTACTTGAACATCCTGCCATGGATATCGATCACATGATTATAGTATTATAGGATTAATGATCTAGAAACTAAACATTAACAACATGAAATTGTCTCAGGATAAATATACAGTTCAAAAGCTATTATAGGAGTACATGGAACTCTTTAAAATCAAACTATTTTCTGTAGCATTGTCAAAAACTAGATCCTATATATATTCTTAAACAACAAGAATGTAATTAAAAAAATATAAAACAAATATCCCTAAAAAGGGGTTCCAAGCTATAAAAGAAATCACTAGATGTACACCAAATAAAGCACTAGGAATATGATTGTATACCTCTTGCTTCCTCATCCCTCAGTTTAGCATCCATCTCCTTGCTTGGAGGATACTTCGGCAGGCTTGAGGGCTCACATGCATACAAGACGTTTTTGTGGACACTTTGATAACTATGGTTTGTTTTCAATAAACAAACCTACATGTTCAAACAAAAAACCACCCCTCTACTATCTATTTTCTCAACAACCTGGAAGCATCATGCTTTTGGCTTTTCTCTCTTGCTAAACCAATGCATCCATTTTTTTCTAATTACACTATAGTTAGTCAACATAATTGCCTTAACTTCATGTGACAGACAAATAGTATCATAATTACCTAATCACAATAATTTGGAGCAGAAAATACGGTAATAAGCTTTCCACCATGTTCAATCTCATAACCCTCATCCTTAACTTCATGAGACCGAACAACAAGATCTACGAAAAATGAAGTTTAAGCACGATAATATTTCCACTATTTTCTTGATAAGAATTAAATGTTACCAAGATTATTTTCTTGTAGAAATCTCCTAGTTACGTGTTCACCAAAGGAAAGCCCAACACCCCGCTTACTGGGGCCTCTTCCTTGTTGAGGTTGCGGGTCACTCCAAAGCAATTCACACATCAAAGCTAGAAGGAATCTATCAAATGTATAATACATGTTGAGGAACATAAATGGCTTGTATATCAGGATAGAGTAACACACATAAAACACATGTTATGATATCAAGTGAAGTTGTAGCTACTCAATTCACTGAATAAAGTGCTGAAGATGAAAAGAAGATGAAAACTACACCAAGGAAGCAAGCCATTTAGAAATTTTTCATTTGCATCCTACTGATTTTTAAACCATATAAAAGAACAATTCAAAATATACCTCCAAGATAATGCCATTAATTATGTAGTTAAGGATTCATACAACACCATAGATAGATAACAGATAGATGGTATCATCTTCAGTCGACAGATATTTATATATGAATGAAATTTTTGAAAAAAATAGTAGAATGATACAAAAACTATCTAAAACTATTAGAATTATATAAACATATTGTGGTAGCTAGGTTCAAATTAATTACTAGAAGTTAACCAAGCAAGATTATATATATAATGAGTTGTAAATCTCACTTAATTGAGAAATTAAGCAGATATATAGTTAGATAGATTTCCGAAATGATAGGAATGTGAGTAAGATATGAAAATGCATGCAAATACTTAAGATAGATGGTAATAATAAGAGAAAATCCTCAGTGGTCAACTTCTACTCTATATATTGAAAAAGGCATTCGTTAGTGTTTTATACATACAATATAGGTAAACAAAAATAAAACCGAAGAAGAAAATTAAAGGAAGTGTGTAGGTAAAAAAATATGAGAGACAAAATATGAAAAGAATGAGCCACTAAATACCTTTTTAAATTAAGATTCAATCACTTTTATATATACGTAAAAAGAGAATTAAACTTATACTACAGTCACTTAATTCATCAAACGAATTCAACATTGAAGCGAGAATTATTTTATCCATGCAATTAATTTATGCAAGCTCGCACACGAGAACAAAAACCCTAGTGGAATTTGCAAATATATAATTTGTGGGGAAATTTAAATTACAGTAAAATGAGATATTTCCATCAAGGTGTATGTATTGATAATTGCTTTAATAAATAATTGATGAGTCATGAGTCAATTAACCATACAATATCCAACATTAATTCTAAAGCAACATGCATACCTTCTTCTTGTAGGTATCTGTTTGTGTAGAGATCACATGATACTGCAACCAAATCGAAACCATGCAAATATATATTACACTGTAGTTTATATGCTTTTTTTCGAAAAAAAAATATTGAGGAAATGATTGATTTCTTCTTCTTTTTTCTCAAATAAATTAAATAGCTAAAGTGGAGAAGAACAAAGACCTAACTTGGTGAAGAGATACCACAACAGCAAAATAATACCATATATTGATATATTTTAATTCTTCCCAACTTATGAAACCTCAGGTGCTCCAAACTCCAGAAAGAGATATAAAGCAAGTATATAAGACTTCACTAGCAAATAATGATATCATAATTTCCAAACTTCTGGTTTTAATTATTCTAAAACTAATATATCAAAATATCTTCGGAAATGTATTGTAAAATATATATCTTTCAAGAAGAAGAAGAAGAAGGAGCTGGCTCATACTTTTCGATTGCGAACAACCTTCAAAGCTCCATCCAAATTTTGCTCAAGACTCTGCAGTTCCTTGATGTCCATTCCATCCAGATCTTCACCCATCCTTTGCCTATATATTTACAGCACCAAACAAACAGCCTCTTCATAATAGAACCTAAGATTCCTTTGGACAAAAGAAGGTTTAAATTAATGAAGCAAATAAATTAAGGAGAAGGCATCGGCCACCTGATTTCTCTGCGGAGGTTCCTGTTGATCTCCTTAAGATGGTTCAGACTGTTTTGCATTCTCTACTCAATCACATTCCCAAAAAAAATGAGAAAAAAAAAAACAAAACAAAGGCACACATCATAAGTGAAAACTTAAGCACAGAAAAAAAAAATGGAGTTCAGAGATGGATCGATGAAGCAGGTGCTTGCCTCATATTGGGCGCTCCTCAAGTTGATTCCGGCCACTTGCTGATATCGATCAAAAATCTTCTTTGTTCTGGCCACGGCAGTAAGCACTAAGAAACCCTAAATTAAAGAGAACAAGGCAGATCAAAGAAGGAAGGAACCAACACTTACTCAGTGGAGGGGCTGCACTAATCAAAGAACTTGCCGGTGCTAGAAAACATGTTGATCGAGACCTCAACATCGCAGAGCAAGGTGAGCTCCCTCGCCTTCTTCATGATCCCCAACCGCCTCTTGGAGTAAGTGACCTGCCGATTGGTCGGGTTCTCTATCTTCTTTATCTCAATCTTCCCCCTTCCCATGATCCCTCTCTCTCTCTCTCTCTCTCTCTATATATATATATATATATATATATGTATGTGTGTGTGTGTGTGTGTGTTTTGCTTTCTCTTTCTCTCCTGCGAGACACAATAAAAGCCAAAGGATGAAGAAGCGTCGCCGCGACTGGAGAAGAATCGCACGACACAAAGGCGGAGAGGGAAACTTTTGTCGCGCGCCTGCAAGCTTTTGTCGGGTTGATAAGAAAAATAAGGGCGCGAGTTTTTGTCGGCTGGGGTAGAGAGAAAAGCTGGTCGGCTGAAAAAATAAGAGGGAATGAAAAAATTTAGGGTGTTCTAAATTTTACCAACATATATATGTATCTGTTGGTGACTTTGTTGGTAATACCAACAAAAAATATCGGTTGGTAATACATCCGTCGGTGAAGCCTTGTTCTCTTGTAGTGATTCTATCGAGTGTCCAAAGTGGACAATTTTAATTAATCTAAATCTAAAGATTAACATTAAAATTAATCCGAACTAAAATTAATTAATAGATATAACCTAAAACTAAATCTAAATCTAATTAACATTAAAAAAACATTAAACATTATAATTTAAACAATTAATCTAAACATTAATCTAAACATTAATCTAAGCATTAAACATTAAACATTTAACCTAGATTAATCTAAACATGAAAAGTTAACCTAAAACATGAAAAATTAATCTAAAATATAAAAAAATTAATATAAATAGTAAAAAATTAACATAGATTATTAAACCCTAATCTAATTAAGATAGTGGACTCCAGCGCCAGCGTCTAGTGTCCGACATTGGACACTGGACATTGGTCCGGCGTCCGATGGCCGATCAAAACCCTAATGTTTAGGGTTTTGGCCGATCCTAGTAATGGAGAATAGAAGGGGGAGCTAATACTTGGAAATAGTTCGACGTCGTTCCAGCCTCAACATGAGAAATTTGAGACGAACCTCCCAAAACAAAAATCCAACCTTCAAAAAGCCCGGAGCGAAAAGGATGCGGCGGGCGAAGAATCGGCGGTAGCAGCTATCGGCGGCGTCGGCAAAGAAGGAAGAACGAAGCGGGGAAGAAAGGGGTCAGGCGAGATCGCTAGTTAAATAAAATCATCAACAACGACTCACTTATCCGTTGCAAAGCCATTGTAACGTCGTCCTATGTAACGCCGTTGCTGATAAATATTTCATTTTCGCTCCGCGAGCGCGCCATCGACTAAAGAGCAACCGTACAAAAATCGTAAGTAAGCCATTGCTAATGTGATAATATCATTAGCAACGATCGACGCAGCCTTTAGTAAGCCATTGCTGATAAGTTATTTCCTTTATGCGCCGCATTCGCGCCATCCACTTGTTAGCAACGGCCCAATCGGCCTTAAAGATGTCACTGCAAATATATCAAATCTGCAATGGCCCGAGCAGCCGTAAGAACGTTGTTAGTCATTGCAACGGCGTGGGCAACCGATGCTGATGGCCATTGCTGATTAACATATTTCTAGTAGTGATAATGACATAATGAAAGCAAAGTCAGTTTTCACTTTTCAAATCCATATTTCATATTCTGCATAAATTATTGCCAAAAAGAGTAAGACAATCAGGACTTAAACACTGAAAGCTGTGATTCTACGATCCTCAAAAGATGAAAGTATCGCCAACATATCCTATAAACTTGGAGGATAGCCACCAAATCCACCAAGCACACTCTCCCAACCATAGACCTCCGGGTTGGGCAATAAACCCAAAAACCTTCAACAAGGTTAGTCTAAGTTAAATCACACAAGACCCGGGATTCATTGTTTTCAAAGACATATTGAAGGGATACTGAGAAGATACCAGGTTCAAATGATTAGTTAAACCTTCGGCTTAATAGTAATAGCTTAATTACTTGTTTGCGCATATAAGTAAATTAATAAAGCCTAAATATGTAATGAGGGCATTTAAGTCATTCTGAATATATTTTTTCAAATTTCTTTTGTTAGTTTAAATAGTTGATTCACTGTAAAGCAAAGTATTCAACTCATTTTGAATAAGATTCCTTTGTTAAACTTTTCCACTTCATCTTCATTCCGCATCATGGTATCAGAGCAGAGAAATTAGGGATCCAAGGGAGAAAAGAAGATCGTCCACTAGATCTAAGGATCGTGAAGAGAGCGGAGATCAAATGGCAAGAAATCGCCGCAACTCGACAGCGAGATCTACAGTGGGAAAATCGCAAACTATTTCAGAAAATGAATCACCGATCGACATCAATGAGATAGAAGACAATCCCTTCACTCTTCAGGGCAATGACAATCCAGGTATAGTTCTTGTCTCCACTCAATTATCTGGACATGGAAATTATCTACCCTAGAAGAAGTCTGTCACGCCCCGACTCAAGGTATGTGTGATCGGCCAGGGTACGGGCCAGTACCTCGAAGCCTACCCTATGCACTGACCAACACTCATTGAAATATAACCAGAATAACATCGAAGTCATAAACAGAAGCAACAGTACCAACTTTATTAATTGTTTGAAATCAGTTTGATCAAACCAAGTTCGAAAACATCACAATGTTTTACAGAGATAACACATTGCACAAACATGACTCTACTAGACACGACTACGACCAACAAACTGCTAGCTATGAGATCTGCACCCACGCCTGCTCTCCTGCGCGTCATGCCACCAAGTCGTACCTCACTGGTCGGGCTCTGCAAAACAACAATAAATAAATCGTGAGTTCACGAGGAACTCAGTGAGCAGTTCTTTCGAACCTCCACTTAAAACCTCGGCAAATAACACATATAAGGAATTAAAAATAATATCACACCACATAAGTTAATCAGTTTGCCAAGACAGAAGAATGAATGAACCGGCCTCTCGGGCCCTTATCCATTTCAGTAGCTCGGCCACTAATGGCCTCAATTATATATGGAAGGTTCGATTCTTCCCTCTATGAAACCAGGCGAGTCGGCCTATTCACAACCAGCCCATAAGAGCATCTCAACTATGAATTATCATTGGCTCGGATCCATCGACTAGGATGGCCACTAGCCTCAGGAATCCTCCGGGTTAGGGATAGTTAGTCCCACCCAACTCGGATCTATCGTCAGCGTGGCCCACTAACGGAATCTCAAGACCCTCCGCTACTCGGGTCTAACACCTAGCGGGCCCACTGGTGCAATCTCAAGACCTCATAAAACCGCTGAGTAGTGTGGTAGCCGCTCGGCTAATGACACTGCTCAGTAGACCATCTCAACCACAACCAAAATCAGGTTGTGCATATTTTCTCATGTTTTGCTTTTTCGGGAATTGCCCATATCCGACCTTACCCCCTCGGGTCACCTTATTTGGATGTTGAAATCCGTTGACTATCCCTAGGTGTAGAACTGAACAATTATACTTATTTCTAAGTTGAATGTCACAACAAGGTACCAAGACCTTTCTTTCTAATGTTGTTAGAACGTACCGAATATAGATGAGTACGCGGTCTACTATTAATAACACCACTTGCCAAATATATCATGAGCATCAATTTTCATGTACAAGCTGTATTAAAGAGGATAATTTCACTAAATAAATTGATAAGGAACATGCAATAAACATAGCAACAATTAGGCATAATATCTGAAAATTAAATAAACCTTTCCTTTGAAGCATGTACCATAACAATCCTGTCCATATGAGCATTAGCAAGAACATTACCATACTTATGAGAATATAGATTTAAAATTTGCTATCAACTACTAAGATGAACAGTAATCATGTAATGCAAATTAACCCTAACACTAAGCATGGAAGTAGGAATTAAGACGACATAACGTGAAATCCAACGTATCGATCCGAACAGTCCCCACTTTCCACCCCTCTCCAATGCTCGGCCGACACAAGCAGGGTAATAACCTGCTCGGTCGAGTCCCCTAGGGATGGTAAACATGGTTGCGGCAACGATACAAGCAAAAATCCAAAGGTTTAAATCATATCGAACATAAGGCGATCCACGAGTCGCTAGACGAGCGAGGAAATTGGGGAAAATTTCGGCATGACCTTTCCCCTTTTTCCTCCACTCAGCCAGCCCTCAAAAACATGAAATAGATCCGATTTAAACTTAAAATCGTAGGTATACATATTGATTAAAGTACTAACACGAGAAGACGCGTCGATTGGCAAGAAAAACTCGCGAAAAGAATCTGATTTCAAACTACTAGGGTCGGCTACCCGCCTCCCCTCATAAGCACTCTAACCACTCACCTTGATTGGATCCCGAGGAAGCCTCGATGAAGACGAGTTCCGATCTCCTCGAGCGTCGACGCAAACTCGGCGCCGACAAGATCTCCCCTCTCTCCCTCTCTCTCCCTTTTCCCTCTTGCTCGGGCTGTGTGCGGCTCCAAGATGAGCCGCACGGCTCATGATGAGGGATTATATTCCCTCATCCACTAATGATTCAATTGCCCCTCTTATGACTTAGCCTCTACTCGATTCTATCCAAGTCTGATTCTATCCGCACTCATGAGTCGAACTCGACTTTAATAAGACATCTTATGCATAAAAGTAAATAACCATTGAGCTAATTTAAACTTCATAATTTCATGGGTCGAGTTATACCTTCTACTCGAGGTGATTCCACGGCTCGACCCGACTAACCCCCGATTTGGTGCACTGCACCAAAATAAATTTTTATATTAGGAAATTATTGGATCTTACAAAGTCGATGTCCATTTCTTTGTCCGCAAAGAATAAGATGGGCTTTGTTGATGGCACAATGGAAATGCCAGAAGAAAACTCAATTTTTGATGGGGCTTAATGAAACCTATGTAGGTATGAGAGGCCAAATTCTATTAATGAAGCCACTACCCGATATAAACCAAGCCTATTCACTGCTTGAGCAGGAAGAATCTCATAGGCTTGTTAGTATGAATGGTGGAACATGAATTGATACTGTCGCATTGAACAGTGCGGTTCAAGACAACGTAAACAGTCAAAGGTTCAACAAAGGCAAAGCTCGGTTGGGTCCAAATCCAAAGAAAATTTGTGATCATTGCATGAGAGCTGGACATTCTCGAGAGAACTGTTACAGGATACACGGGTATCTACTAGGTCACAAGTTCTTCAAGGGAAATAGAAAGGTTTTAACCAATACGACAGTGGCAAACAAGCAAACAACATCCAAGCCACAACTCAAGAAAATGAGGAAGGAAGTTGCTCCACAGCTGAGAATTCTCGAAAATTGAATGACACTTACAATGATGAACAACTTAGATAACAACTCAGCAGTTTACTTAACATTCTTATTCAGAAGCAAGGCACAAATCATAGGGTCAATATGGCAGGTAACCATTTTTGCTTGACTAATGCTTTTAATTCAGTTAAACATTGTTTTTATAACAAGTGGATACTTGACAGTGGTGCAACAGACCACATAACAACCCAATACATCAACCTTGATAATCCCATCACACCAATCCTGAGTGACAAGGTCTCTTTACCAAATGGAACCACCACATCCATTGCCAGTATAGGGATTGCCTATGTTAACAAAAACATCCACCTTTTGAACACATTATCAGTACCCACATTTCATTTCAACCTCATGTCAGTTAGCAAATTAACCAAGCAATTAAATTGCTCAATTACATTTAACGCTCACAACTTTGTCATCCAGGACCTTGTCTCGAGGAAGATTCTTGGGAGTGGTAGAGAAGAGAATGGTTTATATCTGGTAGATGGAGCTCCACAAGTGTCAAAACCAAGTCAGTCAACTACTCATGCATTATCAGTAGCTTTAGATTCTCATTCACTTTGTCATTTGAGATTAGGATATATGTTAGTAAGTAGAATGAAACTATTGTCTAGTAGGATACCTGAGTTGTGCAAAAAACCATCTTTTTCTGTAGTGTTTGTCCAATGTCAAAACAGTGCAAATTGCCTTTTCCTTAGAGCATGAATAAAACTACTGAGGTGTTTGATATGCTACATTGCGATGTGTGGGGTTCTCACAAGGCCCAAACATATGATGGATATTATTATTTTTTGACTTTAGTGGAAGATTACTCAAGATAATGTTGGACTTATCTTTTTCATCAAAAAGCCAAGTAACTGATATCCTCATCAAATTCCTCAAACTCATCAAAACTCAATTTTCAAAACCTATCAAAGTCCTTAGAACAGATAATGGAAGTGAGTTTTTTAATCATACTTTGATATCTTTCCTAGATGAATGGGGCATAGTACATCAGAATACAGGTGTAGAAACACCCCAACAAAATGCTATAGTGGAGAGAAAACATAGACACCTATTAGAGGTAGCAAGGAGCTTAAAATTCCAATCCAATTTGCCTTTTACAGTCACTTACCTAATAAATAGACTACCTAGTCCTATATTGTCAAACAAAAGCCCAAATGAGCTACTTTATGGAAAACTACCCAATCTGGATCACCTTAGAACTTTCAGATGTTTATGTTACATAAACACCATTAAACAATGTAGAACAAAAGTTGACCCAAGGGCCACGGAATGTGTATTTTTAGGATACCCTTATGGAAGAAAAGGATACAAGGTATATGATATTAAATCTCACTCCATATATGTATTAAGGGATATTACCTTTGCTGAACATATATTTCCTTTCAGTTCCATTTCAAATGAAAAAACCATTTTCCACATATTCACTAAAATCAATGCTACTGATACTTCTTCTACATTTCAAACACAAGAACTTGGTAATACTTCCACTAAGATCATGAGGGAAGAAGTGAATACAGAAAAAGAAAGGTTGACTTCAAAAGAAAATGAGAGAACAGGTTAAAAAAAAAACAAGCAAGGAAAAAATGAGCAAGAAAACACTTCATTCATTGAATCTGATAGTGAGTCAGATTCTGACATTGGTCACACGGCTGAAACTTTGTCTAATCCTAAGCCTATTCATCTTGCATCAACTGAGAGCTCACCCAACTAGTGCATATTACATGTTAGAAGAAGTTCAAGAGTACCACAAAAACCTATTAGGCTTAGAGATTACTAGTGTAATTGTTCTCTACAAAACCAGGACCAAGAGTCTCCTCAGACAAGAATACACCTTATCCAATAACCAATTACATAAATACATTACAGTTACCACACAAACACCAAAGCTTGCTAGCCTACATTGACCTACAACATGATCCCACATCATATGACACTGCTGTCAAGGATTCCAAATGGGTTAAATCAATGGAAATTGAATTAAATGCATTAGAGACTAATGGAGTAGAGCATGAATATTATGTGACCTACCACCTGGCAAAAGAACCATTGGGTGCAAGTGGGTGTATCGCACTAAGTTCAAGCCAGATAGAAGTGTAGAAAGCATAAATCTAGGCTTGTGGCTAAGGAATTTACACAAATTGAGGGGGTGGATTACCAAGAAACCTATGCTCCAGTATCCAAAATGGACACTGTACGCACACTGTTGGCAGTTGTAGCAAAAAACAATTGGCCTTTGTTTCAATTGGACATTAATAACGCATATCTATATGTAGACTTAGATGAAGAAGTTTATATATCTAAGCCACCAGCATATGGTGTAGCAGGTGATAAAAGGGTATGCAAATTGCTCAAGTCCATATATGGACTTAAGCAAGCTAGGAGGCAGTGTATGCCAAGCTTTCTACCAACATAATCTCACAAGGATATTAGCCAAGCAATTTTTTCATTAAAAGAAATCAAGACCTAGGGTAGCTGACATATTTTCTAGGCCTTGAGATACAAAGGAGCAAAAGAGGGATTCACATATGCCAAAGGAAATACATCCTGGATTTGTTGAATCAGTTAAATCTTAAAAACCGCAAGCCAAAATAAACTCCCATGCAAACCAATAAGCAGATTAACAATAAAGTAAGTGACAATGACAATCTTATTGAAGATGCTTCAAATTACAAGAGTCTCATTGGTAGGCTACTTTACATTACTGTTACAAGACTAGATGTAGCTTATAGTGTTCATAAGCCCAATCAATTTGTGCAAAATCCAAACCAATCTCATTATAAGGCTGCACTTAGAATTGTGAAATATTTGAAGAAGGCTTTAGGCCTTGGCTTGTTTTATGCAGCAAAGTCGAATTCAGTTGTAACAGGATATTGCAATGCTGACAGGGGTAGCTGCAACATGTCTCGGAAATCAGTATCAGGTTACTTGAAAACTTGTGATTCTTTGATTAACTGGAAGTGTAAAAAGCATAACATTGTTAGTAGATCCAGTGCAGAAAGCGAGCTCAGGTCCATGTCTAGCTCCACAACTGAATTGATTTGGGTAGTGAACTTGTTGACAAATATGGGAGAAGAATGTACACTTCCTGTAACTCTCTACTGTGACAATCAAAGCGCATTACACATCACTACCAATCCAGTATTTTATGAGATGACAAAATACTTGGAGGTAGACTGCTATTTTGTTAGAGAGAAGTTTCTAAAGGGCTTTGTGAAGCTAGTTTACATTTTGGGACAGATCGAGACAACTGACTGACATTTTAACGAAGGCATTACCTTCACAACTTCATCACCAGCTTTTGGGCAAGTTGGTATGGAGAATCCCTTCCCCACTTCCAACTTGCATGGGGAGTATTGAAGGGATACTAAGAAGATACCAGGTTTAAATGATTAGTTAAACCTTCGGCTTAATAGTAATAGCTTAATTACCTGTTTGTGCATATAAGTAAATAAAGCCCAAATATGTAATGAGGGCATTTAAGTCATTTTGAATATATTTTCAAATTTCTTCTATTAGTTTAAATAGCTGACTCACTGTAAAGCAAAGTATTTGACTCATTTTGAATAAGATTCCTCTATTAAATTTTTCCACTTCATCTTCATTCCGCATCAACATAAGAAAAACAATGAAGATATCCTATTACATTATTGTAATTCATAAATCTCAAAAATTCAAGTGGTCACTTGACAGAGTAAACGTGAGAGGCAAGAGCATGAGAGGCAAGAGCGCTAGAGGATATGTGGTAGAGGTATTGAGCGCTAGAGGATAGATTAAATTAGCCATCATCTTATATATGTCAAGGCAAGATTAATTTTAGATGAACTAATGAACTATCCTATGATCAGCAGGAATATAGCATATAATCCTAATATTCATCTTAGTTGAAACAAGGGTTATAATCCCATAGGTGTCATGGAAGGCACATTTCTTGCTCATGTCGGTGTTAAGTGGTAGCTTTTGCTTTCCCGCGTTGGCAGGGTACTTGAGAAGCTTCAGGTTGTAGATTTCGTGAAGGATGATTTCCCTCCTAGTATCGTAAGGAGTATACATTTCATATCAGGTGTTCGGGCGAGGTGATGACCTTGGCCCTCTACCTTTATTTTGTTCGTGGCGGTTGCAATCTTCGCTTTTTCTATCCGACCTTCTGGATTTTCGGTCTTCGGCAGCGTCTTTGATGTTATGCTTGTCGGCCTTTTGGCCTCTCGAAGTTCCTCCATCTCTATGAAGCTGGCAGCTTTCTCTTGGAACTCGATCATATCCTTAGGCCTTGGCAAGGCGATCTGGTCAGGGAAGTGTCCGAGTTTCAGCCTGAATTTGATGGAATAGAGTTTGACTCGAGGGTTGAGGTTGGGGATTGCGACCGTTGTGGCCTAAAACCTGCATATGTATTTTCTTAAGGGCTCATATTTCCCTTGTCTAATGTAGTGGAGGGCATCCTCCGTTTTGTAATATACCCGAGATGTAGAAAATCAGTTGAGGAAGGCGGGGGAGAGATTCGTAAAAGAGTGAATATGCCTTGGCGGGAGGGAAGCAAACCAAAGTAAAGCGGTTTTGCCCAAAAAAGTTGAAAAAGCCCTGCAGAGAACAAGATCGGTTGCTCTGTTATAGAGCATCATGGTTCCGAACGTCGTCAGGTGTATTGTAGGCAACTTGCTCTTGGATGGGAGGCTTGTTACCATGATGTGCTCGGTGAAAGGTCCCACATCAATAGGGCGGGAAGTCACAACCTCCATGGCTTTGGAAACTTTTATCTTTTTCCTGATGGGGTGTGCTGGAGATCTCGTCTCGGAGGACGGAAATCAATCTCTTCCTTTCCGAGTGGTTGCTTTCTTCTTGTTTTGAACGGCGGCGATCGGGGTCAGCTGGGATTTATCCTCGGGACCTTCTCCGCCTCCAAGTCATTTATTCGATGCTGGGATTCTTTTGGATGAAGTTGGATTCGTGCCGGAGTGTCGTTCATCGTTGTTTCATCGTTACTAGACTACGAATGATCGTCGTAGATGGGTCGTTGTCATTGGTGTGCGACAACGATCACTTGGCTCCGACTTCCAATCATTATGGGGGAGGTAAGCTTTACTCATCCCCAAGGTGGGTGCCAAATGTTCCTGCTTAAGGATCGGATTAGTTCGGTCCGACTCGATGTCTCTCCTAGTTAGGTGCAACTCCAGCAGGGGAGGCTACAAAAGACACTCTGACGCTCAAGTTACTGGGACTCCAAGGTGGAGGTAATAGAAAATAGAAATTATGTTGCTTGAGGGGTGTCACGTCTATATTAATTGTAGGTGGAGGTGATGATGCCGCCCGGCAATCTCGCTGGAATAGTGCTTAAAATGGGTCGAGGCTGATCCTGGAGATAGTGGACTTGTAATGGTGTATCCATCGTGATAAGAAAGGAAGGGGATGTCCTTGTATGGACGGGTAGAGCCCCCGGGCGGAATCGTCTTGTCTAGCTCGAGTCGGGTTTGTGAGTATTACCGAGTGGAGCCCCAAGACGGAGCCGTCTAGTTTGGCTCGAGTTGAGTTATAGGGCGCTGTTGAATTTAATCTGACCGACCCAATAGTACTATTCAATATTTTGATATACAATACATAAATAATAAATAAAATAAAATATATTATAATAATAATAAAAATAATATAATTAACAATATAGTAATATATAAGAAAAATAAAAGAAGAAAATTAACATATATAACTATATATCATATTCAAAATACATGACCCGTTTGGCTTGGGAGCTTGGCATACCCCATCATGGTTTGGGCGCGGACCCAAAATCACCTCTTTGTTTCCAATCGTTTCCATATGACCCGTTTCGGAACCAGATATCAAAGCGGACTCAGCGTCGATTCGCTTCTCCCGATTCCCGAGTCCCACGGATGGACTCGGTTCCCGGCCTCGGCGAGCTCATTCAGCGTCTCCGCCTCTACAAGGCCCCGCCTCCTCCAGACGATGACGATGACGGCGGTGGCGAGGGCATGGAGGAAGACGTCGACGAGAGAGGGAAGGTCTTCACCTCTGCGGCGATCGCGGATTCCTCCTCGTCCTCCCCTCGCCCGCAGAGGTTCCGACCAAAGAGGGCTGCCGTCCTTATTTGCCTCTTCGTGGGAGACTGCGGCGAGCTCCGGGTCATCCTCACCAAACGCTCCCGCAACCTCTCCACCCATTCCGGTTCGTTCTCTTCTCGTGTTTTCTTCCTCCAATTTGGTAGTGGAAAAGATTCGATTTCGAGGTGAAGGTTGTTTCTTTCTGTGATCTACCTTCGGTTGACCCATTGGATCAATTACAGGTGAGGTATCCTTGCCTGGGGGAAAAGCAGAGGATGGGGACAAAGATGATGCCGGTACCGCGACGCGTGAGGCAAAAGAAGAAATTGGACTGGATCCGTCGCTTGTCACCATTGCCGCTGTTCTCGAGCCATTTTTGTCCAAGGTAACTCTGACCAAGGTCGCGGTTTTGCTAATTTTTAAGGTTGTCTTTCTCTGATTCTTCGAATTGTTTTGTCAAAATCCAGTTCTGAGAGTTGTAACCTATTCGTTTCCATCAACTAGGTCGTCGGAAGTCATTCTAGAACCGACCTCGGCAATTTTAGTCCGAGGTTTACATTCTGCTTTCTCTGTTTATTAGGTGTCATTTAGCAAACTAGCTGTTCTTTCTGTGTTTCAATCTACATACTGCATTTTTCATGTTGATAACATTAGTTTAATATTCCATGCATCTGCGTATGGAAGGATTTTTGTAAAATTGATGTGTAGAGCTCTTTCTTTGTTAAAACAAACTTGTCATGTAAAAATTTTGCTTTATACTTATAGGATCTAGCTTCTTTTTTAGATAATGTTGCTTTTTATTCATGTATAAATATGTTTGATATATGCATTTATATATAGCTTTGGTCGAGGTAACATATGATATTTGCATTGTCTAAAGCTCTAATTCCTTTGCAGATTGAAATTTATGTTTAAGTATCTTTTTAATTATTATTTAAATGTTAAAGTACATTATACTGTGATGCTAGTTCCAAAACTAGAAACTGCCGTGACATTTCTGTATTAGCTAACTTAAGAAAAATGATAAGATGACTCCTCCACATAAATGCTTGGGTCTTCACCTGTTTGATAGGTCCATTGCTGCAAAGTCGCTTAGGTTACGTTACAATATTGAAGCTAACAAATCTTATAGTTGATATAGGATTCTGGAGGATATCAAGCTTAAAATGTTTTGAAGGACAGTTAGAACTTTAATAATACCTAATGCTTTGGTTGTTGGCTCATTCTGGCTCTTTTCTTCTTTGTATTGTATGTTATATCTTTGCTTTTATTTTGCATCCAAATGATATATGCAACTTTTTAGCTACAGTTTACAGAAAGCATCAAGTAAAATATATATAGTAGAGGCAGGATCTGTTTTATATTTGAAAGAGGATATTGTTTGATGACTACTACCTAAATGCCTACTTATGGTGAGTGAACAAAGTGGCTTTCAGCGAATTCCAGCACAAGGTCTAAAAGAACTAGCAATAAGTGTCCACCGGGTATCATAGTTGGTGGTTGGAACATAGCTACTCTGAGTGGGTTGGCAGAGTTGGACCTGTTACCTAAAGAGCACTATATAAATTAACAAAACCAGTCATATTAAAGATACATATTAAGTTAAATTTATTTGAAGGACATGTTTACAGATCAAAGTTCAGTGACAATAAGCTCTTGAATTGCCTTGTAAGACAATAGTTATCTAATTTTACCTGTAACCTTTTAAAAAACAAAATTACCTTTAACCTGAAATTCTATTCATTCAGTACCATTATTTGCTTAGGTCAATGTTAGGTTCCTCATGGTGGCACTGATCATCATAGTTCAATTAATGATTGATGAATCAGTATGTTTCCATGCAGAATATTCATGACTTTTTTACAGACAAGGGAAAAACTGATTTGTCATCTACATAATTTTGCAGCATCTTCTCAGAGTAGTTCCTGTCGTAGGAATACTTTCTGATAAACATGCATTCCAGCCAAGACTTAATGCTTCTGAAGTGGAAATACTTTTTGACGCACCCTTAAAGATGTTCCTCAAGGTTTCTTTCAGGCAACCATTTCCTAGTTTTGAATCAACTATTCCTTTCTCATACATTTTGCAGACAAGATTTAACTCTTTGTTGAACAGGACAAAAACCACAGATCTGAAGAACGAGAATGGATGGGGGAGAAATTTCTGATCCATTATTTCAATTTTGAAACAGAGAAGAAGCAGTTTGTTATATGGGGTTTGACTGCAGGTATATTGATTCATGCTGCATCTGTCGTTTACCAGCAGCCACCTTCTTTCACTGAGCAAAGGCCCAAGTACAGAATTCCTCGCTACATCAAGGGCAATTGCACCATGCCATGAATATTCATAATTACTTTTCCAGAAACATCATTTAAATGTTTTTGCAAAGGTAATAATTTCAGAAACATCATGGATCATGTCTCTAAGATTTTCTAAAGAGAAATGCTAAATCCTCCTAACTCATGTGCTTAATAATACTCCTAATACTCACATAAAATAAAGTGTCCATGATTATTGATGAAATTATCACTCATGCTATTGTGAGTGGTTAGAAGGATTATTAGAATGATTTTTAGGAGGATATAGCAAGACTCTTTTCTAAAATGTGCTTATTAAGATGACTATTATTATTATTATTTTCAATTGGTCAATTCTGATCATAATTTTTTTTGGTCCCATGCAGGGCTGTCTTTGCAGTCTTCTAATATCTTTCAGATACATCAGCTGATTTAGACTTGTATCAATTTAGTTCGTAATATATTATACAAGTTATCCAGTAGATTGCTTCATATTATTTTAATTTCGCAAATTAAACTTTAAATGTCCCGAAAAGCTTAGGAATTGATCTTGCATCCCAATCAGGTTAAACTCATTCGTTTGAATGCATACTTTGTGCTTGAGATGCCGAAGAGGCTAACATGTAACCCTACAAATATTTAGGACAACCCTTTGAGTGGATTTTTGGGTGAATTAATTGGCATTGCCTTGCGTTTCGTCAATACAATGTAATTTGCAAATATGATCTGGGATGAGTAACATTCGTGTATTTTTTACTTCTGGCAGTAGCTTTCTTGGTCTTATGATGTTTGCTATTCCCAAGAAGTCATCTTTGATTGCAGGTGAGAATTGTATGATTAAGAATAGATTTGTGCATTTTGCGCACGGAGTATATGCTGTAGTCCCACAGATATATTGGTGCTTAGATCAAATTCCTAATTTGATATTCTTTATGCTATATTGAAATTTTTTTTTAAGGAGTTATCATGAGAAAGGAGGTGATTATTGACATAAGATTTTCAACATTGGTTTTGAGAAATAATTCAGGTTCCAAAGTTAATAAGCACGCAACGTTCAAGATCGAAAATATCTAAGCAAAAAAGTTAAGAATTAAAGTATACATTGATAGTTGCTCGAAGGCAAAGAAAAGCTTTGAAGACTAATTTTGGGTCATTGAATGAATGTATTATTCTTAGGATGCATATTGATGATGTGAAAACTTGAACCATTACATTGAAACATGACTCGAGATCGAACTCCGCTGAAATTGCTCTCAGTGCAATTTGGGTCGAATGTTTGATCCATCGTCGGTTGATTGACTATCAACCAGTCTTCGATAAGCGGTACAATGACTCGTTTTTCAATGGTTGAAACTCATTCTAGTTGAGCCATATATCCTTGTTTCTCTATATATGGTTTCTTTGCCTTAAGAACTCTAGAACATATTGAGCCATTATTTGGTCTATTGTTGAAATTTCTTGAGTCCTTTGAGTTTGAACTAGTTTTAAGCCATTCTTTCTTGAACTTACCTTGTCCTTGAATTAGTTTAGCACATACATTAAGAGAAGCTAGGTGTTCAAGTTTGGAGCTAAGTATTCATTGTATTTATTGTTGTATTTCTATTGTATTTTGATTGGATTCTTGTTGTCATTCAAATGTTGTAATTGACCTAGGGTGTTTGGGTCAAGGTTGAGTTGTAGCCTTGGTGTAGAGGTATGAATAAACTTGTGTAACTATGTTTTAGAGTTGCATTGTAGCTTGAGGTGGGAAGGTGCCTTTTGGGAGAAGGTAATCTTCTGGGGCGCATTTGTTTCGTAGGATAGGATTTCAGCCGGATAGGAATTCAATTAGAATTAATTCGGATAAAAATCTCGTGGGATAAACTTATATTCTATCCGATGTTTGTTGAAATCTCGGATAAGAAGATTAGATAAGGCAAGATTTCGATATCTTATATTTGTGTTGGCTCCGGATATAGAAGCCGGATATTAGTAATTTAATACTTAAAATTAATTTTACCAACCTATTAGTTTTTAAAATTATGAAAAAGAAATTACATGACTAAGGTCAAATCCACTATACCAATGAGGTATTATGAGAGAGTATATATGGTTAAAAAAAAAAGATAAACACAAAGGCAAAGCTAACATCTTTTCTCAGGCCGTACACAACTTTGAATAGGATATTATAAACAAACAAATAAATGAAATGAAAATAAAAATAGATCAAAACTTAATTTACACGGCTGAATCAGAGTTTTTTTTATCAAGAAACCAATTGCAGCGTGGTGATGAAGTGGTAGTTGGCGAGGGGTTGTCCTCACCAACGACCCAAAAGTTAAGCAAGTTGCTCTCGTCATCGAGGACCTCGAGACGCTTGTGCTGGTGGCGGCCGGTAGGCCGGAGACAACGTGCACCTCACACAATGTGCCCACGTCGTTGTCGCCAATGAGGACATTACAGCTCTTGACAAAGTGTTTGTAAGCATGCAGCTTGTTGAACAGCCACACGATCGACCACACCGCCATCCCGGGCGCCGACACCGCCTACATCAAGGCGGTGCAACACTGGTGCGTCTCGACGGCGTGGTCGTGGTGCCCTCTAGCACCTCGTGCCCTCACTAAACAGCCATCGCAGCGGCTCCAAAGAGAGAGAAATAGAAGGCATTATTTTTCTTCTGAGAGAGAGAGAAAGAGGGGAGAGATGTATTTGCCGGCAGAAATCTGAAGATGCAGAGACGCGTGAGTGAGGCGAGATGGCAGCGCGAGGTGTAAAAGACGCGAGAGACAGACACGAGGTGTAAGAGATCAATTCCTGGGTTTCTAATTCCCACCCCCTCCCCAGGATATCTATATCCCATATTACCAGGAGTTGGATCCAGTCTAAATCTATCTATTTAAAATCCCATGTTCTTTCAAACGGTGGATAGGATTAATTTATCTTATGCTATCCAATGCCTATATCCCATCAAATAAACATGCCACTGGTGTAGATCTTCTTGGAGGAACCTTATTATTTAGTGATTTAGTTGAAATCCTAAGTGGAGAGTTTAGAAGTCGAACCTCTATAAATTAGTGTGTTTGCATTGTGCTTAATTATATTGCTTCCACTTACTTAATTTAACATGTTAGTTGTCTAATCTTAAGAATTGATTAACTTGAAATTTAGGATTAATTCTAAGAACATACTATTCATCCCCTCTCCCATTCTAGTGTGTGATTTCCTCTCACACTTTTTCTCCCTAACATCCCAATAGAAACGAATGTTGGACTTAGACCCTCTATTGCATCATTCAATTTATTGGGAACACGTGTTTCTTCAAATGTGTGAGAAGCATCTTCTTGAGAACGAGGGATGTAAATCTCTAGGTCTGCGATGAGTAAATAATAAAAAAATTAAGGGAAAATTATACTTTTAATCCTCACAGTTTACTCGAATTTTGATTTTAGTCCTCATAATTTTAAAATTTTGATTTTAGTCCCCACACTTTATTTCTATTTAGGATTTGGTCCCTACCGTCACATGAGACCTAAATGGAGCTGACGTGGACAACATGTACTGATTGGACATTGCTGACGTGGAGTCTGCAGGGACTAAATCCTAAAAGAAAATATAGTATGGGGACTAAAATCAAAATTTTATAAACTATGAGGACTAAAACCAAAATTCAAGTAAATTATGAGGACCAAAAATATTATTTTTCCTTAAAAAGTATAAAAAAATTCACAGGATATCTTTTAATTTATTTATAAATAATTATAAGATTTAATATTTTATTTAAACTATTATTTTATAATTGAGCAACACCTAAAATGAACTGCGGTTATACGATGCTACTCTGCGGATTGGTCCAGGGGCTCTCCAAGATAGCTCCCTACATCTAAAATTCTAAACTAGACTGGCCCGATTCATTCAAGATATTGACTAACTCTTTGGTTTAATGCAAGATATTGACTAATGCTTGTAATGACTAAATTCTTTATCAACGGTCTTAATGAAGATTCAATATTCATGTAGTTTTCTGAGGCTTGGAATCTGAATTTTAATTTTAATGTCCCACTGAACTAGCTTATGCAACAAAAACTAATCAAAATATTACATTAACTAATTTTTTTTAATTATGACCGAATTTAATAAATTAATAATTATTTTTAGGGAAAATGGTGTTGCTCAATTATAAAGTAATATTTAAAATAAAATATTAAATCTAACAATTATGCATCAAAGTGCTCAATAACAAGCATAAATGAAAGTAAAACTCTCACTAACTAAGCACATCAAATGAACTCAAAATGCTCGTATATCAACATGTCTTTCAAAGACAATGAGCTTGAGTCCATTGGTTAAGGGATATGTTAACATAAAAATTATCTCTATGTGTTCAACTACAATGTCTCATTTATTTATATGATCTCTAACCGTCAATAATTTTGATTCTAAATGTTTGGAGCCTTGTAATAATCTACAATGTAAAGTCCTATAATAAAACTTTTAGGCCAAATAGCTTAACATTCTGCTAGCTGCCAATACTAGAAAAATTATTTTTTTCTCCCACTAACATTGACATATATACACAAATCAAAATTATTTTCTTCAAATCCCATGAAGGTCACTATCTTATCCACAAGTGGTTTTAGAACCAGTTAATCAATGAGAATGCATTAGTTTTCGAGAACTTATCTCCTTAAGGCAAACATATTTTCTAGACCAATGCACACTCCAATAACTTCATCACAATAGGACTTCCAATTAAAACAACAAACAATCTTTCTTCGGGAAGACAATTGAATAAATTAATCTGAAGCATATAACTATTCATGGTAAAAGTGACTGTATAAAGTAATTGAATACAATAGATTTAAATATAGGGCTTATAATATAACTAAAATTAAGGCTAACAAAATATTACACATTCCTCTTTGGGCAGAACATGCAATCACAAAATAAAGCCTTGATAAGTTAAATAATGAGAATACACTAGGGATGAGCAAAAAAAATATTAAAAATTCAGTTAACCGAAAAATAGGACTGAAACTAAATCTTTTTTTTAGTTAACTGATCCAACGGTTTCAGCTTTTATTTTCTAAATTTTCAATTTTTGATTTTCTATTTTTGATTTTCGGTTTTCGGTTTTCGATTTCGATTTTTGCATACTAGTTAACCGTTACTCCACAGTTAATCGTTATATATATAATGTTCTTGCTTTAAGTCAAGGTGATGCGATCCGACGCGTCTCTTGGTCAGGTGCGACTCCGGGGGAGGGTGGGGAACTGCAAAAGATACTTTGACACTCAAGTAAGAATGAGTTACAAGTGAGGGTAATAGATATTAGAATCTAGATGTACTCCGACTCGAGTGTGCTGATAGAAAGTTTCATTGCTGCAAGTGGGATGTCTTCCCTGCTGGACGAATCGATATTATGTGAGTAGTTGGAGAAGGTGAGGGGTGGCATCCCTATAGTTGGCAAGGGAAAGAATGGAAAGAGTCCATTGGAGGATGATTCTCCTCCTCCACTTCCGCTGAAGTCGGTAGAGGCCCCAGGGTCCTAGGCTCTAGGAGCCTCGGGGTCTCGGGCTCCGGGAGCCTTGGGGTCTCGGGCTCCGGGGGCGATCAGATCGCTAGTGCCTTCTAACTCTCCGACTCCTCTGAGCTCTCCCTTGAGGCGGAGAAAAAAGGTTAAGAGTTCGCACGCTGGCGAGGGCCTGCCTCCTCGGGATGCCATCCTTCCTGCTTAGATCACAGTTGTTGTGTCGGATGTGGTGATGGTGGAGAAGGCTCCGTCAATAGAGCAGCATATGGTAAAGGTTCCCCGAGACAGTCAGACTTTCCTCCTCGGTGTTCTAGCAGATTTGTCGAAAGGGGTAGATGTGGGGGAACTTGCCAAGACTGGTTGCCTCAATGTGTCGGGTTTTGTGGATGAGCTGGTGAGAGACAGGGCGTCCGCGTTGAACATATGTGAGGATTAGGCTTGGAAGATCGTGTCACTAAAGAAGGCTTTGGAGGCGAAGGCTGACGAGGTCGAACTTCTGAGCGTTACCGTTTATGAATCCACCGTTTGGACAAGGGAGGCCGAGAACATATCTGGTGGCTTTAGGGTGGAGTTGGATAAACTCCATTATGATCTTGTTGCCGCTATCGTGGAGGGGTCCAATTTGAGGGTCGAGATTGAATCCGCCCGAGCCTGGGCAATGTAGGCCAAGGTGGCGATGCAAGGGCTCGAGGTAAAGGTGCAACAACTTGAAGGCGAGGTTGATTGCTATCGGGATGTAGCTGTCAATTATTATGCCGATGGCTTTGAGAAGGCGATGGTACAAGCCAATTTCGTCGCCCCGGTGGTCAATTTTTCTACGGTCAGATGGTTCAAGGTGGTTAAGGATGGCGTCCTGATTGACCCATGGTTAAGGAGGCTCCTGTACCAGTCGAAGGGGAGTCTTTGGTTGCTGTCTCCGTGTTGCGTCCTTCTCCGACGAGAGTAATGGAGACTTCGGGGGACGACGCCCTGTGTCACGCTCCAAATCTAGAGTAATATGACCAGCAGGGTATACGACCATACCCCGAAGCCTAACTCAAATATCACAAAACCACATAAATAAACCATCAATAACCAAACAATAATGACCCAAAAGAATGATATAAACTAAACAACTTCAATCCACTATTAAAAGAAAGTGCGAAAACATCAACATCCAAACTAGAAGCAACTTAAAGAATGTTTGAAATAATAAGTGGAGATAGAGAACCAGTAAAATTCAACTACATGACTCTCTCTTTAACTCAGACCACAACCCTAACTCTAACTCTGACTTGTCACGAGATCTGCTCTGAACCTGCTGATCCTAGTTGTGCTACCCAGTACTCCAGTACTACTACTGGTTCTGACCTGGTGCTACAAGATAAAAGTAAAATAGTAAGTCCACATTGGACTTAGTTAGTGGCTCGGTCCTGAGCCTATCATGGTCCACACACACTATATATATATATATATATTATATACAAAGCATAAAAATGATACAACAAGTAATGTTTATAAGATAGCCAACCAACATCAAAGTATGGAAACAATTTCTTAAAATCAAAAGTAAATGAATATGTTCATGTCATTCCAAACCAGTCCATAAATAAACCATACAAGATAGAAAATCGAACACCTATGCATGCATATATTCAAACAATACGAGTCGGTCACTAGGACATGCCCAATGAGCTTCCCGCCTATGTTCCTGAGCTAGACAAGCTCGCTAGCCTCAGAAACCCCAATTTGGTTGGGAAAGCCCTCCAACCGGTACCACTCCGGATTCGTCGTCAGCGTGACTCACTGACGAGGTTCCCAATCCACATCTCCCCCGCTGATCAGCCCAATCGAACCCCAACACAACCACAAGCACAAACATGCTGTATTTAAAAAAAATGAACAAACCAATCTCATATTCACACTTTTAAAACCAACAACTAGTTTACCCACTATAAAATAAATTGCATACTTAATGAGTGAGTAAAATTTATTGTCATGCACCCGTATTCATTATACCATACGTGGTATACAATCACAGTCCGAATGTTGAATTGTTGAAGACAAACATGACCATTACGCTGATAATTGCATGGGAAATAATAGGTCAAAAATTGTAGAAATGTCGGTAGGCTATAAAGTGTTTTCTGAAACCTAAATGTGATCCTTAAATAATTGCTTTAATATCTGAGCCTAGCTAAACTACTCCTACCTTATATGTATAAAGCAATGTCTAAAGCAACCAAAAATTTAACTATTAAATTCCAGGTTAATTAACTCCTACTGTAATAAATCTACTCAAATAAAAATCCCATTGGTTTCCTAATAAATTGATCACCCAAACTTACATCAATCAGCCACACAAAGAAAATAAAAAAAATACAAAAATAAAAAAATACAAAAGTAAGGTGAAGCATGCAGCAACTTATTTCAACCGGTTTGCAAATCTCTTTTTTTTTCTCACCTACACCAACATCTCAATGTTATTGTTATCACCCTAGACAATGAGATCTCGTTGACTGCACATCCAAGTCAACATCCCTTTTTAGATTATGCAGCCACAAGGAGCATGAAACATGCGGCTACAGGAATCAAATTAGGGTTTTCAATTTCTATTCACAACCACACTCTTCATTAATCCATTAAACCACTTATTTATCAAGAAAATCATTCAATCAAATGAAGAAATTCATTTAATATAAAGAAATTTCTCAAAACCTCCCATCGCAGCAGGCGGCACCAAGAACCAAGAATTTACAATGGGTAGGTTTGCCTATATTTAATCTCCAATTCTCAGAGGGAATCGGTCATAAAGACTCCAACTCAAATTCGCATGAAGAAAGACTCAAGAATTTGCAAAAGAAATCTCAGATTTTCTCCTAGAAGAGGCGGCCAAGGAGAGAAGGGAAAACTACAATTTTTGCAAGGATAAACAACTCACTGATTAGGGACACCGAGAAGGAAGATGTTCTTTCGAGCCCTTGCGCCGACAATCACCGGCGGCGGCGAATCCAAACCAGTAGCAATCTCCTACTCCCTTCACTTGTTGCCCCCATTGCGTCTTGGGACGCATGCGGCCCTAGCAATCGTGCGGTCCCGGTTTCCTCTTTTATATATATATATATTTCTACCCCTAACTTAAATCAAACATGTTTCTCATTTAACTCGACCAAATCTCGTTCAAATCAGATTCCGATTGAACCGTCGGACTCCACTCAGATCCCTCTAGGCCTCAATTCATTAATATAATTCACCATTCACAAAATGGCCTTACCTCAATTCGCCACATCCGACATTTCCCCCGGCCCACCCCGATGCACATCCAAATTTTTCTGCTGCAATATTTTAATTAAATTAGAAAAAAATTACAAGTATAACAATCTTCCTCCTTAAAGAAAATTCGTTCCCGAATTTTAGAACTTACCAAGGTACCAAAAAGATAAGGATACTTCTCCTTCATCGTACTCTCCACCTCGCAAGTAACCTCTTGACCAAAATGATGCTCCCAACAGACCTTCACCAATGGAACTTCCTTGGACCTCAACTTCCTAATCTGACGATCCAAAATCTCCATAGGTCTCTCCTCACATGAGACTATCGAATCAACCTCCACCACCGATGGCTCAAGTACATAAGATTTATCCTTGACATATCGCTTTAGCATAGAAACATGAAACATCGAATGCACCCTATCTAAGCTGGGCGGTAAGTCTAACTCATAGACTACGGCTCCTCTCCGCCGTAAGATAGGAAAAGGTCCTACAAATCTAGGGCTTAACTTTCCCTTCTTTTCAAACCTCACCCCTACCTTCATAAGAGATACCTTCAGAAACACCAACTCTCCCTCTGCAAAATCAACGTCTCGGGCCTTTCCATCTGTATACATCTTCTGGCGGCTCTGAGCTACTAGTAACCGATCTTTAATTAATTTCACTTTTTCCACGGTGTCCTACACCAAATCTGGCCACAACAACTGAGACACACCAGCCTCGAACCACCCCACCGGGGACCTACACTGTCGCCCATATAGGGCCTCAAAATGCGCCATACCAATGCTGCTATGGAAACTATTATTATAGGCGAATTCTAGTAAGGGTAAGTGCCTCTCCCAATCATCTTCTAAATCCAGAAAACAAGCACTCAACATGTCCTCCAAGGTCTGAATGGTCCTCTCTGACTGCCCATTCGTATGTGGATGAAAAGAGGTACTGAATTTGACCTGAGTACCCAATGTCTCCTGAAAAGATTGCCAAAACCGAGTAGTAAATTAGTACCCCAATCAGAGATGATCATCACTTAGATACCATGATACGCCATAATCCGATCCAAGAACAATCAGGCATACTACTCTGCGATGAAAGTCGTCTTCACCGGAATAAAGTGCGTCGACTTAGTTAACCGATCCACCACCACCCAAATAGAATCAATTCCTTTCTTCAACCTCGGTAGCCCAGTAATAAAATCAATAGTGATCTTTTCCCATTTCCATTCTGACACCTCAAGATTCTGAAGCAGCCATGCAGGCCTCAAATGCTCGGCCTTAATCTTCTGACAGACCAACACTTAGACATGAACTCAGCCACCTCTATCTCCATTCCTTTCCACTAGTAATGCTGCCGCAAATCATGATACATCTTGGTGGCTCCCGGATGCATAGTATATGTGGAACTATGAGCCATCTCAAGTACTTATCGGCGGACCTCTGCCATATCTGGCACCACAATCCTATCACTGAATCTCAGCACACCCTTTGCATCAATCCTCAACCCATCGTCTACATCTCCTCTCTCAATTGGATCTCAGATCAGAGCACAAAATGCATCCTTATCCTAGGCCGTTCGGAACATATCAACCAAAGTGGATTGGACGCGAAGATGCGCCACCATACCACCCGAATTAACCACCAATAACACCGCTCTGTTGCCCAAATATTCAACAAGCTCCCTCGCCAAATGCCTCCTACTTAAAGTCATGTGTGCTAGACTGGCCATTGATTTCCCGCTCAGTGCATCAACCACCAAATTAGCCTTCCCCGAATGGTATAAAATATTGGTGCAGTCATAATCTTTCAATAGCTCCAACCACCTTCTCCACCTCAGGTTCAGTTCCTTCTGAGTAAGCAAATACTGGAGACTCTTGTGGTTAGTATAAATCTCACAGGCTTCCCCATATAAATAATGACGCCATAACTTCAGTGCAAACACTATAGTCGCCAACTCCAAGTCGTGGGTTGGGTAGCTTTTCTCATGAGGTTTTAACTTCCTAGATGAATAAGCAATTACCTTATCATGATGCATCAAAACATAATCCAAACCCACCCTTGAAGCATCACAGTACACCACAAAACCTCCAGAGTCCGACAACAAGGCCAAAATTGGTGCCGAAGTCAAACAGTCCTTGAGCTCCTGAAAGCTCTCCTCGCACTTGCCATCCCACTCAAACATAACTTTTTTCTGAGTCAACCGAGTTAAAAGAGCTGCAATTTTGGAAAAAAAATTTACAAACTTCCTAAAGTACCCGGCCAAGCCCAAGAAGCTCTGGATCTCAGCCACACATATTGGCCTTTCCCATCTCTGCACTGCCTCAATCTTTGGCGGGTCTACCTTCATCCCGTCCCTCGACACTACATGTCCCAAGAACCCCACATTGCTCAGCCAGAACTCACACTTGGAGAATTTAGCAAATAATTGATGTTTCCTAAAGGTCTTCAAAACTACCCTCAAATGCTCTTAGTGCTCAGCCTCACTCTAGGAGTAAACCAGGATGTCATCAATAAATAAAATGACAAACCTATCCAAAAACTCCTTCAACACTCGGTTCATCAAATACATAAATGCGGTCGGTGCATTAGTTAGTCCGAAGGACATGACCAAAAACTCGTTGCGGCCATATCTCGTCTTGAAGGCTGTCTTCTGAACATCCTTATCCTGGATCCTCAACTGGTGATACCCTAACCTCAGGTCGATCTTAGAGAACCACTAAGCACCCTGTAATTGGTCAAAGAGATCATCAATCCTCGGGAGTGGGTAGCAATTCTTGAATGTCACCTTGTTTAACTGTCAGTAGTCGATACACATCCGTATGGATCCATCATTCTTTTAACAGAAAGCATCGGTGCCCCCCAGGGTGACACACTCGGGCGAATGAAACCCAGGTCCATTATTAGTATTTGGCTTATGTGTGTTGGTTATATTTGGCAAAAGTATTCTCAAATTGTTCACAGTTGAAAAGACAGTTACAATTGCTTTTTGCCTATGAGGAGTTCTGTTAAGTTCTTAGTTGTAAAGACAGTCACAATTGCTCTTGTTGTTGAGCAGTTTATGCTGAAACTTATGATACTGTGTGATGTTTGTTAACTCTTTGGTTACAAATGTTGTGATTAGGATATACTCTGAATACTCTCTTGACAGCTTGTGTTGTACTCTGGATATTCTCTTGACAGCTTGTGCTTTGCCAAATAAGCCAAATGGAGAGATTGTTGGTGTTTGGCTTATGATGTGTTGGCTTTATTTGGCAAAAGGATTATCGACCAGTTCTTAGTTGTATGACAGTTGCAACTACTATAGATTTTATATTGATGATCTTAGTTGTTTGCTAGTTGTTGTATTTGACAAAAGGATTATCAATCAGTTCTCAGTTGTATGTCAGTTGCACCTATTGTGGAGTTTATGCTGAAGTTCTCAGTTTATACTTACAGGTTATATTATGTTGTCTAACTGTTGTTTGCTCTGTGGTTGCTTAAGAAAAAGTATTCTATGCTATTCTTAGTTAAATGGACAGTCTCAACCGTAAGAATCTCTACTTATGTATTGACAGTTTCAACTGCTTACAGTTTAAGGTTTTTTGGATATTTTTGCTACGAATGTGATGGCTGCTGGACTTCTAGTTTAAATGATGATTCTTGATATTTCTAATTATTTAATCATCATTTATGACTTATGTTAGTTGAGTAGTGGAGAGTTTCCTACTCTTTCTTTCTAGGTATTACTATTCTCTTTTAATTATCATATGTTTATGATGCCTATTTATGTTGACTGTTTCAAACTGTTGTTTGCATAAAGGACAGTAATTGATGTCAAAATTTATTGAGATCCTTACAAGTTATATGTTGAAGGCAGTTCCAACTATATGAGGACAGTTTTAACGGCTCCTGTAGTCTATGGTTTTTTGGACGGGGATGCTGCGAAAATGATGACATTTGGTTTCCAATATTAATGATGTATCTATTTTATATCTCAGATATTTTTTAATCATTTTTAATTATTTGTTTATTGCCTATGGAAGAAATGAAGTAGTATTCATTGATGGACTGGCAGTTACCTTGAAGCCTTTATCACCGAAGTCAATTATGAAAGAAATGAAGTTGTCTTCATTAATGAGTTGGCAGTTTTTAAAAGCTTTTATGGTGGTAGTTTTTCTTGAAGCTTTTACGTGAGAAGTATTATGATGTGTTATGACAATCTTTTGAGTTTGAAACTGCTGAAGTTAAGATCCTTTGTTATGTTGCATTTATGGAAGTTGGTTGGCCTTCTCTATTTATGAGGAAAGAGAAGTTATGGATCTACAAGTCTCCTATGTCAACACAGTCTTAACTGCTCGTGGCCAGTCTCAACTGCTCTGGCTGCAGTGAAGTTTGTACTGTTGCAATGTTTGTCTTGTTGCGATATTGCTTGATTGCTACTAAGATTATTGATAATATATATATTTATGGTGGAGTTAATCTTGATTAATCATTTATGGTGATCTTTGGACTTGATCATTTATTGTGACTTTTGGACTTGATCTTTTATAATGCTTATATGGAGTTTTTATCATCATGGAGCCACTACTTTATGGCTTTGGTTGTTCACTTTGGAGGAGTTATGATCATCATGGAGCATTGTGGCTTTGGTCATTCATTGGTGGAGTGAATGGTCATTTATGATGATTAATGGAGTTATGGAGTTAGGAGTTTCCTTGAGTAGTAATGCCTGGGTGATTCATTGGTGGAGTGAATGGTCATATATGATGATGGAGTTATGGAGTTAGAAGTTTCCTTGAGTAGTAATGCCTTGATTATTCATTGGTGGAGTAAATGGTCATATATGATGATTGAGTTATGGAGTTAGGAGTTTCTTTTGTGGAGTAATGGCTATGTCTTTTGGGTTGCCTACTTTACTTATAAAAGGAGTGAAAGAATGTTTGAGAAGATGGACCATCTCTGATAGATCCACTCCTATCCACCCCAATACAGATCTGCACATATTGATATACTTCTATGGATCCACTTCTATCAACTCCTATGTGCTTGAACTGTGTTACTAATTATATGAGGAGTTGAGGCTACTGGGTGCAGACTGCTGAGTGTAGATTGATTGCTGAATCCAAGATGATTTCAGGCAGATAAATCACTACAACACAAGGTTGTGTGGAGGACGGAACTCTATGGCTGGGATGTCACAGAAAGGCAAGTTGATATTTTACTTGTAATAGGAAATTGTATTTTTGTTATTTTCAATTCACTGTAACACTGTAGTTGGATTTTGGGTGTGAAATCTAGAGGACTTATTTTGTACTTATAGAGAGTGGATTGGGCATCTGTCCGGTGAGTGCCCCGCAGATAGGTGACATGTGTTGTCATTGAACTGCGTAAACAAATCATTGTGTTTGCATGGTTCCTTGTAATTTTTTATTTTGGTTATTAGTTTGCTACCTACAAGCAGTTGCAATACCAGTTGCAACTTCTCATTCAACTACCCTCAACAGAAATTTCCTTAAAGACATATACTATCAATTGGTATTAGAGCGATTGTACTAACCATTACCTGTACAGATCCTTGGAGTGTCTCTTATCTTTCAGGCTCAAGATGGAAGAAATGCCTATGAGAATTTCTGTCAATGTTCCCCCACTTCTCATCGGGACAAACTATGCTTATTGGAAGGCTCGAATGAGAGCTTTCATTAAGTGATTGGATAATTATTGTTGGGACTCTATAGTGGTTGGCTATACTTCTCTAGCAATAGATGAGACTGAGTGTAAGCCAAAGAACCAATATACCGAAGCCGAAATTGTTGCAGTAAATTATGATAAGGCTCCAAAAAACTCAAATACAAAAGTTGATCACTGCAAAGTTCAATGTGCTAATCATCTTCCACCCGTTTCAACTAAAGAAGCACTAGTTGAAACTCTCTGTCAAGTTCCTGAGGATGAATCTACTCCAGTTCTTGTGTTTGAGATAGTTCCAGTTGAAACTGCTATACCAAGTCTTGAAGCAGTCGAAACTGCTGCTACAGTTCCAGATGCAATTGAAACTGCCACACCTAAATCTGAAATAGTTATAACTGAGTATATTTCTTTAGATCGACAAGTGACAAACATCTGTTGGACTAAGGTTTTCAACATTGGTCTTAATCTCGGTTTTGATTATAACAAACATGGAACTAATAATTTCATTGAGAAATTATTTCAGGTTCCAAGTCAGTTAGAGTACGACATCCGTGATCAGAAAAATCGGAAAAATCGATAAGGACGCTCGTCGACGCTTGGGATTTTTCGGAAAATTAAAGTTTAGGTCTAGGGTGTCTAGCTTGTGTTGTAAATACTCATGATGATGCATAAGAATACGAAAACCAAACTCGAAACCCAAATCACGAAACCCAAAAAATTAGAAAAGGCCCTAAAATTCACTAAGCCTAGGGAGCTCCTTGGAGGGCTATATGACCTAGATATTTTTTTGGCACCAAAAGTGCCAGTAATTATTCCTTAGGTAAAAACTAGATAACGAGGTACTTTTAAAGATTTTTTGGAAGTCTTTAGCCTACCCATATTTGACCCGGAAGATTAGAAATTTTTTATTTTTCAGGAATTTGTACTAGACCCCAAAAGTTAGATTTTGATTCTTAAGGATTTTGATTATTTAGATATTTTTATTGAATCCAAATGGGGGGTAATCCTTATATAATATTTATATTTTAAAGTTATTTACTTAAAGTTAATAAATGTTATATAAGTAGACTTAGCGAAGATCGAAACCAGAAATAAACAAACAAAGCAAAAAAATCAGCCCTGCCTAGATTCGGTCAGACCGGCAGAAGGCAAAAATGAGTAGAAGGCATTTCGGTCGATCGACTGATGCCCAAAATGGGGCAGAATGCCTTCAATCACTCGGTTGGTCGACCGACGATCGACCAGACCTACGACCGGCGGTCGGTGACGGGCAAAAATTCGCACGTTGAGAAGAGGGGAGCTCTCTCTTCTCTTCATGGCTTATAAATAGGAAGCCATGAGAGCCTTCCTCCATTATGTTGATCACTTCTAACCTCCTTGAGCCATCTTTTGATCAATTCTAAGCCTTCATTGAGCCAATCTTGTGAAAACCCTAAATTGAGCCAAAAACCTTGATCTTACCTTCATTCCTTCATTGATTAACCATCAAAGGCATCAAGAGGAAGCTAGGAATCTTGTTTTGGAGCTAAGTATTTTATTGTTTGATTTATTACTCCATTTATGTTGTATTTTCTTGTTTATTTCTTTGTATTTGAGTTTGTGTTAGACCTAGAGTGTAGGGCTTGAAATTGGGCAGTAGCCTTGGTGTTTGAGGTTTAAATCCACCGATGTAAACATAGTTAATTTGTTAGAATTAGTTGAGTTGTCCTTAAGGTTGAGGTGGGAGAGTGCTCTCGGTAGGAAGGTAGGATACTTCCGGGTGTGGAAGTGCCTTCGGTTTGAGAGCGAAGATTTTCTAATGTAAAGTCCTCATTGTAAGAAAACTAATTAATCTAGTAAAACTAGTTTAGAAATCCTAAGCTGGGTGCTTAGGTAGTGGAGTAGGCATTGGGGCCGAACCACTATCAATAATTGTGTTAGCATTGATATATTGTTTTGTGTAAATTGCTTTATCACTAATCGCTTTCGCATTTAGTGGTTAAATTGTGAATTGCCCAAATAGTTTAAGAAAACGTGTAAAATCAAATTTAGGTGACAAGTTTAGTTAACACACTATTCACCCCCCTCTAGTGTGGTCATATCACCAACATTTGGTATTAGAGCGGGTCGTAGATTAAGATTTCACCATCTCCTCTACATCGTCTCTCGATCCGGAAAATGACACTAGAGAGTTTAGCGTCTTCACCTCCTAGGTTCGATGCCTTGAACTTTGGTCCTTGGAAATATAGGATGTACGTATATTTAAAGACTAAAGGTTTTGGTGTCCTTAACCTGTTAAGAATATAATTCATTGAACCTAAGGTTGACATGCATGCTTGGAGTGAATTAGATAAGAAAATATTTAAGTATAATGGAGATTCCATGAATTGCATACTTTGCACCTTACCAAATGACATTCTTGAAAAAGTCATGCATTGCTCTACAGTTTTTGATTTATGGGCTAGTTTGAATGTTTTATACGATCATGCTAAAATCGAAAATATTAGTACATTTAATGAGGGTAGTGATGACAATGGTCATTCACCTACCCCTAATCTTGATTTTGATGCCCATAGCTTTTCTAGTCAAAGAAACAACTCCAAGAGTCGAAAAAGAAAGGTAATTTGTCATGCATGTAAAGAAAAAGGGCATGTGAAGAAAAATTGTCATAACATGAAAAACAAAACAAGGAAGAGGTCAAGTGCTTCCATCTCTACATCTCATTCACATGAAGCATCCTCTACCATAACTATGAAGCTACTTCTAAAGTAAGCCTCAAAAATGCAAATGATGAGGTACACTCTCCTTCCTCTAGTCATGTTAATAGCACTAGCTCTTCCAATTCACATGATATGTCATATGATGAGTTAGTAAATGAATGCAAGAAAATGTATGCTTTGCTTGTCAAAAAGGATAATGAAAATAAAATATTGAAGAAAAATAATATAAGGCTTAACTCTCATGTGGATGAATTAAAATTAGAAAATGAGAAAATGAAATCTAGTTCTTTTGATTCTTCCCATGATAGGTTGAAACTTGAGCTTAAGGACTTAAAGCTTGAGAATGAAAATTTGAAAGAGAATTAAAAAATTATAAGTCAAAACAATAATTTGAAATCTCGGTCTAATGCCTTGTATCAATCTCTTGATTCATTGAAAAATGAGGTTGTCTTTAAATAAGAAAGTAAACGAATTGAAAAATGTTTCATTTCTTAAGAACACTAGAAATGCTTATGTAAAGAATGTTAATGTTCATCATCATTCCCATGTTATGCATTCTACAATTAGACCTCATGATCATAAGAAGAAGAATGATGTTTCTAAGAATGCTCATATTCATCATGTTTCACATGTCAAGCATTCTAACGATAGAACTAATGTCCGTAGCAAAAATGAAAATAAATTCAATGGACATTATTTTTGTTATAGTATTTATGGTTATGCCATATATGATTGCGCATTTAAAAGAAATCCAAGTGTGGCACGGACACTTTGGATTCCTAGGTCTACTAACCCCCAAGGACCCAAAGCCATTTGTGTACCAAAAATCTCATGCTCTATTATAGGGGGAGCTACCACACAACGGTAAAGAGAAATGGAATATTGAAGTTGACCTTGGATTCAAACAAAAAATCTCCAAATCATCATGATGCCTAAGGTATGAAAAATGACATCTTAAGTAATCCGGTATCATCTCCTTACCTTGCTTAGTTTCATTCAAGTTGGAGTATATGATACTTGTTTATTCGAGTTAATTTTATCTGTTCTTAATATGGTTTTATGAAATGATTTTTGATTTTGATTTCCCGATCTCTTCGGAGACCTATGTAGCCTATAACGGGCTCATGCGATCTTGCGGTTCTAAATCATAGGTTCATTGTGGCCTTTCAGTTTTCAACCAATAGGAAGGGTTGGAGATCTCTCGATTCGTTTTGGTTTCATGACAATTCTACTTGAAACGAATTTATCACTATCTAGCTTAGGTTGAAATTCTCAAATGAAGATTTCTATTTCACCATTGCTATTTAGTGTACTAACTTGCTAGTTGTTATATCATTGTGCTACTAATGATTTTTAGCTTACAAGTTAACATTTATGAAAATGGAAGGCTAATAATTAGGAAAAAAAGATAAGTTTGGCAAAATTCTCATGTAAGAGGTATGTCTTTGAATTTCATAAAAATCTTAGCATAATACCTCAATATTCATGCTTTATTGGTGTCTCTGTAGTCATGATTAGAATTGCATGATAAATCTTTGAATTCTCATGAGTAGGGAGAATTTTAGTACTTAGGCAAATTTCATTGAATGAAACTTGCTCTAGGTTGACACTTATTACTAGAGACCTTCTTTTAAGTCCAAACTAGTTAAACTTGTTTAGAGATCCTATTCCTCAAATATTTCATATCTTAATATCTCTTTGATTCATTTTGATATCATGATAACTCCTTTAAAATGGATCTCTACTATCTAGCATAGATTAAGACTCACTACTAGAAACTTGATCTTCAGCAACGGCTATCAGCAACAGCCGCTCAAGCCGTTGCTATTTGCAACGGCATTCTTACGGTCGCCCGAGCCGTTGCAGATATCTGTATCTGCAACGGCGTTCTAACGGAAAACCGAGCCGTTGCAGATTATTTTAACTATCAGCAACGACTTTCATACGGAAAGGCGAGCCGTTGCTGATGTTTTAATTTTCAGCAACGGCTTACTAACGGATAAGTGAGCCATTTCTGATGATAAGTTATTAGCAACGGCGTTCTAACGGGCGAGTGAGCCGTTGCTGATAAGTTTATATAGGGCGCGCCGAAATCGTCCAATATGGACTCGAACTGTCTCGAAACATTTAGAAAATAATCATCCATCCGATGAGTTGATATGTTTCACGTACGCATCGACGAATCGGATATGATTTAGCAAAACCTTAGATCCGTTCGGGAATTGTATGTTCGTGTAAAAGAAGTAGATGATCTTTTATACGACGTACAATTCTTGAATTGTCCCTGATTGGACAATTTGGGAATATAGTTATTTGTACTGTACTTACGTTTTTATTTTAACTGTTAACTAATTATTCTAAAATTCGGCAACATCTCTCTTGTTCTCCGATACGCGCCCAGATGATATGCGTATTCGGAGAACTGTAGGGAGATGTTGTCGAAATTTAGAATAATTAGTTAACAGTTAAAATAAAAACGTAAGTGCAGTACGAATAACATAAATCCCGAATGGAATAGGACAATCTCACCTAAAGATATTAACCAAAGAAATTGTCATTGATTGACAGAATCATGTCGGCTGATCGAAGTTGGATGTACCGACGTCTTGATCGTGGAGCTTTAACGAATGAGTTTCAATTAGGCATAACGTACTTCCTAAATTTCGCCTATTCGAATCGGAATTTCGTTAGCATGGGTGATCAAATCCGATGTCTGTGCCGCATTTGTTCAAATGGACGATTTTTGGATCGTATTATTCCAATACTCGAGGATGCAGACACAACGTCAATTCAATTAGAAGTTGAATATGCTGATGATGACGATCATGAAATTGAGGAAGCTGGAGATGAAGAAGAGGAAGAAGAGGAAGAAGAGGAAGAAGAAGAAGAATTCGAAGACTATTATTCAGATGATGAAGAATAATTGTAAAGTATATATTTTATTAAATATATCTCTACTATTTATACAATAATCTGATTATATGTCTGTTCGACAGATATGTCTGGTCGTGGTTATCGACGCAGGAGAGTTTCGGAGTCTCCGATCGGTGAGACTCCAGCACTTACTCATGCTGCTGATCCTCCTGTTGCTGATCCTCATTCCGATGATACTGCCGAGGCTAGTACATCCAGACGTAGGCGGCCACGCAGGCCGAACAGGTGGCAGCTTCCACCAGCCACAGAGTCACGTAGATTGATTAGCGTGATTGGGGAGCGGTAATATATCATGAATTATGAATCATTACAAATTCATTATATCATAATATAATATTAAAATTTATTTTTGTTGTGCAGGTTCGAGCAAGAAGAAGTGCCGAGGAGCATTTCTTCTACTATTTGACGATACATGCACGTGGCATGGCCTACGTGGTCTCACGTGCCTAGCGAGCACGTCCACATGTTATGGCGCGAGTTTGAGGCACGCATTATTATTATTTTTTACATGCATGATGATATATTAATATTGGTACTGATATTATTATTTTGCAGGCTCGCTATACATGGGCCGAGGACCAGAGGCCCTTCATTTACACTGCCTGGGAGGCTATTTCCCGGGCAAGGTACAACGGGCAGCTGGGGCAGGCTCGGTCCCAAGCGATGGCCCGAGCTGGGACCACTAACATCGCGGAGACTCGGGGATACGGCCCCGGTTGGATTACTCCGGATATATGGGACCAGCTCGTGGGGATATGGTCGACGGATCGATGGCAGGAGGTTTCTCGGAATGCGGCTAGAAATCGCATTTCGGGAGGAGCAGCGCGTCACACCGGCGGCTCTGTTGCATTTGCAGTGCACGCAAACCGTATGGTAAGTATATCTTTTAATTATATATTTTATTTGTTATTATGTGTACTAATTAATGTATTTATTTTGTAAATGTAGACGACGGTGTCGGATGACGGGACTGTCCAGCGACCCTCCCCGATGGCGGTGTTCGAGCGGACTCACCGTCGAGCACATGGGACGGGGGAGTACATCGACAATCGCGCTGCATACATTATGGTAATTATATATTTGTTTAAATTATTCATTATATATTTATAATTTAAGTTTTATGATAAATATTAAACAAAAAATCAAACTCGAGTAGGAGACCTACAGCCAGACGGTGGTGCAGCGCGGGGGTACCCCCGAGGACTTTGACGCAGCATCGTGGGTCGAGGCCGCAGGTGGCTGGGACCATGGCCGCGTATATGGCTTCGCAGATAGTGGTCATGCGCGAGCCGTACTAGGGCCACTTGGGGCACCGACCCCTCCGATCGCTGGTGAGCGGCCGTCCACCTCTAGATCCAGTTATGATCATAGTAATAGGATAAGGACACTAGAGGAGACGGTCGCGCGTCAGACTGATATGATGGAGCGTCAGAGTCAGACGATGGCGAATATAGAAGCTATGCTACGCAACTTGTCAGGTCATCCCGAACCAGTCATCTCTTCGGCATCATCTAATCCATCGTCCTCGAGTCAGTCCACGCCGGTGTACACTCAAGCGCTCCAGACCGCGCCATATAATCCAGACCATCCTCCATCTTGATCGTGAGATTTTTTGTTTGGATATTGAACTTGTTTAACTTATTTTGTTTGGATATTGATACTTCAATTTTGCATTTGAATTGTTTTTATACTATCGTGGATAATTATCAATATAAGTATAATTGTTTTGATGTATATATGTTGGTGTGTTTGTGATGTGTGAATGAATGTGTATGAGGTGTTTGTGATGTGTGAATGAATGTGTGTATGAGGGTATGGGTGTGTGAGTTATGTATCAGATAAATGTATCAATGTATCAATGGAAATTTGAAATTTTCAAATTTTCTGGTTGCAGGTATTCGTCATCAGCAACGGCTTTCCCACGGGCGTCCGTGGGAAAGCCGTTGCTAAAAGTGTATCGAAAGCCGTTGCTGATGACCTACAGCAACGGCTTAGCGACGGCGTTTTACTAACGACGTTGCTACAGACTCAGCGGCCGTTGCTATTAATGTTATCAGCAACGGCTCCGGGTCTGTGGCAAAACCGTTGCTGATAATAGTTTTAGCGACGGCCCGAGCGGCCGTTGCTGATAATGTTTTGAGCGACGGCCCGAGCGGCCGTTGCTGA
The DNA here is from genome assembly GCA_034359265.1 of Canna indica. Classification (NCBI taxonomy): domain Eukaryota; kingdom Viridiplantae; phylum Streptophyta; class Magnoliopsida; order Zingiberales; family Cannaceae; genus Canna; species Canna indica. Next base: position 46,778,688 of record CP136898.1, read on the forward strand.
TCCGTTGCTAAGTCATCAGCAACGCGACTTTATGTCACGGCTCTATTGCAACGGCTCAGCAACGGCATCAGCCGTTGCTGATGACCATTTTTCTAGTAGTGACTTTTAAATGAAACTTTGCATTGAACCTTTGCTATTTAGTAAGTTAGCTTGCTAGTTGGTATATGATTTCATAATGAAACTAATGAAGCCTACTTGCAAGTTGAGAAAATGGTAAATTTGGAAAGCTAAAGAAAATGAAAATTGTGTAATTTCTCATGAAATGAGGTATGAGTTTCATTTTGGCAAAATTCTTGCATAACACATCAATTTTCTTGATTAAATAATTTCTCTATGCTCATGAATGATCTTGCATGATAATTGATTGAAATCTCATGAGTAGATAAAATTTTGATACTCAGACAATTTCATGAAACCTTGTTTGAATGAAATGTGCTCTAGGTAGATTTCATCTTAGTGACTTCATTTTAAGTTGAAACTTGATAAACATGTTTGAGTTTACTCATGATTTGCTTCCATGTGATTAAAATTGAAAAATCATGTGAAAGTGAATAAATTGATAATAAATTCACTTTACTAGACCTAAAGTTGAGTAGAGTTGACCTAAGTCAACAAATTTACTTAGAGAGTTTATTTTAGGTCCAAACTTCACAAACATGTTTAGATTTACTCATGTTAAGTGTCTATGTGTCTAAGTTTGAAAAACCATGAGTATAGGTTAAAAGTTGATACTTAGCAATTTCATGATACCATGCTTGTTTTTGAATGAAATCATACAAAGGTAAAATTTTGACCAAATGACATTATTTTCATTTCAAACTTGATAAACATGCTTTAAATGATAATATCTTGGTATTTTGAAAGTTTGAATAAAATCTGGAAATGTCATGAAAAATTTCAGTTATTTATAAAAATGCCACTAGAACTGATCAATGAATTTTAAAATAATGCAGAAAAATGATCTTCTGTTGATTCTTGAATTTGCATCTTCCATGAAAAATCTAGGTTATGGCATAAAAATTTCAAAAATCTTGATTATGAATATGATTTGATTTGGATTTTTGAAGTTGGATTTTGAAACTTTAAAGTATTGTTCTTCCCAAATGGTCATTTTTTTTATAGTTTGAATTTTCATCGGATTTGGATTTTTGAAGTTCGATTTTGAAACTTTAAAGTATTGTTCTTCCCAAATGAGATGATGTGGCCGATGGCCAGGATGATGCTACCTGGTATGGTAGTGATGGTTGTAGCTATGATATATTGGTATGAGTAGGCCCAAGGGCCGGATGCCAGAGGCTTGATAAGCCAAGGTGGCAGGTTATCATGTACAGTTGGTACTGATGGGTCCGTTGAGGGTCTGTAGTTGCATTAGAAACACATTTTACCTCCTTGTACATTCCTTTATCGCCGTGTATGATATATATGCATGTCTGAGGCTTATGTGGAGGTTCATTTGAACCACTCACTGAGTCCCAAGTGGACTCACAGTTTAGTTTATTTTTGCAGAGCATGAGCAGTAGCTTGGTGTCGACATGGTGCAGTTGGAGGGTGGAGGCGATGCCATATCTCGTAGCGGCGTCCATGAGTCTTAGACTAGTCCTAGTTATGTTGGTTTTATTTCTGCACTTACGGTTGTAATTGAAAAGAATTGTAAAACTTGATATTTGACCATTTGGATTTGATGTTGATGTTTCTTCTTGTTTTGAAAAACTTATATATTGTGACTTGCAAACTTTTTATAAAGTATGTTAAGTTTCTTTCAGTCGATATATTTTGGTTTCTTGATGTCAGTGTAGATAGCAGGCTACAGGGCAGGATGTGGGCCCTGGCCGATCACACTACCCTCAGTCGGAGTGTGACACTTATCACGAGGGATACGCCTTTACAAGCCCGCTATCTCTAGGATTAGCCTCGACCCATTCTGAGCAATATCCTCATGAGATTGTCGGGCAGTGTCATCACCTCCAGTTGCAATAAATACAGACACAACACGCCTCAAGTAACCTAAGTTCTAATTTTCATTACCTCCACGTTGGAGACCTACTAACTTGAGCGTCGTAGTATCTTTTGCAGACCCCCCGGAGTTGCACCTAACCAGGAGAGACACCATACCAGATCTGGAGCATTTGGCGCCCACTGTGGGGTCGAGTAACCCGGACTACTCCAATACTCAAGCTGGAGCATTTGGCATCCACCGTGGAGTCGAGTAAAGCTTACCTCTCCCATAATTGTTGGAACCCGAAGCCAGGTGACCGTCGTCGCACGCCAACGACAATGACCCGGCGACGATGATCATCCATAACGTTGTGACTCTCAAATAGTGAGGAGCGACGCTCCAGCACCAACTGAACTCTCAACGTTGGGTAAATGAGCTGTTAGAGCAGAACCAATGGTTAGAAGCCCAGGTCGAGATGCTAACGCGGTCCCAAGAACAACCCCAGATCGATCATGAGCGCCGCCACTCAGAACATGAATAAAGCAACAAGGAAGAGAGAAAGATTCTAAGGCCATGGAGGTCGTGACTATCCTCCCTATCGATTCAAGACCATTCATTGAGCACATCATGGCAATGATCCTTCAACCCAAGAACAAGTTGCCGACTACTCTATCGCCCTACGACGGTATGGGAGACCCTACCATACACTTGACGATGTTCAGGACCATGATGCTCTTCAAGGGAGAAACCGACCATGCCCTATGCAAAGCTTTCCCAACTTTCTTGGAGAAATCGTTCTACTGTGTTTCGCTTCGCTCCCACCGAGATCTATACACTCTTAAGCAAAGAGTTTTAGCATCGAAGGCAGTAAAAGAGGTTACTTGCCTAAGAGTCATTGCATCAGTCTTTCTACGATGATGTCTGCTAAGACACCTGAGTAGAGACAACAGATGAGTGAGATCCATTATGCTTCGGCAGTGGGATCCATCATGCAATGTTTTGCATTTTGCTTGATAATTGCTTATACCTTAGAGGTATCTAGCAGATTTTGGGCAAAAGCCTGGAGAATAACATTGAAAAGCAAATGCAGAACTCTCTCAGGCACTTGAGAAGGATCAGAAATGTTCTACATGACAATGAAACCATATGATGGTATGAGGACACTTTTAATGGTGGTGCAGTAAGCAGGGAAGTGTCCCTAGCTGGGCACTGTAACCGATAAGGTGACTAAGGCTTTGTGCTTCGCTATTTACTGTACCGCTTGGGATAGCATTGGATAAAGGAGTTTATTATTCAGTGGGAGTTGTTCCTGAGATTGTCAATTCAACACCGCTATTGTATGACAACACTAGGACTATTACTCAAAGTTAAGGAACTAATATCCCCTGAAAATAAATGCTTTTCTTAAAAGGCGGTATAACCTCGTCGTTGGAAAGAAGTAATGACTGAAAGACATTGATGTAGATTAAACAGAATACCACAATAGCAGATTCGATCACCACTGAAATTTGGTATACATATACTATAGGATAATTGGCTAAAATGCAAGTGAGAGATTGAAAGGAATAGTGCCCTTGAGACAATCACATGTCAATGTATTTATGGACTATTCAAGGGTAATCAACTTAATGAGGCAACGTTTTCATCATATGTTGCATCTTTACTCATAAAGATTATGATGAACCCCATGAACCTAGGCAAAACTGAGGCAATGATGAGATAATATCAGTGAGACTTGGAATCTAGATGCTCATGTTCTAAATGTTCCTAGTCGTAGGATCACCAATTAGGGAATTGGTAATTCGGGATAGACTAGTGCACTTGGTACATGCCCTATATGATAAGGGGTAGTCGATCTCATAGTTACCTCTGAACCGTCATTAATGTACAAGTGCAGGTGCTCATTAGGAAATAAGTTCACTGAATGGACCTGCACGATGAACACAAAATGGAATCATTACATGAGTGTCAATAGGATGTTCCTCGGGTGATAGTACTTGCAAGTAGTCCTTTGAACTAAGGTTGTCATGGTTACCTTGTGAGTGACGACCCATTGCTTTGGTTCTATCCCTACGTGGCCCTCAGTGTCATGTGCCTTGGGAATGGAGAAGCATTCATGGAGATAGGTGAGCAACCAACATGGAATCGGTTACTCCTAGTAAGAGGAGATAATGTCCTACATATCCATGCAAGTGACGACTCAGGAAGCTCTAGCCAAAGTAGACAGGAAAGTCAGGAAGATGTTTTTGATGTTTCATTATTGAGATGACATCTTGGCGGGTGGAATATATATGAATCGATAAAAGGGTTTGGCAGTTCTTTCATACCCTAGCCGACTACGGGACATTGTAACCGAAGGATTTAGTTGCACAGTAACAAATCATCGAAGGGCGTTTGATCCCTATAGATTGAACCTCACGCTATCCAAGTAGTCATGACACGTTGCTAGACGTCAATCTTGACTTGTAAGTGGAGTCTCTCACGACCACAATAAGGGGTTTAGTGGAGGCTCGTAAGATTCGTATAGAAATCATTCTATCGAATCTGACTCTCAATTATGCACAACTCACTACTGGCTTAGTGTAGGGCCCAATGAGTCACACACAACAGGCTAACCTCGTAACGAGTTTTATGAGATAGAGTCTGAATGCGGCACTATATATCTACTAGCATGAACATGCTATAACTCGATCACGGATCTCGTTTACGGACATGATAGAAAAGATATTTCCTATAGGAATGAATGCACGAGGAAGGAGTTCCTCGGTAACCCTAAATTGTAGGGCATCCCTAAATTATAGGGATTGGCACATGATAATATTTTATGTAGTTGATTGAATTTAATTATGAATTAAATATTTAATCAACTACTTGATCGGGAATATATTTAATTATGAATTAAATATAATTTGATTTTGAATCAAATATACATGGTGGAAAAATTAGTTTCTAACCATGAGCCTAACCAATTAATTGAGAATTAATTTATTTGGATAAATCCTAATTAATAAGAATTTGATTTATGGAGATAAATCATAAAATTAATAGATATATGATTTCTGAGGATAAATCATAATTCTATTAATTAATAGGAAATCGAATTATGTAGATAAACATCTTTCCTATTGTTTAGGGGATTGGTTTATTTAGATTATTATCATTCTTGTTCATAGGCTCTTAATTCATGGAGATAAATTAAAGTTTATATTTAATTAGATTTAATTAATTTCGAATTAATTATGAAGCCAATAAAATATAAATTATTTTTGGATGCAAACTCCGAAATTTTAAATTCTAGGGAGAGAGTTTTTAGGGGGGCAGGTCTACTCTTGTAGCCGCCCACCCTCTCTATATATAGTGGCCGAACACCCCATAGGGAGGGGTTAGTTAATTAGTTCTTCATCTTCTGGGAGAAGATTAAGGACTTGATTCTTTAGAGGATTTTTGAAGAGAAAGGCTCCAAAGAACTCCTCCTCCTCCCCATTGGTGACCGGCCACCTACATCCTCCTTTCCCGATTTTCGTGAAGCCAAATTGAAGGTGTTCTCTTCTTGGGTGTGCCGCAATCTTCATCTTCTTGGAGGAGTTCAAGAGGACAGCGAGGTATCTTCGCCTCTTCTCTTTCGCTTCGGTGTTTTCTCATCCTCTCTCCTTCCCTCTTTGGTGCCCGATTCTTGGTGGAAGGGTCGACCTTGCCTTGGTGGACTTCGGGATTGAGAAAGCTTCTCCGTTGAGCCACAATGAGCCCCGGTGTTCGCTGCCCCTATTGTTGCAAGGTGCTTGGTGTGGACTATCGTTGGAGGACGTGCACGTGTGCATCTTAAAACGGCGATATGATCAGTCATACCAACCGCGGTTTGAGGTATATCTTCTCCTTCTTCTCCGATGTTGAATTTCTTAATATTGCTAAAGTAGATCATTGTTTTCAGGATTGTTTGAATATTCTAAATTGCTATTTTTGTTGCATTTCTTATTCCTATGCCAACACCCTCGTTAGCCTACCACGACTATTCTCGACATTACAACCCTCAATAGCAATCAGGACTCAATTCTAACCAGCCTAACTCCTCGGCCTCAGCGCCTAACTCAAATTCCAATAGCGACCAGAGCTTGGTTTTCACTAGTCTGGCTCGCCGGTCTCAATGCCTATTACGGGCTTCTATGTCCCCAACGACCCAAAGCGTGCTTCTCGCGAGCTCGATTTTCACCGAGTCTGGTCATCGACTCTAAATGCGGCTTTCGACTCAGCTCGACACGCTCTGACTGAGCAACACGACCCCAAGCATGCTTCTCGCGAGCTCGGTTTCCACCAAGTCTGGTCCTTAGTCCTAAATGCGACCTCCAGCTCAGCCTGGTGCGCTTTAGATGTGCAACACAACCCCAAGCGTGCTTCTCACGAGCTCGATTTCCATCGAGTCTAGTCCTCGGCCCTAAATGTGGCCTTCGGTTCAGCCCGACACTCTCTAAATGAGCATCACGACCCCAAGTGTGCTTCTCGCGAGCTCGGTTTCCAGCGACTCTGGTCGTTGGCCCTAAATGTAGCCTCTGGCTCAGCTTGGCACACTCTAAATGAGCAACATAACCCCAAGCGCGCTCCTCACGAGCTCAGTTTCCACTGAGTCTGGTCATCGTCCATAGTGCCACCACTCTCGACATCAGAGCCCTCAATGATCAGAGCTTGGTTCTTCCGCCAATCTGACTCGTAGGGCCCAAGGCCTTACTCACAATTACCAAATAGGTAATCCCAACTTTAAATATTATCTTTCTAGCCTTGATATGCAGTTAACAAAACCACAACAATCGAAAAACTGATGAAACTCAGCAAAAGTACAGCAAGGATAAATATAGAAATTCATCCTTTTTTTCATAAAGTCCCACAAAGGGATTAGTTACACTTACAAACCCATGAAGGGCATCTTACAAATGAGAAAACAAGCCGTAAAGGTATAGCTTCCAAGGAGCATAACAAAGAAAAAGCTACTCCTCTCTGGAGCCCTGCAAGCGAAAATCCTGCCAACAGCCCTGTCACCAAGATTTAACGCCACACACATACTTGTTGACCGCAACCCGAGATTTGAAGGGGAAGGAGGAGAGGAGTGAAAGCACCGGCTTTGCAAACCAAGAATCATGAACAAGATTCCAGTCGGCCAAGAGAACAACACCTCCTTCGGCATATGTACCACGGGACCGCTTCACCGTAACCCCAACGGTACAAACCTACGACGGGCGACAAACCATTCCCCAACAAGACAATACGACCCAAGGAGAGACGAAGATCTTCGAAACCTCCCACTCCATGCTTTCCAACATATGCAACATGCAGGGGTCTATATATAGACACAAAACAAAAATCGCCACTCCATGGGCAGTTCCATTTCTTCACGGACGGAAGCACGTCCCATCAGTTCACAGTTGGCGTTCAAACACCTCAGAAATCGCCTATTGGATATTTTCTCATAATTACTTTCCTGTCAAACTATATCTACCATATAGTTGGCAACCATCCAAAAGAGCACCCCCCTCTTCCACATAATTATCACATTTGGTCCAGATAACGAAGAGTCGCGTAAGAGGCCCTACACCCTTCATGTGTCAATGACCAAACTGACATCTCTTTGGCCAACTGAGGTCATAAGCCGACATCACTTAGAGCTCGGCACGTAGTCCTCCAGACTCCGATCGAGCTCGAGGGCTGTGGATTGGACTAGTACTATTGGCCCCAATCGTATTAGACCCAGTAGCGCCCTACACTCATGAACCCAAACCGAGCCGGACTAGCCGGCTCCACCCGACCATACAAGGACATCCACGTCCTTCCTTATCACGAGGGATATGCCATTAGAAGCCTGCTATCTCTGAGATCAACCTCAACCCATTCTGAGCAATATTCGCACGAGATCATTGGGCGGCGTCATCACCTCCATCTGTAATAAATACAGATATGACATACGCCTCTAGTAACCTAAGTTCCTATTTTCATTACATCCACCTTAGAGACCTACTAACTTGAGCATGGAGTTTCTTTACAACCCCCCCTCCCCACCCCCCTGTGTCGGAGTTGCACCTGACCAGGAGAGAGATCGAACCAGACTGGACTACTCTTATCCTCAGGTAGGAATAAACCTGAATGTCATTAGATGAGCGGTTGGACCGCCCGTGCCATCATAGGGCTGGAGTTTGGTCGATAATTTGAATTGTTGGGAAGAAGAACTTCCATGATGTGCTCGGTGAGGGGTCCTGAGTCGATGGCAGGGGGAGGGGGAGTGGTATGTGTGACCCCGATGTCCTCCTCTTCTCTATGATGATATGTGTGCAGAGGCCTCATCTCGAAAGGTGGAGTTCGGCCTCCCAGATCTTTCCAAGTGGCTATCTTCATCAGGTTCTGAGTAGTGGCGCTCGTGCTCAATTGGGTGTTTTTCCCAAGGCTACGTCGGGGCCTCGACCTACGCTGCTAACCATTGGTTCTCCACCTGAAGGTCGTTGATTGGACGCTATGATTCTTCTGGTGAAGGGTTGGCAGGTAATGGAGCGTCACTCCTCACTGTTTCAGTGCCTCCAAGTAGTGGGGAACATCACTGCTAGGGTGTTGCCTACGTGCGGCGGCGTTCGCCTAATTCTGGGTACCAACCATTGCGGGGTAGGTAAGATTTACTCGGCCCCACGGTGGGCACCAAATGTTCTTGCCTAAAGTCAGAGTGGTGAGGTCTGACGCATCTCCTGGTCATGTGCAACTCCAGGGGGGACATGAAAAAGACACTCTCACGCTCAAGTAAAAAATGAGTTCCAGGTGAGGGTAATAGAAATTAGAATCTAGATGTACCTGGGGAGAGTCGTATTTGTATATATATAGTACATGATGAGGGATGTCTGCCGACAATGTCGCTTGGTAATCTTGTAGGGTTGTGTTCAGAATGGGTCGAGGCTGATCCCGAAGATGCCGAGCTCGTAATTGACGAATCCCTCATAATTAATGGGGGCGTAAGTGTCCTTGTATGGTCGGGTGAAGCCACCGGGGCTAAGCCATCGGGCTTGACTTGAGTCTAGTTCATGAGTGTGGGCGTTTCTAGGCCTAATCTGGCCGGGCCCAAAGTGCTAGTCCAATCCATCATGTGATCAATTATACCATGTTTTTTAATATGACAAATCACATGACTCATATTGGAATCAAAATCCTGACCCATAAATACACAAAAAATTAAATACAGTAAAATTAAATACAGTAAAAATTCTAAATGCAACAAAAATGATTCATTAGCAATGGCCCACAAGCTTTATTGGGCTCAAATACAGCTACATATGCTAAAACGAGCAATAATACTATCATGTATCAACATTATATCAATTGCTTAGATTTAGCATGAAGCAAAATATAACATAGCAAGAGGTACAATGGAAAAATAATAAATCAATAATAAATCATTTTATGATCCCACATGAATTAAAAATGTGGCAAAATAGATAGCACAAAAACAGTACCTAAGCAATAACACGAAGTATGGCAATGAATCATGACTATGGTGAGTAATAACATGATAGCAAAATTAGTATGATAAATTAATCATACTATGTCCATGTAGGCCCATGAGTGTGCTGACAGACGATCATATTGTATTCAAAATTTCATGTCATGATCTAATTTTAAAGTAAATTGCTCAAAAACATAGTGAATCAATCAAAATTATGTTGAACCAAAGTTGAACCAATTAGAAAAGGATCAATTAACCATGAACCAAATATAATTGAGCTGAATCAATCATATTTTAGACACAACCGATAAAAATTAAATTAAACCAGTCAAGAATTTTGGTGAACCGATGAAAATAAAGTTGAGCCAGGGCGAATTGTGATGAACATGATTTGATTAAAAAAGTTTGGGGCCAATATTTGTTCAGCCCGTTTGACACGCTTGGCAGGCCCGAGATGCTGAGCCGCTCGGCCTGCTTGGTCCTATGCTCATTAGGGCACGACTAGGCAACATAGGATGCGCTGCCATGGAAAGAAGCGTCGCTCGCTTCACGAGGCTCACCTACGTAGGCTGCCCAGGATGCGATGCGAGCGCTACTTGCCTCGCGTGACGCGCTCACGCAACAGATATGAATTAGGAAATATGGCTACAAGAAAATGACTACAAGAAAATAGGAACCAGAGGTTGGTTAGAAAAGGCAAGAAAAAATAAGAAATATGGCTAGGTATGAAAAATGAAAGATATGAATTATGATAGGAGAATAAAGTCTTTTTTTGGTTGGAGAGTAATTCAAGATACGAATTATGGTAGGAGAATAAAGCCCCCCCCTTTTTTTTGGTAGGAGAGTAATTCAAGATATGAATTATGGTAGGAGAATAAAGTCTTTTTCCTTTTGGTAGGAGAGTAATTCAAGATATGAAATATGATAGAAAATTTCTTTTCCTTATATTTTTCTTTCCTTTCTTTCTCCACAAATTTCTCTTCCTTTTTTTCCTCTTTCTTTCTCCACAAGTTTATCTTCCTTTTTTTTCTTTCCTTTCTTTCTCCACAATTTTTTTTTTCCTTTGTTATTCTTTCCTTTCTTCCTCCACAATTTTTTTTTCTTTTTTTTCTTTCCTTTCTTTCTTCACAAATCCGAATTTTCTTCCTTTTTTTCGTTCTTCTTATTCTTCTTCTTCTTTTCTTTTTCTTTTAACTTGAAACAATTACAAAACAAGAAATCAACAAGAACAAATAGGCTAAACCAAAAACCTAACTTGATTCTCCGCAATTTCTTTTCGAGCTGATTTTTGATCTACTTCTGAACTGATTTTGAAAGAGTGCAAAACAGCAAAGTTGTAGCTCTTCCTCTTAGCTTTCCAATGAGTACTCACACACCCTGATCGAAGTTATTTTTGGGGAGATATGCTCAAAATACTGATATGCTCCTGTAGACCTTCGGTTGTGCGAATTTATCCGAGCAAAGGTGTAGAGAACCTTGGCTCTGATACCAAATGATACGGATCTTGATGGGGAAAGCAAGGAGAAGGTGAGTGTTTGAGGTTTGGGTCGATTTTGGAAGAGGGTAGGTGAAGATGGCTATGGCCGGATGGGAGTTTGGCGAAGAAATGATGGGAAACAAGTAAAAACAAGAAATTAAATATAGGTATCCTATTAGACCTCCATCTAACAATGTAGAAGGCAATCTAGATAATGGGATTGAGTTTTTCTACTAGACCTCTAATTCACATGCAATTAGCAACCACTACAACACAATCGGCCTATAGTGATACATAATTAGAGATAAATTAGATTTTGGTTTCTAAATCTTCACATTTAGAGACTAATAAACATGAAATTTGTTCCTAATTAGTCTCTAAAACAAGATTTAGAGTCTCATCAATTAAGTGACTCTGTTGCTGATGTTTCTATAGCTTAGAGACAAATCAATTAAGTGATTCTGTTGTTGTTGTTTCTATAGATTTTTAGGGACTAATTAGAAATAATTTTTGTGTTTATTAGTCTCTAAATGTGAACATTTAGAAATAAAATTATAGTTTGTCTCTAATTTTGTGTCTCTATAGATCAATTGTGTTGTAGTGAACCTAGATCAAAGGAACAAGAACCACGAAACGCCACAAGCACAAGACTTGATAAGTTAACAAGCTCTTGGAATAAAATGAGAAGATCAATTCCTCACAATTTGCATAAGCAAAGTAATGTATTCAAAGGTTCTCAAAAATACATAATAATGAGGTATTTATAGAACTCAAAATCTAGACCTAATTAAAAGACTTTCCATAAATGTAAAACAAGCCTTAAACAAGTTTGCTTGCTAAACAATTCAAACCTTAATTAAAAACATAAAAACTAATGGACTTAGCATCATAAGGCCCAAAATAAATAAGTATTCGACCTTAGAACAAAATAACACTACTACAATTTGAGTATTTTATATCATTTAACAATAGCGTTCTACCTTAACGCTACGTTAAATGGTGGCTAGGCGCGCAATATAATTTCCTCTCGAGAAGTTTCGGCTATTCCCTCTCCACCTTCTTCTCCCACTCGCTCTTTTCCAAAATTTTTCATATCCGCGCCCTTCTCCGCCTCCCTTCCCATTTCGTAGCCGATCAAAATCCACCCCTTCCTCCTCCTCTTCCCCTGCCGCCCCCCTCCCGATCCATCCTCTCCACATTCCTCGTCCTCCTACCTCCGCCGCTGTGACCTACAAGAAGAAGAAGACGTCGATGTCTGGTTCTTCATGAGCGATGACGAGGTCACTTGCATTCGCTCCAACATCGTCACCCGAGCGCCTTCTCCGTCTCTGTGATCTCCACCTCGAGCAGCGATCTTTCCTTTGCCCCATCAGGGACCCAAGCCCCTGCGCCGGGCCCTCCGCTCTACTCGCATCCACGCCCCTAACCCCCACCACCGCGTCGTCCTCGCCGCTTTTCCTCTCCGATTTCTTCCAGTCAATCTGCCGCGCCCCCCACCGGCATGGCCGCACGCCTCCCTCTCCCAAATTCCAATCTCGCAGCTACTCCTTCAGCTCGCCACTCGGCTACAAGCACCAGAAGGCATAATGCATGTCGTTAGGGATTCATTTTAGGGCTCACAGGGGCCAACACAATTTGGTTCTCATAGGGCTCTGTTGTTAGGGCTTCGATGTCTTCCTCCTTAGAATCTGCACCGTTGATTGCTTTGCTCCAATTAGAGTCGCTTGTTGGGCAATTCCTATCTCAAATCCTTGTCAACCATCCTCATCTCCTTCATGCTGCCCTTGATCAATAGCTCAAGCAGCTTCTGGGTGCTCGTGAAGCTGGGGAGAACAAGGAGGAGCCCGCACCATCAGGAACTGACATAGTTTTATACAGGTAAGTTCGGTTACATTGATTGAGGTTTTAGATTTATGTAGATATACATTTAGTCTTTCTCTTTTATAGCTAGGGTTTGTTACAAGCAATGTCTCAGGGGCTGTGAAAGAGGCGAAGTCTGGCCGTATTGATTTTAAGATTGACAAAACTGCTATTGTTCATGTAGGACTAGGAAAGGTATGGTTATCTATAAAGTTCTTGTCAATCTTAAAAGTTGTAGTACTTTCACTTCCCACCATAATTTGGCCTTGCCCATAAAATATCGTGGCATGGCACTGGAATGAGCAAGGTTCAACAGGTCAGGCAAAGCCTGCTACAATCAATAGATTGATAATATTGGGTTGGCAGTTCATTGTTGCTTGAGAGATATATAAAATTGGTGAGAGACAAAGTTGTATAAGCACATAATGTGTACAAGTAAAAGTTTAACCTATTTAATCATGCAGCTAAGTTGTGTCAAAACATGACAAATGTGAGATTTTGTAGGCGGGATGATGGTTATACTTGTTACAGTTATGATATGTTTCTTGTTACTCTTGGAATAATTTTGATCGAGTTAATGAAGTTTCTACTGATTATTATTCCCAATAAGTACTCCGATAATTTTAATCTAGGCATGTTCTTGCTGCAATTTTCAGGTTAACTTTTCTGAGGAGGCTCTTCGAGAAAATATTGGTGCATTTGTACCTGCACTGTTGGTTGCAAAGCCTGTTGGATTGAAAAAGAGTGAGTCTCCTTGTGAATTTGTGATTTACCTTTCAACTTTGATGATTTTTTTCTATGGAGCATGACACAATTTAGTCACGTGCAATACAACTATAATTTGTCTGTCAGCTATACTTTAAAACACGAAAGATTAATTTCTTCGACTAGTCTTGTTTTCTTTCTCAATATTATCTGATATTTAAATTCGTATTTACACATTTTGTTTCTTGGTATTGCAGCTTCCAAATATGTTGGATACGTTAAGAACTTCAGTTTATGTAGCACAGTGAGTACTTGAATCAAATGTCCATAGAAGACTCTAAACATTCAAAATGTTGCAAGTCATTTTTCTACTAACTTATCACTTGAACGTATGGGTTGAACAATTTATGTGGAGTTCATCTCATGCTGATGAGTTGAAATTTTTCAAGATGTACAGTAATTTTTTAAAATCTCATGAATTGTCTAGGTCTTGTTAATGTTTATAAAATAAAAGCCACTACGTATCAGGATTTATGATAGGTAATCCCCGAATATCTTGAATGTATACAAAATTATAAGGGTTCTCATCAGCTAGTGAACATATTTGTATCAATATGATGCATAAGCTGATTTCCAAAATGCCCCAACTAAATTCTTTTATTTAGACAGTGCTTGTTTCTGACATCATATATATGTATTGACATGTTTGCACAAGGAATCTATAGAAAAGAATGTTTGTTATGTCATATCAGCTCATTCCAAAATGCCTGTGACTAAATTCTTTTTCTTGAGTCTGCATCTGTTCACATGATGGAGAGAATATAATAGCCATCCCTTTTTGCTTACTCCGATAATAGCCCTAGAAGAAGTTACCTATCTAAGACTAGGGGTTGCCCTCTTGAACTGTTGCTGCTTTCTTGCAGATGGGGCCTGGATTTCCCGTGTCAATACAGTCACTCTCTGCAGCTGCTGATCATTACAACAAGCTACAGGTTAAGTAGTGAGATGTCAGCTGCTTTTCGAATAGCTTCCATATGGAGGCAAATTGTCAAAAATCTGTTTGAATAGGAAGCATTCAACTTGTACAATGTAGTTTTCTTGGCCTTTTATGTTGGGAAATGGTTTCAGAACGAGGAACTTTCTCGACTTCCTACCCAATGACTAACTGATGGAGCTTCCGCTCACGTGATGCTAGGTGAATTTTAGAGGTGTAGAAATTTTTTCCAAAAGCTAGCTTCCAGAGAACTTTTCTATTAAGGCTCTTGTTTGTTTCTGTCATGGTTATGGAGACACCTGCACTGAGTATATTTTTTACTTTTATTTTTGAAAAGTAGGTATGCTTTTTATTAGCGTTTAACCATTGTCTTGGTGTTGCATTCTGAAAATCATCTAAGCCATAGTATTATTTTTTCTTTCAAATCAAAACAACTACATAATGAAAATAATCATAATACTAGCAACTACCTCGGTTAACTCATGCATATATATTACCAGTTGAAATTCAAATTCTTCTAGAAGATATAGATTTTTCACTTCATAATCTCTTTAATTTTGGTATTTCATATTAGATGTCTACCAAAAACAGTAGAGAAAGCACATGTCATTTTTCTCTTGTGGGTCGAGTTGGAGGCAACTGAAGTGTTCCTTGTAAGAATATAATAACTCCTGTAGACACTTGGTTAAGGCATAATACTTGTTGTTGTGTTTTATTTCTGGGCTACATATTCTAGTTTCTTTTCCCTCACGTGGATTTTTCTTTGCATGCATTCTTAGCTATAAAGAACAGACAAAACTCATTGTTGTGAGTTACATATCATGGTTACATTTCTTGCCATATGGTTGAACATTTTTTTTCTTTCTGAGCTTGGAACATTTACTATGTGAAGTCTAAATGCTTAAGTTGCATCATAAAGCTATTTCGACTTTGACTTTTTCCATCAAGCATTTTTTCTTGCTTTCTTTTTCTTTAATTGTGTTAGTGATGTGCCCTGATTGAAATGGAATGTCAACACAGCTTTAATTTTATATTTATACATGTTATATTTCTGTAAATCAGTAACTAGTTTCATTGTTAAATTGATTTGAGAGATCTCCTACCTCCTAGTTCCTTAGCTCCATTCATGGATGAAATTAAAAAGCGTGAAAAACAGAGACAACGCTTGCAAGGAAGGTACATCATATTATTTGTTGGAACTGAAATTTTGAGTTTCCTTGAGCATAGCTTCTTTTGTTCTTGTTATTTTTCTTTTAGATTGATGATAGTTGTATAATGCATAATTTACTGGGATTAATTTTTGGTAGTTCAAGGATCCATGCCAGTTTTTTCTTTATGCAATTAAGAGACAACTATTGATCTAATAGTGCATCCGGATATGGGATTTAACAAAGTTGATGGAAAAACTCACATTTATGTTGGTGCACACCTACTTATTCCTCTCTCTATTAATATTTTTGGATAATTTAGTATGTTAAATATATTTATTTCTAGATCATCATGTTTCATTAGATCAACTAGTATGTTGATATAATTCATCTTTTATTCTGCAGCAAGGGAGACTTTCTCAAGTTGAAGCAACTATGAAGAAACTTTATGGCAAAGAAAAAATTGTTGAAGTTATGCATGGCTTTGGAGCGGGGTGATCAAGGTTCAAGGAACTTAATGCTAGTTGGAAGATTTCAATTGGTCAAGGGTAAGATATTTGGAAACTATGTTGGAAGATTTCATGACTATAAAACTAGCTATTGTTGTTTTAGAAACCAATACTTAATCTACTTTCTTTTATTATTAGAAGACGATCTATGTTTAAGTTCATTAGTTGATATTTCACTAAGTTTGGATTAATGTTATGTTTTAGTAGTTTGGATTTATGTAATGTACTTTTGATGTAATATAAAAATGTTCTTTAAATATTGATTCTTATATTGTTAATAAATTAGAAAAATAAAAAAAATTATTTCAGTAATAGCAACAAGCTGAGATTAAATTACTTTTGTATGATAGTTTTAAAATGTTCTCTTTGGTGATAGATAACGGTTCAAAAAAGCTATATAAATATATATATGATAACTAAATATTATTGCTATTGTAGAATGAAGTAATAGCAGTTTCAAAATGCTATAATTAACTAATCATAACAAATAAAAAATGTTATAAAATAACATTCATATAGCATTCGTTATTGCATTTTTGAAATGCTATTGTATCCTCCCTACATAAGATAGCATGCGATTTGACAGTGTTTCGTTTAATGCTATACACTACCTAAGATAGCGTTGACGACATGCTATTCATGATGGTTATTGTAGTAGTGTATAACCTATCCAAAATATGAAATGACATAACATAAGGTCTTTAACAATGAAAATTAAATGGACAACTTGAGCAACAACTAATCATCTTGGTTGTTCATTACAAGTCCAATAAGAGTGGCATAATAGACTTGAATAACATCTCCCAGCAAGCTCCTTTGAATTGGATCTTTAAGTTCTTGCTCACCAAATGTTGCAAATAAGCTTGATAAGCTTCTCTAATTTTTTTGGACTTGGATCTAGTGATTAGACCTTGTGGAACTTCTAACTCATCTCTAGGCCTTGAACTCTTCTCCATGCTAGCTCCATAGCTTACTTCCGTGCTTGCATCATTCCCTCCCTCGTCAAAAAGATTCATCCTCGAATCTGAAAAATCAAAAGGAGAAAGATCAGAAACATTAAAAGTAGCACTTACACCATACTCACCTGGTAAATCTATCTTGTAAGCATTGTCATTTATTCTGGCCAAGACTTGAAATGGTCCGTCTCCTCCAGGATCCAACTTAGACTTCCTTTGAGTTTGAAATCTTTCTTTCCTCATATGAATCCAAACCCAATCACCGGGTTCAAAGGTCACTAGCTTGCGACCTTTGTTTGCTCTTTGTGTAGCTGCTTGGTTCCTCTTCTCAATTTGTAGCCTTGCTTTCTCATGGATAGATTTCACAAATTTTGCCTTATTTTGTCCATTTATACTTTTAATCTCATTCAAAGGTAAATGCATTAAATCTAAAACAGTCAATGGATTAAATCCAGATACAATTATAAAGGGTGAATAGGTAGTGGAAGAATGAACACTTCTATTGTAAGTAAATTCAACAAAAGGTAAGCAATCTTCCCATGTCTTTAAATTCTTACCTACAACAGCCTTTAAAAAAGCTCCTAGTGTTCGATTAACCACTTTCGTTTGTCCATCAGTTTGTGGATGATAAGTAGTAGAATAATAAAGTTTAGAACCAAGTTTACCCCACAAAACACACCAAAAATGACTAAGAAATTTTACATCATGATCGGACGCAATAGTACTAGGAACATCATGCTAGGGGTGAGCAAAACCCGATCTAACCCAAAATACTCGAAAACTCGACCCGAAAATTCTATTCGGGTCGGATTATTCAGGTATTTCGGGTTGGGTCGGGTTGCATTTTATAAAATTTCATTTATTTTCTCGGGTCGGGTCGGGTTCGGGTGAAAACCTTATTTAACCCGACCCACCCCGATTTTTTATATTTTAACCTAAATATTTAACCCGCCAGCCCCCTACTTCTCTGCCCTAAGTCCCTAACCCCTTCCCGACTCCCGACTAGCCAACTCCGGACTCCCTATCCCACCGTTGAGTCACCAACGCCGACATCCTCCTCCGCCCGCCGAGTCGCCGACGCCTGCATCCTCCTCCGACGACATTGAGCTCGTGTCCGGCTTCTTCGCCTCCTCCTCTCCACAGTCGGTAGTCGCCAATCGCCACTTGCATCCTCCTCTCCGGCGGCACTGCCCGACGCCCATCCCCGACTGCCCAGCGAGGCGGCGATCCTCCCCTCACTCCTCAACGTTTGCCCGACGCCTGTCCGGGCGTCCGGCTGTCCCCGACTCCGACAGTCTACACCCTGAGTATGTAGGTAATAATTTTTTGATTAATTTGTGGATTAATTTGTTGAATAATTTGTTGATATTTGATTAGAAATTTAGGTTATGTATTGAATTAATTATTGATAATTTGTGGATATGTTGGATTAATATGATATTAGATTATTCGGAATTTGTTGATTAATTTGTGGATTAATTTATTGATTAGGATTTGTTGATAAGTATTTGTCTATTTGAGATTTTTAATTATGATATGTGGTTGATAATTGATATTGAATTATTATTTTATTACCCAGCTGAGATTTTTATATAAGTATAGATTAACTGATTAAGGATAGATTGTTTGGTGATTCTCAATTTCTCATGTTTGATATATTGATATTGATGATGTGGTTGATACTTAGTTAATGTGGTTGATATTGAATTATTGATACTAGATGAGTTTGATGATTCTCAATTTCTCATGTTTGTTGTCTTTTATTTTTTTCTTAGATGTGTGATAATATGGAAGTAGAACAATAAAGGATAGATGAAGCACCATCTACTAAGGAAGGTGAATCAAGCAAAGCTGACGAGGTAGAGACACTAGTTCCAAAGAAGAAGGCTAGTTCTAAAAGGTCGGTCGTGTGGACACACTTTGAAGAAATCTATGATGTTCAAGGTGTCCGAAAAGGCAAGTGTTTATATTGTGCTAGAGAGTTTTATCGTGGTGTTAAGAAACATGGCACAACTTCACTTCACAACCATTTGAATAATTGCAAGAAGCACCTATATAGTGTAGAAACTAGACAGAAGCAATTGTCTTTGCAATCATCAATTGGAGGTGATAATATGGGGGTGTTAAGTACTTGGAAGTTTGATCAAGAATATAGTAGAAAGTGTCTTTCATTGATGATTGTTCTTGATGAGCTTCCATTTAAATTTGTTGAAAGGGAAGGGTTTAAAAAGTTTGTGCAAAGTTTAAACCCCAAGTTTAAAATGCCTTCTAGATGGACGATATCACGGGATTGTTCACAACTATATAAAGATGAAAAAGCAAAGTTGAAGATGTTCATTAGAAATAATTCACAGTCTATTTGTATTACCACTGATACATGGACTTCTGTGCAAAATTTAAATTACATGGTTGTAACTGCTCATTTCATTGACAATGATTGGAAGTTGAATAAAAAGATTTTGAGTTTTTGTTCAATTAGCAGTCATAAGGGTGATGCAATGGCATCTGAGCTTGAGAAGGTTTTGAAGGAATGGGGCATTGAACGAGTTTTTTCTATATCAGGTGATAATGCTTCTTCCAATCAAAAAATGATTGATACATTGAGAAAAGTTTTTATAGTCACAGGGAAAATTGTGGCGAGTGGTAAGTATATGCATGTGAGGTGTATTGCTCACATATTCAACTTAGTGGTTCAAGAAGGATTGAATGATGTGAAAACTTCTGTGACAAAAATTAGGAATGCAGTTAAATATGTTAGATCATCACCTGCTAGATTGAAGAAGTTTACGGAGTGTGTTGATTCTGAAGGTATGGAATGGTCCAAGTCATTGGTTTTAGATGTGTCAACTAGATGGAACTCCACTTATTTGATGTTGAGAATTGCTCTAAATTATGAGAGGACATTTGATGCTTTTGAGAGTGCAGAGCCATACTTTAGGGTTGAAGCAGAATCAGATGATCAAGGGGGTGTCCCTAGTTTCATTGATTGGCATTTGATTAAGAGGATGGTTAACATGTTGCATCAGTTTTATCTTGCTACTCTACGTATTTTTGGTTCCATTTATGTCACTTCTAATACTTATTGGACTGAAATTAGTGACTTATATGTTAAATTGTCTGATTGGAAAGAAAGTGATGATGTTGAGTTGAGAGATATTGCAATGAGTATGCAAAGCAAATTTAGCAAGTATTGAGGGGATTATGATAGAATGAATAAACTTATTTTCATGGCCTCAGCTCTTGATCCCCGTGAAAAGTTTGAATATATGGAGGATGCTCTACAACAAATTTATGGTGATGAGAAGGGTAAGCACCTATTTGATGGTGTAAAAATTGACATGTCTAAGTTGTTTGAGGAGTACAAAAAGAAACTACAACCTGATCCAAGCTCACTTTTTACCCAACCAACCTCAGCCTCAATTGGTGAGGGTATGGAGCAAAGAGGTCTTCTGAAACAAAGGATCAAGCATAAAAGGGTAGAAAGTGGGACAGTTGGGTATAGAAAAACTGAACTAGATATGTATTTGAATGAAATTGCATATGAGGATGATAAAGAAGACTTTGATTTGTTGAAATGGTGGAAGCTTAATTCGAAGAGATTTCCGGTGTTGTCAAGTATGGCTCGAGATATTCTAGATGTTCCAATTTCTACAGTAGCTTTAGAGTCCGCATTTAGTACTAGCGGGAGAGTACTTGATCCATTTAGGAATTCTTTAATTCATAAGGTTGTAGAGGCTTTCATATGTACTTAAGATTGACTTCGACAAAGTCATGAGTATATAAGAGTTGAAGAAGATTTGGAAATGATTGAGAAGCTTGAGGATGGTGAGTATTTTTTTATGTCTATTTTTTTTATTATTTAACTTATTTAATGTTTGTTTATTTCAATTATTTACTTTTTTTATGTCTATTTATTAGAAATGGAAAAGTTCAATAAAAAAGATAGTCACCTAATCAAGTGCAAATGTGGGAGTATCATCATCTAACATGAACATCATAGACTTACATGAATGAGTACGGTAAATATTAATTCAATTTCTAGATACATCATAGACTTGCAATTTTAATATATTATTGACTTCTTTGTTATAATTTTCATTTTGTAGGTTGAAGTGTTGAACCGTTGAAGACTTGAAATGTGAAATGAAATTGTGAATTTTTATATGAATTTTGGAATGAAATTGTGGACTTGTTCATTTTCATTTTGGTTATGTACTTAGTGAGTTAGTGTAATTTGCATCTTGTAGGTTGAACTTGTATCTTGTATTTGTATGTGACTTGTAGACTTGTGGTCTTGTAGTCTTGTGGATGTATTGTGGAGTGTGGACTTGTAGTCTTGTATATGACTTGTGGACTTGTTACACTTGTAGTTGTAGACTTGTGGAGTGTGGACTATGATTAATGGTTATGTATTGTGGAATTGTGGACTTAGTGTAAACTATGGAAGACTGGAAGTGGTTACTAGTTATTATGTATTGTGTGGTGATTTTAGTTATATGGTAATTTTAGTTATGTGTTTGTATGTTTGAGTTTGATTATAAATGGAAGTTGTTGTTATGTGGTAATTTTAAACTTTTACTTATGTGGTAATGGTATGTGTAATTTTCATTTTATTAATGTATGTTGAATTATGGAGTTGAAACTTTGAATGATAGTGAAGGGATGATATATTTCGGGTTAAATGGGTCGGGGCTCGATTTTTTAGGGTTTTTCGGGTTGGGTCCCAATTAAAAAATCGGGTCGGGGCGAGTATAATTTTTTTGAAATTTTTGGGTCAATACCCGATCGGGTCGGGTCGGGTATTGACTCGACCCGCCCGATGCTCAGCCCTACACCATGCAATCTAACAACTTCTTGAAAGAATAAATTAGCAATATTTGTTGCATCATCTGATTTATGACATGCAATGAAGTGTGCCATCTTGGAAAATTTGTCAACAACAACATATAGGCTATCTTTTCCTCTCTTAGTTCTAGGCAGTCCTAAAACAAAGACCATACTAATATCCATCCAAGGTGCACTAGGAATGAGTAATGGAGTGTATAAACCATGTGGCATAGACTTAGATTTGGCTTGTTTACATGGAATGCATCTAGAACATATTCTTTCTACATCTTTCCTCATGTTAGGCCAATAAAAATGTTCATGCAAAACATCAAGAATTTTATGCACACCAAAGTGTCCCATTAATCCCCCACTATGTGCCTCCCTCACAAGCAATTCTCTCAATGAACATGATGAAATACATAGCTTTTTCTTTCTAAACGGATATCCCTCATGTTTATAGTACTTTTGAAAAGCTATATGTTCACATGCAACATACACACTAGAAAAATCTGAATCTTTGGCATATAAGTCTTTAATTTGCTCAAAGCCTAATAATTTAGCACTAAGAGTAGAGATCAATGCATACCTTCTAGATAGTGCATCAGCCACTACATTATCCTTACCTTGCTTGAACTAGATCACATATGGAAAGGTTTCAATGAATTCTACCCATTTTGCATGTCACTTGTTCAACTTGCATTGTCCTTTCAAGTACCACTACTAGAAACTTCGTCTTCAGCAACGGCTATCAGCGACGGCCGCTCAAGCCGTTGCTATTTGCAACGACATTCTTACGGCCGCCCGAGCCGTTGCAGAAAACTGTATCTGCAACGGCGTTCTAACGGAAACCCGAGCCGTTGCTGATTATTTTAATTATCAGCAACGGCTTTCTGACGGAAAGGCGAGCCGTTGCTGATTTTTTAATCTTCAGCAACGGCTTGCTAACGGATAAGTTAGCCGTTGCTGATAATAACTTATCAGCAACGGCTTTCTAACGGGCAAGTGAGCCGTTGCTGATAAGTTTATATAGGGCACGCTCTCGCGCCCGACTCTTCTTCCTCCCGCTGCTCGCTGCTGCCGCCGCCGCTCCTGCCGACGCCACTCGCCGCCGCTGCCGCTGCTGCCGACGCCGACGACGCCGACGACGCCGATCGCCGCTGCCGACTTGTTCAGGTAAGTCTCCCCTGCTGCCGTCTCTTCCCTGCGGCCGGCGGAAATCACCCGACCGAAACCCTATTTCTAGGGTTTCGGCCGGCGGCGGTCGGCCGATGGCCGCCGCCGGACCTTCTGCAGTGGCCGGACATTGTGTCCGGCCACTGTACGCCGGCGCCGGAGGGTGGACTCCGGCGCCGGAATTTAGTATATATATATATAGTTTATATTATTTTATATTTGTTAATTAATTATTTAATAATTGTTAATTAATTGTTTAGATTAATTGTTTAATTTGTTAGATTAATTATTAGGGTTTAGATTAATTTCGGACGCGCGCCGGAATCGTCCACTTCGGACGCGCGCCGGAATCGTCCACTTCGAACGCGCGCCGGTATCGTCCACTTCGGACGCGCGCCGGTATCGTCCAATTCGGACTCGCACCGGAATCGTCCACTTCGGACGCGCGCCGGAATCGTCCAATTCGGACTCGCGCCGGAATCGTCCACTTCGAACTCGCTCCGGAATCGTCCACTTCGGACGCGCGCCGAAATCGTCCAATATGGACTCGAACTGTCTCGAAACATTTAGAAAATAATCATCCTCCGACGAGTTGATATGTTTCACGTACGCATCGACGATCGGATATGATTTAGCAAAACCTTAGATCCGTTCGGGAATTGTATGTTCGTGTAAAAGAAGTAGATGATCTTTTATACGACGTACAATTCTTGAATTGTCCCTGATTGGACAATTTGGGAATATAGTTATTTGTACTGCACTTATGTTTTTATTTTAACTGTTAACTAATTATTCTAAATTTCGGCAACATCTCTCTTGTTCTCCGATACGCGCCCAGATGATATGCGTATTCGGAGAACTGTAGGGAGATGCTGTCGAAATTTAGAATAATTAGTTAACAGTTAAAATAAAAACGTAAGTGCAGTACGAATAACATAAATCCCGAATGGAATAGGACAATCTCACCTAAAGACATTAACCAAAGAAATTGTCATTGATTGACAGAATCATGTCGGCTGATCGAAGTTGGATGTACCGACGTCTTAATCGTGGAGCTTTAACGAATGAGTTTCGATTAGGCGTAACATACTTCCTAAATTTCGCCTATTCGAATCGGAATTTCGTTAGCATGGGTGATCAAATCCGATGTCCGTGCCGCATTTGTTGAAATGGACGATTTTTAGATCGGGAGACTGTCACTCTGCATCTATATAGCAAAGGATTTGCACCAAGATATTTTCTATGGACTTGTCACGGGGAGTCACGCGAAGTCGGGACGTCGAGCAATCCTGTCGTTCAGACATATGGTGAATCTTCCTCTGCTGGTGCTTCTTCATCCAGTCAATGTAATCCCTATAGAACTATGATACTTGATAGTCTTGGGGGTCAATTCCGCCTGAATGATAATGTTGATCGGCCAGTTCTTCAGACATCAGTCCCACCAGATACTACAGCGGTTGATATCACAGAAGTAGGGGCTGCGGTAGAGATTGAATTACCGAATAAAGAAGCTGCAGAATTTTACGAGATGTTGAAAGCTGCCGATGAACCTTTGTATGAGAATTGTCCTAAATACACTAGGTTTTCAGCAATGACACAGCTCTTAAGCATCAAGGCCGATTGTAATATCAGCGGAGTTGCGTATGATCGGATTGCTGGATTGATTAATGGAATGCTGCCTACTGATAACAAGTTTGAGCCTACTTTTTATAAGACTAAAAAGCTAATGAGAAAATTGGGGCTCGGGTACGAAAAAATACATGCGTGCCAAAATAACTGCATTTTATATTATAAAGAAAATGTGCAGTTGGATAAATGCCCTGTATGTCAACACCCTCGTTACAAGGAGAAGAAATCGGTCCGACAGAAAAATATCCCGTTTAAGGTGCTTCGGTATTTTCCACTAACACCGAGGCTTCAAAGGTTATTCATGTCGGAAAAGACAGCCCCCTACATGAGTTGGCATGCAAGAAGTCGTGATGATACAGTAATGACTCATCCATCTGACAGTGAAGCATGGAAACATTTGGATACATGTTATCCTTCATTTGCTAGGGATACTAGAAATATCAGATTGGGATTGTGCACAGATGGTTTTAATCCGTTTGGACATTCTGCAACTCCTTATTCAGTTTGGCCAGTGCTGCTGATAGTTTATAATTTGCCACCGTCAATGTGCATGAAAGATGAATTTATTTATCTTTCGATGATTATTCCGGGTCCTAAGGGTCCGCGAAAAGAAATTGACATATTTCTCAGACCCTTGATAGATGAATTGAAAACATTGTGGACTGAGGGAGCTGTCACTTATGATTGTCATCGGAAGCAAAACTTCAATTTAAAGGCCGCGGTCTTGTGGACAATCAATGATTTCCCCGCGTACGGCATGTTGTCGGGTTGGAGCACTCACGGCCGACTCTCTTGCCCGTATTGTATGGAACACTCTAAATCAATCAGTCTTCAGAACGGACGAAAAATCTCATTCTTTGATTGTCATCGTCGATTCCTACCGGTTCATCACCAGTATCGAAGGAATCGTAATAAATTTACTAAGGGCAGAGTCGAAAGAGATGGGCCACCACCGATGTTGTCTGGTGAACAAATGTTAGCACGTGTTTCAGCACTTCCAGATATTGTATTCGGTCGCAATGAAAGAGTGTCAGGTTTTGGCCAAACACACAACTGGGTGAAAAAAAGTATCTTTTGGGAATTGCCCTATTGGAGTTCATTATTGATTCGACTTAATTTAGATGTCATGCACATTGAAAAAAATGTGTTTGATAATATTTTTAACACTGTGATGGATATTTCTGGAAAAACTAAAGATAATGTCAAAGCCCGACATGATCTGAAAATACTTTGTAAAAGACCAGAGTTGGAGTTACAAGAGGTCAACGGACGATATCTGAAACCGAAGGCCCTATATGTGTTAAATAAACAACAGATCAAAGATGTTTGTCAATGGGTAAAAGAACTCAGATTACCCGATGGATATGCTTCAAACTTATCTCGATGTGTGAACGTCGATGATTGCAAAATATCAGGGATGAAGAGCCATGATTGTCATGTATTCATGCAGAGATTACTTCCGATCGCATTTCGAGATCTTCTACCTGATAATATTTGGGGTCCGTTGACTGAATTAAGTATGTTTTTTAGAAGCATCTGTGCAAATGTCCTTCGAGTCGAAGATATGTCAACACTTGAAAATAATATTGTTGAAATCATATGCAAGCTGGAGCAGTTTTTCCCTCCTGCATTTTTTGACTCGATGGAGCATCTACCGATACACTTGGCATACGAGGCACGAGTTGGTGGCCCCGTTCAATATCGTTGGATGTACTTATTTGAAAGATACATGAATCGTCTGAAGAAAAAAGTAAAGAACACCGCAGCTGTTGAAGGATCAATATCTGAATCGTATATCATCCAAGAAATTTTAACATTCTGCTCATTTTACTTTGAATCGACAGTACAGACAAGATTTGATCATCTTCCACGTAACGACGACGGGGGTGTTCGACATTCAGATGGACGTTTAAATATATTTTGTCACTCTGGTCGTGCTTTTGGTTCTCGTCCATCTCGACACTTAAGCGATGAAGAGTATCATTTGGCACACTTGTATGTATTACTCAATTGCCCAGAGATTGAACAATTCATTGAAATATTTGACATTGAGATGGTGCAAAAATACTCTATTCACAACGATCAAGAATTGGAGACATTACGGAATCGTGATTTCCCTTCTTGGATCCAGACTTACAGCAAAGATCACAGAGCTGAAATAGATGAAAAAATATTTGAGTTTGTTAGTGGACCGTCGCGACTTGTGTCGTGCTATAGCGGATATTTTGTTAACGGGTATAAATTTCACACGGTTGAATATTCATCTACAAAAAAGACGATGAATGCTGGGGTCTGCGTGAAAGGGACAACCTATGTTGAATGTGATATGGATTTCTATGGACTAGTGGAAGAAGTGATAGAGTTGCACTACTTCGGCTTGAAATCAGTGTTCCTATTTAGATGTCATTGGTTCGATACAACAGAAAGGGGCATGAAAGTTCATCAAAAATACAAACTTGTTGAGGTTAATTACAAATCGAAATTGGCAGCAAATGAGCCATTTATATTGGCATCACAAGCCGAACAAGTATATTACGCGAAGTATCCGGCTCGAAATAAAGATAGAGCAGATTGGCGTGTAGTCTGTAAGACAAAAGGTAGAGGAAAAATTGATCCGATAGTAGGAGAAAATGATCCTCCTGGTTTCTATCAAGAAGATGATCTTCCTGCTGTGGATCGTATTATTCCAATACTCGAGGATGCAGACACAACGTCAATTCAATTAGAAGTTGAATATGCTGATGATGACGATCATGAAATTGAGGAAGCTGGAGATGAAGAAGATGACGAAGAGGAAGAAGAGGAAGAAGAAGAAGAATTCGAAGACTATTATTCAGATGATGAGGAATAATTGTAAAGTATATATATTTTATTAAATATATCTCTACTATTTATACAATAATCTGATTATATGTCTGTTCGACAGATATGTCTGGTCGTGGTTATCGACGCAGGAGAGCTTCGGAGTCTCCGATCGGTGAGACTCCAGCACTTACTCATGCTGCTGATCCTCCTGTTGCTGATCCTCATGAGGATGATACTGCCGAGGCTAGTACATCCAGACGCAGGCGGCCACGCGGGCCGAACAGGTGGCAGCCTCCACCAGCCACAGAGTCACGTAGATTGATCAGCGTGATTGGGGAGCGGTAATATATCATGAATTATGAATCATTACAAATTCATTATATCATAATATAATATTAAAATTTATTTTTGTTGTGCAGGTTCGAGCAAGAAGAAGTGCCGAGGAGCATTTCTTCTACTATTCGACGATACATGCACGGGGCATGGCCTACGTGGTCTCACGTGCCTAGCGAGCACGTCGACATGTTATGGCGCGAGTTTGAGGCACGTATTATTTTTTTTTTACATGCATGATGATATATTAAGAATTGGTACTGATATTATTATTTTGCAGGCTCGCTATACATGGGCCGAGGACCAGAGGTCCTTCATTTACGCTGCCTGGGAGTCTATTTCCCGGGCAAGGTACAACGGGCAGCTGGGGCAGGCTCGGTCCCGAGCGATGGCCCGAGCTGGGACCACTAACATCGCGGAGACTCGGGGATACGGCCCCAGTTGGATTACTCCGGATATATGGGACCAGCTCGTGGGGATATGGTCGACAGATCGATGGCAGGAGGTTTCTCAGAATGCGGCTAGAAATCGCATGTCGGGGGGAGCAGCGCGTCACACCGGCGGCTCTGTTGCATTTGCAGTGCACGCAAACCGTATGGTAAGTATATCGTTTAATTATATATTTTATTTGTTATTATGTGTACTAATTAATGTATTTGTTTTGTAAATGTAGACGACGGTGTCGGATGACGGGACTGTCCAGCGACCCTCCCCGATGGCGGTGTTTGAGCGGACTCACCGTCGAGCACATGGGACGGGGGAGTACATCGACAACCACACTGCATACATTGTGGTAATTATATATTTGTTTAAATTATTCATTATATATTTATAATTTAAGTTTTATGATAAATATTAAACAAAAAATCAAACTCGAGTAGGAGACGTACAGCCGGACGGTGGTGCAGCGCGGGGGTACCCCCGAGGACTTTGACGCAGCATCGTGGGTCGAGGCCGCAGGTGGCTGGGACCATGGCCGCGTATATGGCTTCGCAGATAGTGGTCATGCGCGAGCCGTACTAGGGCCACTTGGGGCACCGACCCCTCCGGTCGCTGGTGAGCGGCCGTCCACCTCTAGATCCAATTATGATCATAGTAATAGGATAAGGACACTAGAGGAGACGGTCCCGCGTCAGACTGAGATGATGGAGCGTCAGAGTCAGACGATGGCGCGTCAGAGTCAGACGATGGCGAATATAGAAGCTATGCTACGCAACTTGTCGGGTCATCCCGAAGCAGGCATCTCTTCGGCATCATCTAATCCATCATCCTCGAGTCAGTCCACGCCGGTGTACACTCAAGCACTCCAGACTCCGCCATATGATCCAGGCCATCCTCCATCGTCATCGTGAGATTTTGTTTATATTGACTTTGTTACTCAGATATTGAACTTGTTTAATTTATATTGACTATGTTATTGAGATGTTGATACTTCAATTTTACATTTGAATTATGTTTATACTATCGTGGATAATTATGAATATAAATATAATTGTTTTGATGTATATCTTGGTGTGTTTGTGATGTGTGAATGAATGTGTATGAGATGTTTGTGATGTGTGAATGAATGTGTGTATGAGGGTATGGGTGTGTGAGTTATGTATAAGATAAATGTATCAATGTATCAATGGAAATTTGAAATTTTCAAATTTTTTGGTTGCAGACATAGGTCATCAGCAACGGCTTTCCCACGGGCGTCCGTGGGAAAGCCGTTGCTAAAAGTGTATCGAGAGCCGTTGCTGATGACCTACAGCAACGGCTTAGCGACGGAGGTTTACTAACGGTGTTGCTACGGACTCAGCGGCCGTTGCTATTAATGGTATCAGCAACGGCTCCGGGTCTGTGGCAAAATCGTTGCTGATAATATTTTTAGCGACGGCCCAGCGGCCGTTGCTGATAATGTTTTGAGCGACGGCCCGAGCGGCCGTTGCTGATCCGTTGCTAAGTCATCAGCAACGCGACTTTCTGTCACGGCGCTATTGCAATGGCGCAGCCGTTGCTGATGCTCTTCGGCAACGGCTTCAGCCGTTGCTGATGACCATTTTTCTAGTAGTGTACTTGAGTGATTCGTGGTCGGTGTGAATCACAAACTCCTTTGCTAGCAAGTAGTGTTGCCACACCTTCAAAGTTCTCACCAAAGCATACAACTCCTTGTTATAGGTGGAATAGTTAAGTTGATCTCCTTTTAGTTTCTCACTAAAGTAGGCAATCGGCTTCTTTTCCTGCATCAAAACAACACCTATACCAATCCTGGAAGCATCACATTCTATTTCAAAAGTTTTAACAAAATCTGGTAATTTCAAAATAGGAGCTGAACATAATTTCTCTTTTAACAAGTTAAAAGCATTCTCTTAAGCCTCGCCCCACTTAAAACCAGATTCTTTCCTTACAATTTCATTCAAGGGTGCAGGAATGATGCTAAAGTCTTTAACAAACTGCCTATAAAAATTAGCTAAGCCATGGAAGCTCCTAATCTCACTAATGGACTTAGGTGTAGGCCATTCTTGAATAGCATTAATATTTTCATCATCAACCTCAATTCCATTAGCACTAACAACAAATCTCAAGAAAACAAGTTTGTCCATGCAAAAATCACACTTTTTAGCATTAGCATACAACTTTTGTTCTCTTAAAACATCCAAAACAGATTTGATATGCATAACATGCTCATCTAATGAAATGCTATAGATCAAGATATCATCAAAGTACACAACAACAAATTTACCAAGAATATTTCGCAAAATATGATTCATCTATCTCATGAATGTACTAGGTGCATTAGTTAAACCAAATGACATTACCAACTACTCATACAAACCATATTTAGTTTTAAATGCAGTTTTCCATTCATCACCTAGTTTCATGCGAATTTGATGATAACCACTTTTCAAGTCAATCTTAGTAAATATGCTAGCACCATGCAACTCATCAAGCATATCATCTAACCTAGTTATGGGGTGGCGATACTTTACCATAATCTTGTTAACGGCTCTACAATCAACACACATGCACCATGAACCATCCTTTTTAGGCACTAAGAGAACCGGAACAACACATGGACTAAGGCTTTCCCTCACAATTCCTTTGTCAAGCAACTCTTCCACTTGTCTTTGAAGTTCTTGAGTCTCTTCCGGGTTTGCTCTATATACTGGTCGGTTTGGAATTGTGGATCTGGGCACAAAGTTAATTTGGTGTTCTATGCCTCTCAAGGGTGGCAATCCTTTAGGCAAGTCATCCGGAAATATATCTTCATATTCCTGTAACAAAGAAAGAACAACACTAGGCAAATTTTGATTAGCTTCATGCAAAGTTAGATATCACATCACAAAGAATCTCATCTGAATACCTCCCAATAGTAAAAGAAACCATCACTTGTCTTGTCACCTTAATTCATGCACAATCATTCAACCATTGAAGCTTGTAATGCCGTGGGTGCTTCTCACACTTCAAACCTAACTTTTCCACCAAAATAGTACTAACCACATTGGTAACACTACCATTATCAATAATCAAAGAACATACTTTACCACCAATGTGACATCTAGTGTGGAATATATTTTCTCTTTGCTTTGAGCTATCTTCCACCACTTGAGCACTCAAAGCTCTTTGCACCACCAAAGTTTCACCTCTAGCTGCCATCTCCATGTCATTATCTGAAATATCATCACTTTCATGTTCACTTTTAAGTTCACCTTCATTGTTGAGTATCATGACTCTTTTGTTTGGACATTGACTTGCTATGTGACCGCTACCCAAACACTTAAAACACTTGATATCTCGTTGCCTTTGTGTTGAATTGGAGGTAATTGGGGTAGCTTGGATCTCGCCTTTGTCACTTTTCACCTTGGCTAAATCTCTCACATCAAAGCTAAGCTTGGTTCTTGGCTTCTCATCTTGCTTAGGCCACTTAGAACTCCATGTGTTGCTTGAACCCATGGCTGCCCTTGTGGTAGTCCTCCTCTTAAGCCACCTTTCAACCTTCATAGCCATGTTCACCATATCCTCTAGTTCCATATAGTGTTGTAGTTCAACAACATCTACTATCTCTCTATTCAAACCATTAAGGAATCTTGCCATGGTAGTCTCTCTATCCTCCACAATATTAGCTTTGATCATGGTCATCTCCATCTCCTTGTGATAATCTTCAACGGACTTGGTACCTTGATACAACCTTTGAAGCTTTAGGTGCTGATCCCTATTGTAGTAAGAAGGCACAAAACGCTTCCTCATAATCCTTCTCATATCAGCCCATGAAGCAACATATCCTTCTCCATTTCTTCTTCTAGAAATCAAGAATTGGTCCCACCAAACCAAGGCATAATCGATGAACTCAGCGGTAGCTAGCTTCACTTTCTTTTCTTCAGTGTAATTGTGACACTCAAATATCATATCTACCTTCCTTTCCCACTCCAAGTATGTATCAGCATCATTTCTTCCTTTAAACTCATGAATCTTCATCTTTATGGAGCTCAAATTGTTGTCTCTTGCATCTCTTGTACCTACTTTTCTCCAAGGCCTAATCATGTCGGCCTCATCTTCATCCCAATCCGATTCTGCATCCATCTCATGCATATGAACCCATTTAGGCTTGTTGCCACCTTCTCTTGCGGTTGCACTATTTTGTTGTTTAAAACTTTGTTCATTCCTCTCCATTCGGTCTTACAAGTCTTGTACCACCACACTAAGCCGATTTATGTGGCTAGCCAATGCTTCTAAAGTGATCATAGGTTGTAATATCCTATATATTTAAATTTATTATTTTTCCTCTTATGTGTGTTTGCCAGCCTAGCGGACTAGTTCATGGTCGAGCCGGGTCGACTCATGGTCCGGAGCGAGCTTGCGAGCTCGCGTAAGTAGGATATGAATTTATGAATTTATGAAATTTAGGCTTGGGTAGTTGAAATTATTTAGATTTGATGTTGTGTGTGCATAATTATTAATTATGTTCATGTGGGTGTATTTAATTAAGTACTTGTGATTTATTAGAATGAGATTAATTAAATTATTTTAAGTCTATCGGGTTAGCGGGTTTTGGTTTTGGCTTAAGGTGGACGCGGGTTGTGGATTAAGGATTTAAGGGATTAGGGTTGAGGAGGGAGTATAAAACCCTCCCTCATGGCTTGTGGCTGCTATTTTGGAGTCATCCAAAGGTTGAGAAAGGGAGCCAGCCGCCGCCTGTGAGCCAAGCTGCAGCCCCCTTTCCCTCTTCCCCTTGGAGCCGCAGCCTGTGAGCCAAACTGTCGAGCCGCCTGCTTTCCTTCCTCCCCTCTCTCTCTTCCTTCCCTTTGGAGCCAAGCCGAGAGGAGCCAGCTAAGCCAGCCCCTCTCCTTCTCCTCTCTCTCCCTCTCACCAAACCAACGGCTTGGAGTGAGCCGACGCCCCTTGGAGCCTTTTCTTGGGTTGAGCCGCCGGCTTTTTCAAGCCCCGATTTGAGGGCCGTTGTCCGGGATTTGTTTCTTAGTTCTTCTTCCAATTAAGGTGAGTGATTTACCCTCTCTCCTCGGGATTTCAATCGAATTCTTGAAGCCGTTCTTGACGGCTTGGTATTTGTGTTTCGTTTCTTGATTGTTCTTCGCGTTCTTGCCATGTTTCCTTGAGATTGTGCTTGAGGAGACCCTAATCTCCCCTCTATGGGGCTCAGCAGCCCTAGGGTAACCCTAGGGGTGCTCGGCCAAGGGGGAAACCCGGGTCGCCCTCAAAGTGTTCGATGAAAAGCCCGGATGAGTTCCTGTTTCCTTTGATATGAAATCTTGATCTATTCTCCAAATTTGAGATTCTTGATTATGAGTTTCTTATTTAGAATTAAATCTGTGATTTTTGGGTAAAAATCATGTGGTAGGATTAAGATCTTGATAATGACTAATTAGGGGTTCTTGAAAAGGGATTCTTGATCTTAATGCTTGATTCTTGGTTTAAGTGTGTGGGTTTTTGTTAATCTTGATGAGAAGCATGATTTCTGTGAATGAATCCTGAGATTAGTATTCTATCCTAATGGTAATTTAGGGGTTAATTTCTGTTAATTTTCGGATTTAATTCTATAAGTATGCTGAAATTGCATGTTGCTATAATTGTATGCCGAAATGATGAATTTGTGTTGATTTTAATTTGTTGCTATGATGTGTGTATATGTGTGAATATAGTCGTGTAACCTATTGTTTCGACCAGAAAATATAGTTTGGAAACAAAAGACACACTTTGGAGACTAGATTCGAGTTAGACACAGCAATTCTGGGCAGAACAGTAACCTAAAACAAAACCCTAATTGATATGATCTAAATTTTAGTTATATAATTAAAATTGGGTTAAGGGTGAGCATAATCTGTTACGAACCAACTTATAAAGTATGCATAAAATAAAACCACACGGGTTCATAACATTATGGGTCTAAGGGATAGGGGTCGAGTTTGGAGTGTTGAGACGCTTCATAATGAGGACACCCCTAGGACACCATAGGAGAATCTTAATTTAGGTCTTGATACGCCATATCCTTGAGAATGATGGAGCGGCTCAATTAGGAGCCGGATTTCGTGCTACGCCCGGGTGGTTGGATGTCAAATTCCCAACTTGTAGAACAAGTTCGGAGGGTCTTTCCTGATTGTTCTGATCTTGGCCTCGTGGGATAAGTTCGGAGGGCCTTTCTCGATTATTCCTGTGATGTCTTAAAAGAGTAAGTTCGGTGGGCCTTCCCAATTACTCTTGTGATATCACGTCTCATGGAGCAAGTTTGGAGGGCCTTTCTCGATTACTCCCGATGTTCCTTATACTAGGATAAGTTCGGAGGGCCTTTCCCGATTATCCTAGTATGTGCTATTGCCTTCGGGCATGGTGGGCTTCGGCCCGATGCACTTCTCCAGTATGTGTTGTTGCCTTCGGGCATAGTGGGCTTGGGCCTAATGCACTTCTCCAATATGTGTTGTTGCCTTTGGCCATGGTGGGCTTCGGCTTGATGCACTTCTTTAGTATGTGTTGTTGCCTTCGGGCATGGTGGGCTTCGGCCTGATACACTTCTTTGGAGGGTTAGATGCCTTGGGGCATGTTAGCTAGTCATACCTTTGTGACCTTGCCTTATGTTGAGATAGATTTTATTCTTGTTATCTTTGTGATTTTTATTGTGAGGGTTGGTAAAACCGCTCGCTGAGTTCTTTGAACTCACCCGTTGTCATTTGATTTCTGTTTCGCAGAGCCTTACCGGTGAGATAGGTCGGATGCACTTGGCGCCGCTGGAGGGCAGAGGAGCCGCATGATCTCATAGCAGCCCTAGTTAGGGTCGTAGTCGAGTCTTTTGGTAGTAGTCATGCACTTGTATTAGCTTGATTTGTAGTTGTAGCCCTGAGGGCATTTATGTCATTTATTTCAAGTTTTATTGTATCTAAAATTTTGAACTGCTGAACTTAAAACGTTATTCGTCACTTTTTGTTTCACTTGAGCTACTTGAATTAAACTTTATTTTGGTTCGCTTTTCATTAAAATAAAACTTGTTATTTCTTCCCGCTATATTATTTATTGAGTTGGCATGTGCATGGTTTAGGCTGCAGGGTATAGGCATGTGTACCTTGGCCGGTCGCGTGACCCTTAGTTGGGGCGTTACAATGTTGGTATCAGAGCATGTGGTTCGATCTGACTATGACCTAGAGTTGTCACCGTATAAGACATTGCTAGCATGTCAGTATACGATAGGGGTATGCTATGAGATCAATGAGCTAAGTCTGCACCTCAGTGCGACTTGTGGTTAAGTTATTTAATGACTTAGAGTGAATTTAATTGCCTAATTCTTGATATTTTCTTTTTGGTGATTTCAGATTGATGGAGGCCTTTGATGCCGAAAGGAGTGGTAGTGATAGCAACTCCACTGAGCGCCGAGGCCGGGGTCATGGGAGACCACCGCAGGCCCGGGAGGGGGTGGGATAGGATCCCATGATTGTACAGCTGCAGGCCCGAGTGGCTGAGCTGACAGAGGCACTCCGCAGAGAGCAGGAGCTGAGACAGCAGCCACCGCCAGTACCGGCCGCACCCGTAGTACCAAAGGTGGTTCAGCCAGTGTCACTAGTGGTCAGAGCCCCCAGAGAACCATCTTATGCAGATTTTGTTGCATTTAGGCCACCAGGGTATACAGGGACAGATCAGTGGGTGGAGGTCACCACTTTCCCGGGAGATTGCTATGAGCTATGCAGGGAGCTTGGTTGTTCTTCTGAGAAGACTGCTCGACTGATCGGGTTACAGCTGACAGGACCAGCTAAGGATTGGCTCCATACCTGGAGGGACCGCCGAGCACCAGATGCACAACCCCCTACTTGGGAGGTGTTTAGAGCTGCTATGATGGAGAAGTACCTACCGATGAGTGTCCGGGATAGGCGGGCGAAGGAGTTCGAGCTACTACGTCAGACGGGTAGCATGTCAGTGACATACTACGAGATGGAGTTCACATGCCTCTCAAAGTACCATCCCACTTTGATAGCCACAGAGACCACCAGGGTCAAGAGATTTGTTGAGGGATTGAGGCCGCATATTGTCAGATTGATCCATTACACAAAGGAGACTTCATTTGCACGGGTCATTGATGAGGCGCTCCGGAAGGAGGCAGTGGTACCGACATATAGGATTTATGGACCTCAGGAAAAGAAGTTTCGACCCCCGCATTCAAGGGGTCGGCCAGCTCATTCTGTGGGTGCTCCCATGGTAGCGGATCCGCCGCAGGGCGGAGGTCATAATAGTTCCAAAGGTTCAGGACCAGGAGCATCATCTGGAGGTGCGCGGCGGAGATCTGGGCTGCAACACTGTAACCGATGTCACCGGAAGCACTGGGGGGCTTGCTGGGGACGGTTTGAGGGATGTTTCAGCTATGGGCAGACTGGGCATTCCAAAAAGGATTGCCCTAATAAGGACAGTTAGCAGCCTGATCAGACTAGAGGAAAGACACCAATGTCAGTGGGTTTTGTAGCTCAGAGAGGTCAGACTCAGGGAGAAGGCCAACGAGCAGGTGGTTCAGAGAGACCCACTGCACGGGTGTTTGCTATGAACCAAGAGGGCGCTGAGGCGTCCAGGGCAGTGGTGTCAGGTAATATTATTGTTGGGTCTATCATTGCATATGTGTTGTTTGATCTGGGTTCTACGCACTCTTTTGTGTCCGCTTTGTTTGTTGATAAGTTGTCAGGGGTATCTTCTGTGCTTGATTTTCTCATTGTGGTATCTACACCTACGGGTGTTTCTGTGATAGCAGAGACAATCTTTCGAGGCTGCGAGATTGTCATTTGTAGGCATGTGCTGATGGCCGATTTGATACTCCTGTCGATGTTAGAGCTTGATGTGATATTGGGCATGGACTGGTTGGCGGACCATTTCGCCTTAGTGGATTGCAGGGCTAAGACTCTGACTTTCAGTAAGCCCGGGTTGCCCCAGTTTACCTTCCAGGGTGAGGGAAGGGGTGAACCGTTGATGACGATATCAACTCTTAAGGCTCGGAAGTTACTCTTTGGCGGGTGTCAATCATTTTTGGCCTTTGTGTGAGTGGCAAAGAAAGGCGGAGGTGCGGCCAAAGACATTGGGGGGACGCCCGTAGTATGCGAGTTCTCTGATGTGTTTCCGGATGTGTTGTCAGGGTTACCTCCAGAGAGAGAGATCGAATTTTGTATCAATTTGCAGCAAGGGGTGAAGCCAATCTCCATTCCTCCG
Source organism: Canna indica (assembly GCA_034359265.1). Lineage (NCBI taxonomy): Eukaryota > Viridiplantae > Streptophyta > Magnoliopsida > Zingiberales > Cannaceae > Canna > Canna indica. Next base: position 46,816,174 of record CP136898.1, read on the forward strand.
TATCGAATGGCACCAGCTGAGTTGAGGGAGTTGAAGTCCTAGTTACATGAACTGCTTGATCTGGGTTTCATTTGCCCCAGTGTTTCACCTTGGGGTGCTCCAGTGCTCTTTGTAAAGAATGATGGGTCCAAGTGGATGTGCATTGATTACCGACAGCTTAATAAGGTAACATTGAAGAATTGGCACCCATTACCTACGGTCAGGGTATCATCAGTTGAGGATTCGGGGCAGTGATATCCCTAAGACTGCTTTCAGGTCGAGGTATGGGCACTTTGAGTTCCCGGTGATGTTCTTCGGACTAACTAATGCACCCGCAGCATTTATCGACCTGATGAACCGAGTGTTCAAGGAATACCTAGATAAGTTTGTGATTGGGTTCATTAGGGCTGTCCAGTATTCGGTTCAACCCAAACCGAACTAAATTTTTTGGTTCGGTTCGGTTTCAGCCATTGTAGGTTCGGTTCTTTGACCCGAATCGATTAAGGTTCAGTTCTTTGACCCGAATCGATTAAGGTTCGGTTCTTTGACCCGAACTGAATCGAAATTTGGATTTCGATTCGGATTCGGTTCCCGAAATTCGGGAACCGACCCGAACCAAAAACTGAATTAATTAATAAATAATATATTTTTTAAAATCTTTAATATAAATAAGTAAATGAGTATTATAAAATAGTTTTTAATTATTAATTTTTAACCGAATTAATCAAAATTTTGGTTTTTGGGTTGAAAACCAAACCGAACCGAATAATTTCGGTTCGTGTTAGATCGGTTTAGGTATAGTTCGGTTCGGATTCGGGTATAAAAAAAATTTCGGTTTGATGAATTTCGGTTCGGGTTGAACCGAATGGACAGCCCTAGTGTTCATTGATGATATTTTAATTTATTCCAGGAGCAGGGAGGAGCATGCTGAGCACTTAATGGGAGTTCTGGAAACTCTCAGAGAGCACAGATTGTATGCCAAATTCTCCAAGTGCGAGATCTGGTTGGGGAGTGTGGGGTTTCTTGGCCATGTGGTGTCCAAGGAAAGAATAAAAGTGGACTCTGTAAAGATCGAAGCAGTTCAGAATTGGAAGAGGCCGACTAATGTTTCGAAGATTCGTAATTTTTCTGGGTTGGCAAGTTACTACAGAAAGTTTGTGGAGAATTTCTCCAGGATTGCAGCACCATTGACCCGCCTGACCCAGAAGAAGGTCAAGTTCGAATGGGACAGTAAGTGTGAGGAGAGCTTTTTGAAGCTCAAGGACCGCTTGACCTCGGCGCCAATTCTAGCAGTACCCTCGGGTTCAGGAGGTTTTGTTGTCTATTGTGATGTCTCTCGAGTCGGCTTGGGTTGTGTGCTGATGCAGAATGGCATAATGATAGCCTATGCCTCCAGGCAGTTGAAGGTTCACGAGAAGAATTACCCAACTCATAATCTTGAGCTGGCAGCGGTGGTGTTCGCATTGAATCTGTGGCGTTACTACCTTTATGGCGAGGCTTGTGAGATATACACTGATTATAAGAGTCTCTAGTATTTTCTCACCCAGAAGGAGTTGAACCTGAGGCAGAGAAGATGGCTCGAGTTGTTGAAGGACTATGAGTGCACGATCATGTACCATTCAGGGAAGGCTAATGTGGTAGCTGATGCTCTGAGTAGGAAGTCTATTGGCAGTCTGGTGCATTTGGCAGTCAGGAGGAGGCCGTTGGTTTTTAACTCAGCCATCGATCGACTAGTCAATCGACCGAACCTGGGCAGGGCAGACTGCTTAGGCTGGTCTTTCTGCTTAATTGCTCGTTTCTGGGTTCCGTCTTCGCTAAGTCTTCTTATATAACATTTCTTAACTTTAAGTTAATAACTATAAAACATAAATATTATATAAGGATTACCCCCCATTTGGATTCAATAAAAATATCTAAAATATCAAAATCTTTAAGAATCAAAATCTAATTTTCGGAAAATGGAAATTGTCTAATCTCCCGGGTCAAATATGGGTATGCTAAAGGCTTCCAAAAATTCCTTTTAAATACCTCGTTATCTAGTTTTTATCCAAGGAACAATTACTGCCATTTTTTGTGTGAAGAAAATATCTAGGTATATAACCCTCCAAGGAGCTCCCTAGGCTTAGTGAATTTCAAGGCAATTTCTTGGTTTTCATGTTTTTAGGTTCGGGTTCAGTTTTTGGATTCTTTGTAACATAAAATAGGATTACAACATATGCTAGACACCCTAAATCTAAACTCTAACTTTTTGAAGAATCCCAAGCGACGATGAGCGTCCTTGCCGATTTCTCTGATTTCTCTAATTTTTTTGATCGCGGACGTCGTGTGCTAACCAACTTAGAACCTGAAAGAATTTCTCAATGAAATATTAGTTCCATATTTGTTATCATCAAAATCGAGATTAAGACGAAGGTAGAAAACCTTAGGCCAACACATGTCGGGTGATCAAAGTTGGATGTACCGACAAATTCATCGTGGAGCTACAACAGATGAATTTCGAGTAGGCGTAACTTCTTAAATTTCGCCTATTCGAATCGAAAATTTGTTAGTGATGATCAAACCTAATGTCTGTGCCGAAAATGCTCGAATATAAGATTTTTGAATCGGGAAACTGTCACAATGCATCTATGTACAAAATTATTCACACCATGATATTATGTATGGGATTATCACCGGGAGTCACGTGAAGTCGGGACGTCGTGCAATTGTGTTGTTCATACTCATGGTGAATCTTCTAGTGACGTAGTTTCTTCGTCCAATCCACCTATTCCTTATGGAACAACGATACTGGATAGTCTTGGCGGTCAATTTCATTTAAATGATAATGTCGAGTCAGTTATTGAGATGTCAGTTCCAGCGGATACTACCTCTATTGAAGTCATATATGAATAACTTGTGATAGAGATTGAATTGCCGAATGAGGATGCCACAGGAATTTTATGAGATGTTAAAAGTTGCCGATGAACCTTTATATGAGAATTGTCCTAAATATACAAGATTTTCGACGATGAAGCAACTCCTGAACATCAAGTCCGATTGTAATATCAGCGGGGTTGCATTTGATCGGACGAAATGCTACCTTCAGTATTTTCTCAATTACGGGGTTACTTTATCAAAGAAATGCTACCTTCAGATAACAAGTTTGAGCCAACATTTTATAAGATAGAAAAGTTGATGAGGAAATTAGGGCTTGGGTATGAAAAGATACACGCATGCTCAAATAACTACATTTTATATTATAAAGAAAATGCGCAATTGGATGAATGCCCAGTATGTGAACATCCTCGTTACAAGAAAAAGAAATCGATATGTCTGAAAAATATCTCATTTAAGGTGCTTCGATATTTTCCACTAACGTCGAGACTTTAAAGATTATTCATTTCGGAAAAGACTGCCCCCTACATGAGTTGGCATGCAAGAAGTCGTGATGATACAATAATGACTCATTCATCCGATAGTGAAGTATATATGAAAACATTTGGATAGATGATATCATTCATTTGCTAGGGATACTAGAAATATCATATATATTAGGATTATGCACGGATAATTTTAATACGTTTGATTATTTGGTAACTTCTAATTGTTTATAATTGTGTATGGAATTGATGTGCTAACAAAAATGCAGTAAACATAGGTTGCTATGTCTAATAGTAGTATTTTTTGTTTGACATGAGTGTTAGTAATTGACATTGTTAGTCGTGTCCTATAATTAATTTCATACATACCATGATTATAACAATTGTCATGGCTCTCATTGTCTTGTAAGAAGTATTAGCTAAAAGTACTTAATCACACAAGAAGTTGACATAGTCTTGGTTGAGTTAAATTATCATCAAACTCGGTTTCAAACTTTTTAGACATACTTGGATCATCTCTTATAATATGCCCCATTTTTTTATAATGTATATATATTGAATAAACATAAATAAAAATGAAATCTAGCTAGTTGTAACTTGTTATCCCTAACACACACAGACACACGTAGTTATTGCAATAATGTAGAGCAAATTAATGGAAATGTATAGGTGCACATGCTTAAATTTGAGTGGCAATTAGAAATGCGGACAGCGACAGGACTTGTGCTTTATCTATGAATTATCCACAACTTTGCTGGTTTTACGATAAATATAAAACCAATCATATGAGCAGGCATGCACGTTTGCTTGCCATTTCGATCCCTACGAAGTCTCCATCTATTTCTTTTGCCCATTCATGCATTTCAACTCAGATTCATGGATGGTCGACCATCACTTGCACTTTGGACTGTGCATGCATTGACCCTCCCTAAACTTGATCAAGCCAATTCGATCAGCTGGATAAACTACACTTAGATCGGATTGGTCAAATTACCAGAACCGGTCCCTAATTAAACCCGGTTCATTTTCCCTGAAGCATGCATTATTAATTAGATGTAAAAGGACATCCCAAACTGGCCTTCCATTGTCCTTTAAAGCTACAAGTCTTTTCAGTCTGGCGGAAGAAGAAGAACCACAATTGAACTCCATGGACGACCAGTTTGTCTGCGTCGGTGGCCTCCAACTCGACATCCACAGCAACGAGCTCACATCACATGCATGATTGAGAAAGAAGGCAAACAAGTGGACTAATTCGCCAATTCAAATATCCCCCACGCAATAATTTTAGAAAGAGAACTTTAATTTTAATGTATATATTCCGTAGAACCCTAATTGCACTTTTGCTCTCATGTTAAATAAATTATGATTTAGTTTCTCATTTTCAACACTATTAAAGTTCTTCTCATCTATTGCAGTTTAATTGGGTGTACTGACAAATTTCGTGAATTTTGGCACAATTAAAATTAGTCCTGACCGTTGACTTTTATTTATCGTGGCCGGCGGTGATAGGAGAAATTGTAACAAGTATATGTATATATAGCACGTGGCAATGAATTTATTTGACGCTAAGCTAAATCAAGCAACCCCCTCCCCCCTCCTTCCCCAAATCAGCGATAGGAATTTCAGCGGATCGAATATGGTACAAATATTGTATTATTCGTATTCATACTGCACATATGCATCTGTATCGTATTTGCACTGAATTTAATAAAAAAATAATAAATAATACACCACAAGAAAAATAGATTATCACAAAAAAATTCGTCATTGATTCATAAAAGTTCGTCACTGAAGAGTATAAGTGATGGAAATTTCCGTCACAACTAGGGGTGAGTTCGGGACGGGACGGGCCGGGATTTGGTATGTCCCGGTCCAGTCCCGATTTTGAGTCGGGACGCAAATATGTGTCCCGGTCCCGATCCCGAATATGAAGCATCCCGATTTTGTCTCGTCCCGAATTTTTTGGGACAAGAGCGGGACGTCCCGAATTTATTAATATTATTTTTTTCTATAAAATAAAAATAATATCTCCATTAAAATAATTAATATTGGTTTTTCCAAAAAAAATAATATTATATATTTAATATTACTTATATTATAAATCGGGTCAGGCCGGGACAATCCTGATTTTTTTTATATTGTCCCGATCTCGTCCTAGTTTTTAATATTTATCCTGGTCCCGTCCTGATTTTAAACCGGGATGGGATTTTTCCCAAATTTTAGGGACGGGCCGGACCAGGACGTCCTAACCCATGCTCACCCCTAGTCACAACGTCCGTCACTGAAAACCTCATGGCTAATGCTCCATTTGCTCTTTTGTGACAGAAAAATTTTCGTCATAAAATTTGTTACTGATATCGATGATTGAAAATAAATTTTGTCACTAATTATGATTTTCTACACACAAAAATTTGTCAATTATATTATTTATATTATAAAATATAATATATTATAATTATATTATTATATATTATTATCATATAATATTATACTATATATTATTATTCCTGCCTAAGAGTCGGGGTCTTTCGGTCGGGTTTGGTGCCTCTCATTGTCTGGTTCAACACCGAGGGGACTTGCAAAAGACACCTTGACGCCCAAGTTTGGGTGACTCCAAGATGAAGATTTATGAAATTGGAACTTAGGTTACTTGTGGTGTGTCATGTCTGTATATATTGCTGGCAGAGATGATCATGCTGCTCGACAATCTAGCTAGAATTACTGTGCATAATGGGTCGAGGCCAATCTTGGAGATGACGGGTTTATGATGATATTTTAAGGGACTAGATGAAAAAAATATATATTTTAATAACCTAAAACATAACAATATACATTTTAATAACCTAAGGCATAACAATATAAAATTATATTTTAGTTTATTAAAATATATATATTTTTCATCTAGTCCTTTAAAATATCTTATTTTTTCTGTTTGGTCCCTCTTTAGTCCATGTCAGCATTCCATGTTGGCACTTAACATCAAAAGTTAACGGAGGGACCAAACGAAAATGAAAATAATTTTTGAAGGACTAAACGGAAAGTTTTTTAAAATGAGGAATCAAATGGAAAAAATATGATATTTTGGGGGATCAAAAATATAATTAATTAAAACTGAGCACACTATAGTAATTTACGTTAATTTGGATGGATTTAAACTGACGCCATCATTGGGCGTCGGTTTTTATCTGTTAATTACCCTGATTTAGCGTGAATTCCGCAATGGTTGCATAATTCGAAAACTTTCTCTCATGATCTACTCATCTATTCATTGATCACCTCCTCATCTCCATTTTAATCCTAATTAATTTGACACATTTAAAGCTGTTTAAATCAACACCATAATATAATGTTATTGCTACGATTTCGTGGGCATTGTTAAAGGATATTCAGAGATACAAAACATATTGCAAAATATTAATATGTTCCCTCTTCAATTAATGTGTTCAATGCAAGAATACAAAATCTGATGTTTGTGTCTTAAATAGAAAATAAATTAATCTTGCAAATATTAAACTAATCTTCTAAATATATAAACATGTCATCACACTTTTAAAAATAAAATTCAAAATAAATCACCTTAATTTATAAAAAGTTGGCTCAATTTTAATATTTTTAAATATTATAATTATTTATAAATAAATTTAAAAAAATATCTTATGATTTTTTATATTTATTAGAAAAAATAATTAATTGAATTTTGATTTTAGTCCCAAGAGTTTATAAAATCTTGATTGTAGTCCTCATAGTTTACAAATGTTACTGATCTATCACTGATATGTCATTGTTATGTGGTGGCTTAGTAACGGATCTATGACGGATATGAACAAAAATATTCAGTGACGGATCTGTGATGGAATATCAGTGACGTAAAAGAAATCGATAACTATTTTATCACTGATCCTATTTATTAAAAATTCTAGATCAAATTGGTCAAAAAATTTATGACTGATTCGTGATAGAACTACCTTGTGTTGGATTTTACGTCACAAGTCTGTCACTATTTTGGAAAAAAGAAAGTTCATTTCATGTCGTCACAAATCTATCACAATTTATGACTGATTTTAGCCGTCACAAAATTTTCGTCACTTATGCTCGTTGTTCTTATAGTGATATATTTAATAAAATGCGTTAATTTAATAAAAAATAATAACTTGCACTATTAAAATTCATAATAATTAGTAACATACTAGGAATTTATATGAAATTTACTTGTTCTTGCCTGAAGTCGAAGCGATGCAGCCTGATCTGATGGGTCTCCTGGTCAGGTGCATGCGAAAGACACTCTAACAGTCAAGTAAGAATGTGTTCAAAATAGGTGTAATGAAATTGGAATTTTTCATACCTGAGGAGCATGGCGCCTATATATAGTGCAGGATGAGGGATGATTGACGATGATGTCGCCTAGTAATCTCGTAAGGATGTTGCTCAGAATTGGTCGAGGCTAATCCCGGAGATGTCGGACTCATAATAGTGGATCCCTCTTAATTAATGAGGATACAAATATCCTTGTGTGGCCGGGTGGAGCCCTCGGACTAAGCCGTCTGGCTTGACTTGAGTCCAATTTCATGTGTGCAAGCGCTTTTGGGCCTAATTCGGTCAGTATGCTGATTAGGACACCACGGTGAGGATTAGGGTTTCTGGAGTTGATTTGATGGTTGAGCGGGATAAATGGTGCCTTTTCATGTGCCGCCACCAGTATAATTATTAATTCTAAAAAGAAGTAATTATTGCCGAAGATTCGTTCGGCAATTTTCAAGGTGCCTTAAATGCCGGTTTTTGACTGACAAATGTGGCCTCGATAGTGGGTAGATGGAGGGCGACCGTTAGGGTGATGGTTCTGCTCGGGCCTATAAATAGCCCTTGCAATGGAGTGTGGAATATCAAATATTATCGTTCTTTTGGGAGCCAGCCTTGAGCTGGGGGAGAATAGATCATAGATTGTAGGGGGTTCACACCGCTGGGCTTAGAGGGAAGATAGTAGGTGCGAGGTTGGCTTCGACGGCAGAGGTGGAGACCTATGTTCGGCTAACCACGGTGAGCTCGCACCGCGGAGCTTACGCAATGGATGCTAATTAATCTCTCTCGCCTATCGACCTACTTCTCGAAATGCCCAACCATCTCGTGCTTAATCCCTCTCAACAATATGACCTGGTTTGACCAGACTAGGGTTGTTGTTTTGTATTTCGCGGGCAGTGCCTACATCTGCTTGTGGTCCAGCATCGATTTGGCTTCTTCACAACTGTACCGTCGGAATGTTCTTCCTCCAGTCTTTGCTTTTTCAGTTACTTGTTTCTTTTTTTGTAAGTCCCCTTTCACGGGTTTGTAAATCTCCCCTTTGTGGTACTTTACAAATAAAGAGAATGTTTTTTTGCCTTTGTTTGGCTGCTCTTTGGTGTTTGTTGCATTGTTTGGCCATCTTCTAGCCTATATGTCAAACGGTGTTGACATTGTTTTTTCCGCCTAGTGCCGATTGTATGTTCCTACCCAAAAATGAAATTAAGGATAGAATTACATGTTTGGTAGCCATGTGTTCCCGGAAGACTATACTGGTCTTTGTGGGTGTTATCATTCAGAGTTTTGTAATTGAATACCATCCTTTCTTTTCCTTGGACTTCCATTTTGTAATTGAATACCATCCTTTCTTTTCCTCGGACTTCCTTCCCAGTTATCAGGTCTATGCTTGTTCCCGAATTAACCATTATCGCCATTGTCCTATGGCGACTTGTGCTGGGCCTGATAGCCCCAATTTTTAGTAGAGCCTTGATGTGCTTGTCAAACTGTTCCTTCATGGTTGGGGTAACGTGCTTAAGTGGCTTGTCCTGTATGGTTAGGTCAGGATTTATGATATCAAGTTTACAAGTCACTTGATTCTTTGACCAGTGTTGGAAAGGGTTTTCCCCAATAAATCCTCGTTCCTACAACTTCTGTAGTAGCGGGGCGAACCTTCTCTTGAAGCGTTCGGATTCCTCAAAACGATCGTAGGTCACTGCTCTCTTGACCTCTAAGTATTCCTCCTCAGACAAACTTAATTCTTCTATTGCTGCAGTTGATGTTACTTCAGTATCCATCCTTGTATTTATCGTAGTTAACTTCTTGTAAAAGGTAACTGTCTGTTCTTCAATACGAACCCCTCCTTGCATGGCTCGTATGAAATTGCATCCAATCAACATCTGGATTCCATCTCTTTTTCCCATAGGAAATGCGTAAGTAAATGGGATTTTAAACTTATTGTCTTCGATTGACATTAGTCCATTTTTGACTTTCAATCTCGCTGTTTGTTGTGAATTGACCCCATTTATCAAGATGGGGTAAGCACTTGGTTCTAGTGCTTCCGTTGGTATGGAATCTTGATCTATGCAGCACACAGTAGCTCCTGTATCCAGGATAGCTTGAACTTTGAAGTTACTTACTCCAGGTATCTCCATGATGATTTCCATATTGTACAGTCTGTTCACGATCCTTCTCCCCCTAGGAAATATGGAGTGTGCTTCTATCTCGTTGATTTCTTCTGATAAGGTATTTGTTGTTTCTTTAAAAATGATCCATGTCTATTTTTCACTTCTGCTTGTGGAGCTTTCTTCCTTTATGGGAAACTTTCCTTTCTCCTGCAACTTCTGTTCTTCTTCCTGGTTGAGTTTCATGTTGCTGAATTCTCCTTCCAGGTCTGCCATATCTTGACTTAGTCTTAACTCGTCAATCTCCTCTTTTAACCTCTGGTTTTCAGCCAAGAGGTATCTCGTATACTCCAGCAGTTCACTGATAAGGGTATCTTTGTCGTCATAGGGCACAAAATTTGCCCTTTGAATGGTGAGTTTTCTGCCCAAATGGAATCTTGAACACATTGGGCAAACCGTCAAGAGGCAACTCCTGCAATGTGATCTCATTTTTGGATTGGTGGGTTCCTTGCAGCATGTGCATCTTTCACAGCCCTTAGTAACTGTGGGGTTATTATCCTCCCACTTGTGCACACACTCTTCCATTTCTTTTGGCAATGTTACTCTGGTTCTCCAGGTGTGAGTCTGTTCATTTTGCTCTTCTAATATTGTGACAACTAACGCAGTTTCATAAGGCATATCTCTTAATTCGGCCGTGAGGGTTTGTGCCATCCCAATTTCACCCTCTGAAAACGAGCAGATAGCATCGCTATCAGGTTCGTCTTGTTCGACCGAGATAACATCCCAGTTATCTGATAGATCCAGATTCTCAACTATTGCTGCTCGGGCAATATTACCTTGCTTCCTTTTGCATTCACGGGCAAAGTGCCCTTCTTCTCCGCATATAAAGCATTTGCAGCGTCTGACTTTATCAGCATGCTTTCTCTTGAATATTCTGATGTGCGTATCGTGTGGTTTTCCCTTGTATGTTTTGGCTTTTCTCAGCCCATACTTCTTCTCCTTTTTGTAATATCCTGGTAAGGGAATTTTTCTACAGATCGTTAAATCCTTCAAACTCCTCTGAAAGGCTGCTCTCTTACATTGTTCTTCGAGGTACTGATATGTGAAATGTATTCTGGGGAATACTCCAACGGTATTCCCGGGGTATTTCTCAGCGAATGCTAACTCCAGTTCTTTCCCAATAATAGGAGGCATCTTTCGAAAGAATTTTTCTGAGAGCTCCGGGGATACATACATTCTCCCCGATTTGGCAGCAAGTATCTTGTAGTCGTTGATGTATTCAAACAGATTTTGATATTATGACACACAAGTCTCTCAAGATCCTCATAGGCTCTGTTCTGCTCGTCAGTTGACCCTGTCGTTGGGTCTTCCAGTAAAAACATTCTCCTTATTTGTGATAATACATTCTGAGGATCATCCGCAATATTAGTCAGTTCCTCATACTCACTTGGGAAGGCCATTCTCCACTGTATCCAAGTTTTCTTTTCAGTTTCTCCAAGCAAGTTCTCAATGTAACACATTTTGGACTTATTGTCAGTCCAATTTTTCTCGTTAATCAGGTTTAAAGTGATAGATTCTCACCTGGAAATGACATCACTGTACTGTCCTACATGTTCTGGCAGTACAAGTATCGCTCCTTGATTGGTCTGAGCTGTTGGGAGGTTGAACCTTTCATTGTGCTGCTTAGAGTAACCTCCTTTGAAATTATTCAACTTGCCTTGTATTGTAGGGATATTAACTGTGGGCGGTTGCCTTGATCCCGGGGGATACATAGCTGGCCCCATGATTGGTTCATTAGGAATTCTGGTAAGTGACGACTCCGCGATAGAAAATGCCGTCTCCGTTTTCTCCGTTTTCTCAGTATTCCGCGCGAGCTGCTTGATCATTGGGTAGTCTAATTCAGCAGCATAGACTCCCTCTAGTTCAAATTGGGTAGGGTATTCGTTTTCGTTTTTATCCCCCTCCCCCTGAAAGAAAAATGGATTCCATCCATTTTCTTCATCCTCAGAAGTGTCCCACTTTGGTAAAGATGATTGATGTTCCCATTTTGGCAATGGGTATTCCGTCTCTTCGCTGTACTCCTTGCTCTGTTGGTCTTCTTCTTGAAGCGACATGAGGTGCATTAGGACCTCTAATTCTTCATCTTCATCATCTGACTCTTCTTCTTGGGGTTCTTCTGAGTCATCCCACTAACAGGTCATCATTAGGGCTAACTCCTGGTCCAACATGTCATCTTCTTCTGAATTTTCTGCCCTTGATGGCTCAGTAGTTAATGTGTAATCCGAAAACTGGACTGTGAGGGTCCCATCAGTCCGTGATCTAATCCTTGAGGTTTGTGGGTTTTGTGTGTTGCTGAGTATTACGGGCCTTATGACCCATTGTCTACCTTGCAGACTGGCTGTTGTTCTAGCCTGTCCGGGAATCGCTCGGATTCCTCGGCTGGCCAAATGATCTGCAACGTGCTAGGCATTATATCTGAAGTTGGTGTGGCTGCTATTAGATAATCTTCCAATTAAGGATCTAGAAAGCAGAAGATTGCTCTCTCCTCCTTGCCAGCCCTGATAGCCATGAGTTTGCAAGACTAGTTGAATATGTTCCCTAAAGTCATGTATACTCAGGGTTATATCCGGTGCCGTATAGGCAAGCTGTGTGCCTGTTGTTAAGTCAGCTTTTCGTCTACAAAAATCCCAAAGAGTTTTTTAACACAGAAAAAGAAAAGGCGACAAGATGACTACTTCATCAACCAGGACTGAGGTTATAGCACCCAGACCTTCAATCTCAGGCGAAACAAGCAACCGCCACCCGACAATTAATGACCAAATAAGAGGTTACAGGCTAAGTAGCCGGCTTCGACATGAAGCCCAAAGAAGACTGCCCAACAGAGGCAGAAACAACTTCAGAAGAAGTCTAGAGTCTCAGATAGACCCTGAAGCGGAGCTTTCTATTTCTCAATATCAGAGAGCACAACAGATTCCTGCATAAACATTATATCAAGCAGGATGGTCAGAAAGACAACACCGTGTCTATCAACATTATTCTGATGAAAGAATATTGGTTATAGAAGGGGCACAACTTGAATTGCCCTTTATCACCGACCAAAGCTACAACACCTTAATTCGTGAAGGACTACAACACTTACATATAGGCATGATTATGGTACGGCTGCACACCTTACACAGAAGATGTAGGGGTAAACACCCTAGTGTTATTAAGAGATACTCGATGGAGTGATGATAGGGCTGTGATCAGCTCTATGGAGATCGATCTGACTTCAGGTACGCAACTTGCATATACTGCACCTGACATAACCATCAGCATACATGATGAAGTGAATGGGTGGAACCCATTCTTTGTTAGAGGGGAGGGGGTTGAGGCCGGTAGCCTATACAGCTGAAATGGACTACCCCATGATAAAATAACTTTCTATGAAGACAGAGTCAACAAAATTGAAGACAAAGTCAGCATTTTCCACTGCAGAATCTTCTCTCACAAGACTTCCTGCTGAACCAATTATGGGTCTAGCCATGTACCCCCCAGGAACCAGACAACCCACAATATCATCACTTGATGCCCCAACTATCCAAGGAAGAATGAATAATCTCAAAGGAGGATATTCAAAGCAGCATAACGAGAGATTCAACCTACCTTCTGCTCAAATAGGGCAAGGTGCGATATTGGTCCTACCTGAGCACGTTGGACAATACAGCGATGTGATTTCTAGATGAGAATCCATCACCTTGAACTTGATTAATGAGAAGAATTAGACTGATAATAAGTCCAAGATGTGTTACATTGAAAATCTGCTAGGCGAAACTGAAAAGAAGACGTGGATACAATGGCGAATGGCATTTCCTAGTGAATATGATGAGCTTACAAACATAGCTGACGATCCACAGAATGTTTTGTCGCAGATAAGAAGGATGTTCCTGTTAGAAGACCCAGTAACAGGGTCCACTGATGAACAAAACAGGGCATACAATGACCTAGAGAGGCTTTCCTGTCACAATGTTAAAGACTTGTTCAACTACATCAACGATTATAAAGTGCTCGCTGCCAGGTCGGGGAGGATGTATGTATCCCCAGAACTTTCTGAAATTTTTTTTAGAAAAATGCCTCCTATCATAGGAAACGAGCTGGAGTTGGCTTTCGCAGAAAAGCACCCTGGGAATACTCTAGGAGTGTTCCCTAGAATTCACTTTACATATCAATACTTGGAAGAGCAGTGCAAGAGGGCTGTGTTCTAAAGAAGCCTAAAGGATTTATCAATTTGCAGTAAGATACCCGTCCCGGGGTATTACAGAAAGGAGAAAAAGTATGGCCTAAGAAAGGCAAGAACTTACAAGGGAAAACCCCACGACACCCATGTAAGGATCTTCAAGAAGAAGCACGCGGACAAAGTAAGACGCTGCAAGTGCTTCATATGCGGAGAAGAAGGGCATTTTGCCAGAGAATGCCGAAGGAAACAAGGCAACATTGCCAGAGCTGCAATAGTAGAAAACCTTGAACTATAAGATAATTGGGACGTTGTCTCAGTGGTGCAAAACGAGCCTAATAGTGATGCAATCTGTTCTTTCTCTGAAGGAGAGGTCGGAATGACGTCACATACCCTGACTGCTGAAATAAGAGATCTGCCATATGAGACTGCCTTTGTTCTGATTCTAGAAGACCAACATGATCAAACCCATACTTGGAGGACAAAGATAACCCTCCCCAAAGAAATGGAAGAATGCATACATAAGTGGGAAGATAACAGCCTAGAAATTACTAAAGGCTGTGAAAGATGCACCTGTTGCAAAGAGCAAACAAATCCAAAAATGAGGGCACACTGTAGAACCTGCTTATTGACAGTATGCCCTATGTGCTCAAGATTCCACTTAGGCAGAAAACTGATTATTCAGAGAGCAAATTTCTCACCCTACGATGAGAAAGATAGCCTTATCAGGGAATTGGTTGAGTACACTAGATACCTTCTAGCTGAAAACCAGAGGTTGAAAGAGGAAATAGACGAACTCAGATTAAGCCAAGATATGCAGGATTTAGAAGAAAAATTCAACAAGCTAGACCTCAGCCAAAAGAAGCAGAGTTCACCTGGAGAATGTTCAAATAGCAAACCTGATCAGAAACAGAAGTTCCCTATGAAGGAAGAAAAACAGAAAGGGATAGTGTTTAAGGAGGCGATAAACGTTCTATCCGAGGAGATAACATTTTTGGAAGAGTTAGAAGCACAATCAATATTTCCTGATCCCAAAAGAGGAAGGAGGATTCTTAACCGTCTATACAATATGGAAATCTATATGGAGATTCCTGGAGTTAAGAATTTCAAAGTACAAGCTATTCTGGACACCGGAGCCACCGTTTGTTGCATTGACCAAGACTCATTACCAGAAGAGGCACTGGAACCTAGTGCCTATCCAATTTTGATAAACGGAGTAAATTCGCAGCAAACAGCCAGGATGAGGCTTAAGAATGGACAGATGTCCATAGAAGACAACAAGTTCAAAATTCCGTTCACCTATGCTTTCCCCATGGGAAAGAGAGATGGCATCCAAATGCTGATAGGATGCAATTTTATTCGGGCCATGCAAGGAGGGGTCCGTATTGAAGAACAAACAGTTACTTTTTACAAGAAGGTAACATCCATCAATACCAGGATTGATACAGAGGTATCTGCAAATGCTACAATAGACGAACTAAGCCTAACTGAAGAAGACTACCTTGAAGTGAAAAGAGCTGTAGCATATGACCATTTCGAAGAGTCGACAAGGTTCAAAGAAAAGTTTGCGCCATTACTTCAAAGGTTGAAAGAGCAAGGGTTCATAGGAGAGAAAAACTTATTTTTTGATAGATTTTTTATTCTTAGGATATGATTGGATACATATCATTAAGAGAAAGGAAAGTGAAGGGAGGGAAAGGGAGGAGAAAAGAGGAAAAAAGTTAATTTTGTTTGAATATAGTTTAATAAGGGGAAGGGAAGTGAAAAATTAACCTTGTTTGGATGTACTTTGTAAGAGAAAAGAAGAAAAATGAGAATTTTTTTTATTTAATAGACAATTATACCCTTTTTATTTTTGTATTATATACATTTTTTTTTATTGCCATTTCTATTCCTACACATATTAGGATTTTTTTAGCCGACTACAAATATTAAGATTAGGCAGAAGATACTATGAAGGAAAAAAATTAAGAACGAATTGTTTTTTTCCTTCGTATTCAATAGAGATGAGGAGTCACTAGGATTTAATAAAATCTTATATATGTATTAAAAAAATAAGGGTACTTTTGTAAATTTATTTTGGACGAATATTTACAATTTTTTTTCACCCTCATTCAACCACAAATCGGGGTTGAAAGAAAAGAAAATTGAGGTTTGAAGGGGAACCAATGTAAATAATCCCCCCCTATCCCAATCCCTTTCCCCTCCATTAAAATTAGAAAATCCAACAAGGAAAAAATTTTCTCTTCCATCCTTTTCCGTCCTTTAACCTCAATCCAAATAGGGTGTCAGACAAACGAAAATAGTTAAAAAATACTAGTATTTTTATCTATTTTTAAGAAAAAAAACTTTTCTACTTTTAGACATGGGTAAAAAATATTGATATTTTTTAATTATTTTCGTTGATCTAAGGGTAAAAAAATTATTAAAAAAAAATTAAAAGTATTTTTATTCATTTTTAATAATTCGAGAATATTTTTTAATTATTTTTATTTATTTAAGAATGAAAATTAATCAAGAAGATGGTGCATGACTACAGCCGAAATTTCACCTCTTGAAAGAAAAAAATATCCAGGTTTTTTTTTTGCTCAGGATAATTAAAAATACAACTTTTTAGGTTATAATGGGTCCGACTTGCCAGTCTCTGTTGTGTGATAGTGCATGATGATGCTGGGACGACATTAATTGCAGTTGATGCTCATGTGGATTTGTATACAACTGCCACTGAGAATACATATGAGATCAGATCGATGCCTAACATTGGTTCTAAATTATTAACTGTTGCGCACTCTTCTCCTTCTCTCATGCGACTGCCTGCTGCCTGCTGCCTGCTGCCTACTGCTATATATATGACCTGAGACTTTGGCTTCAGAGCACTCATAACTAATTAATTCACATGGCGAGCTTAGTGATCGTTTTGAGGGTATGCTTTTGTTTTGTGCTGGTGTGGATGTCGTCGTTCGTCTGGGGCTCGGAGTCTCGAGTTATTCTCGATCTTGGGAGGTCGGACGCCGCCGGAAAGAGAATGGAATTAGACAAAGGAGATCGAGGGAGGTGGACTAATCTGCCTGAATGTGTTTCTGAGTCGAAGAGGACGAGCCCCGGCGGACCGGATCCGATGCATCATTAATTTTACGTATAATATATATGTAACGATTCATGGGACGCCAAAAGTTCACTTTTGTGTACTTGTGTTGCACGCGTCCTTTTTTTTCTTTCCAACAAGAAGAGGGGATATATATATAAATTCCCTTGCAATTTCATTTTGTAAGAGTCGCTTTAGTGTAACGATAGAGGTCATGGCTTCTATCTACGGAAATAATTTTTCTGTAAAAAAATAAGAAGAAGACTGCCTATATTAATCCTTCTTAGAGTCCACGAAAATAGGATTGCTTGTGAGTGTCACCCCTTTTAATTTATTGTTAAGTATGTACTATGTGGTATCAATATATGAAAATTTTTTGTCTTCCATTCACTTGGACATCATGTCCTTGATGGAACAGTCGATATAAACATTATAAATGGAGCGATATTCCAAATATTCTCTATCTTTTTCTAATGTATAGTACACGAGGCAAGACCTCACTTGCAACTGCATGAGCAATAGACGAGCAAGAAGAGGAAGTTGAACCAGCAAAGTTTTGGTTAAAACACTATATTCTTCCTCTCCCTCCACACGATTAGAAAATCAGTTTTGGACATAATTTCACCTCAAAAGCTAACGAAAAGGGGGTGAATTATTCAATCTATTTAAAGACTATCTAGACTACAACCTCAAACAATGTGAGACTTTAACACATCCCTCTCATGCCCAGAATTGAACATCAACCATATCTGGAGCGTGAAGTTCTACAGGTAGCCCAATATTAACTTTAGATTTGGCTCTAATACCATATTAGAAAATCAGTCTTGGACATAATTCCACCCCAAAAGCCAACTCAAAAAAAAATAATCCAATCTATTTAAAGGCTATTTAGACCACAACATCAAACAATGTAGGACTTTAACACACACTGCTTCACTTTCTGCACAGCGGCGATGAGCATCAACACTCAACGACAGAGACACTACAACAAAATCTTCATATATCAGCTTAAAGTTTTTGACGCTTACTACGGGCTTCAAAATGTAGAAAATATTAAAAAAAAAAAATACTATATATGAAAAAATTAGGCGCTTGCTTTTTTCGGCGCCTGTGAGAGGCGCCGAAACAATTTGGCCCCTGGATACTGGCACTAGTGTCGTCGGTATCTAAGGGTTGGCCCGCCAACCTGCTTACCCACACTAGCGCAGCGTAGTTAAGTGGGCGTGCCTATTGGCGCGCTCGCCCAGACATGGCGGTCGGAATCTCCTACCTCATGTAATTTTTTTGTAAAAAATATTTTTTAAAAAATATTTTTTAACTATTACTTCTATTTATACCTCTTCTTTCTTCAATTTTTTCTCTTCCTCCTCTTCTTCCTCACCTCTTGTTTCTTCGATTCTATCTTTTCTTTCACTATTTTTTCTCTTTTGTTTCTTTTCTATTCTTATTTTTGTTTCTTTTTTTTTCTTTTTTTACATGTTATCAAATTTATTCATGGTACCACATTCTTTTACAAGGTTGGTATATTTTTTTTTTAACTTTCACTACTAGAATTGTCATTGTCACCGACGGCTCGGGCCGTGGCTGAACCGTCGGTGACGACTATCACGGACGGTACGGACCATGACAAAACGTCGTCACTGATGTGTGTGTCTCAAATAAGTTGTGACGGCCGACCTCTACCATCACAACTAGTCATCAACGATAGCCACGTGTGCTGTTGCTGATTTAAACATATCAGTGACAGCACACGACGGTTGTCGCAGATTTAAACACATCAGTCGCGGTTGTTAGCCATTGTTGCTAGCCATTAGCAACTATGATATTTGGTGCTGCCCAGGGCATCAGCCATTTACGATACGCTTTCAGCCACGGCTTAGTGACGGGCAGCCGTGGGTAAGCCATGGCTGAAGTTATATCTTCTAACTAAAAAAATTTAAAATTTTGAAAATTCATGTATACAATGATATTTATACATTACAATCTATTTACAATCACATATTACAATCATAAAACATCATACACATACATTTTCAACCAACCATACAAGTTTTACTTAAATATCATCAATCTAAGCCTCAAATAGGAGGCAAACAAGTATCAAAATATCATATATATACAACTATAAGTATATAAACAACTATAAGCCTCAAACCGAGGCAAACAAGTATCAAAATATGAAAAGTAAAGTATAAACATCTATCAAGTATCTAAGCCTCAACTGAAGGGTAACAAGCTGCGGTGGAGGCGGTGGAATCGATAGCTCCTAAGTGAGATGCAATCGATCTGAGTGAGGAGGATGATGACTGCGTCATCATCGGTACGTAGAAGGCCTGAGTGAGGTGGGTCTGCATGTTCTGCATCGTCTGTCTCAACTCGTCATTTGTGCATCTCTACTCCTCCGTCACTTGTCGCTGCTCCTCCATCGCCTGTCTCTACTCCTCTATCGTCGCTCTCTGTTGTGTTAGCTCTGACTCCAAAACCGCTATCCGGCTCTAGTCCTGCATCCGCGATGTCGAGGGCCTCTCACCCGCAGTGGGAGGGGTCGGTGCTCCAAGTGGCTCTAACACGGCGCGTGCATGACCACTGTCTGCAAAGCCACAAACATGGTCGTGCTCCCAGCCACCTGCGGCCTCGACCCACACACCCGTGTCAAACTCATCCGGCTTGCCTCCGCGCTCGATCACGGTCCTTGTGTAGGTCTCCTATACGTGTTTATATTTTAAATAATACATATATATAAACTATAAATAAAAATTGAGTAAATCAAATAGACATAAATACTTATCATGATGATCGAGGCCCTGCTATCGACATAGTCCCCCACTCCTCGTCGTCAACGATGAGTGCGCTCAAACACCTACATCAGCGAGGGCCGTTGGACGGTACCATCCTCCGCAACTTGCGTCTTACATTAGAAAATAAAAACATTAGTATCATTATACACAATATATAATATTTTAATTAAAATTAATGAAATTATACATATCATACGACGCTCATGCATCGCAAAAGACAGGAAGCCACCAGTGTGCCGTGCCCCTATGTCGTCCCTCTCAGACATGCGATTTCTCCACGCTGTCCGGGAGACCTCTTGCCACTCAGGCGTGTCCCACCGCTCAACGAGCTGGTCCCACACAGGTCCAGGAATCCACTCGGGGGCATGTCCCCAAATTTGCCCAATCTGTGTGGCCCCTAGTTGTCTCATCATGGTCTTACGGGTCTGCTAAAGCAACCCATTGTAGCGAGCGTAGGCAACACACTCCCACTCACTCTCCACAAAAAGAGTCTAGTCCTCCGGCTATGTATAATGAGCCTGCAAAAAAATAAATTTATTATTACCGATCGATATTTAACATTAATATTAATTTAATAAACATACTTATCAAGAACTCTCGCCATAATAAATCTATATGCTCACGGGGCACGTGAGACCATGTAGGCCACACCCCGTGCATAAACTTTCGGATTGTCCCCGCTATCGTGTGTGGGACGTCCTCCTGCTCAAACCTACAGCAAATATAGTACAATTCTATATTATATTTGTGAGGAATTATAAATAAATTATAAGGAATAATTAATGCATCTACTTACCTTCTACCGTGCACACTAACCAATATGCGCGACTCTCCCTCGACTGGCGGAGGGAGAATTCTATTAGGCCCTCGTGGCCTACGTCTCGATATTGATGGGTCTGGATCAATTGAAGGGATGGTGGTAGGAGGTGGGGGGATGGTGGCTAGATCAGGTGGGTGAATGGTGGCTGGATCAGATGGGGAATGGTGGCCGGATCAGGTGGGGGGATGGTGGGTACAGGGGTGGCAGGTGGTAATCGTGAGGGGGGTAGTCCTACGAGGAATTCCTCCTCGAGCACGCACTTCTTGAACCATAGCTGTCAAATATGAATATAATTAGTATATATCTAATAAATTAATAGATATAATTAATAATTGAAGATATATACTTCACATTTACAATTATTCGTCATCGTCAGTAACATCATCCGTGTAATACTTTTCTTCTTGTTCTTTTGTATCAGAATCTTCAAATTCTTCTTCTTCTTCTTCTTCTTCTTCTTCTTCTTCTTCTTCTCCCTCATCATCATTATGTCCTTCTTCCTCAAGATGGTTATCGTCGACATCAACATATTCTACTTCCAATTGAACTAACTCTATATCATCATCCTCAAGTATTCGACTAACTCGCTCCACTTTGGCATGATCCTCTTTTTGATAAAAGTCATTTGTTGGATCATTCTCTCCAACTACCGGGTTAATTTTTTCTCTGACTTTAGTCTTACAGACTACCCAACAATCAGCCCAATCTTTTTTTCGAGACGGATACTGCATATAATATACTTGTTCAGCTTGAGATGCCAATATAAATGGCTCATTTGAAGCCAATTTTGATTTGTAATTGACCTCGACAAATTTATACTTTGGATGAACTCTCATGCCCCTATCGCTTGTATCGAACCACTGACATTTAAAAAGGGCAACTGATTTCCATTCGAAAAATTACAATTCTATGACTTCTTCCAACAGTCCGTAAAAGTCAACATCACATTCAGTTTACATTGTCCCTTTGACGCAGACACCGACATTCATAGTCTTCTTTGTAGATGAATATTCAAGTGTGTGAAATTTATATCCATTAACAAAATAATCGTTATAACACTGGACAAGTCGTGCCAGTCCGCTAGCAAACTCAAAGGTTTGGTTATCTATTTCACCTCTGTGTTCTGTACAGTAAGCTCAAAACCAATTAGGGAACTCACGATTGCGTAATCTTTCTAATTTCTCATCGTTGTAAATTGAGTATTTTGTCACCATCTCGACGTCAAATATTTCAATGAACTTTTTAATCTCTGGACAGTTTAGTAAAACATACAAGTAGGCCAAATGGTACTCTTCATCGTTTAAGAATCGAGATGGACGAGAACCCAAAGCACGACCAGGGTAACAAAAGATATTTAAACAATCATCTGATGGTCGAGCTCCCCCGTAGTCGTTCCATGGAAGACAACTAAGTCTTGTCTTGATGGTGGATTCAAAATAGAATGAGCAGAATGTTAAAATTTCTTGAATTATATATGCTTCTAAATTATATATGCTCTTCATCCCCGATATTTTGCCTTCATCGACGTTCACACATCGAGATAAGTTTGAGGCATATCCACCGGGTAATCTGAGTTCTTTGATCCATTGATACACATCTTTCATCTGTTGTTTATTTAACACATAAGACGCCTTTGGCTTATGAAGTCGTCCGTTGACCTCTTGCAACTCTAACTCGGGCCTCTTACAAAGTATTTTCACATCATGTCGAGCCTTAACATTATCTTTAGTTTTGTCGAGAATATCCATCACAGTGTTAAAAATATTATCAAACATATTTTTTCAATGTGCATGACGTCTAAATTATGTCAAATCAATAATGAACTCCAATACGAAAATTCCCAAAAGATACCTTTCTTCACCCAGTTATGTGTTTGACCAAAGCCTGAAATTCTTACATTCTGACCAAAAGTAATCTCTGAAAGCAATTCAACACGTGCTAACATTTGTTCACCAGACAACACGTGCTAAATTTGTCACGATTCCTTCGATACTGATGGTTAGACGGTAGGAACCGGCGATGACAATCAAAGAAGGAAATTTTTTGTCCGTTCTCTAGACTGAAGGCCTTTGAGTGTTCCATGCAATAAGGACAAGACAGTCGCCCATGCGTACTCCAACCAGACAACATGCCGTAGGCCAGGAAATCATTGATTATCCATAATATAGCAGCTCGTAAAGTGAAGTTTTTCTATCGGTGACAATCATAAGAGACAACTCCCTCAGCCCGACCACAATGTTTTCAGTTCATCAATTAGGGGTTGGACAAAAACGTCAATTTCTTCCCGAGGACCCCTAGGACCCGAAATAATCATCAAAAGATAGATAAATTCATATTTCATACACATTGAGGGCGGCAAATTATAAACTGTTAACAGCACTGGCCATACTGAATACGGAGTTGCCGAATTACCAAACAGATTAAAATCATCCGTGCACAATCCCAACCTAATATATCAAGTATCCCTAGCAAATGAAAGATAATATCTATCCAAATATTTTCATGCTTCATTGTCGGATGGATGAGTCATTACTGTATCATCACGACTTCTTGCATGCCAACTCATATAGGGGGCAGTCTTTTCTGATATGAATAACCTTTGAATCCTTGGTATCAGTGGAAATATCGAAGCATCTTAAAGGGGATATTTTTTTGTCGGACCGATTTCTTTTTCTCGTAACAAGGATGTTCACATATCGGGCATTGCTCCAACTGTGCATTTTCCTTATAATATAAAATACAGTTATTTGGGCACACGTGTATCTTTTCATACCCAAGCCCCAATTTTCTTATCAACTTTTTTGTCTTATAAAAAGTTGGTTCAAACTTGTTATCTGGAGGTAGCATACCATTGATAAAGCTTGCAATCCGATCAAACGCAACCCTGCTGATGTTACAATTGGACTTGTTGTTTAGGAGTTGCGTCATTGTCGAAAATCTTGTATATTTAGGACAATTCTCATACAAAGGTTCATTGACAGCTTTCAACATCTGATAAAATTCTGCAGCCTCCTTATTCGACAATTCAATATGTATCACAAGTTATTCTTTAGTGACTTCAACTATCGTAGTATCTGCTTGTAATATCCTAGATATTAATTATAGTTGTCATTTATTGTGCGTGTTTGTCAGCCTAGCGGGCTAGTTGAGGTCGAGCCGAGTTGACTCATGGTCCGGTGCGAGCTTGCGGGCTCGGGTAAGTAAGAATGTGAAATATGCTATTTATTTTCCGCCATGATGAATTTATTTAATTATCCTATTGCATGTGCTTGAGTTACTTCTTTATGTTGATATGTTATGCATGTGATTTGTGTTTGTGGTAGCATGGTATTAGAATAGGATTAATTAAGTTAGTGGGTTCGGGTTCGGCTTGAGGCGGATGCAGGTTTGATAAAAGGTTTAGTGAAGTTAGGGTTGAGGAGGGAGTATAAAAACCCCCTCCTATTGGCTTGCGGCTCCCTATTGGAGCCACACAAGCCAATTGAACAAGAGGAGCCGCCAGCCAGCCGCCCCTCTTCCTCATCCTTGGAGCCGCCGCCGCCCTCAAGAGCCAAGCTACCGAGCCCTTCCCCTCTTATTCCTCTTCTTCCTTTCCTTTGGAGCCGAGCTGAGAGGAGCCGCCTGAAGTCGAGCCAGCCTCTCTCTCTCCCTCTTTCCCTCTCTTCAAGCCGGCGGCTTGAAGTGAGCCGCCGCCCCCTTTTTCCCTTCTTGAGTCGAGCCGCCGATTCTTGAAGCCGAAGCCGAGGGCCGTTGTCTGGGATTTCTCCTCTCATCATCCTTCCTATTCGAGTGTGTGGTTTTACCCTCCTTCTTTTCGGGTTTCTTCGAATTCTTGAAGCTATTCTTGAAGGCTAGGATATTTTGATTTGTTTTTCATCGATCTCTCAAGTTTTCACCGTTCTGTTTGATTTCCGTGTTTGAGGAGGCTCCAAACCCTCCCCTATGGGGTTAGGTAGCCCTAGGAGAACCCTAGGGGTGCTCGGCCAAGGTGGAGACGAGGGTGCCCTCAAGGTGTTCGGTGAAATGCCTAAATGAGAGTTTTTGTTGTTCTTAATATCCATGCTTTAATTTGCTTATTAAATTAAGTTCATTTATGTTCAAGCATGCCTTGTAATTAATCTATGATTTTTGGAGAGAACTCATGTTTTTCAATATTTAGATTTTGATGTTGATGCCATGAGGGTTCTTGGGATGGGTTCTTGAACATGATGATTGATTCTTGTTTAGGAGGTTGTTGATGCTTGTTAACCTTGTTTAATAAGTATGAAATTTGAGAGATTTACTATTAAGATTAGTATTATATTTTGATAATAATTAAGGGTTTAATTTTTATGAATTTCGGATTTATTTTCATGCTATACTGAAAATTTAATATTGCTGGAATTTCATGCTGAGATGATGAATCAGTGCTGTTTTTGAAATGCTTGTTGTGGTGTTTGTAATTTGCTGAACATAGTTGTGTAACCTATCATTTCGACCAGAAAACATAATTTGAAAATATAGGACATACTCTAGAAACCAGATTCGGGTTAGATACATCAGTATCGGGCTCAACAAAAAGCTATAAGAAAACCCTAATCTTGGTGATCTAAATTTTAATTGCATAATTAAAATTGAGTAAGAGGTCTGCATAATCTGTTATGAACCAACAAATAAAATTATGCATGAAATAAAACCTCAAAGGTTTATGACATTGTGAGTCTAGGAGTTGGGGTCGGGTATTGGAGTGTTGAGACTCTTCCCAATAAGGTTGACACCCCTAAGATACCGTATGAGAGACTTGACTTAGGTCATGTTGCGCCATACCTTTATGAATGGCGGAGAGTCTCGTTGAGAAGCTCGATTGCGGGCTAGGCCCGGAAGGTTGGATGGCTAATTCCCAACCTGTGGAACAAGTTCGAATGGGCAAATCCCAATTATTTAGGTTTTGTTCTCGTTGAATAAGTTCGGAGGGCCTACCCAATTATTCTCTAGGTTCTTTTAAGGAATAAGTTTAAAGGGCCTACTTGATTATTCCTGTGATATCTTAAAGGGACAAGTTCGGATGGGCGATTCCCAATTGTTCCTTCGCGTCTCGTGGAGCAAGTTCGAATGGGCCAATCCCGATTGCTCCCGAGTTTCTTTATATTAGGAAAAGTTTGGAGGGTCTTCCCAATTATCCTAGTATGTTTTGTTGCTTTAGGGCATGGTAGGCTTAGGCCTGTTGATCTTCACCGTTTGGGTGTTGGATGCCTTCGGGCAGATGGTGGCTGTTGGCGAAATGACAACACTAGACGGGGGGTGAATAGTGTGTTTACTAATACGATTAGCCTAAATCGAAGTTTTAAACATTTACTTAGTTCGTTTAGGCAATTTGCAATTTAACGATTGGATGCGGAAGCGATAAATGATTAAGCAATCGAAGCAACCAATCAATCAATGCAAACACAGTAATTTATAGTGATTCGGTCCCATTGCCTACTCCACTACCTAAGTACCCCGCTTAGGATTTCCAAACTAGTTTTACTAGATTAATTTACGTTTCCCTTATATAGAGGACTTTTCACTTGAAGAGACGCACTCTCGACCTAAGGCTCTTCCACACTCGGAAGTCACCGCCTTCTTATCGAGAGTCCTCTTCCACCTCAACCCTAAGGGACTACTAAACGAATCCTAGTAAACACTAAGTTTACACAAGTGGCTTTACTCCTTTTCACTAAGGATATCAATTCCACACAACAGACCTAACACAAGGTCTTCACGCACACAAATTTAAAATCAGTTCAAATAACAGATAAAATTACAATTGAAAAGAGCTTAAAATGAAACCAAGATTTCGTGCTCTTTTGCAATCCTTCAATCCTTCAACTCGTCAGATAAACTTGTTGCAGCAGAGTTGAGGGAGGCAGGGAAACAGAGGCTTGAAGAAGAGCTTGACGAAGAGAGTAAAGCGCCACAATCTATCTTTGGATGCTTTAATCTCCTTTTAAATGCTCAATAAATTCTGTTAGAGTAGGAGAAGGATATTAAATGAAGTATATGAGGGTGTATTTATACCCTCGTGAAGAAACAACTGTTCAACGGATAGAAAACTATCCGTTCCAGGCCGCCGGTTTTTCGACCGTTTCTCTTCTGTCTGTGGTCGGTCGACCAACGGGTCGACCGCCCAGACGTGACTATTCATCCCCGACCTTCGGTCGACCCGTCGGTCGACCAATGGGATCTCGCGTCTTCAGCTTTCAACAGGTCGGTTGACCGCCAAGCCTACTGCCCAAAACCAGCCACTGTCGATCGACCGACTGGTCGATCGAAGTGCCCACTTCCATTTTTCGGCAATGTTCGGTCGACTGCCCGGTCAGCCGAAATGGCTGGGCCTTTCATTTTTACCCTATTCGATCGACCGCTTGGTCGACCGAACATAGGCTGAAATTGTTTTTTCAGCCTATTTCTTCCGTGCTTGGTTTTCAGGTTCCGACTTTCAACGAGCATCACCTTGGAGAGCTTTTGACTTGATCTTTGGACTCATCCAAGCGACTTTGGTGCACTCGTCGATCTTCGATAAACTTTCACGACGAACCCAAGCGCGACGATCAATGTCCTTCCGATTTTTTATTTTCCCGATTTTTTTGATCGAGGACATCGAGCGCTAATTGATATGGAACCTGAAACATATTCTCAATGAAATCATTAGTCTCATGTTTGTTATCATCAAAACCATCAAAACCGAGATTAAGGCTAAGGTTGAAAACCTAAAGCCAACCTCCCCTTTTTTGATGATGACAAACATCCATAAGAAAATATATTAATTTAAAGCATAGAGGATATCAACTAAGGATATCTACTAAGGGATTTCTCCCCCTATCAACATGCATATCTATAAGAATAAACGCCCCCTATCTATATGCATGGATTTCCTATATTTTCCTCCCCTTTACCTATACTTATCTCCCCATTTTAACTATACATTTCTCCCCCTTTATACCGAAACTCTTCTCTCCCCTTTTGACATCAATCAAAAAGGGCAAGAAGGGTCTATCTATTCAAAGGGATGAAAGACAAGTATTTTTTTTTCATGAAGTTGAGACTCTAAAGATTATTTTCATGAAACATGAAAATCTCAACCAAGGGATGGAAAAATACTTTAATATGAAACAAAATCATACATTATATGTTTAACGCTAAATTTTTGAATTCAAGATAAGTCATGTATGTTCTCAAGTATGAATGTTTTCATGAATATGGTTCTTTTTCATGACATTTTGGTTTCTTTCAAACTACCAAAATATGGCCATTTAACTCATGTATCAAGTTTGAAGTGAAACTAATGTCATTTAATCCAAATGTGAACTTAGCATGTTTTCATTTGAAATAAACATGAAAACTATGAAAATGCTAAGTCTCAAGTTTCGCTATCTACTCATATTTTCTTATATTTAGGCATCTAGACATCAAACATGAGATAATATAAGTCTATGAATTTAGTTTGGGCTTAAGATGAGATTTTTAAGTTATTTTGTTGACTTAGGTCAACCTATCTTCAAGATTTCAAAAATCAACCTTTTAAGTTTACACAATATCATGTTTTTGACAAATATTTTTGAAACCATTTTTTGGATGAAAATTTTTGATACCAAATATTGAATGGTCATTTGAAATGCATGTATCAAGTTTGAACTCAAAATGAATTTTTTAAGTTCATTTTTCATTCTATATTGTTTTCAAATAAACAAATGGATCCTAGCTATCATCTAAAATATCAAAATCAATTCTAGGAATGATTTTACTCATGAAATTGTGTGAATGATATTAGAAATGGAATCCAAAAGGTGTACATGAGTTTTTATATGAAGTTTTCGAAGAAAAATTAAAGTATCGGAAAGATTGATATTTCATATAAGGATACTTTGTATTTTCGAAATTCAACTTCAAAATTGCATTATAAATTATATTCTTGACAAAACTTTTTGAAATTTTTACTGATAAAACTAAATTTTTCAGTGAATGTGTATTTTCAAGAATCATCTAAAAATAATTTTTCTATATTTTCCTAGAAATAACTGAAATTGGTGATGCCAATTATTGAATAAATGATAATTCCACAATTTTTTAGTTATTTTCAAAGAATGCTTAGTTTTCATTCAAACTTTTATGACACCACATAATTGTCATGTAAAAAGTGTATGTCAAGTTTGAGATGAAAATTATATCCTTAAGTCAAGATATCAACCTAGCATGGTTTCATTCAAAACTAAACTAGTTTTAATGAAATTTGCTAAGTTTCAATCTTAACATTTACTCATGATTTTTTAAATTTAAACCTATGGATACCTAACATGAGTAAATCTAAACATGTTCCACAAATATGGATTGAAAATGAGACATTTAAGTCAACTTGTTGACTTGGGTCAACATAGCTCAAAGAGAGGTAAACATGAATTATCCTCTATGTCATTTTATTCATATCCATATGAATTTTTCACTCTAAATGCATGGAAACATGTCATACCTATTTCTAAATATGTTTATGAAGTTTGAACTTAAAATCAAGTGTCCAAGTTAATTTGTTGACTTGAGTCAAACCTTTTAAGCTTAAGACCACTAATGTGATCTAGTTATCACATTTTCATCTACACATGAATTTTCAAGATTGAACACCTAGAGTCATATCATGTGTGTCCAAACATGTTTGTTTGATGTTTACTCAAAATGAGGTCTCCAATATGAGTTTTAACCTAGAGCAAATTTCATTAAATCAAGATATCATGAAATTGCGTAAGTTATTCAAATTTTTCTTACTCATCAAAATTCAAATATTTATCATGCAAAATCAATCATGAGTATATAGAGATATCATTAAAGCATTAATATTCAATCATCATACTAAGATTTTTGTAAAGTTAAATTCATACCTTATTTTTAGAAATTTAATTTCATTTCAAGTTTAACTTAACATGAAGTCTCTAAAGAAGAATTTTAACCTAGTTCAAGTTTCATTCAATCAAGATATCATGAAATTGAGCTAAGTTAACAAAAATTTTCTTACTCATGAAGATTCAAATATTTATCATGCATAATCAATCATGAGCATAGAGAAATCATTTAAGCATGAGTATTCAATCATTTTTACAATGATTTTTGCAAAAATTAAAATCATACCTTTTTTTCTTAAAAATTTGCCCAACTTTTCATATCCTTTTTCATTTTCTTCTAGATAGCATACCTTACAAATTCTTAACTTGCAAATAGACTTCATTAGTATCATAATGAAATAATATGTCAACTTAGCAAGCTAACTTACTCCATAGCAAGGTTCAATGCAATGTTCCATTTAAAAGCCTTAACCTATGCTAGATAGTTAAGATTCATTTTTGAAAGGTTGTCATGATATCTAAATGAATATAAAAGATCCTAATATATGAAACATTTGAGGAATAAGATCTCTACCTGTGTTTAACTAGTTTGTACTTAATGATAAGGTCTCTAGTATCGACCTAGAGCAAGTTTCATTCAATGAAATTTGCCTAAGTACTAAGGATCTAGCTACTCATGAAAATTCAGGGATTTAACATGCAATTCTAATCATGAGTATAGAGACATAGTTTAAGCTTACACATTTAGGTATAACACTAAGATTTTGAATTTATCAAAGTTATACCTTATTCATGATAATTTGTCAAACTAATCTTTTTCTTCCTAATTAGCCTTCCTAAAACACTTATAACTTGCAAGTAAGCTACACTAATATTTTTAGAGAAATTATAGCTACTTAGTAAGCTAACTCAACCAAAAAGCAAAGAGATGCATCAAGTATCATTATCAAGTATCACTTTGCTAAATGGTTTCAAATTCATTTCAAAATGAAATCGAGTGATATCAAAATGAATTTTAAGAGATCACAAGAATAATAAATGAAAAATATGATCTCCAACCCTTCCTATTGGTTGAAAATTGAAAGGCCACAATGTGCCTACGATTTAGAACCGCAAGGTCGCTTAGGCCCATTACAGGCCACCAGGATCTCCGAAGAGACCGGGAAATCAAAATCAAAAATATTTTTAACAGAACTCTTTTGCAAGAGTGGGGAAAACAACTCAATCTTAAACATGGTATCATAATCTTCAACTAAGATTAAGCAATGCAAGTTAGAAGATGATACCAGAATAGTTTTGATGCCAACTTTACCTAAGGCATCAATGTAGCTTGAAGTTGCAACCAAGGAAGGATTCATCATTCAAGTCCATGGTCAACTCCAATACACCACTTCTTTCTACCCTTGTGTGATAGCTCCCCCTACAAGAGAAGATGAGACCTTTGGTACCCAAATAGCTTTGGGTCCTAGGGGGTTAATGGGCTTAGGTACCCAAAGTGTCTTAACAACACTAGGGTTCACTTTGAAAGCACAATCATATATGTCATGCCCATAAATACCACAACAAAAATAATGTCCATTAAATTTCTTTTTGTTTTTGCTATGGACATGAGGTTTAAAGTTGGAATGCTTAATATGTGAAATATTATGAGCATGAGCATTCTTGTTTGGAGATTTCCTAAATGAGACATTTTGATTTTTAGGACTTCTAAGAGATGAAGCATTTGATAAGTTACTAGTTTTCTTACTCAAGGAAACAACCTCACTTTTTAAGTCATTGATGGATTTGTGCAAAGCTTGAATTTGAGATTTCAACAAGCAATTTTCATTTTTCAAGATATCATGCTCAGATTTGAAATCACTTATACAATCCTTACCATTGAGATTCACATTATTTTTTGTGTTTTCATTCTCATTACTAATTTTTGAAATCTCAGTTAACAACTCATCATTCTCAATTTCTAATTCTTCATTTTTATGTTTCAAATCCTTAATCTCAAGTTTCATATCATCATGGCAAGAATTAAATGAACTAGATTTCATTTTCTCATTTTCTAATTTGCATTCATGCAATTGAGAACTAAGATTTAAGTTTTCTTTCTTCAATTTCTTATTTTCCTTGTTCTTTTTTACAAGGATGGCATACATTTTCTTGCTTTCTTCTAGTAGTTCTTCATAAGACATGTCAAGGGATTTAGAGCTACTAGAATCACTATCATTAATATTTTGAACATGACTAGAGGATGGAGAATATACCTCATCTCAAAGACCCATGAGGCAAACGTTTGATGTAGCTTCATCGTCATGTCTAGAAGAGGCTTCACTTGTTTGAGATGTGGATTAGGAAGCACACTTCTTTTTGGATTTCTTCTTCAAGAGTGGACAATTCTTCTTCTTGTGTCCCATCTCTTGGCAAAGGAAGCATCTAAGTTTTTTTTTTCGATTCTTGCTTGTGCTTCTTTGACTAGAAGTGCTTTAGGTATCAAAAACTTCATTAGGCCTAGAGGTATGACAATTGTCATCACCTCCTTCATTGAAAGTAGTAAGCTCCTCAATTTTTGCATAATCATAAAGCATATTCAAGCAAGCCCAAATATCGAAAGTGAAAGTGCAATGCACGATCTTTTCAAAAATCTTATCATCCAAAGAACAAAATATACAATTTGTAGCTTTAGTATTTAATTCAAACATATCAATTTGTTCTTGGGTCCATGCATTTATATTTTCCTTAGGTTCAACATATTGGATTTTTAGCATCTTAAAAATACCTAAACCTTGGGTCTTTAGAAAAGTGTACATCCTAGATTTCCATAGACCAAAGTTCGAGACATCGAACCTAGGAGGTGCGGAAACAACCGACTCTAGAGCCATTTCAAGATCGAGATGAATTGTAGAAGGGATGGTGAAATCACAATCTACGACCCGCTCTGATACCAATTGTTGGTGAAATGGCAACACTAGAGGGGGGATGAATAGTGTGTTTACTAAAACGATTAGCCTAAATCGAAGTTTTAAACGTTTACTTAGTTCGTTTAGGCAATTTGTAATTTAACGATTGGATGCGGAAGCGATAAATGATTAAGCAATCGAAGCAATCAATCAATCAATGCAAACACAGTAATTTATAGTGGTTCGGCCCCAATGCCTACTCCACTACCTAAGCACCCCGCTTAGGATTTCCAAACTAGTTTTACTAGATTAATTTACATTTCCCTTATACAGAGGACTTTTCACTTGAAGAGACGCACTCTCGACCTAAGGCACTTCCACACCCGGAAGTCACCGCCTTCTTATCGAGAGTCCTCTTCCACCTCAACCCTAAGGGACAACTAAACTAATCCTAGTAAACACTAAGTTTACACAAGTGGTTTTACTCATTTTCACTAAGGATATCACTTCCACACAACAGACCTAACACAAGGTCTTCACGCACACAAATTTAATATCAGTTCAAATAATAGATAAAATTACAATTGAAAAGAGCTAAAAATGAAACCAAGATTTCGTGCTCTTTTGCAATCCTTCAATCCTTCAACTCATCAAATAAACTCGTTGCAGTAGAGTTGAGGGAGGCAGTGAAGCATACGCTTGAAGAAGAGCTTGACGAAGAGAGCAGAGCGCCACAATCAATCTTTGGAAGGCTTTAATCTCCTTTTTAATGCTCAATAAATTCTGTTAGAGTAGGAGAAGGATATTAAATGAAGTATATGAGGGTATATTTATACCCTCGTGAAGAAACGACTGTTCAACGGATAGAAAACTATCCGTTACAAGCCGTTTGTCAAATAGTCGGTCGGTCGATTGGTCGACCGATCTTTCGACCGCTTCTCTTCTGTCTGTGGTTGGTCAACCGCCTAGACATGACTATTCATCCCCGACCTTCGGTCGACCGATGGGATCTTGCATCTTCAGCTTTCAGCAGGTCGATTGACCGACCGGTCGGCCGCGAAGCCTACTGCCCAAAACCAGCCACTGTCGGACGACTGACTGGTCGATCGAAGTGCCCACTGCCATTTTTTGGCAGTGTTCGGTCGACCGACCAGTCGATCAAAATGGATGGGCCTTTCTTTCTTACCCTATTCGGTCGACCGCTTGGTCGATCGAACATTGGTTGAAATTGTTTTTTCAGCCTATTTCTTTTGCGCTTGGTTTTCGGGTTCCGGCTTTCAACGAGCATCATCTTGGAGTGCTTTTGACTTGATCTTTGGACTCATCCAAGTGACTTTGGTGCACTCGTCGATCTTCAATAAACTTCCGTGACGAACCCGAGCGCGACGATCAATGTCCTTCTGATTTCCAATTTCTCCAATTTTTCCGATCGAGAACATCGAACGCTAATTGATATGGAACCTGAAACATATTCTCAATGAAATCATTAGTCCCATATTTGTTATCATTAAAATCATCAAAATCGAGATTAAGGCTAAGGTTGAAAACCTAAAGCCAATAGTGGCCAGATGGACTGTT
This sequence comes from Canna indica, assembly GCA_034359265.1. NCBI lineage: Eukaryota > Viridiplantae > Streptophyta > Magnoliopsida > Zingiberales > Cannaceae > Canna > Canna indica. Next base: position 46,850,138 of record CP136898.1, read on the forward strand.
AGCTGGTCATTCCCTTGTGACATTTTCCTGCTTGAGTTAGGAGTTTTGTTTTATGCATCATATATGTGTTTGGTTTTTTTCGTGGGGGTTGGTAGAATCGCTCATTGAGTTCTTTTGAACTCTCCCGTTGTCATTGTTTTGTTTTGCAGAGCCTGACCGGTGAGGTGGGCTGGAGCACTTGGCGCGATTGGAGGACAGAAGAGCTACATTGATCTCATAGCAGTCCTACTTAGGGGTCGTAGTCGAGTTTTGGTAGTTAGTCATGCACTTATGTTTCAGTATTTTGGAGTTGTAGTCCCTTGGGGACCTTTATTTCGTTATTTCATATTTCATTGTAATTGATCAGTTGAACTTGATTTGTTATTCCACACTTTATATTTTTGCTAAACTTACTTATAATGAATTCTAGTTTGATTTTTTCATTTGAAATAAAACTTGTTTATTTCTTTCCGTAATATTTTATTGTTGAGTTGTCATGTGCATGATTTAGGCTACGGGGTATAGGCACGTATACACTAGCCAGTCACGTGACCCTGAGTTGGGGCGTGATACTGCTAGCTGTACCGTCTCAATCACTAACTCAATATTATAATTTAAATGGAATTATCCACCAAGACTATCCAGAATCATTGTTCTATAAGGATTAGGTGGATTGGAAGAAGAAAAAACCACATTAGAGGATTCACCATGAGTTTGCTCGACGTCCCAACTTGACGTGACTCCCCATGATAATTCTATACAAAATATCTTGGTGTGAATCTTTTTGTATACAAATGCATTGTGATAGTTTTCCGATCAAAAAATCTTATGTGCGAATATTTTCGGCACAGACATAGGATTTTATCACCAGTAAGGAATTTTTTATTCGAGTAGGCGAAATTTACGAAGTAAGTTACGCCTACTCGAAATTCGTCCGTTATAGCTCCACGATGAATTCGTCGGTACGTCCAACTTCGATCGCCCGACATATTTTGTCAAAAAGTTGGCAATATCTTTAGGTAATGTCTTTAGGTGGGATGATCCTATTCCATTCGGGATTCATGTTATTTATATTGCACTTAGAATTTCTTTTAGTCATTAACTTCATTCTAAATTTCGGTAGCATCTCCCTACAGTTCTCCGAATACGCATATCATTTGGGCGTGTATCAGAGAACAAGGGAGATACAAGCCAAAATTTAAAATGAATAATTATTAAAAGAAATAAACTAAGTGCAATATAAATAACTATGTTCCCAAATTGTCCAATTAGGGATAATTCAAGGATTGTACATCGCATAAAAGATCATTTACTTCGTTTATATGAACATACAACCCCCGAACAGATCTAAGGTTTTACAAAATTAAAACTTGACTCGTTGATGCGCATGTGAAAGGTATCAACTCGTCTTGATTTTTTTCTAAATTTGTGGATGCTGATGCGAGTCCACAACAAATGATTCTGCACAAGTCCAAAGTGGACGATTCCGACGCGAGTCCACCGTGGACGATTTGGCCGCGAGTCCAAAGTGGATGATTTCAAAATTATAATTACACCCAACTAAAATTAACCCTAACATTTATTCTACCCTTGATTAACTAACCATAACATTAAAACTAACCTAAATTTAATCTTACAACAAAAAAACTAATTAAATCTAATTAACAAATAACCCTAATTAATTAACAAAACTAATTAAATCTAGCATTAATCCTAATTAGCATTAATTAACAAAACTAATTAAATCTAATTAACAAATAATTAATCTAACAATAACTTAAACTAATTACATTTCAAATTAATCTATAAAAAAAAATGGCTGGCGCCGGCCCGGAGATGGGAGAGGGTGTTGGCTTAAGGTTTTCAACCTTGGTCTTAATCTCGATTTTGATGATAACAAACATGTAACTAATGTTTCACTGAGAAAATCTTTCAGGTTTCATTTCGATTAACCTTCGATGTCCTCGATCGAAAATATCGGAAGAAATTGGAAGATCAGAAGGACATTGATCGTCGCGCTCGGGTTCATCGTGGAATATCTCAAAGTTCGACGTATGCAGCAAAGACGTATTGGACGAGTCCAAAAATCACATGGAAAGCTCTCTAAGATGATGCTCGTTGAAAGCCGGAACCCGAAAACGAAGCGCATAAGAAGAAGGCTGAAAAAATCAAGTTCAGCCTAGGTTCGATCGACCAGTCGGTTGACCGAATGGAGTTTGAACATTGGCAGTAACCAATTCGGTCGACCGGTCGATCGACTGAATATTGCCAAAAAATGGCAGTAGCTAGTGTCGTTCGACCGAAGATGGTGTAGAAATTGTCTAAGGCTACTTTGGTCGACCGACGGAGGTGAAAAATTGGTTGTGTGTGCGTCGATCGACCGATCAGTCGACCGGATTGCAGATCACGATTACGCACCTCTGGCTTCACTGCATAGGTTGACCGATCGGTCGACCTAATTGCGGATCGCTCATCTTGCGACTCATTCGATCGATTAGTCGGTCGATCACACAGAGAGATTGAGCAGCGGTCACTCGAGCGGTTGATCGGTCGGTCGACCGTCGACCGTCGATCGACCAAACGACTATAACGGCTATTTTTCTACCCATGGAGCTGTCGTTTCTTTGAGAGATTATAAATATCCCTCATCTAGCTCCTTTAATGACTCTTACAGATTTTATTGAGCATTAAAAAGAGATTTTTGAGCCTTTGAAAGATCAATTGTAGCACGCTCTGCTCTTCCGTCAACGTTCTTCTTCATGCGCCAACTGCTACTCAACTCTGCTACGACTTAAGCTCATTTACTGGCAAGTTGAAGTCTTGAAGGCTTGGAAAAGAGCATTTAATCTTGGTTTACTCTTTAAGCTCTTTTCATTGTAATTTTAATTATTATTTGAACATTGTTTTCTTTGGAATTGTGCTTGTGAAGACCTAGGATTGTTAGGTCTTGAAATTGGGTGGTAGCCTTGGTGTTTGAGGTTTAAATGCACCGGTGTAAACGTAGTGTGCTAGGATTAGTTGAGTTGTCCCTTAGGGTTGAGGTGGAAGAGTACTCTCGGTAAGAAAGCGAAGACTTCCGGGTGTGGAAGTTCCTTAGATTGAGAGTGTGTCTCTTCAGGTTAAAGTTCTCTTGTAAGGGAATCAATTTAATCTAATAAACTTAGTTTGAAGATCCTAAGCAGGGTGGCGACGATTTGAGAAACGATTAAAATTGGAATTAAGCAAAAGATTTAGATAACATACTATTCACCCCCCCTCTAGTGTGCCATTTCACCCAACAGAGGGGAGGAACTCACTTGGGTGGCGATGGAGAGGGAAGAGGGAGAAGGCGACGATCGAGGACAGGGGGTGAGGGCGGTGAGGGCGAGGGAGCAGGCGGCGAAGGCGAGGGTGACGTCTCTGTCGACGGCGCGTGAAGTCAGTGCAGAGGACACGATCGATGGCGGTGACAACTCGGTAGACAGAGGAGAGAGAAGAGAGCGGGGGAAAGAGGAAGGGTCGAGCGCGAACGCAAATAAAATGGTTTATCACCAATGACCCATCGTTTATCAATAAATCGTGGACAACTAATAATAGTATCAGTGACGGTCGCGTAGCCCTCTCTCAGCTGTCGGTGATGTGTTTTTTATTTTCGCGCCGTGTTCACGTCATCAATTAATAAGCGATGGCCGCTTCTGGTCGTGACTAATTACTTACTTATATCACTGACGACCCTTTGGCTACCGCGCGCTAAGCCGTTGCTTCTAGGTTATTTCATTTCGGACCCCGTGCGCGCCATCACCTATGAGCGACGGCCTAGGGCGGCTGTATACGAGCCGCGGCTAATTTGGTTACATCAGCCATTGCCCTTGCGGTCGTCGGAAAGCCGTGAATGGTTCTGACAGCCCAAGCGGTCGTTGTTGAGCCCCGTGGCTGATAGCTAATATTCTAGTAGTGTTTCTTTTTCTTACAGTTTATCAAATTGATTATTTTTTAGTCATTTAAATTATGAGCAAGCATGAATTCACGTCACTTGTGCTCGATTTCCCCCGAGCGGACGCAAATCTATGCCTTTCGATTTCCACCGCGTGGCACAAATCTATCGGCGTGGAATCATGACCGTTCGATTTCCGCCACATGGCAGAAATCGAGCGACGCAAATTCGTTCATGTTCAATTTCCGCTGCGTGGGGAAAATCGAGCAGTGTGATCTGCAGCTGCTCAATTTCCGCCGTAGAGCAAAATTTGAGCAGGCACGATTCCGCTGCTGCTCAAATTACGCCGCACGCAGAATTGGATTTTCGTGTGTGGCAGCTCCTCGAATTTCGCTGTATTGCAGTGGGATTCGAGGCTTTATTTTTTTTAAAATAAAATAATTAATATATCAACGCCTCTGACAGGCGCCAGTATGTTAAAATAGTAAATTTTTTTAAAAAAATTGACGCCACACCCAGCCGTCGATATGTCTGTCATATCGACGCCCAAGCATGTGTCATCAAAATGTGTGATTCTGCCTCTCTTTATTGTTCACTACATATATTTCGACGCTTTTGCCGTCTTTCGTATGCATATTTCGACTGACGCTGATGTCAAAATTATGCAGTGATTTGGGGTCAAAATATAAGGAGTTTGTTGTAGCGAGAGTATCCTGATTCATTGATATAAGGCATCAAGAAATATATACTTTCATGGTGACAGAAGCTAGGGATGGACGCCGTCCTCCTTGTGAAACCTCAACCGCTCGTTATGTAAACACAGTATATATATATAGGTTGACTTTCTTGACGTCGGCAATGCTTATCTGCATTAATAAATTCTTAGATACCATGCACTGACCGGTAAAAGTTGGAATCAACTTCTACAAAAAGACAGATCTGTCCTTAATTAATGCTTGTCTAAACTGAACGATAATCGTTGTGGCAACCGATTGTGGTTTAGGTTGTGAGAACGGAAAAAGTTCGGTATTGGAGTTAATAATTAACCGGTAGTATTTGTCTGTTCATTTATACTAATTAATTTGTTGATCCTCATATATTATATGGGGCTAATTATAGAAGATGATCTAATAGCAGAAAATTAGATAATGATCATGTCTACGTCTATAATAAAGTTATTATGCAGTCTCTTCCATAGTTTTAGGTGTGGATAAAGGTGTGTATAATATTAAGCCTAAGCTTTTTTTTAGGTGTCAACTTAATTTGGTTATGTATATTTAAACGATGAAGAAATATTCGCCCATGTCCATACCCACCAATCAAAGCTGCCATATATGTGGGAACCCTTACAATAGTTCACTACTACAAAATGGGTCATCTGCGATGGACACTATCGTCGCAAAATGGTCTCTAAAGACCTTCTGCGACGACGGTGGGCGGTCACAAAGATCGGTAGCAAAAGAACTTGTCGCAGAAAGTTTACGACCACTACTAAAAATATGTTATTCAGCAACGGCAGCTCAAGCCATTGCATTTAATTTCTAACGGCGTTTTTATGACCGCTCGGACCGTTATAGATGTGATATATCTGCAACGGCTTCGTTACGACCGCTCGAGTCGTTGCTAACAAGTGGATGGCGCGAACGCAGCACGCAAATGAAATAACTTATTTGCAACGGCTTACTAAAGACCGTGACGACCGTTGTTAATGATATTATCACATCAGCAACAGCTTATTTATGGCTACTGCATCGGTTACTCTTTAGCTGATCGCGCGCTCACGACGCGAAAATAAAATACTTATCAGCAAAGGCGTTGCAAAGGCCGCGTAGCCGTTGCAAATGATGTTACTTATCAGCAACGTTGTTAATGATATTATCACATTAGCAACAACGGATGAGTGAGCCGTTGCTGATAAATTTATTTAACTCGACCACGATTGTGCCCGCCCCTTTCCTCCTTCTTCTTCCTTGCTTCTACTGATGCCGCCGCGGCCGATCTCCACCCGCCGTTGCTGCCACCCATCGCCGTCGCCCACTCCAGGTAGTTTTAGTGCCCCCTCTCCTATACTAGGGCCGGCCGGAGCATTGTCCGGTGTTTGACATATGTCGGACACTGAACTCCGGCGCCGGAACAGTGAGTTAATTAGGGTTTTTTTAATCCTAATTTTTTCTATTACTCTAATTAATTAAATTTGTTTAGATTAAATCTTTAATGTGTAGATTAGATTAGTATTTAATGTTTTTTTCAATATTAATTTTATTAATATTTAGATTAATATTTAATATTTTTTTAGGTTAAATGTTTACTGCAAGTTTAGATTAATTAGAATAATTTTATTGTTATATTTGTTAATTAAGTTTAGTTTGGATTAATTAGATTAATTTTATTGTTAATATTTAGATTTAGATTAATTAGTATCATCCACTTTGGACTCGCGCCGAAATCGTCCAATTTGAACTCGTGCCGGATTCGTCCACTATGGACTCGAACCGACATCCATAAATTTAAAAAATAATCATCCATCTGACTAGTTGATATGTTTCACGTACGCATCAGCGTGTCGAATATGATTTAGCAAAATCTTAGGATCCTTTCGGGGGTTGTATGTTCGTGTAAAAGAAGTAAATGATCTTTTATACAACGTACAACCCTTGAATTATCCCTAATTGGATAATTTGGGAACATAGTTATTTGTATTGCACTTTATTTTTTCTTTTAACCGTTAACTCATTAATTCTTAAATTTTGGCTATTCTATCTCTCTTGTTCTCCGATACACGCCCAGATGATATGTGTATTCAGAGAATTGTAGGGAGATATTGCTAAAATTTAGAATGAAGTTAGCGGTTAAAAGAAATACTTAGTGCAATATGAATAACATGGATCCCGAATGAAATATGACCATCTCACCTAAAGGTATTAACTGAAGAAATTATCATTGATTGACAGAATCATATCGGGCGATCGGAGTTGGATGTACCAACGTCTTAATCGTGCAGATTTAACGATGAGTTTCGATTAAGCATAACTTACTTCCTAAATTTTGCCTATTCGAATCAGAAATTCGTTAGTGTCGGTCATAAAATCCGATGTCTGTGCCGTATTTGCTCGAATGTACGATTTTTGGATCGAGAAACTGTCACTCTGCATCTGTATAGCAAAGGATTTGCACCAAGATATTTTCTATGGACTTGTCACGAGGAGTCACGTGAAGTCGGGACGTCGAGCAATCCTATCGTTCAGACACATGGTGAATCTTCCTCTACTAGTGTTTCTTCATCCAGTCCATCTAATCCCTATAGAACTATGATACTTGATAGGCTTGGGGGTCAATTCTAGCTGAATGATTATGTCAATCGGCCAGTTACTGAGACGTCAGTGCCACCAGATACTACGGGTGTTGATATCATAGAAGTACAACCTGTGGTAGAGATTGAATTGCCGAATAAAGAAGCCGTAGAATTTTACGAGATGTTGAAAGCTGCCGATGAACCTTTATATGAGAATTATCCTAAACACACTTGGTTTTTGGCAATGACGCAACTCGTGTACATCAATGCCGATTATAATTAGGGCTTGGGTACGAAGAAATACACGCGTGCCAAAATAACTGCATTTTATATTATAAAGAAAATATATAGTTGGATAAATGCCCTGTATGTGAACATCCTCGTTACAAGGAGAAAAAATCAGTCCGACAAAAAAAATATCCCGTTTAAGGTGTTTCAGTATTTTTCACTAACACCGAGGCTTCAAACATTATGGACTAAGGGAGCTATCACTTATGATTGTCATTAGAAGCAAAACTTTAATTTAAAGGCCGCGGTGTTGTGGACAATCAATGATTTCTCAGCCTATGGCATGTTGTCTGGTTGGAGCACTCACGGCCGACTCTCTTTTCCGTATTGTATGGAACACTCTAAATCATTCAGTCTTCAAGATGGATGGAAAATCTCATTCTTTAGTTGTCATTGTCGATTCACTACTAGAATATTAGCTATCAGCCACGGGGCTCACCGACGGCCGCTTGGGCCGTAAGAACCATTCAGTACTTTCCGACGACCGCAAGGGCCGTGGCTGATGTAACCCAATCAGCCTTGGCTCGTATACGGCCGCCCAATGTCGTCGCTCATAGGTGATAGCACGCACGGGGTGTGAAATGAAATAACCTAGTAGCAACGCCTTAGCGGGGGCCGAAGGGCTGTCAATGATATAAGTAAGTAATTAGCCACGACTAGAAGCGATCGTCGCATATTAATTGATCGTACGAATGCGGTGCAAAAATAAAAAACACGTCACCGACGGCTGAGAGACGACTATGCGACGGTCGCTGATACTATTATTAGTTGTCCATAGTTTACCGACGGCCGAGGGGCCATTGGTGAAAATTATTTTTATTTGTGTTCGCGCCCGACCTTTCCTCTTTCTCTGTTCTCTTATCTCTCTGCCGCTGCCGACCGAGATTCGATCATCGCCGATTGTCATCGTCCGCCGTGACCCTTCTCGCTGTCGAGACGCCGCCCTCGCTCTCGCTGCCTACTCCCTCACCTTCGTCGCGCCGCCGCCCCCTCTCCCTCGCCCGCGCCACCTCCTGGTCCCTCGCCCTCACCACCGATCCCTCTCCCTTCTCCTCCACCACCAACTGAGTTCCTCCCCTCTCCCCTCTACGGGCCGGCGCCGGCCAGTATTTTTTTTTAAAAAATAGATTAATTAGTTTTTAATTAGATTTAATTACTATTAATTACTGTAATTAGTTAATGCTAATTAGGTTTAATGTTAATTATTGTTAATGTTAATGTTAATTACTATTAATTAGTTTTTAATTAGAATTTTATTAATTACTGTTAATTAGTTTTGTTAATTAATGTTAATGCTAGATTTAATTAGTTTGTTAATTAATTAGGGTTATTTGTTAATTAGATTTAATTAAGGTAGAATAAATGTTAGGATTAATTTTAGTTGGGTGTAATTACAATTATGAAATCGTCCACTTTGGACTCGCGCGCGTCAGAATCATCCACTTTGGACTCGCGTGCGCCGGAATCGTCCACTTTGGACTCGCGCGGAATCGTTTGTTGTGGACTCACACCTGATCTGGCCACCATCCTCTCACCTCCGACTACCATCCATCCGCCACCCTCCGTAGATCCAGGACCATCGTCTTCTAGATGTAGGCCACGAGGGTCTAACAGAATTCTCCCTCCGCCACCCGAGGGAGAACTACTCAGAGCAGTTAGTGTGCGCAGAAGACAGTAAGTATATGCATTAATTATTTCTTATAATTTATTTATAATTCAAAATATCATAATATGAATTTATATTTAGTGCAAATTTGAGTAGGAGGACGTCCCCCGCATGATAGCAGGGTCGATCCGGAAGTTTATGCACGGGGCGTGGCCTACATGGTCTCACGTGCCCCGTGAGCATTTGGATTTATTATGGTGAGAGTTCTCGGTAAGTATATTTATTAAATTAATGTTAATGTTAAATATTGATTGGTAATAGTAATTTTTTTTTTTTTGCATACTCATTATACATGGCCCGAGGACCAGACCACTTTTGTTGAGGTTGCATGGGAGCGTACGTGTTGCCCTCGCTCGCTATAACGGGCTGCTTCAGCAGGCCCGTCAAACCGTGATGAGATGGCTGTGGGCCACACAAATAGGGAAGACTCAGGGACACGCCCTCGAGTGGATTCCTGGCCCTGTGTGGGACCAGTTCGTTGAGCGGTGGGCCACGCCTGAGTGGTAGGAGGTCTCCCGGACTGCGTTGAGAAACTGCATGTCCGGGGGGGGGGGACTCGGGGGCGCGCCACATTGGTGGCTCCATGTCTTTTGCGGTTCATGAGCGTCATATGGTATGTATAATTTAATTATTTTCAATTAAATTATATATTGTGTATAATGATCATCGTCGTCGACGAGGAGCGGGGGACTACGTTGATAGTAGAGCCTCGATCATAATGGTAAGTATTTATGTCTATTTGATTTACATAATTTTTATTTATAGTATATATAATTAAAATATAAACACGTGTAGGAAACATACACGAGGATTGTGATCGAGCATGGAGGCAGACCGGAGGAGCTCGACGCAGGTGCTTGGGTGGAGGCTGCAGGTGGCTGGGAGCACGACCGTGTTTATGGCTTTGCAGACAGTGGCCATGCACGTGCCGTGCTCGGGCCATTTGGGGCACCGACCCCTCCAATTGCGGGTGAGCGGCCCTCGATATCTCGGGCACAGGACTAGAGACAGACGATGGAGGAGTAGAGGCTGGCGATGGAGGAGCAGAGACGGACGAATGAAGAGTTGAGACAAACGATGCAAAACATGTCGGCACTCCTCACTCAGATTGCGTCTCACTCTGGCCTTCTACCGATGATGTCACAGTCATCGTCCTCCTCGACCCAGTCTACGCTCCCGACCTAGTCGCCGTCGACTCCACCGTAGCTATGAGATTTTGGTTTATTGTATTTTGTTTATATTTTGATACTTATTTGTATACTGATAGTTGTTTATATACTTATGGTTATATATATATGATATTTTGATAATTGTTTGCCTTCGGTTTGAGGCTTAGATTGATGATATTTATGTCAAACTTGTATGTTTGGTTTCAAATGCATGTGTATGATGTTTTTTGGTTGTAATATGTGATTGAAAATAGATTGTAATTTATAAATATCATTGTATACAAGAATTTACAAGAATTTTATTTTTTCCAATTACAGGATATACCTTCAGCCACGGCTTACCCACGGTTGACCGTCACTAAGCCGTGGCTGAAAGCTTATCATAAATGGCTGAAGGCCTGGGCAGCATAAAATATCACGGTTGCTAATAGTATCATCGACGGCCCGAAGTCGTGGCTGATGTGTTTGTATCAGTGACAGCCGCCACAGCCTCACTGATGTGGTTAAATCAGTGACAGCGCCCGTGGCTGTCGCTGATGATTACTTATGACGGTTGGGAGAGGCCGTCACAACTTATCTGAGGCGCGAACATCAGTGACAGCATTTTGCCATGGCTAACACCGTCCATGATAGTTGTCATCGATGGTTCATCCACTGCTTGAGCCGTCGGTGATGACGACAATTCTAGTAGTGATTCCTACCAGCTAACCATCAGTATCGAAGGAATTATAATAAATTTACTAAGGGCAGAGTCGAAAGAGATGAGCCACCATCGATGTTGTCTGGTGAACAAATATTAGCACGTGTTTCAGCACTTCCAGAGATAGTATTTGGTCGGAATGAAAGAGTGTCGGACTTTGGTTAAACACATAACTGGGTGAAAAAAGGTATCTTTTGGGAATTGCCGTATTGGAGTTCATTACTGATTCAAGATAATTTAAACGCCATGCACATTGAGAAAAATGTGTTTGATAATATTTTTAACACTTTGATGGATGTTCCTGGGAAAACTAAAGATATTGTCAAGGTTCGACATGATCTAAAAATACTTTGTAAGAGGTTAAAGTTGGAGTTACAAGAGGTCAACGGACGATATCTGAAGCCGAAGGCCCCGTATGTGTTAAATAAATCAAAATTGGCAGCAAATGAGCCTTTTATATTGACATCACAAGCCGAACAAGTATATTACGTGAAGTATCTGGCTTGAAATAAAGATAGAGCAGATTGACATGTAGTCTGTAAGACTAAAGGTAGAGGAAGAATTGATCCGATAGCGGGAGAAAATGAGCCGATACCTAATGTGACAAATGATTTCTATCAAGAAGATGATTCTCCTGTTGTAGACCATATTATTCCTACACTCGAGGATGTAGACACAACGTTAGTTCAATTAGAAGTTGAATATATTGATGATGACGATCATGAAGTTGAGGAAGGTGGAGATGAAGAAGTATAATTTGAAGAAGATGAAGAAGAAGAATTCAAAGACTATTACTCAGATAATGAGGAATAATTATAAAGTATATCTTCTATTAAATCTATCTCTATTATATATATATTCTAATTAAATTTTTATTGGACAGCTATGGTGAGTCGAGGTTATCGTCGGACGAGAGCTACAGAGTCTTCGATCGGTCAGACTCCAGATTCAGTCGCAGTTGCTCCTGCCGCTGATCCTCCTACCGCCGAGGCTAGTTCATCAAGACGCAGTCGACCACGCAGGTCGAACAGTATTCAGCCTTCGCCAGCTGCGGAACAACGCCAACTTATTTCTGTGATTGGCGAGCGTTAATGTATTATGAATTATGAATTATATATAATTCATTATATCATAATATAATATTGTACTTTATTTTGGTTGTGTAGGTTTGAGCTTGAGGATGTCCCCAGGACTATATCGGGGACAATCCAACGATATATGCATGGGGCCTGGTCCATTTGATCTCACGTGCCGCGTGAGCATGTGGACATGCTCTGGCGCGAGTTTGAGGTACGTATTTAAAGTTTTTTAATCAGCTTGAATTATTATTGGTAATGATATTATTGTTTTGCAGGCTTGCTATACTTGGCCAGAGGAGCAGGGGCCATTTATTTACAATGTGTGGGAGACCATTTCCCAGCAAAGGTACAACTAGCAGCTAGGGCAGGCTCGGGCACAGGTGATGGCCTGAGCTAGGGCCATAACCATAGCGGAGACTCGGGAATACGGCCCCGATTTGATTATTCCAGATATTTGAGATCAGCTCATGATGATATGGTCGACCGAGCGATGACAGGAGGTATCTAGGACTGCGGCTAGAAACCGCATGTCGGGGGGAGGAGCGCGTCACACTAGCGGCTCTGTTTCATTTGTCGTGCACGCGAGACACATGGTAAATATTAAACCTTATTTTGAATTATATATTTTATTTGTTACTCTGTGTACTAATTAATGTATTTATTTTGTAAATGTAGACGACGGTGATGGATGACGACACTATCCAACGATCCTCCCCAATTGAGGTATTTCAGCGGACTCACCGTATAGGACATGGGGCGGGGGAGTACATCGACACCCGCGCTGCTGTCATTATGGTAAGTATATTTGTTTCTATTATGCATTATTTATTCATAATTTAAGTTTTAGAAAAAATATGAAACAAAAACCAAACTCGTGTAGGAGACCTACACTCAAACGGTGATGCAGCGCGGGGGCACCCCTGAGGACTTTGATGCGAGAGCGTTGGTCCAGGCTGTAGGTGGCTGGGACCACGATCCCATCTATGGCTTTGTTGTTATTGGCCATGCGTGAGCCGTGCTCGGGCCACTTGGGGCACCGACCCCTCCAACAGTCGGTGAGCGACCCTCCACCTCCACGATTAATGATCAGAATAGGAGGATATTGACACTGGAGGAGATGGTCGCACGACAGAGTGAGATGATGGCTCATCGAAATCAAATGATGGCTAAGATGCATGCCATGCTGAGACAGATGACAGATGAGTCCAACAGTGTACACTCAGATTCATCGTCATCGACTTAGTCCACACTAGTGTACACTCAAGCAATCCAGACCCCGCCGTATGATCCCGACCTTCCTCCACCGTCGTAGCGAGCTTTTGTTGTTTTATGATATGTAGTGATCTTGGAGATACTTGTTACTTGATTGACTTGTTTGGATATTGATTTGTATCGTGTTGATACGATAGTTTGATTTCGTATTGTAGATATTTATAATTATAAGTATAATTGTTTTGATGTATATCTGGGTGTATCTATGATGTGTATGTGAATGGATGTATGTATGGGTGTGTGAGTTATGGATCATGTTATAAATGTATCAATGGAAATTTCTAATTTTGAAATTTTTCAGTTACAAGTTAACATCATCAACAACGGCCTTCCCACGGTCGTCTGTGTGAAAGCCATTGCTGAAAGTGTATCGTAATACTTGGGCCGCAAACTTAAAACCGTTGCTGATGAATAACAGCCACGGCTTAGCAACAGTCTTTCAACGTAGGCGTTGCAACAGCGTGGCAACCGTTACTGATGGCAATATCCGCAATAGTCCACGCACTGTTGTAGAACCATTACTGATAAAAGTAGTAGCAACAGCCACGCCTCGTTGCTGAGTCGTGGATGATGTATCAACAACGGGTAAAACCCGTTGCGGAACCGTTGCTAATAATATCATTAACAACGTCGTGAGCGACCGTTGTAGATCCGTTGTTAAGTTATCAAGTACACGATCTTCTGCAACAGCTGTGTTGCAACGGGCGAAGCCGTTGCTGATGATCTTCGGCAACGACATAGCAACGGATTAGTCATTGCTGATGCTCGTTATTCCAGTAGTGGACCGCGGCTGCGGCAGTCGCAACAAAAACATTCTTCGACCGTTTTGAGACGATACTAAGCGGTCGCAGAATATGGTCGTGTGACATCTGCGATCTTCATTTGCTGTCGCAACCATTATATCCGCGACGACATTGCGATCGCGTCTGCTGTCATAAAATTTAGATCCGCAACTATTTTGCGATCGCTTTTGCCATCGCAGAATGGTCGCAATTACAATTGCGATCGCTTTTGGCGACCAGTTCGATATATCTTTTGCGATAGCGACGCGATCGTAGTGCCGTCGCAAATGTGTATTTTGTTTTTTTAAATGATTTAATAATATTTGATTAAAATGTCTGTTTACAATATTTGACTAAAATGCTTATATATCAAACAAAACATCAAACTATAATATAAACCATCATATTTATATCAAAATGTAATGTTTATATTGTATCAAAACATATTAAATCGTATCGAAATATATTTACATCAAAAGAGAAAATAAAGTATACATCAATCATGAAGCGCATCATGTTGCGGCGAGGGATGCGGCGAGGAGAGGGGCTGCATCAAGAGCGCATTAGCTGGCATCGCGTCGAATGAAGGGGAAGGCGGAGGGGCCGGAGCACCAGGCATGGAAGAAGCAATATGTGCCATGTACTTTCTCAAAGCGGCCACCTCAGTGATGAGGTGTAAGACCCGAAAATTTCCTAATACAAAATTCTATTTTGGTGCAGCGCACCGGATTGGGGGTTAGTCGAGTCGAGCCGCAGAATTGCCTGGATTAGAAGGTATAACAAGACCCATGAAAATATGAAGTTTAAATTAGCTCAATGGTTATTTCCTTTTATGCATAAGATGTCTTATTAAAGTCGAGTTCGACTCATGAGTATGGATAGATACAGAGCCCGAATCAGACTCAGATCGAATCGAGTAGAGGCTAAGTCATAAGAGGAGCAATTGAGTCATTAGTGGATGAGGGAATATAATCCCTCATCATGAGCCGTGCGGCTCATCTTGGAGCCGCACATAGCCCAACCAAGAGGGAGAAAGAGGGAGATCTTGTCGGCGCTGAGTTCGCGTCGACGCTTGAGGAGATCGGAACTCGTCTTCATCAAGGCTTCCTCGGGATCCAATCAAGGTGAGTGGTTAGAGTGCTTATGAGGGGAGACGGGTAGCTGACCCTAGTAGTTTGAAATCAGATTCTTTTCGTGAGTTTTTCTTGCCGATCGACGCAGCTTCTCGTGTTAGAACTTTAATCGATATGTATACCTGTGATTTTATGTTTAAATCGGATCTATTTCATGTTTTTGAGGGCTGGCCCAATGGATGAAAAAGGGGAAAGGTCATGCCAAAATTTTCCCCAATTTCCTCGCTCGTCTAGCGACTCGTGGATCGCCTTATGTTCGATATGATTTAAACCTTTGGATTTATGCTTGTATTGTTGCCGCAACCATGTTTACCATCCCTAGGGGACTCGACCGAGCAGGTTATTACTTTGCTTGTGTCGGCCGAGCATTGGAGAGGGGTGGAAAGTGGGGACTGTTCGGATCGATACATTGGATCTCACATTATGTCGTCTTAATTCCTACTTCCATGCTTAGTGTTAGGGTTAATTTGCATTACATGATTATTGTTCATGTTAGTAGTTGATAACAAATTTTAAATCTATATACTCATGAGTATGGTAATGTTCTTGCTAATGCTCATATGGACAGGATTGTTATGGTACATGCTTCAAAGGAAAGGTTTATTTAATTTTCAGATATTATGCCTAATTATTGCTATGTTTATTTCATGTTCCTTATCGGTTTATTTAGTGAAATTATCCTCTTTAATTTGGCTTGTACATGAAAATTGATGCTCATGATATATTTGGCAAGTGGTGTTATTAATAGTAGACCGCGTACTCATCTATATTCGGTACGTTCTAACAACATTAGAAAGAAAGGTCTTGGTACCATGTTGTGACATTCAACTTAGAAACAAGTATAATTGTTAGGTTCTACACCTAGGGATAGTCAACGGATTTCAACATCCAAATGAGGTGACCCGAGGGGGTAGGGTTGGATATGGGCAATGCCCGGAAAGCAAAACATGAGAAAGTATGCACAACCTGATTTCGATTGTGGTTGAGATGGTCTACTGAGTAGTGTCATTAGCCGAGCAGCTACCACACTACTCAGCGGTTTTTTATGGGGTCTTGAGATTGCACCAGCGGGCCCGCTAGGTGTTAGAACCGAGTGGCGGAGGGTCTTGAGATTCCGTTAGAGGGTCACGCTGACGGTAGACCCGAGTTGGGTGGGACTAGCTATCCCTAACCCGAAGGATTCCTGAGGCTAGTGGCCATCCTAGTCGACGGATCCGAGGCAATGATAATTCATAGTTGAGATGCTCTTATGGGTTGGTAGTGAATAGGCCGACTTGCCTGGTTTCATAGAGGGAAGAATCAAACCTTCCATATATAGTTGAGGCCATTAGTGGCCGAGCTACTGAAATGGATAAGGGTCCGAGAGGCCGGTTCATCCATTCTTCTGTCTTGGCAAACTGATTAACTCATGTGGTGTGTTCTTATTTTTAATTCCTTATATGTGTTATTTGCCGAGGTTTTGAGTGGAGGTTCGAAAGAATCGCTCACTGAGTTCCTCGTGAACTCATGGTTTATTTATTATTGTTTTGCAGAGCCCGACCGGTGAGGTACGGCTTGGTGGCATGGCGCGCAGGAGAGCAGGCGTGGGTGCAGATCTCATAGCTAGCAGTTTGTTAGTCGTAGTCGTGTCTAGTAGAGTCATGTTTATGCACTGTGTTATTTTTGTAAAACGTTCTGATGTTTCTTGAAAACTTTTGGATGTTATCTTAAAGCTGGTGATGTTTTCGAACTTGGTATGATCAAACTGATTTCAAACAGTTAATAAAGTTGGTACTGATGCTTCTGTTGATGACTTTGATGTTATTCTGGTTATATATCTATGAGTGTTGGTCAGTGCATAGGGTAGGCTTCAGGGTACCGATCCGTACCCTGACCGATCACGCGTACCCTGAGTCGGGGCGTGACAAAATTGGTATCAGAGCCTCAGGTTAGGTCTTAACTACGACTAGGAAGTGGGTACCGAACGAGACATATGCTAACATGTCTTCGTGCGGTATAGTTATGCTATGAGATCGGACAACCACGACTGCACTCAGCATCATGCGGTTAGTAGCTTAAATTTTAATTGAATGAGTTGGTTAATATTAATGATGATATTATTATTTTATGCTTGTTCGATGGAGGCTCGAAATGCTACTCTGAGTGGTAGCGGTAGCAATTCCACCGAACGCCGGGGCTGAGGCCGAGGTCGGGGCCAGGGCTATGACAGAGAGCAGTCTGAGGAAGAGGGCTAGGATTCAGCAGTTGTGCAACTTCAGGCACATGTAGCTCAACTAACAGAAGCGCTCCGTAGGGAGCAGGAGTTGAGACAACAGATGCAACATTAGCAGCAACCGCCCCAGCCTGTACCCGCAGCCCCTGTGGTACTGGAGGTGGCTGAGCAGGTAGCATCGTAAGTTAGGGACCCAGGAGCACCTACATATGCCGATTTCGTCAAGTTCAGGCCGCCAATATTCACTGGTACAGACCAGCATGTGGAAGTCACTGAGTTTCAGGGGGACTGTCACAAGCTGTGTATAGAGCTGGGATGTTCCTCAGAGGCGGCGGCGCGCATGGTCGGCCTACCGCTAAGGGGACCTGCCAAATATTGTCTGCATACCTGGAGGGGCCGTAGGGTAGCATACGCACCACCTCCCACCTGGGAAGAATTTAGGGCAGCTGTTGAGGAGCAGTATTTTCGATGAGTGTCCGCGATAAGCGGGCACGAGATTTTGAGCTGTTGCGCCAGTCTGGAGGTATGACAGTAGCTGAGTATGAGATAGAGACTGGTGCAGAGGATCGATGGGAGAGGATGTTGGCAATCGCGTGTAAGGAGATAGATATATATAGAGAGAGAGAGGGAGAGAGAGAAAGGGAGAGGCGGAGAAAGAGGGAGACTCAGATGCACCTAGGCGTTGGTAGCTTCGAACGACGATGAACGGGTAGCTTCAAACGACGACGAACAACAGCTGTGCAGGATGGGTGAGGAGGCTCGACTGATTCAATTTAGGTCTTTTGCGAGAGAGAAAACAAGAAGGTGAGCGGAGCCAATTCAGATTCGGTTGTATCATACATCAGATTTAGGTGTTTAAAATCTAATGGCTCTGCGACCGCACCCGCAGTCGCAAAAATGCGGTCACAATGCGGTTGCCGAACCGTCGCTTCATTCCAACAACACTTGACGCAGTCACCAACCCGTCGCTTTTTTGCGACGGAACCTGAGGCGGTCGCAGTGTTATCGCCAGCCTAGCCATCCCGTGATCCCAATTAACGGCGGTCGCAGAACTGTCACATTTGCGACTGCATCTAGAGCCGTCGTTGAAACCCATTTTTTTTGTAGTGGTTGATTCGAACGGGATGATGAATAAGGTGGATTGAATTGAAAACTTGTATTGAATTGAAGAGAGATGAACAAGAATACAAGTTAGGAGAGAGAAGAGGAGACGAAAATAAAGACATACAATGGCTCAAAGGCAAAGGGAGCCGACCATCCAACCAAAGGTTCAAGTAACAAAAACAACAAATGAGTTACAACAAGCAACTATCCACCAAAACAGAAGAAACAAGCTCTTCACAATGGTAATAATTTAACAAAACCCGCAGCTTCAAAAGCGAGCTCCTTGAAGGATTTACTGTTGTCTTCGAATACCCTTAGATTCCTTTCAAACCAGATCCGAGCTCACCAAATCATAACCAAACGGAAGAGCTTCTGGGAATCTCATCGAACCCGAGAGGGGTCTCCATCCCAAGGTGTAAACTCCAGAGAGAAAAAACTACAATCGGAGAGTTCAAGAATAGTACCTAGCCACTACGGGTATATAGGCAATCTCTGAAAAGGTGGGAGTGAGATTCCCAGGAAGTTTTGTAGAGCACGCATGTGTCGGTGACCTGAAGGTTTCGGGCGATGAGCCTATCTTTAGTCAGAAGTATTTTTTTTCAACAAGCCAGCTATGCAACGAAATGGTGGGCGGGTAATTTTTCTACCAGATAAAGTTGACACTACGGTCGATCGAACCCTTGTAGTTCAAAATCCAGTGAGCAAACTAGTAGAGAAAAGACCGCTACTATTCCATTTCCAAAGTATCGTGTTAGATCCCATGCAATGAAGAAAGTCCACCCATACTCCAGCAAGGAGGTCCAGGGCACCCGAGGGGACCTTAACTAGTGTTAGATTATTATATATCATCTAAGTCTTGATTTAAACATAATATAGTTCTTTGTAAAATGTAGCTTGGACATTGAACACACTTTAAAAAAAAATCATCCTTTTTTTTAAAATAAGTGAAACCAAAGGGTCCCACATGAGAATTTCACTAAGATATTAAATGAAGCTGGTACATCACAAGCTAGGCAGGCTAGCTAAGAACTAGCAAAAAGTCGAGCAAAAGGAAAAGAAAAAAGAGGGGAAAGGAGAGGAAGAGGGATAGATCCTGTTCCAAAAGGATTTACAGGTAGCAATGAGGCGCTCCAAGTAGAAAACTTATCTTGAAAGATGATGGAGTTTCTTAAGTTTCAAATACACTAGCTCCAAAGCATAGCCAGTTTCCTCCCACTCTTGTCTGCATTATGGAATTCAAGAGCCTCCGTTAAAGCGAGTCTGAATGAAAATTATAGAAATACATCATAGTAGTATCCTCCAGGCCTCACAAGTTACCTCGCACCAAAAGAAAAGATGCAGGAGAGTCTCTCTCTCTCTCTCATTTTTTTGAAATGTAAGTGAGGCGTAGCCACACCAATTATATATTATATATAATTATGAATAGGTACAAAACTTGTACCGGGGTAGGTACCAAGTCTAATAAGAAGGACCAAAAGCACCCTCACAATTATAAGAGGACAACAGTAACTGATGAGTTCCCAATGTGAAGACGAGCCCATAAAGATCTGGCGATATTAACCGTGTCTTCAACATAGAAAAACCGATTAACAAATACCCCACTATTTTTGATAAACCAAATACTCCAACAGCAGATATGCGCAGCCAATCTCATGTTGCCCGACCCGCCCGTAGCCGCAAACATTTAGAAAGAAGCGCCAACCCACCATGGTACACGAGCAGCTCTCGAAAAGGTGACCTGATGATTTGGTCTCTTCCCGACAGAAGTAGCACAACGGGTCATCAACGGGGACCCCATGTTTCAAGAGCCGATCCTTGGTGTTTAGTCTTCCTCTGAGGAGGATCCACACATGGATTTTCATCTTTAGAGGGCATCTGCCTTTCCACGCATAAGAGAGGCACAAATCCTTGACCGTTCGTTCAAGGAGGATTCTGTTGTACGTTGACGCCATTGAGAAGACCCCATTACTATTCCAACGCCAGCTAGGTTGATCCTCCCCATCCGAAAACAAGGCCACCCTCAGCAAGCCTCAAAGCTGCTACACCTGGTTGGGGTCGACTATGTCAGCCCAACAAAAGTGCCCATCCGAACCTGATCCTCTTATATCCACCATTGAAGTTGAGCGGCCTTTGCAAGCCTTGTAAAGGTTAGGGAAGTCCAATGATATCTTACGATCATGCAGCCATCGATCATTCCAGAAACTTGTCAACCTCCCATTACCAAGTAACGTCTCGCACTTGATCGAGAAGGCCAACTTTCCCTGTTGAACGTCTCGCCATACACTCGACCATTTGGCCAATCCGTGAGAGTCGCACCAACTTTTCTTAAAGAAGTACTTCTAGTGCACAATCTGCACCAAGATGAGGTCTTTGTTGGTGGCCACTGCCCACCACCATCGCCCGAGTCTAGCCAGATAATGCATGTCCAGGTTCATGATACCCAGTCCCCCGTTGTGCCTCAGGTTGGTCACCTTGTCCCATCTGAGTAGTGCCTTTCCTTTAGAGTCCTCCTTGTCGCTGCACCACAAGAACGCCCAACTTCTGCGATCGATTTGCGAAATGACTAATTTCAGGGCCCTAAAGATCGAAAGAAAGTACCCTAGAATACCACTCGATGAGTGTGACTCACCCTCCTCTAGACAGGAGATGACCCTTCCAATTAGCCAGTTTACAATCCACTTTTTGAAACACACCCTTGCAATCATCCTTACGCAGTCACGAGTTGGCAAGAGGGAGAGTAAGATAGTTTAGTGGGGGGCAAGTTGCCATGCACCCAAGCAGTCCAACCGCCTCCTTTGCCCTCCCAATATCGTCCAGAACACAAGCCATCAACGTCTTTTCATAGTTCACTCTCAGCTTGGATGTCAGCTCGAAGGCAAATAGAAGCAACTTCATGTTAGACAAGTCCTCCTTGCTCCTTTTGTGAAGACAATGAAGAAGTCATCAACGAATTCAAGATTAGTGAGCTCCAAGTCAGCCCCAATCCTAATACCGTTGATTAGTCGTGCCCTGCAAGTTGAGCCCATAATTCTCGAAACCACATTTGCAACCAAGAGGAGTAGTATTGGTGATAAAGGATCCCCTTGTCGCAATCCCCGTTTGTGGCGGATCCTTCTCCCTGGCTCCCCATTCAGCAGAACAAACGATTTGCTGGAGCTCGACATGTTCAAGATCCATCTAACTCAGGCTTCTGGGAATCCTCGCCACCGAAGTAATTAAGTCAACTAAGAAAGGCTTTAGCCATGCCTAGCTTGATGACGACGATGCTTTTCTAATTCTTTTGCTTACAAGTCTCTCCTATTGTTTGCAGAAGATGCACAAGTCATCATCCAGTTGGGACCTGTGGTTTATGAGTCAATCTTTAGTTGGTAATGTTAGATTAATTTCTAATAATCTAATGCGGGCCAACGCATATAAATAGGCGTGCATCCGTCACTATGAATATTAACGGCTCACATTTTAAGTGATCTAATTGTAACTTATTTGTGGGCCCGTGACATCTCAATAATATATGAGATTTAATTGTACAGATACCATCTAAGGTTTTTGTTATAAATAGAGGGGTTATGGTCCCTAGGTCATGTACTTATTTCCAGTCTCAGAAATCCCATTATTCAGAAACGTCTTGTGGTCAGTGCATAGACTTGGAAGACCCCCATATCTCAAATTTAGCAATGAATTCAGGTATGCTTCCGCTTTTGGTATTTCTCAAGATTTGACTTGTAGGATTCTAGGCATAGGTTAAATTCCTATTATTAAATTTCCATTAATTGGTATGAGAGCAATTCATGCTTGAATCATTAAGAACCTATTTTGAATTTGCTTCAAAATTCAATCTATATGATTTCTGTTCACTGTTCATAAACATCATGTATTGTTCGTTCGTGTTTATAGCATATAGAGCACTTACATGATGATACACTTACATTTGTTCACACTGTTTTGGAAAAAAATGTCTACATGGAACAATTTGTACTGTTTACGAACTGTAGATGTTTTCATTCACCTCAAATTTTCATACTATTCTTGTGATGATGTGTTAAACCAGCATGCATCTGGATCAAATTTTATTTTGCATTCTTTCTCACTTTCGCTGCAACTCTACTGCTGTAGTTGCATGAAAGCTATGAGCAGTAGGTCTCTCTCCTCTTCCCCTTCTCAGGCACGTGGCTGTGGCCGAGGTGGGAAGGGCGACAATCCATCGATTGTTGACGACCGGAGGATAAGGGAGACAGAGGACTTGGTTCCCATCTTTCTCAAGACCTCCGCCATCTTGTACATTACCCTTCATCAGGAACTCGGCCTGGTCTCGGTCACGAAGGGGACGATGGTGCAGTCGGCTAGAGAGGGAAGAGGTATGTGTGAGGCTCTTGGCCGGGCGTGGTTCCATCCATCTCGATCTCTTGCTGGCTGCGTAACACCAGCCTTAAGGTCACCTCCCATCGCCGGTATCATGATTGCTGGCGACTTAGGGCGGGCAGCATCGGCGTCGAAGGGTGGAATCGACATGTGCGCTGCAGTCAGCAAGGGACATGAGGGAGGCGGCGGCTGGATCGTGGGGAGAGGAGTTATAGTAGAGAAGTTAGGGTTAATTTGTAGGTTTTATTATGGGTCGGGCCCGGGTTAAGAGATAACGAATCCGAATCCACTAAGTGTTAAACCCGCTCCACTTACTTAAGTCAAACAGGTTGGATCTAAAGTTTATTATATGAATCCGGATCCATTAAAATCAAGCCCGCAAACCCTATCCGCTTTATTAAAAACCGACCCACTATTCAATTAAACCCGACCCAGATTTTAAGTTAAATTAAACCAGGTCTGGTTCAATCAAATCTAGCCTAAACCATAGATTTAGGTCCGGTTTGCTGGAATTAGATCTGGTTTACTGAAATTAAGTTTAGTTTAGTACAATTGGTTCTGATTCAACACCGGTTCAGGTCAAATTAGGCCGATTCAGTGCACATTTTAAGCAGTTCATTAGGATTTTTGATTGGTTCACTAAAATTAGCATCTGGTTTAGCATAATTTCAACTGGTTCAATACAATTAGCATTAGTATTAACGTAATTTTGTCTTAGTTCAGCTGAATTAACATTGGTTCAATATAATTTTGATCGCTTTATTGTAGTTTGACCAATTTAACTTGAAATAAAATAATAGCTCATCATGTCTAATATTTTGAAATATGATGATTTGAAACAACATCTCGCCAAAGCGAGCTCTCTTGTGCAAAATTAACATATTTTAGAACATAAAAGATGTTTGCATGCTTTAAATTCATGCGGGTAGTGATCGGCCCAAAGGAAGGTTACTACTTGGCCGGATTCCTTGCGTGCCTACGGTAATAAATATGTGATGGTTATAAGGTTTTTCTTGAGGACTAAA
Organism: Canna indica; assembly: GCA_034359265.1. NCBI lineage: Eukaryota > Viridiplantae > Streptophyta > Magnoliopsida > Zingiberales > Cannaceae > Canna > Canna indica. Next base: position 46,874,111 of record CP136898.1, read on the forward strand.
GTCGGTCCAAAGAAAGGCTTATTGTTTGACATGACTGATTGTCAATATTTGATTACTGCATTGAGAGTACCGCTTACAAGTTGACATTTTTGTCCAAAGATGAAGTGTCAATTTTTTGCTTGGTATCTTGTAATGGGACCTGCTGTTATTTTTTTCTCTTTTGCTTTAAATATTTATTGAGCTGATTATATTATTGTTTTGTTTTGTTCTCTGTTTATATTTATGCTTCTTCAAAAACTACTGCCACATTTAATTACATCCCTAATCTATCTAGCACAAATTTAAGATTTCTATATGTTTCTTTTGCAAGACCAGTGGGCATGTAAAGTCTGATTGTATCAAGTATCATGCTTGGTGTGCTAATAAAGGTACATTTCTCACTCTAGTTTGTTTCGAAGTTAATTTGACTTCTGTACCCACAGACACTTGGTGCATAGGTTCTGGTGCTACTACCCACATAAGTGGGTCTATGCAAGGTTGCTTGAGTTGCCAAACGCCAAATAATGCTGAAAGATTCATCTATGTGGGTGATGGCAAATCAGTCGAAGTTGAAGCTATAGGCACTTTTAGGTTATTATTAAGGACAGGATCCTATTTGGACTTAAAAGAGACTTTTGTAGTTCCGTCTTTTAGACGGAATTTGATTTATTTTTCTGTATTGGACAAATTTGGTTATTCTTGTTCGTTTGGAAAGGGAAAATTCAGTTTGTCTCTTGGTCCAAATATTATTGGTATCGGTTCTTCATGCTGCGATGATAACCTTTATATGCTTGATGTAATTGCTTCATTTAATGAAACTTTGCATACTAGTTCACGTGGTACAAAATAAAAATTAACTGATGAGAATTCCGCAATTTTGTGGCACAAGCGCTTAGGTCATATATCTAAGCAAATGATACAGAGGCTTGTGTCTGACGAGATTCTTGATATCACTGATGCTACAGACTTTGAGGTCTGTATTGAGTGCATTAAGGAGAAACAGACAAACATTAGGGGATTAGGTACAAATAGGAGTTCAGACGTCTTAGAACTTATTCATACAAATGTTTGTGGACCTTTCCCTACGCCTTCTTGGAATGGTCAACAATATTTTATAATGTTCATAGACTATTACTCCATATATGGGTTACTATATTTAATTAGTGAGAAGTCTCAATCACTGGATGTGTTCAAGTCCTTTAATTAATGGCGAGGTTGAAAATCAGCTTGGTAAAAGGATTAAGGCTATTAGATTTGACCATGGTGGTGAGTACTATGACAGATATGACGGATCAGATGAACAGCGTCCAGGATCTTTCGCTAAGTTCCTAGAAGAATGCAGAATCGTCCCACAGTACACCACGCCAGGGAGTCCTACCATGAATGGTGTTACTGAAAGATGAAATAAGACTCTTAAGGATATGGCGAGGAGCATGATTAGTCATTCTACCTTATCAGAGTCCCTTAAGACTGCAGCTCACATTCTAAATAGTGTACCAACTAAAGCAGTACAAGAAAAACTCTTTATGAATTATGGACGAGCAAGAAGCCTAGTCTAAGACATTTGCATATTTGGGATTGTCCAGCTGAGGCTAGGCCATATCGGCCAAATGAAAAGAAACTTGACTCCAGAATGGTTAGCTGCTATTTTGTTGGGTACTCTGAGAGATCTAGGGGGTATAAATTTTATGAACTACAAATAGGACATTCTTTGAGATGAGAAATGCTCGGTTCTTTGAAAATATTGGGTTTGGAGGGGGAGATAAGGTTGAGGAGATTGTCTTTGAAGAGGAATTTGTTTCTCTTCCTACGGTTGTTGTTCCTATTTCTGAGCAGACAACAAATTTGGAAGCACAAGACAATACTGAAATACTCCCCATTGAGCCTCAAGAGTACACTCCTGAGGAATCTACCCATGAAGAACAAACTCAATAATCTCAAGAACATATGCCATTAAGGAGGTCCACTAGAGAGAGGAGAAGTGCAATTTCAAATGATACATTGTATTTCTCCAAGAGCATGAGGCTGACATCGGTATGATGGAAGATGATCGAATCAACTTCTGTCAAGTCATGCAAAGCCCTAACTCTCAAAAGTGGATTGATGCCATGAATGAGGAGATTAAGTCTATGCAGCAAAATGATGTTTGGGATCTTGTCATGTTACCTGAAGGTGTGAAACCCATTGGTTGCAAATGGATTTTGAAAATCAAGAGGGATTCAAAGGGTAATGTGGAAAGGTATAAGGCTCGTCTTGTTGCAAAAGACTTTACTCAAAAGGAAGGCATTGGTTATAAAGAGACATTCTCTCTAGTTTCTTCGAAAGACTCTTTCAGAATTATGATGGCACTTGTAGCTCATTTTGATCTTGAGCTGCATCAAATGGATGTAAAGAGGACGTTTCTCAATGGTGACATTGATGAAATAATTTATATGGTGCAACCAGAAAATTTTATATCTGGAGACCCAAAGAAGATGGTTTGCAAACTAAAGAAATCCACTTACGGGCTAAAGCAAGCTTCTCGTCAGTGGTATCATAAATTTCATCAAGTCATTATCTTATTTGATTTTGAGATAAATGTGGTTGATGAATGCATATACCATAAATTTAGTGAGAGCAAGTATATTTTCCTATATACCCCTATTGCTAAAGGAGGCAAATTTAGTCTCAATCCGTGCCCCAATGATAAATTTCAGCAGAAGAAAATGTAGAAGATTCCATATGTGTCTACTATAGGGAATCTGATGTATGCTCAAGAGAGTACGCGTCTGGATATTGCGTACACTGAAGGGATATTAGGCAGACATCTAAGTAATCCCGAAATGGATAATTAGAAAGCAACCAAACGGGTTATGTGGTATCTATAGAGAATAAATAATTACATATAGAAAATTAGATCAGTAGGAGATCATTGGGTATTTTTTATTATGATTTTGCTGGATGCTTAAATAGTTGAAGATCTACTTCTAGTTATATTTTTCTGTTTGCTAACAGAGCTGTTTATTGGAGGAGTGCTAAGCAGACACTCACTGCAGCTTCAAATATGGAAGCAGAATTCATAACTTGTTTTAAGGTATCCAATCTTGAAATATATATGACTGCGAAACTTTATCACTTGCCTGCTCATTGTAATAGAATTGGAAGACCACTAAAGTTATTCTATGACAATAAATCGGTCGTGTTATATTCCAATAACAGCATGAACACTTTGAAATCTAAGCAAATTACATAAAGTTCTTTGTTAAAGAAAGAATTCAAAGTAACCATAGAGCACATAGGTACAACTTCCACGAGGGCGGATCCGCATACTAAAGGTTTTCCACCCATGGTCTTTCGTGAGCATGATGCTCATTTGGGTGTTACATCATGTATTGATATGATGGTTTAGTGAGAGTTTATAATTTGTTACTATGCCTTATGGACATTTTTCTGCAGAATAAAGTTTTATTATTTTACACTATGAATATTTTATTTGATCTCAATACGGTAGGACCAGTTGTAAATAGGCATGTTAGGATCACATTGCATGTAATTTTCATGCTGTGCACCCATATATGATCTATGTCGTCGAGAATATTAACATTGTGATCATTAATGGATTTAGTCATGATAAATGTGACGAAAGTCGCTTTGGTTCGTTGTTAGTATGATCGATGGACCAGATTATTGGAGATGGTTGATAATAATAGTGATGATGAGCTCATAAAGTTAGCATGCATAGCTATACGGTGATACGTGTGTTGGCCCAAGTGGAAGATTGTTGGATTAATTTCTAATAATCTAATATGGGCCAACGCATATCAATAGGCGTGCATCTGTCACTATGAATATTAACGGCCCAGATCTTAAGTGATCTAATTGTAATTTATCTGTGGGTCCGTGACATCTCAATAATATATGAGATTTAATTGTACAGATACTATTAGGGTTCATTTCTGATTTTATGATGGGCAAAATCGGAATTACCATTACCTCAAGTTTTTGTTATAAATAGAGGGGTTATGGTCACCGGGTCATGCACTTGTTTTCAATCTCAGAAATCCCATTATTAAGAGACGTCTTGTGGTCGGTGCATAGACTTGGAAGACCCTCCATCTCTCAAATTTAGCAATGGATTCAAGTACGCTTCCGCTTTTGGTATTTCTCAAGATTCGACATGTAGGATTCTAGGCATATGTTAAATTCCTGTTATTAAATTTCCATCGAGTAATTGATGTTTCAACACGTACTACCCAAGCATGCACCTTGAATTTTAGAGTTAAGGGACCTCTCTAGAGCTTAGTCACTTTAACACTCTTTATTCCTCGCTCCATGTAGATCTTCTACATATATTGAAGCCGTGGTGAACATGCCATTTTCCTTTAACCTCCACTGAAGACCATCTGGTGAATTGCTGAAAGTTGGCTGACCCTTGAACGCGCTGAATTCATTTACTATACATGTAAGCGTCGGCCACCAAGAGGTTCTTCATTGCATGCTCGAAACAGGTCAGGGAAGTAATCCAATAACCATGTATTTTTGCACCAACCTTAATTTCCTTCCAGAAACTAGTATTGTTGGTCCCATCTCCCAGGGAAACCACACTACTAATAGAGGTTCATCCAGAAAGTAATCCATTGATTAAGATTATGGCCACTTATGAGTTCCAGTCTCTATGCAAAAAAGTAAGGGGAAGTTGCGTACATTAATCTTTCCAGAGCCCACAAAAGTTGAATTATTTCGTGCTATCACCCTTTTTGTTAAGTACCTACTCTATCGTATCATTTTATAAAAAAATCTTATCTTTCATTCTCTTGCACATCTTGCCCTTAGATGGAAAGACAATAGATATAAACATTAATTATAATTAGAGCGACATTCCATTTATTCTCTATCTTTTTTGATGTATAGTACGAGGCAAGCCTCACTTGACGACTAGGAATTACAACTGCATGAGCAATAGACGAGCAGGAAGAGAAAGTTGAACGAGCGAGGTTTTGGTCAAAACACAGATCTATTCTTCCTCCCCCTCCACACTGCTTCTCTTTCTGCAGCACGGCGGCGGTGAGCATCAACACTCAACGGCAGAGAGTACCCTGATTAATTCATTGATACAAGACATCATGAAATATATACTTTCGTGGTGATAGAGGATCTAGGGATATATGGACGTCAACGTCCTCCTTGTGAAACCTCAACCGCTCGTTAAAGTTTCAGCGTCGATCGACATCATCAGTCACTATTTTGACCCTTTTTATGGTGGGATCAAGATATGTAAACATAGTATATATATAGGTTGACTTTCTTGATCTCAGCAATGCTTATCTGCATTAATAAACTGTTAGATACTGCACTGACCGGTAAAAGTCGGTATCAACTTCTACAAAGAAACATATATAATTGATCTGACCTGATCAATTAATGTTTGTGAAATTGATGGAAAAGGGTTTCGCCAGCAACCAATCACTATGGCTACCGGTTGTGCATGGTTTAGGTTGTGAAACCGGAAAAGTTCGGTATTGGAGTTAATAACTGGTACGTATTTGTCGGTTCATGCATATACACAAATTAATTTGTTGATCCTCGTATATTATATATATTGGGCTAATTAAGAAGATGACCTAATAGCTTTGATGTTGAGCACACATTAAAAAAGAATCAACCTTTATTGTAAAAAGATTTGATGTGAGGTAGAGGTGGCAATGGGCCGTGCCTGGCCTAGGCCCGGGCCCGGGCAAGCTCGGCCACCTTCGGGCCGTTCCTGTCATATCCCAACTTAGGGTCGTGTGACCGACCAAGGTCTATGTCCTACCCTGAAGCCTACTACATACACTGACTAATAGAATCTGAAACATATAATGAAAACAACGATGCAGCTTTATTCAAATCTTTAAAGAAGGTTCACAATTTTGCTTTAAAACATGAAAAGTTCCGAAACATCAATCACCATAGGAAACAACTCAAGTTTAAAAGCAAGTACATGTTTTTGAATAGACAATCAGTGTATTAAAAGAAACAACTGCCCTAGACCTCTAGACTATGACTAGTGGACGCTGCTACGAGATCTACGCCACTGGCTGCCCTCCAGCTGCACCATGATTCCAAGCCTCATCTCACTGATCGGGCTCTGCAAAACAAGGAAATAAATCGTGAGTCGATATGGGACTCAGTGAGCGATTCTTCCGAACCACCACATAATTCCCCAATAAACACACACACACACACACACACACATATATATATAGAAGCAAAATATAAAGTTAGGGATATAAGTTGCTTTTGTTATGACAACCGACCCAGGAGTTGTCCTGTATAGGTCATACATTCATGTAAGCAGCCATAACAGCCTAACTACGCCACATGGCATCCGGCCCCTAAGGCCTACTCATGGTCTAATGATTCGGCTATAACCAACCCTACCACATACAGATAGTAACATACTGGCCGTTCGGGCCACATAGCACATAAGTGAATCAAAACAAACTCCGGGCCGTCGACTAGGATGGTCTGCTAGTCTCCGGACACGGACTGGGGTAAGGATAGTTAATCCCATCCAACTGGGGTTTGACACCTAGCGGGCTCGCTGGTGCAATCTCAAGACCCAATCACTGGCCGAGTCAAGCATTAGTCATTCCGACTACCCATGCTTCTCGGCAAACCACCACAATCACATCACACAAACATGGTGTCCTAAAGTTTCCTTATTTAAATTCCCGGGCGTCCGCCCGTTCTCAGCCTTTTAATTTCGGTTGTATCATGCGCACACTATTGTTTGCAAAATGTTTCTTAGGTGTGAGGCCTAACTCGTCTACTTTCGAGTTTCCATATCTAACACACACTTTATAATTTCATGTAAATCATCTAGCGTCATATGCTACCTTTTGCTAATGTAAACTACATGTTATAGACTTGGAAATGCACCCATTAACAATACTGGACAACATATAAACTATAATGAAATTTCTTCACAACACCTACTATGTATAGCCACATGATTCAATGATAAAGAATTTAAATTCTGCATTAAACCATAAACTCAACAAGAAAATAAATTATCTAACATGGTAAAAGTATCGCAACATTTTAGAATTTAAAGAGGAAAGGTCTAAGGATGGTTACTATCTTACCATTCTACTAATTACATGCATCAACATAGAAGCCTTCGTTAGTTAGATCTTACCTAAATGTCATCTTGATTCTAATTGTCAATCTAGGCAACTTGTCATGCCCTATTGTTTTTAGTATTCCTAACCATGAAGTTTATCTTCTAGAGATCACCATCTCCCCCAATCCTTGCTCGGCCGAGACTTGAGCAAAGCATGCCTTGTTCGGTCGAGCCTCCAAGGATAGGAACAAGAGGGAAGGACCAACCCCAACCCTAATATCTTGTTTCCGATCTATCCTAATTAAGACCTTGATCATGCCGCACACCCCTTGCTTGGCCAACCCATGGACATGGAGTTTTCCCTTTGCTTGGCCGAGCCTACTAGGCTTTAGAGGATGAGTTCCAATCGTCACTTTCAGTAAGTAAATCATGAATCCACTCGATATGGGTTTAAGATCGTTCAAAGGGGGTTTACATTCGTCAAGGGAATTTGGGAAATATTCGGCATGACCTTTCCCCTTTTTCCTTGACTCGACAGCACCTAAAATATCAAGAATCCGACAAAAATTACGGAGATCCGATGCAATAATAATTAAAACAGCGGTAAGAAGGTCAAGGTACCATGAATTGACGAAAAACTTGTGAGAAACTCGACACCTAGCAGTCCTAGGGGTTCGGCTACCCACCTCCCCCAAATCAACGGAAAGTAACCACTCACCTTGATCAAGGAAGAAGAAAGGGTGGACGTTGATGACCTCGATCCTTCCGACGGCGACATGGTTTCCGGCGCTGACCCAAGATCTCCCCTCCTCCCTCTCTTGCTCGGGCGGCGTGCGGGTCAAGAATGTGCCACACGGCTCATGATGAGGGGTTTTATCCCCTCATCCACCAATGACATAAATGCCCCTCTAACTGATTTAGCCTCTACACGACTCGATCCGAGTTCGATTCGGGCCCCGATTTGATCCGCATACACGATTTGAACTCGACTCAAAAAGGACATCTAATGCTTAATAAGGAAATATCCATCTAACCAATTTAAACTTCATAAGTCGAGTTATACCTTCTACTCGAGGTGACTCCGCAGCTCGACTCGACTAACTCCTGATCCGGTGCGCTGCACCAAAAATAGATTTTTATATTAGGAAATATAATAAAATTTTCGTCAATCCAATGTGCAGTAACACAAATGTAACAATTAGCAGTACGTTGACTAGACCAAATATCAGATGTTAAAAAAAAATTGATTTATTATTTTTAAAACTATTTATTATATTTTGTCTATATATAAAAAATAATTTTAAAGCATCACTTTTCATTAGAGGTGGCAACGGGCTGGGCTAGGCCAGCCCATGGGCGGCACGAGCCTGGCCCGGGTCTGGCCCGACACAGTTGTGCCCAGAAGACGGTCCGGGCTCGCCTTCTGGGCACGCGGGCTGACAACGGCCCGCGTGCCCGTGCTCTGGGCGAGCACGGGAGGCCTGGCGTGCGCTAGGCCTAGGTCGGCCCGAGCCAAGTCTGGCTCGGGCCGACGAAGATATTATAATTTTTTTTTAAATTTACCTATTAATACCCCCTCTCCTTCTTCATTTCTTCTATTTTCATCTTCAACTCTTTCTCTCAATCCTTAACTCTCAACTCTCAATTCTCAACTCTCAACTCTCTTACTCTCAACAATCTAAGTTCATTTACAATCATTCTCAACAACATTTTAAGCTCACCAAGAAGACAATGATTCAAGATTGTTGTTAATTTTTTTTAATCTCTTTAATTTATTTCATTGATTAGTATAATATTTATACTTTTTATATTTTTAATTTTTACTAATGGCGGATGGAGATTTTTCAGGTTATACTCCACAAGCTGGATCAAATATGTTAGAAGAAATGCCTCCTGCTACTCCTACCACTCCTAGCACTCAACAAAATCAAAATATAGAGATAAGTCCATCTATTAATTTATGTCCATCAAGTAGAAAAAAAGTATGGTTTGGGAATATTTTGAAAAAATTATTGAACCTGATGGCACTATAACAACAGCCCGGTGCAAAAAATATCAAAAAATTCTTTCGGCTTCAACAACCGGAGGAACTAGTCATTTATTACGTCATGCAAAGTGTCATGACACTAAGGTTGCACAAGCTCAACAAATTCTTAATTTATATTCTTCTGGTTTAACAACTTTTTCGTATGATCATAATTTTCAGTGTCGAGAACTTGCAAAATTAATTGTTCAAAATGAATCTCCTTTTAGTTTTGTTGATCAACCAAGATTTTCTAGTTGGATTCAAAATACTTTACAACCAAAATATAAAAAAATTACTCAAAATACATTGAAAAGTGATGCTTTAGAATTATTTTTTATATATAGAGAAAATATAATGACTAGTTTTCAAAATAATAAATCAAAAATTTATTTAACATCTGATGTTTGGATTAGTCAACGTACTATTAATTCTTACATTTGTGTTACTGCACATTGGATTGATGAAAATTTTATTTTGCAAAAAAGAATAATTAGTTTTAAAGTTTTTGAATATCCACACACTTCTGTTGCCAATTTTTATGCTATTAGATTTGTAACATCTTTCTATAATATAAATGATAAAAAAATTTCGATTAGTTTTGATAATGCTAGTAATAATGATGCTGCTATTCGTCCCCTTATACAGTCATTTAAACCAGTATTAGATGGTGAATTATTTCATGTTCGTTTTGTTTGTTATGTTCTTAATTTATGTGTACAAGATGGTTTAAAACAAGTAAATATACATATAGAAAAAATAAGAGATGTTATTAGATATATGCGTTCTTCAAAAGCAAGAACACAAGAATTTAAAAAATTATATCAATCTTTTAATAAACCATTTAAAAAATTTAATGGTGATGTTATTACTAGATGGAATTCAACATATCATATGCTTATGTCTACTATATGATATCAAGAGATTCTTACAATGTTTTACAATCAAAATATGTCTGGTGATCCAATTAATAATAATGATTGGTTAGTTGCTGGGCATATTACTCAAATTTTAGAACTTTTTAATAAAGCTACTGAACAACTTTTCGGTGTTTATTATCCTACATGTAATTTAACTCTTTCATATATAGTTCGTATTAGTGAAGTATTTTCTTCATATAGACATCATCCTTTATTTGGACAAATTATTTTCTTTAATGGGATCTAAATTTAAAAAGTAATGGTCAGATATACCTACTTTATTTTGTTTAGCAATATGTTTAGATCCTAGAATGAAAATTGATGGTTTAAATATGTTGTTAGATGATTATTATAACAATACGGAATTAGATAATGTTGAAGAAAAAAAAATTAAAATTTCGAACTTATTGAATTCTATGTTTGTATTTTACGCTTCAAAATTTGGTGATACAATTACAAATAAGATAATATCTTCTTCTTCTTCTAGATTAAGAGATGATAGTGGAAATAGTATTAATTCTCAACTTGGTCGTAGAATAAAAAAACTAAATCTACTAATTTTAATGAAGCCGAAAGAATTTTTTGACATTTTTTGCACCGTGCTTTTGTTATGGTGTCATCAGCTTCAATAATTTTCTCAAAATATTCCCATACCACACTTTTTTTTCTACCCGATGGACATAAATTAGTAGATGGACTTATCTCTGTGTCCTGGTTTTGTTGAGTGGTAGGAGTTCTAGGAGACATTTCTTCTAATATATTTGATCCAGCTTGTGGAGAATAACTTGAAAAATTTCTATCCGCCATTAGTAAAATGTAAATATAAAAAGTATAAATATTATAAAAATCAATGAAACAAATTTAAGAGATTAAAAAAAATTGACAGCAATGTTGAATCCTTGATGAACTTAAAAAGTTGTTGAGAATGATTGTAAATGAACTTAGATTTTGGAGAGTTGAGAGTTGAGAGAAAGAGTTGGATAAGAGAATGAAGATAAAAAAAATGAAGGAGATGATATGATATTTATAGGAGATTCTAAATTATATATATATATATATATATATATATATATATGATATTTATAAGAGATTTTAAATTATATATATATATATATTTAAATTCATCAGGTCTGGCGCGCGCCAGACCCGGGCCTGACTGGGTTGCTGTGCTCGGGCCAGGCCTTATGTTAATATATAATGTAGAAATATTATAAAAAAGCTCCTTATGTTAATATATATATATTCATGCCTGAAGTCAGAGCGATGCGATCCGGTCCGGTGTGTCTCCTGATCACACTACAATAAATTAAGGTAATATTGACTTTTTTGTAATCGAGAAACCAACAATTTTTTGGAGCCTAAATATGAATTCAACGCCCCAAAAAGAGTCAGTTTGAGGGCCAAAAACGAAGGGTGAAAATTTGCCAACAGGTCATTTGTGGTCCAATCGGGTCGAAATTTGGTGAGCTTGTTCAAGACTCATTGTTCTTTGATCTGAACGGTGAAAATTTTATTTGGAGAACATAACCTTTTTTGATTTCAAGAACAGTAACTGTTCTGGTGATCTCTATCCTTAATCATTGTTATCTCCTTGTTGCTTGATGGTTATGTGGTATGTTATTTCACTGTTTCCACTTTGTTGATGATGAACAGTGATTGTTTGAGATTCTAGGGGTGCTAGAAACTCTTTTGTATACTCATTTATCATTATAGTGGATTGTTGATCTGGACTAGGTCCCATGGTTTTTACCCGTCACCTTGAGGGGGTTTTTCATGTTTAAAATTGTGTATGATCTTGTGGTTGTTTTTGTGCATTTTGATTTTGAGATATTGTTCATTATTTCCACTGTTTTACACTGCATTTTTCCCCAAGAAGTGGTATCAAAGATTTGGTTATTACTTGTGTGGTGTTTTGAGATTGAACAATGGAATCAAATTATAGCAAGATGATTAGCTTGAATGGCACAAATTACCACAAATAGAAAGGAAAAATGACAGATCTTCTGTTTGTGAAAAAGTTGCACTTACTAGTTTTTGCTACTAAGAAGCCAGAGTCCAAATCTGAAGAAGAATGGCAGTTTGAGCCTGAGCATGTCTGTGGTTTTATTTGTCAATGGGTGGATGATAATGTCTTGAATCACATACAAAATAATTCACATGCCAGAACTCTATGGGAGAAACTTGAGACCTTGTATGCCTCTAAAACAGGGAATAATAAATTATTTCTATTGAAGCAGGCTATGTAGTTGAGGTACAAGGAGGGTAATTCCATTTCAGATCATCTGAATGATTTTCAAGGATGCTTTGATCAGTTATCTGGTATGGGTGTAAAGTTTGATGATGAGATTATGGGACTTTGGTTGCTTGACACATTGCCTGATTCTTCGGAAAGTTTTCGTGTCTCTTTGACCAATTCTGCTCCTGCTGGTACTGTGAACATGGAATATGTGAAGAGTAGTTTTCTCAACGAAGAGATGAGACGAGGAACTCAGGAGGCTTCTATTTCACATTCTCAAGTCCTGGTTACTTAAATTAGGGGGAGAAATAAAGAAAGATATCATAGATAGAGTAGTAGAAGTAAGAGTAGAAGTAAATCAAAGTTAAGATCTAAGAACTTCGAATATCCACTATTGTGGTAAACTTGGACACATCAAGAAGTACTATTATAGGTGGAAAAGGGAGAACAAGGCAGACAAAGGTAAACAAGAAAACAAAGACAGTGATAACAATGATCGTGTTGCTACCACTTGTACACAAGATCTTATTCTTGTTTATGACGAGAAGTTGATCAATGTTGCTTGTGATCAGTCAAGCTGGGATGTTGACAGTGATGCCACACTGTTGGTGAAATGACCACACTAGAGGAGGGGTGAATAGTGTGTTAACTAATCTTATCGTCTAATTCTCATTTTAATCGTTTCTTGATTAGTTAGGCTAAGCACGATATTAATAGCAAGCGGAAGCAATAAATATGAAGCAATAAAGACAAACAAAATATCAATGTTAACACAATGATTTATAGTGGTTCGGCCCCAATGCCTACTCCACTACCTAAGCACCCCGCTTAGGATTTCCAAACTAGTTTAACTAGATTAATCTTGTTTCCCTTACAACGAGGACTTTGATCCGAAGAGTCTCACTCTCAACCTAAGGTACTTTCACATCCAGAAGTCTCCTCCTTCTTACTGAGAGCACTCTTCCACCTCAACCTAAGGGACAACTCAACTAATCCTAGTAAACAAAGTTTACAATGGTGGGTTTAAACCTCAACACCAAGGCAACCACCAACTCAATCAACCTAGCACTCTAGGTTTACACAAATTCAAATACAATGAAATAAACACCAAAATACAATAATAATGATAGCAAATAATAAACAATAAACACTTAGCTCTCAAACAAGATGTCCTAGCTCCTCTTGATGACTTGAAGATGAATCAAGGCAAGCTTAAAGTCAATCTCAAGGTTTCTAGGCTCAAAGCTAGGTTTCTTTGCAAAGATGGCTCAAGAATTCTTGTAGAGATGCAAGGAGTGACTCTTTGAGGTTTTGAAGCATCGATCATGGGCTAGAAATGAGTTTGGGATGGGTATTTATAACCCCCAAAAGAAATGGCTCGTCAATGGGCAAATTTGTGCCCGTTGCCGACTCTTGGTCGCTTGCCGTTCGATCATCGGTCGACCAATGGATCGACCGCCCAAGCGACCGCGACATTCTGCCGCTTCTTGGCGCACTTCGGTCGATCGACTGGTTGACCGAATTGGCTACTACCAATTCTTCGCCATATTCGGTCGAATGATAGATCGACCGAATTGGCTACTGCCAAATTCTGGCATCGTTCGATCGATCAGTCGGTCGACCGAAATGCTTTCTCTTTCGGTCGGTCGACCAATCGATCGATCGAACCTGGGCAGGGTAGATTTCTTTGCTTGTTTGCTCATTTTCGGTCCCCCATTTGGATTCAATAAAAATATCTAAAAAATTAAAATTCTTAAGAATCAAAATCTAGTTTTTGAGGTCTAGTACAAATTTTCGGAAAATGGAAATTTCCTAATATCCCGGTTCAAATATAGGTAGACTAAAGTCTTTCAAAAAATCCTTAAAAATACATCGTTATCTAGTTTTTATGCAAGGAACAATTACCGCCATTTTTTGTGTCAAGAAAATGTATAGGTCATATAGCCCTCCAAGGAGCTCCTTAGGCTTAGTGAATTTCAGGACGGTTTTCGGGTTTTCATGTTTTGGGGTTCGGATTTGGTTTTTGGGTTCTTAGCATCATCATGAGGATTTACAACATAAACTAGACACCCTAAAACTAAACTCTAACTTCTCGAAGAATCCCGAGCGACGACGAGCGTCCTTGCCGATTTCTTCGATTTCTTCGATTTTACCGATCGGGGACGTCGTGTGCTAACCGACTTGGAACTTGAAAGATTTCTTAATGAAACATTAGTTCCATGTTTGTTATCATCAAAACCGAGATTAAGACCAAGGTAGAAAACCTTAGGCCAACAATTTCTCCCTTTTTGATGATGACAAATATCCTTAAGAAAATATATCTATTAAAGCACAAAGGATATCAAAGATGGGTTTTCTACCCCTATCAACATGCATATCTATATAATAGAACTCCCCCTATCTTTATGAATGGTTTTCCTATATTTTCTTCCCTTTTACCTATATTTTTCTCCCCCTTTTGACATCAATAAAAAAGGATGAGAAAAGTCAATCAAAAGTCAAAGTTGAGACTTCAAAAGATTATTTTTCCTGAAAATCAAAGCCAACCAATTCAAGGGATGAAAACAAAATCTCGAATAATAGACTAAGTCATACATGATAGCATTAGTTAATAAATGAGTTCCAAGTCTAGAAATCATGTATAAGCTTAAGTATAGATATTTTCATGTATCAATCAAGTAGACAAAAAAACATTTTAGAATTGATTTTTCTCATCAAATGAGTAGAGTGATATCATAAGTGAATTTGAAATATCATACTTCAAGTCTTGATCAAAGATTTCGACGAAAATCCAAAGTATCGAAAAATGAGCACTTGTGAAGAACGATACTTTAAAGTTTCGAAATCCAATTTCAAAATTCCATATCAAATCATATTCTTACTGAAATTTTTTGAAATTTTTACTGAAGAAACTATATTTTTCAGAGAATATGCAGTTTCAAGAATCATCGAAAAATCAATTTTATGCATTTTTTAAAAAATAACTGAAATCTAGTGGCATTTTCGTAAATATTAGCTATTTTTTAAAAGTATCATGTTTTAACCTTTACTCATGGTTTTTCAAATTTAAACACATTGACACCTAACATGATTAAATCTAAATATGTTTGTGAAGTTTGAGCTCAAAAAGAAATTTCTAAGTCAAATTGTTGACTTAGGACAAGCTTTTTCAATTTTGAGTCTCCTAAGGTGAGCTAGTTGTCATTTTGTCCATTTACATATGATTTTTCAATTTTAACCACATGGATGTAAATCATGAGTAAGCTCAAACATGTTTATCAAGTTTCAACTTAAAATGAAGTCTCTAAGATGAAATTCTACCTATGGCACATTTCATTCAAACAAGGTTTCATGAAATTGCCTAAGTATCAAAATTTTATCTACTCATGAGATTTTAATCAATTATCATGCAAGATCATTCATGAGCATAGAGAAATCATTTATCAAGAAAATAGAGGTGTTATGCAAGAATTTTTCCAAAATAAAACTCATACCTCATTTCTTGAGAAATTCTAAAATTTTTACTTTATTTCCATTTTCCTTTAGCCTTCCAAATTTTACCACTTTCTCAACTTGCAAGTAGGCTTCATAAGTATCATAATGAAATCATATACCAACTAGCAAGCTAACTTACTAAATAGCAAAGGTTTAATGCAAAGTTTCATTTAAAAATCTTAACCTATGCTAGATAGTAGAGATTAATTATAAGGAGTTATCATGATATCAAAATGAATCAAAGAGATATTAAAATATGAAATATTTGAAAAGTAAGATCTCTAAATATGTTTAACTAGTTTGGACTTAAAAAGAAGGTCTCTAATAATGAAATATGCCTAAGTACTAAAATTCTACCTACTCATGAGAATGAAAGGGTTTAACATGCAATTATAATAATGAGTATTGAGATATAATTTAAGCTTAAACATTGAGGTATAACACTAATATTTTATGAAAATTGAAATCATACATCATACTTGAAAATTTAGCCAAACTAATCTTTTTCATTCTAATTAGCCTTCTATTAAACGTTAGATTTAACTTGCTTGAGAAAATCATTGGTAACATAATGGCATAATTATTTCAAGCAAGTTAATCATTCTAGATAGCAAAGTAAGCATCAAAGATTCTATTCAAAATTCAACTTTGCTAAATAGTTCGAAATCCGTTTTAAATGAAATTAAGTCGTACCAAAATGAATTTTAAGAGATCACAAAAATAATAAATATGAAAACATGATCTCCAACCCTTCCTATTGGTTGAAAACTGAAAGGCCATAATTAGCCTACGATTTAGAACCGCAATGTCGCTTAGGTCTGTTATAGGCCACATAGGTCTCCGAAGAGACCGGAAAATCAAAAATCAAAATTATTTTTCAGAAGACTCTTATCAAGAGCGGGAAAAACAACCCAAATTAAACATGTATCATACACTCTAACTTAAATGATACCAATCAAAGTAAGGAGATGATACGAAGTATACCTAGATGCCAATTTTCATACCTATGGCATCATGATGACTTGAAGTTGCAACCTTATGGAGATTTTTTATTTGAATCCAAGGTCAACTTCAATACACCATTTTTCATTCATCATTGTGTGGTAGTTCCCCCTACAAAAGAAGATGAGACTTTTGGTACCCAAATGGCTTTAGGTCCTTGGGAGTGAGTTGGCCTAGGAATCCAAAGTATCTTAACTACGCTTAGATTTCTTTTAAATGCACAATCATGGATAGCATGACCATATATACCACAACAAAAACAATTTCCATTAAACTTTTTGTTTTCATTTGTCTTTTGAATATGAGGCTTAAAAGTATAATGTCGAACATGAGATTTAACATTAGCATGAACATTCTTTTTAAAAAAATCAGTTCTACTAAAATTCTTAAACGAGGAAATATTTTTTATTTCATTCACTTTCTTGTTTAGGTTTAGAACCTCAATCATGGAGTTATGTAAAACATGCATTTGAGATTTCAACATATAATTTTCCTTTTTGATTTTTGAGTTTTCATTTTTCAAAATCTCATTCTTAATTTTGAAACCATTTTTCAAATTTTTGTTTTCAAGCTTTAAGTCCTTAAGCTCAAGTTTCAATGTATCATGACTAGGATCAAATGAGCTAGATTTTAATTTCTCATTTTCTAATTCTAGATCATGCAAATGTGCACTAAGTCTAGAGTTCTCCTTTTTAATCTTCTTATTTTCCTTATCTTTTTTCATAAGCAAGGCATACATTTTTTGACATTCCTCAACTAGTTCTTCATATGACATATTGAATGAACTAGAAGAGCTAGTACTATCATTATCATTATTATGACTAGAAGGGAAAGAGTGTACCTCATAATTGGTACTCATGAGGTAAACTTTTGAAGTGGCTTCATAGTCATTGCAAGAGGATGCTTCATTTGGATGGGATGATGATGTAGAAGCTTTTGACCTCTTCTTTGCCTTGTTTATTAATGAAGGGCAATTTTTCTTCACATGCTCATTTTCTTTGCAAACATGACAAATTACCTTACTTTTTCGGCTCTTAGAATTGCTCCTTTGACTAGAAGCACTATGGGCATCAAAATCAAGATTAGTAGTAGGCGAGTGACCATTGTCACCATCACCTTCATTAAAAGTGCCAATTTCTTCGGTTTTGGCATAATCATATAAAACATTTAACGTGGCCCATAAATCAAAAGCCGAAGAGCAATGTATGACTTTTTCTAGGATGTCATTTTGTAATGTGCAAAGTATACAATTCATGGCATCTCAATTTTACTTAAACATTTTCTTATCTAATTCACTCCAAGCATGCATGTCAACCTTAGGTTCAATGAATTCTAGTCTTAACATGTTAAGGACACCAAAACCCTTAGTCTTTAAATATGTATACATCCTATATTTCCAAAGACCAAAGTTCGAGGCATCGAACTTAGGAGGTGAAGACGCTAAACTCTCTAGTGCCATTTTTCGGATCGAGAGACGATGTAGAGGAAATGGTGAAATGTCAATCTACGACCTGCTCTGATACCAATTGTTGGTGAAATGGCCACACTAGAGGAGGGGTGAATAATATGTTAACTAATCTTATCGTCTAATTTTGGTTTTAATTATTTCTTGATTAGTTAGGCTAAGCACGATATTAATAGCAAGCGAAAGCAATAAAGACAAATAAAATATCAATGCTAACATAGTGATTTATAGTGGTTCGGCCCCAATGCCTACTCCACTACCTAAGCACTCCGTTTAAGATTTCCAAACTAGATTAACTAGATTAATCTTGTTTCCCTTACAACGAGGACTTTGACCCGAAGAGTCTCACTCTCAATCTAAGGCACTTCCACACCCGGAAGTCTCTGCCTTCTTACCGAGAGCACTCTTCCACCTCAACCTAAGGGACAACTCAACTAATCCTAGTGAACTAAGTTTACAATGGCAGGTTTAAACCTCAACACCAAGGCAACCACCAACTCAGTCAACCTAGGACTCTAGGTTTACACAAATTCAAATACAATGAAATAAACACCAAAATACAACAATAATGAGAGCAAATAATAAACAATACACACTTAGCTCTCAAACAAGATGCCCTAGCTCCTCTTGATGACTTGAAGATAAATCAAGGCAAACTCAAAGTCAATCTCAAGGTTTCTAGGCTCAAAGCTAGGGTTCTTTGCAAAGATGGCTCAAGAATTCTTGTAGAGATGCAAGGAGTGGCTCTTTGAGGCTTAGAAGCATCAATCATGGGCTAGAAATGAGTTTGGGATGGGTATTTATAACCCCCCAAAAGAAATGGCTCATCAACGGGCGTATTTTTGCCCATTGTCGACGCCCAGTCTCTTGCCGATCGATCATCGGTCGACCTATGGATCGACCACAACATTCTACCGCTTTTGGGCGCACTTCGGTCGACCGAATTGGCTACTACCAATTCTTCACCACATTCGGTCGACCGATCGATTGACCAAATTGGCTACTGCCAAATTCTGGCATCGTTCGGTCAACTGGTCGGTCGACCGAAATGCCATCTCTTTCGGTTGGTTGACCAGTCGGTCGACCAAACCTGGGCAGGGCAGATTTCTATGCTTGTTTGCTCATTTTATGGTTCCATCAATAAAAGGATTACCCCCCATTTGTATCCAATAAAAATATCTAAAAAATGAAAATCCTTAAGAATCAAAGTCTAGTTTTTGGGGTCTAGTACAAATTTCCGAAAAATGAAAATTTTCTAATCTCCCGGTTCAAATATGGGTAGGCTAAAAGCTTCCAAAAAATCCTTAAAAATATCTCGTTATCTAGTTTTTACCCAGGGAACAATTACCGTCATTTTTTGTGTCAAGAAAATGTTTAGGTCATATAGCCCTCCAATGAGCTCCCTAGGCTTAGTGAATTTCAGGGCGGTTTCTGATTTTTCATGTTTTGGGGTTCGGGTTTAGTTTTTGGGTTCTTCTGCATCATCATGAGGATTTACAACATAAATTAGACACCCTAAACCTAAACTCTAACTTCTCGAAGAATCCCGAGTGACGACGAGCATCCTTGCCGATTTCTCTGATTTCTTCAATTTTTTCGATCGGGGACGTCGTGCGCTAATCGACTTGGAACCTGAAAGATTTCTCAATGAAACATTAGTTCCATATTTGTTTTCTTCAAAACCGAGATTAAGACTAAGGTAGAAAACCTTAGGTCAACACACACTTCATGTCATTTCTAGGAAGGACTTCTTCACATCTTATACTCCTAGAGATTTTGGGGTATTGAAGATGGGTAATGGTAGACTATCAAAAGTGGTTGGCATTGGATCTGTTTGCTTGAAGACTAAAAATGGTTCTAGTTTCGTTCTTAGGAATGTTCGGCATGCACCAGATATAGATTTAAATTTGATTTCAATAGGTAGGCTCGATGATGACGGGTGTCACAGTTTTTAGGGTGATGGTATCTACAAGATCTCTAGAGGCTCCATGGTTATGACTCATGGAAAGAAGTATTCAATTTTGTACTGGATACAGGCTTCAATCTTTGTTGATGTTGTGAATGTTGTAGTGGATGGCAATGGCTCATAGTTGTGGCATAAGCGTCTTAGTCACATTAGTGAGAAGGGACTGAATTGTTTAGTCAGGAAGAATTTGCTTTCTATTTTGAAGAGTGCTAGTTTGAAAAGGTGTGATCACTGCTTGGTGGGTAAACAGAATAGAGTCTCCTTCAAGAGTCATTCTCCTTCTCGAAAGCTAGATTTGCTTGAGTTGGTGCATTCGATCTTTGTGGTCCTATGAAGGTAAATACTTTTATTGGTGCTCTTTACTTTTTGACATTTATTGATTATCATTCCAGGAAAGTTTGGGCTTATGTTTTGAAATCCATGAAATCCAAAGATCAGGTTCTTGGTGTTTTTAAAGAGTTTCAAGCTTTTGTTGAAAGGGAAACAAGCAAGAAACTAAAGTGCATTCGTACTGATAATGGTGGTGAATACCTTGGACCCTTTGATCAGTTTTGCAAAGAGCGAGGAATTAGACACTAGAAGACGCCTCCCAAGACTTATCAATTGAATGGCCTAGCAGAGAGGATGGGCAGGACATTAGTGGAGAGAGTCAGATGTTCGCTTTTAGAAGAAACATTGCCTAAATCATTTTGGGGTGAGGCTTTATATACTGCTACACATGTAATTAATTTATCACCTGCAGTTGCTCTACAATCTGATACTCCTGACCATGTGTGATATGGCAAGGAGGTTTCCTATGATCACTTATGTGTGTTTGGTTGTAAAGCTTTTGTGCATGTGCCTAAGGATGAGATATCCAAGTTAGATGCCAAGACAAGACAGTGTATCTTCATTAGATATGGTCATGATGAGTTTGGTTACCGGTTGTATGATCATGTTGAAAAGAAGTCGTGATGTTGTTTTCAAGAAAAGTTAGTTTCACTCCAGCTCCAGCTCCTATGACTCATACACCTGATGTAGTTGAGTTTGATAATATCAGCAATGTGCCAGATCATCTTCAGGGTGATTAAGTTGAGGGTAATGATGAAAATGGCACTATGCCAGATACTCCTATTGGTGGGGATGTTATTGATGAAATTGTTGATCATCTTGCAGCTTCACTTAGGAGGTCTAACAGACAGAGAGTTCCCTCTACACGTCATTCACCAAATGAATTTGTGCTTCTCATTGATTGGGGAGAACCTTAGTGCTATGAGGAAGCTATAGAGAGTGAGCAGAAAGCAGAATGGATTGATGCAATGGAGGATGAGATGAAGTCTTTGCATGACAATCATACCTTTGAGCTTGTTAAGTTGTCAAAGGATCAGAAAGCTTTGAGAAATCGATGGATTTACTGGGTAAAGAATGAAGAGAACACTTCTCGTTCGCGATACAAAGCCAGATTAGTTGTCAAAAGCTTCAATCAGAAAAAAGGGATTGACTTTGATGAGATTTTCTTGCCTATTGTCAAGATGTCCTCAATTCGAGTTGTTTTTAGTCCAGCAGCTAGTTTTGACTTGGAGTTTGAGCAGATGTATGTGAAAACAACTTCCCTTCATGGTGATTTGGAGGAGGAGATTTACATGGAGCAGCCTGAGGGTTTTGTGGTGAAAGGTAATAAGAATTATCTCTGTAAACTAAAGAAGCGCTTGTATGGTTTGAAACAAGCATCCAGACAGTGGTACAAAAAGTTTGAGTATGTTATGTTCTAGCAGGGTTATAAGAAAACTACTTCTGATCACTATGTTTTTATTCAAAAATTCTCAGATGTTGATTTCATCATTTTATTGCTCTATGTTGATGATATGTTGATTGTTGATCATAATTATGCTAGAATTGACAGTTTGAAATAGGAGCTCAGTAAGTTTTTGCAATGAAAGACTTAGGATCAACAAAACACATTTTTGGCATGCAGATAATTCATGATAGAAAATCCAAGAAGTTGTGGTTATCTTAGGAGAAGTACATTGAGAAAGTGCTTCACAGATTTTACATGGATAAAACTAAAGTGGTAAGCACAGCTCTTGCTAGTCACTTTAGACTCAGCACTAGTCAGACTCCTTCAAGTGATAAAGAGAAAGAAGACATACAATGTGTTCCTTATGATTCAGCAGTGGGAAGTTTGATGTATGCAATGGTTTGCACTAGGCTAGATACAGCTCATGCAGTTGGCACAGTTAGCTTGTTTCTCTCTAATCCGGCTAGATATCTTTGGGACACTTCCAGTTTGAAATTGTGTTTTGGACTTGGTGAACCTATTCTTTATGGCTACACACATTCATACATGCATGGCAAGTGATATTGATTCTAAAAAGTCCACTTCATGTTATATGATTACCTTTGGAGGGGGAGCTGTAGCATGGCAATCCAAGCTGCAAACTGTGTTGCATTGTCTACCACTGAGGCTGATTTCATAGCAAGTACTGAGGCTTGCAAAGAGTTGATTTGGATGAAGAACTTCATGAGTGAACTTGTTTCTACACAAAAGAGGTATGTTCTTTATTGTGATAGTCAGAGTTCTATTCACTTGAGCAAGAATCATACTTTCCATGGTAGATCTAAACATATTGATGTGAGGTATCACTAGATACGTGATGTTATGGACTCTAAGTTGCTTGAACTTGAAAAGATTCACACAGATGACAATGGTTCAGACATGATAACAAAGTCTCTACCAAAGGGGAAGTTTGAAGTATGTCGGATGATTGCCGATTTGGCAAACTCCTCCACATAGTCGGGAAGGGGGAGAATTGTTGGGTTTGGGTTCCCTCCTATGTGGTAAAACCCATGTTTGAACCCTTTGGGGTTATTTTGGTCTTTTCATGCTAAAAGTTTTTGGCAGCCACAAAAAAGTAGGGGAGTAGCCACCACTTCATTTTCAACCCTCAAGAGAACCATCAAGAGAGAAAAGAAGATTTTTAGGGTACTGTCCCAACTTGCCCAGTTCATCTTTTCTGACGATCGGATGGTGAGTCGGACTCCGATTGAGCTGATCTTTGGTGGAGAGGTAGAGGACACCGAGTTCTTCATTTTGAATGGTGGTGATCAGGTTTGGAGGTCAACAAGCTGGGAGTTTGCTAGAGCAACCAGACTTTTCTTTGTGTATTCTCTGCAGCGACGAGTTTCATCATCGCAACGATCGGGAAGTCATATGTGGTCCAATCAGGTCAAAATTTGGTGAACTTGTTCAAGACTCATTGTTCTTTGATCTGAACAGTGGAAATTTTATTTGGAGAACCAGAACCATGTCCGATTTCAGAAGAACTGCGGGCTAAGATAAGCTATGTTGTAGTGCATGGTGATCTTCAACATCAATCCTTGTTATCTCCTTGTTGCTTGATGGTTATGTGGTATGCTATTGCATTGTTTCCACTTTGTTGATGATGAGCAGTGATTGTTTGAGATTCTAGGGGTGCTATAAACTCTTTTGTACACTCATTTATTATTATAGTGGAATGTTGATTGGGATTAGATCCCGTAGTTTTTACCCGTCACCTTGTGGGGTTTGTTCATGTTAAAAATTGCGTGTGTTCGTGTGGTTGTTTTTGTGCATTTTGGTTTTGAGATATTGTTCATTATTTTCGTTGTTTTGCACTGCATTTTTCGCCAAAACTAACGCCCAAAAGGCGTCGGTTTTTGAAAACCGACGCCTATAATAGGCACCGGTTTTCAGCCGGTATTTGAGTACCGGTGCCTAGTATGGGCGACGGTATTCAAATATATATATATATATATATATATATATATATATATATATATATATATATATATATAAATTTCATTTATATTATTAATTTATAAAATATAACATATTATACTATATTATATATAAATTAATTAATATTTATATTTTATTATATTAATGTAATGTTTAAGACTATTATTAATATTATTTTAGTTGATAATTTTTATGTATACCAATATATTTATAAAGTTTAAAAGTAATAGAAAAAAAATTAAATGATGTAGGACTACATTATTTTGTATTTACAAGAAAAAATACTATTATATTTTTTTCCCAATGTGGGACTATTTTTTTATTTTTGTATTATTTTAAAAATTTAAAACAAAAAAATTTGAAATCAGTGCCGATATGGCGCCGATTTCAAGATTTTCGAGCGCCAGCTTGTGCTAGCGCATGTATCACATAAATCGATGCCATATCAGCGTTAGTTTCTTGATACCGACACCAATTAGGTGCAAGTTTGTTAAAAATCTGCTTCTTGGGAATTCCAAGTTCCGGTTTCAAACCAGCGCCTGCCCAGGGGGCGGGCGTCGGATTTTTTGTGCCAATGATCGAGGTGGAGGTAATGGAAAGCAAAATCTAAGGTAGGTGAGGCGTGTCGTTCTATATATATTGCGAGATGAGGGAGGATTGACAATGATGCCGCCTAGTAATCCCGTGTTGCTCAGAATGGATCGAAGATAATCCCGAAGATGTCGGACATGTGATGACAAATCTCTAGTGATTAATGAGGACACGAATGTCCTTGTATGGTCGGGTGGAGCCCCCGGGCTAAGCCGTCTGGCTTGATTGGAGTTTGGTTAATGAGTGTAGGCACTTATGGACCTAATCTGGTCGGGCCCAAAGAGCTAGTCCAGTCCATAGTCCCCGAGCTTGGTTGGAGTTTGGAGGACTTCGTGTCGCGCTCTAAGTAGTGTTGCTTTCTGACCTCGGTCTGCCTTATAGACGTTGGTTGGATTTCGAGAGTATATTAGCTTCTAGTCGGGTTGTTCAAGTGCCGGACTACTATGAAAGGTGACCTGCTGCTAGTGTCGAGGTGCTACGAGATCCGAGGTCTAGCTTCTGATCGAATCGTGGAGAGCATGTGACAATTGCTTCGGGCTGGCCGAGGCAAATTGAGTCGACGTATCTTTGACGTATCATTTTGCGGCCCTTCAATTTTTGTTCCTGGTGTGGTGGCTGTGATGTGGGAGGGGTTACCTCCTTCGTGGCGGCTACTAATTGGCCTTCGCCTTTCTTTGGCATTAATTTTTATGCGGCTAGTAATCATGATAGAATGAGCCATTCGTTCGTGCCTTGAGGAGATCCTGGGGAACCACTGCGGATGAGCTGGTCGGCTAGGATTTGATCTCAGTGTAATCATCAGTCTTTCGATGGGGAAGCTGTCATCCCTTGGCCTATAAAGCGATTCTTTCCTACATCGTGTCGAACTTTTCTCGCGTTTCTTGCTATTCGGTGTTTGTTTTTTGGAGGTCTTTGTCGGCGATGCCTTCATTGATCGTTTCCTCTGTCTGTCATCGATTTTGCTCCGGTGAGCATTTCATTTTTTTTTCCTTTAGTTTTTTTACTTGTTGGGGTTGGCCTTAGGTTGGTAGGCTCTTAATGACCTATCCCTGTTTATTAGGGTTTCGTGATCTTTGTCGGGTTAATGGCAAGGAGAGGCGGTGTTGTTAAGTTGGAGGTTGTGTCATTAGGAGAGAACGTAGACCCTTATCCATTGATCCACGAGGAGATAAAGTGGTAGGGTTCGGTAATGACTGACTTGAACAACATTTTGTCCTCCCGAGAAGGTCTATTAATTGCCCGTGAGGGTGTTGATGAGGATTATGATTGTCTTCCACGCTCCTCAATGAATAGGGGGGGGGGGGCATTCATTTTCATGTACCAGACTCTTTTTGAGGACCTTGGGGCTCGCCTCCTATTCGCTAGTTTCTAGCATGAGGTATTGAATCTGGCCAACATCACCCCAACTCAGCTGCATCTGAAAAACTGGGCATTCATCCGCTGCTTTGGGATCTAAATGGACTGTCTGGGGATCAAGCCGAGCCTCTTCGTTTTCTTTTCCCTCTTCCAGGTGAAGGGGTCTCAAAAGGGAATATGGGTGTCCTTCAGCGCTGTTCCCGGGAAGAAACTCTTTAGTTTGTATAAGATTTCTTATAAGAACTTTAAGACCCAATTTTTTAGGCTTAGGTTGCGGAAGAACATTTGGCAATTCTTTTTGGATAAGCCATGTCATACAAAGAAGTTCCCATTGTGTTGGAGGTCAGATCCTTGACCGATTTTGCATTTTGAAGATGGGGGTGTCCCATCCAAGAACGGGAATGTAGTTGAACTCCTAGAGTGGCATTGTCCACCCATTCCTTTTTCTCCTAAGGAATTACTACAATGGAGCTGGGATAGGTCCTTGGCTCTGGAATATATAGGTGAGTCTGGAGTGTAAGGCATTGTTGCCTTGTCTATTCGGGATATGCTGATTTGTATTTTGTTGTTATGCAGGTGAGATGTCTTCTTTGCTGCAGGCACCAAGCATTCATGCTTAGATCTCAAACTCCTGGGACCTCGGGGCCTCGGGTTCTGGAGGCGGCTAGGTCGTTCGTGCCTTTGGATTCCCCAACTCCTCCTTATTCACCTTTGAGGCATCAGAAGAGGGCTAGAGGTACCGAAGAAAGTTTCCTCCTCGGGCAGCCACGCTTTTGGCGGGGATGAGGCCATGACATTAGAGGTGGAAATGGTGGAGAGTGCTTCACTACTGACTTGACAGCCGGTTGCGACCCCACGCGAGTGCAAATGTATCCATTTTGGAAACTAAACGGACTTTCCTGAGGGAGTGGACCCATGGGAGTTCGCCCAGGTTCAATTGTTGGGCCTAGTGAACAGGCCGAGGGAGTTCGTGTCGAGGGAGTCCGAGATTCTATCCTGGGAGATTGAGTCGTTGAGGCTTGAGCTATTTGAAGTGAGGAAGGCCTTAGAGGCGAAAGTTGCGCAAGGTCGAGTGCTTGAACGTTGCTATCTCCGAGTATCCTGCTTGGGTGAAGGAGGTGGATGGTAAGTCCATAGTAGATCTGGAAAAGCTCTATCGTGATCCTACTGCAGCTGTGGTGGAGGGCTCCCATCTGAAGACCGAGGCTTAAGATGCCAAGGCCGAGGTGAAGAGATACAATCTGACAATGCAGGACCTTGAGGACAAGGCGAACCACTTCGGGATGCAGCCCTCACCATGTTTACTAAGGGTTTTGAAAGAGCGATAGAGCAAGCTAAGTTCTTTGCTCTCGAGGTTGACTTCTCTGGAGTCAACCTTCTAAAGGAGGTGAGGGACGACGCTTTGATAAATCCCGAGGTTGGGAAGGAGGTCCCTGTGCCACCTGAAGAGGGACCTTCGGTTGTACTTCGAGAGTAGTGCTCATCTTCTCCAATGAATCTTGATGTTACGGAGAGGGATGCTCCCGCCACTTCTGCTGAGGCCGATGTGGCCTCTCCTTTGTAATGTTTTTAGTTGCCCACCTGTGGGCTCTCTGGATGGTTGCTTATAACGAATTGTTGCCCCATGATGACATTTGAGACTTTTCGTAGTGCATGACAATTGCCCCTTTGTGGGCTTATGTTTGTGCCTTCGAGCATTTGTTTTCCTACTTATATTCTTGGTTATTATTGTTGCTAGTTATGAGTTGTACCTTTAGGTGACTAGTCGACGAATTTCTTCATCAGACTAGGAGAGCATCCCGACATTTCTCGTTTGATGCCATTGGCTGTAGCAAAATTCCTTGCCAAGGGGTGCACAACAGAGTGCCTGTTGAGAGCGTAGGAGCTCGCCATTGGCAGCCAGGTTTCTAACTCGTACCTGAGGTTAAATCCCATATTAGAAGTAGGATTATTTTTAAATGTACCTTTGAGATAGTATGACGATTGTGAAAGCTTGGGTGTGGCGATTGTGAGCATGAAGTTGAGAGCTCGAAAGGGCGCTAAGGCATGAAGTAGCGAGGGTTTTGAGACCAACAATAGCGGTGTTGAGGCCGAGTAATGGTTCCGAGGCTGGAAGTAGCGGTGTTGAGGCCGAGTAATGGTTCTGAGACTGGAAGTAGCGGTGTTGAGGCCGAGTAAGGGCTTTGAGGCCGAAAGTAGCGAGGCTGAGACTAAGGACCATGCTCGGGGGGGGGGTCAAGTCGAAGGAATTGTTGATGGTTCGAAGGCGTCCAGGTCGGCTTCAACTTTAGCATCAGTGGTTGCGGCTCCTACTCCGACCATGTACTCGTCCACAATTAATGTATCGATCGAGGCATCCTACACGGACCAAGTCCTTGTGCTAGTCTCCAAGCACCATACAGTCTTCTATGGTATACCTATAGGTGTCGTGGAATGAACACTTTTTGCTCATGTCAGTGTTGGGTGGCAGTTTTTGCTTGAGGAGTTTCAAGGTAGATCTCGCGGAGGATGGTTTATGTTCCTGCTTGAGGATCGAAATGCTCCAGTCTGGCTCGATGTCTCTCCTGGTCAGGTGTAACTCCAGTGGTGGGGGCCCCTACAACAGACACTTCGACACTCAAATTAGTAGGACTCCAAGGTGGAGGTAATGAAAATGAAACTTAGGTCACTTAAGGCATGCCAGTTTGTATTTATTGCAGGTGGAGGTGATGACGCCGCTCGACAATCTAGTGGGGATATTGCTCAAAATGGGACGAGGTTGATCCCAGAGATAGCGGGCCTGTAATGGCATATCCCTCGTGATAAGGAAGGATGTGGATGTCCTTGTATGGCCAGGTGGAGCCCCCGCGGAGCCATTCGGTCTAGCTCGAGTTAGGTTCGAGAGTTTGGCAGGATGAAGCCCCTAGGCGGAGCCATTTGGCTTGGCTCAAGTTGAGTTGTAGGGCGCTGCTGGGTCTAATCCAACCAGGCCCAATAGTACTAGTCCAGTCCACAACCCCCAAGCTCGATCGGAGTCTGGATGACTGCGTGCCGAGCTCTAAGTGATGTCGACTTTCGACCTCGGCTGTCACATGCATGGCATGGGGCCTTTTACGTGACTCTTAGTTATCTGTGCTAGATGTGATGTTTATGTGGAGGAGGGTGCTCTTCCGGATGTTTGCCACCTATATAGTAGATATAGTTTGACAAGAAAGTAATTATGAGTAAAGATCCAATAGACGGTTTCTGAGGCGTCTGAACACCAACTGTGACGGGATGTTATTTCGCCCATGAAGAAATGGAACAGCCCATCGGAGAGGTGATTTTTATTTTGGGTCTATAAATAGCCCCCTGTATGTTGTGTGTATTGTAAATAATGGAGTGGGAGGTTTCAAAGATCATCACTCCCCAGGTGGTTGTTTTTATTTTGTTGGCGAATGGTTCATCGTTCGTCGTGGGTATGTACCATCGGGCTTAAAATAAAGGCATGAGACGTGGTCCCGGCCATCGGAGAGGTGGTACCATCGGACATACGGCGAAGCGGTCCGCATGGTACATGCGTCGAGGGAGGTGTCATGCTCTTGTGTGGCTGGGATCTTGTCCATGGTTCTAGGTTTGCCAAGCCGGGGATTTTACTCCTCCTTCCCCTTCAAATCCTGGGTTGCGGGATGGTTCCGTCAACAGGTCTGTATGTGGGGTTAAATCCTGGTAATAGGGATGCTAGTCAGGATTTTTGCTTGCAGAGCACTAGAGAGTAGTACCTTTTGTTTGTTGCGCTCCCTGAGAGCTTTATATTTATGGCTTATATTATCTTTTGCAAGCAACCCTCCATGGGTTTGTAAGTGTAAATATCCATTCGCGGGACTTTCTGAATAAAAGGATGTCTTTCTGTGTCTATCCTTGCTATGCTCTTGCCGAGCTTGATTGGCTTTTGGATTGTCGAGGTTCTGTAACACATATCTATGTTAGAAAGACAATACTTAAATTTGGAATTGGTTGTTTGGTAATTGTGAGTAAGGCGTTGGGGCCGACGAGTCAGATTGGTGAAAGTATCGAGCTTTGATCATTGAGGGTTCTAAGGCCAGGAGTGGTCACGCTGTGGATGATGACCAGTCTAGGTGGAAATCAAGCTCGTGAGAAGCGTGCTTGGGGTCATGTTGCTCATTTAGAGCATGCCGGGCTGAGCCGGAGGCAGCATTTAGGGCCGAAGACCAGACTCGGTGGAAACCGAGCTCACGAGAAGCGCACTTGGGGTCGTGTCGCTCATTTAGAGTGTGTCGGGTTGTGCCGGAGGCCACATTTAGGGCCGAGGACCAGACTCGATGGAAACCGAGCTCGCGAGAAGCGCGCTTGGGGTCTTGTTGCTCATTTAGAATGTATCGGGTTGAGTCTGATGCCACATTTTGGTCAGAGGACCAGACTCGATGGAAATCGAGCTCACGAGAAGCGTGCTCGGGGTCTTGTTGCTCATTTAGAGCATGTCGGGTTGAGTTGGAAGCCATATTTAGGGCCGAGGACCAGACTCATTGGAAACCGAGCTCACGAGAATCGCGCTCGGGGTTGTGTTGCTCATTTAGAGTGTGTCGGGTTGTCAGAGGCCGCATTTAGGGCCGAGGACCAAACTCGATGGAAACACGCTTGGGGTCATTGAGGGAATAGGAGCCTGTAATAGGCATTGAGGTCGACGAGCCAGACTGGTGAAAACCAAGCTCTGTTCGCTGAGTGTAGCGCCAAGGCTGACTATATAGTAGGCTGGTGAAAACCAAGTCTCGATTGCTCATGGAGACTTGTAATGCCGAGAATAGTGGCGCTTGGCCAAGGAGGGATATATGGTGCATCATATGGGTCGAGGGGCGCTGTGAGACCGCGTGAGTTCCTCCTACGTTGTATGCAATGACTACAAATGATTTCAAACACAAATTAAATGTGCAGAATGGAAAGAGTAATTTCATTGTTAAATATCATAATGATACATTGCATCCTAAGGGTTAAGCTTGACTTACACATGGTGGAGCCTTGTTAAAACATTTCACGGGGAAAACCTAGCGGGAAAAAACTGCCATGTAGGGAAAAGATTACTCCGTCTATGTTGTAATTTAAGTGTGAAAGCTTAGCTGTAGTAAACCCGTAGAGAGGGCGCGCTCCACAACCGTAGGAGTTGTTGCCCAGAGAGCTCGGCAATTCTATAGGCGCCTTTTCTGAGGACTTCGATTATTCGGTAGGAGCCTTCCCAATTTGGAGCAAGCTTACCTTCTCCGACTGGTTTTCTTTGTGGTTAATCTTTCGGAAGACATGGTCCCCTTCTACAAAATTTATGGGCTTGGCGAGTTTGCCATACTATTGGGCTATCTTGAGTTTCATTGCTTCTTCTCTTATTTTGGTGAGCTCTCGTTCCTCTTCAATGAGATCGAGCTCGGTGCGTCGGGTTTCTGAGTTGCCTTGTTCCTCAAAGGCGATTCTACAGAGGTTGGGCTCTGTGGTCATGACTAGAATCATGGCCTCTGCTCCATAAATGAGCTGCCGGTAGGGGGTCTTCGAGGTGGAATATTGGATAGTTGTGTTATAACTCTAGAGTACCTCGGGTTGTTCTTCGACCCAGTATCGCTTGACCCATTGGACTTTTTTCTTTAGTCCTGTTAGAATGACCTTGTTGGATGCTTCAGCCAAGCCATTTGTTTGCGGGTCTTCGACTGACGAGAAGAGTTGTCGGATGCCGAGGTCCGAGCAAAACTCATGGAATTGCCGATCAATGAACTGTGCCACATTATCGCCAGCGAGCTCGCGCAGTATTCCATAAATGCAAACAATTTTTTTGCAATCACGATTGTGGATACGGCTTTAGCCTCTATCCATTTGCTAAAGTAGTCGATCGCTACGATCAAAAACTTGATTTGCCCTGGCGTTGGGGGAAATGGGCCGAGGAGGCCGATGCCCCATTTATGGAACGAACCAACTAGTGTCCAAGCTATAGAGCGGCTCGGGGTGCAATTGTGAGACCTCGAAGAATATTTGACATTTATCATATTTTTTGACGTAGACACTGCAGTCTACTTTCATGCTCGGCAAAAAGTAGCCGGCCCGGAGGATTTTGGCAGATAGGGTCCTTCCTCCAATGTGGCTATCATAGATGTCATCATGGACCTCTGCCATTATGGTGGCTACCCGGGGTTGGACGACACACTTGAGGAGTGGCCCAGAGTACCCTCTTTTGTATTGTTGGTTATCAAGGAGTGTATAATAGCTTGTCATTCTTTTAAATTACCTACATTGAAAGTGTGTTCTGTGATTTTGCCTCATTTGAGGTAATTCATGTATGGTGTTTGACTGTTTGACTATTTTAAATTTACCTTTGTTCTACTGTTTGGACCTTGACCGAGGTGTCGACCAGCTGGATGCTCGGATGTTCGAGGACTTGTTGGATGACCGACTGGTTGTTTTGAGGTTTTTTGGTGCTAGCAAATTTGGATAGCAGGCTGGCTCGGGTGTTCTCTTCTTGAGGTATGTGCTGAATCACGCAACTATCAAAGTTAGTGATTAAAGAATGTACTAGTGAAAGATCCTTTCAAGGGAGGGGTCCGTTACTTGGCAGGTGTTGTTGACTTGTCCTACGACAAGTTACGAGTTGCTCTTTATGACTTTTATTCGGGCCTTCACCTCCTGGGCTAGTTTTAGCCCTGCGATCAGAGCTCCATACCCTCTCATTGGTTGTTGCTGACTTTGAACTGGAATTGGTGGAATTGCTCTAGGGCGATTCCTTGGCCATTCTCGAGAATGATGCCTGGTTTACTTACTTTTCCATTGCAGCGTCATCCATGAATAGCGTCCAAGTCTCGACCTATTTGGAGGTGTCTTCCTGGTCGATGAATTCGACGATGAAGTCGGCCAGAGCCTGAGCTTTGATGGGGCCCCTAGGCTAGTATTCGATGCTAAACTCTGAGAGTTCTACTGACCAGGACATCATTCAACCAATAAGTTTGGGTTTAGCTAGTATCTAGATGTAGGTTTGATGGGGCCCCTAGGTTGGTAGCTTAGTTCGCACCTGGATGTGGTGGCCAGAGCTTGACCTTTGATGGGGCCCCTGGGTTGGTAGCTCAGTTCGTATCTGGATGTGGTGGCTTTGAGAGTACGGTCTTGATCTTTCCGCCGAGATGACGAGGTCAAAGGCAAGCTTTTGTAACCTATGGTATCTAGTTTCTGGTCCTTAGAGGACCTTGCTGACAAACTAGATCGACTTTTGATCTTTTCCCTATTCTCGGATCAAGATCAAGCTGAGGGCGCTTTTGTGACTTTGAGGTAGAGGAAGAGGGTTTGTCCCGGTTGTGGCTTGTCCAGGACCGGTAGGCTGGTGAGGAAGTGTTTGAGTTCCTCGAAAGCTTGTTCTCATTTTTCATTCCAATGGAAGTCATTTTTCTTCCTTAGAATTTTAAAGAAAAGGACTGGTTCGGTCGACTGATCGACCTGGAGAGGAATTTGGACAGAGCGGCCATCCTCCCCGTGAGCTGCTGTACTTCCTTGATGCTGTGCGGGCTCCGCATCTCTTGGATGGCTCGACACTTCTCCGGGTTAGCTTCAATCCCTTAGTGTGTTAACATGAAGCTGAGGAATTTGCCGTCGTGAACTCTGAATGCGCACTTTTTCGGGTTTAATCTCATGTCGCAGTGCTTGAGCTGGTTGAAGATCTCGATGAGATTGTTGCAATGGTTTCCGATGGTCGGTGTTTTGGCAATCATGTCGTTGACATACACTTCCATGTTGCGTCTAATTTGTTTTTTGAAAACCTTGTTCATCTGGCGCTGATACGTGGCTCCTGTGTTTTTAAGCCCGAAGGGTATCACCTTGTAATAGAAGTTTGCATGCTCGATAATGAAGGTCATTTTTCCTTCATATTTCGGGTGCATTCGGATCTGATTATAGCCTGAATAGGCATCCATAAAGCTTAAGTATTGGTATCCTGAGGAGCCATCAACGAGTTTGTCTATACTCAGCAACGAGTAAGAGTCCTTTGGACAAGCCTTATTGAGGTCGGTGAAGTCGACACACATTCGCCACTTTTTCGAGTGTTTCTTGACCATCACGACATTTGTGAGCCACGTGGTAAATCAGATTTCTCTGATGAACGTTGTCGTTAGTAGCTTCCTGGTTTCCTCAAGGGATGCAGGTTGTCGCTCGATTTTGAGCATTTTTTTCTTCTGGGCCACGAGTTTGACCCGGGGGTCAATGGCCGGTCTGTGGCAGATGTCCTAGGGATCTATCCCTGGCATGTCGACTGGTGTCCATTCGAAGAGGTCGGTGTTGTCTCTGAGTAGAGTGCTGAGTTGAGCTTTGAGCTTATCTGGGAGGTATGCACCCGCATAAGTTACTTGTTCAGGGGATGTCCGGATTTGCACAGGTTCTAAGTCGTCAGTGGGCTGGGACCGCTCTTGGTTGTCTCCCCTAGGATCCAGGACTGAGATTCGAGGTCAGGGTTCAACCGGCCTGAGCTTCAAACATTCATTGTAGCAAGCACGAGCTTCCTTCTAGTCTGCATGAATTACTCCTACCATCGTCTCTGAAATAGGGAATTTGATGGCGAGATGTGGGATCGATACGATGGCTCCTAAGTTATTTAAGGAGGGTTGGCCCAAGATCATGTGGTAGGGGCTTATTCAATGAATGACAAGGAACTGTATGTCTATCATCCTTTTTCTTGGTGGAGAGCCGAATGTTGTGGCCAACCATAAATTTCCTTTGACATCGATGCGGTCTCCAAGAAGTTGACTCATTCTCCATGTTCTCGGTGCAACAAATCTTTGCTAATACTCATTTGTTCGAGTGTTGGGTGGAAGAGGACGTCAGATGAACTCCCCTGATCTACCAAGACTTTCATGACAAGGAATTCGGTAGTGATTACATAAACAAATGACCAGGTCATGTAAGTTCCTATCAATTCTCCGAGAGTCAGTATCATAGAAAGATAATACTGAGGTGGGCATACGTAGCCCTTGCGGACGAGTCACATCGTCGACAATCATGATAGCCTGGGATGGTTGTGTTCCAGCGTTTGTAAGTCGAATGACCTACACTAGAGAGGGGGTGAGTAATATGTACACTAATATCTAGAGGACACCACCCCTAGAGGACACCACAACTACTATTCTAAAGCCTAACAACCAAGAAATAAGAAACCAAGGTGTATCACCTACACCTTGAAACGAAACATACAACACAATGAAAACAAACTTAAAATACAAATTAAATGTAGCTATAAATACAATGAAACAAATACTTAGCTCAAACCAAAGTTTTCTAGCTTCCTCTTGATGCCTTTGATGGTGAATCAATGAAGTCAAGACTTACTCAAGGAGTTGAGATATCAAAGCTAGGTTTTCCTCAAGAATTGACTTATTAAAGCTTAGGAATGATCACAAGATGCCTCAAGAAGGTTAGGAGTGATCAAGAAGAGTATAGGAAGGCTAGGGTCTTGTATATAGAGGAGCACACAGAGACCCAAATGAAAACACCACTCAACGGCTCAAAAAAGAGCTATTACCTTCCGCCGGTCTATCTCTTGGTCGATGGTTTGGCCGACCAAATATTTGACCGGATGTTGACCGAACACACACTATGTGTTCTGCCTCAAGTTTACGAAAATCATAAATTTTATAATCTCCCGGGTCAAATATGGATATGTTAAAGGTTTTCAAAAATTTCTTAAAAATATATAGGTTGTTAACTTGTTTCTACCTAAGGAACAATTACTGGAACTTTTGGTACAAAGAAAATATCTAAGTCATATAGCCCTCCAAGGAGCTCCCTAGGCTTAGAGAATTTTTGGGCCATTTTTTTATTTTTATGGTTATCATATTTTGGAGTTCGAGTTTCAGTTTTTGGATTCTTTGCATCATAAAAGAGAGTTACACATATAATCTAGACTCAAACTTCTCGATGAATCCCGAGTGTCAAAGAGCGTCCTTGCCAATTTCTTCGATTTTTCCAATTTTTTCGATTGACAACATTGTGCGCTAACCGATTTGGAACCTGAAAATAGTTCTCAATGAAAACATTAGTTCCATATTTATTATCATCAAAACCGAGATTAATACATAGGTTGAAAATCTTAGGCCAACAACATTGTCGTCTCATTGCTTTCTCTGGCAAATCCACTTATAATGTACTCGATGACTTCCCAGATGTTAGGATGAGACTGTACAATCCCAGATTCATCGTGGTTGTATGTGTTTGTGAGTTATTGACTCCAACTTGACTGTGATTCTATTTAGCAATGGTAATTTGGCAAAGATGGAGGGGATTCAAGTGTCACTTGGTGAGGTGGAGTAGATGGAAGCACACACTTGGACAGGTTCATGAGCTCATGGCAGGAGCGCCATTGCTCATGAAGGTGATCCATGCAAGCAATGGAGGTACTCATTACCATCGACACCATGGGGGCACCGTGAAAACAATGAAGCCACATTGCTACAATGGTGCTCGAGACACAGTACTAAATTTTTTAGCAGTATTTTTGGGCAATACAAAATTTTTCAGTGGAAACAAAAGTGTCCATCTCCATCGGAACACATTTTTTAAAAGAAAATAGAGACAACGAAACCAACACCTGACACAGGCGCCAATTTTTTATCGGCACCTAACATAGGCATCGATTTCAAACCGGCCCCTGACACGAACTAGAGCTGGGAAAATGGGAAATCAGCGCCAGTTTCTAAATAATATGCAATTTTACATTTCAAATTCATAAAAATAAAAATTTATCTAAAATATTTTTAGTCCCACATTGATAGAAAAAAAAATTTCTAATTAGATTTTAATTATTATAAATAGTATATGAATAGTCCCACATCTTTTAATTTTTTTTATTACTTTTAAATATTATATTTATCTTACTAAGGGCAAATATGGCACTTAAGAAAATTTACCTACTTATAAAATATAAATAATTATATTAATATAATAAGAACATAAATATTATTTATTTATAACAAATATAAAATATAATTTGTTATATATTTTGTAAATTAATAATATAAATTAAATTAATAAATATTATTAAAAAATTAAAAAATAATTATTTGAATACCGGTGCCTATATATTTTTTAGGCGTTAGTATTCAGATACCAACGCCAATTATAGGTAGTAGATTTCAAAAACCGATGCCTTTTGGGCACCGATTTTGTAGTTTTTTCATCCCTCATTGTTGATCCTCAAATCAATCCTTTTTGATGAGCTTGAACTCATAGTTAGGCCTCCAAAAAGAATCGATTTCTCAATTAAAATGAGTTGTAGTGACTTTGGGTCCTCTAAATGAGACTAAATCAGAGTCAAAAATAAAGAAAGAAAGAATATAGATACCGACACCTATTATAGGCGTCAGTGTAATAATTGGATTATAATATTAGAATAGGTTTATAGTAATAGTGTAATATTATAATACCGGCACCTATTATTACACTAACGCCTATAATAGGTTTCGGAATTAGAATTCCGACTCTTGTAAATATTATAATTAATATAGGATTGTAGCATTATTATAATATATAAGATTATAAGCCTTTTTTTTAATAAAAAATAATAATATATAAGATTATAATATAATAATATAAAATTATTATATTTGTATTTTATAATATCTTAAAAAATCTTTAAGTGTGATGTTATAATCAAGGGATAAGGGCCATATTTATCACTAAAGTATTCGAAAAGGTACAAATTTACCTTTAAACTTTCTTTTTTTTCAAAAATGCCATCGTCGTCTAAATTTTTGGCCAAAAGTGCCACTACATGTAACAGTTTGACAAGTCAGCAAACAGTTGCTTACGTGGCAAAGATAAGAGTCATATTTGCCTCTAAAGTATTCATAAAAGTACAAATTTGCTCTTAAACTTTTTTTTTTGAAAAACACCCTTGTAGTCCAAATTTTGGGTCATATTTGCCCCTAAAGTATTCGAAAAGGTACAAATGTGCCCCTAAACTTTTTATTTTTTGAAAAATATCATCGTCGTCCAAATTTTGGGCCAAAAATCCCTCGCACCCTTGAGGCATGAGGTATAAATATTAAAACTCCAATCGCCAAAAGACCAAAGTGCCCCTTAACTTAAGTTGAGTCTAAAACAAGCTATAACTTGCTCAACCAATACAAGTTTGATTCGAGTTCCGTTCAAACCTCCGGATTCGTCTCGAACCAAGCAACCCATCAAAGGACTAATCAAATTTAGATGAATTAGTTTCCTCTCGCGCAAAGGCCAATCTTCAATTCAAGCCCTCCAGCATTTCATCCGGTCCATCCTGACGTGTGATTAAATTATCCCGCTGAAATAATTAAATAAACATTTTAAAAAATTTTGGGTACTACAAAGAAGTGGTGGGACGTGTTTTTGCAGTACCCCTTAACCAACTAGTTTTTGTAACCAGTTGGGCTACCTTATTTTCTTTTTCTTTTTTTTCCTATCTTTTCAGCTCGTTCAATTTGACGTGTGTTTTAATGGCTTGTAACTAAAAGCTAGGATATGTACGAACTCTAAATGTCGCCCCTAATTAATTTAGGTTGTGAATATATTGGGTATTACATGTTGGCAGCTTAAAATCCAATATGACTTGATGATGTGGCTTATTTTATTTGCCACGTAAGCAATTATTTGTTGACTTGTCAAACTGTTACAAGCAGTGATGTTTTTGGTCGAAAATTTGGACGGCGATGGTATTTTTCAAAAAAAAAAAAATTAAGGATAAATTTATACATTTTCGAATACTTTAGGGGCAAATATGGCCCAAAATCTGGACGACGAGGATATTTTTCAAAAAAAAAAGTTTAAGGGCAAATTTGTACATTTTTAAATACTTTTGGGGGCAAATATGGTCATTATCATTGCCACGTAAGTAATCGTTTGCTGACTTGTCAAACTATTACATGTAGTGGCATTTTTGGCCCAAAATTTGGACGACGAGGGTATTTTTGAAAAAAAAAGAAAGTTTGAGGTCAAATTTGTACATTTTCAAATACTTTAGTGGCAAATATAGCCCTTATATGTATAATCAACGAATTAGAAGATGAAGTATAATAACAATTTTTTTTAAGTTTGAGGTGTTTATAATAGTTAAGGGTTGTTAGGAAAAAGAATTATAATCGAGTGGGACTAAAAAGATGGTATTTATAATTGTTCCGGCTTGAGGGTCAGACTACTCTAGTCCGGTTCAATTGTTGGTTGAAATGGCACACTAGAGGGGGGGTGAATAGTGTGTTAATCTATTAATTTGCCTAATTTTGATTTTAATCGTTTCTTGATTAGTTAGGCTAAACACAATATTTATAGCACATGGAAGCAATAAATACAGAGCAATAAGCACAAGCAACTGACAATGCTAACACAAGTGTTTATAGTGGTTCAGCCAACTGCGTACTCCACTACATTGGCTCCGTACCAAGGATTTCTAACCAACTACTTCATAGAACTTGTGTTTTCCTTTGAATACAACTGAGGACATAATTCTCACCTCTTTGAGAACTCCACAAACCTATTCACCTAGGCAAAACACAAATCTACAAAGTCTAACCCTAAGTGTTTCTCTAGCGCACCTAGCAAGCTATTACAGGTGAAAACAGGTTTAAAATAACTTCAAATACAATGAAAAAGAGCTAGGAATTTAAGAGAGAAACCAATGCTCTTTTCCCAAGCCTCCAAGCCTTCAACTTGCCAGTAGATGAGCTTGAGTGGTAGCAGAGTTGAGAAGCAGCGGACGCTTGAAGAAGAATGTTAAAAAGGAAGAGCAGAGCGCGTAGCAATCGATGTCTTTAAAGGCTTGAATCACTTCTTTAAAATGCTCAATAATATTTCCAAGAAGAATTAAAAGAGTTAGATGAGGATTATATATAACCCTCAATTGAACGGGTTGTTCAACGGGCAAAAAACTAGCCGTTACAGTCGTTTGGATGCTTGTCGGTCGATCATCGATCGACTGACCGATCGACCGCTACCCTTTCTGGTAGGGGTGAGCAAAAAAAACCGGTTTTCCGATTAACCGGAAAACCGGTCCGAAACCGAACCGGTTTTTTCGATTAATCGAACCGGTTTTTACGGTTTCGGTTTTTATTTTTTGAAAAACCGGTTTTCGGTTTCGGTTTCGGTCCAAGTGGTAAAACGTCCACCGATTTCGGTTAGCCGACCGGTTAGATATAATTTATTAATTTTTAATAATATATATATTAAATAATGATTTAAGAAATTTAAGAAATTACAAAAAAAATATAAAAAATTACAAAAAATCATAAAAAATTATTAAAAATTATAAAAAAACTATATAAATAAAATAAAATAAATAAAATAAAAATTAAAAAATTACAGAAAAATATTTAAGAAATTACAAAAAAAATGTAAAAAATTTAAGAAATTTAAGAAATTACAGAAAAATATATTATAAAAAAATTTAAGAAATTACAAAAAAAATATAAAAAATTACAGAAAATCATAAAAAATTATTAAAAATTATAAAAAAACTATAAAAAAATTATAAAAAAATAATAAAATAATAAAAATTAAAATAATAAAAATTAAAATATTAGTGTTTGTAGAACATCATCTTCGTTCAAGTGGTTTGACTTTTTTTTTTCTCAATGAGAATTCGGTATTTGTTTAAATTTTTCTCTATAATTTGCATAATATTATTATGCTTGTAGGTTAAAAAAATTTATTGGTAAAACAAAAATTATCGGTTAACCGAACCGAAAAAACTGAAACTGAAATAGCGGTTAACCGAAGTTAATGGACCGGTTTACGATTAATGGTTCTGAAAAATCGAAGTTAATGGATCGTTTTTTTTTTTTGCTAATGGACCGGTTAACCGGTCCATGCTCACCCCTACTTTCTGGGCTTAACTTGCATCGTTCGGTCGATCGACAGGTCGACCGAATGGATCGCGACTTCATCAATCCACAGTCCGAGAGATCGACCGGTCGACCGATGTAATGAAGCCAGAGGTGCGATCTGTGATCTGCAATCCGATCGAACGATGCAGAGAAGCCTAGATGCGTGATCTTCAATTTGCAATCCGATCGACCGACTTCTGCCAAATTTTGTCTCTGGTCGATCGACCGATGTAGCCTTCCACGATTTCTTCACCAACTCCGGTCGACCGAATGACTACTGCCATTTTTTGGCATCATTCGGTCGACCGAATAGGCTACTGCCAAAATTCTATCTTGTTCGATCGACCGATCGGTAGCCGTTATTATTAATTAGTTATAGCAATCTTAACCAGTTATTACTTGTTTTTACAATAGTAATAATATTTAGTTATCATATATATTTAGATAGCTTTTTCAAACCATTATCTATCACTAAAGAGAGCCTTTTAAAATTATCATACAAAAGTAGGTTGAAATAATTTTTTTATTTTTGTAATTTATTAACAATATAAGAATACATTACATAAATCAATATTTAAAGAACATCTTTATATTAAATCAAGAGTACATTACATAAATCCAAACTACTAAAATATAACATTAATCCAAACTTAGTAAATATCAACTAATAAACTTAAACATAGATCAATATTGTCTTCTGTTAATAAAGAGTAGATTAAGTATTATCTTCTTAAACAAAAGTTGCTAGCTTGTTATAGTCATGAAATCTTCCAACATAGCTTCCAGATATCTGACCCTTTAAGTTCAAGAACTACATAAGAAAATAATTATATTTTAATGCTTCGAAATGAAAAGTAATCATAATAGTTTGCACATATTTTAAAATGACAAGTGTACGTAGCTCATGAGTGTTATCTTTCGTTTGAGCTCAACTTGTATGTTTGACTTTAAAGGAACAAAAATTCATGTAAGAATGTCGTGTGTCGAGACTACGGGTGAGCAAAACCTAAACCGACTCGAAAACTTCAAAAAAACCAACCCAAAAATTCAATTCGGGTTGGGTTATTCAGGTAATAATGGGTCGGGTCGGGCTGAATTTTCTTAAATTTCATATACTTTTTCGGGTTCGGTCGATTCGGGTGAAAACCATGATTAACCCGACCAGACCTATTTAACTTAAAAATGGGTCTAATTTCTAAATATTACTCTCCATTGTTGGCTTAAGGGTTTTTCTTAAGCCTCGATCTTTATTTTGATGATAACAAACACATATTTAACCCAAGTGTGAAGTTTTGAGTTCAGGTTGAGGTTGCGGTAAGCATGCCCGTCCGTTCAAACGAGACGAAAGAAAAGATCGTCAAAGAAACGGAAGAAGAAAACGTCAAAGAAAGGCTCGGGTATAAATCAAATAGATATCTTGTAATATACCCCTAGGACGATCTTATCCCAAGCCTAATTGTATAGTTATCCAAGTTAGAACTTGGTAACTAAATTTATAAAAAAGGCATGTAAAAATTTCAAGGAAAAATCAGCTTCAGCCTATTCTGCTAAGCAGCCTATTCGGTCGACCGACTGACGAAAAAATTGGTAGTAGCCATTTGGTCGACCAAAGTTGGTGAAGGAATCTACGGAAGGATGCGTCGGTCAACTGAGCGAAGCAAAAAATTAGCAGAATGATCACTGGTCGACCGATCGGTCGACCGGATTGAGGATCACAAGTCGCGCGACCCTGGCTCCACTGATCCGGTCGACCGAATATGGGATTGATAATTTTGCGATAGTCGGTCAACTCGTTGGTCGACCGAGCACTCACATAAGCTAGCAGTCGCATTGGCGGTCGATCAGTCGGTCGACCGACGATCGACTGGCCAAACGACCGAATGACATCAACGACTATTTTTTCGCCCGTTGAACGGTCCGTTCGGGTGTGGGGTTATAAATACCCCACACCTAACTTCTTTAAATCTTCTTACAAAACTTATTGAGCAATTAAAGAAGTGTTTTAAGCCTTCAAAAAGATTGAACTGCTGCGCGCCCTCTGCTTCCGTCGACAACTCATTTCGAGCGCTGCTTCCCTGCTTTCTTTAACCTTGCTGCAACTCAAAGAGTCATCCTCCCGCAAGTTGGAGCTTGAAGGCTTGGGAAAGGAGCATTGGTTCATTTTTACATTCTTAAGCTCGTTTCTCTGTATTTGAA
This sequence comes from Canna indica, assembly GCA_034359265.1. Lineage (NCBI taxonomy): Eukaryota > Viridiplantae > Streptophyta > Magnoliopsida > Zingiberales > Cannaceae > Canna > Canna indica. The sequence goes on from CP136898.1 coordinate 46,917,015, forward strand.
GTTTATTGTAAACTTATTTTCCATTTGAGATAGCTGCTAGGTGTGCTAGGAAACACTTGGGGAAAACTTTATAGAATTGTGTTTTGCATAGGTGAATAGGATTGAGGGGTTCTCAGAGTGGTGAAAAGAGTGTCCTCATTGTATTCAAAGGGAAACACAAACTCTATAAAGTAGTGGTTAGAAATCCTTGGTGAGGAGCCAAGGTAGTGGAGTAGGCAGTTGGCTGAACCACTATAATTACTCTTGTCTGTATTGCTTACTTGCTTTTGTCATTGCTATTAATATTTGATCACATCTCTTATTAAGAAACACTTGCACCTAAGTGAAGATAAAATTAAGCAAAAAGAAAAGAATTGAAAAGGGGGACAGCCTATTCAACCCCCCTTCTAGTGTCAGATTTCACACAACAATTGGTATCAGAGCCAAGTTGTAGGTCAAGATTTAACCATCTTCCCTACAATTCAAGATGTCTAGTGAAATCCAATTAGATCAAGGGTCCTCTAGTCATACTCCATGACTATTCGATGGGAACAACTATGCCTATTGGAAGATCCGCATGAATGGCTTCCTACAATCCTTAGGCATGGATGTATGGAGGATGATTCTTGTAGAGTATAAACAACCCAATAAGGACATGGACCATTGTGACCAAGAAGAAATTAGACTTTTTAATGCAAATGCAAAGGCCATCAATGCTTTATATTGCGGCCTATCAATTAATGAATTCAATAGGATTTCTACATGTAAGTCCGCATATGAAGTATGGAAGGTCCTAGAGACCACCCATGAAGGAACTTCACAAGTAAAGGAATCCAAAATAAACTTACTCATGCATGATTATGAAATGTTTAAGATGCTATCACATGAGTCCATTGATGCCATGCACACTAGATTCCAAAATATTATAAATGGCTTAGCTAACCTTGGCAGAGAAAAAAGGGAAGAGGAGAAGGTATGGAAGCTCCTCTGTTCCCTTCCAAAATCCGGGGAGCCCAAAGTCAGCCATCATGGAAGCTAAGGACTTGAGCACCTTGAAGATTACCGAGCTCATTGGGTCTCTCATGACACATGAGACCCACATGAAGCAATAACAAGGGGAAGATGCCCCCAAAGGCAAGACCATTGCCTTAAAAGCATCACATCAAGCAGAAGAGTCGTCATCATCCGAGATAGAGACGGATGATCTTGAAAAGATGGCGATGCTAGCAAGAAGATTCATGAATTTCTTGAGGGGAGGCATGAGGAAGGGAAGAGAAGGCTACACATGCTACAATTGCAACAAGGCCGGGCATCTAAGGAAAGATTGCCCACTTCTCAAGATGGCCTCCACCTCCAACCCTCACAAAAAGGAAAAGTACAAGAAGAAGAAGAAGGTAATGATGGCCACGTGGGATGAAAGTGAGGCTTCATCGAGTGAAGAAGAAGGAAAGAGTGAAAAGGCAAACCTTTGCTTGATGGCAAAGGGTGATGAGGTAAGATTTATTTTTGGTGAAGTTTGATTTACTCAAGAAGAGCTAGAAAATGAATTTGAGCAAATGCATGATGAATTCAATGCAATTAGGAGAAAATTTAAAGATCTCAAAAAGGACAATAGATCTTTAGAGCTTGAGAATGATAGTCTATTACTTTCATGCAATGCCTTAAGAAAAGAAGTAGACACCCTTAAGGAAGAGGCATGCACCCTAGAGAAAGTTAAGAAGGACTTAGAGATTGACAACCAAAAATTAGAGAATGAAAACAAGTATTTAAGTGATCAAGTAGAGCATTTGAATAATAGCATTCTAACATTGAAAAAGGAACTTTGCATGCTTAATGAAAAGATGACAACCACACACAATGTCATGCCTAAGGTTGTCCATAAAAAGAAATCATCACACTCCCATGCTCACACACATACTAAAAGGAAATTTAATGGAAATTGTTTTTCTTGTGGCATATTTGGGCATATGGCCAAGGAGTGTGCTTTGATGAGGAACCCACATGCAAGATTTACATGGGTTCCCAAAATAACTAACACTCATGGACCCAAGAAAATTTGGGTACCTAAGATGGTTTCTTTTCCTTTTGTAGATGGAGAAGCATCCTCAAGCAAATAGAAGTACTTGGATATTGGATAACGGTTTCTCAAAGCACATGACGAGTGACATCAACTTATTTGCAACCCTATCAAGCAAAGATAGTCGACATGTCACATTTGGAGACAATGCCAAAGTAAGATTGTTGGCATTAGTAACATAGGTATACTCTCTTACCCATGCATTAAGAATATTTTATTAGTTGATGGGTTAAGACATAATTTGATTAGCATATCACAATTATGTGATAATCGATACATAATAAGTTTTGAAGCATCTAAATGTATTATTAGAAGTGCACCATCAAATGATATCATGTTTATTGGAAATAGGCAAGAAAATGCATACACCTTGGAATTAAATGTCTTGTCAAATCCTCATGTTAGATGCTTAGTTGCCATGGAGAGTGATTCTTGGTTGTGGCATAGAAGGCTAGGACATGCTAGCATGAGCCTCATCCAAGAGATATCTAAGAAAGAATTAGTTAAAGGCTTACCCAAGATAAAATTTGACAAAGACAAACTTTGTGATGCATGTCAACTAGGTAAGCAAGTCAAATCTTCATTTTATAGAATTAATCAAGTTAGTACATCTAGAATACTTGAGCTTGTGCACATGGATCTCTTTGGTCCATGTGATGTATTGTTATGTATTAGTTAATGATTTTTCTCGATTTACTTGGGTTTTCTTTTTGGCCAAGAAAAATAAAACTTTTGAATTTTTCAAAAAGTTTGCAAAGAAAGTTACAAATGAAAAGGGAGTTTCAAATTTGAAAATTAGAAGTGACAAAGGAGGGGAGTTTAAAAATAAAAAAAATTCCGAGTTTTGTGATGATTTAGGTATTCAACATACCTTTTCTTCCCCTAGGACCCCTCAACAAAATGGGATGGTTGAGAGGAAGAATAGAACCTTACAAGAGATGGCTAGGATCTTACTATGCGAAAACAATTTGCCTAAGTATATTTGGGCCGAAGCCGTAAATACCTCTTGCTATGTTCTTAACCGAGTTTTATTAAGACATAAAATTAAGGAAACACCTTTAGAGCTTTGGAATGGCAAAATTCCAAATGTGGGATATTTTCATATTTTTGGATGCAAATGTTTTATATTAAATACTAAGAAGAATTTAGGAAAATTTGACTCTAAATCCTATGAAGGGATTTTCCTAGGTTACTCTATTAATTCGGCATATAGAGTTTATAATCGTAGAACCATGATTGTTGAAGAATCCATGCATGTCACGTTTAATGAAACTAATGATTCTTCTAGAAATGTGAAGATTGTGAATATAGGTGAGGAACTTGAGGATCTCACACTTCATGATAAAGAAGTGGAGGATGAAGATAACGAGGAAACCCAACATGAAGCACCTCCATCCTCAAATCTACCTCAAGTTGAAGAAGAACGGTTGGTAATGGATCATCCAATAGACCAAGTCATTGGAGAACCTTCAACGGGAGTGGTAACGCGTTCTAAACTCAAGAATGTGTGTCAATATATAGCTTTTGTATCTCTAGTAGAGCCTAAGAACATTAAGGAAGCAATAGAAGATGAGTTTTGGGTACTAGCTATGCAAGAAGAACTCAACCAATTTGCTAGAAATGATGTATGAGACTTAGTGCCAAGACATAGTGAACAAACTATAATTGGAACTAAATGAGTATTTAGAAATAAGCTAGATGAAGAAGGATTAGTTATTAGAAACAAAACTAAGTTAGTGGCACAAGGGTACAATCAACAAGAAGAGATATATTATAATGAAACGTATGCTCTCGTAGCTAGATTAGAAGCAATTAGAATGCTTTTGACATATGCTAGCTTTAAGGGTTTTAAACTTTTTCAAATGGATGTAAAAAGTGCATTTTTAAATGATTTCATTAATGAAGAAGTCTTTGTAGAACAACGCCCCCCCCCGGGTTTGAATGTTTTGAGTTTCCAAACCATATTTTCAAACAAGGCTCTAGGGCTTGGTATGAAAGACTTTCAATCTTTTTAATTGAACAAGGTTTTAATGTTGGAAAAGTCGATGTTTCACTTTTCATTAAGCATCATGAAAATGATATGTTATTAGTTCAAATTTATGTTGATGATATAATCTTTGGTGCTACTAATGGAATGCTTTGTAGGTGGTTTGCTAAATGTATGCAAGATGAGTTTGAGATGAGCATGATGGGAGAGTTCTCCTTCATGCTTGGTCTTCAAATCAAGCAAACCAACAAAGGAATCTTCATCAATCAAGCCAAGTACTCAAAGGAGCTCATTAAAAGGTTTGGGATGGATGAAGCCAATATAGCTTCTACACCTATGAGCGCATCTATCAAGCTTGACAACGATATCGAGATATGATTGGTAGTCTTCTTTACTTAACCGCAAGTAGACCCTATATCATGTTTAGTGTATGTGTGTGTGCTAGGTTTCAATCTTTCCCTAAAATGTCTCATTTAAGTGCGGTAAAACTCATATTGAGATATTTAAAGGGCACGGTTGACTTAGGACTATGGTATCCATATCATACATCATTTGATTTAATCGGTTTTTCGGATGCGAATTTTGCCGGGTGTAAAGTAGATAGAAAAAGCACTAGTGGGGGTTGTCAATTCTTAGGAGCGAGTCTTGTTTCTTGGTTCTCAAAGAAATAAAACTCAGTTGCACTTTCAACTACCGAAGCGGAATACATCGCTGCGGCTAGTTGTTGTGCACAAGTCCTTTGGATGAAACAAACCCTTTTAGACTATGGACTTGAGTATTCTTGCATACCTATTCATTGTGATAATACTAGTGCAATAAATCTAACAAAGAATCCCATTTTACACTTAAGAACTAAGCATATTGACTTGAGACATCATTTTCTTAGGAATAATGTGACTAAGGAAAATATATCGGTAGAATTTGTATCCACCGATAACAACTTGCCGATATATTTACAAAATCCTTGGTTGAAGAAAGATTTACAACCTTAAGGATGCAATTAAGAATTTGTGTCTTTCCTAGTAATTAAAATGTTTCTTTTCAAAACGTATATTTTTTTTTTCAAAACTTGCATTCTTTAAAGTATCATCACACTTATGTATTGCTCTGTAGTGGGGCTTTGCGACCTATTGGTGTTTGTCTTCTATAGGCTTACATTAATGGAAATGACTATAGTGGTAGATGATACTTGGTTTTATGGATTTCTTGGTTTTTATGATGAAACTCATTAATTGTACCTTAATTCTTACCCTTTTTGATTGATGTCAAAAGAAAGAGAAAAAGTAAGGTCACACTTGGTTTTCACGATGCATATAGTTAGAGTGAGTTATATAGTTAGGGGGAGCATAGGTTGAAGTTATAAGTATTTGAATATGCACATTGATAGGGGGAGCATAGGTTGAGTTATAAGTAGTTGAATGCATATGCTAAGTTACATATCTTGCATGCCCTAACACATGAATACCTTAACTCAAACTCAGAAACACTTATGCTTTCTGAAAAATTTCATGTTATGTTTGTCATCATCAAAAAGGGAGAAATTGTTGGCTTAAGGGTTTCTCTTAAGCCTCAATCTTTATTTTGATGATAACAAACATGTATTTAATCCAAGTTTGAAGTTTTGAGTTCAGGTTGAGGTTGCGATAAGCATGCCAAGTCCGTTAAAACAAGACAAAAGAAAAGATCGTCAAAGAAACGGAAGAAGAAAACGTTAAAGAAAGGCTCGGGTATAAATCAAATAGATATCTTGTAATATACCCCTAGGACGATCTTATCCCAAGCCTAATTGTATAGTTATCCAAGTTAGAACTTGGTAACTAAATCCATAAAAAAGGTATGTAAAAATTTCAAGGAAAAATTAGCCTTAGCTTGAGTTCGGTCGATTGGTCGGTCGAACGAACAAGGCAGTATTATGCTAAGCAGCCTATACGATCGTCCGGTCGGTCGATCGAATGACGAAAAAAACTGGCAGTAGCCATTCAATCGACCTATCGGTCGATCGAAGTTGGTGAAGGAATCTGCGCAAGGCTGCGTCGATCGATCGGTCGTTCGTTCGACCGAAGCAAAAAAATAGGAGAATGATCACCGATCGACAGATCATTCGACCGGACTGAGGATCACAAGTCGCGCGACCTGGCTCCACTGATTCGATCGATCGACTGGTCCACCGAATGTGGGATTGATAATTTTGTGACAGTTGGTCGACCCGTCGGTCGACCGAGCACTCACATAAGCCAACGGTCGTATTGGTGGTCGATCAGTCGGTCGACCGACGATCGATCGGCCAAACGACCGAACGACATCAACGACTATTTTTTCGCCCGTTGAATGGTCCGTTCGGGTGTGGGGTTATAAATGCCCCACACCTAACTTCTTTAAATCTTCTTACAGAATTTATTGAGCAATTAAATAAGTGTTTTAAGCCTTCAAAAAGATTGAACTACTGCGCGCCCTCTGCTTCCGTCGACAACTCATTTCGAGCGATGCTTCCCTGCTCTCTTCAACCTTGCTGCAACTCTAAGAGTCATCCTCCCGCAAGTTGGAACTTGAAGGATTGGGAAAGGAGCATTGGTTCATTTTTACATTCTTAAGCTCTTTCCTCTGTATTTGAAGTTTATTGTAAACTTGTTTTCCGTTTGAGATAGCTGCTAGGTGTGCTAGGAAACACTTAGGGAAAACATTATAGGATTGTGTTTTGCCTAGGTGAATAGGATTGAGGGGTTCTCAGAGTGGTGAGAAGAGTGTCCTCATTGTATTCAAAGGGAAACACAAACTCTATAAAGTAGTGGTTAGAAATTCTTGGTGAGGAGCCAAGGTGGTGGAGTAGGCAGTTGGCCGAACCTAATTACTCTTGTCTACATTGCTTACTCGCTTTTGTCGTTGCTATTAATATTTGATCACACCTCTTGTTAAGAAACACTTGCACCTAAGTGAAGATAAAATTGAGCAAAAAGAAAAGAATTAAAAAATGGGACATACACTATTCAACCCCCTCTTCTAGTGTCAAATTTCACACGACATCCATCACTCGATTGCCCGCCCCCCAAAGTTCCAAACCCTAACCTCTGCCCTAACTCGATCGTCTGCCCCCCAATCCTCGATTGCCTGACGCCTGCAAATGTGCAATGCGCAACAGTCTGCGTCTTCCTGCTACGACATCCGACATCTTCCTCGCGTCCTCCTCATAGTCTACGACTTTGCATCTTCCTCACAGACCGCGCGACATTCCTCCTCGCCACCTCCTCTCTGCACAATCTGCATCTTCCTTGCAGACCGCCGACCCCGGTCGAGGTCGCCTCCTGCTACGGCTTTTGGTGGCACTACCCGTGGTCCCAAACTCCACAAGACCACGACCATAGCTCCTCCTCCTCACAGTTTGCCCGTCGTGCTCGGCGATCCTCCCCCTCTACAGGTAATATTTGTTGATTAATTGTAATTAATTGTTTGGTTTTTTGAATATGTATACTAGTAATATATTTGCTTATTCAATGTTGATTGATATATGGAATTAGGAATTATGAATATATCTATATCCAATCAAGTTAATCGGGTAATTCGGGTTGGGCCCTGATTTTTTCGGGTTAATCGGGTCGGGCCCCGAATTATATTTCGGGTGGCGTCGGGTTGAGAAAAACTCGAAAATTTCGGATTCGGATTAATCGGGTCGAGTCGACAGATGCTCACCCCTAGTCAAGACTTGACTTTTCCTCCAAACAAAAACAGAAAAAAAAGTCCCTCAAGATTTGATTTTGCCTAGAGATAGTGATTCTAAGCTTGCTATGTTAAATTTCTATCTATCAATCAACATCATAGAAGTTGTTTTTTTGATAGGACATTGAACCAAGCATAGACATTAATTTTGTTGAAGTAAGCTACCAAAATACCATGGATGTTGAAAAAGCAACACACGGAGGACACCAGGAGAAATAAAAAACAACTCTCTTTTTCCTGATTTTCTGTAAAATGGATCAGAATTCTAATTGAACTGAGTCTAGAAAATATAACCTATTATTCCGTTTTATATACCATACATGTTTGACTTACAAGAACATAGGAGCTTAAATAGGCTCAAAAAATGCATCTATCGAACGAAGGAAATAAAAAAACTGAACATAAGCGACAGTTGAAATGGATCCGATCTTTCTGAGTATGTAACTTGTATCTCTGGGCCACTGGAAATAATTTATGAGAATATTTGTTTGGGTCATAATGCTTAATGAGTCACTGGGTACACTATATACTAATCAGACACAAGACAATTACATGTGTCAAAGCAAGATGAAATGCATCGGGTGGAAATCCAATCAATCATTTTTCTATTAATAATTGGCAGGACAAAGATGAAGAACAACAGTAGAAACAAAAATGTTTGACATTACTGGAAGAATAAAAAGTACAAACTATATAGATTCAGATCTTGTCACATAAATGTTAAATGCCTAGCAACTGGAATCAAAGAGTCAGCAGCTCTAAGCAATTATTGCATTATTTCAATCAAATCACATTTGCAACACATATCTACAAGAGTAGATCATCTATAACTTAAAATAAAGAGAGTAATTAAAATTCAAGTTCGAACAAAACACGGATAGAAAGCATATATATATACCAAGAGTCAATAGTCGATGTACATGAAGTAGAAAAACAAGCAATATCTGATGTAATAGCACGCTAAGCTACAAAAAGCAGATCATGTAATAAATATAACTTATTGCATAACAAATAAATTTCCTAAAAACTTCCTCCGAAGATCAAGACCTTCATATGGAAACTACTACAGGAATCAATCCCCACTCGAACAGCCCTACGTCGAAGACATATTCCCATTCCTACGAACAAGTGACCCATATGCAAGCGCAGCCCTCAAGAGGAATCTCATCTCTTCTTGACTTGCCCGCTTGCTTTCCGTGGTTGGAAGAACTCTCGGCTTCCTACTCCTAACCGGCAAGCAGCCCAGTCAATGTCTTCTTGGTGGCTCAACACTGTCCAATTTCTAAAACAACTTCCTGACCGCCTCCGACGATGCTGAGCCTTACTATGGAGCATTTGGATAGCATAGAATTCTTGCGTCTTCGAAGCAAAGACTCCTGACCCGCTCACCACAATAAACATAGCCTTTTCAATGCTTTAAATTGACCAGCTATTTTCCATCTATATATCAATATTTTATTGTTGGTCTTTTAATAGGTAATGGGGTCTATTGTAACCACTGTGATAACACTGCCATTATCTTATCATTCAATGAATGAAGCTATCTTTGGGGGAAAAAAATTCCCTAAAAACTAACCTAGGGTAGATTCGTAGAAAGAGCAGATTTCATGTTCTAGATAAAAGAATATGGTAAAAAAAAACAATTACACAAGCCTTTGTTAATCATGGAAAATTTAGAATAATCCACTCGTCGAATTTAAAAGGAACTGAAGTCATGAATTAGATTATAAGAAACTAAAAAGATCGCAACTTCAAAGGAAAGAACCAAAGTCAAAGAGAACAAACCCTTGCGACAAAGGGCGTTAAAGCGGCAGTGGATGGGAGGCGCTTGAGCAACAAGCAATCGGTCCCATTGGAGGAAGGGACGGGATAGTGGTGGTCCATTAGCCGCCATAGTGGAGGAGAGCCGCGCTTGAATTTGGCGCTAGGGCGGTGACAGGAGAGGTTCCATCGTGCATCGGGCTGACGTCGCAAGTCGCAACCTGTTTCGGTGACCATAGTTTGCAATTTTAGCTTTTATATAATGGAATTCTAATAGGATAAGGAAGGATCACTGCTCGAGGTGGAGATCACAGAGACAGAGGAGGCACTCGGGTGACGATGTTGGAGCGGATGCAAGCGACCTCGTCATCGCTGATGAAGAACTAGACATCGACGTCTTCTTCTTCTTGTAGGTCACGACGACGAAGGTAGGAGGACGAGGAAGGTGGAGGGGATGGATCGCGAGGGGGGGCGCGGCGGCATCTGAAGAGGAGGTCGGAGGTGGAGAGCGGGGTGTGGTTTCGTGGTAGGTTAAAAAAAAGAGGAAGGGACGGGTTTTGGTCGGCTACTAAAATTTTGGGGGAAGGGAAGCGGAGAAGGGCGCTGATAAGAAATTTTTTGGCGAAAGAGCGAGCGAGAGAAGGAGATGGAGAGGGAATGGCCAAAACCTAGGAATAGAGCGGGAATTATAACGCGCGCCTAGCCACCATTTAACATAGCGTTCAGGTAGAACACTATCGTTAGGTGCTATAAAAAGCTCAAATTATTGTAGTGGGTGGAGGTGATGATGCCATTTGGTAAAAAGCTCAAATCCTAATAATGGGGCTGTTGGCCGGAGGGTTTACCAGGTTCCTTAAGGGGAATGTCTCTTATGTGTTGTGCTCCCTAGGAGTTGTAACTTTGTGGTTTTGTTTTCCTTTGTAAGTTACACTCGAAGGGTTTGTAAGTGTAAAATGCCCCCCTTAGGGGCTTTATGAATGAAAATGATGTCTTCTGTATTCATCCCTGTTGTGTCTCTTTGCCGGGTTTGATCGGCTCGTTACTTATGGAAGCTTGTTATCTATATGTATTGGTTCAAAAAATATAGAAACTTGGTGTTAACTATCTGATGCTTGTGAGTAAGGCATTTAAGTCGATTATAGCGGCATGAACTCGGTAGATACAGGATGGGTGAAGGCCAAGTTCTGGTCGCTTAGGGGCACTAGGACGGAGGAGATGGTTCTAAGGAATGAGGGCCATGCTCGAGGGCTCCGGCCGAACTCGCCGAGGAACGTGTGGCATGACCAAGGGTGAAGAGTTGTGTAACGACACTGAGGCCAAGAGTAGTGGCTCTGGGGGCCGATGACCATACTCAATGAAAATCAAGCTCGCGAGAAGCGCACTTGGGGTCATGTTGCTCGTTTAGAGCGTGCCGGGCTAACCCAGAGGCCACATTTAGGTTCGATGACTAGACCTAGTGAAAATCAAGCTCGCAAGAAGCGCGCTTGGGGTCCCTGACGGCGTAGGAGCTCGAAATAGGCACTGTGGCAGGCGAGTCAAACTGATGAAGACCGACTTCGGGTCACTGAATGAGGTGTTGAGTTTGAGCTTTTAGACTGGGGGCAACCAAGTCTTAATTGCTTTAGTTTCATAGTTGCAGGCTCAAGTGGCCCAGTTGACTGAGGCGCTCGGCAAGGAGCAAGAGTGGAGGCAGCAGCAGCCGCAGCCGGTACCGGTGGCACTAGTGGTACCGGAGGTGGCCGAACTAGTCCAACTAACAGAGAGAGTGCCTAGGGAGGCCACATACACTGACTTTGTTAAATTAAGGCCGCCGAAGTTAACGGGGATAGATCAACATGTGGAGGTCACCAGTTTCCTTAGCGACTGCTACGTGTTGTGTGAGGAGCTCGGGTGTTCCTCGGAGGCGGATGCTCGTATGGTCGGATTACAGCTGGGAGGATCGGCCAAGGAGTGGCTGCATACCTGGAGAGATCGTAGGGGGCCAGGTGCGCCACCCCCTACTTGGGCAGAGTTCAAGGCTACTATTGTGGAGTGGTACATACCGATGAGCGTCTGGGATAGGCGGGTGAAGCAATTTGAGCTACTGTGTCAGGCTGGCGGCATGACGTAGACTACGAGATGGAGCTTACTTGGCTCTCGAAATACCATCCTACTTTGGTGGCAACTGAGACCTCTAGGGTCAAGAGATTTATTGAGAGGCTGAGAGTGCAGATCAGTAAGCTCATCCATTACACTGAGGATACCACCTTCGCTCAAATAGTGGATGAGGCACTCCGGAAGGAGGCATTGATGTCGTTCGAGAAACATGACGGCCCCCCAAAGAAGAAATTCTGACCTCAGGGATCTGGAGGTCGGCCCTAGCATTCTGAGGGGACCGTTGCAGCGATAGATCACCAGTCGAGCAAGGGGCACGGTAGTACCAGGGGTCGTGGAGGCTCAGGATTAGGGGTGGCTCAATAGGCAGGTTTAGGGAGTGCACCACAAAAGACTGAGATGCCACAGTGTGGTCGTTGTGGCAGGAGGCACTGGGGAGCTTGCTATGGCCGCACGGATGAATGTTTTGGGTGTGGACAGGTTGGGCACTTCAAGATAGATCACCAGTTCTCTTCGTGAAGAAGAAGAAGGACGGGTCCATGTGCATGTGCATTGACAACAGGCAGCTTAACAAGGTGACAGTCAAGAATCATTACCTGCTGCCATGGATTGATGACCTGTTTGAACAACTCCAGGGGGCACGGTGATTCTCTAAGATTGATCTGAGATCTGAGTACCATCAGTTGAGAATTCGGGACTCGATATGTTCACTTTGAGTTCCTGGTGATATCTTTTGGGTTGACTAATGCGCCTACAGCCTTTATGGATCTGATGAACCGGGTGTTCAAGGAGTACTTGGACATATTTGTGATCGTCTTTATTCACGATATCCTGGTTTACTCCTGGAGTAGGGAGGAGCACTCTGAGCTTTTGAGGATGGTCTTGGAGACCCATTAGGCAACATCGGCTATATGCCTAGTTCTCCAAGTGTGAATTTTGGTTGGAGAGCGTAGGGTTCTTGGGCCATGTGGGGTCGAAGGAAGGAGTGAGAGTGGACACAACAAAGGTGGAGGCAGTGCAGAACTGGAGGTGGCCAACTAGTGTGACTGAGATCCGAAGCTTCTTGGGGTTGGCCGGGTATTATAGAAAGTTTATGGAAAATTTCTCCAGGATTGCGGCTCCATTTACTCGGTTGACCTAGAAAAAAGGTCAAGTTTGTTTGGGACGACAAGTGTGAGGAGAGCTTCCAAAAGCACAAAGATTGCTTGACATCAATGCTAGGGTTGGTTGTACCCTCAGACTCGGGAGGGTTTGTGGTTTACTGTGATGCCTCTCGGGTCAGTATAGGTTGTGTTCTAATACAGTATGGCAGGGTGATAGCTTATGCGTCCCGTTAGTTGAAGGTTCATGAGAAGAACTACCCGGCGCATGACCTAGAGCTGGCAGCAGTCGTATTTGCTTTGAAGCTGTGGCACTATTAACTGTACGACGAGGCCTCTGAGATTTACACTAATCACAAGAGCCTCTAGTGTTGGTTTAAAGTTTTCAACCTTGGTCTTAATCTCGGTTTTGATGATAACAAACATGAAACTAATGTTTCATTGAGAAATCTTTCAGGTTCCAAGTCGGTTAGCGCTCGACGTCCCTGATCAAAAAAATTGGAGAAATCGGAGAAATCGGCAAGAACGCTCGTCGACGCTCAGAATTCTTCGGGAAGTTAGAGTTTAGGTTTAGGGTGTCTAGAATGTGATGCATTCCTCTTTATGATGCAAAGAACCCAAAAACCAAACCCGAACCCCAAAATATGAAAACCCAGAACCTGCCCTGAAAATTCACTAAGTCTAGGGAGCTCCTTGGAGGGCTATATGACCTAGACATTTTCTTGACACAAAAAATGACGGTAATTGTTCCTTGCATAAAAACTAGATAACGAGGTATTTTTAAGGAATTTTTGAAAACCTTTAGCATACCCATATTTGACCCGGGAGATTAAAAAATTTCCGTATTCCGGAAATTTGTACTAGACCTCAAAAACTAGATTTTGATTCTTAAGGATTTTGATTTTTTAGATATATTTATTGAATCCAAAAGGGGGGTAATCCTTATATAACATTTATGTTTTAGAGTTGTTAACTTAAAGTTAGTAAATGTTATATAAGTAGACTTAGTGAAGACGGAACCCAGAAACGAGCCAAACTAAGCAGTCTGCCTAGTTTCGGTCAATCGGTTGGTCGACCGAATGTTACCAAAAACTAGCAATAGCTAATTCCGTCGACCGGTCAGTTGACCGAAATGTGCTAGAAAATGGCAGTATGCCTTCAGTTTCTCGGTCGATCGACCGACGATCGATCGGACCTGCAATCGGATGACGAAAATGGCTACTTTTTTGCCCGTTGAGTTGCCTGTTTCATGCCATCTCCTCAAGGCTTATAAATAGAAGCCTTAGCAAGCCTTCCACCCCTTATCCAACATACTTTAAGCCATATTTGATGATCCTTGAGCTTGATTGAGCCACCATTCTTAAAATCCCTAGTTTTGATCTCTCAACTCCTTGAGTAAGCCTTGACTTCATTGATTCACCATCCAAGGCATCAAGAGGAAGCTAGGAAATATTGTATTGGAGCTAAGTATAAGTTGCTTGATTTATTGCTCCATTAAGTTGTGCATTTTCTTGTTTATTTCATTGTATTTGAGCTTGTGAAGACCTAGGTTGTTAGGTCTTGAAATTGGGTGGTTGCCTTTGTGTTTGAGGCTTAATTCCACCGCTGTAAATGTAGTTTACTAGGATTAGTTGAGTTGTCCTTAGGTTGAGGTGGCAGAGTGCTCTCGGTAGGAAGGCGGGATACTTCCAGGTGTGGAAGTGCCTTCGGTTTGAGAGCGAAGACTTTTCGGTGTAAAGTCCTCATTATAAGGAAACTAATTAATCTAGTTAAACTAGTTTGGAAATACTAAGCGGGGTGCTTAGGTAGTGAAGTAGGCATTGGGGCCGAACCACTATAAATAATTATGTTAACATTGATATATTGTTTTGTGTTAATTGTTTCATATTTATTGCTTTCGCTTGCTATTAATATCGTGCTTAGCCTAACTAATCAAGAAACAATTAAAACAAATATTAGGCGATAAGATTAGTTAACACACTATTCACCCCCCCTCTAGTGTGGCCATTTCCCCAACATCTAGTACTTCCTTACCCAGAAGGAACTGAACCTAAGGCAGAGGAGATGGCTTGAACTCCTGAAGGACTAAGACTGCACCATTATGTACTATCTTGGGAAGGCTAATGTGGTGGCAGATGCCTTGAGTAGAAAATTCATGGGCAGTTTAGCCCTCTTGACGGTCGGGAGGAGGCCGTTGGCTCGAGATTTGGCCCTGTGCTTAGATGGTGGGACAGTCCTGACCATATCAGATTATGGGGCTTTGGGGGCACACCTGCGAGTACAGTCTACTATGTCAGACATGTTGCGGACAGCGCAAATGAGGACACAATTTGTTCCTTGACTAAGGATCTGGTTAGAAGAGGCAACGCTAATGATGGCTACAGAGTCGACTTTAAGGGTATCCTATGATTTAGAGACCGAATTATGGTGCCGGACATGGTGGAGGTTCGCAGGCAGGTAGTAGAGATGGGACACCGTTCCACATACACCATGCATCCGGGGGCCACAAAGATGTACCGAGATCTGAGGCAACATTACTAGTGGAAAGGGATGAAAAGAGAGGTAGCCGAGTTCGTGTCTAAGTGTTTGGTCTGCCAGTAGGTGAAGGCTGAGCACTTGAAGCCTACAGGGTTGCTTCAGAACTTGGAGGTACCTGAGTGGAAATGGGAGAAGATCATCATGGACTTTGTCATCGGGCTACCAAGGTCTACAGGGGGCAACGACTCTATTTGGGTCGTAGTGGATCGGTTGACTAAGACCGCACACTTCATACTGGTCAAGATGACCTTTTCAGCTGAGTAGTAGGCTAGATTGTTTCTAGACCGAATTGTGCCATGCCATGGTATTCCTGTTATGATCATCTCGGATTGGGGTACCCAGTTCACAGCTCGGTTTTGGCAATCCTTCCAGGAGGCCTTGGGTACTCAGGTGCGGTTCAACATCGTGTTTCATCCGCAGACTGGTGGGCAGTCAGAGAGGACAATCCAAACCTTAGAGGATATGCTGAGAGCATGTGTTCTAGACCTAGATGATGGTTGGGAGAAACACCTACCGCTGATTGAGTTTACCTACAACAATAGATATCAGAGTAGCATTGGGATGACTCTTTTCGAGGCCCTATAAGGGCGAAGGTTCAAGTCGCCAGTGGGTTGGTTTGAGGTGAGAGAGTCACTCATGGTGGGTCCTGACCTGGTTGAGGAGGCTGTTGAGAAGGTGAAACTGATCAAGGAACAGTTGTTGGCAGCTCAGAGTTGCCAGAAAATGTATGTGGATGGAATGGCCAGAGAGGTGGAGTTTGCTGAGAGTGACATGGTATTCCTGAAGGTTTCTCCTATGAAAGGGGTGGTGCGATTTGGGAAGAAGGGAAAGCTGAGCCCTAGGTTCATCTGGTTGTTCCCTATTCTCAAATGGAGGGGCGCTATGGCATATGAGCTAGCCTTGCCCTCTAGCATGGACAGAGTTCACCCGGTTTTCCATGTATCGATGCTCAAGAGATATATCTGAGAATTGACCATGTGATCGAGCCTATTGCAGTTGAGGTGGATTCGGCGGTCTCATATGTGGAGAGACCGGTAGAACTATTTGATCGACAGATCAAGAAGCCGAGATCCATGGAAAATCCCTTGGTAAAGGTTGGGGGGGAGTCCTTATACTTTACTAAAATTCGAGGATGAATTTTTCTTAAGGGGGTAAGATTGTAATACTTGAGATTTCCAAATATAAATTTTTGTTTGGTTCAGCGAGCCGGTTCGGGGACTATCCAGGTTGAGTCGTGAGATCGTCGCGACTAGAAGGTACAATCGGGTATACTTTAATTTGTACGGTTATGCAATTTGTGCTCTTGTATTTTATAAATTGGTATTAGACTCGAGTCGGGTAAGAACCGGGTTCGTGGTTAAGTCGAGGCTTAATTCGGATACAGGTTGAGTCAGATTGGGGGTTAAGTGAACTAGAGACCGGTAGAAGTGTTTGATCAGCAGATCAAGAAGCCGAGATCCATGGTAAATCCCTTGGTAAAGGTTCGGGGGGAGTCCTTATACTTTACTAAAATTCGAGGATGAATTTTTCTTAAGGGGGGGAAGATTGTAATACCCGAGATTTCCAAATATAAATTTTTGTTTGGTTCAGCGAGCCGGTTCGGGGACTATCCAGGTTGAGTCGTGAGATCGTCGCGACTAGAAGGTACAATCGGGTATACTTTAATTTGTATGGTTATGCAATTTGTGCTCTTGTATTTTATAAATTGGTATTAGACTCGAGTCAGGTTAGAACCGGGTTCGTGGGTTAAGTCGAGGCTTAATTCGGACACAGGTTGAGTCAGATTGGGGGTTAAGTGAACTAGAGACCGGTAGAAGTGTTTGATCGGCAGATCAAGAAGCTGAGATCCATGGAAAATCCCTTGGTAAAGGTTCGGGGGGAGTCCTTATACTTTACTAAAATTCGAGGATGAATTTTTCTTAAGGGGGAAAGATTGTAATACCCGAGATTTCCAAATATAAATTTTTGTTTGGTTCAGCGAGCCGATTCGGGGACTATCCAGGTTGAGTCGTGAGATCGTCGCGACTAGAAGGTACAGTCGGGTATACTTTAATTTGTATGGTTATGCAATTTGTGCTCTTGTATTTTATAAATTGGTATTAGACTCGAGTCAGGTTAGAACCGGGTTCGTGGGTTAAGTCGAGGCTTAATTCGGACACAGGTTGAGTCGGATTGGGGGTTAAGTGAACTAATGGCATTGTTGTAATTAAATTATATATATATATATATAAGCCCTCACAAGCCGTCGTACGACTCAAGGGAGTGCACGAAAACCAAGAGGGCGATCAAGGGGGCGGCACCGGAGCTCGTGGTCGTCGCTGGAGACTGGAACATCGTCAATCTTCCCATTTCCTTCCATTAAGGCTAAGGTGAGTGGTAGAACCTAGGTTCAGAGGGAAGGCCCTAGCCGAGCCTTGTTAGGGGTGAGGAAAATTTACCAATTAACCGACCGAACTGAACCCAAATTAATCGAACCAAATTTTCCGAATAAATTTTGGTTCGGTTAATGGTTAAGAAAATTTAAGATTTTGGTTCGGTTCGGTTAATTACCGAATTGACCGAATATTATATATAACATATATAAATTAACATTTACAGCATATAACATTGTTCGAATTTTTGCATTGGTATAAATATATA
The DNA here is from genome assembly GCA_034359265.1 of Canna indica. Taxonomy (NCBI): domain Eukaryota; kingdom Viridiplantae; phylum Streptophyta; class Magnoliopsida; order Zingiberales; family Cannaceae; genus Canna; species Canna indica. The sequence continues at coordinate 46,934,902 of CP136898.1, forward strand.
TAATTTTTAAAAAAAATTCTATGAATTCGGTAAATTAACCGAACCGAATTAACCAAATTTTTTGGTTCGGTAAAAAGTTAATGCAATTTTTTTTTTGTTTTCGGTTCGGTTAATAACCGAACCAAACCGTTGCTCACCCCTAACGTTTGTGGTATGGTTTCTTGATGATCGAGGGTGATTCTTGTCGTATTCGTGTGATTTCTTGATCCTTGATGATTCTTCTTGAAATCTACGTTGTTTCTATGATTTTTGTGCATCGATTTCTATGGTTTTAGGGGCCGGCCAAATCAATGAAAAAGGGGAAAGGTCATGCCGAAATTTTCCACAATTTCCTCGAGTCATGAAGGCTTGAAAATTGTAGTTCTTGCATGCTTCAGTAGGATAGGGAATAAGGAGATACATATTTTGAATGAGATATGATTTTTCCTCCACCCTTAAGGGTTCGGCAGAGTAGGGGAAAGAGGAGAATTGGGTTAGAAATTATGATTCCCTTAGAGATCCTTGAATAGGGGATTGGTATATGAAAGATTGGCATGTTATTTTACTTGTAGGGCGTTTTACGTGAAATTCCATTGTGTAGGATATTCTTCCTATGTTAGCTTAACTGTGGGATAGTTTTCTTGCATAATTCATCTACTTGAGACTTCCTACATTGATTTGTAGATGCTGGAATTTAATTTAGATATGCTGAAATTATATGTTTAAAGGCAGGAAATTAATGTTCAATTGCTGAAATTATGTAGATAAATATGGCGACTCAAGTATGGAATTATTGTATAAATTATATGATGTGATTTAATAATTTTTGCAATTATGTTGCTTATCATGTGACAAAGAATAATGGTGGTATGTTGTATGTGACATGAGTTTTATTAGAAGAAAATACGAGTGAGGTTATCTAACCATGTGGACTTAAATGTACGAGGCGGAGCCTCCCTGGATGATGTCATAAACCATTAGAAATTATGCATAGACATATGACATAGAGACATTAGGTACTCACACCTACGGAAATTAAATACTTAAGGTATTGATTGTGAAGGCACGGGAAAGGGGTTGGTTGCGGGCGGAAGCCCAAAAAGTGTTTAGAAAATTGAGGAATACCTTGTATGTGTATTGTGTTTGAGATGGCTGGGCTGAGGGCGTACTTAGCCAGCGCGGCTATTGCCCGACTCAGCGAGTGGATATACGGTCTTGAGATTACACTAGTGGGCCATGCTAGGTGTTAGACCCGAGTGGCAGGGGTCTTGAGATTACGTCAGTGGGCCATGCTGACGTTAGACTCGAGTGTTTTGGGTGGGACGAGCTATCCCTAACCCGGTGGGGGTCCAAAAACTAGTTGGACATCCTAGTTGACGAACCCGGTGATGAAATCGCTCAAATGCGAGATTTATGTGAAATATAACCTACCATGGTTGGTATATAAATATTGATTGATTTTGTGGGCTAGAAGGCCGAGTGAATTTATGATGAGGGCCGGGTATGGCTGCGGCTATTTTTCTTGTAGGGTAAGGCCATAGTGGCCGAGTGGTACTCATAGTACAAGCCATGATTGGCTGATATATTTCCTTGTAGGGGGTGGCCGATTGGCCTGTTATTGGGTTAGAACGAGTATGATTTTTATGCACATGTTATACTACTAACTACATGTTTTTTATACTGGGGCTCTAAGTGGAGGTTCGGTAGAACCACTCATTGAGTTCCTCATGGACTCACGATTTTCTAAATTTTGTCTTGCAGCGCCTGACCAGTGAGGTACGACTTGATGGCGTGGCGCAGCTGGAGGGAAAATGGCGTCGATGATCTCGTAGCGGGCTGTTTAGAGAGTCGTAGTCGTGTGGAGAGTTATATTTCATGCATTTGAGTCATGTTACTATGTCATTTGGAGTTTGTAAACTTTGATTTCAAAACATTATTCATATTCCAGTGGATTTCATTGCTTTCATGTCAGTTCCATTGCATTCATATATTTGTGTTATTAAATGCATGAGTTAGGCTTCAAAGTATTGACACATATCGTGGCCGGTCATGTGACCCTGAGTTGGAGCATAACAATCATCAAAAATATCTGGACAAATCTCAATAATAATAACATTTCTCCATATTCTTTCTCCACACAGCTTAGATTGGCCAAGTTGCTTTATCAAGCTGGAATAAAACCAGAGTTGGAAATTTGGAAAAGAAACTTGATGAAACCAATGCCCATATTTCTTCTCTTGAAACTATTGACTGAACTTTTGGTCTTGATGATCATCAGATATCTCTCCTTACAAGTCTATATAATTTTTCCTCCGTTCTCTAAAGACAAATTAATCTCAAATGGTGGGTTAAAGCTAAAACCATTTGGTTATTGAAAGTTGACTCCAACACATCCTTTTTTCACAAAACAATTACTGCTCGTAGACATCAAAATAAAATTAAAACTTTAATGGATAGGAATCAAACTTTAATTTCTGATGACTCTTCAATTCTTGATGAATTTGCTTATCATTACTCTAATCTTTGGAAGCTTCCTCACTCAAATCATTTTACTCCTCAATATTGGCCTCGAACATGATCAGCTCACTGCTCCTTTCTCCAAGGATGAAGTTTGGAATATTATTAGAACTTTCAATAATGGGAAAAGTCCATGACCCGATGTCTTCACCTTTGAATTCTACAAAAATTATTGGAACATCATTTCTGATTATTACATGAAAACCCTCAATTAGATTATTAAATGAAAACCCTCAATCTCTTCCATGCATGTTGTTCTCTCCCCTATGATTGAAAACAAACTCTTTTAACCTTCATTCCGAAATGCTCAAATCCTAAGGACATAAAATATTTTAGGCCCATTGTTCTTTGTAATGTTTCTTATAGAATCCTTTCTAAACTCTTTGCTAACAAGCTTAAAATCTTCTTACCGGCTCTGATTTCCCAAGAGCAATCGACCTTTGTCAAGGGTCGTAGCATCCACGATAATATCTTAATAACTCAAGAAATTGCTCACTCCATGTTCAGCTCAAAAAATAAGACCCCTTTTATTATCACTAAATTGGATATTCATAAAGCCTTTGATACGATTTCTTAGAATATAATCTGTACTGTCTTGGAGCTATGCAACTTCCCTCATAAATTTATTGGATGTATAAGAACGTGCATTACTACAACCTCTTTCGCTTGTCTGATCAATGGTAAAACCTCTGGTTACTTTAAATCTTATAAAGGTATTCGTCAAGGTGACCCTTTATCGACTTTCCTTTATATCTTGGTCTCTCAGACCTTGACCATTAATCTAATCAATCACTCCATTCACAATAAGTCCATTTCCCCCTTTAAGGTCAAGAAAACTCTTGAGGTTTCACATTTGATGTTTGCGGATGATGTTTTACTTTCTTTCCATGCTAATACCAAGACTATTAAGAGTTTTAAAGATGTTTTTGATCATTATTATTTTGTTACGGGGCAAAAAGTCAATCCAGATAAATCTAAAGTATTTTTTTCTAATTCTACTACTTTTCAAACTAGAAATTCTATTTGTATGAATCTAGGTATGAGAAGTGGATCTTTTCCTTTCAAATACTTAGGTGCTATTATTTCTCCTCGTCGAGCACCACCGAACACCTTTAACTACCTTCATGATAAAATTGCTTCTAAGTTAGCTTTTTGGAAAATAAACTATCTTTCCCAAGCTGGTCGTGTGGTGCTGATTAATCGGTCTTAAACTCTATCCCCTTGCACACTTTAGTTATTTTCTGGCTTTTTGAAAAGAGCATGCATGCTATTAATAAACAAATTAGGACTTTCCTTCGGCAAAAACATTCAAACAGTCCCGATCTGCATCTAATTCCTTGGGAAACTGTTACTCTCCCTACATGATCTCTTAGGCTTAAAAGCATGGCCTTATGTGCCAAGCGTCTCCAAGCTTATATTAACAGTTAGGATACTTTGTGGATTAAAATTGTTAAGCTAAAGTATAATAAGTTAACTTGGCCACTTCTTGAGCCTCAAAAGTCCTCCTCAATCTTTTGTTAACCAAGATGTTGGTTTTTGGAAAGTTTGTTGGAATTTAAAGCTTCCTCTCAAAATAAAAAATTTTCTCTAGAAATTTCATTATCGGCGTTTACCGACTTACTCTCTATTGTGGAAAAGAAAAATTATTTCCAGTCCTTTGTGCCTTATTTATAAATCTGATTCTGAAAGCATTGATCATGTGTTTTTTGAATGCATATTGTCGTCTCGAATTTGGGATTATGTGATGGCTTTTTCGAGTAAATCTTTGGTTTCCAAAAACATTGGGTACACTGCTAATATACCTCTGATGCTGGATAATCCTAAACTTGATAGTTCCTTTAGAGGTTTTATTGCTTGTACCTAATGATTTATTTGGTTTTCAAGAAATGAGTATGTTCATCAAGGTAGGTAGCATACTATTCATTCTTTGATAAATAGAATATGTGCCTTTACTTCTTGGTTATCTACTCTTCAAAAATCTAAAGGCAAATTTAAATCAAAACTTACTCCTGTGTTACAATGGATTCCTCCAAATGATGGTTGGATAAAAATAAATTGTGATGCGGTTTGGACAAATGAAGTTGCAGCTTTGGGAGTTATTGTTAGGGGGCAAGATGGAGAGTGTGTTCATGCTGAAACTCGACTCATTTAAGCTTCCTTGCCGATTATTATTGAGGTTGTTGTTATTTTGACAGCAACGAAGTATATTGAAAATATTCATTTTCCTTATGTTTAGATAGAGTCGGACGCAAAGATCTTGGTTGACTCATCAAACGAGCAATCAAACCCTGCGCGTGTCAAAGTTCCTCCTTTTTTCTGTCTATGAGAAAAAGCCCGCTCCCTTATTTTTGTCCCTTGCCCGACAAAACTCTCAACCCACGTCCACCTTCTTTTCCTCTTTTCCTCTGGCGACAAAATCGTCAACCCGATCGTCGAGAGTCCACGCCTTGGTGCTCTGCTACCCACTGCTCCCTGCTCTAATAAAATAATTTATTCTTCTTCATCTCCCTGCTCAACTATCTCGGCGCCGATTTGAGTTATTTTTGGGGGTTTCCTGGTTTCTTTGTACTTGGTTGTGACCACCACCACAAGAGCAATCACTAAACCCCTACCCGAAATGATCCGTGAGAGGGAAGAGTTTGTCGACGATGGAGAAGAGGGTCGTAATGATCTTCACAGCCGTGGGCTTCCTTGGCCTCCTCTCTGCCGCACTCGCCTTCGCCGCGAAGGCCACAAGGATCAAGGTCTCCCCTAACCCTCGCACCTGCAAATCTTGGTTGGCGAGCGGTACCAACAGATAATCAAGACCTTGGCGAGTCTGCTCAATAAATAGAACCAGTCATTGAACAAGTTTTCCTTACTCCTAGTCCATGGTCAAATGTTGACCTCGAACAATAGGTTCTTAATAAACTTCTGTATTTTTCAATCTTAATCTAGAATCATAATGTAATGGTAGTTTCTCATAAGTTATTTTCCTACTACACTCATTATTTATTATTAAATATAGATGTATATATTGCGGAGGGTTTCAATGGTTGCTATTCGTGCTGCGCTGAATCTGCAGCATGGTGGAGCTAAGGACTTTTATTTATGCTCACTCTCTTCCAGGTTAGTTAGTCTGATGCTTCTTACTATCAATTTCATCACGTAAAAGCATTTTCCGCTTTTCAAAAAAAAAAAAAGATTGTTGGAAGTTTACAGAGGAGTAAACTAGCTTTATACATTTACTATGTATTCTTTGTTGGAAAGTTTTCTGAAATCAGCATTACTGACTTATCCAATTTTTGCAGGACTATTGTTTATAAAGGTCAACTGAAGCCTGTGCAACTGAAGAACTATTAATATGCTGATCTTGGCAATGAAAGGTTTACAAGTTACATGGCCCTGGTATATATAACCTTATCCGACCTTCATCTTTACGTATAATCTCTTCACAACAGATTGCAAGAGAAGACTCTGGTAGTGGAACTTTTGTAAGGTCAATGAGGTTCTGAGGCATTAAACTTTAATTATATCTCATACTCTTCTGAATTCGGTACTACTTCAATTTGATTACTGAATAACTTGAGTCGATAACTTAGTAAACCATGTTGCAGAATCATGATGCAGTGCTCCCCATGGTCAGTGGGATAAGAGTTCTGACTTGGAGGTGAAAAGAATGATATTGGTGAAGGGTGGGATAAGAGTTCTGACTTGGAGGTGAAAAGAATGATATTGGTGAAGGTGGCTTAGGTTCATGTGTTATTTTGTATTGGCATTGAAGATCTAACAGAATATTTGGTGCTTTTAAGCACATCAATACAAGTTATATGGCAATTTTTAGTGAGACTCAAAAGTACAAGTTTAGATATGTTCGGTTTTAGATCACTGAGAAATATTGTTCATGTGCAGGTTCACTCCCATTTCTCCACGAACACTTTTCCTATTTGGGATCGTGCACAATGGAGAAATCAATACATTAAGAGGAAATGTTAATTGGTATGTTTTGAAGATTGTGGGTTATGGTGTTTACATGTTACTTCATTGTACACTAAAAAAAAAAAAAAATTTAGATTGTCATTTAAAAAAAATTATGTGCTCTATAGGATGAAGGTTCGAGAAGGTCTATTGAAGTGTAAGGAACTAGGCTTGTCAAAGAATGAGATGAAGAAGCTTCTGCCTATTGTTGATGCTAGCTCATCTGATTCAGGTAAGATATAGTTTTGTATCTATTCTCTATCCACCTATTGTATAATATCATTGTTTAAATGTTTGTAAAGTTTCTTCTCTATGTAGTGTGCTTTGCTTACCAGACATATACATGCACATGTATATAAGCTTGATCTGAATTAATTTGAATATCATTAGGGGCATTTGATGGTGTTCTTGAGCTTCTGGTTCGTGTTGGGAGAAGTCTTCCTGAAGCTGTTATGATGATGATACTTGAGGCTTGGCAGAATGACAAGAACTATATGAATATTTCTCAGTCATGGAGCCCTGGGATGGACCTGCTCTTATATCTTGTGAGATTCTGTACTGATGCTTTTAGAATAATACTCCACCTAGGACATTGACTCTTAAGAATCTTGCTTATTTTTTGTTGCAGTTACTGACGATCGGTATCTTGGACCAACAATGGACCGCAATGGTCTAAGACCTGACCGCTTTTACATCACACATAATGTTTTGTTATACTTGTTACATATATGTAGACAAGTGATAATGCTTTGTGCTTGAAAAGAATATTCCAGTTCTTCCTAATTGTTTTATGTGTGCAATCATTTATTCTTTTCTGTTATGTCGCAGAAAGGTTATACGAGATTTGGCTCATGGAGGGCGGGATACTGAACGTGTTAAGCTAAAACTAGAAATTAGAGTAAGGTAAGATTCATTTTATTCTTTGAATATTAACTCAACTTATCAAAAGTTCGACTAATATTTTTTGAAGTTTGTTCTGAGCTTCTCATGTAAAATGATACGTCATCATGGTTCTAAAGATCAGCAGATTTTGAGGAATAATGCTGATTTGTAGCAGCAAGTAATTAAAAAACTTTTCTCCGACTGTTTATGTTTTATCTACCTTATCTATTTTGTAGAACTTGTTTATATCTAACTTGGGTTAATCACAAGTTAAACTGAACAGACCAATTTTTGTTTTTTGCAAGGTTGTCTAGGTTCTCAACTTTTACTGTTAGTTTGGAATTTGTCATCTTTATTGTCTTGATGTTCCCTCTTTATTTTCTTTTTTAAATAACATAAAAACCATTAGATTGTTACTTTTCCAATTCCTCTTCCCAATATTCTTCGGTCATTTATTCATTATCTAATTTAGTAGTGTATATTTAACATAGTGCTTGCCTATATGGAATTGTTATCCAAGAGACTTGGAAATATATATATTTCATTTCCTTTCTTTACTACACAAATCATGCTTGACAATTGACATTACTTTTGCTCCTTGTCCGGTTGCTTTTTCCATATAAAGATAGCAAGACTAGGTTAACAAATATTACCCTGTTCTCATAAAATATCCTGACTCGACTACTTTTGTTTAATATTGGTTACGGTATGTCTATCAATTTATCTTCATATAGATTGCTGCCAATGGCACATTGATGGAAATGGTAGCTGCTGATTGGCTAAAATCTAATAGGCGAGAGGATGATCTTGGTGGTCGCCCAGGGGGCATCGTACAGGTGATTGAATATTTCTATACGACTTACAAAAGATGATGGTTCATACATAGACTAACAAGTGTGGGTAAAAAAGCATGTTTGATGGGTAGAGTTGAATTCTTACATATTGTTAGTAACAGTCACGCCCCAAATACAGGGTCATGTGACCGCCCAGAGTATACGTGCCTATACCCCGCACCCTAACTCATGCACATGCCAACATCAGAAGAATAAACAATGGTAGAAAGAAATCAACAAATTGTTATTTGTTCTAGAAATCAAAACAGAGTTCATCATAAACAAGTTTTAACTAACGAATAAAATGCGAAAATAATACCTTAAGTCCAACATACCAAATATAATAAAATCTGAATAAAATGACATAAATGCCCTCAAGGGCTACAACTCAAAAAGACCAACAAAAGTGCATGACACACTACCGAAAGACTCGACTACGACCCTAACTAGGACTGCTATGAGATCATGTGGCTCCTCTGCCCTCCAGCTGCGCCAAGTGCTCCAGCCCACCTCACCGATCAGGCTCTACAAAACAAAACAACGATAATTGGTGAGTTCAAATAACTCAGAGAGCAGTTCGACCGACTCCCACAATAAAAATAGCACAGAGACAAGCAATAACATAACATCTATCTCTACAGGGATAAAGTCACGAAGGTCTGACTAGCTATCAGGCCATCAGGCTACCAGTTGCCCGAAGGCAGCCACCACCGAAACGGTGAAGATCAACAGGCCTAAGCCTACCATACCCTAAGGCAATAACACATACTAGGATAATTGGAAAGGCCCTCTGAACTTTTCCTAGTATAAGGAAACTCAGGAGCAATCGGGAAGGCCCTCCGAACTTGCTCCACGAGACGCGTAGGGACAATCGAGACTCGCCCATCAAAACTTGCCCCTTTAAGATATCACAGGAGTAATCGGGTATGCCCTCCGAACTTACTCCTCTAAGATAAGACAGGAATAATCGGGTAGGCCCTCCGAACTTATTCCTTAAAAACCACCTCGGGGATAATCGGGTAGGCCTTTCGAACTTATCCCACGAGGCCAAATCAGAACAATCGGGAAAGGCCCTCCTAACTTGTTCCACAGGTTGGAAATTTTCCATCCAACCTCCCGGGCCTAGCCCGCAATCTGGCTCCTAAACGAGCCTCTTCGCCATTCATAAAGATATGGCGCACCATGACCTAAGTCATGATTCTCCTACGGTGTCTTCGGGGTATTCCTATTGGAAAGCGTCTCAACACTCCAATACCTGACCTCATCTCCTAGACCCGTAATATCATAAACCTGTATGGTTTTATTTCATGCATAAATTTCATATGTTGGTTCATAACAGATTATGCTTACTTTTTTACCCATTTTTAATTATGCAATTAAAATTTAGTTCACCAAAATTAGGGTTTTGTTTTAGCTTATTGTTTTGCCCGAAACCGATGTATCTAATCCGAATCTGGTCTCCAGAGTGTGTCCTATATTTCCAAACTATATTTTTATGACGAAATGATAGTTAACATGACCATGCTCAGATAAATACACACATCACAGCAAGCAAATTAAAAACATCACAGATTCATCATTTCAGCATGCAATTTCATCAACATCAAATTTTCAACATAGCCTAAGAATAAATCCGAAATTTCTAGAAATTAAGCCCTTAATTATCATTTAAACAGAATATAAATCTTGAGATAAATTTTCCAATTTCCATGCTTAACAACAAGGCTAACAAGCACTAACAACATCATGAAGAAGAACAAGCAGCATGATCAAGAATCCCTCTTTCAAGAACTCTCATGGCATCAACAACAAGATTCAATTTTTTTTATTAAACATGATTTTATCTAAAAATCACAGAATAAACACAAGGCTTGCTTGAACATATAGGAACTCGATTTCATAAGCAATACAAAATAGGGATCTCAAAAACACCAAAAACTTGAGGGTACCCTTGATTCACCCACGGCCAAGAACCCCTAGGGTAAACTTAGGGCTGTCGAGCCACAAAGGGAGGGTCTGGGCTCTCCTCCCACAATTCAGCCCAAGAAATCGGCAATCAAAATCCATGATTCATCGAGAAAATACAAGAATCGAGAATAAGCTCAAATCGGCTCAAAACCAAGAAAGAACCCGGAAAAGGAGATGTAAAACCACTCACCTAATTTGGAAGGATGATCAGAAGAAATCCCAGATGATGGCCCTCGAATCCGGCTTCAAAAGATGACGGCTCTACTCAAGAAGGGGAAGAGAGGGGGCGGCGGCTCACCTCAAGCCATCGGCTTGAGGAGAGGAAGAGGGGAAGAGAGGGGCCGGCTGGCGGCTTGGCGGCTGGCTGGCTCCTCTTAGCTCGGCCCCAAAGGAGGAAGAGGGAGGAGGGGATGGGAGGAGCTCGACGGCTGGCTAGCTTGAGGGTGGCAGCTGGATGGATTGTGGGCGGCGGGTTGCTGGCTCCTGCGGCTAGCGGTTGCCCTCTCTCCTATTGCTTGGGTGGCTCCAAATGGGGAGCCATAAACCAAGGGGAGGGGGTTTTATACTCCCTTCTCAATCATAACCCCTCTAAATCCTTTATACATCTCGCATCCACCTCAAGCCGAATCGAAACCCGCTAACTTAAATTAACTTAATTAATTCTATTCTCCACATAACCATCCAACACATGCACACTCATCATGCATACACAATATAGAAATTAAATAAATTAATCTATACAAGCAAAAAAATTACATAACTCATATTCTCACTTACCCGAGTTCGCAAATTCGCACAGGACCATGAGTCGACTCGGTTTGACCTCGAACTAGTCCGCCAGGCTGGCAAACACAACCATAAAGGAAAAGAATAAAAATTAAAATATCTAGGATATTACAATCCTCCCTCCTTAAAGAAAATTCATCCTCGAATTTCAGAAAAAGAAAATTAAGGACTCACCAAAACATCAAACAATGAAGGATAACGCTACCTCATATCCTGCTCCACCACCCAGGTGGCCTCGTGCCCGGAATGGTGCTCCCACCTGACCTTAACCAAGGGGATCTCTTTGTACCTCAATTTCCTGATCTAATGGTCTAGCACCTCAACTGGCCGCTTCTCATAGGAGACTGCTGAATCCACCTCCACAGCGGTAGGCTCAATCATATGAGACTCGTCCCAAATATACTTCTTCAACATAGACACATGGAACACTGGATGTACTCGGTCCATACTAGGAGGTAAGGCCAACTCATAGGCCACAGCTCCCCTGCGCGTGAGAATAGGAAATGACTCAATGAACCTAAGGCTTAGCTTTCTTTTTTTACCAAATCTCACCACCCCTTCCATAGGGGATACCTTGAGGAACACCATGTCCCCCTCAGCAAACTCTAGCTCCCGGGCCTTTCCATCAGCATACATCTTCTGGCAACTCTGAGCTGCTAACTGTCTCTCTCTGATTAGCTTCACCTTTTCTACTGCCTCCTCCACCAGGTCAGGTCCCATCATAAGGGAATCTCCTGCCTCAAACCAACCTATAGGCGACCTACATCTCTACCCATACAGTGCCTCAAATGGGGCCATCCTGATGCTACTGTGGTAGCTGTTATTATAGGCAAACTCAATAAGACGTAAGTGCCTCTCGCAACTACCCTTTAAATCAAGGACACATGCTATCAGCATATCCTCCAGCGGCTGAACAGTTTGCTCTGACTGATCATCTGTCTGAGGGTGAAACACAGTACTGAACCAAACCAAGAAATGATCATAGCAGGAATACCATAACCTCCTGGAAAGACTGCCAAAATTGAGCTGTGAACTGGGTACCCCGATCTGAAATGATCATAACAGGAATACCATGGTAAGCGATGATCTGATCCAAGAACAACCTTGTATACTGCTTGACTGAAAAGGTCATCCTGACTAGTATAAAATGTGACGTCTTGGTTAGGTGATCCACCACAACCCAGATTGAATCATTGCCCTTCCCAGACTTTGGCAACCCTGTTAGAAAATCCATGGTTATCTTCTCCCATTTCCACTCTGGTACTTCTAGGTTCTAGAGCAACCCTACCGGCTTCAAATGCTCAGCCTTAACCTGCTAACACACCAAGCACTTAGCTACGAACTCAGCAACCTCTGTTTTCATGCCTTTCCACCAATAGTTCTGCCTTAGGTCCCGGTACATCTTCATGGCTCCCGGATGCACAGTGTAAGTGGACCGATGTGCCATCTCTAGCACCTACCTACGAACCTCGGCCATATCTGGCACCACTATCCTATTTTTAAAACTCAGGACGCTCTTCGAGTCAACACTGAACCCATTATCTGCATCTCCCCTTCTGGCCAGATCCTTAGTGAGAGCACAAAAAGCATCCTCCTCCTGCGCTGCCCGCAGCATGTCAACCAATGTGGATTGCACCCATAGGTGAGCCACCAACGCACTAGAAGCTTATACTGACAAGACTACCCCGCCATCCAAACATTGGGCCAAATCCTGAGCCAACGGCCTCCTCCTGACCGCCAAATATGCCAGACTGCCCATGGACTTCCTGCTCAAAGCATCGGCTACCACATTAGCCTTTCCCGGATGGTACATGATCGTGTAGTCATAATCCTTCAACAACTCAAGCCATCTTCTCTGCCTCAGGTTCAACTCTTTCTGGGTGAGCAAATACTAGAGGCTCTTATGATCAGTGTATATCTCATAAGCCTCGCCATAAAGCTAGTGACGCCACAGCTTCAATCCGAACACCACTGCTACTAGCTCAAGATCATGAGTTGGGTAATTCTTCTCATGGACTTTCAACTACCAAGAAGCATAAGCTATTACCCTTCCATTCTGCATCAACACACACCCCAAGCCGACTCGGGAGACATCACAATAGACAATAAATCCTCCCGAGCCCGAGGGTATTACTAGAACTGGTGCCGACGTCAAGCGGTCCTTGAGCTTCAGAAAGCTCTCCTCGTACTTACTATCCCATTCGAACTTGACCTTCTTCTGAGTCAGGCGGGTCAATGGCGCTGCCATCCTAGAGAAATTCTCCACAAACTTTCTGTTATAACATGCCAAACATAGGAAACTATGGATCTCAGTGACATTAGTCAGCCTCTTACAATTCTGAACTGCTTCTATCTTTGCGGGGTCCACCTTTACCCCTTCCCTGGATATCACATGGCCAACGAACCCAACACTCTCCAACCAGAACTCGCACTGGGAGAAATTAGCATACAAGTGGTGCTCCCGGAGAGTCTCTAGAACCATCTGCAAGTGTTCAGCATGCTCCTCCCTGCTCCTAGAATATATCAAGATATCATCAATGAATACTATCACAAACTTATCCAGGTATTCCTTGAACACTCGGTTCATCAGGTCCATAAATACTGCAGGTGCATTCATCAGCTCGAAAGACATCACCAGGAACTCAAACTGCCCATACCTCGACTTGAAAGCAGTCTTAGTGACGTCACTATCCCGGATCCTCAACTGATGATACCCTGACTGCAGGTCAATCTTAGAAAACCACTGAGCTCCCTTAAGCTGATCAAATAAGTCATCAATCCTGAGCAGCGGGTACCGATTCTTCACTGTTACCTTATTAAGCTGCCATTAATCAATGTTCATCCGCATGGACCCATCTTTTATTTTCACAAAGAGCACTGGAGCCCCCCAAGGCGAAATACTTGGGTGAATGAAACCCAACTCAAGCAGCTCCTACAACTGGGACTTCAACTCCCTCAACTCAACTGTTGCCATCTGATATGGCAGAATGGAGATCGGCTTCACCCCAGGCTACAAATCAATGCATAACTCAATCTCCCTTTCTGGAGGCAACCCTGGCAACTGCTCCGGAAATATATTAGAGAACCCGCACACCACGGCCGTCCCCCCAATGTCCCTAGCTGCACCTTCGCCTTCCCCTGCCACAGACACAAAGGCCAAGAAGGACCGGCAACCGCCCAGAAGTAGCTTCAGAGCCCTAAGAGCTTAAATTTCCATCAACAGCTCTCCCCTTCAATCTTGGGCCTACAGAAGGTAAACTAGAGCAACTTGGGCCTACTGAAGGTCACAGTCTTAGCCCTGCAATCCACTGAGGCGAAATGATCCGCCAACTAGTCTATGCCCAAAATTATATCAAGCTCCAGCATCGGCAGGAGTGTCAAGTCGGCTATCAACACATGCCCACAAATGACAACCTCGCAGCCCTGAAAGACTATCTCTGCCATCACCGAAACGCTCGTAGGCGTAGACACCACATGAGGTAACTCAAGCACTGAAGGCACCCCTGACAACTTAGTAGCAAACACAGCAGATAAAAAAGAGCATGTAGCATCCGGATCAAACAAAACATATGCAATGACAGACCCAACAACAATATTACCTGACACCACTGCCCTGGACGCCTTAGCGCCCTCTTGGTTCATAGCAAACATTCGTACAGCGGGCCTCTTTGAACCACCAGCTCGCTGGCCTCCTCCCCGAGTCTGACTTCTCTGAGCTACGGAACCCACTAAGATCGGTGCATTTCCTCTGGTCTCATCAGGCTGCTGACTGCCCTTGCTAGGACAATCCTTTTTGTAATGCCCAGTCTGCCCACCACTGAAACATACCTCTGAACATCCCCAGCAAGCCCCCCAGTGCCTCTGTGGCATTGATTACACTACTGTGGCCCAGATCTCCACTGCGAAACTCTAGATGACGCCCCTGGTCCTGAACCCATGTGGCCTCTCGAACTATTATGACCTCCGTCTTGTAGTGGATCTGCTATCCTGAAAGTCCCCTCTCACTGAGCTGTCCGACCCCCCGAAGGCTAGGGCTGAAACTTTTTCTTCTAGGGACCATCATGCTTGTCTATCAGTACCAGCGCCTCCTTTCAGAGCGCCTCATCTACAACCCGAGCAAAGGAAGTGTCCTCTGTGTAATGGATCAATCTAGCGATCTACGATCTCAACCCCTCAACAAACCTCTTGACCTTGGTGGTCTCTGTGGCTATCAGGGTGGAATGGTACTTCGAGAGCCGAGTGAACTTCATCTCATAATCTGCCACCGACATACTGCTCGTCTGACGCAGTAGCTCAAACTCGTTCGCCCGCCTATCCCGGATGCTCATCGGTAGGTACTTCTCCACCATAGCAGCTCTTAACTCCTCTAAGGTAGGGGGTGGTGCATCTGCTACTCTACGGTCCCTCCAAGTGTGAAGCCAATCCTTGGCCGGACCTTTCGACTGTAGCCCGATTAGTCAAGTGGTCGTCTCGGAAGAGCAACCAAGTTCCCTGCACAGCTCATAGCAATCTCCTAGGAAACTGGTGACCTCTAACTGCTGATCTATCTCTATATACTTCGGTGGCCTAAATGCAACAAAATCTGCATATGAAGGTGCTCTGGGGGCTCTGACCACCGATGCTACTGGCTGGACCACCTCTGGTGCTGCGGGTACTATCGGTAATGGTTATGGCTGCTGCCTCAACTCCTACTCCCTGAGGAGTGCCTCTGTCAGCTCAGCCACTCGGGTCTGCAACTGTACAACCATGGGATCTTATCCCACCTCCTCTTGGGCCTGTAGTGGTCTCCCATGACCTCGGCCTCGGCGCTTAGTAGAGTTGTTGTCACTACCGCTCCTCGCGACATCAAAAACCTCCATCGATCTGGAATCACCAAAAAGAAACAATCAAAATTTAAATAATTCAATTCACCCTAAGTCATTTAAATAAATAAATCACAAGTCGCACTGAGGTACAGACTTAGCCTATTGATCTCATAATATACCCCTAACATGTACTGACACGCTAGCAATGCCCTATACGGTGACAACTCTAGGTCGTAGTCAGACCGAACCACATGCTCTGATACCATATTGTCACGCCCCAAATACACTATCACATGACCGGCCAGGGTATACGTGCCTATACCCTGCAGCCTAACTCATGCACATGCCAACATCAGAAGAATAAATAATGGCGAAAAGAAATCAACAAGTTGTTATTTCATCTAGAAAACAAAACATAGTTCATTGTAAACAAGTTTTATCAAATGAATAAAATGCGAAAATAATACATCAAGTCCAACAGACCAAATATAATAAAATTTTAATAAAATGACATAAATGCCCTCAAGGGCTACAACTCAAAAAGACCAACAAAAGTGCATGACACACTACCAAAAGACTCGACTACGACCCTAACTAGGACTGCTATGAGATCATGTGGCTCCTCTGCCCTCCAGCTGTGCCAAGTGCTCCAGCCCACCTCACCGGTCAGGCTCTGCAAAACAAAACAACGACAACGAGTGAGTTCAAAGAACTCGGTGAGCGGTTCTACTGATGCCCATAATAAAAACAACACAGAGATAAACAATAGCATAATATCTATGTCTATAGGGATAAAGTCACGAAGGTGTGACTAGCTATTAGGCCATCAGGCCACCACTTTCCCGAAGGCAGCCAACACCCAAACAGTGAAGATCAACAGGCCTAAGCCTACCATGCCCTAAGGCAATAACACATACTAGGATAATCGGGAAGGCCCTCCGAACTTATCCTAGTATAGGGAAACTCGGGAGCAATCGAGAAGGCCCTCTGAACTTGCTCCACAAGACGCATAGGGACAATCGGATTCGCCCATCCGAACTTGTCCCTTTAAGATATCACAGGAGTAATCAGGTATGCCGTCCGAACTTAGTCCTCTAAGATATCATAGGAATAATCGGGTAGGCTCTCCGAATTTATTTCTTAAAAACCACCTCAGGGATAATCGGGTAGACCCTCTGAACTTATTCCTTAAAAACCACCTCGGGGATAATCGGGTAGGCCCTCGAAACTTATCCCACGAGGCCAAATCAGAACAATCGGGAAAGGCCCTCCGAACTTGTTCCACGGGTTGGGAATTTGCCATCCAACCTCCCGGGCCTAGCCCGCAATTCGGCTCCTCAACGAGCCTCTTCGCCAATCATAAATATATCGCATACCATGACCTAAGTCATGACTCTCCTACGGTGTCTTAGGGGTGTTCCTATTAGAAAGCATCTCAACACTCCAATACCCAACCCCATCTCCTAGACTCGTAATGTCATAAACCCATGTGGTTTTATTTCATGCATAAATTTCACATGTTGGATCATAACAGACTATGTTGACCCTTTTGCCCAATTAATTATGCAGTTAAAATTTAGTTCACCAAAATTAGGGTTTTGTTTTATTTTACTGTTCTGCCTGAAATTGATGTATCTAATACGAATCTTGATTCCAGAGTGTGTCCTATATTTCCAAACTATGTTTTCTGATCGAAACGATAGGTTACACTACTATGCTCAGATAAATACACACATCACAACAAGCAAGTTAAAAACAGCACAGATTTCATCATTTCAGCATGCAATTTCAGCAACATCAAAATTTCAGCATAGCATAAAAATAAATCTAAAATTTCCCAGAAATTAATCCCTTAATTATCATTTAAACAGAATATAAATCTTGAGATAAATTTCCCAATTTCCATGCATAACAACAAGGCTAACAAGAACTAACAACATCTTGAAGAAGAACAAGCACCAAGATCAAGAACCCCTCTTTCAAGAACCCTCATGGCATCAACATCAAGATTCAATTTTTTTTATTAAACAAGATTTTATCTAAAAATAACAGATTAAACACAAGGCTTGCTTGAACATATAGGAACTCGATTTCATAAGCAACACCAAACACGGATCTCAAGAACACCGAAAACTTTCGCTAAGCATTTCACTAAACACCTTGAGGGCACCTTTGATTCACCCTTCGCCGAGCACCCCTAGGGTAAACCTAGGGTTGCCGAGCCACAAAGGGAGGGTCTGGGCTCTCCTCCCATGATTCGGCATAAGAAATCGACACTCAAAATCCATGATTTGTCGAGAAAACACAAGAATCAAGAATAAGCCCAAATTGGTTCAAAACCAAGAAAGAACCCGAAAAAGAAGAGGTAAAACCACTCACCTAATTTGGAAGGATGAGTAGAAGAAATCCCGAACGATGGCCCTCGAATTCGGCTTTAACAGATGATGGCTCGACTCAAGAAGGGGAAGAGAGGCGGCGGCGGCTCACCTCAAGCCGCCGACTTTAGGAGAGGAAGAGGGGAAGTGAGAGGGGTTGGCTGGCAGCTTGGCGGCTGGTTGGCTCCTCTCTGCTCAGCCCCAAAGGAGAAAGAGGGGGAAGGGGATGGGAGGAGCTCGGCGGCTGGTTGGCTTGAAGGCGGCGGCTTGCGAGAGAGAGAGGAAGGCTGGCTCCTGCGGTTGGCGATTGCCCTCTCTCCTATTGCTTGGGTGGCTCCAAATGGGGAGCCACATGCCAAGGGGATGGGGTTTTATACTCCCTCCTCAATCCTAACTCCTCTAAACCCTTTATATAACCCGCATCCACCTCAAGCCGAACCCGAACCCGCTAACTTAAATTAACTTTAATTAATTTTATTCTCCATATAACTATCCAACACATTCACACCCATCATGCATACACAACATAGAAATTAAATAAATTAATCTATACATGCAAAAAAAATACATAACTCATATTCTCACTTACCTGAGTTCGCAAACTCGCACCGGACCATGAGTCGACTCGGTTTGACCTCGAACTAGTCCGCCAGGCCAGCAAACACACCTATAAAGGAAAATAATAACAATTAAAATATCTAGGATATTATAGTAACATATATTATTGTAAGACCCGAAAAATTTTCTAATATAAAAATCTATTTTGGTGCAGCGCGTCGGACCCGGGGTTTGTCGAGTCGATCCTCAGAATCATCTATAGTAGAAGGTATGAGTTGACTAATGAAGTATAAAGTTTAAATTTGGTTAAATGACCCTTTCCTTTTATGCATTGATGCTTTAATTGAGTTAAGATCGACTCGTGTTGCGGATAGAGTCGAAACCCAAGTTGGACTCGGACTGAGTCGAATCAAGATTAAGTTGTGTAAGGGGGCATTTAAGTCATTGTAGATGAGGCAATAAAATCTCTCATCATTGAGTCATGCGGCTCATCTAGGAGCCGCACAAAGCCTGAGCAAGGGAGAAGGGGAAAAGAGGGAGGAGAGATCTTGGTCGACGCCAGAGATCGAGTCATCATCGGAAGAGTCGGGATATTTAGCGTTCGATTCTCCTTCTTCCTCAAGCAAAGGTGAGTGGTTGATTTCGGTGGATTGGAGGAGGTGGGTTGCCGAACCCCTAGGACTGCTAGGTATCATTTTCTCGCAAGTTTCCATCGATCTTGGCATCTTGGTTTTTCTATCACTATTTTGAGTCGTTAGTCATCGGATCTTGTAGTTTTCTTGTCGGATTCTTGACTTTTAGGGGCTGCCGAATCAAGGGAAAAGGGGAGAGGTCATGCCAAAATTTTCCCCAATTCCCTTGATGGATGTAGAACCCTTCGGAGGATCTTAAATCCACGTCGAGTGTGTTCGTAGTTTGTTATTTGAACGTGATGATTGAAATTCATTTCCCCTAAGGCCTAATAGACTCAGCCAAGCAAAATAAAACTTCATGATCTTGGTTTGGTCGAGCATAGGGGGGGGGGGGGTGACTTGATCAACTTGTTGATTAGGATAGGTCGGAGACAAGGTATTAGGGTTGGGGTTGGTCCCTCCCTTTTATTCCTACCCTAGGAGGCTCGGCCGAGCAAGGCCTGCCTTGTTCAAGGCTCGGCTGAGCAAGGGGGAGGGAGATGGTGAACTGTAGAAGTTAAATCTCATGGTTAGCTAGATAATTTATTCCTTGTTAAATTTATTACTTAATGCAGAATTTAAATTCTTATCATTGAATTATGTGGCTATACATAGTAGTTGTTGTGAAGTAAATTCATAATATCTTATATGTTGTCCGGTGTTGTTAATGGATGAAATTCCAAGTCCGGGACACGTAGTTATTCAGCCAAGATAGCGTATGACGCTAGTCGACATGTAGGACATTATGAGGTGTATATTAGATATGGGAACTTAGCTAGTGGATGACACAACTTCTAAGACTTCTTGTAGTCATTTTTGAAACCTAGAATTTTTAGGTGTACACGTCTTCGGAAGGGTAACGTTAAATTATTGACCCTACAGGCCGGGCTAGGGCCGGATGCGGGCAACTGCCCAAGGTGTATATAAGGAAACTCTAGGGCATTTTGATTATGTGATATGCTTGCGATGGTCTGCCGAGAAGCATGGATAGTCAGAAATGACCAATGCTTGACTCGGCCAGTGATTTGGGTCTTGAGATGCACCAGCAGGCCCGCTACCCCTACCCCAGTCAGTGTTTGGAGACTAGTAGACCATCCTAGTCGATGGCCCGGAGATCTTATTGATTCATTTATATGCTATGTGGCCTGAACGGCCAGTAGGTTGTTATTTTGCGTGGTAGGGCTGGTTGTAGCCGAACCACTAATGCATGAATAGGCCCTGAGAGCCGGGTGCTATGTGGCATAGTTGGGGCTGTTATAGCCGGTGAAATGTAGGTGTGGTCTGCACGATACGACCTTAAGGGTCGGTTGCCATATCAGCAGTAACTTAGATCGCTAAAACTTTATATTTTGCTTTCACAAATATATATATGATATTTGGAGATTGTGTGGAGGTTCGAAGAACCGCTCACTGAGTCCCATGTGGACTCATGATTTATTTCTTTTTGTTTTGCAGAGCATGATCAGTGAGATGAGGCTTGGCGTCATGGTGCAGCTGGAGGGCAGGCGGTGGTGCCAATCTCATAGCGGCGTTCTATAATCATAGTCTAGTTGTCTAGTTGTTGTCATTTTCCTACACTGATAGTTGTTGTCTTTTAAAGCTTGTAATCAACTTTGAACTTGAGATGTTTCAGTTGTGATGATGTTAGCTACTCTTCTCTTTTTCAAAAATAATTGTGAACTTTAGAAATTTTAAATAAAACTGCATTTTAGTTTCTTTTTATTCGATGTGTTCCGTTTTCTCGTTGGTCAGTGTAGATAGTAGGCTTCAGGGTAGTATGTAGACCCTGGCCAGTCACACGACCCTGAGTTGGATTGTGATAATTATTTTTGCAGCATTCAATCAATTATGATCAATCCCACATCACTTATGATTAGTAGTTCAGTACCACCTCTAATTTATGAGTTACCTTTTTTCTAGTATAGTCTGCAATAGCAAGAGCCATGTGTACTTGGACTCCTAAGTGGTTTCATGCTAGGGGTATAATAGAATATGGAATCAAATACAACTACTTATGTCTGCGCCATGATATATGCATGACTTAAAAAAAGTACCTTGATCTGAGTGAATATCTCCATGATACTACTTTGTTGATTTGAGTGAACATCTCCAGTTATGCCTACGCCATGAAACTACTTTGTTGATTTGAGTGAACATCTCCATCCTTTGCCTCTTTAAACAATCGTAAGCCTAGACCTGAATTTAATGCAATCTTTAGTCAAAAGAAAATTAAAGTAATATGTCATTTAAGTTCAAATAACCAAGCATGGCATAAACATTATAATTTGTTGAGATTTCTTGTCTATCATGCATGAATTGGTTTTTTTTGCTTTTTAACAGTTCTATGAATTAGAGTTTGCATACTTGACAGTATGAAATTTTTAAGTTTGAATTTGATTCGTGTCTACCAAGTGCTTTTCTATAGCTGATATTGAAATCTTTTCTCAATTGAAAACTTTGCTTTGTTGGCTCTTAGATGATTTCTATTATAACTTTTTTTGACCCGGCTTATAGGAAATGTTGATACAAACTACACACAGCTAAGGTTTGGGAATATAATAATCCAAATTCGGCTTATGTTTATTGTTGTTTTTTGAACAAATAATATGAATAATTTAGCTTTGAAAGCCTGGAAATATGTGTTTGCCTTTTTTCTTGGAAGTTTGATTGCTTAGTAAATCTTAGGTGTGATAGCCTAGATTTGGAAAACATATTCAACTTTGAAAGCCTTGAATGATGTGATCACTTAGGAAACCATTGGATAGTTTCATCACACGAAATGAAAAGGAAAAATTAGTAGTTGATCACCCATTGACTCATTTGACATCAGAGAGATCTAGTGTGATCATAAATTGCAATACTGGCTTGGACTAATTTTCTAGTGTGATCATAATTTTTTTGTCATCAATTTTTATTGTCTTGTCTAAGTTCTTTTATCCGTAAAACACTTTCATGAAGCATCACAATAAGATCTATATGGTGACATCTATTTGATTATGTCCATATGAGTGTGGAAAGGTTTACCTTAGAACTATAGAGTAAAGGAGCATTTTATCTTCATGTATTCCTCTTTGGAAACTCATGGAATTATTTTTTTGCTGCCATAATATGCTGCCAAAGTATGTTGCTGTCATGGAATAAGATCTATAATTCATAATATGTTGACAAAGTATGTTGATATAATTCATCGTTTATTCTGCAAGAAGGGAGACTTTCTCAAGCTGAAATATCTATGAAGAAACTCTATGGCAAAGAAAAAGTTGTTGAAGTTATCCATGGCTTAGGAGCAGGGTGAAGGTTCAATTGTAACTTGATGCTAGTTGGAAGATTTCAATTGGTCAAGGGTCAGATATCTGGAAGCTATGTTAGAAGATTTCATGACTATAACAAGCTAGTTATTTTTGTTTTAGAAGATAATACTTAATCTACTTTCTTTTTATTATTAGAAGACAATAATGATCTATGTTTAATTTCGTTAGTCGATATTTTACTAAGTTTGGATTAATGTTATGTTTTAGTAGTTTGGATTTATGTAATGTACTCTTGATTTAATATAAAAATGTTCTTTAAACATTGATTCTTATATTGTTAATAAATTAGAAAAATAAAAAAATTATTTCTGTAACAGCAACAAGCTGAGATTAAATTTACTTTTGTATGATAGTTTTAAAATGTTCTCTTTAGTGATAGATAACGATTTGAAAAAGCTATATAAATATATATGATAACTAAATATTATTGCTATTGTAGAAAGAAGTAATAGCAAGTTCTGAATGCTATAACGAACGAATCATAACAGATACAAAATGTTATAAAATAACGTTCATATAGCATTCGCAATTGCATTTCTGAAACGCTATTGTAACTTTCCTACATAAGATAGCGTGTGATTTGATAGTATTTCATATAATGCTATACACTACCTATGATAACGTTTATGGCATGCTATTAATGACGATTACTGTTGTAGTGAATGTTCGCTGAATTATATCTTTAAGTTTCATATTTAATTATTTATTATACTTGTATGCAATATTGGATTTATGATTCAAGAATTTATTTATTGTTAGCTCAGCTATTTCATTTTTTCATTTATGATTTATCTTGTTAAATTGTTCTTTTTAGATAAACATCTAAGTGTGAGTCTAGCACTTGTAAGTCCAAGAGAAAAATGTACCAGAGAATAAATCTGATATTGAATGGGACATATGATTGAAGTGGACGATTATTAAAGAAAAATCAAATGTAATTATTACGAGTGATGTTTATTGTTTTAAATATAATTTTCTTTTAGAAAAAGAATACTTGTATTAATCAAGAGACGTGAACTTTACAAGTGAGAGAGTAGGAGGAAAAAAAGAGAAAAGTAAAGGAATAGAATATACATCCAAGCAAGAACTAACAAGAACAAAGTTTAAAAAGGTTTACACCCTCGATGACGAGTTTTAGAGTAATTTTCTTCTTTCCTTCAAAACATCGGGTGTTGCGTTTATACTAGATCTTTTAATGTCATATCATGATGATTCTAAACTTGAGCATCGAAGATTTACGTGACCCAACGTGGACTGGATGGTTCCAAGGGCAGAAATTCAAGTGGAACAAATTAATATTGCACATATTCAAAAGAATTTTCTCTCCTCATATTGTTTTAAATACAACCTAGCTTGCACACGAAAAGATGTTGATGCGTGCAAAAGTGTTTCAAAAAATGTCAAGCCGGAAATTATCAAACTGCTAACAAAAGTTATAAAGATTTCATCGGAATTAAGGGCAAAGGACATTAACTTGCAGGAAGAGGAAGAGGGGGTTGAAGCTGGCAAAGCAAAGAAAAAAAAGGAAAAAATATCATGGTTTTAATTCTTTGTTAAAAAGTTCATTAGCACCAAACCAGGCCACTATGGATATTCAAGAAGAATTTAAAAAATGAAACATGCATGTCAACTAATGGTGAAGTGGCTGGGAATAAATGAGGATGGATCAGTTACAATTTTTTTATTTACTAACTTAATTTTAATCATATTTTTTAACATATGAGACTTGTGATGGAAGTTAATCCCATAGTCCTCTTTGAGAGAGTGGTATGGATCCAAGAAATTAAGATAAAAAACAAGTTTCTACCTTTTCTCCGGAATCTCTAATGGTTGTCTTTCTTAAGCTTAGTCGTCGGACTGCTTCCTTCTAAACAAGCAATTCGTGTAATAGCCATTTTTTTCTAAAGTACCATCTTGCATCAATTTTGGTATCATAGTAGGTTTATCCTTCTCTTGATGGCTAATGCTGCAGCAGGATCTGGAAGTCAAGAGGATCAAGCTCCTCAAGGCGAGTTCTGTGCTATGAGAGAAATTCTTGAACAGATGGCACGTCAAATGACGGCAATGGAGCAATGTATTGATACTCTCAGCACAAGGTCAAATGCAGATAGGCATGAAGCAGGGGAATTTTCCCAAGCACCGTGTCTAGATAGGCACAATCCTATTAATTCGTCCATTTCGGCAACAAGCCCACATGGAATATTCAGAAGATGACGAAGACGAAGATGTCGGGTTGTTCAATATGGAACAAAGGAATCGGCGATATCGGTCGGCCCAACGCTCTATCAAGGACGACGATTTTTGCCTCAAAGTGGATCTTCCTTCTTTTAACAATAATCTCAACATTGAAGAGTTTATGGATTGGTTAGCGCAGGTAGACAAATTCTTTGACTATATGGAGATTTCTGAAGAGCATAGGGTGAAATTAGTAGCTTATAGATTGAAAGGGTCTGCTTCTGCTTGGTGGGAGTGCTTACAAGACAATAGGCGACGTGAAGGAAGGGGTCACGTCCGAACATGATATAGAATGAAGCAGTTATTAAAGGCTCGATTTCTACCCCATGACTATGAGCAATACTTATTCCTGCAATATCAAAGATATTCCCAAGGAGATCGATCAGTACTTGAATACACCACGGAGTTCTTGCGGCTTGTCGAGCAAAACAATCTGATGGAATCAGAGAGTCAACAGGTAGCTCGGTACATGACTTGAAACCTATAATTCAAGACAAGATCGACATCCAAATGCTAGCAAATGTTGCTGAAGCTCGAAACATGGTGCTAAAGGATAAACTAACGATTCAAGATAAGAACACAGAAGATTTTGTCAGGAAGAGTCGTTATCAGCTTGCACCAACAAACACCGACAAGAATGTGTCAACTAGCAACAATCATGAAAGAACAATTGGAAAACAATCAATAGAGGGAACTGAGAAGCAAACACAACAGAACCCATATGCTAAGCCAATTCCTTTGAAGTGCTATTGGTGTAACCAACCAGGGCATCATTCCAATGAATGTCCAAGAAGAAGAGGAGTTAACATCGTAGAGCATGGTGACTACGAGGAAGAAATTGAGGAAGGAAATTAGGTAATATGCATACCTAATGGTAACAATGAAGGAGAAGATTCAGACGAAGAGCAAATCCTTGTGGTACGAAAGATGGTGTTGGCATCAAAGAAAGAAGATAAGACCCAATGCCATCACCTTTTTCAAACCAAATGCACCATAAATGGTAACATTTCTGACCTCATAATTGATAGTGGCAGCCAGGAGAATATTATCAGTAAATGTATAGCAGAAAAGTTGAAGCTTTTAGTAGAGAAGCATCCAAATCCCTACAATATTGGGTGGATCAAGGACATAGGCAATCCAAGTGACAGAATGCTGCAAAGTACCGCTCTCTGTTAGTAAGTATAAAGATGAGGTATACTATGATGTGGTAGACATGGGACGTTTGCCACTTGTTGTTTGGTAGACCATGGTAGTTTGACAAGAATTCTCATCACTTTGGACGAGAGAACATATATTGTAAGATCCGAAAAAATTCCTAATATAAAAATCTATTTTGGTGCAGCGCGTCGAACCCGGAGTTAGTCGGGTCGAGCCTCGGAATCACCTCGAGTTGAAGGTATAACTCGACTAATGAAAGTATGAAGTTTAAATTTGGTTAAATGACCCTTTCCTTTTATGCATTGATGCTTTAATTGAGTTAAGATCGACTCGAGTTACGGATAGAATCGGAACCCAAGTCGGACTCGGACTGAGTCGAGTCAAGGTTAAGTTGTTAAAGGGGCAATTAAGTCATTGTAGATAAGGGAATAAAATCCTTCATCATTGAGCCGTGCGGCTCATCTTGGAGCCACACATAGCCCGAGCAAGAGAGAAGGGAGAGAGAGGGAGGGGAGATATTGGTCGGCCCGGAGATCGTGTCGTCGTCGGAAGATTCGAGATCGCCAACGTCCAATTCTTCTTTTTCCTCAAGCAATGGTGAGTGGTTGGTTTTGGTGGATTGGGGGAGGCGGGTAGCCGAACCCCTAGAGCGGCTAGGTATCGATTTCTCGCGAGTTTCCATCGATTCTTGGTATCTTGACTTTCCTATCACTATTTTGAATCGTTATTAATCAGATCTTCGTAGTTTTCTTGTCGAATTTTCAACTTTTAGGGGCTGCCGAATCAAGGGGAAAGGGGAGAGGTCATGACAAAATTTTCCCCAATTCCCTTGACGGATGTAGAACCCCTTGGATGATCTTAAATCCATGTCGACTGTATTCGTAGATTATTGTTTGAATGTGATGATTGAAATTCATTTCCCCTAAAGCCTATAGGCTCGGCCAAGCAAAGGAAAACTCCATGATCATGGTTTGGCCGAGCCTGTGGTGGGTGACTTGATCAACATGTTGATTAGGATAGATCAGAAACAAGGTATTAGGGTTGGGGTTAGTCCTTCCCTTTTGTTCCTACCCTTGGAGGCTCGGCCGAGCAAGGAGGAGAGGGATGGTGAACTCTAGAAGTAAAACTTCATGGTTAGGAATACTCAAAGCAATAGAACATGAAAAGTTACCTAGATTACCGACTAGAAACATGATGACACTTAGGTAATACTCTAACTATGGAAGGCTATATTGATGCATGTAATTAGAGGAATGGTAGGATAGTAACCATCCTTAGACCCTTCCTCCTTAAATTCTAAATGTGGTGATATTTTTACCATACTAGATAATTTATTCCTTGTTGAATTTATTTGATATTTTCACCATGCTAGACAATTTATTTCTTGTTAAATTATTACTTAATGCAGAATTTAAATTCTTTATCATTGAGTCATGTGGCTATATATAGTAGTTGTTGTGAAGTAAATTCATATTATCTTACAAGCTGTCTGGTATTGTTAATGGGTGAAATTCCAAGTTCGGAACACGTAGTTCTTCAGCCAAGGTAGCGTATGACGCTAGATAACATGTGTGACATTACAATATGTATGTTAGATATGGAAACTTCGCTAGTGGATGACATAACTTCTAAGACTTCTTATAGCCATTTTTTTAAAAACCTAGAATTGTTAGGTGTACACGCCGAGGAAGGGTAACATTGAATTGTTGACCCTACAGGTCGGGTTAGGGCCGGATACGGGTAAATGCCCGGGGTGTAAATAAGGAAACTTTAGGACACATTGATTATATGTGTCGGAATGACAAATGCTTGACTCGGCTAGTATTTTGGGTCTTGAGATGCACTAGCGGGCCCGCTAGATGTCAGTCCCCAATTAGGTGGGACTAGCTACCCCTACCCCAGTCGGTGTCCGGAGACTAGTAAACCATCCTAGTCGATGGCCCGGAGATCTTATTGATTCACTTATATGCTATGTGGCCTGGACGGCCGGTAGGATGTTATTTTGTGTGGTAGGGCTGGTTGTAGCCGAACCACTAATGCATGAATAGGCCCTAAGGGTCGGGTACTAGTTGGCACAGTTGGGACTGTTATAGCCAGTGAAATGTATGTGTGGTCTACACAGTACGACCCTAGGGGTCGGTTGTCATATCAGTAATAGCTTAGATCCCTAAAACTTTATATTTTTGCTGACGCAGATATATATATATATATATATATGATAATTGGGGATTATGTGGAGGATCGAAGAACCGCTCACTGAGTCCCATGTGGACTCACGGTTTATTTCTTTTTGTTTTGCAGAGCTTGATCAGTGAGTTGTGGCTTGGAGTCATGGTGCAGCTGGAGGGCAGGCGGTGGTGCCAATCTCGTAGCGGCTTCCGATAGTCATAGTCTAGTTGTCTAGTTTTGTCATTTTCCTACACTGAGAATTGTTGGCTTTTAAAGCTTGTATTGAACTTTGAACTTAAGATGTTTCAGTTTGTAATGATGTTAGCTACTTTCTTTTCTCAAAAAAATTGTGAACTTTTGAAACTTTCAAATAAAGCTGCACTGTTGTTTTCTTTTCGTTGCTATAATTTGATGTGTTTCGGTTTCTCGTTAGTCAGTGTAGGTAATAGGCTTCAAGGTAGGACATAGACCCTGGCCGGTCACACGACCTTGAGTTGGGGTATGACAAAGTTGGTATAAGAGCTTTTGGTTAGGTCTTAACTATGACTAGGAGTCGAGTATCGTATGAGACATATGCTAGCGTGTCGACATACGGTATAGTTATGCTACGAGATCTGGCAACCACGACTGCACTCAGCGCACCATGCGGTTAGTAAATTTTAAAAGCTTCTATTGAAAATTTATTATGTGACAAAAACTTTTTCTTTTCCTGTGATAGCGTAATGGAGACTCCTAATGCTGCACTAAGCGGCAGCGACAGTAACTCGACAGAACGTCGAGGCCACGGGCGAGGCCGAGGTCGAGGTCGGGGCCGAGCCCGGGGCAGAGATAGGGAGTAGTCCGAGGTTCAGGGGCAAGAGTCTGCAGGTGCTCGATTGCAGGCTCAGGTAGCTCAGCTAATGGAGGCGTTCCTTAGGGAGCAAGAACTGAGGCAACAAATGCAGCAGCAGCAGCCGCCTGCCGCAACCAGTACCCGTAGTTCCAGCGATACCGGAGGTGGTCGAGGCTGTAACACCAGTGGTCAGGACTCCGGGAGCCCCAATCTATGCAAACTTTATCACACTAAAGCCACCAGAGTTCATCGGAATAGATCGACAATTCATCGGATTGTTATGAATTATGCATGGAGTTGGGGTGCTCATCGGAGGCAGCGGCTCATATGGTCGGACTTCAGATAAGGGGACCGACAAAGGTTTGCCTGCATACTTGGAGGGCTCGCAGGGCAGCAGGCGCACTGCCTTCCACTTGGGAGGAATTCAGGGCGACTGTGGAGGAGCAGTACTTGCCAGTGAGTGTTCGCAACAAGCGAGCCCAGACTTCGAGATGCTGCGTTAGGCTGGAGGCATGTCGGTGTCAGAATATGAGATGAAGTTCAACCGTCTTTCCAAATATCATCTGACCCTAGTGGCATCTGAGACCGCCAGGGTCAACAGGTTCGTTGGAGGCCTGAGGCCTCAGATCGGTAGGCTTATCCACTATACTGAGGATTCCACTCTTGCCCGGGTAGTGGATGAAGCCCTTCGGAAGGAAGCCTTGGTGCCGTTCGAGAGGAATGACGGGCTAGGCAAGAAGAAATTTCGGCAGCAAGGATCTGGGAGTCGACCGTGGCATTCAAAGGGGGCAGTGACCACTGCAAACCACCAGCAGAGCCGAGGACAGAATGGTAACCGGGGCTGTGGGGGCCCAGGGTCTGGATCAGTGAGGCCGACAGTGCCTGGAGGTGTTTCTCAGAGAGCTGAGGTACCACAATGTGGCAGCTGCAGTCGGAGACACTGGGGGGCCTGCCTTGGCCACACGAATGCTTGCTATAGGTGCGGTCGAGTCAGGCACGTCAAGAAGGACTGTCCGGAGAGAGTTGGCCAGAAGTCCAAGCAGTCTAAAGGAAAGGCGCCTATGTCAGTGGGGTCAGTGGCTCAGAGAGGTCAGATGCAGAACAAGGGGCCGCAGGCTAGTCATTCAAAGAGGTCATCTGCCAGGGTATTTGTTATGAACCGTGATGGGGCAGAGGTGTCTAAAGCAGTGGTAATTGGTACTATCTTAGTATGTTAATCGCCTGCATATGTTCTATTTGATCCGGGTGCCACACAATCATTTGTATCTGCCAAATTTGCTGCTAAGTTACCTATGACACCTTCCTTGCTCGACGGGCCATTTCTAGTATCAATGCCTATGGGCGAGGCAATCTTAGCCAAATCAATTTTAATCACTATGAGTTGTTCAAAGAGTTTGTTCAAATAGGTGGCACTATCGGTATATTCAGATGTTGTTCAAATAGTTTAAAGACATTATGCCTGAGGAGTTGCCTAAAGAGCTGCCACCTATGCGAGACATTCAACACCACATTGATATCATTGCTAGAGCAAGCTTGCCAAACCTATCACATTATCGTATGAGTCTAAAGGAGAACAAGATTCCGCAAGAGAAAGTTTAAGAGCTGTTGAAGAAAGGACATATCTGAGAGAGTATGAGACCATGTGCAGTGCCAACCTTACTCACCCCAAATGTGCGTGGACAGTAGAGCAATTAACAAAATCTGGTGGGGTACAAATTTCCAATTCCTCAACTGGATGACATGCTTGATCAGTTGGATGTTTCAACTATCTTCTCGAAGATTGATCTTCGTAGTGGGTACCATCAAGTTAGAATTCAGCCAGGAGATAAATGGAAGACCGCTTTTAAGATGAGACACACTTTATGAGTGGTTAGTAATGTCTTTCGGTTTAACTAACGCACCGTGTACTTTTATGCGACTCATGAATCAAATATTATGATCGTTTATTGACAAGTTTGTTGTGGTGTACTTCGACGACATCTTGATTCATAGTCGAACTTGAGAAGACCACATCGAGCATCTTTGAGAAGTAAAAGTCACGTTGCAATAGAATAAGCTCTACATTAATCTCAAGAAATGTAGCTTCATGACTACTAAATTACTTTTCTTGGGGTTCATCGTTAGTGCTGATGGAATCTGGGTGGATGACGATAAAGTACGTGCTATAACAGAGTGGCCAATACCCAAAATAGTAAGTGAAGTACGGAGCTTCATGGTTGGCAACTTTCTACCGATGTTTCATTCACCACTTCAGTAAGATCATGGCTCTTATTAGTGATCTCTTGGAGAAGGCAAAATTTCAATAGAATGAAGATGCAGAAAGTAGCTTCAACATTATAAAAGAAAAACTCACCAATGCACCAGTCCTAGCTTTGCCTAGCTTTGACAAGGTATTTGTAGTGGAATGTGATGCTAGTGGAATAGGCATTGAAGTTTTTCTTTCACAAGAAAAGCGACCAGTAGCTGTTATGGATCCTACTGCCACATCATCAAAAGAACGTGAAGAGACTTCAAAATGGAAGTTCAAATACCAAAGGAGGCAACAAAAGCAGCTTGGAAACAAATCGAAATAATAGAATATCATTCAATGACATTTTCTCCACTTTATTATGCTTTTAATAGGTTTGATTTTTTCACTTAATTCTTCTTTTAATGAGTCTTTTAATGGGTTTCCTTTTTGTGAAAAACCATACCATAATGTACTCTATAAATATGAGTGAAAGAGAAGAAGAAAGGCATATCTGGGTCTTTCAAATACAACTTGTCAATATATATATGGTCTCTTGGGGAACTTCTATGCAGGACAGTTGCTTAGGAAGTTGCAACTGTTCTAATACTAGCCTATTGTAGCAAAGTAAGAACCAAAACAAGAAGATAATGCAAACACAGGAGATTTGTTTACGCAGTTCAGTGACAAACCAGTCACCTAATCTGTGGGGCACTCACCGAACATATGCCCAATTCACTCTCTATAAGTACAATATAAGTCCTCAGGATTTCACACCCGAAATCCGACTACCAGTACTACAGTCAATTGGAAATAACAAAAATCTATTTGCTATTACAAATAAATACCAACTTGCCTCTCTATGACATCACGGCCACAGAGTTTCGTCCTCCACATAGCCTCGTGTTGTAGTGAGTTATCCACCCAATAACCAATTTTCTCCTCGAAGATAAAAGGTTGTTGCCTCTTCTACACTCAGCAGTTTCAACTCCTCTATATATGGCAACAGTGTTTCCGCGCAATGGAGTTGTCGATAATAGATCTCTTCTCCAATATTTATAGGTGTCACTGGAAGATTACTGGAAGATCTAAATAAATGTTGACGTCAATCATATTTAATCACCGTCGTCTTCAATTAAAAATCGTCAGCATAACTTAGGCATTTTTACAAAAGATCATTTATGTAAATAAGAAATGCCTATGGAATAAGTGAAGAGAAACTCTTCGAAACTAAATTGATCAGTACGAAAAATAATGATGATTTAAATGCCAAGAATCAGTTAACAGAATGATCATTAAACCAGAAGTCCATTAGTCATCAAGATCGTATCAAATAGCCCATCCAAAAATCCTTTAAGACTATAAGCAGTTAAGACTGCGTCTTCACAGTTGAAACCTGAGAATAAATCTGGAAAAATGTTTTTGCCAAATATAGCCAACATTCATAGAATCTAACACAACTCTCCACATCTCTCTCTATATCTCTCTCTCCCTCCCTCTATATATATATCTACCAGTCAACTATCTTTGTCCTCTTACTCTTCGAAATTTCTAGCTAAGATAGGTCATAACGTCAATCCTCATCAGCCCCAAACTTGTGCTTATAGTAAGGTACGTAACAAGCTAGTATCAGAGACAACGATGTGGGACAGCTCTCAAAATCAAGTGATGGAAATATTGAGGAGTCTAACCGAATCGCATGCCCAAGACAGAAAGCCAAACGTGAACAAGAGAAAGCTGAACATGAACAGATGATGGCTCAACTCGCGGTATTAACCAAAGAAGTAGAGGTGCTCCTTTCCACACCAAGTACGGATGGAGGCAACACTTTCGCTCGCCCCACCCACGAACAACCACCACCCATGACGGATGGCAGTGGCATCTTGGGCCATGGACCTCGTCGAATTGATCCCTTCATGGTGAACCAGCACTATGAAGATCCCAGGATTAGGAGTACCTTCCACCCTCACAATCCTCATTTCGATTTTCCTTGCTACGATGGCTCCAACGACACGCTTCCATGGCTATCCCATTGCGAACATTACTTTCGCCTTAATCTAGTGCATAAATAATCAGTGGTCGATATTGTCGCCTACCACATGATATAGGATGCACAACTATGGGTCCTGAAATTGATGACAAACAATCCCCATCTATCGTGGAATGACTTCCAAGAGCATTGCAACCAACACTTTAGGCCACCTGATCAAGGAAACAAACTCGGCGAGCTCGTGAGTCTTCACTAAACTCGATCTATAGCCAACTACCAACGGTCATTTCAAAGGCTAATTTCTCGCTCTGGTACACTCTCACCCGCACAAGACGTACAAATTTTCCTTCGAGGTCTCCAGCGCAACCTTAAAATGATGGTCTCTGCCCTCAACCCACTGGATTTGACAGAGGCCATAAAGCTAACTCGCCTCTATGAACAAGCAGCTTGGAACCAACCCTCTAACAGATATAGGGCACACCAACTCTTTCCATCAACTCCTGCCCATCGTTTCCTTCCATCAACGCAACATCACCACTCCAACGCCAACACCAATAGGCCTATGCCTACATTTAGCATAACCCAGGCGGACCAAATTGGTTCATCCTCTTCTTTTCGCTCGGACAAGGCTCCTGCTGTACGCCGCCTCACCAACAAACAAATAGCAGTTCGACGAGCAGTAGGTCTATGTTTTCATTTCGATGAGGTTTGGACTCCATAGCATGCTTGCCAACAACTTTTTTTGTCTTGGAGGTGAGACTGTATGAGACTGAAATAGAGCCCGAGTATTGCCCCTCAACCGGCTCCTTCTTAACACAAAGATCTTCTTTCTTGGGATGAATTCAACAACCTCCAACCAGAGCCAGATGCAGGTGCTCGACTCCATCGACAGATTCCCCATTTGTGTGCTCTTAGACATCGAAAGCACCCATAATTTCTTGAGCTTGGCAGTCATTGAATGCCTCCACATTCCAATCAAGCCGTGTTATAACTTCTCTGTCACTGTTGCTAACGGTGCTCGTCTACACAGCCGAGGCCAATTTCACCCTAGCCAATTTATAGTTGGGAAAAAAATGCATTGCTGCAACATTTTTCCTTCTCCCTCTCAGCGGGTACGATGCCATCCTTGGCATCCAATGGATGCAAACTTTGGGTCCGGCGATGTGGGACTTCAGCAAAATGATCAACTCCTTCTCACAACGTCAACAAACGGTCAACTTGCAAGGCCTAATCCACCAAACCGAAACAGGGCAGCATGCAGTTGTATCCCTCTTGGAAAATTTCGTCGAAGCACAATCGGTAATTCACCGCTTTCATGATATTTTTTAGGACCCACAAGGCCTACCTCATGTTCGTTCACAAGATCATCCCATACGGTTGTTTCCTGACACTCCCCCGGTCTCTGTTCACCCATACTATTATCCTTTTCGCCGAAAGGATGAGCTGGAACTACAATGCAAACAAATGCTAAAATTGGGAATAATTCGTCCCAGTACATCCCCTTTTTCAGCCTCGATCCTTCTCATTAAAAAGAAAGACAACACATGGTGATTTTGTGATGATTACAGAGCGCTCAATGCCGTCACTATTAAAGATTAGTTTCTCATACCTGTCATTGATGAATTACTTGACAAACTACATGGGGGATGAATTTTCTCCAAACTTGATCTTTGTTCTGGGTACCACCAAATTCGGATGCATGATGTAGACATCAAGAAGACAGCCTTCCGAACTCACCATGGTCACTTTGAGTTCCTCGTCATGCCATTCGGATTGGCAAATTCACCATCAATATTTCAAGCGCTCATGAATGATGTCTTTTGACCCATGCTTCGCAAGTATGTTCTTGTTTTCTTTGATGTTATTCTTGTTTACAGCCGCTCTCTTGTCGATCACCTTCGCCACCTCGAGGAGGTCTTTGTCACCCTCTGCAAACATCACCTTTTCTTGAAGGAGTCAAAATGCTCATTCACCCAAGCTTCAATGGCATACCTTGGCCATATCATTTCCAACCATAGCGTGAGCACGAATCCTCAAAAAATTTCAGCCATATCCTCATGTCCGCAACCGTCAACCCCGATTGAACTACGTGGGTTCCTAGGCCTCACTGGGTATTATCGCAAGTTCATTCTGTTGGCTTAAGGGTTTCTCTCAAGCCTCGATCTTTATTTTGATGATAACAAATAAGTATTTAATATATGTGTGAAGTTTTGAGTTCAGGTTGAGGTTGCGATAAGCATGAGAAGTTCGTTCAAATGAAACGAAAGAAAAGATCGTCAAAGAAACGAAAGAAAAAAATATCAAAGAAAGGCTCGGGTTTAGATCAAGTAGAAATCATGTAATATACCCCTAGGATGATCTTATCCCAAGCCAAATTGTAAAGTTATCGAAGTTGAAACTTGGTAACTAAACCCATAAAAAAACATGTAACGAATTCAAAGTAAAAAATCAGCCTCAGCCTGATTTTGGTCGACCGAACAAGGCAGAATATAGGCAGTAGCCTATTCGGTCGACCAGTCGGTCGATTGAATGATGCCAAAAAATGGCAGCAACCATTCGATCGACCTATCGATCGATCGAAGTTGGTGAAGAAATTGCATAAGGCTATGCCAGTCGATTGGTCTGTCAACCGACCGAAGGCAAAATTTGGCAGAAGGCACATCGGTCGACCAATAAGTCGACCGAATTGCACATCAAAGAACGTGTGTCTAGGCTTCACTGCATCGATCGATCGATTGGTCGACCGGATTAAAAATTGTAGGTTGCGCCTCTAGCTTTGACCAGATCTGGGATAAAGGAAGCTGTGACTCATTCCGTCGACCCATCGGTCGACTGAACAGCGCAAAAATTACACAAAAAGCCAGTGGTCGCTAGGCGGTCGATCGGTCAATCGACCGACGATCGACCAACAAGCATCCAAACGGCTGTAACAGCTATTTTTTTGCCCGTTGAACAGCCCGTTCATTTGAGGGTTATAAATAATCCTCACCTAACTCTTTCAATCCTTCTTGGTGATATTAATGAGTATTTTTTAAAGTGATTTAAGCCTTCAAAGAGATCGATTGTTGCGCGCTCTGTTCTTCCGTCAACGTTCTTCTTCAAGCGCCCATTGCTCCTCAACTCTGCTACGACTCAAGCTCATTTACTAGCAAGTTAAAGGCTTGAAGGCTTGGAAAAAGAGCATTGGTTCCTCTCTCAAATTCCTAGCGCTTTTTCATTGTATTTGAAGTTATTTTAACAACTTGTTTTCACCTGTAATAGCTTGCTAGGTGTGCTAGAGAAACACTTAGGATTAGACTTTGTAGATTTGTGTTTTGCCTAGGTGAATAGGTTTGAGGAGTTCTCAAATAGGTCAGAATTATGTCCTCAGTTGTATTCAAAGGGAAACACAAGTTGAAGTGACAACTTTCAACAAGACCCTCCGAAATAA
Organism: Canna indica; assembly: GCA_034359265.1. Lineage (NCBI taxonomy): Eukaryota > Viridiplantae > Streptophyta > Magnoliopsida > Zingiberales > Cannaceae > Canna > Canna indica. The sequence continues at coordinate 46,971,585 of CP136898.1, forward strand.
AATAAATTTTTGATTGAACAAAAGAAGAAACTCGAGGAGAAAGTCAAAACCTACAAAAGTTAGATTGCTGAGAAATCTGACAAAGAATCTAAGTTGATTTCTGAACTTGAAAAGGTAAAGAAAGAAGCCAGAATGATGAATTCCACTGGTACTATAAATAAAATTTTAAGTGTAGGAAAATCCAAGTCTAACCATGCTGGGCTTGGATACATAAGTTTGGGATAGTCAAAACTCTAGTCTCAACTGCCCATGAAGAATTTTTTTAAAGGCTTCTCAAAACATCAAAGGTTCACTACTTAGAAGAGAAGAAAACTGCCTATATGTTTCTACTGCAAGTGTAGAGGACATATAATTGCAAATTGTTTCAAGCTTGCCCATAAGCTAAAGAGAAAGGAGCATAGAGACTCTTCTAAACAAAAGTTCAAACAAGTTTGGGTAAGAAAAGCTGAACTTAACTGTAAAAATATTTTTATGTCAAAGACTATTTCTTCTCTTGGATCATGGTATTTCAATAGTGGTTGTTCCAGCATATGACAGGAATTCAGAAAATCTGAAAAATATAGGAACATGAAGGTGCAACTGTAACCTTTGGAGATGGAAGACATGGAAATGTCTTAGGAGTTGGAATTCTAAATGTTCCAAAAATTCCCAGGTTAAAAGATATTCTGCTAGTGGATGGTCTAAAAGCAAATCTTATGAGCATCAGTTAATTATGGTGATTGTATTCTTGAAGAAAGTAGATCTAAAGATAACCGCTATAAGATTGCTTTCTCATCTATCTGTCTTTCTATTGTTTCTTCTAATATATAAACTTGTGGCACAAAAAGTTAGGTCATGTAAATTACCAGGACCTAAAGAAGCTCGTTAATGCTGGAGCTGTGAGAGGAATTCCTAAAGTCACTGGAGAACCTGAGTTAGTGTGTGGCTCTTGCCGAGAAGGAAAACAAACAAGACAGTCTCATAAGCAGTTGCAATTGGTGGCAACTTCAAAACCTCTAGAACTCCTTCACATGGATTTGGTTGGTCCCATGCAAGTTGAAAGCATTGAAGGTGTTATGTACTAAATGATAGGGAATACCTCGGAAAGATGCAAAGCAAAAGTGATGAAGCAATATTCCTTGGATATTCAACAAATAGCAAAGCCTACAAAGCCTACAAGAAGCGCACTCAAACTGTTATATAGTCACTAAATGTGAAAATTGATGACTCACAATTCTACTAAAGTCTAACTACTGATGAAGAGGCAGATGCAACTATTGACAAGACTGCCTAGAGTCCTTCTAAGACAGCAGAACAGATTACTGAAAATGCAAATACAACAAACTCTGAGACTGACACTAATCAAGAAAAGGAAAGTGCTGTAGAGAAGTCTGCAAGAACTCTCAAGAATCATCCTCTGAAGAATGTTATTGGCGATGTTCATGAAGGAGTCAAGATTGGAAATTAGTCCAAGAAGAATGATCAAGACATGATCAGATACTCTTGCTACACCTCAACTGTTGAACCCAAGAACATCAAGGAAGCTCTAAAAGATGAATTCTGGATCATGGCTATGCAAGAAGAGTTGTAACAATTTGTCAGAAATGATGTTTGGGAATTGGTTCCAAGACCTAAAAGTGTCAATATAATTGGAACCAAGTGGGTTTTCAAAAACAAGACTAATGAAGCAGGAAACATCACAAGAAACAAGGCTAGACTTGTTGCTCAAGGCTACAATCAAGTCGAAGGTCTGGATTATGGTGAAATTTTTGCACCTGTTGCGAGATTAGAGTCTATTAGGTTACTTCTAGCCCTATCTTGTTGTTTGAAATTCAAACTTTATCAAATAGATGTTAAGACAACTAGTCTTTCTGAATGGGATTCTAAATGAGGAAGTCTATGTTGAACAACGAAAAGGTTTAAAGATTCTACTCATCCTAACCATGTGTATAGGATGAAGAAAGCTTTATATGGTCTCAAGCAGGCACCTCGAGCTTGGTATGAAAGACTGACTCAATTTCTGCTCATGAAAGGTTATAAAAGAGGAATAGCTGATCAGACTTTATTCATCAAGAAAAAGAAGTCTCAACTGGTAATTGTACAGATTTATGTTGCTGATATTGTCTTTGGTTCAACTTCTAAATTCCTTCCCTAAATAATTTGTGGATGACATGAAATCTGAATTTGAGATGAGCATGGTTGGAGAGATGAGCTATTTTCTTAGTCTACAGGTCAAGCAATCTGAAAAAGGAATATTCATTTCACAAAGTAAATATGCTAAGAATCTAGTTCATAAGTTTGGACTAAACAGTTCTGAGACAGTTAGAACTCCTATCTCTACCCATGAGAAACTATGCAAGGATGATGAAGGGAGGGAAGAGTGTTGATCCCACCCTCCACAGAAGCATGATTGGCAACTTATTATATTTGACAGCTAGTAGACCTGACTTATGCTTTAGTGTTGGATTGTGTGCCAGATATCAAGCAAATCCAAAGTAGTGTCACCTTCAAGTTGTTAAGAGAATTCTCAAATATATAAAAGGTACTTTGGATTCTAGTATTTGGTATTCTGTTGATTGTAATCCTTGTCTAGCTGGATTTTCATATGCAAATTGGGCTGGTAATATTGATAATAGAAAGAGTACATCAGGCTAACAAAATTCTATTTCTCTTTCTTCAGCAGAGGCAGATTATTTGGCAGCAGGCAGCTGTAGTACGCATTTAACTTGGATAAAGAGTATGTTACTTGAATATGGTCTCAATCAAAAAGAAAAGGTACATTATTGTGATACAACAAGTTCTATCAAAACTTCAAAGATTCTATTGTGCATTCATGTGCTAAACTCTTTGATTTAAAGATCGAGGTTCCAGTTAAAAGGAAGCAATTGCAACTGATTTTCATTGCAACTAAGAATAGTGGGTAACATCTTCAATTTTTTTTAAAAGGATTCTAAATGATGATTGGTAAAGTAAGTGAGAAACTTTTTTTTTTAATGTTCGCACGTGTGCTTTCTTTTATGAAAGATAAGATTGGATAAGGATGCAGCTTTCTTCTCAGCGGTCATTAGTACAGCGCAGTCAAAATCTTTTTCTGCTCAAGGATCGTGTGTCATGTCACAGATTCTTCTTCTTTTAAATGGTATATATGAAGAATCTCTAAATCTTCCTTGGACAGTGTGTTACATGATGAATAAATTGGTTTTCAAAAAATTATTCTCTCACATAATCAATTTTTCAGCTAGTGTTTCTCTTGTAACTATAACTTCTGTTCGCTTTAGGTTTTCAACCTTGGTCTTAATCTCTTAATCTCGGTTTTGATGATAACAAATATGGAACTAATATTTCATTGAGAATATCTTTCAAGTTCCATATCAATTAGCGTTCGATGTCCTCGATCGGATAAATCAAAAGAAATCGGAATATCAGAACGACATTGATCGTCGCACTCGGGTTCATCGCAGAAACTTCTCGAAGATCGATGTGTGCACCAAAGTCATATTGGATGGGATCAAAGATCACATGAAAGCTCTCCAAGTTGATGCTCGTTGAAAGTCAAAACTCGGAAATAAAGCACGGAAGAAAAAGGCTGAAGAAATCAAACTCAGCCTAAGTTCGGTCGACCGGGCGATTGATCGAATAGGGTAAGAAAAAGGCAGTAGCCAATACGGTCGACAGGTCGGTCGATCGAACACTACCGAAAACAAGCAGTGGCTACTTCGGTCGACCGGTCGGTTGACTGACAGAGGCCAAAAATAGGAAGTAAGCCTATCGATCAACCGCACTGAGGATAGCTGTAGACGTAACTTGCGTCGATCGACCGACTGGTCGACCGAATGCGGGATCGAAGGATTTGCGTTTGGACGGTCGACCCGTCAGTCGACCGCACACAGAGAGAAGAGCAGAGGTCGAATGACTGGTTGATCAGTTGGTCGACCGACCAATCGATCGGCAGCCTACAACGGATAGAAAACTATTTGTTGAGCTGTCGTTTCTTCGTGAGGGTATAAATATACATTCATCTACTTCTTTTAACCTTCTTCCCCTAATCTTACAAAATTTATTGAGCATTTAAGAAGGGATTTAAGCCTTCCAAAGATCAATTGCAGCGTGCTCTGTTCTTCCATCAAGTTCGTCTTCAAGCGCCAACTGCTCCTCAACTCGGCTTTGACTCAAAGCACATTCACTGGCGAGTTGGAGGCTACAAGGCTTGGAAAAGAGTAGATAATCTTGATTTTATCTTAAGCTCTTTTCACTTGTATTTTTAACTGTTAATTTATTGTTTATTTGAAGTTGAGTTTGTAAGACCTAGGCTGTTAGGTCTTGTGGGTATAAGTGGTTACCTGGTGTTAGGTGCAAAGCTACTTTTGAAAAATTAGTTGTTACTAGGATTAGTCAAGTTGTCCCTTAGGGTTGAGGTGGAAGAGTGCTCTTGATAAGAAGGCGGAGACTTCCGGGTGTGGAAGTACCTTAGGTCGAGAGTGAGAGTCTTCGAGTCAAAGTCCTCTGTGTAAGGGAAATGAAAATTAATCTGGTAAAACTAGTTTGGAAATCCTAAGCGGGGTGCTTAGGTAGTGGAGTAGCCATTGGGGCCGAACCACTATAAATCTTGTGTTTACATTGATTTATTGTGTGTATTTATTGTTTTACTATTTATCGCTTCCGCGTCTTATCATCGAATTATAAATTGCTTAATTAGTTTGAGAAACGAATAAAATCAAATTTAGGCTAATTAATTTAGTAAATACACTATTCACCCCCCCCCCCGTCTAGTGTTATCATTTCGCCTACATTTGGTATCAGAGCGGGTCGTGGATTGAGATTTCACCATCTCGTCTACATCTTGCCTTGATCCGAAAAATGGCACTAGAGAGTATAGCATTTGCACTACCTAGGTTTGATGAAGAAAACTTTGGTGTTTGGAAGAGTACGATGTATACCTTTCTTAAAACATAAAGTTTAGATCTATTGTGCATGCTAAAGAATGAGTATGTTGAGCCCAACATTGACTTAAATGATTGGACTCAAGAACAAGTTAGATTATTTGAATTAAATGCTAAAACAACGCATCTCCTTTATTGCTCATTTTCAAATGAAATACTTGAAAAGGTTATGCATTGTTCTTCCACTTTTGATATTTGGGCAACATTAAATATGTTATATGATTATGCTAAAACCGAAGAGCTTAATACTTTTGTTGAGGGTGGTGATGACAATGGTCATCCCCCTAGTACTAACCTCGTTTTTGATGCCCAAAGCACTTCTAGCCAAAGAAGCACAAGCAAGAATCGGAAACGAAAACTTAGGTGCTTTCTTTGCCAAGAGAAGGGACACAAGAAGAAGAATTGTCCACTCTTGAAGAAGAAATCCAAAAAGAAGTGTGCTTCTTCCTCCACATCCAAATCAAGTGAAGCCTCTTCTAGACATGACGATGAAGCTACATCAAACATTTGCCTCATGGGTCTTCGAGATGAGGTATATTCTCCATCTTCTAGTCATGTTCAAAATGTTAATGATAATGATTCTAGTAGCTCAAAATCTCTTGATATGTCATATGAAGAACTACTAGAAGAATGTAAAAAGATGTATGAATTGCTTATGAAAAATAATAAGGAAAATAGGAAATTAAAGAAGGAAAATTTAAGGCTTAGCTCTCATGTGCATGAATTAGAAAATGAAAAATTGAATACTAGCACTTTTGATTCTTGCCATGATGATATGAAATTTGAGATTAAGAACTTGAAACATAAAAATGATAATTTAATGAATGAAAATAACATGTTAAAAATTCAATTGCATGCTATTAAAAAATCCATGATTGATTTGAAAAACGAGGTTCTAAACCTAGACAAGAAAGTGAATGAAATGAAAAATATTTCCCCATGTAAGAATTTTAGTAGAAATGATTTTTCGAAAAAGAATGTTCAAGCTAATGTTAAATCTCATGTTAGACATTCAACTTCTAGATCTCATGATCATAAGAAGAAGAATGATGTTTCTAAGAATGCTCATACTTATCATGTTTCACATGTCAAGCATTCTAATAATAAATCTCATGTCCATAGCAAAAACAAAAGGAAATTTAATGGACATTGCTTTTGTTGTGGTGTGTATAGGCATGTCATCTATGATTGTGCTTTCAAAATGAACTCAAGTGTTGTGAAGACACTTTGGGTACCTAAGCCCACTAACCCCCTAGGACCCAAAGGCATTTGGGTACCAAAGATCTCATCTTCTATTGTAGGGGGAACTACCGCACAAGGGTGAGATGAAGTTGGCTGATTGAAGTTGCTTGAGGATTCATAGATTGTACCATTTCAAAGTTGCAACTTCAAGTCATCATGATGCCTATGGTAAAATTGGCATCAAATACTTTGGTATCATCTCCTATACCTCTTGTTTAAATTAGAGTTGGAGTTTGATATATGCTTAATATAAGTAGATTTCCCCGCTCTTAATATATTTCAAATGATTTTTGATTTTTTGATCTTCGGTCTCTTCGGAGACCTATGTGGCCTGTAATGGGCCTAACCGACCTTACGGTTCTAAATCGTAGGCTAATTATGGCTTTCGGTTTTCAACCAATAGGAAGGGTTGGAGATCTTATGTTTCAAATTTTATATTTTGAGATCTCTTGATTCATTTTGTTATTATGAATTATTATTATGAAAATGAATCCATGCTATTTAGTGAAGTTGAATTTTGAAAATGATATTTGGTTTTTCTCTTCGCTATTTAGTTTAATAGCTTGCTTGTAGATTTGGTTTCATTTTCTACTTATAAAATATACTTGCAAGTTATAAATATTTTAGGAAGGCTAGTTAGGAAGAAAAAGATTAGTTTGGCAAATTATCATGAATAAGGTATAACTTCGATAAATTCAAAATCTTAGTGTTATACCTCAATGCTTAAGCTAAAATTATGTCTCTATACTCATGATTAGGTTTGCATGTTAAACCCTTGAATTTTCATGAGTAGGTAGAATTTTAGCACTTAGGCAAATTTCATTGAATGAAACTTGCTCTAGGTAAATATCTATTATTAGAGACCTTCTTGTAAGTCCAAACTAATTTAACATGGGTAGAGATCTTATTCTTCAAATATTTCACATCTTAAGATCTTTTTGATTCATTTTGATAACATGTTAATTCTTTAAAATGAATCTTTACTATCTAGCATAGGTTAAGGTTTTAAATGAAACTTTGCATTGAACCTTGCTATGTAGTATGTTAGCTTGCTAGTAGCCTTAATTTCATTGTTTACTAATGAAGTCTACTTGCAAGTTGTGAATATAAATGGAAGGTTATGCTATCTAAAAGCTAATGGAAAATGAAATAAAAAAGTTTGGTAAAATTTCTAAGAATAAGGTATGAATTTAATTTTGCAAAAATCTTGGTAAAATAATTGAATATCCATGTTTAATGATGTCTCTATGCTCATGATTGTTTGTGCATGACAAATCCTTGAATTTTCATGAGTAGGAAAAATCTTGATAACTTAGCTCATTTCATGATATCATGATATTTATGAAATCGAACTAGGTTAAAAAATTTCTTTAGAGACTTTATTTTAAGTTAAGAACTTGATAAACATGTTTAGATACACATATCACATGAGTCTAGGTATTTAAAATTGAAAATTCAGTCTAGATGAACAATGTGATAACTATATCACTTTAGGGGACTTAAGTTTGAGAAGTTTGACCCAAGTCAACAAACCGACTTGGTCACCTGATTTTAAGTCCAAACTTCATAAACATGTTTAGGAATAAGTATGACATGTTTCCAAGCACTTAGAGTGAAAAATTTATATGGATATGGATAAAATGACATAGAGGTCAATTCATGCTTACCTCTTTTGAACCAAGTTGACCCAAGTCAACAAGTTGACTTAAAGGTCTCATTTTCAATCCATATTTGGGAAACATTTTTAGATTTGCTCATGTTAGGTATCCATAGGTTTAAGTTTGAAAAATCATGAGTAAATGTTAAGATTGAAACTTAGCAAGTTTCATAAAAACTAGTTTAGTTTTGAATGAAACCATGCTAGGTTGATATCTTGACTTAAGGACATAATTTTCATTTCAAACATGACATATGCTCTTTACATGACCATCATGTGGTGTCATGAAAGTTTGAATGAAAATTGAAGAAGTTTTAAGAATAACTGAAAATTACAAAAATATCATTTCAACCTACAATTGGTATCAATTTCAGTTATTTGTAGAGAAATATAGAAAAATCATTTTCAGAAGATTCTTCAAATTGCACATTCACTGAAAAATCTAGTTTTATCAGTAAAAAATTCAAAAAGTTTCATCAAGAATCTGAATTAAAATGGAATTTTGAAGTCGGATTTCGAAAACACAAAGTATCAATTATTTGAAATATCAATTTTTCTGATACTTTGATCTTTCTTCAAAAACTTCAAATGAAACTTTGTGCATGCCATTTGGATTCCATTTCTAATATCATTCACACAATTTCTTGAGTAAAATCATTCCTAGAAATGATTTTGATATCTTGGATAATAGCTAGAAATATCCATTTGTTTATTAAAATCAATATAGGATGAAAAATGATCTTTGAAAATTCTTTTGAGTTCAAACTTTATTCATGCATTTCAAATGACCATTCAATATTTGATATCAAAAAATTTCATCCAAAAATTGGTACCAAAGTTTTTCATCGAAAATATGATGTTGTATAGATTTAAAAGTTTGATTTATTTTTAAATCTTGAAGTATATGTTGACCTAAGTCAACAAAGCAACTTAAAAATTTCATCTTAAGCCCAAACTTGATTCAAAGACTTACATTATCTCATGTTTGATGTCTAGATGCCTAAATATGAGAAAACATGAGTAGATAGCAAAATTTGATACTTAGCATTTTCATGTTTTCATGTTTATTTTAAATGAAAACATGCTAAGTTCATATTTGGATAAAATGACATTAGTTTCACTTTAAACTTGATATACATGATTTAAATGACCATATCTTGATATTTTGAAAGTTTGAATGAAATCTAAAAATGTCATAAAAAAGACTTGAGTACATACATGATTTAGTTTTGAATTCTATCAATTTTATTTTCATGTATGATTTAAGTTTCATATTAAATATTTGTTTTCCATCCCTTGGTTGAGATTGTCATGTTTCATGAAAAATCTTTTGAGTCTCAACTTCATAAAAATATTTTTTTTCATCCCTTTGATTAGATTGACCTTTCTTGCCCTTTTTGATTGATGTCAAAATGGGGAGAGAAGTAGGTAAAAGGGGGATAAAATTATAGGTAAAGGGGGAGGAAAATATAGGAAATCCATGCATATAGATAGGGGGAGTTTAATTATATAAATATGCATGTTGATAGGGGGAGAAATCCCTTAGTTGATATCCTCTATACTTTAATGATATATATTTTCTCAAGGATGTTTGTCATCATCAAAAAGGGGGAGATTGTTGGCTTTAGGTTTTCAACCTTAGTCTTAATCTCTTAATCTCGGTTTTGAGAATATCTTTCAGGTTCTATATCAATTAGCGTTTGATGTCCTCGATCGGATAAATCGAAAGAAATCGGAAAATCAGAAGGACATTGATCGTCGCGCTCGGGTTCATCGTGGAAACTTCTCGAAGATCGATGTGTGCACCAAAGTCGTATTGGACAGACTCAAAGATCATATGAAAGCTCTCCAAGTTGATGCTCGTTGAAAGCCGTAACCCAGAAATGAAGCGCAGAAGAAAAAGGCTAAAGAAATCAAACTCAGCCTAAGTTCGATCGATCGGACGGTCGACCGAATAGGGTAAGAAAAAGGCAGTAGCCAATTCGGTCGAGCGGTCGATAGAACGAACACTGCCAAAAATAGGTAGTGGCTACTTCAGTCGACCGCAGGAGGCCGAAAATAGGCAGTAAGCCTTTCAGTCGACCAATCGATCGACCAAACGGGGGATAACCGCAGACGCAACTCGCGTCGGTCGACCGACTGGTTGACCAAATGCGGGATCGAAGGATTTGCATCTGGGCTATCGATCCGTCAGTCGACCGCACACAGAGAGAAGAGCAGCGGTCGAATGACCGGTCGATCGATCGGTCGGTCGACCGACCAATCGACCGATGGCCTACAAAGGATAGAAAACTATCCGTTGAGCTATCGTTTCTTCGTGAGGGTATAAATATACCTTCATCTACTTCTTTTAACCTTCTTCCCCTAATCTTACAAAATTTATTGAGCATTTAAGAAGGGATTTAAGCCTTCCAAAGATCGATTGCAACGCGCTTTGTTATTCCGTCGAGTTCGTCTTCAAGCGCCAACTGCTCCTCAACTCGGTTTCGACTCAAAGCACATTCATTGGCGAGTTGGAGGCTACAAGGCTTGGAAAAGAGTAGATAATCTTGATTTTATCTTAAGCTCTTTTCACTTGTATTTTTAACTGTTAATTTATCGTTTATTTGAAGTTGAGTTTGTAAGACCTAGGTTGTTAGGTCCTGTGGGTATAAGTGGTTACCTGGTGTTAGGTGTAAAGCCACTTTTGTAAAATTAGTTGTTACTAGAATTAGTCAAGTTGTCCCTTAGGGTTGAGGTGGAAGAGTGCTCTCGATAAGAAGGCGGAGACTTACGGGAGTGGAAGTACCTTAGGTCGAGAGTGAGACTCTTCGAGTCAAAGTCCTCTATGTACGGGAAATGAAAATTAATCTAGTAAAACTAGTTTGGAAATCCTAAGTGGGGTGCTTAGGTAGTGGAGTAGGCATTGGGGTCGAACCACTATAAATCCTGTGTTTCACTGATTTATTGTGTGTATTTATTGTTTTACTATTTATCACTTTCGCATCTTATCATCGAATTATAAATTGCCTAATTAGTTTGAGAAACGAATAAAATCGGATTTAGGTTAATTAATTTAGTAAACACACTATTCACCCCCCTCTAGTGTTGTCATTTCGCCTACAACTTCATCATTGAGTTTTCGGCGGAGGGTGTACTTTAATGCGACTGTGAACAGATATGTCATCATTTATGTCCTTTATGCGTTGCAACTGGGTTCGAATTCTTGAGAACTTAATCGACTGTCTCAATCTTCCTTCTTTCTACAATCTATTTAAGCTAAATTCCAGTACAACCAAGTTCTCGCGATGAGTGGATTGAAATGAGACCCGATGCAGTTTTAACTGATGAAATAAGAGCAATCTGTGATGATATGTATAAATTGCAAGTGTCTTTAGCTGAGCTTCATCAGCAGGTATTAACTCTTGAGCAAAATTTTTTCGCATACTCCACTACTGGCACCACAGCTTGGCCTGTTGGAGAAGAATTTGGTTCATCAGATCCAAACAGCTCAAAGTAACTGCTTTTTCTCCTTTGGCTTATTCGGCCAAAAAGGGGGAGATATGTGTGGTTTTTGAATAAATGGAGTCTGGTCTTGTTAAGGTCTGGTCTGAGATAAAGTCTGAACTAGTTTATATCGTCTATCTGTTGGTATGTGGTGGTTTTTGGTAATGTTCTATAACTTCTCTGTGATGCCCGAATAGGAACTCTATGATGGTAATGTCTGAACCAGTTTATGTCATATGTCTATTGGTATGTGTTGGTTTTTGGTACTGTCCTATAACTACTCTGTGATGCCTGAATAGGAACTCTATGATGGTAATGATTGGTTCTTTTTCTGTAATGAATAGATTTAAACTCTGTGATGGCTCAAGTTTGAAAACTATTTTATCTTGATCGATTGTATGGTAACATATGTGAAATAACTCTTTTGTTATTATGCTCTCTTTATAGCATTATTTATGACAGGTTGGGTTTTTGCCAAATAAGCCAAATGGGGAGATTATTAGTATTGATTCTGTGAATGTTGGCTATATTTGGCAAAAACATTTTTTTCCAGATTTATTCTCTGGTAAAAAAACATTTTCACAAACTACTCTTGTTGATGAGCAACTTATGCTGGAACTTATATTGTTTGTTCAGTTAGAATTCATCCCGGATGATGAAGTAGCTGTTACCGAAATATACTATATAGATGATGACAGTTTCAATTGTGAAGATGCAGTCTTAATTGCTTATAGTCTTAAAGAACTTCTGGATGGGCTGCTTGATACGATCTTGATGACTGATGGACTTCTGTTTAATGATGATTTTGTTAACTGATTTTGGACATTCAAATCATCATTATTTTTCATCCTGATCAATTTAGTTTCGAAGAGTTTCTCTTCACTTATTTCTTAGGCTGATAGTTTCTATTGAAGACGACAATGATTAATATGATTGAAGTCAGCATTTATTTAGGTCTTCCAGTAATCTTCCAGTGACACCTATAAATACTGGAGAAGAGATCTATTATCGACAACTCCATAGCGCAAAAATATTGTTGCCAATTATAGAGGAGTTGAAACTGCTAAGTGCAGACTGTCGAGTGTAGAAGAGGCAACAACCTTTTATCTTCGTTGAGAAGATTGGATATCAGGTGGATAACTCACTACAACACGAGGCTGTGTGGAGGACAAAACTCTGTGGTTGTGATGTCATAGAGAGGCAAGTTGGTATTTACTTGTAATAGTAAATAGGTTTTTGTTATTTCTGATTCACTGTAGTACTGGTAGTCAGATTTCGGGTGTGAAATCCAAAGGACTTATAATGTACTGGTAGTTAGTATAGAGAGTGAATTGGGCATCTGTCCGGTGAGTGCCCCGCAGATTAGGTGACTGGTTTGTCACCGAACTGTGTAAATAAATCTCCTGTGTTTGCATTGCCTTTTTGTTTTGATTCTTACTTTGCTACAATACGTTAGTATTAGAGTGGTTGCAACTTCCTGAGCAACTGTCATTTTATAGAAGTTCCCCTAAGAGACCTATATATATTGTCAAATGCCTCATTATGCTTACCAATTGAAAATTTGAATGTTGGCATGTTATCATCAAAGAATGAGTTGCTTTCATTAAATGATAAAATGAAAAATATGTATGCCTATGCCTCTCATGCAAAATTTTCTAAAGTATCTTCTCAAGCTCATCCACACATTTATGTCCATCCTCATGCATCTACTAGATTTAAGGATCATTGTCTATGTTGGGGCATGTATGGACATATGGTTAGGGATTGTGTCTTGAAAAAGAACCCCAATGCTAAATCACTTTGGGTTCCAAAAATTTCTAATCCCCAAGGACCCAAAGAAATTTGGGTACCAAAGTTTTCATGCTTAAATATAGGGGGAAACACTACACTTAAATGAGGACACATTGATGGCTTGAAGTTGGTTGGGAATTAAAGAAAGATGATTAATGTGATTGCAACTTCGTGACAAATGTGATCGATATCAACTCCTAACTCAATTCTTGCCTACATTACTATTGGAGTTTGATGAATTGTGAATGTGCTTTATTTAGTATTCACTTGATACTTGATTCTACTTGTTTATTTTTTATTAACATCTTTGTGGTATCAACTTTTGGATTTCAATTTTTTATTTTATTTTCGGTCTCCTTGAAGGCCATTTGTGACCTATAATGGGTCTATGCAACCTTTGGTTTTGAAACCTTGGATAATTGTGGCCGTGTTGGTTTTCAACCTTAGGAAGGGTTTGAGATCATGATTTTAAAATATTTTCACTTCTTGAGATCTCCATGATTCATTTTGATTTTATTTTTTATTGTATTTTGAAAAATGAATCCTCATTAGTTAGCAAAACTTGACTTTTTGAGAAATAAACTTAACTTCCCTTTGCTATCTAGTTTATGAACTTGCTAAGTAAGAAAGTGTCTATGTGTTATCAATGATTCACTTACTTGCAAGTTAAGCATTGGTTAGGAGGCAAAAGTTGTAGAGAACACATGCCAAACACTTGAAAATTCTATAAGGTGGTAGTTTCATCTTTGCACCATATATTATGATACCTCATAAAGCATGTAGAGACTCTTGCACCTTGCTCATGATAAAGTACCTATTTGTGTCTATATGAAAATTCATGAGTATTTAGGAAAATGACTTGTAGATAATTTCTTAATATATCATGTTGATTTTTGATCAAAATTGTGCCAAGTCATTTCAGTAATCTTTGGGACTCTTTTTGGTAATTCAAACTTTGTATGCATGATTAGAATGATCATATCTTAGTCATATACAAATTTGATCAAAATTAGAAATTATTGTGAAAAATGAATATTTGTCGATAAAACGTAAAATCTGAAATTTCAGCGATTCAGTAATCTTTGGGACTCTTTTTGGTAATTCAAACTTTGTATGCATGATTAGAATGATCATATCTTAGTCATATACAAATTTGATCAAAATTAGAAATTATTGTGAAAAATGAATATTTGTCGATAAAACGTAAAATCTGAAATTTTAGAGATTTATTGAAAAATGCAGAAAACTAATCTTTGGAAAATTCTTGCTTCTCCACTTTGCTTGAAAAATCTAGTTTCCGCTAAAAAAGTTTCAAAAATTTTTATTGAGGATTCAATTTTATATGATTTTTGGTTCATTGTTTATAACCCTCTTGACATATCTTGACACTTGTGATATCTTTGTGTTTATTATTTCAAAGTATCCTTGATATCATGTATGTGTAAAACTTGTCATTGGGTGACTAAAGGGGAGCCTAGAAATACTTAACTTAGACCCTTTTTAATTGATGTCAAAAAAGGGAGAAGAATTTAGATATAGACATGCATATAGTTAGAGGGAATTTATTCTAGATATGCATGTTGATAGGGGGCGCATTATATATTCACTTGATAAAATGCTATGTTGTTGATACATTCCTTAATGCATTTATTGAGAACTTTGTCATAATCAAAAAGGGGGAGATTGTTGGCAGGTTTTCAACCTTGGTCATCATCTTCATTTTGATGATAACAAACTTATTTCAATGAGTTTATCAAATGTTTAATCTTAGGTTGAGCGGTCGATACGCACGCGAAGTTCGTCGAAAAGTTATCGAAAAATCACGAAATTCAAGTATCAATGGCTTCGGAGGCGATCGAGTCAGAAGTTAGATCTAGAAATTTGAAATGATTGTAAAATTCTTCTAATACATTAAGTCAACCTATTTGTAATATGTTCGAAGTCAAAACCCGAAGACCAAACTCAGAAACGAACATCGTGCAAAAAAATTAGCAAAATGGCAGGTTTTCGATCGACGGCCGGTCGACCGAGCCATCAGCCAGCCATCGACCGGCCTTGGCCCAAAACAGGCAGAAGGTCCCGGTCGATGGCTGGTCGACCTGCCTTCGACTGGCCACTGACTAGGCGACGTCAACGGGCATTTTTTTGCCCGTTGCAATGAGTCTTTTTTGGCCTCCTCCTCTTGGCTTATAAATAGGAGCACCACAACAGCCTCTGCACCCCTCTTGAACTTCATTGAGTCTATCCTTAGAGATTTCAAGTCTAAAAGAGTTGATCTTGTGCCCTAATTCCTCCTCACTTCATCAAGCGTTGATTTCACCGAGAAATTCATACTCGAAGCCTTGAAGTGCTCGGAGGTGATGCGTTGGAGCTTCATCAAGTTTGTCTTTACATTTAAGCTCAATTTATATTGTTTTCCTATTGCTTTGTATCGATTTTAAGGGTAGCATGCAAGGTATGCGTGTAAACACCTTGGTGTCTTATAGATTGTTGTTTTTGCTAGAGAATATGTGTTGAGGCCCGCCTCAAGGGTTGAGGGATAAGTCCTCATTGTATTCTTAAAAAAACTATCAATCTATGAAGTGTTGAGGTTAGAAATCCTTGGTGATGAGCCAAGGTAGTGGAGTAGGCGAGTTTGGCCGAACCACTATATATTTCGTGTTTGCATTGCTATCTTGATTGCACTATTCAATTCTTACTTGTACTCGATTTAATTGTAATTGCATTTAGTCGCACTAAGAATCAAGAAACTTGAATCGGATAGTTGAGTTGATTAAAATCGAAAAGAATTCAATTAAACATAAAAGTACATACACACTATTCAACCCCCCCCCCTTCTAGTGTGGACATTAATCCAACATCAACGACTCCAAGCGCGGTCCTACCTTACACTCATCGACGAGCTCGGTTTGACCCCAAGCGCGGTCTTCGGCCTCAGCGTTGTAGGGTGTTAAGGCACACTAGATGGGGGGTGAATAGTATGAGTCTAGATTTATCCTACTTTAAATTTTACTCTAAATGCGGAAGCAAGATAAGTGAATGATAACACACAAAATCAAACAACGCTAACAAGTTGATTTATAGTGGTTCGGGCCTAATGCCTACTCCACTACCTCGGCTCACCACCAAGGATTTCACAACCACTTGTATCAACTTTTCTTTCCTTCTAATGAGGGTTTACCAAGGCCTTATCTCTCATACTAGAGAGTGCCTCTACCTCAAACCTAAGAAACCCTAAAGTTACAAATAAGTGAACCCAAGGTGTATCACCCATACCTTCTTACAAACACAAGTAATCAAGAAACAATAAGAAAATACAACAATAATGGAGCAATAATCAAAACAATAAACTACTTAGCTCCAACACAAGATCCTAGCTTCCTCTTGATGCCTTTGATGATGAAACTCAAGGTTGAAGGCTCAATCAAGAAGGTAGAAGCTCAAAGCTAGGATTTCAACAAAGATGGCTCAATCAAGGCTCTTGGATGTTAAAAGATGTCTCATGAAGTGTTAGATGTCTTGGAAGGCAAGTTTGGGGTCTTATATAGAGATTCTAATGGTAGGAGCTTGATTTCCAATAAGCTCAACGGGTAGAAATTCAAAATAGAGCCGTTGAGGGCATTCTGGGAATTCTGGACAGTTTGACTAGTTGAGGTCATTCTGGGAATACTTGGAAAGTACTTGTACTTTTCGGTTGAAGTTCGAGCTATTCTAGAATGTCCATCTAGGTTGTTCTGGGCTGTTCCAGAATGTCTATTCGGGATGTTTCGGGTTATTTCGAAATGTCTATCCGGGATGTTCCGGTTTATTCTGAAATGTCTATCCGGGATGTTCCGGAATGTTACAACATCTCATCCCATGATCTGGGATATTCCGGAATGTTACAGTATCCCATCCAGAATGTTGTTTATGACTGGGAAACTCTTGATAATAAATTAGGTTCATGTCCTCAGGATATTTGCAACATTATGAGGATTAATACAATCATTCTAAACACTCTAAACCTAAACTCTATTCTTCCCAAAGAGTCCCAAGCGTTGACGAGTGTCCTTGCATTACACTTCTCGGCGAGATCGACTTGACCCCAATCGTAGTCCTCAATCTCAGCACCACACTCGGGCTCCCATGCCCTCAACAACCCCAAGCGCGGTCTTGCCTTACGCTCCTCAGCGAGCTCAGCTTGACACTAAGCGCGATCCTCGGTCTCAGCGCCACACTCGGGCTTCCATGCACTCAACGACCCCAAGTGCGATCTAGCCTTACACTCCTCAACGCGAGCTTGGCTTGACCCTAAGCGCGATCCTTGGCCTCAGCACCGCACTTAGGTTCCGATGCTCTTAATGACTCCATGAGTGGTCCTGCCTTACTCTACTCGGCGAGCTCGGCTTGACCCCAAGTGCGGTCCTCGGCCTCCGCGTCACACTCGGGCTCCCACGTCCTGAACGCTCAAGCACAATCCTCGAGCTCCTACACTCCGATAAGCGCCTAGCCTTATGCTCTCGGTCGCCATCCTCTCACCCTCACACAATTAACAGGAAGGTACTCTTCAAACTAATCCTATTTATGGCAGGAGTACAACCTCAAACATGACCATTGGCCGTAGTCGCCGCTCTTGGGCTTTTATGCCTTCAATTCTCGAGCACGATCCTCGGCCTCAGTCACCATTCTCGAGCTCCCACACTCTCAACAGGAACCTTGCCTCTCACTCTCAGATGCCATCCCCTGGCTCTCATATTACAATTCAACCCTCGCTGCTCTCTTTGATCCGACAAATCACCAGGAGTTACTGAAAAGGTACTCTTAAAACTAACTCTATCTATGACAAGAGCTCGGTCTCCACAATCACCAAACAACATCGACCACACAACACCAAAGCACCCTTCGGCCTGGCCAAAACAAAACCTAGCGACACTCGCCGGAACATGCACTTCGCAATTGGCAAAAACGCAAAGCAAAACAATGCATCGGGAAATAAAATGCCCGAAGGCTCAAATACAAAACCCTTAAAGGGGCAACTGTCAATCGTCATCGAAAAGAAAAAATCTCAAAGCCCCTACGGGGCAGCAATCCATTACAGGTAGTCATCCATATAGCCCACAGGCGAGCAATTCTGAAAAATCACAACTTACTAGCGAAGAGTTGAATCTGCCTTGATAGGCGCAAGCAGGGTGTCGTCGCCTAAAGTCTCCATTAATCCCATCGGAGAAGGACGCGACACAGAGATAGCAACTGAAGACTCACCCTTCGCGGGAACATGAGCTTCCCCTTCCACTTCAGCACCAATCATGGTGGAGTTTATCCAACTACACCCTTAAGCCACCAGATACGTTCTCGGTCTGCTTTGCCCGAGTAGTGGATTTAGAAGCAGTAACACTCAAACGCTCGACCTCGCCAACATTTGCCTCCAGGATCTTCCTCGGTGACTCGATTTCTCAATCTTGATCCTCGCATATCTTCAGCACGGACACCATGCCCCCCCCCCCTCCCCCAGCCTGCCTACCAAACCCGCCAACTGGAGACAGTTAGCCTGGGTAAGCTCTCCTTGGTCCACTCCTTACGGTAAGTCCACCTAATGTTGGACGAGAAATACTGGTTCTCATAGGGAATCATAACCGGATGTCGATCCATCGATGAAGCGTCCTCCACTACATAGCCACCACACCATGAATGGAAATCGAAGGATCACAAAACAAAATGGCGAAGATATGCTGACTTGATCTACCTCAGACAATCAAAAGCAGTAGGCACACGCCTCCCATGATCCGTCTAGGGTCAAACCTTGACAATCGCAACAACCTGACAATAAGCTAACACACTTCCAAAATCCAGCTGACGTCCCTCTACCAACTGAGATCAAAGGCCGACATGCTATCTAGAGCTCGACACGAATTCCTCAGACTTCGACCAAGCTCGGGGGCTGTGGACTTGACTAGAACTTTGGACCCGGTCAGATTAGGCCTAGAAACGCCCACACACATGAACCATACTCAAGTCAAGCTAAATATCCCAGCCCGGGGGGCTCCACCCAGCCATACAAGGACACTCACGTCCACATTAATTACGAGGGATTCGTCATTCACGAGTCTGATATCTTCGGGATCAACCTCGACCCATTTTGAGCAACATTCCTTTGAGATTATCGGGCAACATCATCGCCAAATATCTCTCATCGTGTACTATATATATAGAGACACAATGCTCTCAGGTACATCTAGACTCTAATTTTTATTACCCTCAACTGGAACTCATTCTTACTTGAGCATGAGAGTATCTTTTTCAGGTTCCCCAGAGTCGCACTTGACCAAAAGACGCACCAGACCACATCACCTCGACTTCAGGTTAAAACGAAGGCCATAAGGAGTAGATAAGGAATATTATTCCTCACGGATGAGGAATACTATCCTTATCTCAACCCAAAGAATAATATTTTCTATATATTCATATTTTTAATATTCTCCTTCAATGATTATAATATTACATAAAAATATATAGGAAAAAAATCAAATTTACCCTTTATATATAATATTGTTCTCCTTTCTCTTTAAACTAATTATTTTTGCAATATTATTTTTTATCTTCTTCAATAATTTAAAAATTAATAACTAAATTTCCTAAATCAAATCCGTTTTATTCTCATTTCTCCTTTTTTTTCCCTCTCTTTTGACATAGGGTGAATTATCTCATCGTCGCGCAATTTTGTCCTCGCACATAGGCCCCCACTTACACGCAACTACAAGTCTCACTCATGCACAATCAAGGTCTGCGCGTAACCCCTAGACACATTTATTAAGAGAGATATTTTTCAATACAAGTCACAATGAGATTATCATGCAATGTTATCAACATATAAAACTCGTCGAGAAGAATTATATATTTTTTAAAAATCAAGATATGTTTTATACATATAAATTATGGATGAATAATATTTATTGATTTTTATACATAATATAATGAATTTTATTTTGAAAAATATATTGATCATATGTCGCTTTAAGTCTACCCATTGATTTTGATTTCTAGCTTTGTCACTGCTTATTTCTTATCTATTCTTACTCCTTATAATTTTATTTTATCTACCCAAATACACCCTTAGGAGATAATGCTTTAATGCAACATTCATCTCTTGAATCTCAACATTCTTATATTCTCTTGGCTGAGTTAACTTCAATTGAACTAATTACCAAAATTACTTGATATTTTTTGGCTTAATTTGGTTCTCCCAAATATCATATTTTTTCGTTTGGTCTTTCATTTTTAAAAACTTTTCATTTACTCTCAAAAAATATTTTCATTTTCGTTTGGTCCCTCCATTAACTTTTGATGTTAAGTGCCAACATGAAAAACTGACATGGACTAAAGAGAGACCAAATGAAAAAAATAAGATATTTTAAGAGACTAGATGAAAAAAAATATATATTTTAATAAACTAAAACATAAATTTATATTGTTATGCTTTAAGTTATTAAAATATATATTATTATGTTTTAGGTTATTAAAATATATATTTTTTCATCTAGTCCCTTAAAATATCTTATTTTTTTCGTTTGATCCCTCTTTAGTCCATGTCAGCATTTTATGTTGGCACTTAACATCAAAAGTTAACAGAAAATTAAATAAGGGACCAAACGAAAATGAAAATAATTTTTAAGAAACTAAACGAAAAGTTTTTAAAAATGATGGACCAAACGAAAAAAATATAATATTTTGAAGGACCAAAAACATAATTAAGCCATATTTTTTTATAGATCATTGCTAGATTCTCGTATTCATTCTGCTTTACGATGTGGTTTGATCTTTTGATCTTTGCGGTAGTTTTTCTTGTCGCACACTTTCGAAAATTGACCTTAGGAGAAGCAGACGGTATATTATAAATAATCTTTGATACTTTTTATTCAATTTAATATTTTAATCATCAATCCTTAATACGAAAATAAAAAAATTCGCATCATTACTTTTAAAATCAAGATTTATTATCTTATAGAAAGCGATCATTACGAAATTTTAGTTCAACTAATCAAACCAATATATTTTTATTCAGTTTAACGCATTTTTAAAATAAATTTGATTTTTGATTGAATCGGTTGGGCCACTATTTTTAATATTGATTATAATATTATATCAATATTTTAAATTTTAATAAAAACATAATGCTTTTTACTTTATAATCCAAATTCCCATCCTTATCCTTCACCGACCCCCAAAACTAGGGGTGTAATCGAGCCGAGCCGAGCCGAGCCAACTTGATCGAGCTTTGGTCTATCGGCTCAAGCTCGGCTCGAGCTACATTCAAGCCACTCGAGCTCGGCTCAGCTCGGCTCGAGAAAAAAAATCAAGCCGCACGAGTCGAGCCGCACGAGCCGAGCTCGTTCGCGAGCGCGATCGAGCTCGAGCTCGACTAAGCTCGGGTTCTTTTTAGAGGGTAACGGGTTCATAAAATTTAAAAATCAAATTCGGTATATAATATATATAGAAGGCTCGATTAGGCTCGCGAGCCACTCGAGCCGAGTATAGGTTAGCTCGAACTCGATAAGTTCGAGTCGAGTTCGAGTTTTTACCGAATCGATCTCGAGTAGCTCGTGAGCAGCTTGACAAAACCACGCACCAAAATATAATAATTTTTAAAAAAATCCATTTAAAATGTCTCTCCATCACTGATTAGATCAACTAAGTAATTTAATACTAAAGCGGTTTGCCTTTTCCTGTGCGCTCATCGAGTGGTAATCGGTTAACAAAAACGTGCCGCCGACACATATTAACTCTCAATAGGCCGTGAGCTCAAGCCGCAACGAGGTCTTCGCTTGGAGTCACCTGTCCACCTCGACGCCGTCGCGCTTTATATAAACCTACCCGTCGTCGAAGGAAATCAAGCAACCGCCCTTCTCATCTCCTTTCCCTTCCTTCGAAACCAAGAAACCTGAAGCCAATCGAATTTGTAACCCTACCCTTCCCCCCTCCGCTTCGATCTCTGCTCCCATGTCGTCGGGTGGATCCTCTGGCCGAGGCGCCGCGTCGGGCTCCAGATCGTTCGATTTCGGCGCCGACGATATTCTCTGCTCCTACGATGATTTCTCCGCCAAGGACCCCTCGATCGGCAAGCGATCGGATCCTCCAGGGAAGGTAATTTCTCTTCTTAGCACGCGAGCTTCTTTGTTCTTGCTAGGGAATATTTTGGATCGGTCCCCTAATTCGGCCACGGGTTGGGAAGAAGATGTGATTTTGAGGTTTGGAATGGATATCTTTTCGATTTTTACTTGTAATTTGGGTTGATACTTCGAGAGGAATCTGCCGATGCAATGCAATCCGTGGTCCACCGCAAAGGATAATTAGGGTTTTATTAAAGCTAGTTCTCCCGATTTCGGTTTTGTTGTGGGATTTTCTTTGTTTAGGTAGCTATGGCATAAAGGAATAATGTGTGAGCTTTGCTAGATTAAAATTGTGCCGCAGAATCTGCTAAAATCTGTCATGTGTTCTATTCCGCTCTAGCGTCAGTAGTATCTATGTGAAATTCTGAGTGCTGAAAATGAAACGGTTTCGGGAATTGCTATCTATTCTGGATGTTGTCATGACCCCTATACAACATCGAGATGTTATGAAAATTCAGTAGGGACGTTGAGCTGTAAGGTTGCTCGTTGTATCTTTTATTGATTTTTTGATGTATGCTAAAGGGCAATACCTGCCCTATACACATATTTATCTGGTCCAATAAGGAATTTAATTCATGATCTTCCACATTTTAGTGGTCTACTTGCCAGATAACATAGTTGTTTCCCTTGATCTTCATCGAGCAGGATCTACATGAAAGCAGAATGGGGAGACCATTGGTCAGTATTTATGAGCAAGAAGATTATTCCAGGGAGGGCGTAATATCCTCTGTTGACAAATGCATGAAGAAATATGCTGATAATTTACTTCGAACTCTGGATGGTATCAGTGGCCGTTTGTCGCAGTTGGAGATAACTTGCCACAAGCTCGACCGATCAGTTTGTGAACTCCGTGCTGATTTCATTCAAGATCAAAGTGAAAAAGATATGAAATTCAAGTCTCTCGAGAAGCAACTTCACGAAGTAAGTTTCATGCTAATATCAAATATGATAAGTAGTATCATGTAATTTATTTTCTAGACACATCCAAAGGAAGATTCTTTTAGAGAAGCTTCTGGAAGATTATTTTTAGAGGAGTTTCTAGCAAATGATATTTATAATTCCTGTAGCAAACATATCATAGTTGTGAATTTACAAATTTTGGATGAATTAATATTTTCTCCATGACCTACTAATGATGTTGAACTTTGATATTATACTTCCATGCATATTTGTTTCTCTAGGTGATATCATAGTTGTTCTTATCCAGCTATGATTCTGTTTAGGCTTACTAACCATAATTAATATGTGCTTGGTACTTTATTTTATATGGACTATCACTTTTATGATCTTTTCAATTGGAAGGTTGTTATTATTTTTATCTTTAGGCTCCTCAATAAACTCCATTTGCAAATTAATTCTAATCATGTTGTGAACCATTGCCTAACAGTCTAAAAGATTTAACAGTTTGATTATATTATAGTTTTTATATGATAGTTTGTTTTTCCATTGAAAAATTCCATCAATGTAGCATCAATGTGGGGTACTGTATGCAAACTTCTCAAGTAGAAAAGAGGCTATATAAATTTCTTAAATTCGGGTCACAGAGGAGCAAGCTTTAGGGCACACAAAAAATTTCCCTCTCATTTGGAAAATACATATATAAATTATTTTCCTTTGGGTCTATTTTGTCATTAATATAGCTTGATTCGACCTATGTGTTTTTCAATTTTTCATTCAAAGTAGAATGTCTAGTTGGTCAAAGCCATTAATTACGACAAATTCTTAAGCTGCAATTGATAACCAAGCCACTTATTTTTCCTATCAATTGTTCCTAAGGATATTGAGCATGTAAAAGACCACATACCTTGTAGGAATTGGGACCCATCAGATTGTCTGCTCTTGGAGCTTAAGTATTTACCTTTTGAACATTTTGTCTGTGGGATAGTATTTACCTTTATTTTTACTAGTGTTGCTTCATTTTGGATTCTATATTTTTTCTTCCTTATAACTTGTTAACCTCATGCTTCATGAAGACTCTAACAACCATATGCATGTTGTTTAAAATGGTTTTTAATTTTTACATATAATAAAACTTGCGTACAAAATGTTACATTCATTATTGAGGCATATCTGTCGTGTCTAAGATAGATTGGATTTTGTTGTCTAACAATGTTGGAATAGCTTGTTTCCATTGGACTTGTCGTTTGAGGCTGGGCCCTCCCACAGCTAAATGGGATAGTATGAGATCATGATTTACTTTCTTTACTTAATACTCTTGTATAAAATTGGCCTAGTCCTTGTCTATCATACAACTTTTTCTCCTTTTTTACAAATTTAGAAGGTAATTGAAGCATCAGTTGTTATTTTTGACTAGCCATGAGTACACGCAATGAGAGAATGAGCTTTTAATTATGCGATCTTTAAGTTCTTTTAAAAATTATTAATTTTTTGTTGATTTGGTTACTGTCAATTGGAGGGTAGGAGGTTCAATTAATCTCAATCTGTTTTTGATTAGATTACATATAGTTGAGCATTTGAGCTAAAATTCAGAAGATTTATCTCAATTTATCTCTTTGACTGAATCCTTCAAAAGAAAACATTCTGAGTTTTTAAAATAAATTTAATTTGATCATTGCACATTTCAATTATTTTAAAATTTAAGGGGAGATTTGTCTTTTCCTTTTGACAGAGAAACCCTCACCAAAGTGGAGTGTTCTCTTAATACAATACTATAGAACTATAGATTATAGCCCTGTCATATAAGTTGCAAAGTACTTTATATAGTCCAGGATCTAATGCAGAAGAATGAATTGAACAAAAGGGCTACTCTAGGATGCTGGTAAATTATATTTGTACATTCACATTGTCCATGAAGAACCTCCATTATGTAGGATGCTTGGTTTTGTATTTTTCTATATTATATTTTGTTGCTCCTTGTCAGTTTGGAAGCTGAGAAATAGACGACCGGGATACGTAAGAATTGGCAACTTTTTCTCTAGTTGATTGTAGAGATTGTTAAAACTTTCAAACTGAAAGTAAAAAGAGTTATAATGATTGTCATAATTGCTTTCCTACACTAGTTCAAGTTTATAGCCATGAGCCCATGATTTACGCACTTAAGTGGATGAGGATCTCTTGTCATCTAGCTTCTAAACTATAGATTCAATTTTAAAATTTGTATACGATGATGATTGATGATAATACTTACACTTGATGATGATCATGTTGTTTGGTTTGGACAATGAAATCATTTGCACTT
The DNA here is from genome assembly GCA_034359265.1 of Canna indica. Taxonomy (NCBI): domain Eukaryota; kingdom Viridiplantae; phylum Streptophyta; class Magnoliopsida; order Zingiberales; family Cannaceae; genus Canna; species Canna indica. The sequence continues at coordinate 46,997,022 of CP136898.1, forward strand.
ATGTTAAAGCTGAATCAATGGTTAAAAAATTGAGTAAAGGGATCCTCATTCACTTAACAGGATAGGACCCTCACTAATGATTGTATGTTTGTCATATATTATGCTGTAAGCTGTACAATTGTTTTTTTTCCTTTTCTATGCCTAAGAGATTTGCTTCTGGTCTATTGGTTTACATTCCTCTATAGTCTATACACAGGTTAAATTAACTTGCTCTTTTCTTATTAATGATATTACCATCCTGGAAATTCTTAACAGGTTTTTGAATGTTTTATATCTTTCAAGTTCATCTAAAATTTACAGGAGATGTGCAGAGTTTGTTTAATTTTCTTATACGTTCATATCTGTTTCCATGAGTTCTTGAGTTGCAGGTTTAATCTCTTTGCACTTGCCACACCAGGTCCATAGGTCTGTTCAGATCCTGAGAGATAAGCAAGAACTTGCTGAAACTCACAAGGAGCTAGCGAAGCTTCAACTGGCGCAGAAAGAATCTACAGAAAAAAATGAAAATGCTGTTGTGCGATCAGTGTCAGAACCTAATGGCCTGGCTGAGAAATCAGACACTGCAAACCAACAGATGACCCTCTCTCTACCTCGCCAGTCTACTACAACTGCAGTACTACCAGCTGCAACTTCTCAGCCAATTCAATCATATAAGGAAGTACCCATCCAGCACCAAGCACCCAACATCCAACAAGACCAGATTACGATGAACCAAGTTGGCAATTACTATGCCCAGCATCAAACAATGCCCCAAGACCAACGCAGCCAACCTGTGCAGACTGAGCTACACTACATGCAACCAAGAACCCAGCTTCAGGATAGACCAATTCAGGTACCACCATCACAGCATCAACCCTCATCATTTCCTCAGTACCAGCAGCATTTGCCTCCACAGCCAGACCAGCAATTGCCGCAACAACCCACATCACAGGCTCAAATCAGACCCCAAACTCCTCCATCTTATCCTCCTTACCCATCTCAGCCTGTGAATCCTAGTCCAGAAACATATCCAAGCAGCATGCCTATGCAGATTCCTAACCCAACAACAATTCCACAGCCTGGTGGGATGCGCCCTGACGGTTTGCCATTTGGTTATGGAGGAACAGGAAGCTCAGTGTCACAGCCACCTTTACATCATAGTATGCAGCAGCCCATACCGCCTCCAGTCAGCCAGGGCTCATTCGGACCACCACAGCTAGGCAAGGGTGGATACATTACTGCTGCACCTTATCCACAGCAACTGCAAAATATGCCAGGTTACAATGCTCCTTACAACTATCCATCAAGCAACCTTCCAGGTGCAAGGAACCAGCCAATGCCACCTCCTGGTAGTAGTGCAGCTCATCACTACGACCCTCAGTTTATCCGCAATCACCCCTATGGAGAGATGATTGAAAAAGCAATTGGTATGGGATTCGATAGAAATCAAGTGATTAATGTTGTTCAGAGGATGGTAGAGAGTGGTCAACCCATGGATTTTAATTCTCTGCTGGATAGATTGAATGGACATGCCAGTGGAGCATCTGCACGAGCATGGTGAGGATTAATTTGAGTGATACTGAGGTGGGTTTTCATTTGTATCCTGTACATTAATAATCTCTCTCTTGAGTGCATCTTGTTTGTAGATACAAACATCTATTCGTGGTTAAGAGGACAGGTCTCATGAACTGTGGTCGCAGCAAATGTCATTAGACCATGTTGTGTGAGATGTTATGGTTGCCGAGTAAATGTCATTACTGTTGGATTCATGTTTTTGATATTTGGCGTAATCTTGAAGTCAGTTGGAGACCAGATTTGTTGAAAATTAATGCCGAGATCTTGATCTCTTCCATTAAAAATAGGATAAATGATAGAATGGTTATATGTGGTAAAGGCCGTTTTCACTTTGTTCTTGTGTCATTATGCATATTGGAATTTTTGTTAGGCACTAAGGCTTACATAAGGTGTATGTCTACGTTCCCTCTCATTGTGATCAGACGAGATGCAGACTGAGAGGCCCTCGCAATGTCGAAATTGTGCTGCGGGCTGAAAAGATCTGAAGTGAGGAGACGTTTGTGCACCCCTTCGGATATTATTCAGCATTGACGACCAATGAGTTCTTGCACTGCTCGGATGCCTAAAGAACTTAGGGGATTTTGGTTTTTCATGCGCCCAAATATTGTAATTCTAGTTACAATATTTAGACAATAAATTTATTTACTTAATTGTAAAAGTATTTTACAGCATTTATTAGTTGTAATTTAAATTTCAATATTATTTGCGGGCCCACAAATGTAATAATTTAAGTATTAAAAAATAATTAATTTTGGCGACTTAGAGTCGTCAGATGGAGATGGAATAAATATCAAAATTGTAGATTTTCGCGCGCTAAACGCGATGGTAGTGTCAGATTTTAAATCTGATGTCATTTGATAGATTTTTTAAATATATTTTTAGTATTATATAAAGATTAAAACTTATTAATTTATCGACTAGGTCTGCCAAATCGTGTTGGGCCTAAGGTTTAAAATTTCGGTCGGTACGGTACGGTAAGTTCGGTATTTACCGGTTTTTTAGGTTTTCAGTATACGATATACCCGGTATTTGAAAAAATCGGGTATATTGTGTATACCGGGCGGTATATCGCTCATACCGCTCGGTATGGGCGATATCGGGCGGTATGTCACGAAAAAAAAAAAAAAATGGCCGGTATGCATTTTCATACCGGTTCGTACCGTGTATCATCGGTACGGTACGGTACCGGTATATACCGGTACCGGCCGGTGACCGAAACCGGTACCGGTACCGAGATTTTAAACCATGATTGGGCCTAAGTTTTTTGTCCGGTCCGAAAAAATTCGTGCCCGGCCCGAGAAAAAAATAATGGGTCGGCACGACCTGACCTATTTAGCCCGATACCATTAAAAAATACTTAAAATCAAGTTTAAATCTGATAACTAACGAATTTTAAATCCGCTAATATCAATCCGAAGTGTTTATTGGGCTATCGGGCTGGGCCAACTAGGGACGATAAGGGATCGGCCTTATCGGGTCGGCCCGATAACGGTCCGAACCCAATTTTTTCCTGTTGGGTCGGGTCAGGTTATCGGGTTGGGCCGAAAATTGCCACCCCTATATCAGACCGTGCCAAAATTATTAGACCTAGATACGAAGATTCAAGTTGCAAGTGTAATTGTAATTTTCATTTGCGATCAATCAAATAGAAATTGCAACTTTACTTGCGGGCAACCAAACGGTAGGCTACAAAATTCATTTGCGGGTATTTATTTTTGCATGCAAATAAATTTTACAGTATTTGCATTTGCGGGCAACCAAATACCCCCTTAGTAGTTGTTGCCGAATACCTAACAGGAGAGAAAAAAACTAAATGTTGGAAGTCGAAAGTGAGGAATCATTGCGAGATTCAATTTGTCTGGGATTCTTCTCTTGATCACATTATGATTTCACAAAACCATCACGTAGATAGGGAAAAAGCGGTCACTGATTGTCTAAGTGACCATTAGGAAGAGCACTTCGTTCGCTGCCCACTGTCCACAACCCACTGCAATTCTCTCTCAAAATTCTACTAATGTCCTCGATTCCACACCATTTTGACGCCATCGACGGAAAATCACTATTTCGTGACCAAAGTTACTTACAAAGAGAACCTGAAAGGACTTCATTTAAGATTTGCATCAAATGATTGATGATGACCTTCTGAAGATTTGCATCAAATGCCGAAGAAGCCGTGCTTAAATGTATATCAAATGCCAGGTTAGCAGATCGGGTACAATGTTCTATCCACGTGAATTGAACCGTGCGCGAGAATAGAATTAGGACGGTTCACCTTCCAATTGACTGATTCAATATTTTGATTTGCTAATTCATATCTAACTCCATCGTTTCCTCACGGTTCTTCTCTAATCAATACTGGTATAGCTAGTTCAAGTCGAATTTGAACAGCCCTACGTCAGTTGAAAGCGGTTCAATTTGTTTTCACACTCAATTGAGCCTCTCTCGACCCCAAATTGAGTCAACTCAATTCATGACTTCTAGAATTTTTAAGACTTCATATATAGGAAAGATAAAGATAGTGGTAACATATTTTATTTCTTTATTTAACCATCATGTATGTATAGGACCTAACGAAAATTTCAATTTTCTAACAGAACATTATTTCATGAACTTAAAGTGACATGAAAAAATTACTTTTATTGTGAAGTTTGTCCGTAAAATTTATAATAACAGAGAAAAAAAGAGATTCAAAAGGATCTTTGTTCGATCCCTTTACTCCTCAACTTAAGAAATGGATATTTGTTCCTCATCGGAGTGTCCTGGACTCCAATCCCACCTTTGCTGACCGTTAGGAGAATATCATATTTTTTTAAAAAAGAAACAAATAAGAGAAAGCTGTCCCACTTAGAAAATAAATAAATTGTAATAGTTCTATTGCTTGAGTTTTGTGGAATGTTCATTTTCAATTTGCCATCTGATCTTGAATTTTGATTTTTCATTGTAAAATCAAAAAATAAACCCCATCGTAGATTCCAAATAAAATAACAAAAAGTGGACGTATAAACAAAGATATTCGGTATTTTTATTTAAGAATACTAATTGGATTCTAATTGTATAAAAAAATACATATTGAAGACACAAAAAATTAAAAAACAAATTAACATAAAAAATCAAAAACAACCCAACGTGTGTATATATAGGTATACTTTTCAACTTCTGTCACACCCCGACTGAGAGTAGTGTGATCGATCAGGGCCCACATCCTGCCCTGTAGTCTACTGTCTACATTGACATCAAGAAACCAAAACACATCGACTGAAAGAAACTTAACATACTTTATAAAATAAAGTTTGCAAGTCACAATGTATAAGTTTTCAAAACAAGAAGAAACATCAACCTCAAATCCAAATGGTCAAATATCACATTTTTGCAATTCTTTTCAATTACAACCGTCAGTGCAGAAATAAAACCAACATAACTAGGACTAGTCTAAGACTCATGGACGCCACTACGAGATTTGGCACCGCATCTGCCCTCCAACTGCACCATGTCGACACCAAGCTACTGCTCATGCTTTGCAAAAATAGAAATAAACTGTGAGTCCACTTGGGACTCAGTGAGTAGCTCAATTGAACCTCCACATAAGCCTCAGTCATGCATATATAATATTACACGGCAATAAAGGAATGCACAAGGAGGTAAAGTGTGTTTCTAGTGCAACTACAGACCCTCAACGGATCCATCAGTACTTTCTGTACATGTGCACCTGCCACTTGGCTTATCAAGCCTCTAGCATCTGGCCCTTGGGCCTGCTCATCGCAAAATATATCCCGGCTACAGCCGTCACTACTATACCAGGTAATACCATCTTGGCCATCGGCCACATCATCTAAATATGTAAGCAAATAATCCCGGGCCGTCGACTAGGATGGTCCATTAGTCTTCAGATACCGTCTGGGGTAAGGATAGCTAGTCCCACCCAACTGGGGTCTAGCACCCAACTGGCCGAGCTGAGCATTGGTCATTTTCGACCTCCTCGCTCCTCGGCGGACCATCCCAAGCACATTACACAACCAATATCCTAAGGTTTTCATATATACATACTTCGGGCCTTTGCCCGTATGTAGCCATGTCCGGCTACTGGGTCACAATTCATGCAACCCCTTTTAGTATGTGCACCTACAATATCTAAGTTTTCAAAAATATAAAAGCAGTCATAGAAGTGTTATCGTCTCATATCTATGTTTCCATAATTGTGCTAGGAGCATCTAGTCATACCTTACATGTTACCTAGCCTTTTTACACTGTCTTAGGTGAGAATTCCCATGAGTCAGCCTTGGAATAGCATCCAAGATCATTTAGGGCAGCATGCTTAATCTAGAGAAAATTTGCTCATATATTACATCATTCATCATACATAATCATAATGCACATACCTAACAATTCTTATACTATCTTAGGAATTTTTAGCACAATAAGGAGCAACTATTTAGCTTGGCAAGGTAGTAATAAATTTAAATAACATGTATGAATTATAAAACATGGTAACATTGTCAACATCCAAGTTTAAGGAACAAGTGCTAAGTATGGTTACAATCTAGCATTTCTACAATTCAAATCAATTTAGCTACTTGTTAAGTTTGGTGTTCTTCCTAAGTATTGTCATATCCCTATATGTGATCCCTAAGATCATGAAATTTCCATTGAAGGCAAGTCTCTCCTCCTCTCCCTAACCTTGGCCGAACCTTGAGCAAGGGAAACCTTGCTCGGCCAAGGTCCTTGGGTAGGGAAGGATGGAAGAGAATTTATCTATACTTTGTCCCTTCAATTCCACATACTTTTTAAATAGCAATGATCAACTTACCCTTCCCCTCATCCTTGGCCGAGCCCTCTTCATAAATCTTAGGGTTCATTCGGCCACTTCAAGGGGCTTTAGAAGCGGCATGCTTCATATTACGTGAGGAGTTCAATAGGGCTACATCGAAATAGAGGTATAAGGGCATCTAAGGGCCTTCTCGCCGTCAAGGGAATCGGAGAAAATTTCGGCATGACCTTTCCCCTTTTTCCATGACTTGCCAGCCCCAAGACACGCAAAACGACGATGTAAAACAGCGAGATCCGACGAGAAACAACATAAACAATGACTATATTTCATTGAAAATATAGATCATCGAGAAAATCGCGAAAACTCGACCTATCATCTAGGGATCGGCCACCCGCCTCCCCCAAACTGTTAAAGCCTTAACCAGTCACCTAGATCGCCAAGAAATAAGGATCGAATGACAATGACTTGAGAATCTCCGACGACGACGCGAATTTCGGATCGATTCAAGCCCCAAGCACCCTCTTTGATCCTCCTCTTTTCTCCCTTGTGGCCTTGTGTGACTCAATGGTTGAGTCTCACGGCTGCCACACGGGGGGGTTTTATCCACTCAACCATCTTTCCAAAGATGGCTTCAAGGCCCACTTAAATCATACCCGGAACTCGACTCGGGTTCTGACCCAACCATAACATGACTCGAGTTAACTTAATTTAAGGTATAATTTTATATAAGGAAAGTAAATTATCCAATTAGACTTCATGATTCATTAGCCGAGTCATACCTTTTCACTCGAGGCGATCCTGAGGCTCGACTCGACTACCCCCGGGTCCGACGGGCTGCACCAAAATAGATTTTTATATTAGAAAACTTTTTTCGGGTCTTACAACCTTCCCCCCTTAAGGGAAATTTGTCCTCGAATTTACTTAAATAACAAGGATTTACCGGCTCCTCGAACAAGGAAGGGTAGCACTCTCTCATGTCCTGCTCTACCTCCCATGTGGCCTCTTTCTTGGAATGGTGCTCCCATCTAACCTTTACTAGGGGAATTTCTTTGGACCTTAGCTTCCTGATTTGGTGGTCAAGAATCTCCACCGGCCTTTCCTCAAATGAGATGGACGAATCTACCTCGATAGAAGAGGGCTCGATCACATGCGAATGATATTTTACATACTTCCGCAACATTGATACATGGAAGACTGGGTGCACTCTGCTCAGGCTAGGAGGCAATGCCGGCTCATAGGCCACTTCGCCCCTCTGCTTGAGAACGAGAAAAGGTCCAATGTATCTAGGGCCCAGTTTCCCCTTCTTCCCAAACTGGACCACCCCTTTCATAGGAGAGACCTTCAGGAATACTAAGTCACCCTCTGCAAATTCCAATTCCCTGGTCTTTCTATCGGCATACATTTTCTGTCGACTCTGAGCCGCAAGCAATCTTTCCTTAATGACCTTTACTTTCTTTACCGCCTCCTCGATGAGGTCGGGGCCTACCATGAGTGATTCCCCTGCCTCAAACCAATCCATCGGGGACCTGCACTGCCGCCCATACAAGGCCTCAAAAGGAGCCATGCCAATGCTACTGTGATAACTGTTGTTATAGGCGAATTCGATCAACGGTAGGTGCCTCTCCCAGCCATCTGCCATATCCAGGACGCACGCCCTCAGCATGTCCTCCAAAGTTTGGATGGTCCTCTCTGACTGCCCGTCAGTCTGCGGATGGAAGGCTGTATAGAAACGCACCTAAGTACCCAAAGCTTCCTGGAAGGACTGCCAAAACCGGGCTGTGAACTAGGTACCGCGGTCGGATATAATCATCACTGGGGTACCATGATATGCCACAATCCTATCCAAAAATAGTTGGGCATACTGCTCCGCAGAGAAAGTAGTTTTCACTTGTATAAAGTGTGCAGTCTTGTTTAACCGGTCCACCACCAACCAAATGGAATCAAAACCGCCTTTTGACTTAGGCAATCCAATCACTAGATCCATGGTGATTTTCTCTCACTTCCACTCGGGCACTTCGAGATTTTGTAGGAGCGCCGCAGGCTTAAGGTGTTCGGCTTTCACCTGCTGACAGACTAGACATTTAGAAACAAATTCTGCCACCTCTCTTTTCATGCCCTTCCACCAGTAATGCTGCCTTAAGTCCCGGTACATCTTGGTGGCCCCCGGATGCATCGTGTAAGTGGAACGATGACCCTGTTCCAGTACTTGCCTGCACACCTCAGCCATGTCTGGTACTACTATCCAGTCTCTGAACCTTAGCACACCTTCTGATTCCAATATGAAATCGTTCTCTGCATCACCTCTTTGTACCAGGTCCTTGGTCAGTGCACAAAAGACATCTTCCCCCTGCGCGACACGCAGCATGTCCACCAGCGTGGACTATACCCGCAGATGGGCCATCAGGGCATCTGAAGCTGACACTGATAAGGTTGCATCCCCATCTAGGCATAAAGCTAACTCTCGAGCTAGAGGCCTCCGCTTAACTTCCAAATGAGCCAAACTGCCCATGGATTTTTCTGCTCAGTGCATCTGCTACCACATTTGCTTTCCCTGGATGATACATAATGGTGCAATCATAGTCCTTTAGGAGCTCCAGCCACCTCCTCTGCTTGAGGTTCAGCTCCTTTTGGGTAAGCAAGTACTGGAGACTCTTGTGGTCTGTGTAGATTTCGCAAGTCTCCCCGTACAAGTAGTGCCTCCAAAGCTTCAGTGCAAAGACTACTGCCGCTAATTCTAGGTCATGCGTCGGATAGTTCTTCTCATGAACTTTCAACTGGCGAGACGCATAAGCAATCACTCTGCCATACTGCATCAAGACGTAGCCCAGACAAACCCGAGAGGCATCACAAAAAACCACAAACCCTCCTGAGCCGGAAGGTACAGCCAACACGAGTGCAGATGTCAAACATGCCTTGAGCTTTTGAAAGCTTGCCTCGCATTTGTCATCCCAAATGAATCTGACCTTCTTCTGGGTCAACCGAGATAGAGGGGTTGCAATTCTGGAAAAATTCTCCACAAACTTCCGGTAATAGCTGGCCAACCCAAGAAAACTGCAGACCTCGATCACACTAGTTGGTCGCTTCTAGTTCTGAACCACTTCAATCTTGGCGGACAATACATGGCCCAAGAACCCTACACTTTCCAACCAAAATTCACATTTGGAAAATTTGGCAAACAAGCGGTGCTCTTTGAGGGTTTCTAGGACCATTCTCAGGTGCTTAGAGTGCTCTTCCTCACTCTTGGAGTAAACCAAAATGTCATCAATGAAGACGATCACAAAGCTGTCCAGGTACTCCTTAAATACCCTGTTCATTAGGTCCATGAAGGCAGCAGGTGCATTGGTTAGGCCAAAGGATATCACTAGGAATTCATAGTAACCATAGCGAGTCCTGAAGACCGTCTTTGGCACATCGCAGTCCCAGATTCTCAACTGATGGTATCCGGACCTCAGATCTATCTTTGAGAACCATTGAGCCCCCTGCAGCTGGTCAAACAGATCGTCTATCCTCGGCAGTGGGTAGCGGTTCTTAACAGTCATCTTGTTCAGCTGCCTATAATCAATGCACATGCGCATCGACCTATCCTTCTTCTTCACGAAGAGAACTGGGGCACCCTAGGGTGACACACTCAGTCGAATGAACCCCAGGTCTAGCATTTCCTGCAATTGCACCTTTAGCTTTATGAGTTCGGCCGGTGCCATCCTGTAAGGGGGAATGGAAATTGGTTTCACCCCATGCTGCAGATCAATGCAAAAACCAACCTCCCATCTAGGCGGCAACCTTGGCAATTCCTTGGGAAACACATCAGGGAATTCACAGACCACGAGGGTTCCACTGACATGCTTTGCTTCACCCCCTTCCTCCTCGACCACAACTACAAAGGCCAGGAAAGATTGGCAGCCGCCCCTAAGCAATTTGCAAGCCTTTAGGGCTGAGATGACCCCTATCGGCTTGCTACCTCCCTCCCCTTGGAAGATGAACTGCAATAGCCCAGGCTTATTAAACATCATTGCTTTGGTTCTACAGTCCAACATTGCGAAATGCTTTGCCAGCCAGTCCATGCCAAGGGTGACATCAAGCTCAAGAGTGGGTAGGAGTGTCAAGTCCGCACTCAGCACATGGCTGCATATGAGCACTTCACACCCTTGATAAATTGAGGTTGCTAAGATTGCATCGCCCGTAGGCGTTGATACCATCAAAGGCCTATCAAGCATAGAGGGTGCCATTGGCAGCTTTGCAGCAAATATGGCAGACACAAATGAGTGCATGGCACCCGGATCAAATAATACATATGCAGCAGACGAACATACTAAAATAGTACCTGTCACCATTGCTTTGGAAGCCTCTGCCCCATCACGGTTCATAGCATAAACCCGCGCAGGGCGGCTTCTCTGAATGACTGGTCTGCGGCCCCTTATTCTGAGTCTGTCCTCTCGGTGCTACTGACCTTACTGACATAGGTGCTTTACCCTTGACTGCTCAGGCTTTTGACCAGTTCCCTCAGGGCAGTCCTTCTTCAAATGTCCGACTCGATCACACTTGAAGCAAGCATTAGTGCGGTTAAGGCAGGACCCCCAGTGCCTCCGACTGCAGCTGCCATACTGCGGCACCTCAGATCTCTGAGAACCACCTCCTGACACTGCCAGCCTCATTGACCCGGTCCCTTGGCCCCCACGGCCCCGATTGCCATTCTGACCCCGGTTTTGCTGCCGATCTCCTGTGGGCATTGCCCCCTCATAGTGCCAAGGTCGACTACCAGAACCCTGTGATCGGAACTTCTTCTTAGCTGGCCCGTCATTTCTCTCGAACGACACCAAAGCTTCTTTCTGCAGGGCTTCATCCACTACCCAAGCTAGTGTAGATTCCTCGGTGAAATGAATAAGCCTGCCAATTTGTGGCCTCAATCCTTCCACGAGCCTCTTGACCCTAGCGGCCTCAGTCGCCACTAGGGTGGGATGGTACTTGGAGAGACGATTAAACTCCATCTCATACTCCGACACTGTCATGCCTCCAGCTTGGCGCAACATCTCAAAATCACGGGCGCGCTTGTCACGGACACTCATGGGTAAGCCGCCCGAAATTCCTCCCATGTGGGAGGTGGTGCACCAGCTGCCCTGCGGGCCTTCCAAGTTTGCAGCCAGACCTTTGCCGGTCCCCTCATCTGAAGACCAACCATACGAGCAGCCGCCTTTGATGAACATCCCAGTTCCATGCATAGCTCGTAGAAATCCCCCAGAAATTCTGTCACTTCCACTTGACGATTTGTCCCAGTGAACTCTGGTGGCTTCAAGGTGACAAAATTTGCATAAGTTGGGGTTCTGACCACTGGTGCTACCACCTCTACCACTTCTAGTACCACTGAAACCATGAGCACTGGCTGTGGTGGTGGCTGCTAGGACTGCTGCTGCAACTGCTGTCTCAGTTCTTGCTCCTTATGGAGTGCCTCAGTCAATTGGTTCACCTGAGCCTGTAGTAGATTAACCGCTGACTCTTGTCCCTATCCCTCAGACAGTTCTCTATCTCTGCCCTGGGTCTGGCCTCGGCCTCGACCTCGGCCTTGCCCCCAGCCTCGACGTTCCGTCGAGTTACTGCCACTGCCGCTCAAAGCAGCATTTCGAGCATCCATTTCACTATCACAAGGAAGAAAGGAAATTGCATGACATATAAGAAATTATTAACACAAGCTCTTTAAAATACTAACCGCATGGTGCGCTGAGTGTAGGAGTGGTCGCCCAATCTCGTAGCATAACTATACCGTAAGTCAGCACGCTAGCATATGCCTCATACGGTACCCAACACTGAGTCATAGACAAGACCTAACCTAGTGCTCTGATACCAACTTTGTCACACCCCGACTAAGGGTAGAGTGACCAGCCAGGGCCCACATCCTGCCCCGTAGCCTACTATTTACATTGACATTAAGAAACCAAAACACATCGACTAAAAGAAACTTAACATACTTTATAAAACAAAGTTTGCAAGTCACAATGTATAAGTTTTCAAAACAAGAAGAAACATCAACCTCAAATCCAAATGGTCAAATATCACATTTTTGCAATTCTTTTCAATTACAATTGTTAGTGCAGAAATAAAACCAACATAACTAGGACTAGTCTAAGACTCATGGACGCCGCTACAAGATTTGGCACCGCCTCTGCCCTCCAGCTGCACCATGTCGACACCAAGCTACTGCTCATGCTCTACAAAAATAGAAATAAACTGTGAGTCCACTTGGGACTCAGTGAGTGGCTCAATTGAACTTTCACATAAGCCTCAGTCATGTATATATAATATTACAAGGCAATAAAAGAATGCACAAGGAGGTAAAGTGTGTTTCTAATGCAACTACAGACCCTCAACGGATCCATCAGTACTTTCTATACATGTGCACCTGCCACTTGGCTTATCAAGCCTCTAGCATCCGGCCCTTGGGCCTGCTCATAGCAAAATATATCCCGGCTATAGCCGTCACTACCATACCAGGTAGTACTATCTTGGCCATCGGCCACATCATCTCAAGATGCAAGCAAACAATCTCGGGCCGTCGACTAGGATGGTCCACTAATCTTCGGACACCGTTTGGGGTAAGGATAGCTAGTCCCACCCAACTGGGGTCTGGCACCTAGCGGGCCCGCTGGCGCAACTCTAGACCCAACTGGCCGAGCTGAGCATTGGTCATTTCCGACCTCCTCGCTCCTCCGCAGACCATCTCAAGCACATTACACAACCAATATCCTAGGGTTTCCATATATACATACTTCGGGCTTTTGCTCGTATCTAGCCATGTCCGGCTATTGGGTCACAATTCATGCCACCCCTTTTAGTATATGTGCACCTACAATCTCTAAGTTTCAAAAAATATAAAAGCAGTCATAGAAGTGTTATCGTCTCATATCTATGTTTCCATAATTGTGCCGGGAGCATCTAGTGACACCTTACATGTTACCTAGCCTTTTTACACTGTCTTAGGTGAGAATTTCCGTGAGTCAACCTTGGAATACCATCCAAGATCATTTAGGGCAGCATGCTTAATCTAGAGAAAATTTGCTCATATACTACATCATTCATCATACATAATCATAATGCACATACCTAACAATTCTTATACTACCTTAGGAATTTTTAGCACAATAAGGAGCAACTATCTAGCATGGCAAGGTAGTAATAAATTTAAATAACATGTATGAATTATAAAACATGGTAACATTGTCAACATCCAAGTTTAAGGATCAAGTGCTAAGTATGGTTACAGTCTAGCATTTCTACAATTCAAATAAATTTAGCTACTTGCTAAGTTTGGTGTTCTTCCTAAGTATTGTCATATCCCTATGTGTGATCCCTAAGATCATGAAATTTTCATCTAAGGCAAGTCTCTCCTCCTCTCCCCAACCTTGGCCGAACCATGAGCAAGGGAAACCTTGCTCGGCCAAGGTTCTTGGGTAGGGAAGGATGGAAGAGACTTTAGCTATACTTTGTCCCTTCAATTCCACATACTTCTTAAATAGCAATGATCAACTTACCCTTCCCCTCATCCTTGGCTGAACCCTCTTCATAAATCTTAGGGTTCATTCGGCCACTTCAAGGGGCTTTAGAAGCGACATGCTTCATATTATGTGAGGAGTTCAAAAGGGCTACATCGAAACAGTGGTATAAGGGCATCTAAGGGCCTTCTCACCGTCAAGGGAATCGGAGAAAATTTTGGCATGACCTTTCCCCTTTTCCCATGATTCGGCAGCCCCAAGACACGCAAAACGACGATTTAAAACAGCGAGATCTGATGAGAACCAACATAAACAGTGAGTACATATCGTTGAAAACATGGATCGTCGGGAAAATCGCGAAAACTCGACCTATCATCTAGGGATTGGCCACCCGCCTCCCCCAAACTGTTAAAGCCTTAACCATTCACCTAGATTGCCAAGAAAGTGACGACGACTTGAGAATCACTGGCGACGTTGCGAATTCTGGATCGATCCAAGCCCCCTCCTTGCTCCTTCTCCTCTTTTCGCCCTTGCGGCCTTGTGCGACTCAATGGTTGAGTCGCATGGCTGCCATATGGGGGGGTTTTATCCCCTCAACCATCTTTCCAAAGATGGCTTCAAGGCTCACTTAAATCATACCCGAAACTCGACTAAACCCGAACTCGACTCGGGTTCCGACCCAACCATAACATGACTCGAGTTAACTTAATTTTAGGTATGATTTTATAAAAAGAAAGTAAATTATCCAATTAGACTTCATGATTCATTAGCCGAGTCATACCTTTTCACTTGAGGTAATCCTGAGGCTCGACTCGACTACCCCCGGGTCCGACGCGCTGCACCAAAATAGATGTTTATATTAGGAAACTTTTCCGGGTCTTACAACTTCCCCAAAAATGCTAAAATTTTCATTAACAATTAGAATTACTCTAATGGTTTATTTGCTTTACTAGATTAGGCTTGAGAAATTTCAGCTCAGCTTGATAGCCCGGCATGGATCCGACACGATAAAGTCGTGCTTCGGCCGACGCTTATCATGTTGGGCCACTATCGAGCCTGTGATGTAGGCTTGGCAAGGCCCGATATATGATTCAAATTATTGTGTCGAATTGGCCTAATGTATGATATGATCCGATCATTTACTTATTTTGTTTCCTTTTGTTATCGTGCTAACGGGCCATGCCGGATGGCCCATTTATTTTTCATGTTGTGTCGGGGCCGGGGATCCCAAGCAAGAACATTCATCGAGGCAGACATGGTTTTTTTTTTGTCGGGTTGGCACGACCCTATAGCCTGAGCTCGGCATGATTTTCCATGTCTATACTCGATATGATAAGATATGATATTTGTTCTCGCCCGAGATCGACAGTGTCGCAAGTCTCTTGGGCTCTCGGTCGAATGTGGCTTTGGTGGCAACTTGCAAAGACACTTTGACGCTCAAGTAAGAGAGAACTCTAGGTGGTATGTATGGAATTGGAACATAGAGTATACCTATATGTTGTGTCTATTTTATAGAGCAGTTCTGGGTATTCTACGAGGATGTCTCATGGAATTCCGCGGGAGTACACCTTGAATAGGCCGATTGCTATCCCCTAGATTATGGTATTATTATTGTCGAATCTTTGATGATAATGTATGATGCAATATCCTTGTATTGCCGAGTGGAGCCCTCGGGCTAAGTTGTAAATGGTTTGATCTAGGTTGCTTCTGGGGTTGGTCCTATCCAGATCTACTCCATAGTCCCTGAGCTTAGTCAAAGTCTGAGGACTTCGTGCCGAGCTCTAGTAATCTACCGACCTCCATCTGTTTGCCGAGCTTTTTATATGTGTCGAGCATCTGATCTCGACCGAGCTTTGGTTCCACGTCGAGCCTCTACATGCATGTTGTCCCGTCGTGATTGTAAATAGAATGGCCTACACTAGAGGGGGGGGGGTGAATAGTGTGTTGACCAAACATTTAACCTAAATCCAATTTTAATCAATTCTTAAGTTACTTAGGGTCCGTTTGTTTCACAATATTTTAAGATATAACATAGAACAACATATGCTGTTCGGTGTTCGTTTGCAAAAATATACCAAGTACAAGATAAAATTAATATCTCGGTACAGTACACCGAGCCCATTTTATTGTTACTCCGAATTGGAGTAACAAGAGCCTGTTACTTTGGTACAAAGCCTAAAATGACCTTATTATCCTTCATCTTTTATTAAACGTTATTTTTTATCCTAATTCATTGTGCCGCAGTGTCGTACGGAGATAGAAAAGAAATCGTGAGTTCTCTCATCTCTTCTCCTCTCCCACCGTTAAGCTTTCTTCTCCATCGTCGTCGATGTCGTTACCAAGGAGGACGTCGACAGCAGCGTCATCAAAAGCTATAGAGCAATGCATGACTTTTTCAAGAATGTCATTTGGTAAGGTGCAAAATATGCAATTCATGGCATCTACTTAAACATTTTCTTATCTAATTCACTCCAAGCATTCATATCAACCTTAGGTTCAATGAATTATAGTCTTAACATGTTAAGGACACCAAAACCCTTATGGTATGTTTGCTTTGTTGGACACTACAACAAAATCATAATTTTTTGACAAATTTTTTTCGACTTTTCTTACCGACGTCAAAACATTTAAAGAAAAAAAAAATTATAATAAAGAAAATTTCGACGCCTACAAAAGGTGTCAAAAATTTTTCGACGTCACAGCAGCAGGCGTCGAAATATTTCGACGCCTGCCTATTGGTGGCGCGGGCTCACGAGAGTGCGACCCGTGCCAGCGTCCATGAACGTGGGTTAGCGAGCGCGCACGCCCGCTAACCCGCGCGTGCGAGTGGGCGGACGGGCGCTCAAACTCGCTAACCCGGGTAGGTTAGCGGGCGCGTGCGAGTAAAGCCCCTCGGCACGCTCGCCGAGGGGTGCTTTGCCCAGGAGAAGCGGGAGATTTCCTGTCTCCGGAATTCTTTAGTTTTTTATTTTTTAAAACTTTTTACTTCTATAAATATACCTCTTCTTCATTCTTTTTCTTCTCTTCTTTCTCATCTCTTCTTCTATTTCTTCTTCTTCATTTTTTCTTCATCTGTTTTTTTTCTTTACTTCTTAACTATTTTTCTATTCTAATTTTTCTTCTTTATTTTTCAGATTACCGGAATTTTTTAAGGCATCACATTCATTTCAAAGGTTAGTACTCTAAGTTTTTTTATGTATATTTTTTTTTTTGTTTTTATTTCGAGTTATTAAATTATTTATCAATTTATATAAATTTATTATTTAATTATTTAATTAAAATTAATAATTTTAAAATGATTTTAACAGCGCAGAATTCAAAACGCCTGTGGCATCTGTTGTAATGATCGCTCGATTTCTGTCACGTGGTGGAAATCGAGTAGCCATGGTTCCAGTTCCGGGTGAGGCACACGCGGTATCCGAGCCGCGCGTGCTCGAATACCGACACCGCACGCGGTATTCTAGCCACGCCTGCTCGAATACCAACGTGGTATTCGAGCATGTGCGGCTCGAATACTAGATACAAGCCGCACACGGAATTCGAATTCTGCGTGCGGCGTTGCCGAGGAATTTGGATTCCTCGACTATTTTTTTTAAAATAATATAAAATTACATACCGACACCACTAACAAGCGCCGATATACAAGGATTAATTTTTTTCTAATGTTTTCGATGCTTGTTTTGAAGGCTGTCACAAGCGTCGATATGTAACATTTCAACGCCTGACAAGGCGTCAATATGTCAACTCCGACCCCCTTCATCCTTCACTCACTTTCATCACTTTTACAAGCGTCGAAACGTACATTTCGACTCATGTAGGCGTCAAAATTAACTCTTGATTCGACGTCGAAATTTAGATGGTTTGTTGTAGTGGGATAGGAAAGGATTGGATTGGATAATAAACAAGAGAGGATTGGATATAAATTTTTTAAATCCGGTATACATCAGATATAAATATTCTTCTATTCACATTTTATTCTAATCCATGCACTAAACAAACAATGGATATTAATCCATCCCCTATCCTATCCTCCCTTATCCTATGAAGCAAACAAGCCCTTAGTCTTTAAATATGTGTACATCCTATATTTCCAAAGATCAAAGTTCGAGGCATAGAACCTAGGAGGTGTAGAAACAACTGACTCTAGTGCCATTTTCAGATTGAAACAAAGTGTAGGAGAGATGGTGAAATCTCAAGCTACGACCTGCTCTGATACCAAATGTTGGTAAAATAGCCACACTAGAGTGGGGGCGAATACTGTGTTAACTAAACTTTTCACATAATTTCGGTTTTACACATTTTATTAAACTACTTAGGCAAATTGCAATTTATCGACTAAATGCATAAGCAATAATAAAACCATTTAAACACAAACAAGAATATCAATGCTAACACAATTATTTATAGTGGTTCGGCCCCAATGCATACTCCACTACCTAAGCACCGTGCTTAATATTTCACACTAAAATCCACTAAATTATGAGTAGCTTACAATTGAGGACTTTACACCAGAAAGACCTTACACTCACCTCGAAGGCACTTTTGAAGTCGAAATGGCAACACTAGAGGGGGGTGAATAGTGTGTTAACTAAATTGATTAGCCTAAATTTGATTTTAATCATTTTCTTAAATCGTTTAGGCAATTTGCAATCTTACGATTAGATGTGGAAGCGATATAAACAATTAATCACAAGCAACAATAAATGACAATGCAAACACAAATTTATAGTGGTTCGGCCCCAATGCCTACTCCACTACCTAAGCACCCCGCTTAGGATTTCGAAACTAGTTTAACTAGATAAAATCGGTTTCCCTTACATAGAGGACTTTGACTTGAAGAGTCTCACTCTCGACCTAAGGCACTTCCATACCCGGAAGTCTCCGCCTTCTTATTGAGAACACTCTTCTATCTCAACCCTAAGGGACAACTCGAACTAATCCTAGTAAACTACTTTTACAAAAGTGGCTTTACACCTAACACCAGGTAACCACTTATACCCGCAAGACCTAACAGCCTAGGTCTTACAAACTCCATTTTAAAGAAATGATAAATTAATAGTTAAAAATACAAGTGAAAAGAGCTTAAGATAAAACCAAGATTATCTACTCTTTTCCAAGCCTTGTAGCCTCCAACTCGCCAGTGAACGTGCTTTGAGTCGAAGCCGAGTTGAGGAGAAGTTGGCGCTTGAAGACGAACTCGACAGAAGAATAGAGCGCGCTGCAATCGATCTTTGGAAGGCTTAAATCCCTTCTTAAATGCTCAATAAAATCTGTAAGATTAAGGGAAAAAGATTAAAAGAAGTAGATGAAGGTATATTTATACCCTCATGAGGAAACGACAGCTCAATGAATAGTTTTCTATTCGTTGCAGGCCACCGGTCGATTGGTCAGTCGACCGATAGATCGACCGGTCACTCTACCACTGCTCTTTTCTCTGTGTACGATTGACCGATGGGTCGACCGCCCGACGCAAGACTCGCAATCCGCCATCCGATCGACCAATCGGTCGACCGACGCGATCTTGCATCTTCAGCAAACCCAGTCCGATCGACCGCTAGGGCTACTACCCTTTTAGGCCTTTGTCGGTCGACCGAAGTAGCCACTACCTATTTTTGGTAGTGTTCGATCGATCGATCGGTCGACCGACAAAGCTACTGCCTTTTTCTTACCCTGTTCGGTCGACCGCCCGGTCAATCAAATTTAGGCAAAATTTTATTTTTCAGCCTGGTTTTCTTCAGCGCTTTGTTTTTGCGTTCCAGCTTTGGACGACCATCAACTTGGAGAGCTTTCATGTGATCTTTGAGCCTGTCCAATATGTCTTTGGTGAACGCGTCGCTCTTCGAGAAGTTTTCGTGACGAACCCGAGCATGATGATCAATGTCCTTCCCATTTAGCGATTTCTTTGATTTTTTCCGATCGAGGACATCGAACGCTAACTGATATGGAACCTGAAAGATTTCTTAGTAAAATATTAGTTCCATGTTTGTTATCATCAAAACCGAGATTAAGAGATTAAGACCAAGGTTGAAAACCTAAAGCCAACAATCTCCCCCTTTTTAATGATGACAAACATTCTTAAGAAAATATAACATTAATGCATAGAGGATATCAACTAAGGGATTTCTCCCCCTATCAATATGCATATCTATGAAATAAACTCACCTATCTATATGCATGGATTTTCTATATTTTCTGCCCCTTTGCCTATAATTTTCTCCCCATTTACCCTATACTTTTCTCCATATTTATCCCCCTTTTGACTTATACTTTCTCTATAGTTTTCTTCTAATTTTCTCCCCCTTTTGACATCAATCAAAAAGGGCAAGAAAGGTCAATTTTGTCAAAGGGTTGAAAAACAAATATTTTTGCATGAAGTTGAGACTCTAAAGATTATTTTTCATTAAACATGAAAATCTCAACCAAGGGATGGAAAATAAATATTTAATGAGAAACAATATCATACATGATATGTTCAAAAACTAAATAGTTGAATTCAAAATTAAATCATGTATGTTCTCAAAATGAATATTGATTCTGTTTCATGACATTTTTAGATTTCATTCAAACTTTCAAAATACAAAGATATAGTCATTTAAATCATGTATATCAAGTTTTAGGTGAAACTAATGTCATTTGATCCAAATATGAACTTAGCACATTTTCATTTGAAATAAACATGAGAACATGAAAATGCTAAGTCTCAATGTTTTGCTATCTACTCATGTTTTCTCATATTTAGGCATCTAGACATCAAACATGAGAGAATGTAAGTCTATGAATTAAGTTTGGGCTTAAGATGAAATTTTTAAGTTATTTTGTTGACTTAGGTCAACCTCTACTTCAAGATTTGAAAAAATCAAACTTTTAAATCTACACAAAATCATATTTTCGATGAAAATCTTTGGTACCAATTTTTGGACGAAAGTTTTTGATACCAATTGTTGAATGGTCATTTAAAATGCATGTATAAAGTTTGAACTCAAAAGAGGTTTCAAAGACCATTTTTCATCCTATATTGATTTTAATCAAAAGCTTATTTTTAAGATATCGCTCAATATATCAAAATCATTTTTAGAAATGATTTCACTGAAGGAAGAATGAGAACGATATTAGAGATGAAATCAAAATAGCATGCACAAAGTTTCATTTGAAGTTTTTGAAGAAAATTTAATGTATCGAAAAGATTGATATTTCAAATAAGTGATACTTTGAGTTTTGAAATCCAACTTCAAAATTCCATTATTAATTAGATTCTTGATGAGTTTGGAAATTTTTACTGAAGAAACTAGATTTTTCAGTGAACGTGCACTTTCAAGAATCATTTAAAAATGATTTTTCTATAAATAACTGAAATTGCTACCAAATGTAGGTTGAAATTGTATTTTTGTAATTATCAGTTATTCTTAAAACTTCTTCAATTTTCATTCAAACTTTCATGACACCACATGATGGTCATGTAAAGAGTATATGTCAAGTTTGAAATGAAAATTATGTCCTTAAGTCAAGATATCAACCTAGCATGGTTTCATTTAAAACTAAACTAGTTTTTATGAAACTTGCTAAGTTTCAATCTTAACATTTACTCATGATTTTTCAAACTTAAACCTATGGATACCTAACATGAGTAAATCTAAACATGTTCCTCAAATATGGATTGAAAATGAAACCTCTAAGTCAATTTTTGACTTGGGTCAACTTTGTTCAAAAGAGGTAAGCATGAATTGACCTCCATTGTCATTTTATCCATATACATATGAATTTTTCACTCTAAGTGCTTGGAAACATGTCATACCTATTCCTAAACATATTTCTGAAGTTTTGGACTTAAAATGAAATGTCCAAGTCGATTTGTTGACTTGGGTAAAACTTCTCAAGCTTAAGTCCTCTAAATTGACTTAGTTTTCAATTTGCTCAATCTCTTATGAATTTTCAATTTTAAGCAAATGACAACTAATCATTAAGACACATAAACATGTTCATCAAATTTTCAACTTAAGATGAATTCTCTAAAGAAAAGTATTAACCTAGTTCAATTTCATAAATATCATGATATCATGAAATGAGCTAAGTTATCAAGATTTTTCTTACTCATGAAGATTTAAATATTTATCATGCATAATCAATCATGAGCATAGAGAGATCACTTAAGCATAAGTATTCAAGTATTATACTAAGATTTTTGCAAATATTAAATTCATACCTTAGTCGTAGAAATTTGTCCAATTTTTCATTTCCTTTTTCATTTTCTTTTAGATAACATATCCTTCAATGTTTACCACTTTCATAACCTGCAAGTAGGCTTCATTAGTATCAAAATGAAATTAAGGCTACTAGCAAGCTAACATTCTAAAAAGCAAAGGTTTAATGCAAAGTTTCATTTTAAAAACCATAACCTATGCTAGATAGTGAAGATTCATTTTAAATGAATTTGCATGATATGAAAATGAATCTAAGGGATCTTAATATGTGAAACATTTGAGGAATAAGGTTCCTAAACATGTTTAACTAGTTTGGACTTATAAAAAGGTCTCTAATAATAGATGTTTACCTAGAGCAAGCTTCATTCAATGAAATTTGCCTAAGTACTAAAGTTCTACCTACTCATGAAAATTCAAGGGTTTAAAATGCAATCCTAATCATGAGTATAGAGACATAATTTTAGCTTAAGCATTGAGGTATAACACTAAGATTTTGAATATATCAAAGTTATACCTTATTCATGATAATTTGCCAAACTAATCTTTTTCTTCCTAACTAGCCTTTCTAAAATATTTATAACTTGCAAGTATACTTTATAAGTAGAAAATGAAACCAAATCTACATGCAAGCCATCAAACTAAATAGTGAAGAGAAAAACCAAGTATCATTTTCAAAATTCAACTTCACTAAATTGCTTGGATTCATTTTCATATAAATCTTCATGATAACAAAATGAATCAAGAGATCTCAAAATATGAAATTTTGAAAAATAAGATCTCCAACCCTTCCATAAGATCTTATTTTGAAAAATAAGATTTTGAAAGTCACAATTAGCCTACGATTTAAAACCGCAAGGTCGCTCAGGCCCATTACAGGCCACTTAGGTCTCCGAGGAGACCGAAAATCAAAAAATCAAAAATCATTTCATAAAACATATCAAGAGCGGACAAAATCAACTCAAATTAAGCATGGTATCATAATCTTCAACAAAGGTAAAACAATGCAAGTTAAAAGATGATATCGGAATAGTTTTGATGCCAACTTTACCTAAGGCATCAAGGTAGCTTGAAGTTGCAACCAAGGAAGGATTCATCATTCAGGTCCATGGTCAACTTCAATACACTACTTCTCATTCATCCTTGTGTGGTACCTCCCCCTACAAAAGAAGATGAGACTTTTGGTACCCAAATTGCTTTGGGTCCTTGGGGGTGAGTTGGCCTAGGAATCCAAAGTGTCTTAACTACACTTGGATTTTTCTTGAATGCACAATCATAAATAGCATGACCAAAAATATCACAACAAAAATAATGTCCATTAAATTTCTTTTTGTTTTTATTATGGACGTGAGGTTTGTTATGAGTATGAGCATTCTTGAAGGAAACAATTTTCTTTTGAACATGAGATTTGATGTTAGAATGCTTGATATGAGAAGCATGATGTGCATAAGCATTCTTGAAAGAAACATTTGTATTTCTAGAATTCTTAGAAGATGACTTACTAGATAGATTATTGACTTTCTTATTTAGAAAAACAACCTCATTTTTTAAGTCGTTCATGGATTTTTGAATAGCATGCAATTGAGTTTTCAACATGCTATTTTCATTCTTTAGGATGTCATTTTTTGTTTTTAAATCTTTAGTGTCAACACTTAAGGTATCATGGCATGAATTGGAGACACTAAGTTTTACTTCTCATTTTCTAGTTTTACATCATGTAATTGAGAGCTAAGATTTAAGTTTTATTTCTTCAATTTTTTGTTCTCTTTATCTTTTCTAATAAGCAAGGCATACATGATTTTATATTCATCCATTAATTCATCATAAAGAAAATCATGAGAGCTAGATGAATTAATACTACCATTTTTGTTATCATGACTAGAGGAAGAACATACCTCCTCATCAACGTTCATGATGTTGACTTCGTGATCATGGTGTGAGGATGCTTCACTTGATTCACGTGAGTGAGTGGAAGCATTTGACCTCCGTTTTCCCTTGCTCTTCATACTAGGGCAATTCTTTTTCATGTGCCCTTTCTCATTGCATAGGTGACATATCACCTTTCTCTTCCAACTATTTGTACTTCTTTGGCTAGAAACACTAAAAGCTTCAAGAACTTCATTAGATATAGGAGTATGACAATTGTCATCGTCACCTTCATTTAGAGTAATGAGTTCTTCAGTTTTAGCATAATCATAAAGCATATTCAAAGTAGTCCAAATATCATACGCCGAAGTACAATGCATGATATTTTCAAAGATATTATTTTCACAAGAACAATATATGCAATTTGTTGCCTTAGCATTTAATTCAAACATATTAATTTGTTCTTGTGTCCATGCATCCATGTTTTCCTTAGGTTCAATATATTTGATTTTTACCATGTTAAAAACACCTAAACCTTGAGTCTTTAGGAAAGTATACATTCTACTCTTCCATAGACCAAAGTTAGACTCATCGAACCTAGGTGGTAAAGACGATACCGACTCTAGAGTCATTTCAAGATCGAGACAAGGTGTAGAGGAGATGGTGAAATCTCAAGCTACGAACCTGCTCTGATACCAATTGAAGTCGAAATGGCAACACTAGAGGGGGAGCGGGGTGAATAGTGTGTTAACTAAATTGATTAGCCTAAATTCAATTTTAATTGTTTTCTTAAATCGTTTAGGCAATTTGCAATCTTACGATTAGATGCGGAAGCGATATAAACAATTAAGCACAAGCAACAATAAATGACAATGCAAACACAAGGTTTATAGTGGTTCGACCCCAATGCCTACTCCACTACCTAAGCACCCCGTTTAGGATTTCCAAACTAGTTTAACTAGATTAAATCGGTTTCCCTTACACAGAGGACTTTGACTCGAAGAGTCTCACTCTCGACCTAAGGCACTTCCACACCCGGAAGTCTCCGCCTTCTTATCGAGAGCACTCTTCCACCTCAACCCTAAGGGACAACTTGAACTAATCCTAGTAAACTACTTTTACAAAAGTGGCTTTACACCTAACACCAGGAACCACTTATACCCACAAGACCTAACAGCCTAGGTCTTACAAACTCAACTTCAAAGAAACGATAAATTAACAGTTAAAAATACAAGTGAAAAGAGCTTAAGATAAAACCAAGATTATCTACTCTTTTCCAAGCCTTGTAGCCTCCAACTTGCCAGTGAATGTGCCTTGAGTCGAAGCCGAGTTGAGGAGCAGTTGGCGCTTGAAGACGAACTCGATAGAAGAACAGAGCGCGCTGCAATCAATCTTTGGAAGGCTTAAATCCCCTCTTAAATGCTCAATAAAATCTGTAAGATTAAGGGAAGAAGATTAAAAGAAGTAGATGAAGGTATATTTATATGCTCACGAAGAAATGACAGCTCAACGGATAGTTTTCTATCCGTTGCAGGCCGTCGGTCGATTGGTCGGTCGACCGACCGATCGACCAATCATTCAACCGACCGATCATTCGACCAATGCTCTTTTCTTTGTGTGTGGTCGATCGACGGGTCGACCGCCCGACACAAGACTCGTGATTTGCCACCAGGTCGACCAGTCGGTTGACCGACACAATTTTACGTCTTCAGCAAACCTAGTCTGGTCGACCGATCAGTCGACCACTAGGGCTACTGCCCTATTTTGGCCTTTGTCGGTCGATCGAAGTAGCCACTGCCTATTTTTGGCAGTGTTTGGTCGACCGACAAAGCTATTGCCTTTTTCTTACCCTGTTCGGTCGACTGCCCGGCCGACCGAATTTAGGTTGGATTTTATTTTTCAGCCTAGTTTTCTTCCGTGCTTTATTTTCGGGTTCTAGCTTTGAACGACCATCAACTTGGAGAGCTTTCATGTGATCTTTGAGCCCGTCCAATATGTCTTTGGTGCACGCGTCGCTCTTCGAGAAGCTTCCGCGATGAACCCGAGCGCGACGATCAATGTCCTTCCGATTTATCGATTTCTCTGAATTTTCTGATCGAGGACATCGAATGCTAACTGATATGGAACCTAAAAGATTTCTTAGTAAAATATTAGTTCCATGTTTGTTATCATCAAAACCGAAATTAAGAGATTAAGACCAAGGTTGAAAACCTAAAGCCAACAAGTTGCACACCTGGAAGTATCCCGTCTTCCTACCGGGTGAGTTTTCCCACATCAATTCCTAAGATCTACTCCTAACTTAGTTTACACAAGTGGGTTTACACCGTCTACACCAAGGTTACCACTTACACACAAAACCACACACTAGGTCTTTTTACAAACTCAAGTAAATCAAATCAAACCAAAATAAAAACACCATAATCACAAGAAGAGAGTAAAGATGACTTATCACAATAAGGACACCTCTTCTTCTTGAGCCTAGCAAGATTGAATACCCCTTCAATGAAGAACACTTGAGGATGAGGGATCAAGAGCTAGGTATTGTGGATTTGATCATGAAAGGGCTTAGGAGATGCTTAGGATCACTCTTTGAGACTTGGAAGCATCAACATTAGGCTAGGAATGAGTTTGGGATGGGTATTTATAACCCCCCAAACACCAAGGCTCGTCAACAGACATTTTTCTGCCCATTGGCGACGCCCGATCGCTTGCCGTTCGATCATCGGTCGACTGACCGAGCAACCGTGGGCATATTACCGCTTTCTGGCAATATTCGGTCGACCGAATTCGATACTGCCAATTTTTGACCATATTCGGTCAACTGAATTGCCTTCTGTCGGTCGACCGGTTGGTCGACCGAATCTAGGCAGGGCAATTTTCTTGTGTATTTTTCATGCACGCTTTGTTTTCGGGTTCCGACCTTCAGCGTGTGTCAACTTGAAGAGCTTTCCATATGTTCTCTAGACTCGTCCAAGATGTCTTTGGTGCACACGTTGAACTTCTATAAATTTTTGCAACGAACTCGAACGCGTCGACCAATGTCCTTCCGATATTTCCAATCGAGGACATCGAGTTCTAACCAATATGGAACCTGAAAATATTTCTCAATTAAACATTAGTTCCATGTTTGTTATCATCAAAACCGAGATTAAGACTAAGGTAGAAAACCTTAGTCCAACGTCTCCCCTTTTTGATGATGACAAACATCCTTAAGAAAATATATTCAATTAAAGCGCAAAGGATATCAAACCTGAGATTTCTCCCCCTATCAACATGCATATCTATATAATAGAACTCCTCATATCTATATGCATGATTTTCTTATATTTTCTTCCATTTTACTTATATTTTTCTCTCCCTTTCGACATCACTCAAAAAGGGTAAGAAAAGTCAACCTATAGTCAAAGTTGAAACTCTAAAACTAGTTTTCATGAAACTTAAAAATCTCAACCAAAGGGACGGAAAATAAATATTTAATATGAGACTAAATCATACATGATAGCAAGGAGTGATAACTAAAATCCAAATCCGGAAATCATGTATAAACTCAAGTATCGATATTTCCAAGTATCGGTCAAGGAGTCAAAAATTATTTTAGAAATAATTTTTCTCTATAAAATATTAGAACGATACTAAAAGTGAATTCAAAATATCATACTTGAAGTCTCATTCGAAGTATAATGTGTAGGCTAATGTGTAATACAATTGTACTCTTTTTCAATTTTAAGCAACTTGTTAGCTCAATTCAATTTTCATTAAAATAAGTGCGACTAGTTGCAATTACGATAGAATTAAGCATAAGTAAGAATCAACCAAGCAATCAACCAAGCAATCAATATAGCAATGCAAATAAGAGAATATATAGTGGTTCGGCCAATCCCGCCTACTCCACTACCTTGGCTCCTCACCAAGGATTTCTAACCTTAACACTTTATAGATTGAATATTTTTCTAAGAATACAATGAGAATTTATCCCTCAACCCTAGAGGCGGGCCTCAACACCTATTCTCTAGCAAAAATAACAATCTACAAGTCACCTAGTGTCACACCCCAACTCAGGTCGTGTGACCGGCTAGGGTCTACATACTACCCTGAAGTCTACTACCTACACTGACCAACGAGAATCCAGAAACACATCGAAAAAAAAGAAACCACAATGCAGTTTTATTTAAAGTTTCAAAAGTTCACAATTTTTTTAAAAAGAGAAGAGTAACTAACATCATCACGAACTGAAACATCCCAAGTTCAAAGTTGAGTACAAGCTTAAAAGACAACAACTATCAGTGTAGGAAAATGAAAACATCTAGACCACTAGACTATAACTAAAGGACACCGCTACGAGATTGACACCACCGCCTGCCCTCCAGCTGCACCATGACGTCAAGCCTCAACTCACTGATCATGCTCTACAAAACAAAAAGAAATAAACCGTGAGTCCACTTGGGACTCAGTGAGTGATTCTTTCGAACCTCCACATAATCCCCTGTAAGCATGCATAAATATATATATAAGGCAGCATAGTATAAAGTCAGGGAGGTAAGTTACTTTTGATATGACAACCGACCCCAGGGGTCGTCCTGTATAGACCATATATTAGAAACAGAAACCCGCCATAATGGCCTAATTTAGCCAATTGGCATCCGGCCCTTAGGGCCTACTCATGTTCTAGGAATTCTGACCATAACCAGCCCTACCATACATGATAATAATACACGGTACCAAGGTGAAATCAAGAAGTTCCCGGGCCATCGACTAGGATGGTCTACTAGTCTCCAGACACCGTTTGGGGTAGGGATAGCTAGTCCCGCCCAATTGGGGTCTGACACCTAGCGGGCCCGCTGGTGATATCTCAAGACCCAATCACTGGTCAAGTCATGCATTCGTCATTTCGACTACTCAAGCATCTCGGCAAACCATCACAATCACATCACACAAGCAAGTGTCTAGAGTTTCCTTATATAAACTCCTGGGTGTCTACCCATACTCGGCCCTTGATTCTAGGCCAGTATCATCCGTACCTTACTATACTCTAATTAAACCATGAGAAAACATTCTAACTCATCTACTTTCGAGTTTCCATAATTAACACACACTTTAAAGTTTTTCTACTATTCGTCTAGTGTCATTTGCTACATTACACTAGCGTGGGCTACCTGTCACAAGTGTAGAATCGCTATATATGGATGTGCCATAGCCCTCAGGTGATAGGAAAGTTAACCTACCACTACTACCATAAATAAACATAATAGTGCATCAAATAAGTAAGTAAATTCTGCATTTAACAAAAATTTCCAGCAAGGTAACATTAGAGCTTTCATGGCAATGCTCTACTAGAAATAACAATTAATAAGAAAAATATTGAAAGCAATTACTACTTCTTAATGGCGCTAAGTGTAGATGTACATATGCAATAGGGTGGTGTTTTCCTTAGTTGGTGTATTTCCTATTTCTCCTCTCAATTCGACTTGACGATCGAGGTGACCCTCGCTTTCTAATGTTCAAATGTTTCTAAGTATGAAAACTAATCCTCTCCGATTACCTTTCCCCTACTTGGCTCGGCCGAACCTTGAGCAAGGCATGCCTTACTCGGCCGAGCCTACAAGGGTAGGAGAAGGTGATTGATCCTTGTTGTTTGATCACAACCTCTAGCATTTAACCTTATGAACTACCCTAGATGAATTGTAGACCAATCCTCTCCCCCTCACTGTTCGGCCAGACCTTGATCAAGGCTTCCCTTGATCGTCCGAACACTAAAAACTCCTAGGGTGAAAGAATCTCAAACAACTATGGCATCAATTGAATCGTGAATCATACCAATTTAAATCTACACGAACTATAGGGGGGTTTAGGCCAAGCGAGGGAATTGGTGAAAAATTCAGCATGACCTTTCCCCTTTTCCCTCATCTAGCCAACCCCTAGATCTAAGAAAAATAACGTGGAAACATTCATCGCGCGATTACAACATGCAATAAAAACCATAATCATCGAGGAAACCTCGGATTCACAAGATCCGACGAGAGAAAACCCATGATTCACCATTCTAAGGGCCGGCCACACGCCTACCTATCTAACTAGGATCGACCACTCACCTTTGCTTGAGGAAGAAGAAAAATCGGACGTTGGCGACCTCGAATCTTCCGGCGTCGACGCGATTTTCAGACCAACCAAGATCCCTCCTCCCTCTTTCTCCCCTCTCTCTTACTCGGGCTTTGTGCGGCTCCTAGATGAGCCGCACGGCTCAATGATGAGGGATTTTATTCCCTCATCTAAAATGCCTTATTTGCCCCTTATGACTTAACCTTGACTTGACTCAGTCCGAGTCTAACTTGGGTTTCGATTCTATTCGCAACACGAGTCGATCTTAACTCAATTAAAGCATCAATGCATAAAAGGAAAGGGTCATTTAACCAAATTTAAACTACATACTACATTAGTCGAGTTATATCTTCTACTCGAGGCGATTTCGAGGCTCGACTCGACTAACCCCGGGTCCGACGCGCTGCACCAAAATAGATTTTTATATTAGGAAATTTTTTGGGTCTTACACCTAGGTGTTTCAAGCACACCTTGCAAGCTACACTTAATAATTCGTACAAAACAATAGGAAAACAAATTAAAGGAGCTTTAATTGAAACCAAACTTAAGAGAGCTCTTTCCAACAACCTTCTAGACCTCCAATGCCTCAAGATGATGATGAACTTTGACTTCAATGGTGTGAGGTGAGAAGGCCACACTTGAAGAGTTGAACGCTAGGGTTTGAGACTTTGAATTCACTCTTTGAAGCATAGACTCTTTAGGATTTGATAAATGAATAGTGGAGAAACCTTGGAGGCTGAAATCAGGCTTCTATTTCTAACCAATGAAGATATGGGGCTATAACAGCCTATTGAAATGGATAGAAATCTATTTGTTGCGTCTGCCGGTCGCACTTTCGGTCAATGGTTCGATCGATCGAACATTCGATCGTGTCACACGCCAACTGAGGATAGTGTGACCGGCCAAGGACTACATCCTACCCTATAGCCTACTATCTACACTAACCGTCAAGAAAACCAGAATATATCGAGAAAAAGAAAACCACAATGCAATTTTTATTTAAATTTTTTCAAAGTTCACAATTATATATTTTTCAAACCAAAGTAGAAAAACCAACATCGTCACAAACTAGAACATCTCAAGCATCAAAGTTTAATACAATCTTTTCAAAACACTAACTGTCAGTGTAGAAAAATAAAAGGAACTACTACATGACACTGGACTATGACCAAGGGACGCCGCTACGAGATATCGTACCACCATCTGCCCTCCAGCTGCACCATGACGACAAGCCTCTATCACTGATCATGCTCTGCAAAAACAAGGGAAATAAACTGTGAGTCCACTTGGGACTCAATGAGTGCTTCTTTCGAACCTCCACATAATCCTCAATTAGTCATGCATATCATATAAGGCAGCGTAGTATATATATTCAGGGAGGTAAGCTACATTTTAATATGACTATTGACTCCATGGGTCATTCTGTACAAACCATATATGAGAAATACCTGCCATAACGGCCTAATTGAGCCACCTGGCATCCGGCTCTTGGGGCCTACTTATGGTATAAGAATCCCGGCTATAACCGGCCCTACCATACAAGGTAGAATCACACTGGCCGCTCGACCACATCATATCAAGATGAAGTTAAGAATCTCGGGCCATCGACTAGGATGGTCTACTAGTCTCCAGACACCGTCTGGGGTAGGAATAGCTAGTCTCACCCAACTATGGTTTGACACCTAGCGGGCCCGCTGGTGCATCTCAAGACCGAATCATTGGCCGAGTCAAGCATTGGTCATTTTCGACCGCCCATGCTTGTCGGCAGACCATCACAAGCACATCACACAATCAAAATATCCTAGGGTTTTCTTATATACACCGCGGGCAGTTGCCCGCATCCGGCCCTCACTCGGCCTATAGGGTCAACAATTCAATGTCACCCTTCCGAAAAATATGTACACCTAATAATTCCAGGTTTCTAAAAATGAATACAAGAAGTTTTAGAAGTTGAGACATTCCCTAGTTATGTTTCCATATCTAATATGTACCTTGCAAAGTCCTACATGTTATCTAGCGTCATACGCTATTTTGGGTGAAGAATTCCATGTACCGGACTTGGAATTTCACCCATTAACATTTCCGGATAGCATATATATATAAAATAAATGTAATTATAATTCACAACAACTACCATGCATAACTACGAGATTCAACGATAAAACAATTTATATACTGCATATAGAATTTATTTCAATATGGAACATCGTATCTAGCATGGTAAAATATCAAATAATTCCCACAAGGAATATACTATCTAGCATGGTAAAAATATCCCAACGACACTTACCAAATTTAATCATGAGGAAGCCAAATTAAAGAGGTAAATAATCCATTGATTACACCAATAAGTAACATGCAATAAACATAGCAACAATTAAACATGAATTTTTTTTTTCCGGGTCTTACAACCTTCCCCCTTAAAGGGAAATTCGTCATCGAATTACTTGAATGACAAGGACTTACCGGCTCTTCAAATAAGGAAGGGTAGCGCTCTCTCATGTCCTGCTCTACCTCCCAAGTGGCCTCTTGCCCAGAATGGTTCTCCCATCTGACATTTACCAGGGGAATTCCTTTGGACCTTAGCTTCCTGACTTGGCGATCAAGGAACTCTACCGGCCTTTCCTCAAATGCGATGGCCAAATCTACCTCAATAGCAGAAGGTTCGATCACGTGTGAATCATCTTTTATATATTTCCGAAGCATGGATACATGTTAGACCAGGTGTACTCTGCTCAGGCTAGGAGGCAAAGCTAGCGCATAAGCCACTTCGCCCCTCCGCTTGAGAATAGAGAAAGGCCCAATGAACCTAGGGCTCAGCTTTCCCTTCTTCCCAATCTGGACCACCCCTTTCATAGGGGAGACCTTCAGGAAGACTAAATCACCCTTGGCGAATTCTAATTCTTTGACCTTCTTGTCGGCATACATTTTCTGTCGACTCTGGGCCGCCAGCAATCTTTCCTTTATGATTTTCACCTTCTCTACCGCCTCAACCAGATTAGGACCCACCTTGAGTGATTCCCCGGCCTCAAACCAGCTCACCGGAGACCTACACCGCTGCCCATACAAGGCCTCAAAAGGAGCCATGCCAATGCTACTGTGATAGCTATTGTTGTAGGTGAACTCTATCAGTGGTAGGTGCTTTTCCCAATCGTCGGCCATATCTAGGATGCATGCTCTCAGCATATTCTCCAAGGTTTGAATGGTCCTCTCTAACTGCCCATCAGTCTGCGGATGGAAAGCTGTGCTGACATGCACCTGGGTACCCAAGGCTTCCTGGAAGGACTGCCAAAACTGGGCTGTGAACTGGGTACCACGATCGGATATAATCATCACCGGGGTACCATGGTATGCCACAATCCCGTCAAAGAATAGTCAGGCGTACTGTTCCGCAGAGAAGGTAGTCTTCACTGGAATGAAGTGTGCGGTCTTGGTTAACCGATCCACTACCACCCAAATGGAGTCAAAGCTGCCTTTTGACTTAGGCAACCCAGTCACTAGGTCCATGGTGATTTTCTCCCACTTCCACTCGGGCATCTCGAGGTTCTGCAGTAATCTCGCGGGCTTGAGGTATTCGGCCTTCACCTGCTGGCAGACCAGACATTTGGAGACAAACTCCGCTACCTATCTTTTCATACCCTTCCACCAGTAATGCTGCCTTAAATCTCGGTACATCTTGGTGGCCCCTAGATGCATCGTATAAGTGGAACGATGACCTAGATCCATGACTTGCCTACGCACCTTTGCCATATCTGGCACCACGATTCGGTCTTTGAACCTCAGTACACCCTCTGAGTACAACCTGAATTTGTTCTTTGCATCGCCTCTTTGCACTAGATCATCGGTCAGCGCACAAAAGGCATCCTCTCCCTGCGCGGCACGCAGCACAT
This sequence comes from Canna indica, assembly GCA_034359265.1. NCBI lineage: Eukaryota > Viridiplantae > Streptophyta > Magnoliopsida > Zingiberales > Cannaceae > Canna > Canna indica. The sequence continues at coordinate 47,030,869 of CP136898.1, forward strand.
CCACCAGTGTGGATTGTACCCGCAAATGTGCCACCAAGGCACCTGAAGTTGACTATGATAAGGTTGTACCCCCATCTAGGCACAACGCCAACTCTCGAGCTAGAGGCCTCCTCTTAACTTCCAAGTGAGCCAAACTGCCCATGGATTTTCTGCTCAAAGCATTTGCCACTACATTTGCTTTCCCTGGATGGTACATAATGGTGCAGTCATAATCCTTTAGGAGCTCCAGCCACCTCCTCTGCCTGAGGTTCAGCTCCTTTTGGGTAAGCAAGTACCGGAGGCTCTTGTGATCCATATAGATCTCGCATGTCTCCCCATACAGGTAGTGCCGCCAGAGCTTTAGTTCAAAGACTACTACTGCTAGCTCTAGGTCGTGCGTTAGGTAGTTCTTTTCATGAAGTTTCAGCTGACGAGACGCATAGGCTATGACTCTACCAAACTACCTCAGAACGCAGCCTAGGCCAACCCGAGAGGCATCACCGAAGACTACAAACCCTCCAGAGCTGGAAGGTACGACCAACACGGGTGCCGACATCAAGCATTCCTTGAGCTTCTGAAATCTCGCCTCGCACTTGGTGTCCCAAATCAAATTTAACCCTTTTTTCTGAGTCAACCGAGTCAAAGGGGCTACAATTCTGGAGAAGTTCTCCACGAACTTCAGGTAGTACCCGGCCAAACCAAGAAAACTGTAGATCCCAGTCACGATAGTCGGCCGCCTCCAGTTCTGCACCACCTCCACCTTTGCAGGATCTACCCTTAACCCTTCATTGGACACTACATGGCCCAAGAACCCTACACTTTCCAACCAAAATTCACACTTGAAAATTTTTGCAAACAAGCGGTGCTCTCTGAGGGTTTCCAAGACCATTCTCAAGTGCTTAGAGTGTTCTTCCTCATTCTTGGAGTAGACCGGGATGTCATCAATGAAGACGATCACAGAGCTATCTAGGTACTCCTTAAATACCCTGTTCATTAGGTCCATGAAGGCAGCAGGTGCATTGGTTAAGCCAAAGGACATCACTAGGAACTAGTAGTGACCATAGCAAGTCCTAAAGGTCGTCTTAGGCACAACGCAGTCTCGGATTCTCAGCTGATGGTATCCGAACTTTAAGTCTATCTTCGAAAACCATTGTGCCCCCTGCAGCTGGTCAAACAGATCGTCTATCTTCGGCAGTGGGTAATGATTCTTGGCAGTCACTTTGCTCAGCTGCCTATAGTCGATGCACATGCGCATCGACCCATACTTCTTCTTCACGAAGAGAACCGGGGCACCCTAGGGTGACACGCTCGATCGGATGAAACCTAGGTCTAGCATTTCTTATAATTGCACCTTCAACTGCCTGAGTTCGACCGGTGCCATCCTATAAGGTGGGATGGAAATTGGTTTGACCCCGGGCTGCAGATCAATGCAAAAATTAATTTCCCTTATGGGCGATAATCCCGACAATTCCTCGGGAAAAACATCGGGGAATTCACATACCACAGTTGTTCCACTGATATTTCTTGCCGCACCCCTTTCCTCCTTGGCCACAGATACAAAGGCTAGGAAGGATTGGCAGCCGCCCTGAAGTAGCTTACGAGCCTTTAGGGCTGAGATAACCCCAATCGTCTTGCTTCCTCCCTCTCCTTGGAAGGTGAACTGCGGCAGCCCAGGCTGCTAAACAAAACTATTTTAGCTCTACAGTCCAACATCGCAAAGTGCTTTGCCAACCAATCCATGCTAAGAATGACATCAAGTTCAAGTGTGGGTAGGAGTGTCAAATCTGCACTAAGTACGTGGCCGCATATGAGCACTTTGCAGCCTTGGTAAAATGAATTTGCTAGGATTGCATCGCCCGTAGGCGTTGATACTATCAATGGCTCGTCGAGCATGGAGGGTGCCATTGGCAACTCCGCAGCAAAATTGGCAGACACAAACGAGTGCGTCGCACCCAGATAAAAAAAAACATATGCAGCAGACGAACATACTAAAATAGTACCTGCTACCACTGCCTTGGATGCCTCTACCCCATCATGATTCATAGCATATACCCTAGCAGGCAATCTCTCTGAATGACTGGTCTGGGCCCCTTATTATGCGTCTGCCCCCTCTGAGCCACTAACCCCACTAACATAGGTGCCTTTCCTTTAGACTGCTTAGGCTTCTAGCCAATTCCCTCAAGATAGTCCTTCTTGAAGTGCTCGACTCGGCCGCACCTGAAGCAAGCATTCGTGTGGCTAAGGCAGGACCCCCAGTGCCTCCGACTACAGCTGCCACACTGCGGCGCCTCTGATCTCTGAGAACCACCTCCTAACATTGTAGGTGTCACTGACCCAGACCCTGGGCCCTCGGGGCCCTGATTGCCATTCTGTCCTCGGCTTTGCTGATGGTCTATCGCGGTCACTGTCCCCTTAGAATGCCAAGGCCTACTGCCAGAACCCTATGGCCGAAATTTCTTCTTAGCTGGCCCGTCATTCCACTCAAACGACACCCAAGCTTCTTTCCGCATGGCTTCATCCATTACCCGAGCCAAAGTAGAATCCTCAGTGTAGTGGATGAGCATGTCGATCTGTGGCCTCAGACCTGCCATGAACCTCTTGACCCTGGCGGTCTCAGATGCCACTAGGGTCGGATGACATTTGGAAAGGCAGTAGAACTCCATACTAGCTCCCAGAATCGTGCGCTACCAACTTTCCCCAAACCAATTTGTGAAGGGAATGGGCGCTATCATCGTCTTATACCATTATAGTAGCCCGAGTGCCCCCCGCATTCGAATGTGACTTGGCCAAACCCGGCCTCCGCCACGGGACAATTGCTGACACAACCCGGCCAACAATCTTCCCCCCACCTCAGCAATTACCCGCTGGGATTCGAACACGGGACCCCGGCCTCAACGATGTGTTGAATTACTGTCGCTGCCACTCAGTGCAGCATTATGAGTCTCCCTCACACTATCACAAGAAAAGAACAACTCTCCTATCATATAATTATTATTATTTTTTTACAACAGAATCAAATAAATACTAATCGCATGGTGCGCTGAGTGCAGTAGTGGTCGCCTGATCTCGTAGCATAACTATACTATATGTCGACACGCAAGCATATGTCTCATACGGTACCCAACACTTAGTCATAGTCAAGACCTAACCTGGCTCTGATACCAACTTTATCACACCCCAACTGAGGGTAGTGTGATCAGCCAGGGCCTACATCCTACCCTATAGCCTACTGTCTACACTGACCGTCAAGAAAACCAGAAGATATCGAGAAAAAGAAAACCACAATGCAATCTTTATTTAATTTTTTTCAAAGTTCACAATTATATATTTTTCAAACCAAAGTAGAAAAACCAACATCGTCACAAACTAGAATATCTCAAGCATCAAAGTTTAATACAATCTTTTCAAAACACTAACTGTCATTGTAGAAAAATAAAAGAAACTACTACATGACACTGGACTATGACCAAGGGACGCCGCTACGAGATACCGTACCACCACCTGCCCTCCAGCTGTACCATGACGACAAGCCTCTATCACTGATCATGCTCTGCAAAAACAAAGGAAACAAACTGTGAGTCCACTTGGGACTCAGTGAGTGGTTCTTCCGAACCTCCACATAATCCTCAATTAGTCATGCATATCATATAAGGCAGCATAGTATATATATTCAGGGAGGTAAGCTACTTTTTAATATGACTACTGACCCCCTGGGTCGTTCTGAATAAACCATATATGCGAAATACCTATCATAACGGCCTAAATGAGCCACCTAGCATCCGGCTCTTGGGGACTACTTATGGTATAAGAATCTCGACTTTAACCGGCCCTACCATACAAGGTAGAATCACACTGGCCGCTCGGCCACATCATATCAAGATGAAGTTAAGAAATCCCGGGGCATCGACTAGGATGGTCCACTTGTCTCCGGACACCGTCTGTGGTAGGGATAGCTAGTTCCACCCAACTGGGGTCTGACACCTAGTGGGCCCGCTGGTGCTTCTCAAGACCCAATCATTGGCCGAGTCAAGCATTGGACATTTCTGACCGTCCATGCTTCTCGGCAAACCATCGCCCATGCCCATGCAGTTGCCTGCATCCGGCCCTCACTTGGCATATCGGGTCAACAAGTCAATGTCACCCTTCCGAAAAATGTGTACACCTAATAGTTCTAGGTTTCCAAAAATGATACAAGAAGTCTTAGAAGTTGAGACATTCCTTAGTTATGTTTCCATATCTAATATGTACCTTGCAAAGTCCTACATGTTATCTAGCGTCATATGCTATCTTGGGTGAAGAATTTCGTGTACAGGACTTGGAATTTCACCCATTAACATTTTCGGACAGCATATATATATAAAAGAAATGTAATTATAATTCACAACAACTACCATGCATAACTACGAGATTCAACGATAAAAAAATTTATATACTGCATATAGAATTTATTTCAATATGGAACATCGTATCTAGCATGGTAAAATATCAAATAATTCGCACAAGGAATATACTTTCTAGCATTGTAAAAATATCCCAACGACACTTACCAAATTTAATCATGAGCAACAAACATCATGAGGAAGCCGAATTAAAGAGGTAAATAATCCATTGATTACACCAATAAGTAACATGCAATAAACATAGCAACAATTAAACATGATATCTGAAATTTAATGAAACCTTTCCTTTGATGCATGTACCATAACCATCATGTCCATGTGAGCATTAGCAAGAACATTTCCATATTCATGAGAATGTAAATTAACATTTTCTATCAATTACTAAGATGAACAGTAATCATGTATTATAATTTGAACCTAACATTAAGCATGATAGTGGGAATTAAGACGACATAACATGAGATCCGGCGTATCGATCTGAACAGCCCCAATTTCCCTCCCCTATCCACTGCTCGGCCGACTCAAGCAGGGTAATAACCAGCTCGGACAAGCCCTCTAGGGGTGGTAAACATGGTAGCAACAACAACACGAGAATCAATCCAAAAGTCTAAAACATATCGAGCACAAGACTATCCACAAGTCGCTAGACGAGCGAGGAAATTGGGAAAATTTCTGCATGACCTTTCCCCTTTTTCCTCCACTCGGCCAGCCCACAAAGAAATGAAATAAATCCGATTTAAACCATCAAATCATAGGTATACATATCTATTAAGGTTCTAACACGAGAAGACGCGTAGATCGGCAAGAAACTTGAGAAAAGAACCTGATTCAAAACTGCTAGGGTCGGCTACCCACCTCCCCTAATAAAACTCTAACCACTCACCTTTGCTTGATGAAAAAGAAGGATCGGACGCTGGCGATCTCGAATCATTCGGCGATGATGCGATCTCAGGCCGACCAAGATCTCTCTTCCCCTCTCTCCTTTCTCCCTTGCTCGGGCTTTGTGCGGCTGCTAGATGTGCCGCACGGCTCAATGATGAGGGATTTTATTACCTCATCAACAATGACTTAAATGCCCCACTTACACGACTTAACCTTGACTCGACTCAGTCAAAGTCCGACTTGGGTTCCGACTCTAACTGCAACACGAGTCGATCTTAACATAACTAAAGCATCAATGCATAAAAGGAAAGAGTCATTCACCCAATTTAATTGCATACATCATTAGTCGAGTCATACCTTCTACTCGAGGCGATCCTGAGGCTCGACTCGACTAACCCCGGGTCCCTCGCGCTGCACCAAAATAGATTTTTATTTTAGGATTTTTTTTTCGGGTCTTACAAATCGTACATCGACCGAAAAGGCTTTGTTAACTTCTAACAAAATTGGGTCGCTCGATCGACACTTCGGCCAGACCTTCGACCGATGCTCTGATATTAGTATGTTGATACTAATTTTTGTTGATTCCAACTGATTTTCATTTTCGGGTCTAGTCTTGGATTTTGACTTAGGAAATAGCTTAGATGGATTTGGTTGATGTCCTAGGGGCTTATTACAATCATTTCCAATCCTAAACCTAGGTTTTGACTCGATCGTCTCTGAAGCCAATGACACTTGAATTTTCACAAATTTCGGACGAACTTCGCATGTGTGTCGATAGCCCAGCCCATTCTGAAATCAAACACTTGATAAACTTGTCAAAATATATTTGTTATCATCAGAACCAACATTGAGCCCAAGGTCAAAAACCTTAGGTTAACAATCTACCCCTTTTTGATGATGACAAACAACTCATAAAAAAGCACTAAGGAATTATATCAATATGCGATTCACTTTATCAAGGGAGCGAGTGCGTATGTAATGCTCCCTGTATCATCATGCATATCTAGAATAAACTCTCCCTAACTATATGCATGAGAGAAAAAAAATGACTATCACCTATTCTCCCCCTTTTGCCATCAATCAAAAAGGGCCAAGTCAAGGTACTAATCAATAATGGCCAGTTATCATCAAAAACTTAAAAACTTCTCTTTAAAAAGAAATCAAATATGATCCCATCCATCGAGTCGCAAGAACCCATTATTGGGCTTAAGTTAAGATGAACACATAAAAGCATGGAATTTCTTAGATCAATTTTGTTTTTGAAGATATGATAAGAGGGATATATTAATGAAACTAATGTGAATATTTACCCTAAAGTCATCAAATTTTAGCTAGGTTAAGAGAATGGTTAATAAAAGCCAAGTTTTCGATTTATGAAAGCGATAGACTTAAAATCATATAAAATCAAATATCCAATGAAACTTTTAGAAATTTTTATTGTCACGCCCCAAACTCAGGGTCACGTGACCGGCCAGGGTATACGTGCCTATACCCCGCAACCTAACTCATGCACATGCCAACTCATGAAAATATAGCAGAAAGAAATAACAGTTTTATTATAAAAGAGAAACCAAAACAATTTTCATAAAGCAGTAAAGATTTTAGCAAAAAGTCCAAGTTCGGAATTAAATAAATCAAAGCCCATCAGTTCTTTTAACAAGTAAAAACTGAAATGAAAGACATGAATGTCCACAAGGGACTACAACTCCAAAACATCAACACGGTGCATGAAAAACTACCAAATACTCGACTACGAGCCCTAACTAGGACTGCGATGAGATCAATGTGGCTCATCTGCCCTCCAACCGTGCCAAGTGCTCCAGCCCACCTCACCGGTCAAGCTTTGCAAAACAAAACAAAATGACAACGGGTGAGTTCAAAGAACTCAGTGAGTGGTTCTGCCAACCCCGACGAGAAACCAAAGATAGTGATATAAATCATGATAGAACACCTGTCCGAGCTTATATAACAGGCCTCAGCCTCCCGTTCGCTAAGGCAACAATCACACTAAGGCAACAGACTTCAGCCTACCATGCCCTAAGGCAACAAAATATACTAGGATAATCGGGATTGGCCCATCCAAGCTTATCCTAATACAAAGAAACTCAGGAGCAATCAGGATTGGCCCGTCCGAACTTGCTCCACAAGACACAAAGGAACAATTGAGATTTGCCCATTCGAACTTGTCCCTTTAAGATATCACAGGAATAATCAAGATTTGCCCGTCTGAACTTATTCCTTGATAGAAACTGAGGAATAATCGAGATTCGTTCGTCCGAACTTGTTCCACGAGGAAAACACAAGAATAATCGGGATTTGCCCATCCGAACTTGTTCCAAATTAAGAGATAGCGTAAGAATAATCGGGATTCACCCATCCGAACTTATTCCTATAAATATAGAATCTTGGGAACAATCGAGATTAATTTTCCCGTATGAACTTGTTCCACAAGATAAGCAGGAACAATTGGGATTTGCCCATCCGAACTTGTTCCACAGGTTGGAAATTTATCATCCAACCATCCGAGCCAGGCCCGCAATCCGGCTCCTATCCGAGCCTCTTTGTCATTCATAAGATATGGCGACAACAAGACCTAACACAGGTGCCTCCTACGGTGTCTTAGGGGTGTCATTATTGAGAAGCGTCTCAACACTCCAATGTTCGACCCCAACTCCTAGATCCGTAATGTCATAAACCCATGAGGTTTTATTTCATGCATAATATTTAATTTGTTGGCTCTTAACAGATTATGTTGTCCATTGAATTTTAATTATTCAATTAAAATTTCTATTTGCCAAGATTAGGGTTTTGTTTTAAGTTTACTGTTGAGCCCCAAACTGGTGCACCCGAGTCAAATCTGACTCCCAAAGTGTGTCCTATGTATCCAGACTATATTTTATGGTCAAAATGATAGGTTACATGACTATGTTCAGTAAACTATACACACCACAACATGGATTTCAAAATCAGCCCTAAATCAACAATTCAGCATATAGTTTTTAGCGAAAGAATTTCCAACACATCGAGGAAATAAATATGAAATTTATAGAAATTAAATCCTTAAACTCTCATAACAGAATTATAATATTGAGACGAAATTCACAAGAATTAAATTATGTTTGTTTAGCCAAGATTAGCAAGCATCAAGACAATCTTTAAACAAGAATCCAACTCCATGATCAAGAACCCATATCAAGCACACCCATAGGTTCAAGATCAAAATCCTATTTTTTATAAACATGATTAAATTCCAAAAATCACAGATTTAATTTTAAATCATGCATCAACATTACAAGAACCAAAATTGGTAAGCAATTCAAGGTATAGATATTATGAGAAACCAAAACTCTCTCTTAGGCATTTCATCGAACACCTCGAGGGCACCCCTTCTTCCACATTGGCCAAGCACCCCTAGGGTTAACCTAGGGCTGCCGAGCCACAAAGGGGAAGTCTCAGGCCCTCCTCCCACAAACTGACACAAGACTCAACAATCAAAACCCATGAATCGACGAAAAACCACAAAAAAATAATACTATGCTCATATCGGTTCAAGAACACGAGAAAACCCGAGAAAGGTGGGGCAAAACCATTCACCTTGATTAGGAGGAAAAAATAGAGAAAGACTTTCAAACGGCGGCCTCCGAATCCGGCCTTCAAGCACTCGGCTCCAAGACAAAGAAAGAAGGGGGGGGGGGCAGCGGCTCCACCTTAAGCTGGCGGCTCCAAGAAAAGGGAAAGGGGAGAGGGGCGGCTCGGCTTGGGTGGCTCCTCTCTCCTACTCGGCTTGTGCGGCTCCAATGGAGAGCCACAAGCCACAAGGGGGGAGGGGATTTATAATCCCCTCCAAAAGCCTCCTATCCACACCCTAATCCGTGCCCACAACAACCCGGATCCACAACCTGCTAATCCGACTAACTCCATGCTAAATTCAAGCATCACTTATATGCACATCCATATGCAACATAATTTAATAATTTAGGCACATCCAATAGAATAATTAAATAAATTTTTTATCTACGCAGGGAAAGAAAATTCATAATTCAAACTCCCACTTACCTGAGCTCGCAAGCTCGCACCAGATCATGAGTCGACTCGACTCGACCTCGATCTAGCCCACTAGGCTGACAATCATAAGCAAGAATAGAAAAAAAACATTAATATCTAAGATATTACATTTATCAAGAAGTGTGCATATTCAAGTTTTACTCAAAAATTAATTTTCTACATTTTTTACAAAAATCACTGAATTTACAATGGAATTTTTGTAAATATTTGACATTTTTCACAATATTTTCAGAAATTAATCAAACTCATAAAGAACTATGATATGATCATTCTAAGCAAGTATATGGATCAAAATAAATTCTCCCAGTATTATTTAAATGATTTAGTATAATTTCAATAAAAAAATGTTATTAAGAAATTATCTATGTATCATTTTCCTACATACTCATGAGTTTTCATCCAAACACATCTATGTTCCTATCATGAGCATGGAATAAGTATGTCTACATGCTAATGAGGTAATGCACCAAGTATAGCAAGAATGGAACACATACCTCATTTTGATGAGATGTTCAAATTTTAGCATTTTCCTCTAGAATTTTTAAGTGGAATTGGCCTCCATTTAGACTATACTTAACTTGCAAGAAATGAATCATTGGCAGCACAATGAAATTCTTATTACTAGCAAGTTACAATACTAAATAGCAAAGAGAAATTTAAGCATCACTTTCAAAATGCAACTTTGCTAAATAGTAGCAAATTCATTTTAAAGCCAAATTTCACAACGATACCAAAACAAAATGAGATCTCAAAAAAATAAAATCTTTAAAGGCAAGACCTCAAATCCTTCCTATAGTCTGAAAACCGAAATGGCCACAATTAGACAAGGTTTAAAACCGATAGGTTTCATAGACCCATTATAGGTCACATAGGTCTTCGAAGAGACCAAAAATAAAGGAAATATCTAAAACTTGATTAAAAAAATCAACCATGAATTATGAAAACTAAGTATCAAGTACTAGAATATATCAAATGAACATTTAGTAATTTTCACCGTATCATCAAACTCCAATAATAGTAAAGAAATAAAGGTGAGGTTAGAAGTTGATACCAAAACTTGTAAGTCTCTTACACTTGATGTGAAGTTGCACACAACAAATATTTGCATTCTTCATTCCCATGAGCAACTTCAAGCAAACATCACCTCTTCATCCAAGTGTGGTAGCTCCCCCTATATTTGAGCATGAAATTTTTGGTACCCATATACCTTTGGGACCTTGGGTGTTAGTCATCTTAGGAACCCAAGTAAATCTAGCATAGGGGTTCCTTTTAAGTGCACAATTTCTAATCATGTGCCCATAAAATTCACAACAAAAGCAACTGTCATTAAATCTCTTAGAACTTTGGGAATGAGCATGGAAGTGTGCATGATCATGAGCATGTGAAGTTCTTCTAGTATATCTAGCATGATGAACCTTAGGCATGGATTTTTGCAAGGTTACCATTTTTTCATTCAACATGCATATTTCCCTTTTTAAGCTAAGCATGCTATCATTCAAGTGTTCTACTTGTGTGCTCAAGAATTTATTTTCCTTTTCTAATACATTATTTGCATCTTATAAGTTATTGTTTTCCTTTTTCAAAGGTGAGTTATTGCCATCAAAGAGTGGAGGGGCATGGGTAGAAGTCCCTTGAGCTAGTGTGTTTTTGGTAGTCATTCTAAAGTGTAGGGTAGATGGTTAAATCTATTCCTACAACCTCGCTCTGATACCAAATATTGATTGAATGTTCACACTAGAAGGGGGGTTTAATAGTGCGTAGGCTAATGTGTAATCCAATATTACTCTTTTACAATTTTAAGCAACTTGATAGCTCAATTCAATTTTCTTGAAGTTAAATGTGACTAGATGCAATTACAATAGAATTGGGTACAAGTAAGAATTAACCAAGCAATCAATATAGCAATGCAAACAAGAGAATATATAGTGGTTCGGCCAATCCCGCCTACTCCACTATCTTGGCTCCTCACCAAGGATTTTTAACCTTAACACTTTATAGATTCAATGTTTTTCTAAGAATACAATGAGGATTTATCCCTCAACCCTAGAGGTGGGTCTCAACACCTATTCTCTAGCAAAAACAATAATCTACAAGTCACCAAGGTGTTTCAAGCATACCTTGTAAGCTACACTTAAGAATTCGAACAAAACAATAGGAAAACAAATTAAAGGAGCTTTAAATGAAACCAAACTTTAGAGAGCTCTTTCCTACAACCTTCTAGACCTCTAATGCCTCAAGAAGATGATGAACTTTGACTTCAATGGCTTGAGGTGAGAAGGCCACACTTGAAGAGTTGAACGCTAGGGTTTGAGAATTTGAATTCACTCTTTGAAGCACAAACTCTTTAAAATTTGATCAATGAATAGTGGAGAAACCTTGGAGTCTGAAATCAGGCATCTATTTATAAGCCATGAAGATGTGGGGCTGTAATAGCCCATTGCAATGGATAGAAATCTATCTGTTGCGTATGTCAATCGCACTTTCGATCAATGGTTCAATCGATCGAACATTCGACCGGACATCGACCGAAAAGGCTTTGTTAACTTCTGACAAAATTTGATCGCTCATCGATCACAGGTCGATCGAGCCAGACCTTTGACTGATGCTCTGATACCAGTATATTGATACTAATTGTTGTTAATTTTTTCAGTCGATTTTCGTTTTTGGGTCTAGTCTTGGATTTTGACTTGGGAAATAGCTGAGATGGGTTTGATTGATGTCCTAGGGGCACATTACAATCATGTCTAATAATAAACCGCGGTTTTAACCTGATCGCTTCCGAAGCCGTCGACACTTGCATCTCCGCAAATTTCGGACGAACTTTGCATGCGTGTCCATCGCCCATCCTGAAAACAAACACTTGATGAACTGGTCAAAATATGTTTGTTATCATCAAAACCAAGATTGAGACCATGGTTGAAATCCTTAGGCCAATAAGCTTTTCGCTGGAGAGTCTCGGGCCGCTCTCACACCTGGAAATCTACGCCTTCCTATCGGGAGCACTCTGTTGGAAGAAAGTCCACACTAGAAGGGGGGGGGGGTTGAATAGTGTGTATCTACTTTTATGATTATTTGAATTCTTTTCCGATTTCAATCAACTCAACTACCCGATTCAAGTTTCTTGATTCTTAGTGTGATTAGATGCAATCATAATTACATCGAGCACAAGCAAGAATCAAATTGAGCAATCAAGATAGCAATGCAAATATGAAATATATAGTGGTTCGGCCAACACCGCCTACTCTACTACCTTGGCTCCTCACCACAGATCTCTAACCTTAACATTTTATAGAATGATAGTTTTTCTAATAATACAATGATGACTTATCCCTCTACCCTAGAGGCGAGCCTCAACACCTATTCTCTAGCAAAGACAATAATCTATAAGACACCAAGGTGTTTACACACACACCTTGCAAGCTACCCTTAAAATAAATACAAAGTAAGAGGAAAACAATATAAATAGAGCTTAAATGTAAAACAATACTTGATGAAGCTCCAACGCGTCTCCTCCTAACACTTCAAGCCTTTAAATATGAATTTCTCGATTAAATCAACGCTTGATGAAGTGAGGAGGGATTAGGGCACAAGATCACTCTTTTAAGCTCAAAAACACTTAGGATGGACTCTATTAAGATCAAGAGAGGGTAGGAGGCTGTTATGGGACTCCTATATATAAGACAAGGGAAGGAGCCCAAAAAAGACCCATTGCAACGGGCAAAAAATCGCCCGTTGTCGACGCCCAGTCACTTGCCGGTCGATTGTTGGTCGACTGCCCAAGCGACCGGAGCCCACTGTGTGATCTGGGCTCCGTTCGGTCGACCAAACCTGGGAACATGATGATTTTTCTATTTTTCTTCTCGCACACTTCGTTCCCCGATTCCGTTTCCAAGTTTTGATTTGGATGATATTACAATTAGATTTTGGATGTATTCCTTGGGTCATATTACATTATTTATATTTCTAACCCTAGATTTTCTACGCGATCTTCGTCGGAGCCAATTTTGACATTTTTTGATATTTCTCCGAATGAAGTTTGTGCGCGTATCGCAATATCAACCTAAGATTAAACACTTGATAAACTCATTAGAATAAGTTTGTTATCATCAAAATCAAGATGAAGACCAAGGTTGAAAACCTTAGGACAACAATCTCTCCCTTTTTTATGATGACAAACTTCTCAATGAATGCATTAAGGAATGTATCAACAAGCATAACATTTTATCAAGTGAATGTATAATGCTCCCCCTATCAACATGCATTTCTAGAATAAACTCCCCCTAACTATATGCATGCCTATGTCTAGATTCTTCTCCCCCTTTTGACATCAATGAAAAAGGGCCTAAATTAAGCATTTCTAGGCACCCGTTAAGTTACCCAATGACAAGTTATAAACATAAATGTTATCAAGAAACTTTAGAATAATAAGCAAATAGATATAGATATGTCAAGCGAGTTTTAAACAGTCAACTGTGGAATATTCAAAGAGCATTTACTCAATAAAGACAAAGTTTTCGATTTTTGATAAAGATGAACCCCAAATCATATAAAATTGAATTCTCTAGCAACAAGTTAAATTCCAATTTTTTGGCAAAGTGCAGAACCAAGAATTTTCCAAAAATTAATTTTTGCATTTTTCAATAAATCGCCGAAATATCAGATTTCACGTTTTATCGACAAATACCCATTTTTCACAATAATTTCTAATTTTGATCAAACTTGTATATGACTAAAATATGATCATTTTAATCATGTATACAAAGTTTGAATTACTAGAAAGAGTCCTAAAGATTACTCAAATGACTTGGCACAATTTTGATCAAGAAATTAACATGATATATCAAGAAATTGTGTATAAGTCATTTTCCTAAATACTCATGAATTTTCAAATAGACACAATCAAGCACTTCATCATGAGCAAGGTGCAAGAGTTTCTACATGCCTTATGAGGTATCATACTATTTGGTGCAAAGATGAAACTACTACCTCATAGAATTTTCAAGTATTTAGCATGTGTTCTCTAAAACATTTGACTCCTAATAAATGCTCAACTTGCAAGTAATTAAATCATAAATAGCATAATATACATTTTCTTACTTAGCAAGTTCATAAACTAGATAGCAAAGGAAAGTCAAGTTTATTTCTCAAAAGTCAAGTTTTGCTAACTAGTGGAGATTCATTTTTCAAAATACAATCAAAAATGAAATCAAAATGAATCAAAGAGATCTCGAGAAGTGAAAACATTTTAAAATCAAGATCTCAAACCCCTCCTAAGGTTGAAAACCAACTTGGCTACAATTAGTCAAGGTTTCAAAACCAAAGATTGCATAGATCCATTATAGTTCATAAATAGCCTCCAAGGAGATTGAAAATTAAATGAAACATTCAAATTCAAACTTGATACCACAAAGATATTAATCAAAAATAAACACACGGTGAATCAAGTATCAAGTAACTACTAAATAAAGCACATTCACAAGTCATCAAACTCCAATAGTAATGTAGGTAAGAATAGAGTTAGGATTTGATACTGATCACGCTTGTCACGAAGTTGCAATCAAATTTATTCCTCTTTCTTTAATTCCCAAGCAACTTCAAGCCATCAATGTTTCTTCATTTGAGTGTAGTGTCTCCCCCTACATTTAAGCATGAAAACTTTGGTACCCAAATTTCTTTGTGTCCTTGGGGGTTAGAAGGTTTTGGAACCCAAAGTGATTTAACATTGGGGTTCCTTTTTAATTCACAATGCCTAACCATATGTCCATACATGCCACAACAAAAACAATTACAAATTTAATAGAAGCATGATGATGGACATGAATGTGTGGATGAGCATGGGAAGATACTTTAAAAAATTTTGCATAATAGGCATGGGCATACATATTTTTCATTTTCTCATTTATTGAAAACAACTCATTTTTTAATGATAGCATGCCAACATTCAAAATTTCAACTTGTGAGCATAATAAGGCATTTTTAATTTTCAATGAGTCATTCATATTTTGTAAATCTATATTTTTCTTTTCTAAGGAATTTTTATCATTTTCTAGGATTTCAACCTTTATTCTTGACACATTACAAGAAAGCAAGAGATCATCATTTTCTTGTTCTAGCGTTTTATTTTCCTTTTTATGTTCCTTGAATCTTTTTCTAACAATATTAAATTCCTCATACATATGCTCAATTTCATCTTCTAATTCTACTTGAGTAAAAATATTATCACCTATGGTGATAGTAGGTACCTCATTATCCTTTGTCAAGAAATAAAGGTTTGCATTTTCCCTTGTGTTTTCTTCCCCACTTGAAGGTGATGATGACTCGGTTTCATCCCAAGTGGCCATTGTTTTCTTCTTCATCCTTCTTCTTTTATCTTTCTTTGAGGATGATGGGGAGGTGAGCCTGGACTTAGGACAATTGCTCTCCAAGTGTTCGGGCTTGTTGCATTGGAAGCACATATGTCTATCTTTGCCCTTCTTCTTCTTGAGAGGTTTTCTCATAAGCTACATCTACATCCTTCCAAGGTGAACCATATCTTCTTGGTACTCACATTCTTCATTCTCCGTTGATGACGAGGTCCTATCACCATATGATGCTTTTAAGGCAATGTTCTTGCCTTTGGGGGCATCTTCCTCTCTTTTTGCACTCATATGGATCTCATGGGTCATGAGGGATCTAATGAGTTTGGTGAGCTTCATGGTGCCAAGATTCTTGGCCTCCATGATAGCAACCACCTTTGGCTCCCATGCTTTGGGAAGCGATCTAAGAAGCTTCCTCACTTTTTCTTCCTCTTGTATGTCCCTTCCAAGGTTAGTCAAAGCATTCACAATATTTTAAAAGCGAGCATACATTTCATCTATGGTCTCATGAGCATGCAATTTAAAGAGTTCATAATCATGCATAAGCAAATTAATTTTAGATTATTTGACTTGGGAAGTTCCCTCATGAGTAGTCTATATAACATGCCAAATTTCAAAAGTGGATTTGCAACATGATATTCTATTTAATTCATTTATAGATAAACCATAATGTAATGCATTCATTGCTTTGACATTTGAATTAAACAATTTGATCTCTTCTTGAGACCAATCATCCATACTTTTGGAGGGTAGTTCATAGTCAATATGAATAGTTCTCCAAGCCTCTAATCCTAGGGATTGCAAGAAAATACTCATCATAGTTTTTCAATAAGGATAATTGTTTCCACCAAAAAGAGGAGGTGCATGAGTTGAAAACCCTTGACCTAGTGTGATACTAGAAACCATAAGTGTAGGTTAGCTGGTTAAACCTAAGCCTACAACCTCGCTCTGATACCAAATGTTTTTACAATGATGAATTATCCCTCAACCCTAGAGGCGAGTTTCAACACCTATTCTCTAGAAAAAATAACAATCTACAAGACACCAAGGTTTTTACACGCACACCTTGCAAGCTACCACTACTAAAAAATGGCTTATCTGCAACGGACAATACCGTCACAAAACGGTCGCTAAAGACCTTCTGCGACGGAAATAAGCGATCACAAATATCGGTAACAAAAACCATTATCACAAAAAAACTACGATGGCACAAGCAGCGGTCGCAAAAGATAAAATTCTGTGACCGTAGAGCGATGGTGCACGGCGGTCGCAGAATGTGGTCGCGTAATATCTATGACCTTATTTGACCGTCGCAAACATTACATAGGCGATGGTTTGGTGACCGATTTTACCGTCGCAAAATATTATATTTGCGACTGTGATGCGACCGCGCTTGCCGTCGTAGACACTACAATTGCGACCGTTTTGGCGACTAGTTCTATACGTTTTGCGACGGTGATAGCGGTCGCAGATCCGTCGCAAATTTGTATTTTTTTTAAAAAAAATAATTTATAATAATATTTTTTTTAAATGCCTGCTTACATTTAACATCAACATCAAATTATATCAAAATGCAATGCCACAACCAAAGAATATAAAAGATATCATATTATATCAAAATGTTGCCACAACGAGGGGTACATCAAATTATAATGTTTATACATATTTATATCAAAATGTAATATTTACATCGTATCAAAACATGTTTACATCAAAATAGAAATTAAAATACATCAATCATGAAGCACATCATGTGGCGGCGATAGATGCGGCGACGAGAGGGGCTGCGTTGGGATGGCATCAGCTGGCATCGCGTCGAATGACGGGGGAGACAGAGGGGTCGGAGCACCAGGCATGGAAGAAGCAATAGGTGCCATGTACTCCCTCATAACAGCTACCTCACTGATGAGGCCTGCATGAGAAGCTTCCAAGGCTGCATGAGAAGCTTGTAATTCTGCGTGCGAAGCCTCTAAGGATGCAAATCGATCCTGGCCCGCATGTGAAGTTGACAGACTACTGGTGGAAGAGGTGAAGGCAGACGACCCCGCACCATTTGGCTGCAACAATGTCCGTACGTGGGCCATTATGCCAATGCCATATACACGGCCGTGGTCGACTCCTATCACCTGCATCCATGTGTCAACATCAAGCTGATGCTGCGTAGGATCACCTCCCCGCTGGGTCACCAACTCAGAATACATGGCCTTTAAAGATTGATTAATTAAATTAATTTTACATAATTGAACTAATATAATTTTTTTAAAATATAAACTTTATTAAATATTAACTTACCAGGATCGTCTCCGGCCTCCTGCTGATGAACTCACCCCGGCGAGGACCATGTTTATATCTATGTGTCTCCTCGAAGACTCTCAAAGGATCAGCCGGAATGAGCGTCCCCTGCAATAAAATAAATATAATTAATTTTTCTATGATAAATAATAAAAAATATTATTAAATTACTTACCATGCGACGCTCGTGACTAGTAAATGGGATGGACCCACTGGTGTGTCGGGCCACAGATCCCTCAACTAGCGTCATCCGATTTTGGTGCGCCATTCGGGAGGCACCCTGCCACTCCTCGGACGCCCATATGTCGCATAGTCGATCCCATACGTGGCTTGTTATCCAATTGGGCCCATTTCCCTTTAGCACATCTATATGCGTATCCCGATTACCGCCTACATTTGCCCACGCCTCATCCCACGCACGATGGAGGATATCCTTGAAAAGCTTCTTACTGTAAGCTTCCCAAGCATCCTCCACCTAAACCTGAATGGCAGGATCCCAGGTGTATTGGGCCTACAAAAAGAAAACATTAATACAATCATTTTAATAAACACATGATTCAAATTGACTTGCACCAATAAGGATTGAATTGAATATAGAAATATTGAGATAAATATTAAGGATACAATCATTATAAAGAATTCAGCATGCTAATTCAGCATGCTAAATTGTTGCAGCATGCTAAATTGTTGCAGCATGCTGAATTCAACATGCCCATGCTGAATTCAGCAGGGCATGTTGAATAATTCAGTAGTTAAGAAACTAGTATGACTACATAATACTAGTAGATAACATATTTTGATTTTAAATTGATTAATTAAAACCAGGAAGCTGAGAATAATGCTTGATAATATATTTTGATACTGATCAGTATCAGTTACTTATACAGATAACTGATACTGATTAGTATCAGTATCAGTATCAGTATAACTGATACTGATCAGTATCATACAGATGAGAGGTATACTATTGTACATTTGTTCAATGAGTTATATGAGGTAGCTTATACTCCTGCATTTTATCATCTGCTTGGATCAAACATGCAGCTTCATCATTCAGATGAAAAGGTTTCAAATTCTAAAGAGACAAATGAAAAGCTCATCCATGAGAAGATCCCGCCGAGGAATCAGAGGCAAAAATATATCACTAACATAGAACAGCTGACAGTCTCAAACCTATCAAGCTCCAGCACTGAATGGAGCCAATTCCATCAGCAGATTAGAGCAATTGGAATTGAGATAGAAGCTATACTTTATGAAGACATCAAAGAAGAAGCAATCATTGACATGCTGAGCTCTCATTGTACATTTAAGATGAGTCCATCATCATCATCATCAACATTGTAGCAATCTGGACTATTTAGTTTAGTAAATTCAGAAAAGTTCATGTACTCTGTACACTGGCTTCAGAAAATGGAAGGGACCACAAAATAAGTAACTGATATCAGTATTAGTTCAACTAGAAATAAATGAAATTAACCTCAACTGCATTAAAAACACATCAGCTTAACAAATCCCTTCCAATCTCTCCTCCTTTATCAATATTAGCAAGTTGAATATATATATCATCTAACGTTATAAATGAAATAAAAAAATGAAGGCACTGTTCCATTTGAGATCACAACCATTGATAGAATAAACCTTTGGATTCCGAAGGCACTACTAATGTATATATATTATATATTATTTAAAATTAGTGTTTATAACATAGTGAATTCAAGACATACAAACATGCTACAGATAAAGGAAATTATGCCCACAAGATGCTACAATTAATAATTAAACCCATGACGTGAGGTAACATATATGTCTGGATGATATATGAATTAATGTAAACAGTGCAACCTGAATTTTCATACCTTTTCATTGCTAATAGAAAAAGAAAATCTGATATGTTGATGAGAGGTATTTGATACTTTTCAAGAGGCTTCTCGATCCATAAGTGGAACAATTTGATGATCAGTATCAGTTTATACTATCATATACTTTGGCTGGGTTCCTTTACTTCCAACATGAGTTCATTCTTTAAATGGTTCTCATGGGTGTATTGATTTGATGAAAATACAAGCCCTACATTTGTTGAAGAACACTGTTTATCATTGCCTAATGTATTGAAATTTCGAGGACCAAGTCTTACTCCTTTGAAGAAGAAGGTGGACCCAGAAAAGACCTCCCCAGTTTCACTTGATCACCTAAAGAGAGGATATGAGGATGGACTTCAATGTAATAGGATTTTGAGACAATGTAATGAATGAAACAATGCAATAGAATGTTGAGAGACTTGTCTGGTATCGTTTGATTCTATTAGTATATAATTTGAGCTATACATATTTGATTCTATTAGTATTCAAATTGACTTGTACCAATGTATCATTGTTGTTGCTGTTGGTATCAGTATCAATATGATCAGTATGATACTGATACTGATCAGTATCTATAGTAAACGATACTGATCAGTATCAGTAACAGATACTGATCAGTATCAGTATGATAACTGATCAGTATCAATATGATAACTGATACTGATCAGTATCAGTATGATCAGTATCAGTTGATACTGATACTGATACTGATCAGTAGTAGTAGATCACCAAATGGAGTCATGATTTCATGAGCTATTATGAAAAATAAGAAGCAAAGTGTATATAAAGAAGAGAAGAATCAAGGATCACAAGCAATTTGCAGCAGAGTGTGATTGCATGCATATATTCAATTCTGGCTGTTGGGTTCAGTAAAAGCTTTCATGGCCTGTCTATATATTGTAGGAGTGTATATAAAGCAAAGCCATGTTGCGACTACTTCAGAATCATCACCAAGTAGTCCATAACAAGGCATAACAAATAAAGACTCAAGCTAAGTAGATCATAAGTAACTTAATGTAATTTTTGGTGTCTTTGAAGATCTAGTATCAGTTGATCAGTATGTTTCTTAAAGCAGTTTTGGTGTCTTTGAAGATCTAGTATGTTTCATTTGTGTATGGTCATTTCAAAGCAATAACGTGTTTTGATAGGTTGATTATTTCTCTGTATGGACTAGTAAATATATATATCCACCTAAGTTCTAAGGACTAAAAGTGGATCAATATGAAACAATAATTAGCATAGTCATATTAAGTGGATCAATATGAAACAATAATTAGCATAATCAACATTCATTAAATCAAAGTAACTTGAACTACGTACCTTGAACCCATTCCATAATAAATTTTGATAATGTTCCGACACCCTGGTCAATGAAGTCCATGGTTCATGAAAGAAACTCTTAAGCATAACGGTCATGGTGCGAGCGACATCATCCTACTCAAATCTATAACTCAAGCATAATAACATTATAAGTAATAATTAATTATTAATAATTATAATAAATAAATTAGTTTACTTACTTTAAACCATTTAGCGATATCCGTCGACGCTAGTCGGACGATGAAGGTGCATGATAATGGTCCGACACCCTGGTCAATGAAGTCCATGGTTCATGAAAGAAACTCTTAAGCATAACGGTCATGGTGCGAGCGACATCATCCTACACAAATCTATAACTCAAGCATAATAACATTATAAGTAATAATTAATTATTAATAATTATAATAAATAAATTAGTTTACTTACTTTAAACCATTTAGCGATATCCGTCGACGCTAGTCGGACGATGAAGGTGCATCGACCCCCCCCCCCCCCCCCGATTAGGCCCATGATGCATACGACGACCTCGAGCTGGTGGTGGTACAACATCTACCACGGCTGGTGCAGGTGGTGGTGGTATAGGGTGCAGGTGGTGGTGGTACAGCATCCACCACGGCTGGTTAGTGATGTCAACCAATAATATAGATATAAATGTTGATTAGTGATGTCAACCAATAATATAATATAAATTAATAGAAAAAAGATGAAATATATATATATATATATATTACACATTAATCATCGATATCATCAGAATAATAATCGATTGAGTCATTTTCTTCTTCACTTGTCTCTTCATCTTCACAACTATTCTCATCTTCTGCATCATCTGGTTCAACATCAACACTTTCTTCAGCCAAACCTTGTGCAACGACTAAATTTTCATCTTCAAGTGTTTGACCCACAACTTCAACTACTGGAGGATCATCCTTCTGATAAAAATCACCTAATACAAATCTTGTAGTATCATTATCCTCTACCATTGGATCAATCCTCAATCGTGCCTTAGTCTTACACACAACCCGCCATTCCAATCTATCGTGCGTAATATACTTGTTGTGCTTGTGATGCCAAAATAAAAGGCTCGTTCGATGCAAACTTTGATTTGAAATTAACGTCAACAAACTTATAGTTTGGATGAATTTGACTACCTCGAGATGATGTGTCAAACCAGTGACATTTGAATATCACTATTTTTTTGCACCCAATATATTGAAGCTCAAGTACTTCTTTAAGCAGTGCATAGAAATCACAATCACAATCAATCCAAGTGGAGCCTTTGACACAAACACCGACATTCATTGTCTTCATTGTGGTTGAGCACTCCTTTGTATGAAATTTATATCCATTCACAAAGTATTCGTTATAGCATAAGATTAGTCGTGACGGTCCACATGCTAACTCGAGTAATTTGTTGTCTATTTCTTGAATATGTTCACTCGACCAAGTTTTGAACCAATTTACAAATTCTGTGCTATGTTTATCTTATAATTCTTCCTCGGATATATTCGGTGTTTGTGTAAGAACTTCTGTGTCAAATTTTTGAATGAAAGGATCAACCTCGGGGTAATTCATCAGTACATATAATTGTGCAAGATGGTACTCATCTTCAGTTAAATATCTCGGTGGATGTGAGCCCAAACCACGACCAGGAAAATAAAATATTGGTAGACAATCTACATCGTTCACATTTCCCCCATCATCATTTCGGGGAAGACGAGTCAACCTTGTGTGCACATTGGACTCGAAATAGAAAGAGCAGAAAGTTGATATTTCCTGAATAATATAAGCTTCAATTATTGAACCTTCCACTGTAGCTGTATTTTTTATTTTCCTTTTTAACTTCTGCATATACCTCTCGAATAAATACATCCACCGATACTGAACTGGACCACCAACTCTTGCCTCGTACGCTAAGTGAACTGGTAGATGCTCCATCGAATCAAAAATTCCAGGTGGAAATATCTGCTCTAATTTGTAATCTACAATATTTTTTTCTAGCTTTTCTATATCTTTGATACGAAGGGCATTGGTGCAGATATCTCTGAAGAACAAACTAAGCTCGGTTAACGGATCCCAAATTTTGTCTGGTAAAATATCGCGGAATGCAATAGGGAGTAGTCTTTGCATGAACACATGACAGTCATGACTTTTCATTCCTGATATTTTACCTTCGTCTACATTGACGCATCGAGCTAAATTAGATACATAACCATCTGGTAATTCTAGATCTTTTATCCACTAGCAAATATCTTTTTGTTGTTGCTTATTGAGAACATAAGAGGCTTTCGGTTTCACTTGTTTGCCGTTCACCTCCTGTAGATCTAAATCTGGACGTTTGCAATATACTTTTAAGTCCATTCTTGCCTTCACATCATCTTTGGTTTTACCTGCAAAATCCATCACTGTATTAAAAATGTTCTCAAACACATTCTTTTTAATGTGCATCACATCCAAATTGTGCCGAACTAGTAATGAGCTCCAGTAAGGCAGTTCCCAGAATATACTTTTTTTGACCCAATTGTGTCTTTCTCCGAAACCACTAATTCTGTCAACCTCTCAGAATGTGATATCCGGTAACACAAAAACCCGAGCTAACATTTGATTACCAGACAAACACGGAGGTGGTCCATCTTTTTCCACTCCGCCCCTCATGAATTTATCTCTATTTCTCCGGTATGGATGATCAAGTGGCAAAAATTGACGATGATAGTCAAAGTATGAAATCTTTCGTCCATGCCAAAGACTAAATGCATTTGTTCGTTCCATACAATACGGACAACCAAGCCTCCCGTGTGTGCTCCAGCTAGACAACATAGCATATGTCGGGAAGTCACTAATTGTCGACAACAATGCGGCCCTTAAGTTGAAATTTCTTTTTTGATGAATATCCTAAGTGATGACTCCGTCGTCCCACAAATTCTTTAAATCGTCAATTAATGGTCGAAGGAACACATCCAATTATTTTCTTGGTCCTCTTGGTCCTGGGATTACCATACTAAAAAATATGAAATCATCTTTCATGCACATCGATGGCGGCAAATTGTAGACTGTGAGGAGCACCGGCCAAACAAAATTTGATGTTGATGATTGACCGAATGGATTGAACCCATCAGTACATAACCCTAGTCTGACATTTCTAGGATCACTTGCAAATGATGGATAACATCGATCAAGATGTTTCCATGCTTCACTGTCAGACGGGTGAGTCATAACATTCGGATCACGACTCTTAGCATGCCATATCATATGTTGGGCTATTTTTTCAGACATGAACAACTGCTTCAATCTGGGAATTATTGGGAAATACCGAAGAACCTTAAACGGTATATCTTTCTGCCTACTCGAAGATGATTTCTCTTTGTACCATGGATGTTCACATGTTGGACACTGGGTCAAGTCTACGTATTCACGGTAATAGAGAATGCAGTTGTTCTGACATGCATGAATTTTCTGATACCCTAGACCAAGTCTCTTCATCATCTTTTTTGTCTTATAGAAACTGTCCTCCAGTTTGTTATCTTTAGGCAACGCTTTGTGAAACAGCTCAGAAAATCGATTATATGCTATCTCAGTTACGTTGCAGTCAGACTTAATGTTTAACATTTGAGTCATTATTGATAACTTTGAATATTCATCACAGCCTTCATACAATGGTTCATCTGCAGCTTTCAGTAAATCATAAAACTGTGCTGCTTCTAGATTTGGTAATTCCATTTGAATTTACAATTCTACTTGTGGCTCACACTCCATATCCATTGTCACTTCATTACTTGACGACTGACCTCCTAATTCTGTGTGAGGCATTGGCAACATTTGGAATTCACGACCGCCCAGAGCATCCAAGACCATATTTCGATACGACTACTCAACGGATGTTGTATGAGTTGCGGACCAAGATCCAATATTAGATGACTGGCCTCCTAATTCATACGATGACATGCCTATGAATGACTCCCCATGTGAAATCCATCGATAGTAACGATTCATGAAACCATTTCTGTATAGGTGCAATGTCACTACCTGTTGGTCTAGGAAAAACAAGTTGACACACCGACGACACGGACATCTGATTTTGTCAACATTGACAAATTGCAGATTTGAATATGCGAAGTTTAAAAATTCCTGAACACTGCTCTTGAATTCTTCAAGTAAACCTCCACGGTACATCCGACGGTACATCCGACGGTACATCCAACTACGATCTTCCGTCATGATTCTGTACGTGATATATCACAACAATTACTTGTTTAGAAATCTTCATAGGTGGGGTGGTCGTATTCCATTCGGGAATCAAATTATTCTACTTACATTTAAATATATTTTTTAACATTCAATTTCAGTCAAAATTCCGGCAGCATTCCCCTACAGTTCTCCAAGTATGCATATCATCTGGGCGTATACTTGGAGAACAAGGGATATCTGCTAGAATTTCAAACTGAAATGAATGTTAAAAAATATATTTAACTGCAAGTAAAATAATTTTGATCCCAAACTGTCCGATCAAGGAAAATTCAGAAATCGTAAAAAAACTATAAGTTTTGTATTTCTTATAGACAACGATACGATATTCGAATGGATCTAAGGTATTGTGAAAGAAATATGATCCAACGGTCATTAAGTTCGTGTCACTTTATCAACTCGCGAATCATATATAATATTTTCAATTTCAATCCTAACAGAACAACGCATACTCAAAATTCTAACTAGATCTGAATTTTCAAATGCACTACTAATAATTAACTCTAGAAATAAACATCATAACAAAAATAATATTAAAAGAACATACAATTAAAGAAAAGAAAGCACGAGACTAACAAACAAACATAGGAAGAAAAGAAAGCTAGCATTAACTCGATCAGCTCTAGCTAGGACTTTATATAATATACATTTGTTTCTCATACTCATGTACTTTAAATGTAGGAATTTGTGAAGTAGTAAGAATGCAATTTTCTTCATCAGCAAGGAGAGAGCAGTAGTACTTAATTTGAGTCAATAACATATATGTGGAATTCAAAGTTGAAAAGATTGTGCTTTCACATGTAGATTCAATAAATGCTGCTTATGTGAGCTGATACTTTATAGGTCATTATTGTAATTTTTCTTTTCTTCTTTTTACTTAAATAGTTGCCTTTCACTTTGGATATATTCAATTCTTATCCTCTATTGTACTTTAGAGCATTCCATTTACTCTCTGGTCTACAATCACTAATCTTATTAAGTTAAAAATTGCAAATGTGGAGGCCTTTTGGATGTTGTGGAAATGGGTCTACTTTGAAAGATACAAAACAAAGTTGTGTAGCAAAACATTTTGGTAACGGTTTTCTCCTTTTAATAGAAGATTAGAGGAATAAAAGAATGGATCTTAACACTGCACTCATGGATGTAGTCATCAGCTACACAAATATGCTTCACAAAATTTATTCATTAACCAACCATCACAATGAAATCACTATCCAAAACCTTCCAGAGATTCAGTCCACACTCCACATTTTGGAATCTCAACAAGGTAGAGCTTAATACTATCAGTCAATATCAAGATTTGAAGAGGCAAGAAGAAACATACAAGAATTAATAAAAAAATCCAGAGTTCATAAAAAATTAAACAAATTAATTTTGTAAGGGTTAATCAAATTAATCCAGAGCATATTTTTAATTAAACAAATTAAAAATATGCTCGCATCACTTGTCTTACCAGTAACCCTAGCTGAACCAAAACCGTCGGCTAGGGTTTCAGACAAGAGAAAGAGAGAGAGAGAGAGAGAGAGAGAGAGAGAGAGAGAGAGAGAGAGAGAGGAGGAGGATACCGGCGGTTGAACAGTCGAGCAGCGGCGAGGCCTGCTCGCGGCGGGTGACGAGTAGTGGGCGGCGGTTCGTGTGCGACGTGCGAAGGTCAGCGTGCGGCGGCAGAGAAGCACGCGGTAGACAGAGAGAGGGAGATCGGCAGAGGGGCGGGATCGAAGAGAAAAAAAAGGGTTTGGCGTGGGGAATTTAATACCATTTTGCGACGGCACTAACGGTCGCAAATGGTCGCCATATTGCGACGGCACTATATGCGGTCGCAGTGTCATCGCCATTTTGCGACGGCACTCAAGGCGGTCGCAAAATCCATCGCCCCCTTGCCAGTCTGCGACCCCAATGGACAACGGTCCCAAACCCGTCGCATCTGCGACCGCATACCGTGCCGTCGCAAACTCGTCGCATACCGTGTCGTCGTAAAAGAGTCATCGCAAAAAGCTATTTTTTTAGTAGTGTACCCTTAAAATTGATACAAAGTAAGAGGAAAACAATATAAATGGAACTTAAATGTAAAACAATACTTGATGAAGCTCCAACGTATCTCCTCCGAGCACTTCAAGGCTTCGAGTATGAATTTCTCGGTGAAATCAACACTTGATGAAGTGAGGAGGGATTAGGGCACAAGATCACTCTTTTAAGCTCAAAAACACTTAGGATGACTCTATTAAGATAAAGAGAGGGTAGGAGGCTGTTATGGGACTCCTATATATAAGCCAAGGGAAGGAGCTCAAAAAAGACCAGTTGCAACGGGCAAAAAATCGCCCATTGCCGACGCCCGATCGCTTGTCGATCGATTGTCAGTCGACCAACCGAGCGATAGCCCGAGCAATCGGAGCCTACTGTGCAATCTGGGCTCCGTTCGATCGATCGATCGGTCGACCGAACCTTGGAGCAGGCTGATTTTTTTGTTTTTCTTCTCACGCACTTCGTTCATGGGTTCCGCTTCCAAGTTTTGACTTGGATAATATTACAATTAGGTTTGGGATGTATTCCTAGGGTCATATTACATAATTTCTATTTTTAACCCTAGATTTTCTACGCGATTGTCGTCGGAGACAATTTTGATATTTTTTGGTATTTCTCCGAATGAAGTTTGTATGTTTATCGTAATATCAACCTGAGATCAAACACTTGATAAACTCATTAGAATAAGTTTGTTATCATCAAAATTAAGATGAAGACCAAGGTTGAAAACCTTAGGCCGACACACTCTCCCACCTTACATTATCCTAAGAACACTAATCCTAGATTGCAAGGGTGGACTTATGCCTTACAACCAAGGCTACCACCACATTCAATAAACCTAGCAATCTAGGTTTATACGACTTCAAATACAAAGAAAAGAAACACAAATACAAGTATAAATGGAGCAAATGAACAAACAAGTAATACTTTGGTCCATAATTGATTCCCTCCTCAAATTGATGAATCGGTGAAGAAACAAAGCTCAATCAAGTATAGGTGATGAAACTAGGGTTTGGAATGAAAAGTGGCTAGATCAAAGCTTTAATATCGCATATAATGTGTCAATGAGTGTTAATCATCATAAGGAAGGTGGGGTTACGTTTATATAGAGAGCCAAATGGGTAGGCTCGGGTGAAGGACCCAACAAATCAAAATGGAGTCGTTGGCTCTCCCTTCCTGTCGACCACCGGCCGATGCTCGATCGATCGATGATAGGCTGAGGGTCAGCCGATAACACACTTGTACGGTGTAATTAAAGGCTGAAATTCCAAGTCTTATCTTCATTTCTTAATTTTAAGTTAATGTCTCTATTTATTTTTATTCTCCATTAACTTTAAAACATAAATGTAAATAAGGAAATAACCCCCCCCCATTTGGATTCAATAAAAATATTAGAAAAATCAAAATCCTTTAGGGTCAAAATCCAAATTTTGGGTTCTAGTACAAATTTGTAAAAATCAAAAATTTAAAATCTCCCAAATCAAACATGAATGGGTTAAGGGTTTCCAAAAATTCCTTAAAAATTTGTCTTTAACTCGTTTCCACCCAAGGAACTATTGCCGAGACTTTTGGTTCCAAGAAGATGTCTAAATCATGTAGCCCTCCAAGGAGCTCCCTAGACATTGAAAATTTTTTGGTCGTTTTATTATTTTTCTAGTTTTCAAGTGTTTGGGGTTCGGGTTATGGGGTTCTTTGCATCATAGTGAGGATTTTACAATGAATCTAAACACTCTAAACCTAGACTTTAACTTCCGATGAATCCCGAGCATCAACGAGCGTCCTTGCCGATTTTTCTAATTTTTTCGATTGCGGATGTTGCGTGCAAACCGATATGGAATCTGAAAATATTTCTTGCTCAAACATTAATTCCATGTTTCGTTATTATCAAAACCGAGATTAAAACCAAGGTTGAAAACCTAAGGCCAACAATGACATCTGATTCCTTGGATGAGCTCAGCACATCATTCCTCTGACATCCTATGGCATCTGGGCTTTTGTGCGGTACGTCGTGACAGTAGGAAGGGGTGACTTTTCCACATGTTAGTTCATCGTTTACTCCGCTTTATGGAGCATTTAATGCTGGCAAGGGGTAATCATGATACGTAGATGTAGTCGTTGGTTTCAAGTCGATTGAACTTCCACCACTAATGGAATGCTTGGACGAGATTGATTCCTGCACTTAGTGATAGATGTTGACCGTTGGATGAAAAGGGGGGGCACCACCTTCTGGCTATAAAACTCCCTCCTTCTCATCATTTTGACTTTTCTCACGTTCTAAGTTCTTGCTTGTTGTCTACTTTCGTGCTTCTTGCTTTTGAGTTCTTTGTCGGTAACATCGTCATTTCATTCATCATCTTGCCCATTTTTGGTGAATCTTCTTGGCCTTATCCTTTTACTTCTATTCTGTCAAAGTCGACCTTAGGTTGATATGCTGTACTGACTCATCCCTCGTATATTATGGTTCTAGTCTGGTTGAAAAATGGCTAGTAAAGGGAAGAACATAGTAGATAGACTGAGCAGGGGCGCTGAACCGTATTCTCGGGTTCATGACGAGATAAGGCAGGAGAGCTCAGTGATGACTAGCTTTTGTAGCATTGGGGCCATTCGTAAAGGCGTGTTGCTCTCCCGTTTATGCGATGAGACCGCCTTCCCTGCTCCCCAAATGATAGGGTCTTACACTCTAGGAGGGACCCTAAGTTTATTTTCATTTATTGAACCAAATTCAAGGACCTTAGTGTCAGACTGCTTTTCATAGATGTTGAGTGCGAGGTATTGATCCAAGTGAACATTGCCCCAATGCAGCTCCACCCAAACAGCTAGGCGTTTGTCCGATGTTTCAAGATTTTGATGGAATTTCTAGGTGTCGAGTCGAGCCTTGGTGTATTCTTTTCATTTTTTTTAAGCCAAAGGAACACATAAGGGCCAGTGGGTGTCTTTTAGCAGTACCCCGTGGAGAAAGCTCTTCAGCTTATTCAGGAGTTGTTGCTAGAACTTCAAGAACCAGTTTTTCTAGGTGAGGTCCAAGCCGAACGAGTGGCAATTTTTTCTGGATATGGTGTCACCCTCGAAGAGGTTCATGTTGTTCTAGAAGCGAAACCCAGACCACTATCTTGGCCCTGGAGGAGGAGGCCATTTCACATGAGGAGAGGCTGGTGATAAGGTTTTTAGACCAGTGGGGGCCGTCCACTCCTTTTTCATGCAAGGTGCTATTGAGGTGGGACCAGGGTGAGCCCTTTGTCATAAGCTACATAAGTAAGTCCGAAGTTGTAGGACATTTGCCTACCATTTTAATAATTTCTTTAGCATGCTGATTATGAGCTATATCTCGTAGGCAATATGGCCCCAAAGATGAACCCAACAGCCCTCCAAGGTAATGCGTCAGTTGAAACATCTCGCCTCGCCCGTGTAAGTCGAAAGGTTTGCATTAGAGGGGGGGTGAATAGTGTGTTAACTAAAAATTCTAGCCTAATTACGGTTTTAATCAATTCTTGATTTACTTAGGCAATTCATAATTTCAAACAACAAGCAGAAGCAATAAATAATGCAATTAAGCACAAACAAAATATCAATGCTAACACAATGATTTATAGTGGTTCGGCCCCGATGCCTACTCCACTACCTAAGCACACATCTTAGAATTTTCAAACTTAGCTTTACTAGATTAAAGTGTTTCCTTACAATGACGACCTTTTCACCGAAAAGTCTCCGCTCTCACACCGAAAGCACACCCTCTTTCACACTGAAGGCACTTACACACTCAAATGTCCCCGCCTTCCTACAGAAAGCACTCTCCCACCTCAAACCCTAAGGACAATACAACTAATCCTAGAAAACTAATCACACCGGTATATTTATGCCTAAACCAAGGCTACCACCAAACTTAAGGCCCAACACTAAGTCTTTTACACACACATAAATACAAGAGAATTAAAGCACAAAATACAATAATAGAGCAATAATTCAAACAACAAAGTATTTAGCTCCAACCAAATTTTCCATGCTTCCTCTTGAAGCCTATGATGATGAAACAATAGCTTTAAGGCTTGCACAAAGAGATGAATAATTAAAGGTAGGGTTTCCACAAGAATTGGCTCAATGAGGCTTAGGATTGATCAAAGGATGTCTCAAATAAGTTAATAATGACCATAACAAGTGAAGGAAGGCTAGGGTCTTGAGGTTCTGCCGGTCAATTTGTCGGTCGTTGGTTTGGTCGACCGAGCTTCGACTGATGATGAACTGAATAGCTAGTGGGCATTTCCATTAGCGTTCAATCGAAGTCTGGTTGACCAAACCATTGACCGAACCTTTAGCCAAACATGCACAAAATCATTAAGTTAATGTCTCTGTTTATTTTTATTCTTCATTAACTTTAAAAACATAAATGTTAAATAAGAAAATACCCCCCATTTGGATTCAATAAAAATTTAAAAAAAATCAAAATCCTTAAGGATCAAAATCTAAATTTTGGGGTCAAGTACTAATTTGCGAAAATAAAAAATCTTAAAATCTTGCGGGTCAAATATGGATAGATTAAAGGTTTCCAAAAATTATTTAAAAATAGGTCTTTAACATTGCGAAAGTCAGAAATCTTAAAATCTTCCGGGTCAAATATGGATAGGTTAAAGGTTTCCAAAAATTCTTTAAAAATAGGTCTTTAACATGTTTCTACCTAAGGAACAATTACCGGGACTTTTGATGGCAAGAAAATATCTAAATCATGTAGCCCTCCAATGAGCTCCCTAGACTTAGAAAATTTTTGGGTCATTTTTTGATTTTTCTGGTTTTCAAGTTTTCGGGGTTCGACTTTTAGTTTTTTAGTTCTTATGCATCATATAGATGATATACATATAATCTAGACACTCTAGACCTAGACTCAAACTTTATGATGAATCCCGAGCGTCGACAAACGTCCTTGCTGATTTCTTCAATTTCTCTGATTTTTTCGATCAGGGACATCGCGCAGAAACCGATTATAGAACCTAAAAATATTTGTTGCTCAAACATTAGTTCTATTTTTGTTATCATCAAAACTGAGATTAAGACGAAGGTTGAAAACCTTAGGCCTATAGCCCGCCTCCTTCAAAACTCATAAGGATTACATGACCTCAAGCTCAGTCCTCCAAACATAAGGGCTTGAAGAGACCAAGGGTTCCCTCATGCTCTCCATCTCCCTCTATATCTCCCCCTCCTCTTAAGTAGAAGAGGAGGGATAGGGCTCTGAGCATCGCCATTTTGGAGGAGGAGGAACTTCCTCCTCGGGAAGTTGTTCTCCTGGAGCCATCCGTGGTTGTTGTGGCGACAGTGACAGTGGTGGTGGAGAGTTCCCAAGCACAACGACATCCTGGTGCAACTGAATCTCCCCAGGCCCAACAAGGACTGTATTCTTTCAATGTATTAGCCGGGTCAGGCTCCCCATGGTTCGAGGAATTCACCTTTGGTACTCACTTCGACCAGCATCTATTGTCGGATGCTGCTGTTAATCTACTTCGAGAGGTGGGCTTGACCAAAATGATCACATATGTTGAAGTTCAAGGACTTCTTATGGGTGGCCTAGCGAGGTAGTTGGAGAAGGATGAATCTTCTATGCTGGAGGTGGCCGAGGCCCAGACCCCGGAGGTCGAGTCCTTGAAGGCGTGCCATCTAGTTGAGCTGGAGGAAAGGGAGAGGAGGCTCATGGCGAAAGAGGATGAAATTGTACATATCCTCAACACCCTCACCAAGATCAGGGACAAGGTAGCCGAGCTGCGGGGGGAGGTAAGGGAGGCCAAGGCGGAGGCTGGTGCCTTTAAAGAAGTGGCCGAGGACCTGAAGGTGGTGCTAGCGGCCTTAGAGCTTAAGGATAGTATTGCGGCGGAGGCAGTGATTAAATTTAAAGCTGAGATCACCACCCTTCGGGCCAAAGTTCAGAGGATTGACAGGGAGGTGCGCAGTCTCAAGGGCGAGATCGAGTAATTCCAAGGTGAGGCCGCTCTACAATATACTATGGGCTTCGACAAGGCATTGGAGCAGGCCAAGTTCCTTGGCCTGGACGCCAACTTCTTAGAGGTCAGATATTTTAAAGAGATAAAGGATGGCACCTTGATTGATCAATTTGCCTTGAAGGGGGAGGAGACTCCTGTGCCGACAAGGGAAGCTGAGGAAGAGTCCTTAGTGAACGTTGCGGAGTCGACTTCACCTCCGGTCCTCGCAGGTGCCACCAACGTCTCTAAAAGTGATGCTCCTCCTGCGGCTATTGATGTTCCCCCGATCTTGCCTCGATAAGTTTGTAATTTTAATGCTATATTATTTGGCTTCAGATTGCTACCCTTTGGGACTTTTAACATTCGTCCATTGTGGGTACTCGATATTGCTTCCCTTGTGGATGTTCTATGTGTAACTTATATATATTTTTTATGATGTTGTACTTTTATCCAATGTACTTGTATGCATAGTTTTGTTTGGAACTGCTTGGGTATGCTAAGTGTTGGACAATTGTAGTGCCAACGTAGCCTAGTCAATGACAAAGACCACACTTAGGTGTTTTATTTGTGTTAGCGCGACTTGGTCAGCAAGCGACTCCACGTGGCATAGAAACAAGTCTCTCTAGAGTCGGCATTCACCTTAGGATGGGAGTCGTTCCTGTTGGTAATCATTGACACATGGGGCAATGGAAAAAAAAAAATTGTGTGCCTTTGATCACCAAAACCAAGATCTAATTGCATCGTCAAAATAATAGTAGAGATAAACAAGGAGAAGGTTAGATATGTAACCCAAGCAGATGAACGAAGGACCTTCTCGTCACTATGTTGTCGTAAACCATAGTGATCCAAATCGGATCACCTCCAAAGTATCCACATTAGGATGGATCCAAGAACGCTTCGAGCAGAACAACAATAGTCAAAATTTCCTATATGCTAGCAAGGGAATTTGGCACAAGGAGAAAATTCGAGTGGAGTGGAAGAGGCACAATGAGAAAAGAGAGACAAAATTGATTTTTGCTCCTCCTCTTCTTGTTGTGTACGATTGCACCCTAGGAGTGCAAATAAATACTCCTAGGGTTAGGGTTTCCAACCAATAAATGGGCTCAAGATGGATCAAATCCATCTCATGGGCTCACATGTTTAAAACAAGATGGATCAAATCCATCTAACGGGTTTGAGTCCAATAAGTGGACTCAAGTAGATGGATCAAATCCATCTCGTGTGCCTCGCAAACCATCTTGGCATATATGTCATTGTTATTTTATCTTTGTATCCTTCCTATATGTGTGTGACCATATGGGCTTCTGAAACATGTTGGCAGTATATAGTGAATTATAATTCTCACTGAAGTAGTGGAATTACATGATTTAAACTCTTTAAATTATTGTTCATTCTCAATGAATAAATTCACTTATACAAGTCAAGAGAGGCTTCTAGCCAAGCATCATGACTACCCAAATGTCAGAAGGTCGATGGTTTGACCATTTCACCCTTCCACAGTTACCGTTCAATCAACTCCTTTCACCATTCTTTATCTCATCTAGGTTAATCAAGTCCTGAATGTGTAGATTCATGTATCTTAAATATTTGTTCCTAAAATTCCGTTTATGAATCACATTCATAAATGCATATTGCTCTAGCTAGAGACTCATGGATAAAGAGATTATACAAGAAGAGTGAGATAAACTCCCCACATAAATATGGGGTGGTGAATCCTTGTTCATCACTCAACTATCTTCAAGAGATTCATGCTATACCCAATCTTCAAGCTATGAACACCCAAAGGTGAACCATAAGTAATGAAGTCAAAGTATAACACTAGGCACTTAAGATACTTTGGTGATCTCAAGTCCAAGGATACTTGCACCACTGATATGATGCTTTCACAGACATAGATTGAATATTCATGTGAAGATCTCATGATTAGGTCTCCAATGAACTTGTTTCTCAAACAATCATCCACATGTTAACTCAGACCATCGCAATGCTCACTACTTGTGAGAACTATTGCTTGAACAAGTCAAGAAGTATAACATGTGCTAGTCTATCCGTATTAACAATGTCCAATCTTTTTAATACTATGACTAGGGATAATTTAGGTATAAACACATTTAGATGCAATAATAATCTCACATCATGAACTCTTCATGATTTCCTTTGCGCGCACTGTGTCATATACAAAGGACTTTATTACATAGTTTACGTCTTTATGCAAGCAAATGAATTAACATGAGCACTAAGTAATAAAGATAGCCTTTCATGAATAAGTAAAATGTTCATGAAGAGTTCCCAATTACGTGAGAGCTCTAGAGAATATAACTAACAGTTCATAAGCGTGAGTCAATCTGGCTTCGGGGTTGGAGGCCGCATTTAGAGCCGAGGATCATATTTAGGCACCTAGGTTGAATATGAATTCATGTTGAAGGTAGATTAAGGGCTGATGTTACCTATTTGGTAGTTGTTCATAGGGTCGTTGGTCCTTCGAATTTGAACTCCCTTTAAATTGTTCGAATCCAAAGTTGGAAGCCGTGTTTGAGGCCAAGAACCACACTTAGGGTTTTAGAGGATGTTCGGGATGCCAAAGTCAATTTCGCTTGGAGTCGGAGGCCGCATTCTGGGCTGGGGACCGCATTTAAGGTCGAGCAGCATGTTAAGGCCTTATTTAGGGTTGAGGACCGCATTTAGGGTCAAGGAGAACACCGAGGCTGCATTTAGGGCCTAGGACCACATTGAAGATCGAGGAGGATGTCGAGGACATTGAAGCCACATTTAGGACCGAGGACCGCATTTAAGATTGAGGAGGACGCTAATGATGCCGAGACTGCATTTAGGACCGAGGACCGCATTTAGGGTTGATGACCATGCCTGGGGTGAAGTCGAGCTTGTTGGGAGCGTAAGGTAGGACCATGTTTGGGGTCGCGCTAGTTAGAGGGAGGCCGGTCTCATTTAGAGCAGGAGGCCGCATTTAGGGCCGAGGACCACGCCTGGGGTCAAGCCGAGCTAGCTGAGAGAGTA
This sequence comes from Canna indica, assembly GCA_034359265.1. Taxonomy (NCBI): domain Eukaryota; kingdom Viridiplantae; phylum Streptophyta; class Magnoliopsida; order Zingiberales; family Cannaceae; genus Canna; species Canna indica. The sequence goes on from CP136898.1 coordinate 47,067,261, forward strand.
AAGTAGGACCACACCTGGGGTCGCTCTTATTTAGAGAGAGGCCGATCTCATTTAGAGCCGGGGACCATGCCTAAGGTCAAACCGAGCTCGCTGGGAGTGTAAGGTAGGATCATGCGTGGGGTCGAGAAGGATAGATGCGCCACATAGGATAGGAGTTGCTACCGCTGTGGGGTGGTGTTCTCATCGCGAGATTATTGAAATTCCTTCGCATTTTATGGGATAGTTGTGAATTGTCTGGATGTACACACATAGATGTGGAAAGAAGAGTAATGTTATTGAATAAATGAAAATTGATAGTACATTGAATCCCACTAAGCTGAGTGCTCAACCTACACATGATTTTGCTACATTAAAACCTTCAACGAGAAAACCCTATGGGAAAAAATCTCAGCGAAGGAAAATGAGTGAACCAACCATTTGTAGTTTAAGAGTGTTGATTAGCTGTAGTGGGCCTGTAGGGAGGCCACGTTCCATGAGTATGGGAGCTCTCATATGGAGAGTTCGACGATCTTGTAGGCTCCTTTTCCTATGTTTTTTGTGACTGTATGAGCCTTCCCAGTTCTGGGGCAAGCTTTCCTTCTCCGACTAGTTTTCTTTGGAGTTCAATCTTTCTCAACAATAGATCTTCCTCTTTGAAACTTTTCGGTCTGACATATTTGTCGTACTTTTGAGCTATTCTGAGTTTCATGTCTTCTTCAATGATTTGAGCAAGCTCTCATTCTTCTTCGACGAGATCAAGCTCTGCTTCACGGGCTTCGAATTTGCTTTGCTCATCAAAAGTTATTCTCCAGAGGCTGGGCTCCGCAATCTCTATTGGGATCATGACTTCAGTTCTGAAGACGAGCCTATAGGGAGTTTACTGTGTGGATGACTATGCTCCTCAGCCTAGTGCCCTTTGACTTTATTGAGTTTCTTCTTGAGCCTCGTCAAGATGACTTTATTGGATGCCTCGGCCAAACCATTGGTCTGTGGGTGCTCTGCCGAGGAGAAGAGTTGGTGGATATTGAGGTTCGAGCAGAACTCTTTGAACCTTCTATCCATGAATTATGTACCATTGTCGTTGACGAGTTAGCGTGGTATGTCATATCTGCAAATGATCTTCTTTCACACAAACTTTTTGATCTTTTTGGTTGTGATTGAGGCTAGCAACTCGGTCTGTATCTACTTGGTGAAGTAGTCGATGGCTACTACCAAGTATTTGACTTCTCTCGGGGGTGGAGGAAAAGGGTTGGGGATGTCAATCCCCCTTATGTGGAACAGCGAGCAGGTTTTCGAGCTATGCAACGGCTCGGGATGCTTCCGTGAGACTTCTGAGAATCTCTAGCATTTGTAACACTTTTTGATGTATAGGCCGCAGTCTGTTCTCATGGTCGGCCAGAAGTATTCGGCTCAGAGGATTTTGGCTACCAAGGATCTTCCTTTGATATGATTGTCGCAAATGTTTTAAAGTACTTCTACTATCACAAAATCTATCCAGGGCTGATTGATGCATTTGAGTAACAACTGGAGTACCCTCTTCTATATAGCTGGTCTTCGAGGAGGGTGTAGTAGCTCACCCTCCTCTGGAATTTCTTATGGACTGGGACATGCTTCAGTATTTCTCCTTTCCATCGATATGTGAGGTAGGGGGTCCTCCAGTAGGTCCCTTGCTCGATCATTTGGACCTCAACCGAAGTGTCAGTCAGTTGGATGCTTAGCTAGCTGAGGACTTGTTGAATGATCGACCTATTATTTTACGACTTCTTGGTGCTGGAAAGCTTAGATAACAGATCAGCTCGGTTGTTTTCCTCCTAAGGGATGTGCTGGATCACACAATTATCAAAGTTAGTCATTAATAAATGGACTAAAAACATATACCTTCCCGGAGAAGGGTCCTTTGCTTGGATGTTCTCGCTAATTTCTCCTATGACAAGCCGTGAATCTCCTTTTACGATCACTTTATGTACTCCTACGTCACGGGTGAGTATCAATCTAGCGACTAAGGCTTCATATTCTGCCTAGTTGTTGCTTACTTTGAATTGGAATTACACGGATTGCTCTAGTGCGGCCCATTGGTCATTCTCAAGGATGACGCCTCCTCTGCTTCTTTTTTCATTCGAGGCGTCATCTACAAACAATGTCCAGGTTTCGGTGTGATCGGTGTCATCTTCTTTATATGTGAGTTCGGCAATGAAGTTTGCTAGTGCCTAAGCCTTGATGAGCCCCTTGGCTGAGACTCTATACTGAATTTAGAGAGCTCCACTAACCATGCTATCATCCTCCCGATGAGCTCGGGCTTGGCTAGTACTTGTTTGATTGGTTGTTTGGTGCGCCCCATGATGTGGTAACTTTGGTGTTGTCCTAAGGTTTTCTACATTTATCTTAATCTCGGTTTTGATGAAAATAAAAATGGAGCTAATGTTTTATTGAGAAATACTTTTCAGGTTCCATATCGATTAGCACTCGATGTCCACGATCGGAAATATCAGAGAAATTGGAAAACCGAAAGGACATTGGTCGACACATTCGGGTTCGTCGCGGAAATTTTTAAAAGTTCAACATGTGCACCAAAGTTGTCATAGACGAGTCTAAAAAACATCTAGAAAGCACTCCAAGTTGATGCACACTAAAGGGCAGAACTCGGAAATAAAGCACGCAAGAAAAATACACAAAAATTAGCCCCTGCCAGATTTGGTCGACCGACTGGTCAACCGGTAGAAGGCAGAAATAGGTAGTAGGCTATTCGGTCGACCAACTAGTCGATCGAACGATGCCAGAAATTGGCAGAATGCCTTCGATCGATCGGTCGGTCGACGAAGGCATTCTACCAATTCCTGGCATCATTCGGTTGTTGGGGGGTTATAAATACCCCAAAAAAATGCCCGTTGATGAGCCTTGAGAGTTGGGGGGTTATAAATACCCACCCCAATCTCTCTCCCTTATGGTTGTTGATGCTTCCAAGCCTCAAAGAGTGATCCTTAGCATCCTCTAAGCTTCTCAATTGATCAAATCCTTCAAACCTAGCTCTTGATCCCTCATCCTCAAGTGTTCTTCATAGAAGAGGTCTTCAAGCTTGCTAGGCTCAAGAAGAAGAGGTGTTCTTATTATGATAAGTCATCTTTACTCTCTTCTTGTGATTAAAGTGTTTTTATTTTGTTTTGAATTGATTTTCTTGAGATTGTAAGAAGACCTAGTGTTTGGTCTTGTGATTGAGTGGTATCCTTGGTATAGAAGGTATAAAGCCACTTGTGTAAACTAAGTTTGGAGTAGGTCTTAGGAATTGAGGTGGGAAAGTTCACTCAGTAGGAAGGCGAGAAACTTCCGGGTGTGGAAGTGCCTTCGAGGTGAGTGTAAGGTATTTTCTGTGTAAAGTCATCAATTGTAGCTACTTGTAATTTAGTAGATTTGGGTGTGAAATCCTAAGCATCGTGCTTAGATAGTGGAGTAGGCATTGGGGTCGAACCACTATAAATAATTGTGTTAGCATTGCTATTTTTGCTTGTGTTTAAATTATTTTATTATTGCTTCCGCGTTTTGTTGATAAATTATAATTTGCCTAAGTAATCAAAGAAAATTTTTAAAATCAGAATTAGACGACAAGTTTAGTTAACACACTATTCACCCCCCCTCTAGTGTGGTCATTTTACCAACATTTGGTATCAGAGCGGATCGTAGATTGAGAATTCATCATCTCCTCTACATCGTCTCTAGATCCGGAAAGTGACACTACAGAGTTTAGCATCTTCACCTCCTAGGTTCGATGCCTCGAACTTTGGTCTTTGGAAATATAGGATGTACACATATTTAAAGACTAAAAGGTTTTGGTGTCTTTAACATGTTAAGTTTAGAATTCATTGAACTTAAGGTTGACATGCATGCATGAAGTGAATTAGATAAGAAAATGTTTAAGTATAATAGAGATGCCATGAATTGTATTCTTTGCACATTACCAAATGGTAGGGGTGAGCATGGACCGGTTAACCGGTCCATTAACTTCGGTTTTTTCAAAATCATTAATCATAAATCGGTCCATTAACTTCAGTTAACCGTCACTTCGGTTTTGGTTTTTCCGGTTCGGTTAATCGATAGTTTTCGGTTAACAAATAATATTTTTTAACCTACAAATATAGTAACATTATACAAATCACAAATGGAGAAAAATCCAAACAAATATCGAATCCCCATTGGGAAAAAAGAAAAAAAAGTGAAATCACTTAAGCTAAGATAATGTGATGTAAAAATTAATAATTTATATATTATATTTTTCTTTTATAATTTTCACAACTTCTTATATATATGTTTATATGTTTTTATAATGTTTTTATAATATTTTTATAATTTATAAATCATTTGGTTAATTTTTAAATGTTTTTATAATTAATGCATCATTATATATATATATAATTAAAAATTAATGAATTTTATTGAACCAGTCGGTTAATCCAAAATGGTGGACTTTCTAAACTGTGGACCGAAACCGAATTGAAAAAATTGGTTCGATTAATAAAAAAAAAACTGATTAAGTTTCGGACTGATTTTTCGGTTAACCGAAAAATTGGGTTTTTTTTTTCTCGCCCCTACCAAATAGCATCCTAGATAAAGTCATACATTGCTCTTCGGCTTATGATTTATAGACCACTTTAAATATTCTATATGATTATGTCAAAACCGAAAAGATTGGCACTTTTGATAAAGGTGGTGATGACAATGGTCACTCACCTATTACTAATCTCGGTTTTGATGCCCATAGTGTTTCTAGTCAAAGGAGCAACTCTAATAGCTGAAAACGAAAGGTGATTTGTCATGCTTGTAAGGAAGATGTCAAGTGCTTCAACCTCCACATCTCACTCATTTGAAGCATCCTCTAGTCATGACTATGAAGCCACATCCAAAGTTTGCCTCATGGTTGCAAATAATGAGGTACTTCCTTCTTCACCTAGTCATGATAATAAAAATGATAGTACTAGCTCTTCTCGTTCACCTGAAATGCCATATGATGAGTTAGTAAGTGAATATAAGAAAGTGTACACCTTGCAACTTAAAAAGGATAAACAAAACAAAAAAATGAAGAAAGAAAATTTAGAGCTTAGCTCACATGTGCATGTCTTAGAATTAGAAAATGACAAATTAAAGACTAATTCTATTGATTCTTGCCATGATACATTGAACTTTGAGCTAAAAGCTTTGAAAAATGAGAATGTGGATTTGAAAGCAAAATTGAAGTTTAGGAATAATGATTTCAAAATTGAGAATGAAAAATTGAAAGTTGAAAATAACATGTTGAAATCTCATTTGCATGCATTGCATAAGTTGAAAGTTATTTAATGAAGGTTTCCCTAGGATGATGTGATAGGGGCTAGAGTAGTCGATGACCAGGTACTGTACATCGGTTGTCTTAGTCTATGGTTGGGAGCCAAACATCGTCCTTAGTTACACATAGCCTCGAACGTTGACTCGCTTTCCCGAGAATCCAACGAGGTCTCCATTGTAGGGATGGAGATCAGAGACTGCGGTCAGCTGCATCTTTTTGAACGTTGAGTAGAACAAGATGCCAGCCAAGCTCCTATAATCTACCATAACTTTCCCAATGATAAAGTTGCCAACAATTACAGAAATTACAATAGGAGTATCAATTCCCTAGAAGTCAGATTCACATAAGGATATTGCCTGGGTTCTGCCGCGAGACCTTTGCGGGCGAGCTATGTCATCAATTGCCATGATGGCCTGGAGGGACCTTTTCTTGGCCGAGCTCATCTCGCCTCCTCCCGCAAATCCTTCGGCTATGTGGTCGATGACACCACGGATTTCATTGTGCGGTTGATCTGGTGGCCTCCGACGTCCATCGGTGGTGTTTTGGTCCAGCTTCGGTGCCAGGAGCCATAATCGTATTGGTCCCAACTATAGCTTCTTATGCGGCTGATGTCATGGTTGAGACGACCTTCTCATATGAAACACTCAATCTGGTCTTTGAGTACTACACATTCCTTGGTAGTATGTCCATAAGTGTGATGGAATTCACACTTCTTGCTTCTATCAACGTTAGGTTGGGCCTTCTGCTTCCAACATTGCTGGGATACTTGATCAACTGCATGTTGTAGATTTCTCAGAGAATAGTCTCCCTTTTGGTGTTTAGCAGGGTGTATTCACCATATCTAGGATTAGTTCGGGGAGGTGATCTCTTTCTTTTGTTGTCATCTTGTCCCCAATGATCTCGCCCTCCCCTTTCTTGTCGGGTCATTTTGCTTTCTTATCTTCTGTGCTATCTTTATTGGTCTGCCTATCAACCTTTGTGGCTTCTTTGTGCTCTTCCATCTTCATGTGACATACTGCTCATTCCCAGAACAAGGTCATGATCCTCGGCTTGGACATGGCTATCTGATTCGTGAACTGTCTGGGGTTTAGGACGTGTTTGATGGGGTACAGCTCGACATGGGGGAGTCCTCAATCTCCATGGCTATGGTGTTGAACCTCTTCAGATATTCCCTAAATGGTTCATTCTACCCATGCTTGATGTAGTGGAAGGAGTCCTTGATCTTGGAGTAAATCCGAGATGAGGAGAACTAGTTGATGAACGCCTTGGAGAGCTCCACAGCGAAGCATCATTTTCCATGAAGGTGGGAAAATCGCGGCACGGGATGGGGTTTAGGGTTTAGGATGTAGCGCCATTGAGAAGCATCATTGATTGAAACACTAATACATGGGTGGCTGGGTCACCTGTGCCATCATACTATTGAAGGGTGGTTTGCAGTTTGAAATTGTGAGGGAGACAAACCGCCACCATATGCTTCGCGAACCATCTTGAGTGACATTGGGGGCAGGAACGACTTCCGTGGCCTTGGTTCTTTCTCTCTAGAATTGCATGTGGGAGATCTCGTTTCTAAGGGCTAAGACTGGCCTCTTAGTTCTTTCGTGGTGGTTGTTTTCTTCGCGCTCTAAGCAGTAATTCTGGCACTCAATTTGGTGCTACTCCTTAAATTGTGTTAGCACGTCGACCTAGGTCGTCAATCTTTTGTTTCATTCTTGGAGATCAGTGATCATGCGTCGTAGCTCCTCCAAAGTCGAGTTGGTGCAAACAGAGTGTTGCTCCTTGCCATGTTGGCATCACGAGGCAGCAGGGGGACGCTGCTGCTGGGCTTTTCCTATTGCCGGCAGTGTTAGCCTGACTCAGAGTGTCTACCATTGTGGGGCACGAAAAATTTACTTTGCCCCCATGGACGACGCCAAATGCTCTCACCTAAGATCGGTGGAGTCACAAATCTCTTTAGCTCTTGGTCGAACATGGCTCTGGTGGCGACATGCAAAGACACGCCGAGCAGGACTAGGTATTCGACGAGGATGCCTCCTGAAATTCCGTGAGAATACATCTTGAATAAGTTGATTGCTATCCCCTAGATTGTGGTATTTTTTGGCCTAAGGTTTTCAACCTTGGTCTTAATCTCGGTTTTTGATGATAACAAACATGGAATTAATGATTTTAAGGAGAATTATTCTCAGGTTCCATATCGGTTAGCGCACAACGTCCATGATCGAAAATATTGGAGAAAGTAGAAAATCAGAAGGACGATGGTCGACGCGCTCGAAATTGTCATGAAAATTTCTCGAAGTTCGATGATTGAACCAAAGACGATTTGGAAGAGTCTAGAGAAAATGGAAAACACCTGGAAAGCTCTCCAAGTTGATGTCGCTGAAAACCAAATCCCGAAAACAAAGAACACAACAAAAAATCAATAAAATGGTTGATTTCCCATGTTCGGCCGCAGGGGCAGTCGACCGAACCGAGCCCAGAATGCAAAGAGTGCTCTGGTCGCTCGAACGGTTGCTTGGCCGATCGACCGATGATCGACCGGGCCAACGACCGAGCATCGCCAACAGGCAAAAAAATGCCAGTTGATGAGCCTTGGTGTTTGGGGGGTTATATATACTCATCCCAAACTCTCTCCTAGTAGTTGTTGATGCTTATAAAACTCAAAGAGTCATTTATAGCATCTCCTAAGCTCTTTCTTGATCAAATCTCTAATCCCTTGCTCTTGATCCCTCATCATAAAGTGTTTATCATTGGAGGGCTCTTCAAGATTTCTAGACTGAAGAAGAAGAGGTGTTCTCATTGTGATAAGTCCTCTTTACTCTCTTCTTGTGATATAATTGTTTTTGGTTTGTTTTATATTGATATAATTTGATTGTGTAATAGACCTAGTGTAGGGTCTTGTGAGTTAGTGGTTACCTTGGTGTATAAGGTGTAAAGCCCTAGTGTAGGGTCTTTCCGGTGTAGTCCTCGATTGTAAGCTACTCGCAATTTAGTGGATTTGTGTGTGAAATCCTAATTGCAGTGCTTAGGTAGCGGAGTAGGCAGTGTTGTTGAACCACTATAAATCTTGTGTTAGCATTGCATTTTGTGTTTGTATTTAATTGCTATATCACTTGCTTCATCATATTGCTTCAAAGGTATAAATTGCCTAAGTTGTTCAAGAAACGTTTAAAATCGAATTTAGGCTAATTGATTAGATAACACACTATTCACCCCCCTCTAGTGTGATCATTTTGCCAACATTTAGTATCAGAGCGGGTTGTGGATGGAGATTTTACTATCTCGTCTACATCTAGTCTTGATCCGAGAATGGCACTGGAGTTGGTATCGTCTATACCTCTTAGGTTCGATGAGTCTAACTTTGGTCTTTGGAAGAGTAGAATGTACACTTTCCTAAAGACTCAAGGTTTAGGTGTATTTGACATAGTAAAGACTAAATATATTGAACCTAAGTAAAACATGAATGCATGAACCCAAGAACAAATAAATATGGTTGAATCAAATGCTAAAGTTATGAATTGCATATTTTGTTCTTTGGAAAATAATATCTTTGAAAATGTCATGCATTGTATTTCGGCTTTTGATATTTGGGCAACTTTAAACATGCTATATGGTTATGCCAAGACCGAAGAGATTGTCACTTCTAATGAAGGTAGTGATGACAATGGTCATTCACCTACCACTAATCTTGATTTTGATGCCCATAGCTCTTCTAGTCAAAGAAGCAACTCCAAGAGCCAAAAAAGAAATGTAATTTGCCATGCATGTAAAGAAAAAGGGCATGTGAAGAAAAATTACCCTAGCATGAAGAACAAAGCAAGGAAGAGGTCAAGTGCTTCCACCTCCACCTCTCACTCACTTGAAGCACCCTCTAGCCATGACTATGAAGCCACATCTAAAGTAAGCCTCATGGATGCTAATGATGAGGTACACTCTCATTCACCTAGTCATGCTAATGATAATGACAATGCTAGCTCTACTAGTTCTTATGACATGACATATGATGAGTTAGTAGATGAGTGTAGAAAGATGTATCCCTTGCTTGTTAGAAAAGATAAGAAAAATAAAATGCTAAAGAAAGATAATATAGGGCTTAATTCTTCCTATGCTAGGTTGAAACTTGAGCTTAAGGACTTAAAGCTTGAGAATGAGAATTTAAAATTTGAGAATTCAAAAATTATAAGTGAAAATAATAATTTGAAATCTCAATCTCATGCCTTGAAAAATGAGGTTGTGTCTTTGAATAAGAAAGTAAACAAATTGAAAAATGTTTCATTTTTTAAGAACACTAGAAATGCTTATGTAAAGAATGCCCATGTTCATCATCATTCCCAGGCTATGCATTCTACCACCAAATCTCAAGATCATAAAAAGAAGAATGATTTTTCTAAGAATGCTCATACTCATCATGTTTCACATATCAAGCATTCTAATGATAGATCTAATGTCCATAGCAAAAATGAAAAGAAATTCAATGGACATTATTTTTGTTGTGGTATTTTTGGTCATGCCATACATGATTGTGCATTTAAAAGAAATCTAAGTGTGGCTAGGACACTTTGGTTTCCTAGGCCTACTAACCCCCAAGGACCCAAAGTCATTTGGGTACCAAAGATTTCATGTTCTCTTGTAGGGGGAGCAACTATACAAGGATGAGTTGATGATGGTTGATGGGAGTTGCATGAGGACTTAAAGCTTCACCAAATCCAAGTTGCAACTTCGCATCTTTTGGATGCCTTCGGTATGAAAAATTGGCATCTAGTAACTTGGTATCATCTCCTATGTTCATTTTACCACATTAAAGTTGGAGTTCATGCTACATGATTGATTCTAGTTGGTTTTATTCACTCTCGATATATCTCTTGAAAAATGATTTTTGTTTTTGATTTCCCGGTCTCCTCGGAGACCTTTGTAGCATATAATGGGCTCATACAATCTTGCAGTTCTAAATCGTAGGCTAATTGTGGCCTTTTGGTTTTCAACCAATAGGAAGGGTTGGAGATCATGTTTTCATTTATATTTCACTTGTGATCTCTTAAAATTTGTTTTGGTATCACTAGATTTCATTTAGAAACGAATTTGAAACTATTTAGCAAATTAGACTTTGATATCGATAATTAATTTTCTCTCTTTGCTACTTAGTATGATAACTTGCTAGTAGTTACATTTTCATTATCTACAATAAAGTCTACATGCAAGTTGAAAATGTCAATGGAATGCTATGCTATCATAATGAAAATGGAAAAGGAAATAAAAAGTTTGGAAAATTCCAAGAATGGGGTATGAGTTCAGTTTTCCATAATCTTAGTATAATAGTTGAATATTCATTGTTTAATGATGTCTCTATTCTCATGATTGATTTTGCATGATAAATCTATGAAATTTCATGAGTAGGTAAAATTTTGATACTTAGGCGATTTCATGATGTTGATATTGAATGAAATCGGACTAGGTTAAAATTCTTTATTAGAGACCTCATTTTGAGTTAGTAGTTGGTAAAACATGTTTAGATACACATATCACATGATTCTAGACATTTAAAGTTGAAAATTCATGTGTAGATGAACAAGGTGATAATTAGATCACTTTAGGGGACTTAAACTTGGAAAAGTTTGATCCAAGTCAACAAATTGACTTGGATACTTTATTTTAAGTCCAAACTTCATAAACATGTTTAGGAATAGGTATGACATGTTTTCATGCGCTTAGAATGAAAAATTCATATGGATATAGATAAAATGACATATTCATGATAACCTTTTTTGAACCAAGTTGACCCAAGTCAACAAATTAACTTAGAGGTCTTATTTTTAATCCATATTTGAGGAACATATTTAGATTTACTCATTTTACGTGTCCATAGGTTTAAGTTTGAAAAATCATGAGTAAATGATAATATTAACATGAGCAAAGCTTCATGATAACTTGCTTGTTTTAGGATGAAACCATGCTAGGTTGATAACTTGGTCTAAGGACATTATTTTCATCTCAAACTTGATATACACTCTTTAAATGAACAGTTTGTGGTGTCATGAAAGTTTTAATGAAAACTAAGCACATTTTGAAAAATAACTAAAAATTACAGAAATGTCATTGAAATTTCAACATTTTTAGTTAATTTTAGAAAAATGCAGAAAAATCCTTTCTAACTAATTCTTAAAACTGCATCTTCATTGAAAAATCCAGTTTGTTCTAAAAAAATTTTAAAAATTTTCATTACGAATATAATTTATAATGGAATTTTGAAGTTGGATTTCGAAAACACAAAGTATCACTTACTTGAAATATCCATTTTTCGGATACTTTGATTTTTTGTCAAAAAACTTCAAATGAAAACTCACGTATACCACTTTGATTCAATGTCTAATATCATTCAAATCATTGCTTGAGTAAAATCATTTCTAGCAATGATTTTGATAATTTGAATGATCGCTAGAAATATCAATTTTTCATTATAATCAAGATATATAGGATGAAAAATGAACTTAGAAATCTCATTTTAAGCCCAAACTTGACTCACATACTTAGATTCACTCATGTTATATGCCTAGATGCCTATAAGCTAGAGAAAAAAATGAGTAGATGGCAAAATTTGATACTTAACCATTTTCATATTTTCATGCTTATTTCGAATGAAACCGTACTAAGTTAAAATTTTGACCAAATGATATTATTTTCATTTCAAACGTGATAAAATTGGTATCTGGAAAGTTTGAATAAAAAATGAGAATGTTTGAAAAAATGCAACTATATACGAAAATGCCACTAGAACTCATTGAATTTTAGAAAAATGCATAAAAATGATCTTTAGTTGATTCTTGAATCTGCATATTCCTTGAAAAATCTAGTTTATGGCCTAAAAATTTCCAAAATCTTGAGTATGAATTTGATTTGATTTGGATTTTTGAAATTAGATTTCCAAACTTTAAAGTAACGTTCTTCCCAAATGTTCATTTTTACGATATTTTGATTTTTTGGTTCAATTTTCAAATGAAACTTCTGGTATGATATCTTGAATTCATTTTTGGTATCGTTCTACTCTTTTGGTGAGAAAAATCGTTCCTAAAATGGTTTTTTGACTTCTTGTCCAGTACTTGAAAATATTGATACTTGAGTTAATGCATGATTCCTAGTTTTGGAGTTTGTCTATCGTTTCTTGACATCATGTATTACTTAGTCTCACATTGAATTGATGTTTTCATAAAAACTTGTTTTTTGGTCCCGACTTTGACTATAGTTGACTTCTCTTGTCCTTTTTTATTGATGTCAAAAGGGGGAGAAAAATATAGTTAAAGGGGAATAAAATATAGGAAAATCATGCATATAGACAGGATGAGTTTATTTTCATACATATATATGTCACTACAACGCAATTGACCTATAGAGACACAAAATTAAAGACAAATTATATTTTTGTTTCTAAATCTTAACATTTAGAGACTAATAGACACAAAATTTACTTCTAATTAGCCTCTAAAGATCTATAGAAATAACAACAACAAAATTACTTAATTGATTTCACTCTAAGTTATAGAAACACCAGCAACAGAGTCACTTAATGATTTGACTCTAAAGCTATTTTAAGAGGTTAATTAGGGATAAATTTTGTGTCTATTAGTCTCTAAATTTGAAGATTTAGAAACAAAAATCTAATTTGTCTCTAATTATGTGCCTCTATAGGTCGGTTGTGTTGTAGTCTGTAGATAGGGGGAGAACTCCCATGTTTGATATCCTTTTATGCGTAAATGTTATATTTTCTTAAGGATGTTTGTCATCATCAAAAAGGGGGAGATTGTTGGCCTGAGGTTTTCAACCCTGGTCTTAATCTCTGATTTGATGATAACAAACATGAAACTAATGATTTCATCAAGAATTATTCTCAGGTTCTATATCGGTTAGCGTGTGACGTCCACGATCGGAAATATCGGAGAAAGTGGAAAATCGAAAGGACGATGGCTCGGAATCATTGCGGAAATCTCTAGAAGTTTGACGAGTGCATCAAAGGCGCTTCGGAAGAGTCTAGAGAATATGTAAAACACCTGGAAAGCTCTCCAAGTTGACGTCGTCAAAAACCCAATCCCGAAAATAAAAAACATGATAAGAAATTAGGAAAAAGGCTGATTTCACAGGTTCGGTCGTAGGGGCAGTCGACCGAACCAAGCCCTAAATGCACAGTGCTCTGGTCGCTCGGGCGGTCGCTGTTGGCTTTAGGTTTTCAACCTTAGTCTTAATCTCGATTTTGATGATAACAAATATGGGACTAATGATTTCATTTAGTATATATCTTTAGGTTCCATATCAGTAGCGTTCGATGTCCTCGATTGAAAAATTGGAAAAATCGATAAATCGAAAGGATATTGATCGTCGTGCTCGGGTTCATCGCGGAAACTTCTCGAAGATCGATAAGTGCACCAAAGTCGCATCGGACGAGCTCAAAGATCAAATGGAAAGCTCTCCGAGATGATGCTCATTGAAAGTCGAAACCCGGAAATGAAGCGCGGAAGAAAATAGGCTAAAAATCAAATCTCAGCCTATGTTCGGTTGATCAGGCGACCAGCTATTTTGATCGATCGGTCAGTCGACCGATTAGTGCCGAAAAGGGGCAGTAGCTCGGGCGGTCGACCAGTTGATCGACCGACCTGCATTTGCTAAAGACGCAAGATCACGTCGGTCGACCGAAGATCAAGATCGAAGATCTTGCGTCTTGGCGGTCGACCCATCCGTCGACCGACCAGAGAGAAATAAATCACGGTCGAAGGAGTGGTCGATCGGTCGGTCGACCGACCAATCAACCGGCGGTCTGCAACAGATAGTTTTCTATCCGTTGAGCAGTCGTCTCTTCTGCAGGGTATAAATATACCCTCATATGATTCGTTTATACTTCTTCTCTCATTCTTACAGAAAGTTTTGAGCATCCAAGAGAGTGATAAAAGCCTTCCAAAAGGGATTAGTGCATGCGCTCAATTTTTCGGCGTCAACTTCTTGCTCACACTGCTCCTCAACTCGAGCTTCAACTCAAGCTCTACTACTCGACGAGTTGGAGGTTCCAAGGCTTGGAAAAGAGGATGATTTCTTGGTTTCATTTCAAGCTCTTTTCAATTATATTTTAACTGTTATTTGTATCTGTTTATTTTTGTTTGTGAGAAGACCTTGTGTTAGGTCTTGCGTATAAGTGGTATCCTTGGTGTAGAGGGAGTAAAGCCACTTGTGTAAACGTAGTGATTAATAGGATTAGTTTAGTTGTTCCTTAGGGCTGAGGTGGAAGAGTGCTCTCGATAAAAAGGCAGAGGCTTCCGGGTGTGGAAGTACCTTATGTCGAGAGTGTGACTCTTCGAGTGAAAAGTCCTCTATTGTAAGGGAAACAAAAATTAATCTAGTAAAACTAGTTTAGAAATCCTAAGCGGTGTGCTTAGGTAGTGGAGTAGGCATTGGGGCCAAACCACTATAAATTGCATATTTGCGTGGCTTTATTATTTGTTTTAATTGCCTTATCATTTATTGCTTCCGTATACAATCATCGAATTGCAAATTGCATAAACGATTAAGTAAACGATTAAAATCGGATTTAGGCTAATCGATTTAGTAAACACACTATTCACCCCCCCCCCTCTAGTGTCGCCATTTCGCTCACATTTGGTATCAGAGCAGGTTCGTAGCTTGAGATTTCACCATCTCGTCTACACCTAGTCTCGATCTAGGAATGGCTCTAGAGAGTGTAGCAATCTTCTCCTCCTAGGTTCGATGACTCGAACTTTGGTCTTTGGAAGTATAGGATGTACAATTATTTAAAGACTAAAGGTTTTGGAATCTTTAACATGCTACACTGGGAATTCATTGAACCTAACGTTGACATGTAGCTTGGAGTGAATTAGATAAAAAAATGTTTAAGTATAATGGAGATGCCATTAATTGTATTCTTTGCACATTACCAAATGGCATCCTAGAAAAAGTCATGCATTGCTCTTCGGCTTTTGATTTATCGGCCTCGTTAAATGTTTTATATGATTATGCCAAAATCGAAGAAATTGACACTTTTGATGAAGGTGGTGATGACAATGGTCACACACCTATTACTAATCTTGGTTTTGATGCCCATAGCTCTTCTAGTCAAAGAAGTAGCATCGAGAGCCGAAAAAGAAGAGTAATTTGTCATGCTTGTAAAGAGAAGGGGCATGTGAAGAAAAATTGCCCAAGCATGAAGAACAAAGCAAGGAAGAGGTCAAGTGCTTCCACCTCCACCTCTCACACATTTGAAACACCCTCTAGCAATGACTATGAAGCTACTTCAAAAGTTTGCGTCATGAGTACCAATAATGAGGTATACTCTCTCCCTTCTAGTCATAATAATGAAAATGTTAGTACTAGCTCTTCTAATTCACATGATATGCAATATGATGAGTTAGTAAGCGAATATAAGAAAGTATACACCTTGCTAGATAAAAAGGATAAAGAAAACAAAAAATTGAAGAAAGAAAATTTAGAGCTTAGCTCACATGTGCATGCATTAGAATTAGAAAATGACAAATTAAAGACTAATTCTATTGAGTCTGGCCATGATACATTGAACCTTGAGCTAAAAGCTTTGAAACATGAAAATGTGGATTTAAAAGATAAATTGAAGTTTAGGAATGATGATTTCAAAATTGAGAATGAAAAATTTAAAGTTGAAAATAACATGTTGAAATCTCAATTGCATGCATTGCATAAATCCATGAATGATGTGAAAAATGAGATGTGACTTTGAGTAGGAAAGAAAATACTTCCTCTTATAATTCCAAGAATCAAAATGTCTCATTTAAGAACTCTAAAAATAAAAATGCTCATGTAAAGAATGCTAAGGTTCATCACAATTCTCATACTAAGCATTCTACAACTAAACCTCATGTTCAAAATGTATCTTTTAAGAATGCTCATGCTCATCCTAGTTCAAATAACAAGCATTCTAAAAATAAATCTCATGTCCATAACAAAAACAAAAAGAAATTTAATGGACATTGCTTTTGTTGTGGTGTATTTGGGCATGCTATATATGATTGCGCATTCAAAATGAACCCAAGTGTTGTGAAGACACTTTGGGCACCTAAGCTCACTAAACCCCTAGGACCCAAAGCCATTTGGGTACCAAAAGTCTCATCTTCTGTTGTAGGGGGAGCCACCACACAAGGGTAAAGAGAAGTGAAGAGTTGAAGTTGCTTGAGGATTCAAAGATTGAACCATTTCAAAGTTGCAACTTCAAGACAACTAGATGCCTTAGGTAAAATTGGCATCAAACATCTTGGTATCATCTCGTTACCTTGATTTGCTTTATTTAAGTTGGAGTTATGATACATGCTTAAAATTGATTGATTTTTCCCGCTCTTTATCTATTTCAAAAATGTTTTTTGATTTTTGATTTTCGGTCTCCTCGGAGACCCAAGTGGCCTGTAATGGGCCTAAGTGACCTTGCGGTTCTAAATCGTAGGCTAATTGTGTCTTTCGGTTTTCAACCAATAGGAAGGGTTGGAGATCATATTTTTCATATTTATTATTTTTGTGCTCTCTTAAAATTCGTTTTGATATATCTTGACCTTATTTAAAACGAATTTGAAACCATTTAGCAAAATGATACTTGATAATGATACTTGATGCTTCTCTTTGCTTTTGGTTGAGTTAGCTTGCTAAGTAGCTATATTTTCTTTAAAAATATTAGTGTAGCTTCTTGCAAGTTATAAGTTTATTTTAGGAAGGCTAATAATTAAGAATGAAAAGTTTGTCTAAATTCATGGATGAGGTATGTTTTTGGTTATTGCATATTTCTAGTCTAAAACCTCAATTTTCATGGTTAATTGATGTCTCTATACTCATGATTAGATTTGCATGATAAAATCCTTCGTTTCTCATGAGTAGGTAGAATCTTAGCACTTAGGCAAATTTCATTGAATGAAACTTGCTCTAGGTTGACACTTACCATTAGAGACATTCTTTTAAGTCCAAACTAGTTAAACATACTTAGGGACCTTATTCCTCAAATGGTTCACATATTAAGATCCCTTAGATTCATTGTGATATCAAGATATCCTCATTTAAAATAAATCTTTTCTATCTAGCATAGGTTGAATTGTTAATGAAAATTTGCATGGAACCTTTGTTATTTAGTATGTTAGCTTGCTAGTTGACATATTATTTCATTATGATACTAATGATATCTACTTGCAAGTTGTGAATGCTAATGAAAGACTATGCTATCTAAAAGAAAATGAAAAAGGAAATGAAAATGTTGGGCAAATTTCTAAAAACTAAGGTATGGTTTTAATTTTGCAAAAATCTTTGTATAAAAATTGAATTTTCATGCTTTAATGATGTCTCTATATACTCATGATTGATTTTGCATGATAAATTGTTGAATTTTCATGAGTATGCAATTTCATGATATTAATATTAAATGAAATTGGACTAGTTTAAAATTTCTTAGTAGAGACCTCATTTTGAGTAAACATCAAACAAACATGTTTAGATACACATATCACATGAGTCTAGGTATTTAAAATTGAAAATTTATGTCTAGATGTACAATGTGATAACTACATCACTTTAAGGGACTTAAGCTTGAAAAAGTTTGACCCAAGTCAACAAATCGACTTGGGCATTTCATTTTAAGTCCAAAACTTCATAAACATGTTTAGGAATAGGTATGACATGTTTCCAAGCACTTAGAGTGAAAAATTCATATGGATATGGATATGGATAAAATGACAATAGAGGTTAATTCATGATTACCTCTTCTGGACCTAGTTGACCCAAGTCAACAAGTTGACTTAAAGGTCTTATTTTCAATCCATATTTGAGGAACATGTTTAGATTTACTCATGTTAGGTATCCATACATTTAAATTTGAAAAATCATGAGTAAATGTTAGGATTGAAACTTAGCAAGTTTCATAA
This sequence comes from Canna indica, assembly GCA_034359265.1. NCBI lineage: Eukaryota > Viridiplantae > Streptophyta > Magnoliopsida > Zingiberales > Cannaceae > Canna > Canna indica. The sequence goes on from CP136898.1 coordinate 47,085,465, forward strand.
AAATTAGTTTAGTTTTGAATAAAACCATGCTAGGTTGATATCTTGACTTAAAGACATAATTTTCATTTCAAACTTGACATATACTCATTACATGATCACATTGTGGTGTCACGAAAGTTTGAATGAAAATTGAACAAGTTTTAAAGAATAACTTAAAATTACAAAAATATCATTGCAACCTACATTTGGCATAAATTTTAGTTATTTCTAAAAAAATATATAAAAGTAATTTTGAGATGATTCTTGAAGCTACACATTCTCTGAAAAATCTAGTTTTATCAGTAAAAATTTCAAAAAGTTTTGTCAAGAATCTAATTTATAATGGGATTTTGAAGTTGGATTTTCAAAATGCAAAGTATCATGTTTTTGAAATAACAAATTTTTTTCAATACTTTGATTTTTTGCAAACTTCAAATGAAAGTGTGTGTATACAATTTTGATTATGTTTCTAATATCATTCACACCATTGATGGAGTAAAATCATTTCTAAGAATGATTTTGAATTCTTGAATAATAGCTAGAAATATCTAGTGTTTTCATTAAAAATCAATATAGGATGAAAAATGAACTTAGAAAATTCATTTTGAGTTCAATCATGATACATGCATTTCAAATGACCATTCAATATTTGGTGTCAAAAATTTTCATCCAAAAATTGGATTCAAAATTTTTTCATCAAAAATATGATCTTGTATAAATTTAAAAGTGTGATTTTTGAAATCTGGAAGTATAGGTTGACCCAAGTCAACAAAATAACTTAAAAATTTCATCTTAAGCCCAAACTTGATTCATGGACACAGATTTCCTCATGTTTGATGTCTAGATGCCTAAATATAAGAAAACATGAGTAGATAGCAAAACTTGAGACTTAGCACCTTCATGTTTTCATGCTTATTTCAAATGAAAATGTGCTAAGTTCATATTTAGATCAAATGACATTAATTTCACTTCAAACTTAATACATGAGTTAAATGACAATATCTTGGTATTTTGAAAGTTTGAATGAAATCTAAAAATGTCATGAAAAACATATGAATACATTCATACTTGAGTGCATACATGATTGAGTGTTGAATTGTATCTATCATTTTTTTATCATGTATGTCTTTGTTTCATATCAAATTACTTGTTTTCCATCCATTGGTTGAGATTTTTATGTTTCATGGAAAATACTCCATAGAGTCTCAACTTAAAAAAAAAAAAATTATGTTTCATCCCTTTGATTAGATTGACCTTTCTTGCCCTTTTTGATTGATGTCAAAAGGGGGAGAAATGTATAGTCAAAAGGGGGAGAAATGTATAGTTAAAATGGGGAGAAAAAGTATAGGTAAAGGGAAGGAAAATATAGGAAATCCATGCATATAGATAGGGAGAGTTTATTCTCATAGATATGCATGTTGATCGAGGGAGAAATCCCTAAGTTGAAATCCTATATGCTTTAATGATTATATTTTCTTAAGGATGTTTGTCATCATCAAAAAGGGGGAGATTGTTGGCTTTAGATTTTCAACCTTAGTCTTAATCTCGGTTTTAATGATAACAAACATGGGACTAATGATTTCATTGAGTATATCTTCAGGTTCCATATCAGTAGCATTCGATGTCCTCGATCGAAAAACCAATGAAATCGATAAATCGGAAGGACATTGATCATCGCGCTCGGGTTCGTCGTGAAAACTTCTCGAAGATCGATGAGTGCACCAAAGTCGCATCGGACGAGCTCAAAGATCACATGGAAAGCTCTCCAAGATGATGCTCGTTGAAAGTCAAAACCCAGAAACGAAGAGCGGAAGAAAATAGGTTAAAAAACAAATCTCAGCCTATGTTCGGTCGACCGGGCGGTCGACCGAATAGGGTAAGAAAAAGGGCACCACCTATTTCGGTCGACCGACTAGTGCCAAAAAGGGGCAGTAGCTACGTCGGTCGATCGATCGAAGCCCAATTGGGCAATAGTTCGGGGCGGTCGACCGACTTGCCTTTGCTGAAGATGCAAGATCGCATCGTTCGACCCACGGGTCGACCGAAGGTCGGGATCGAAGATCTTGCGTCTTGGCGGTCGACCCGTCGGTTGGCCGACCAGAGAAAAAATGGCAGTCGAAGGAGCGATCGATCGGTCGGTCGACCGACCAATCGTCTCTTCAGCAGGGTATAAATATACCCTCATAAGATTCTTTTATACTTCTTCTCTCATTCTTACAAAAAATTTTAAGCACTCAAGAGAGAGATAAAAGCCTTCCAAAAGGGATTAGTTCTTGCACTCAATTTTCCAGCGTCAACTTATTGCGCACACTCTGCTCCTCAACTTGAGCTTCAACTCAAGCTCTACTACTCGGCGAGTTGGAGGTTCCAAGGCTTGGAAAAGAGCATGATTTCTTGGTTTTATTTCAAGCTCTTTTCAATTGTGTTTTAACTGTTATTTGTATTTGTTTATTTTTGTTTGTGAGAAGACCTTGTGTTAGGTCTTGCATATAAGTGGTATCCTTGGTGTAGAGGGAGTAAAGCCACTTGTGTAAACTTAGTGATTACTAGGATTAGTTTAGTTGTCTTAAGTACCTTCCTTTACTCCTACAGATTTTTATTGAGCATTTAAAAGGAGATTAAAGCCTTCAAAGAGATTGTTTGGAGTGCGCGCTGATTTCTATCGAGTTCTTCTACAAGTGCACAAGCTCTGCTTCTCAACTCGGGTGTTGATTCAAGCTCTACTACTTGATGAGTTGAAGGATTGAAGGATTGCAAAAGACCACGAATTCTTGGTTTATTTTAAGCTCTTTTCAATTGTATTTTAACAGTTATTTAAATTGTTTAATTTGTGAGTCTATAGAAGACATGTTGGTAGCTCTTGAAATTGGTGGTAGCCTTGCTGTTTGATGTTTAAATACACCGGTGTAATTAAATGTAGTTGTTGCTAAGATTAGTTTAGTTGTCCCTTAGGGTTGAGGTGGAAGAGTGCTCTTGATAAGAAGGCGGAGACTTCCGGGTGTGGAAGTACCTTAGGTCGAGAGTGTGACTCTTCGAGTGAAAAGTCCTCTGTTATAAGGGAAACAAAAATTAATCTAGTTAAACTAGTTTGGAAATCCTAAGCGGGGTGCTTAGGTAGTGGAGTAGGCATTGGGCCCGAACCACTATAAATTGCGTGTTTGCATTGCTTTATTGTTTGTTCCATTTGCCTTATCATTTATCGCTTCTGCATATAATCATCGAATTGCAAATTGCCTAAACGATTAAGTAAACGATTCAAATCAGATTTAGGCTAATCGATTTAGTAAACACTCTATTCACCCCCCCCCCCTCTAGTGTCGTCATTTCGCTCGCAGTCGCTTGGCCGGTTGACCAGCGATCAACTGAGCCAGCGATCGAGCATCGCTAACGGGCATAAAAATGCCAGTTGACGAGCCTTAGTGTTTGAGGGGTTATATATACCCATCCCAAACTCTCTCCTTGTTAGTTGATGATGCTTCTAAACCTTAAAGAGTCATTTCTAGCATCTCCTAAGCTCTTTCTTGATCAAATCTCTAATCCCTAGCTCTTGATCCCTCATCCTAAAGTGTTCTTCATTGGACGGCTCTTCAAGGTTGCTAGGATCAAGAAGAAGAGGTGTTCTCATTGTGATAAGTCATCTTTACTCCACTACTAGAAAAATGGTCATCAGCAACGGCTAATGCCGTTGCTGAGCCGTTGCTGAAGAGCATCAGCAACGGCTGAGCCGTTGCAATAGAGCCGTGACAGAAAGTCGCGTTGCTGATGACTTAGCAACGGATCAGCAACGGCCGCTCGGGCCGTCGCTCAAAACATTATCAGCAACGGCCGCTCGGGCCGTCGCTAAAACTATTATCAGCAACGGTTTTGCCACAGACCCGGAGCCGTTGTTGATAACATTAATAGCAACGGCCGCTGAGTCCGTAGCAACGCCGTTAGTAAAACGCCGTCGCTAAGCCGTTGCTGTAGGTCATCAGCAACGGCTTTCGATACACTTTTAGCAACGGCTTTCCCACGGACGCCCGTGGGAAAGCCGTTGCTGATGACGAATACCTGCAACCAGAAAATTTGAAAATTTCAAATTTCCATTGATACATTGATACATTTATCTGATACATAACTCACACACCCATACCCTCATACACACATTCATTCACACATCACAAACACCTCATACACATTCATTCACACATCACAAACACACCAACATATATACATCAAAACAATTATACTTATATTGATAATTATCCACGATAGTATAAAAACAATTCAAATGCAAAATTGAAGTATCAATATCCAAACAAAATAAGTTAAACAAGTTCAATATCCAAACAAAAAATCTCACGATCAAGATGGAGGATGGTCTGGATTATATGGCGGGGTCTGGAGCGCTTGAGTGTACACCGGCGTGGACTGACTCGAGGACGATGGATTAGATGATGCCGAAGAGATGACTGGTTCGGGATGACCTGACAAGTTGCGTAGCATAGCTTCTATATTCGCCATCGTCTGACTCTGACGCTCCATCATCTCAGTCTGACGCGCGACCGTCTCCTCTAGTGTCCTTATCCTATTACTATGATCATAACTGGATCTAGAGGTGGACGGCCGCTCACCAGCGACCGGAGGGGTCGGTGCCCCAAGTGGCCCTAGTACGGCTCGCGCATGACCACTATCTGCGAAGCCATATACGCGGCCATGGTCCCAGCCACCTGCGGCCTCGACCCACGATGCTGCGTCAAAGTCCTCGGGGGTACCCCCGCGCTGCACCACCGTCTGGCTGTAGGTCTCCTACTCGAGTTTGATTTTTTGTTTAATATTTATCATAAAACTTAAATTATAAATATATAATGAATAATTTAAACAAATATATAATTACCATAATGTATGCAGCGCGGTTGTCGATGTACTCCCCCGTCCCATGTGCTCGACGGTGAGTCCGCTCGAACACCGCCATCGGGGAGGGTCGCTGGACAGTCCCGTCATCCGACACCGTCGTCTACATTTACAAAACAAATACATTAATTAGTACACATAATAACAAATAAAATATATAATTAAAAGATATACTTACCATACGGTTTGCGTGCACTGCAAATGCAACAGAGCCGCCGGTGTGACGCGCTGCTCCTCCCGACATGCGATTTCTAGCCGCATTCCGAGAAACCTCCTGCCATCGATCCGTCGACCATATCCCCACGAGCTGGTCCCATATATCCGGAGTAATCCAACCGGGGCCGTATCCCCGAGTCTCCGCGATGTTAGTGGTCCCAGCTCGGGCCATCGCTTGGGACCGAGCCTGCCCCAGCTGCCCGTTGTACCTTGCACGGGAAATAGCCTCCCAGGCAGCGTAAATGAAGGGCCTCTAGTCCTCGGCCCATGTATAGCGAGCCTGCAAAATAATAATATCAGTACCAATATTAATATATCATCATGCATGTAAAAAATAATAATAATACGTGCCTCAAACTCGCGCCATAACATGTCGACGTGCTCGCTAGGCACGTGAGACCACGTAGGCCATGCCCCGTGCATGTATCGTCGAATAGTAGAAGAAATGCTCCTCGGCACTTCTTCTTGCTCGAACCTGCACAACAAAAATAAATTTTAATATTATATTATGATATAATGAATTTGTAATGATTCATAATTCATGATATATTATCGCTCCCCAATCACGCTAATCAATCTACGTGACTCTGTGGCTGGTGGAGGCTGCCACCTGTTCGGCCCGCGTGGCCGCCTACGTCTGGATGTACTAGCCTCGGCAGTATCATCGGAATGAGGATCAGCAACAGGTGGATCAGCAGCATGAGTAAGTGCTGGAGTCTCACCGATCGGAGACTCCGAAACTCTCCTGCGTCGATAACCACGACCAGACATATCTGTCGAACAGACATATAATCAGATTATTGTATAAATAGTAGAGATATATTTAATAAAATATATACTTTACAATTATTCTTCATCATCTGAATAATAGTCTTCGAATTCTTCTTCTTCTTCCTCTTCTTCCTCTTCTTCATCTTCTTCATCTCCAGCTTCCTCAATTTCATGATCGTCATCATCAGCATATTCAACTTCTAATTGAATTGACGTTGTGTCTGCATCCTCGAGTATTGGAATAATACGATCCACAGCAGGAAGATCATCTTCTTGATAGAAACCAGGAGGATCATTTTCTCCTACTATCGGATCAATTTTTCCTCTACCTTTTGTCTTACAGACTACACGCCAATCTGCTCTATCTTTATTTCGAGCCGGATACTTCGCGTAATATACTTGTTCGGCTTGTGATGCCAATATAAAAGGCTCATTTGCTGCCAATTTCGATTTGTAATTAACCTCAACAAGTTTGTATTTTGGATGAACTTTCATGCCCCTTTCTGTTGTATCGAACCAATGACATCTAAATAGGATCACTGATTTCAAGCCAAAGTAGTGCAACTCTATCACTTCTTCCACCAGTCCATAAAAATCCATATCACATTCAACATAGGTTGTCCCTTTCACGCAGACCCCAGCATTCATCGTCTTCTTTGCAAATGAATATTCAACCGTGTGAAATTTATACCCGTTAACAAAATATCCGCTATAGCACGACACAAGTCGCGACGGTCTACTAACAAACTCAAATATTCTTTCATCTATTTCAGCTCTGTGATCTTTGCTGTAAGTCTGAATCCAAGTAGGGAAATCACGATTCCGTAATCTCTCCAATTCTTGATCGTTGTGAATAAAGTATTTTTGCACCATCTCAATGTCAAATATTTCAATGAATTGTTCAATCTCTGGACAATTGAGTAATACATACAAGTGTGCCAAATGATACTCTTCATCGCTTAAGTGTCGAGATGGACGAGAACCAAAAGCACGACCAGAGTGACAAAATATATTTAAACGTCCATCTGAATGTCGAACACCCCCGTCGTCGTTACGTGGAAGACGATCAAATCTTGTCTGTACTGTCGATTCAAAGTAAAATGAGCAGAATGTTGAAATTTCTTGAATGATATACGATTCAGATATTGATCCTTCAACAGCTGCGGTGTTCTTTACTTTTTTCTTCAGACGATTCATGTATCTTTCAAATAAGTACATCCAACGATATTGAACGGGGCCACCAACTCGTGCCTCGTATGCCAAGTGTATCGGTAGATGCTCCATCGAGTCAAAAAATGCAGGAGGGAAAAACTGCTCCAGCTTGCATATGATTTCAACAATATTATTTTCAAGTGTTGACATATCTTCGACTCGAAGGACATTTGCACAGATGCTTCTAAAAAACATACTTAATTCAGTCAACGGACCCCAAATATTATCAGGTAGAAGATCTCGAAATGCGATCGGAAGTAATCTCTGCATGAATACATGACAATCATGGCTCTTCATCCCTGATATTTTGCAATCATCGACGTTCACACATCGAGATAAGTTTGAAGCATATCCATCGGGTAATCTGAGTTCTTTTACCCATTGACAAACATCTTTGATCTGTTGTTTATTTAACACATATAGGGCCTTCGGTTTCAGATATCGTCCGTTGACCTCTTGTAACTCCAACTCTGGTCTTTTACAAAGTATTTTCAGATCATGTCGGGCTTTGACATTATCTTTAGTTTTTCCAGAAATATCCATCACAGTGTTGAAAATATTATCAAACACATTTTTTTCAATGTGCATGACATCTAAATTATGTCGAATCAATAATGAACTCCAATAGGGCAATTCCCAAAAGATACTTTTTTTCACCCAGTTGTGTGTTTGGCCAAAACCTGACACTCTTTCATTGCAACCAAATACTATATCTGGAAGTGCTGAAACACGTGCTAACATTTGTTCACCAGATAACATCGGTGGTGGCCCATCTCTTTCGACTCTGCCCTTAGTAAATTTATTACGATTCCTTCGATACTGGTGATGAACCGGTAGGAATCGACGATGACAATCAAAGAATGAGATTTTTCGTCCGTTCTGAAGACTGATTGATTTAGAGTGTTCCATACAATACGGGCAAGAGAGTCGGCCGTGAGTGCTCCAACCCGACAACATGTCGTACGCGGGGAAATCATTGATTGTCCACAAGACCGCGGCCTTTAAATTGAAGTTTTGCTTCCGATGACAATCATAAGTGACAGCTCCCTCAGTCCACAATGTTTTCAATTCATCTATCAAGGGTCTGAGAAATATATCAATTTCTTTTCGCGGACCCTTAGGACCCGGAATAATCATCGAAAGATAAATAAATTCATCTTTCATGCACATTGACGGTGGCAAATTATAAACTATCAGCAGCACTGGCCAAACTGAATAAGGAGTTGCAGAATGTCCAAACGGATTAAAACCATCTGTGCACAATCCCAATCTGATATTTCTAGTATCCATAGTAAATGAAGGATAACATGTATCCAAATGTTTCCATGCTTCACTGTCAGATGGATGAGTCATTACTGTATCATCACGACTTCTTGCATGCCAACTCATGTAGGGGGCTGTCTTTTCCGACATGAATAATCTTTGAAGCCTCGGTGTTAGTGGAAAATACCGAAGCACCTTAAACGGGATATTTTTCTGTCGGACCGATTTCTTCTCCTTGTAACGAGGGTGTTGACATACAGGGCATTTATTCAACTGCACATTTTCTTTATAATATAAAATGCAGTTATTTTGGCACGCGTGTATTTTTTCGTACCCAAGCCCCAATTTTCTCATCAGCTTTTTAGTCTTATAAAAAGTAGGCTCAAACTTGTTATCAGTAGGCAGCATTCCATTAATCAATCCAGCAATCCGATCATACGCAACTCCGCTGATATTACAATCGGCCTTGATGTTTAAGAGCTGTGTCATTGCTGAAAACCTAGTGTATTTAGGACAATTCTCATACAAAGGTTCATCGGCAGCTTTCAACATCTCGTAAAATTCTGCAGCTTCTTTATTCGGTAATTCAATCTCTACCGCAGCCCCTACTTCTGTGATATCAACCGCTGTAGTATCTGGTGGGACTGATGTCTGAAGATCTGGCCGATCAACATTATCATTCAGGCGGAATTGACCCCCAAGACTATCAAGTATCATAGTTCTATAGGGATTATATTGACTGGATGAAGAAGCACCAGCAGAGGAAGATTCACCATATGTCTGAACGACAGGATTGCTCGACGTCCCGACTTCGCGTGACTCCCCGTGACAAGTCCATAGAAAATATCTTGGTGCAAATCCTTTGCTATATAGATGCAGAGTGACAGTCTCCCGATCCAAAAATCGTCCATTTGAACAAATGCGGCACGGACATCGGATTTGATCACCCATGCTAACGAAATTCCGATTCGAATAGGCGAAATTTAGGAAGTACGTTACGCCTAATCGAAACTCATTCGTTAAAGCTCCACGATCAAGACGTCGGTACATCCAACTTCGATCAGCCGACATGATTCTGTCAATCAATGACAATTTCTTTGGTTAATGTCTTTAGGTGAGATTGTCCTATTCCATTCGGGATTTATGTTATTCGTACTGCACTTACGTTTTTATTTTAACTGTTAACTAATTATTCTAAATTTCGACAGCATCTCCCTGCAGTTCTCCGAATACGCATATCATTTGGGCGCGTATCGGAGAACAAGAGAGATGTTGCCGAATTTTAGAATAATTAGTTAACAGTTAAAATAAAAACGTAAGTACAGTACAAATAACTATATTCCCAAATTGTCCAATCAGGGACAATTCAAGAATTGTACGTCGTATAAAAGATCATCTACTTCTTTTACACGAACATACAATTCCCGAACGGATCTAAGGTTTTGCTAAATCATATCCGATTCGTCGATGCGTACGTGAAACATATCAACTCGTCGGATGGATGATTATTTTCTAAATGTTTTGAGACAGTTCGAGTCCATATTGGACGATTTCGGTGCGCGTCCGAAGTGGACGATTCCGGCGCGAGTCCGAATTGGACGAATCCGGCGCGCGTCCGAAGTGGACGATTCCGGCGCGAGTCCGAATTGGACGATTCCGGCGCGCGTCCGAAGTGGACGATTCCGGCGCGAATCCGAATTGGACAATTCTGGCGCGCGTCCGAATTGGACGATTCCGGCGCGAGTCCAAATTGGACGATTCCGGCGCGCGTCCGAAGTGGACGATTCTGGCGCGCGTTCGAAATTAATCTAAACCCTAATAATTAATCTAACAAATTCAACAATTAATCTAAACAATTAATTAACAATTATAAAATAATTAATTAACAATTTCAAAACAATAATATATATATATATATATATATATATATATATATATATATATATATATATATATATATATATATATATATTCCGGCGCCGGAGTCCACCCTCCGGCGCCGGCGTACAGTGGCCGGACACACTGTCCGGCCACTGTAGAAGGTCCGGCGGCGGCCATTCTAGGGTTTCGGCCGGATTTTAACCTCTCCGGCCGAAACATAGGGAGAGCCGGTCGGCCGATCAACATACCGGCAGCAACGGCGGCGAGAGGCGTCGGCGTCGGTAGCAGCGGCAGCAGCGGCGAAGGCGTCGGCGTCGGTAGGAGCGGCGGCGGCAGCAGCAGGAGGAAGAAGGGTCGGGCGCGAGAGCGTGCCCTATATAAACTTATCAGCAACGGCTCACTCGCCCGTTAGAACGCCGTTGCTGATAAGTTATCATCAGCAACGGCTCGCCTTTCCGTATGAAAGCCGTTGCTGATAGTTAAAATAATCTGCAACGGCTCAGTTTTCCGTTAGAACGCCGTTGCATATACAGATATCTGCAATGGCTCGGGCGGCCGTAAGAATGCCGTTGCAAATAGCAACGGCTTGAGCGGCCGTTGCTGATAGCCGTTGCTGAAGATCAAGTTTCTAGTAGTGCTCTCTTCTTGTGATAGAATTGTTTTTGGTTTGTTTTACATTGATATAATTTGATTGTGTAATAGACCTAGTGTAGGGTCTTGTGAGTTAATGGTTAGCTTGGTATATAAGGTGTAAAGCCACTTGTGTAAACTAGATTAGGAGTAGTTCTTAGGAATTGAGGTGGGAAAGCTAGCTCACTCGGTGTGAAGGTGGATACTTCCAGTTGTTGAAGTGCCTTCGGAGTGAGTGTAGGATCTTTCTGGTGTAAATTCGTCAATTGTAAGTTACTTGTAATTTAGTGGATTTGTGTGTCAAATTATAAGCACGATGCTTAGGTAGTGGAGTAGGCAATGTTGTCGAACCATTATAAATCCTATGTTAGCATTACATATTGTGTTTGTATTTAATTGCTATATCACTTGCATCATCATATTGGTTCAAAGGTATAAATTGCCTAAGTTGTTCAAGAAACGATTAAAATCGAAGTTAGGCTAATTGATTGGATAACACACCATTCACCCCCCTGTAGTGTGACCATTTCGCCAACAATATTATTATTGTCGAATGCCTGATGATAAATATAGAATGTTAATATCCTTGTAGAGCTGGGTAGAGCCCCCGGACTAAGTAGTAAATGGTTTGATATGGGTTTGGTTTAGGAGCTGGGTCAATCTGTTCGGGCCCAGAGAGCCGGTCCAATCTAATATTGAATGAGAAAGTATTGGATAAAAAATTTTAAATTTTGTGTACATCGATTATAATATCAATTTTATATTTTTATAATCTTATTTTCTTCTAATCGATGCACTAAATAAACAGAGGATAAGAAACCAACCCTTCTGGTATCCCCTTCTATCCTATGAAACAAATTTGTCATTGCAGTATTGATAGAGTAAAATGTTGTATGAAATTCGACACTAGAAGGGGGTTGAATAGTGTTTGTCCCTTTTTTTGTTTTAATCAATTTTTTTTTTTGTTCAATTTAACTTCAATCAAATGCAAGTGTATCTTAACTGTCGCACCCCAACTGAGGGGAGTGTGACCAGCCAGGGCTTATATCCTACCCTGTAGCCTACTGTCTACATTGACATATAAGAAATCAGAACATATCGATAAAAGGAAACCACAATGAAATCTTTATCTAAAGTTTTCAAAGTTCATAATATATGTTTTCAAACCAAAGAAGAAAACCAACATCGTAACAAATAGAACATCTCAAATATCAAAGTTTTACAAACTTTTCCAAAACACAATGTCAGTGCAGAAAAGGAAACAACTACTACAAGACACTGGACTATGATCCAAGGACGCCATTACAACATACGGCACCACCACCTACCCTCTAGCTGCGCCATGCCGATAAGCCAAAATCACTGCTCGCTTTGCAAAAAAAACAAAGAAACAAACTGTGAGTCCACTTGGGACTCAGTGAGCGGTTCTTGCGAACCTCCACATAATCCTCAATTACTCATGCATAACATATAAGGCAACATAATGTATATTCAGGGAGGTAAGCTACTTTTAATGTGACTACTAACCCCATGGGTCATTCTGTAAACACAATATATGAGAAAACCTGCCATCTTGGCCTATCAAGCCTCCGGCATCCGGCCCTTGGGCCTACTTATGGTATAAAAATCCCGACTACAGCCGGCCCTACCATACAAGGTGGAATCACACTGGCCGTTCGGCCACATCATATCAAGATGTAAACAACAAATCGCGGGCCATCGACTAGGATGGTCTACTAGTCTCCGGACACCATCTGGGGTAGGGATAGCTAATCCCACCTAACTGGGGTCTGACACCTAGCGGGCCTAGTGGTGCATCTCAAGACCCAATCACTGGCCGAGCTAAGCATTGGTCATTCCCGACCTCCACGCTTCTCGGCGGACCATCTCAAGCACATCACACAATCATGTGTCCTAGGGTTTCCTTATATACACTTCGGGCCATTGCCCGTATCCGGCCCTAAGCCGGTCTGCAGGGTCAGCAAATTAATGATGTCCTTTCAAATTGTGCACACCTAATGGTTCTAGGTTTCCAAAAATGTTTACTAGCAGTCCTAGAAGTTATGTCATCTCCTAGCTTAGTTTTCATATATGTTGAGCATCTCACAATGTCCTACACGTTGCCTAGCATTATACGTTACCTTGGGTGAGGAATTCTATGAACCGATTTCAGAATTTCACCCATGAATATTTCAGGACAGCATGTGTACATCACTTACCAAATTAATTTCGGATAGTAACATCATGAAGAACCAAAATAAAAAAGTAAGTAATGTAGAGGTTAAACCCATATGGAACGTACACTAAGCATAGCAACAATTAAACATGATATGAACAATTAAATGAAACCTTTCTTGTCTCCATATACTACATAAGCATTAGCAACAACATTTCCAATTTGATAATATAGATCTATCCCAACAATTCACAACATTAATATGAATTAACATTTATGTGAATATGAATAAACATTAAACGGAGGGATATGAACAACTACACAAAATCGTTCACTTCCTCCCCCTTTTCCTTGATCGACCGAAGCTTGAGCAAGGTGAACCTTGCTCGGCCGAACAATCCATGTGGGAAGGGGCTAGAATCTATGCATTTTAACCAATGGAATAGTAACATAAACTTCAAATTGAATCTAACATTTAAACGTGAAGGTGCGGGTTAAGACGATAAAATACAAGGTCCAACAATCCAATACAAACAGTCCTACTTTTCCTCCTTCTACTGCTCGGCCAACTCGAGCTGGATCATAACCATGCTTGGCCGAACATATAGGGGTGGTGGACATGGCTGCGACGTCCACACGATTGTCAATCCAAAAGCAAAAACAAGCGAATACAAGTTGATGCGCAAGTTGCGAGACAAGCGAGGAAATTGGGGAAAATTTTGGCATGACCTTTCCCCTTTCCTCGACTCGGCCATCCCCTTAAAATAAGAGATCGACACGTATAAAACCATGAAATCACAGCATATACAATGATCTAAGAATCTAACATGGAGAAACAACTCGATCGGCAAAACTCGCGAAGAAGAATCCCGATTTCAAAATCTATGAGGCCGGCCACCCGCCTCCCCTCAACATCTATCCAACAACTCACTTGATTGAGAAGGATGAAAGATCGGATGACAACAACTTCGAATCTTCCGGCGACGGCGCGAAATCCCAGATCAACCAAATCCCTTTTCCCCTTGCTTCTTCTCCCCCTCTCTTAGGCACTTCCTTGTGCAACTCAAAGATGAGTCACATGGCACAAGGATGATGGATTTTAATCCCTCATCTAGCCTTCCATATAGGCTCTTGACTCACTTGACTCCTACTCAAGACTCGACTAAACCTGAACTCGACATGGGTTCCGAATCAACCCACAACATGAGTCGATTTAAACTTGATTTAAGGTATGATTGCATAAAAGGAAAGTCAATCACCCAATTAAATTTCATACACCAAGGGTCAAGTCATACCTTTTCACTCGAGGCGATCCTGAGGCTCGACTCGACTATCCCCGGGTCCGGCTCGCTGCACCAAAATATATTTTTATATTAGGAAATTTTTCCAGGTCTTACAATCTTCCCCCCTTAAGGAAAATTCATCATCGAATTTACTTGAATGCCAAGGACTTACCGGCTCCTCGAATAAGGAAGGGTATGACTCTCTCATCTCCTGCTCTACCTCCTAAGTGGCCTCTTGCCCGGAATGGTGCTCCCATCGAACCTTTACCAGGGGAATTTCTTTGGACCTTAGCTTTCTGACTTGGTAGTCAAGGATCTCTACCGGTCTTTCCTCCAATGAGACGGTCGAATCTATATCAATAGCAAAAGGTTCAATCACATGCGAATCATCTTTCACATATTTTCGAAGCATGGATACATGGAACACCGGGTGGACTCTGCTCAGGTTAGGAGGCAAAGCCAGCTCATAAGCTCCCTCGCCCCTCCGCTTGAGAATAGGGAAAGACCCAATGAACCTAGGGCCTAGCTTTCCTTTCTTCCCAAACTGGACCACCCCTTTCATAGGAGAGACCTTCAAAAAGACTAAATCACCCTCGGCGAATTCCAATTCTCTGGCTTTATTGTCGGCATATATTTTCTGTCGACTCTGGGCCGCCAGCAATCTTTCCTTTATGGCTTTCACTTTTTCTACTGCCCACTCAACCAGATCAGGACCCACCATAAGTGATTCCCCTGCCTCAAACCAACCCACTGGAGACCTACACCGCCGCCCATACAAGGCCTCAAAAGGAGCCATGCCAATGCTACTGTGATAGCTATTGTTGTAGGCGAACTCTATCAGCGCTAGGTGCCTTTCCCAGCCATCAGCCATATCTAAGACGCATGCTCTCAGCATATCCTCCAAGGTTTGAATGGTCCTTTCTGACTGCCCGTCAGTCTACGGATGGAACGCTGTGCTGAAACGCACCTGGGTACCTAAGGCTTCTTGGAAGGACTGCCAAAACTGGGCTGTGAATTGGGTACCGCAATCGAATATAATCATCACCGGGGTAGCATGGTATGCCACAATCTTGTCCAAGAATAGTCGGGTGTACTGCTACGCAGAGAAGGTAGTCTTCACTGGAATGAAGTGTGCGGTCTTGGTTAACCGGTCCACTACCATCCAAATGGAGTCAAAGCCGCCTTTTGACTTAGGCAACTCACCAGATCCATGGTGATCTTCTCCAACTTCCACTCGGGTACTTCAAGGTTTTGCAGCAGCCCCGCAGGCTTCAGGCGTTCGGCCTTCACTTGTTGGTAGACAAAACATTTGGATACCAACTCTGCTACCTCTCTTTTCATGCCCTTCCACCAGTAATGCCCCCTTAAATCTCGGTACATCTTGGTGGCCCCCGGATGCATCATATAAGTGGAACGATGACCCAACTCCAGGACTTGCCTGCGCACCTCTGCCAAATCCGGCACCACGATCTGATCTTTGAATCTCAGCACACCCTTTGAGTTCACCCTGAACCCATTCTATGCATCGCCCCCTGCACAAAATCCTTCGCCAATGCACAAAAGGCGTCCTCTCCCTGCGCGGCACGTAGCATATCCACCTGTGTGGATTATACCCGCAGGTGTGCCACTAAGGCATGAAGCTGACACTGATAAGATTGTACCCCCATCTAGGCACAACACAATCGCTTAATTTCCAAATTGAGCTAATCTGCCCATGGATTTTCTGCTCAGAGCATCTACTACCACATTTGCTTTCCCCGGATGGTACATAATGGTGCAGTTATAATCCTTCAAGAGCTCCAGCCACCTCCTCTGCCAGAGGTTCAGCTCTTTTTTGGGTAAACAGATACTGGAGGCTCTTGTGATCCGTATAGATCTCGCAAGCCTCACCATACAGATAATGACGCCAAAGCTTTAGAGCAAAAACTACTGCTGCCAGCTCTAGATCACAAACTTTTAGTTGACGGGACGCATAGGATATGACTCTGCCAAACTGCATCAGAACGCAACCCAAGCCAACCTGAGAAGCATCATAGAAGACTACGAACCCTCTTGAGCTGAAAGGTACAGCCAACACGGGTGCAAATGTCAAACATTCCTTGAGCTTCAGGAAGCTCGCCTCGCATTTGGCATCCCAGTCGAATTTAACCTTTTTCTAAGTCAATCGGGTCAATGGGGCTGCAATCCTGGAGAAGTTCTCTACGAACTTTCTGTAGTATCCGGCCAAACCAAGAAAACTGCGGACCTCAGTCAAACTGGTTGGCCGTCTCCAGTTCTGCACCGCCTCCACCTTAGCAGTGTCTACCCTTATCCCTTCCTTGGACACCACATGGCCTAGGAACCCTACACTTCCCAACCAGAATTCACACTTGGAAAACTTGGCAAACAACCGGTGATCTCTGAGGGTTTCCAAAACCATTCTTAGGAGCTTAGAGTTCTCTTCCTCACTCTTGGAGTAGACTAGAATGTCGCCAATGAAGACGATCACAAAGCTGTCTAAGTACTCCTTAAATACCCAGCTCATTAGGTCCATGAAAGTAGTAGGTGCATTGGTCAGAACAAAGGACACCACCAGAAACTCGTAGTTAACATAACGAGTCTTGAAGGCGGTCTTAGGCACATCGCAGTCCCGGATTCTCAGATGATGGTATCTGGACCTCAAGTCTACCTTAGAGAACCATTGTGCCCCCTACAGCTGGTCAAACAGATCGTCAATCCTCGACAGAGGATAACGATTCTTGATTATCACCTTATTCAATTGCCTATAATCGATGCACATGTGCATAGTTCCATCCTTCTTCTTTACGAAGAGCACCGGGGCACCCCATGGTGAAACACTCGGCCAAATGAAACCCAGGTCTAGCTTTTCTTGCAACTGCTCTTTTAGTTCCCTGAGTTCGGTCGGCGCCATCTGATAGGGTGGAATGGAAAAGGGCTTCACCCCAGGCTGCAATTTGATGCAAAAATCAACAACTCTACTAAGCGGTAACCCTGGCAACTCCTCGGGAACACATCGGGAAACTCGCAAACTACCTGAGTTCCATCGACATCCCCTGCCGCTTCCCCCTTCTCTCCAGCCACGGATACGAAGGCTAGGAAGGACTGACAGCCCCCCTGAAGCAGTTTATGAGCCTTAAGGGCTGAGATGACCCCAATCGGCTCTCCCCTCCCCTCTCCTTGGAAGGAGAACTGCGGCAACCCGGGCTTGCTGAACATGACTGCCTTAGCCCTACAGTCCAGCAATACAAAGTGCTCTGCCAACCAATCCATACCAAGGATGACATCGAGCGCAAGCATGGGCAGGAGTGTCAAATATGCCTTTAACGCATGGCCGCAGATGAGCACTTCGCAGTCTAACCCATGCACATGCAAACTCATAAATAAACATAGGGAAAAGAATAGCAGTTTTCATTATGACGAGAAAACAAAACAGATTTCCATTTAAGATGTAAAGTTTTTAGCAAAGTATTTAAAGTGCGGAAATAAATAAATCAAAGTTCAACAATTTTGTTCTTAACAGATGAAATCAGAAGGAAAGACATAAATGTCCCCAAGGGACTACAGTTCCAAAATACCAAAATACAAGTGCATGATAAACTACCAAAGACTCGACTACGACCCCTAACTAGGACTGCTATGAGATCAATATGACTCATCTGCCCTCCAGCCGCGCCAAGTGCTCCAGCCCACCTCACTGATCAGGCTCTGCAAAAAAAATAGAAATAAACAATGGGTGAGTTCAAAAGTACTGTCTGAGCGGTTCTACCAACCCCCACCATAACAATCAACCACAGAGATAAAAGAATAAAATGCCCTTGTCTCATACAGTGGTATGACTAGTTAACAGGCCATCTGGCCATCTGGCCATCACATGCCCAAAGGCAAACCACTTCACTTAGCAATGAAGAACAACAAGCCTCAGATGACACATTGAAGGCGAAATGGCGACACTAGAGGGGGGGGTGAATAGTGTGTTCACTAATTCAATTAGCCTAAATCCGATTTTAAACGTTTACTTAGAATTTAGGCAATATGCAATTTGACGATTAGATGCGGAAGCTTATAAATAATAAAGCAATTAAGCACAATAATAAATCAATGCAAACACAGAATTTATAGTGGTTCGGCCCCAATGCCTACTCCACTACCTAAGCACCCCGCTTAGGATTTCCAAACTAGTTTTACTCGATTAATTTATGTTTCCCTTACACACGAGGACTTTTCACCGAAGAGACGCAATCTCGACCTAAGGCACTTCCACACCCGGAAGTCACCGCCTTCTTATCGAGAGTCCTCTTCCACCTCAACCCTAAGGGACAACTAAACTAATCTTAGCAACAACTACATTTAATTACACCGGTGTATTTAAACATCAAACAGCAAGGCTACCACCAATTTCAAGACCTACCAGCGGGTCTTCTATAGACTCACAAATTAAACAATTTAAATAACTGTTAAAATACAATTGAAAAGAGCTTAAAATAAACCAAGAATTCGTGGTCTTTTGCAATCCTTCAATCCTTCAACTCGTCAAGTAATAGAGCTTGAATCAACACCCGAGTAGAGAAGCAGAGCTTGTGCACTTGTAGAAGAACTCAACAGAAATCAGCGCGCACTCCTAACAATCTCTTTGAAGGCTTTAATCTCCTTTTAAATGCTGAATAAAAATCTGTAGGAGTAAAGGAAGATACTTAAAAATGAGTAGAAGAGGTATATTTATACCTTACGAAGAAACGACAGCTTCAATGGATAGAAAACTATCCGTTGCAGGCCGGCGGTCGAATGGTCGATCGACCGACTGGTCGGCCGCCTATGCAACTGCTGCTCCTCTCTCTGTGGTCGGTCAACCGACGGGTCGACCGCCCAGACGCGAAAATGTCGATCCGCCCTTCGGTCGACCGACGCGATCTCGCATCTTCAAAAAATGCAGGATGATGAGGAGGTGAGCTTGGACTTAGGACACTCGCTCTCCATGTATCCGGGCTTGTTGCATTGGAAGCACACGAGTTTAATTTTGCCCTTCTTCTTCTTGTGAGGCTTTCCCATTAATTTCATCAACATCCTTCCAAGATGAATCATCTCCTCTTGATCCTCGGATTCTTGATTCTCGGATTCTTCATTCTCCGATGATTCTTTTAGGGCAATATTCTTGCCTATGGGAGCATCTTCCTCCTTGTTTGCCTTCATATGGATCTCATGGGTCATGAGGGATCTAATGAGTTCGGTGAGCTTCAAGGTGCCGAGGTTCTTGGCCTCGATGATAGCAACCATCTTTGGCTCCCATACTTTGGAAATCGATCGAAGAAGCTTCCTAACTTTTTCTTCCTCTTGTGTGTCCCTTCCAAGGTTAGTCAAGGCATTCACAATATTTTGAAAGCGGGCATACATATCATCTATAGATTCATGAGGATGCATTTTAAAGAATTCATAATCATGCATGAGCAAATTTATTTTTGACTCTTTAACTTGGGAAGTTCCCTCATGAGTAATTTCTAAAACATGCCAAATTTCAAAAATGGTTCTACAACATGATATTCTATTAAATTCATTTGTAGATAAACCACAATGTAATGCATTCCTTGCTTTGACATTTGAATTAAATAATTTGATCACTTCTTGAGACCAATCATTCATGCTCTTTGAGGGTTGTGTATATTCTACATGAATTATTCTCCAAACATCTAATTCTAGAGATTGCAAGAAAATATTCATCCTAGTTTTCCAATAAGCATAATTGTTCCCATCAAAAAGTGAATGTGCATACGTCGAAGTCCCTTGACCTACAAGAAAGTTGACATTTTTCGGGGGCCGTGGCCCCCGGTAGAAGTGGTCATCGCCCCCGGTAAATCTTTTTAGTGAGGGACACGTGGCCCCCAAATGTCGCTAGGAAAGATAGCGACAATAAATGTATATCTAACAGTTAACGAGTGGCCCTCGAAAAAAAGTACCTGTACCGACGTTTTCAACCCTCAGCGAAGAGCTTTTTCCTGGGGGTCGTGACCCCAGGAAATAGAACTTTTCCCAGGGGCCTCGACCCCCAATGAATATTACACAATGAATATTACAACCTCAAATTTTCCAAAGTTACTGCCTGATGTTTACCAAAATTACATAAGTAATTTAGACCCAAACTGGATAAGTAATGTAGTCTATTTATTGCTTGAAATCTAGTCTATTTACTAATTACATAAGTAATGTAGGCTAGTTCTCACTGTTTGGCTCAGCATCTATGTCGATCCAAAATTTGCATAAGTAAAAAAATCAGAAGGTAAAATGATATACTTGTAAATATTAGAATTTTTAAAGTTTGCATACACCAAAACATAGTTGATGATCTCATCAAACATTACCGCATTTCCACTGACCTATGCTCATATTGAGAACTATCAAGAGCCCATGAATGTGCTTCAACATGTGGAAGTTTAAAGACAAATCAAGAAGCTGCCTTCCTTAGTACAACCAGGAACAAGGTCTTGAAGGAGCTTTATCCTCTCATTCATCTTTTCCCTCCTTACCTATGAAATATATCAATTCATGTCTTTAAACTTCATTCACTAAAAAGAATGTAAACATTAAAAACAAAGAAGGTCATCTCAATTCCGCCCTAGTTGCTATCTTTCACTTGCTTCCCTTTAGACTTAACACTTGCCGCAGTTGAACCATTTTTCTCATTATTCTGTTCAAACTCTGCATTTTCTTCTTCTATTTCCCCTAGCAGCTAGAGACAAAGCCATAACCATAAAGATATATAACAAGAGTATTCCTTAACTGTACACATCCCCTTGAATCTCCATACTCTAAATAAACCATGACTGGTAATAGAAATTAGAATAGATATATAACTCTCCCAATTAACACATATAGACGTGATATATAGGATATATTAAAATTCAAATTGTAGAATGCATATATACCTAGAGCTACATATCCGATGGTACCTTTCACTGACAAGGAACTAGATAGCCTTTGAGCTTCTTCAACTCGTCCTTTTAAACAAAGTTTTTTTGAAGTTTAGATGTTTTAAAAGATTTAAAACTGTCGAGCCCTAAAGCCTACCTTACATTAATCATAGAAAATACCTATATATAAGCCAGAGACACCATAAGCTAAGCCTAGGAATAATATAAGCTAACTTATACCAACAAAAAATATAATATAAAAACTATTATCTTTAACACTCCCCCTCAAGCTGGAGCATATATGTCAATCATGCCCAGCTTGTCACATAGTAATTTGAACCGAGTCGAGTTGAGAGCTTTAGTGAAAATATCAACAATTTGATCCTGAGAGGAGACATGAGGCGTGATAATCTTCTTGGAAAAAACAGCATCCCGAATAAAATGACAGTAGACTTCAATATATTTTGTTCTTTAGTGAAAGATCGAATTATTTGCAATATGAATAGCAGACTGGTTATCACAGTGCATCGTCATAGGCTTATCAGAAGAGAACCCTAGTTCTCTTAAAAAACTTTTGACCCACATTAGTTCACATGTGGTATGAGTCATGACCTTATACTCAGCCTCGGCACTTGAGCGAGCCACCACATTCTGTTTCTTACTCCTCCACATGACCAAGTTTCCTCCAACATACGTGCAATACCCCGAGGTGGATCTTCTATCACAGATGAACCTAGCATAATCTGCATCAGATACCCCTCTATTTTAATGTGACCGTTTTTCCTGAGTCATAAGCCTTTACCAGGAGAACTCTTGATATAGTGTAGAATTTTTGACAGAGCATTCCAATGAGAATATTTCAACTGATGCATGTACTGACTAACAACACCAACAGCATAGGAGATGTCAGGATGGGTGACAGTCAGATAAATAAGTTTCCCAACTAACTTTCTAAATCTCACAAGGTCCTCGAAGTCTTTGTCACCTTCAAGCTCAGGAGCAGCACCTGTATCAACAGGTATACTGGCAGGTCTGTTTCCAAGCATGCCTACCTTACTCAGGAAATCCATGGCATATTTCCTCTGCGAAAGTACCACCCCTGTCTCATTATAAGCAAACTTAAAGCCAAGAAAATACCTCGGACGGCCCAAATCCTTTGTCACAAGATGGTTTTTCAGATGAGCTTTTACTGTCTCAATTTTATTGCTATCACTGCCAGTGAGTAAGATGTCATCCACAAATACTGCAAGAATAACACAACCAGCAAATGTTTTTTTCATAAAAACAGAGTGATCAGATTTACATTCTTGTAGCCCAATAGTAGATGCAACTTTGCTTAGTTTATCAAACCATGCTCGAGGACTTTGTTTTAGGCCATAAATTGCATTCTTGATATGACACTAGATTCTCCCCCTGAGCAACATATCCAGGAGGTTGCTCCATAAAGACAGTCTCACTCAAGTCCCCATAAAGAAATGCATTCTTAACATCCATTTGATGCATTGGCCAATTCAGATTTACGGCAAGAGAGATGAGAATCCTCACAGAGTTTAACCGAGCCACAGGAGAAAAAGTCTCGAAGTAGTCTACACCAAATTATTGTGTGAAACCTTTTGTCACCAAGCGAGCCTTGTACCGTTCAATAGATTCATCAGGAAAATATTTTAAGCTGAACACCCACTTACAAGCGACTGCTTTAGAGCCAGGAGGAGGTGGAACAAGTTCCCAGGTCTGTCTGGTTCTGAGAGCATCCATCTCCTCATCCATGGCACTCTTCCACTTAGGATGAAGCAGAGCATCCTAGTATGTCCTGGGAATGGAAACATAAGACAAGGAGAAAGTAAACTAGTGAAGCGAGGATGATAGTTGAGCAAAGGATACATGATTGCTAATGGGATGAGCAGTACGCCCTTACCTTTCCGTAAAGCAATGGGAAGGTCAACACTGGACAGAGCATCTTGAGAGTGATTCGAAGCTGGCAAAGTAGATTGTTTGGAGAGTTCACATGTATCTTTATGTCTTCTTTGATAAACTAACAAGGGAGGAGCACGAGACAATGACTCATCGGAGTGATGGGTAATAGAAGAAAGAGGTGGAGGTAGGGGAATGGACTCCCAAGTAGGAGTTTCAGGACTCAGTGTAGAGGTGAAGTAGAAAATATCTTCAAAAAAAGAGACATCAGCAGAGATTAAAGAGTTTTTTTGAAATCGGTTCATAACAACGATATCCCTTTTGAGTGCGAGGGTATCCAATGAAGACACACTTCACAGCTCTATGAGACAATTTGTCATAACTTGGACTAAGATTATGAACAAAACATATGTAGCCGAAGGTTTTTGGAGAAATTTTAAATGGAGATTGTTTGGGAAACAAGACGGAGAATGGTGACCCCCCTAAAATAGATGAAGGAACACGATTAATAAGATATGCAGCAGTGAGAACAGCATCCTCCCATAGATACCGAGGAATATTCATGTGAAACATAAGTGTCCTAGCCACATCTAGAAGATGATGATTTTTGCGTTCAGCAACACCGTTCTGTTGGGATGTGTAAGAACATGAGGTCTCATGAATAATACCATAGGAGGCACAAAATTTTACAAAATCAGACTAAAGATATTCGCGAGCATTATCAGTTCGAAGAATTTTAATGGAGGTGTCAAATTGATTTTTTATTTTAAGATAAAATGTTTGAAAGACATGAAACACATCAGATCGATTTTTTAAAAGAAACACCCAAGTCATACGAGTGTAGTCATATATAAAAGTAACAAAATACTTGTATCCCAAACGACTCACTACAGGACTAGGACCCCAAATATCAGAATGAATAAGTTCAAAAATAGACTCTCTACGAGGACTTCAGTTTGTGGAAAGGACACCCGATGATATTTACCTAACTCACAAGCTTCACATTTGAAAGGAGAACAGGACACAGACTCAGGGATGGTTGACTTAAGCTTTTGAATAGAGGGATGGCCTAATCGACAGTGCCATTGAAATGCAGTGATGGAGTAGTGGGCGACAAGAACGCATGTGGATAACAGGTAAATTCCTCCAGTTTCAGCTCCCCCACCAATCTTCCTCCTCGTCTCTAGATCCTGTATCACACAATGAGAAGGAAAAAAAGTTACAAAGCAATTATGACTTTTGGTAAGTTGACTAATGAAAAGTAGATTCATAGAAAATTTTAAAAGATGAAAAACTCTATCTAATTTTAGATTGCTCGAAACAATGATTGTGCCAAGACCATGTATAGGAGAAGTAGAGTCATCGACAATGCGGACATGTGATGGGTTAGACTCAGGGTTATAGTTAGAGAAAATATTCTTATTACCTGACATATGATTGGAAGCACCTGAGTCAAGAATCTAAGACATACCAGAAGAAGCAATAGCCGCAATCCCAAAGGAGGAAGTCATGGCTGAGGAAGTGACTGCTTGCATGAACTTTTCATATTCAGACTTAGAGACACAAATAGTCTCCTCCTTTTGATTTTCACTGGTACTATTATTGAGAGGTTGAGTAGATATAGCAGCCTTAGCATGAGAAGATTTTCCAAACTTTTGCCAGCACCTGTCAGGAGAATGATTGGTTCTCCCACAATGTATACACGGAGAAAAAAAATTTCTACCTCTCCCCCTTCCTCCAATTCTACCACCACCATGACCCTGGTGGCCTCTACCTCCGGCAATAAGTGTCATGAGATCAGGAATGGTATTATCTGCCATGAGCTGGGACTTGACATGATGAAGAGACAGTGGTAGAGCGGATAGAAACCTTGCAACAAGAAATTCCTCTCTTTGTTTTCTTTGTATTGAAACATCAGCGCTGAAAGGATGATATTCAGTCAAATCATCTGCTTTTCCTTTTAAGGTGGCATAGAACTCTTGAATTGATGCACCCTCCTCAAGTTTCATATTAAAGATATCAGAGTACAAGGTATAAACTCTTGAGATATTTGCATCTTGAAAGTATGTTTTTTTTAGGGAATCCCACATGCTCTTAGCAGTATCAAGAAAAATAACTGTTGAGACAATCTGCGGCTCCAAACTATTGATCATCCATGAGAGAACCGCATAATCGTTTGCCTCCCAATCAGAATATTTTTCAATATCGGCTGAATCAGGACGATCATCTTCAAGGTGTTTAATCTTCTTCTGAGAACCACAAAGAATACGAAAAGCACGAGACCAAAGAATATAATTTGTACTATTAAGTTTGATAAAAGTACTCAGAGTTGTAGTTTTAGGATCCACCATAGAGTTTGACATTCTTTATAAAGCAGTATCAAATGAAGCAATTGACAGAAAAAAATCCTGTGTTGGAACCAAAAACCTGGAGTGCTGCAGAAACTCGGCTCAAAAATGGCTTGAAAACGGCTCAGAAACGGCTCAAAATCGACTCAGCTTGATTGGAGCCGGCTTAGAGCCGAGCCGACTTGGAGCTGCGCCTGGAGAAGTCGGCTTGGACAAACCGGCTTGGAGAAAAATAGGCGCCCGTCACAAAGGCACCCGACAAAGGAGAGGGCGCCCGCGTCTACCTCGTCGATCGAGCCTTTCTCTGGTTCGAGAGGCGATCAGCACGGCGCGTCTAGTTCGAGGGGTTGCCGAGGCTTCTACGCCGACGGAGGAAGAAGAAGGAAGCGCCCTTTCCTGGCGCGTCTGGTTCAAGGAACTGCCGAGGTTTCTAGCCGGCGGAGGACGAAGAAGGAAGAGAAGATCTCGTCGTTGAGATGACGAAGGCTGGATTCTACACCGGCGGTCCGAGAGGAAGACGATGGAGAGGCGATGCTTGTTCGACTTCGCGAGCGTCTGCGCCGAGCCAAGAAGACGCAGGGAGGAGCCGCATGGAAGGCGCAGGAGAGACGCAGAACGCCGAACAGTAACGGCGCAGGAACAGTAAAAAAACTAGGAAAAAAATTTTGTGGAAAAATTCTAAGGCTGCTTTGATACCATGTTGAGCCCTAAAGCCTACCTTACATTAATCATAGAAAAGACCTATATATAAGCCAGAGACACCATAAGCTAAGCCTAGGAATAATATAAGCTAACTTATACCAACAGTAAATACAATATAAAAACTATTATCTTTAACAAAAACTAACAAAAATACAAATAGAAACAAGATGACACAACCCTCATTTTTCCTCAAAACTAATGCTTGTGCCATCTGGATTGTAACAAAATAGATTAAAACCAAATGAGCAAAACTGTTAATTTTCTACATATATAGCATACTAAATCAGAATCAATGAACTCAAGCAACCTTGCCCCAGGCAATCCTGCTCATTTGATGAATCTTAAAAATAAAGAAAAAGAAATGAGCAAGTTAGGAATAATGAGCAGGAACAATAAGTCTACAAAAGCAGGTGATCCTGAGCCAACAAGCAGCACAGAGTATGTATATGTAGAGGTCATGATTTCCCAACAAGCATCACAAAGTATTTATTATCTTTCAGCTTTGATGAATTTATTGTTTATGATTATGAGTTACCCCTCTTGTGTACAAGCAAAAAAAATGGAGAAAGTGTTAAATGGAGCATTAGTGGTATTATATGTTCAAACAAAAAAAAAGCCTAATTTCAATAGAAGGAAGAGGGTTTGAACCTCCGACCTTGTGGTTAACCACCACATGCTCTAACCAACTAAGCTATTACAACATAACAAATTATTATTCTATTAAAGATAGAAATTCCTATGAAAACCATCTAAAAAATAACGACTATAAATTATCTTAATTCCACATGACAGAGATATGCTTACAATTACAAAGGATTTATTTTATTAATGATGCTCACATCATTGCATCTACACCAATTTGTTCTATTGAAGGAATGATTGAAAAAGAGTGCTCACATGCTTTCCATTCATTTGTACCAGAAACAATTGAAAATTATCATCACATCACCAAGTGGAGGTGATCAGAAAGATCATTGGTTAAAACAAGGATTACATATACATGAAAAGTATAGACTCCATGTAAACTATTTTGGTCACACAATTAGATATGAATTATAAACTGACAAAGTATGTACTCCAAATGAAAAGGAAAAGAATTAAAACCATGGCAAAAATATCAATATGTTATACTAGTGTAAGATTGAAATTGTGGCACAATGATAAAAAGATAACAACGATATAAAGTCAACCGTGACCATAAATTGCCTGTTGTAACTGGTAACTTGGGGTTCTCTGGTCGAGCCCTTTGTCCCTGCATAATCCTGTCAAGGAAAAATAACAAACATGATAATTTACCCTGTCCCCAAACATGCACACAAAAACTTTTGGATTTAAGTATATAAACACAGAGCCAATACTCACCTCCAAAGAAAGCTGACAGTAAATGACAAGCTACTCTCAAGGATAAAGATATTACTCTTGCATAAATTTTCAATCTAATTCATGACAAAAATAAAAATATAATTTGTAATAGCATACCTATGACTGAGTGTACGTAACTCGCCCAGAATGTGGCCTTCAGCCCTCCAGCTAGTGTATAGACTATAACACCAAGAGGGATAAAAAAACTCGCAGCATAGATGTTCATACCAGTGAGTGCATCGACAACTGCAAAACCTCCAAGCAACAACATTGCGGTCACAATTATGTTAGTCATGAAACAAAATATCAGAAAGACAACATGCGCAGCAGTCCCCCATTTGCACCAACGTAGTAAACAATCACACATCAGGTTGAAAATTTTAAAGATAGGTGCGCTCTAAACAAAAAAAAACATATAGATGTCAGAGCATACCTCGCTTTGACAATTTCACAAACAGTGTGCGCCTTAGGTGCCTTCCTCTTGATCTCAATGGCCATGAAAACAAATAAGTGCACTTGTGCGCGAACAAAGACGAATAAATGTGATTATTTTAACAAAAAAGATCCATTGGTGGGACGATGGGGAGATTGGGAGAAGGTAGATGAGTGACCTGGATGGTGGCGCCACTAGCATACCAAAAGGGCCCGCTGACGCCGTATTGCCAAGCGACATTGGAGCTTTGCAGGATGGTAGCAGCAAACGTGCACTTCAGACAATGGATCATGGATGTGTCTTATCAAGGAGGGAAGTAACGCTGAATCATCACAAGAGGAAGTGAAAGGAGGACAAAACTTGGCGGAGTAGGGTAGAACGGTACCGAGGAGGAGGAAGATTGGGGGAAGCCAAGCAGGTATAAGAATCTGCCGTTATTCAGTAATTTTCTTGTAGTGGAAGCTGAGGAACACCCACTACACGCTCCGGCACACGGGATCCGTTGGGTACGACTGAAGATGGAGACGGTGCAAGATATGGTGCGATACGGTGGAGACGACGGAGACGGTGCGAGTGAAGATACTGGAGATGGCGCGAGATGTGACAGCGCGAGTGAAAAGAAGAATACCGCGCGGGTGAGGAAAATAATATTCCCTGAGGGTCGAAAAAAATCCTAGGAAAATATTCATTTATTGGGGGTCGGGAAAAACCCTAGGAAAAATAACATTTTTTTGGAGGTCGAAACCATTAGAAAATACTAAACATAGTAGAAAAATTACATCATATGGAAAATTTTCACATTATGTAATTTTCATAAATGGATTGAATGAAATCATCCAAGAAATATAGTATTATAAATATAGTATAAATGTAGTATTATAAATATACAAGTTTATAAATATAGTATTATAAATGTAGTATTAAAATCTGATTAAATATAATTTTTTGTTTCTCGTATAATTAAGTTTTAGTTATAAATTATAAATATAGTATTAAAAGCAAATTCTAAAGGTAATTTTTTTTCAAATTTTAAAATATATTTAATTAATTATTATTATTTCATATTGTTAATAATTTTATTATTAAATTGTTATGTATTTAATAATAATTTTATTAAGTAAATAATTTTGAAGGGTGAGGTGTAGGAATTTTAATTATTTTATTAAAATTATTTTTAATAAAATACAGGATTTCATGAGGGTCATGATGTTGTCCTTACAATATATACTTTTTAGTGGGGATCATATTAGACCCTCACTAAATGCAGTATTTCGTGAGGGTCACGATGTCCTCACAATATATACTTTTTTGTGATGGTCATATTTGATCCTCATAAAATGCAAGATTTCATGAGGATCATATCCGACCCTCACAAAATGTACAAATTTTCGTGAGGGTCGACTAATGACCCTCATAAATAGGTTGATTTAGTGAGGGTCGATGCGCGATACCCACCAAATCTCGTCACTAAAAGCTAGATTGCTAGTGTGATAATTGAAGCCATACTTAGTGTAGGTTAGATGATCAAACCGAAGTCTACAACCTTCCTCTAATACCAAATGTTGAGGAAATAACCACACTAGAAGAGGGGGTTGAATAGTGTGTAGGTTTCTTTTAATTAAGTTAAATTCAATTCTTTTTCTATTTTAATGAACTTCACTAGCCAATTCAAGTTTCGGTCGACCGGTCGATCGTGTTGTTCAAATACCCACACTAGAAGAGGGGGGGTTGAATAGTGTTGGGTTAATTTTTAATTTTCACTACTAGAATATTAGCTATCAGCCACGGAGCTCACCGACGGTCGCTTGGGCCGTCAGAACCATTCACGGCTTTCCGACGATCGAACGGGTCATCGCTGATGTAACCCAATCAGTCGTGGCTCTTATACGGCCACCCAACGTCATTGCTCATAGGTGATGGTGTGCACGGGGCGCGGAATGAAATAACCTAGTAGCAATGGCTCAGAGGGGGCCAAAGGGTCGTCTGTAATATAAGTAAGTAATTAGTCACAGCTAAAAGCAGCCGTCACTTATTAATTGATGGCGCGAATGCAGCACAAAAATTAAAAACACATCACCGACGGCTGAGAGAGGGCTTCGCGACCGTCGCTGATACTATTATTAGTTTTTCACTATTTATCAACGGTCAAGGGGTCGTCAGTGAAAAACCTTTTTATTTGCGTTCGCGCCCGACCCTTCCTCTTTCCCTCGCTGTCTTCTCTCTCTACCGATTGTCGTCGCTGTCTTCTTTGCCAATTTGTCACCGTCGAGATGCTGCCCTCGTCGTCGCCACCTGCTCCCTCGCCCTCGCAGCGTCGCCGCCCCCTCTCCCTCGCCCGCACCACCGCTGGCCGGCTTGTTCCCTCGCCGTCGTCGCCGATTCCTCTCCCCTCTCCGCCGCCACCAAATGAGTTTGATCCCCTCTCCCCTCTCTGGGCCAGCACCGGCCAATATTTTTTATTTTTTTATAATTAGTGTTTAATTAGGTTTATTTACTGTTCATTAGTGTTAATTACTGTAATTAGTTAATGTTAGGGTTAATTTTAGATTTAATTAGTAAATTACTATTATTTTTTTATTAGATTAATTAGTTTTTAATTAGATTTAATTACTATTAATATTGTTAATTATTGTTAATTATTTGTTAATTAGATTTAATTAGGGTAGAATAAATGTTAGGGTTAATTTTAGTTCATCGAAATTACAATTCTGAAATCGTCCACTTTGGACTCGCTGCCAAATCGTCCATGGTGGACTCGCACCGGAATCGTCCATGGTGGACTCGCACCGAAATCGTCCACAATGGATGGACTCGCGCATGCCGAAACCGTTCACTTTAGACTCGCCGCCAAATCATCCACGGTCGACTTGCACCAAAATCGTCGACTTTGGACTCGTGCGGAATCGTCTACTGTGGACTCGCACCGGCATCCATAAATTTAGAAAAAAATCAAGATGAGTTGATACGATTCACGTAAGCACCGACGAGTCAAGTTTTAATTTTGCAAAACCTTAGGTCCGTTCGGGGATTGTATGTTCGTGTAAATGAAGTAAATAAACTTTTATAAGACATACAACCCTTGAATTGTCCCTAGTTGGACAATTTGGGAACATAGTTATTTATATTTCACTTAGTTTATTTCTTTTAGTCATTATTCATTTTTGAATTATGGCTTCTATCTCCCTTGCTCTCTGATACGCGCCCAAATGATATGCGTATTTGGAGAACTATAGGGAGATGCTGCCGAAATTTAGAATGAAGTTAATGACTAAAAGAAATTCTAAGTGCAATATAAATAATATGAATCCCGAATGGAATAGGACCATCCCACCTAAAGACATTACCTAAATATATTGCCAATTTTTTGACAGAACATGTCGGGCGATCTAAGTTGGATGTACCGACGAATTCATCGTGGAGCTATAACGGACGAATTTCGAGTAGGCATAAAACTTACTTCGTAAATTTTGCCTACTCGAATAAAAAATTCCTTAGTGATGATAAAATCCATGTCCATGCCGAAAATGTTTGAACATAAGATTTTTGGATCGAGAAACTGTCACAATGCATCTGTATACAAAAGGATTCACACCAAGATATTTTCTATGGAATTATCACGGGGAGTCACATCAAGTCGGGACGTCGAGCAATCATGTTGTCCAAACTCATGGTGAATCTTCTTCTATTGGTGTTTCTTCTTCCAATCCACCTAATCTTTTTAGAACAATGATTCTGGATAGTCTTGGAGGACAATTCTATTTAAATGATAATGTTGAGTCAGTTACTGAGATGGTAGTGTCACCAGATACTACGACAGTTGAAGTCACTGAAGAACAACCTGCGATACAGATTGAATTGTAAAATAAGGAGGCTACATAATTTTACTAGTTGTTGAAAGCTGCTGATGAACCCTTGTATGAGAATTGTTCTAATTATATAAGATTTTCGGCAATGACACAACTCCTGAACATCAAGTCCGATTGTAATATCAACGGGATTACGTTTGATCGGATTGCAGGTTTTATCAATGGTATGCTACCTCCAAATAAAATGTTTGAGCCAACTTTTTATAAGACAAAAAAGTTGATGAGAAAATTAAGGCTTGGGTACGAAAAGATACATGCGTGCCCAAATAAATGCATTTTATATTATAAAAAAAATGCACAGTTGGTGCAATGCCCAGTATGTGAACATCCTCGTTACAAGGAAAAAAAATCGGTCCGACAAAAAAATATCCCCTTTAAGGTACTTCGGTATTTTCCACTAACACCGAGGCTTCAAAGGTTATTCATGTCGGAAAAGACTGCCCCCCTATATGAGTTGGCATGCAAGAAGTCGTGATGATACAGTAATGACTCATCCATCCGACAGTGAAACATGGAAACATTTGGATAGATGTTATCCTTCATTTGCTACAGATACTAGAAATATCAGGTTGGGATTGTGCAATGATGGTTTTAATCTGTTTGGTAATTCGACAACTCCATATTCAGTACGGCTAGTGTTGTTAATAGTTTATAATTTGCCGCCCTCAATGTGTATGAAAGATGAATTTATCTATCTTTCCATGATTATTCGGGGTCCCAGGGGTTCTCGCAAAGAAATTAATGTGTTTCTCCGACCCCTAATTGATGAATTGAAAATATTATGGGTTGAGGGAGCTATCACTTATGATTGTCACCGGAAGCAAAACTTCACTTTACGAGCTGCTATATTATGGATAATCAATGATTTCCCGACCTACGGAATGTTGTCTGGTAGGAGCACAAATGGGCGACTCTCTTGCCTGTATTGCATGGAACACTCAAAATCCTTCAGACTTGAGAACGGTCGAGAAATTTCCTTCTTTGATTGTCATCGCAGGTTCCTACCGTCTAATCATCAGTATCGAAGGAAAATTTCCTTCTTTATTTTTAATTAAATTATATTTTGTGTACAATGATACTAATATATTTATTTTCTAATGTAAGATGTGTGTGGCAGAGGACGGCACCGTCCAACACCCGTCGATGATGGAGATGTTTTGGGCGCACTCACTGTCGTCGACAAGGAGCGGGGGACTACGTTGATAGCAGAGCCTCGATCATAATGGTAAGTATTTATGTCTATTTGATTTGCACAATATTTATTTATAGTTTATATATATTTAAAATATAAACACGTGTAGGAAACATACACAAGGATTATGATTGAGCGTGGAGGCACACTGAAGGAGTTTGACGCAGCAGCTTGGGTGGAGGCCGCAAGTGGCTGGGAGCACGGCTGTGTTTATGGCTTTGCAGACAGTGGCCATGCACGCATCGTCCTCCTCGACCCAGTCGACGCTCCCGACCTAGTCGCTGTCGACTCCACCACCTCCATTGCAGCCGTGAGATTTTGGTTTATTATATTTTATTTATATTTTGATACTTGTTTGTATATTGATAGTTGTTTATATACTTATGGTTGTATATATATATATGATATTTTGATAATTGTTTACCTCCGGTTTGAGGCTTAGATTGATGATATTTTTGTAAAACTTGTATGTTTGGTTTCAAATGCATGTATATGATGTTGTTAAATTGTAATTCGTGATTGAAAATAGATTGTAATCTATAAATATCATTGCATACAAGAATTTATAAAAAATTTATTTTTTTCAATTACAGGATATACCTTTAGCCACGGCTTATCCACGGTCGACCGTCACTAAGCCATGGCTGAAAGCTTATCGTAAATAGCTGATGGCCTGGGCAGCACCAAATATCACGATTGCTAATAATATCACTGACAGGCTAGGGCCATGGCTGATGGGCTGGTATCAGTGGCAGTGCCTCGACAGCGCACGAGGCTGATGTGTTTGTATCAGTGACAGCCGACACCGATCGGTCGATCGTCGAGTGACCGAAGGCATTCTGCCAATTTTGGGCGTCTGTCGGTCGATCGACCGAATACCCTTCTGCTAATTTTTGGCTTCATTCGGTCGTCTGAACCTAGGCTGAGATTGTTTCTTCGAGTTTTCTTCTTGTGCGCTTCACTTCCGGGTTCCATTACCAAGTTTTGACTTGGATAATATTACAATTAGGCTTGGGATATATACCTAGAGATATATTACATGAATTGTATTTCTAACTCTAGATTTTCTACTTGATCTACGACGGAGCCATTTTTGCCGATTTTTGGTATTTCTTCCAACAAAGTTTGCGCACGTATCGTAACCTCAACCTGAGATCAAACACTTGATAAACTCATTAGAATAAATTTGTTATCATCAAAATCAAGATGATGACCAAGGTTGAAAACCTTAGGCCAACAATCTCCCCCTTTCTGATGATGACAAACTTCTCAATAAATGAATTAAGAAATGTATCAACAAACATAGCATTTCATCAAGTGAATGTATAATGTTCTCCCTATCAATATGCATATCTAGAATAAACTCTCCCTAACTATATGCATATCTATGTCTAGATTCTTCTCCCCCTTTTGACATCAATAAAAAAGGGCCTAAGTTAAGCACTACTAGACTTCCCTTAAATTACACAATGACAAGATTTAAGCATACATGTTATCAAGAATGTTTTGAAATAATAAACACAAAGATAACACAAGCGTCAAGATATGTCAAGATGGTTATACACACTCAATTATGGGATATCCGAAAGTCATTTATTCGATAAAGACTAAGTTTTCGACTTTTGATAAAGATGTATCCAAAATCATATAAAATTGAATTCTCAATGAGACTTTTTGCAACTTTTTTAGCGAAAACTAGATTTTTCAAGCAACGCGCAGAAATAAGAATTTTTCAAAAATTAATTTTTTGCATTTTTTAATAAATCGCTGAAATTTCAGATTTCACGTTTTATTGAAAAATACTCATTTTTCATAATCATTTCTAATTTTGATCAAACTTGTATATGACTAAGATATGATCATTATAATCATGTATACAAAGTTTGAGTTACTAGAAACAATCCCAAAGATTACTCAAATGACTTGACACAATTTCGATCAAGAATTAACATGGTATATCAAGAAATTATCTACAAGTCACTTTCCTAAATGCTCATGAATTTTCATATAGACACAATCAAGTATTTTATCATGAGCAATGTGCAAGAGTTTTTACATGCTTTATGAGGTATCATACTACATGTTGCAAAGGTGAAACTATTACCTCATAGAATTTTCAAGGATTTAGCATGCGTTCTCTAAAAACATTTGCATCCTAATCAATGCTTAACTTGCAAGTAATTGAAACATAAAAGGCCCAATAGACATTTTCTTAGTTAGCAAGTTCATAAACTAGATAGCAAACGAAAATTAAATTTATTTCTCAAAAGTCAAGTTTTGCTAACTAGTGGAAATTCATTTTTCAAAATACAACCAAAATTGAAATCAAAATGAATCAAGGAAATCTCAAGAAGTGAAAACATTTTAAAATCAAGATCTCAAACCCTTCCTAAGGTTGAAAACCAACACGGCCACAATTAGCCAAGGTTTTAAAACCAAAGGTTGCATAGACCCATTATAGGTCACAAATGGCCTCCAAGGAGACCGAAAATAAAATGAAATGCTTAAATTCAAACTTGACACTACAAAGATATTATTCAAGGATAAACACATGGTGAATCAAGTATCAAGCATCAAGTGACTACTAAATAAAGCACATTCACAAGTTATCAAACTCCAATAGTAATATAGGCAAGAGTAGAGTTAGGAGTTGATACCGATCATATTTTGTCGCGAAGTTGCAATTGAATTTATTCCGTTTTCTTTAATTCCAAAGCAACTTCAAGCCATCAATGTGTCTTCATTTGAGTGTAGTGTCTCCCCCTACATTTAAGCATGTAAACTTTGGTACCCAAATTTCTTTGGGTCTTTGGGGGTTAAAAACTTTTGGAACCCAAAGTGACCTAGCATTGGGGTTCCTTTTCAGGACACAATCCCTAACCATGTGTCCATACATACCATAATATAGACAATGACCCTTAAATCTAGTAGATGCGTGAGAATGGACATGAAGGTATGGATGAGCATGGGAAGAAACTTTAGAAGATTTTGCATGAGAGGCATGGGCGTACATATTTTTCATTTTATCATTTAATGAAAGCAAGTCATTCTTTAATGATAGCATGCCAACATTCAAATTTTCAATTTATAAGCATAATGATGCATTTTCTATTTTCAATGAGTCATTCAAATTTTGTAGAAATACATTTTTCTTTTCTAAGAAACTTTTATCATTTTCCAAGCATTCAACTTTCCTTTTTAAGTCATTACAAGAAAGCAAGAAATTATCATTTTCTTTTTCTAATTACTTATTTTCATTTCTAAGTTCTTTAAATCTTTTTCTAATAACATTAAATTCTTCATACATATGCTCAATTTCATTTTCTAATTCTATATAAGTAAAAATATTTTCACCTATAGTAATAGTGGGTATCTCATTCTCCTTTGTCATGAAAAAAAGGTTTGCATTCTCCCTTGAGCTTTCTTCCCAACTTGAAGGTGATGATGACTCGCTTTCATCCCAAGTAGTCATTAGTGTTTTCTTCTTCATCCTTCTTCTTTTATCTTTCTTTGAGGATGATGAGGAGGTGAACTTGGTCTTAGTACAATCGCTCTCCAAGTGTCCGGGCTTGTTGAATTGGAAGCACTTGATTCTATTTTTGCCCTTCTTCTTCTTGAGAGGCTTTTCCATTAGTTCCATTAACATCCGTCCAAGGTGAATCATATCTTTGTCGTACTCAAATTCTGTTGGCTTAAGGGTCTCTCTTAAGCCTCGATCTTTATTTTGATGATAACAAATATGTATTTAATCCAAGTTTATAGTTTTGAGTTCGGGTTGAGGTTGCGATAAGCATGCCTAATCCGTTCAAACGAGACGACGAAAAAGATCATCAAAGAACGGAAGAAGAAATCATTGAAGAAAGGCTCCGGATTAAGTCAAGAAGATTTAATGTAATATGTCCCTAGAATAGTTTATCCCAAGCCTAAAATGTAAGGTTATCCAAGTTGAAACTTGGTAACCAAACCCTTAGAATTGGCATGTAAAAAATACAAGGAATTAATCATCCTCAGCCTGGGATCGATCGACCGGTCGGTCGACCGATCAAGGCAATAAAATGGCGATGCAGCCCATTCGGTCGACAGACTGGTCGATCGGAGATTGCAAGAAATTGGCAGAAGTCATTCGGTCGACTGAATGTAGAAAAGGGAAAATAGCTGGGCTGCGTCGGTCGACCAGTTGGTCGATCGACAGAGGCAAAAATTTGGCAAAAAGGTAGCGGTCGACCAATCGGTCGACCGACCTAAAGATGGCCTCTATCGCGTGATTCACTGCAGTAATTCGGGCGATCGATGGGTCGACCGAATGTTGAAAGAAATGTTGGCAGTCGACCCGTCGGTCGACCGACCTCTCTCAGCTGCAGTGGTCGATCCGTCGGTCGACCGACTGATCGACCAGCCTTGCAACCAAACGTATTCAATGGTCGATTTTTTATCCGTTGAACGGTCATTCGGCTGAGGGGTTTTAAATACCCCTCACCAAACTTCATTAAACACTTTTGCAAAAACATATTTGAGCATTAAAAGCGAGTCTTAAAACCTTCATACGAGCTACACCTCCGCACGCCTCTCTGCTCCCAGTTTCGACTTCATCAGGCGTTGATCTCTTCTCTTCAACCTTGCTACGTTCACTGAAGTCTTCTTCCAGTTGCAACTTGAAGACGAGAAGGCGGTGGAAAGAAGCTTGAGTCTAATTATTTCTTCACTAGCTCTTTCCCAAAGTTTGTAATTTCTTGAATCTTGTTTTCTTGTTAAGATAGCTTGCTAGGTGTGCTAGAAAACATTTAGGGTAAACTTTGTTGAAGTGTGTTTCACCTAGGTGAATAGGATTGAGGTGTTCTCCAAGTGAGGGAGAAGGGTGTCCTCAAGTGTATTCAAAGGGAAACATACATTCTATAAAGTAGTGTTTAGAAATCCTTGGTAAGGAGACAAGGTAGTGAAGTAGGCGGTTGGCCGAACCACTATAAATTGATTTGTTTGCATTGCTCTTTACTTGCTTTCATTATTGTGATTGAATTGTGATCATATCATTCATTAAAGAACAATTCCATAAAGCTAAGACAAAATTAAGTAAAAGAAATTTAAAAAGGGGATTGACACTATTCAACCCCCCCTTCTAGTGTCAAGGTCCATCCAACAATTGGTATTAGAGCTAGGTTGTAGGTTAAGATTTAACCATCTTCCCTACAAGTCATCATGTATAGTGAAATTCAACTAGCTCAAGGGTCCTCTACTAACACTCCACCACTATTCAATGGGAACAACTATGCCTATTAGAAGATTCGCATCAATGGCTTCCTTTAATCCTTAGGCATGGATGTATGGAGGATGATCCTAGTAAAGTATAAACAACCCGATAAGGACATGGATAAATGGGACCAAGAGGAAGTTAGGCTATTTAATGCAAATGCCAAGGTCGTCAATGCTCTATATTGCGGTCTATCAATTAATGAATTCAATAGGATCTCTACATGCAAGTCCGCATACCAAGTATGGAAGGTCCTAGAGACCACCCATGAAGGGACTTCGCAAGTAAAAGAATCCAAAATCAATTTACTGATGCATGACTATGAAATGTTTAAAATGCTTTCACATGAGTCTATTGATGTCATGCATGCTAGGTTTCAAAATATTACGAATGACTTAGTTAATCTTGGCAGGGAGATAAGGGAAGAGGAGAAGGTAAGGAAGCTCCTTCGTTCTCTTCCAAAATCTTGGGAATCCAAGGTGACGGCCATTATGGAAGTCAAGGACTTGAGCCAATTGAAGATCACCGAGCTCATTGGGTCTCTCATGACACATGAGACCCACATGAAGTAATATCAAGAAGAAGAGGCTCCAAAAGGCAAGACCATTGCCTTGAAAGCATCCCATCGAGCCGAAGAGACATCGCCATCCGAGGAAGAGACGGATGACCTTGAAGAAATGGCGATGCTTGCAAGAAGGTTCATGGGCTTCATGAAGGGATGCATTAGAAGAGGAATAAGTGGCTACACGTGCTACAATTGCAACAAGTCGGGGCACCTAAGGAAAGATTGCCCGCTTCTAAAGATGGCCACTACTTCCAACCCTCACAAGAGAGAAAAGTACAAAAAGAAGAAGAATGCAATGATGACTACATGGGACGAAAGCGAGGCCTCATCAAGTGAAGAATAGGCAAGGAGTGAAAAAGCCAACCTTTGCTTGATGGCAAAGGAAGATGAGGTAAGATTTAATTTTGGTGAAAATTCATTTACCCAAAAAGAATTACAAATTGAATTTGAGCAAATGCATGATGAGTTTATTGCAATTAAGAGAAAATTTAAGGACCTCAAAAAGGACAATAGGTCCTTGGAAATTTAAAATGATAGATTAATACTTTCCTGCAATGATCTTAGGAAAGAGGTAGAAAATCTTAAGGAAGAAAAGTGCACCCTAGAAAAGGCTAACAAGGACCTAGAAATAGATAATGAAAAATTGGAAAAAGAAAACAAGTACTTATGTGATACAGTAGAGCATTTAAATGATAGCATGCTAACATTAAAAAAAGAACTTTGCATGCTTAATGAAAAAATGACAACTATTCAAAATGTCATGCCAAAAGTTGTCAATGAAAAGAAATCATCACACTCCCATGCTCACACACACACACACAAAGAAAATTTCATGATAATTGTTTTTCTTGTGGTATTTTTGGCCATATGGCCAAAGATTGTGCATTAAGGAGGAACCCACATGCAAGATTCACATGGGTTCTAAAAGTGACTAACACTCAATGACCCAAGGAAATTTGGGTACCTAAGAAAGTGTCTTCTCCCTTTATAGGTGGAGAAGCATCCTCAACCAAGTAGGAGTACTTGGATCTTGGATAGCGGTTGCTCGAAGCACATGATGGAAGATATCAACTTGTTCGCAACCCTATCAAGTAAAGATAGTGGAAATGTCACATTTGAAGACAATGCCAAAGGTAAGATTGTTGACATTGGTGACATAGGTATACTCCCTTACCCATGTATCAAAAATGTTTTATTACTTGATAGTTTAAAGCATAATTTGATTAGCATATCTCAACTATGTGATAATGGGTACATAATTATGTTTGAAGCATCTAAATGCATTATTAGAAGTACACCTTCAAACGATATCATGTTCATAGAAAATAGGAAAGAAAATGTATATACCCTAGAATTAAATGTCTTGCCCAATCCTCACGTTAGATGCTTAGTAGCCATGGAAAATGATTCTTGGTTGTGGCATAGAAGACTAGGACATGCTAGCATGAGTCTCATTCAAGAGATATCTAGAAAAGACTTAGTAAAAGGCTTACCTAAGATAAAGTTTGAAAAAGATAAACTTTGTGATGCATGTCAACTAGGTAAGCAAGTAAAGTCTTCATTCCATAGTATTAATCAAGTTAGTACATCTAGAATTCTAGAGCTTGTACACATGGATCTCTTTGGTCGATGTGATGTAGCTAGTCTAAGTGGAAAGCTTTATTGCTATATTTTGGTTGATGATTTTTCGACATTTACATGGTTTTTCTTTTTGGCAAAGAAAAATGAAATATTTGAGTTTTTCAAAAAATTTGCAAAAATGATTTCAAATGAAAAAGGAGTGTCTATTTTGAAAATTAGGAGTAATAATGGATGAGAGTTTAAAAATGAAAAAATTTCCGAATTTTGTGATGATTTAGGTATTCAATATACCTTTTCTTCCCCTAGGACCCCTCAACAAAATGGGGTGGTTGAGAGGAAGAATAGAACCCTACAAGAAATGGCTAGGACCATGTTGTGCGAAAATAATTTGCCTAAATATTTTTGGGCCGAAGCCATAAATACTTCTTGTTATGTTCTTAATCGTGTTTTATTAAGACCAAAAATCAAGAAAACACATTTTGAGCTTTGGAATGGTAAAATCCCAAATGTGGGATATTTTCATATTTTTGGATGTAAATGCTTTGTTTTAAATACTAAGGAAAATTTAGGAAAATTTGATTCTAAATCCGATGAAGGAATTTTCCTAGGCTACTCCACTAGTTCTAAGGCTTATAGAGTTTATAACCGTAGAACTATGATAGTTGAAGAATCTATGCATGTGACTTTTAATGAAACTAATGATTCTTCAAGAAATGTCAAGATTGTGAATGTAGGTGAGGAACTTGAGGATCTCACACTTCATGATAAAGAAGTGGAGGATGAAGATAATGAGGAGACCCAACATGAAGAACCTCCATCCTCAAGTCAACCTCAAGTTGAAGGTGAAGAAGAAGAAGAAGCTCTACCACCTCTCCCCAAGGGATACCGATTGGTAAGAGATCATCCAATGGACCAAGTCATTGGAGAGCCTTCAACGGGAGTGGTAACACACTTTAAACTGAAAAATTTATGTCAATATGTAGCTTTTGTTTCTCGGGTAGAGCCTAAAAATGTTATGAAAGCTATAGAAGATGAGTTTTGGGTATTAGCCATGCAAGAAGAACTCAACCAATTTCATAGAAATAATGTATGGGACTCAGTGCCTAGCCCTAATGATCAAACCATAATTGGAATCAAGTGGGTATTTAGGAATAAACTAGATGAAGAAGGACTAGTCATTAGAAACATAGCTAGGCTAGTGGCACAAGGGTACAACCAACAAGAAGGAATAGACTATAATGAAACATATACTCCCGTAGCTAGATTAGAAGCAATTAGGATGCTTTTAGCATTTGCTAGCTTTAAGGACTTTAAACTCTTTCAAATGGATGTGAAAAGTGCCTTTTTAAATGGTTTTATAAATGAAGAAGTTTATGTTGAACAACCCCCAGGTTTTGATAGCTTTGAGT
The DNA here is from genome assembly GCA_034359265.1 of Canna indica. Classification (NCBI taxonomy): domain Eukaryota; kingdom Viridiplantae; phylum Streptophyta; class Magnoliopsida; order Zingiberales; family Cannaceae; genus Canna; species Canna indica. The sequence continues at coordinate 47,127,282 of CP136898.1, forward strand.
TTACTAATCATGTTTTCAATCTTAAAAAGGCTTTATATGGTTTAAAACAAGCCCCTAGGGCTTGGTATGAAAGACTTTCTATTTTCCTAATTGAACAAGGTTTGGACATAGGAAACGCGGATGTCTCACTTTTCATTAAGCACCATGAAAATGACATATTATTAGTTCAAATATATGTTGATGATATAATTTTTTGTGCCACTAATGAAATGCTTTGTGAGTGGTTTGCAAAGTGCATACAGGATGAATTTGAGATGAGTATGATGGGAGAACTCTCCATCATGCTTGGTCTCCAAATCAAGCAAATCACCAAAGGGATCTTCATCAATCAAGCTAAGTACACAAAGGAGCTCATCAAAAGATTTGGAATGAATGAAGCCAAGATAGCTTCTACACCTATGAGCTCATCCATCAAGCTTGACAAAGATGAAGAGGGGATTAAAGTGGACGAAAAATGATATCGAGGTATGATCGGTAGTCTCCTTTATTTAACCGCAAGAAGACCCGATATCATGTTTAGTGTATGTTTATGTGCTAGGTTTCAATCGTGTCCTAAGATATCTCATTTAAGCACGGTAAAACGTATATTGAGATATCTAAAGGGTACGGTTGACTTAGGATTATGGTATCCATGTCATGCATCATTTGATTTAATTGGTTTTTCAGACACTGATTTTGCCGGATGTAAGGTAGATAGGAAAAGTACAAGTGGATGTTGTCAATTCTTAGGAGCGAGTCTTGTTTCTTGGTTCTCAAAGAAACAAAATTCGGATGCGCTTTTAACTACCGAAGTAGAATACATCACCGCGGCTAGTTGTTGTGTGCAAGTCCTTTGGATGAAACAAACCCTTTTAGACTATGGACTTAGGTATTCTTGCATACCTATACATTGTAGTAACACTAGTGCAATTAATTTAACCAAAAATCCTTTCTTACATTCTAGAACTAAGCATATTGATTTGAGACATCATTTTCTTAGGGATAATGTAGCTAAGGGAAACATATCAATAGAATTTGTATCCACCGATAAACAACTTGCCGATATATTTACAAAACCCTTAGTTGAAGAGAGTTTCACAAACTTAAGGATGCAACTAGGAATTTGTGCTTTTCCTTGTGATTAAAGAAAATTTTACAAGATTTCAAAACTTGCATTCTATAAAAGTGTCATCACACTTATGTATTGCTCTATAGTGGGGCTTTGCGACCTATTGATGTTTGCCTTCTATAGGCTTACATTGATGGGAAGGACTATAGTGGTAGATGATACTTGGTTTTTGTGGCTTTCTCGGTTTTTTGGCTTTATGATGAAATCTCATTAATTGTACCTTGATTCCTACCCTTTTTGATTGATGTCAAAAGGGGGAGAAAAAGAAAGGTCACACTTGGTTTTCATGATACATATAGGTAGTATGAGTTTTATAGTAAAGGGCAAGAGATATAGTTAGGGGGAGTTAAAAATGACATGCACAATGGTAGGGGGAGCATAGGTCATGTTATAGATAATTTGAACATGCACATTGATAGGGGGAGCATAGGTTGAGTTATAAGAAGTTGGATGTATAGGCTAAGTTAGAAAGTTGAATGTCTTAACTCAAACTCACAAATGCTGGTAATTTTCTTAAAATCTAATGTTATGTTTGTCATTATCAAAAAGGGGGAGATTGTTGGCTTAAGGGTCTCTCTTAAGCCTCGATCTTTATTTTGATGATAACAAACATGTATTTAATCCAAGTGTATAGTTTCGAGTTCAGGTTGAGGTTGCGATACGCATGCCTAATCCGTTCAAATGAGACGATGGAAAAGATCGTCAAAGAACGGAAGAAGAAATCATTGAACAAAGGCTTCGGATTAAGTCAAGAAGATTTAATGAAATATGACCCTAGAATAGTTTATCCCAAGCCTAAAATGTAAGGTTATCCAAGTTGAAACTTGGTAACCAAACCCTTAGAATTGGCATGTAAAAATACAAGGAATTAATCATCCTCGGCCTGGGATCGGTCGATCGGTCGGTCGACCGATTAAGGCAATAAAATGGTGATGCAACTCATTCGGTCGACCGAAGATCGCAAGAAATTGGCAGAAGCCATTCGGTCGACCGAATGTAGAGAAGGGAAAATAGTTGGGCTGCGTCGGTCGACCAGTTGGTCGACCGACAGAGGCAAAAATTTGGCAGAAAGGTAGCGGTCGACCAATCGGTCGACCGACCTAAAGATGACCTCTATCGCGTGATTCACTGTAGTAATTCGGTCGACCGACGGGTCAACCGAATGTCGAAAGAAATATTGGCGGTTGACCCATCGGTCGACCGACCTCTCTCAGCTGTAGTGGTCGGACCTGGCGGTCGACCGACTGATCGACCGGCCTTGCGACCGAACGGCTTCAACGATTGATTTTTTATCCGTTGAATGGCCGTTCGGCTGAGGGGTTATAAATACGTCTCACCAAACTTTATTAAACACTTTTGCAAAACTTATTTGAGCATTAAAAGTGAGTCTTAAAGCCTTCATACAAGCTACACCTGTGCGCGCCTCTCTGCTCCCAATTTCAACTTCATCAAGCGCTGATCTCTTCTCTTCAACCTTGCTGCATTCGCTGAAGTCTTCTTCTAGTTGCAAGTTGAAGACGAGAAGGTGGTGGAAAGAAGCTTGAGTCTAATTATTTCTTCACTAGCTCTTTCCCAAAGTTTGTAATTTCTTGAATCTTGTTTTCTTGTTAAGATATCTTGCTAGGTGTGCTAGGAAACACTTAGAGTAAACTTTGTAGAAGTGTGTTTTGCCTAGGTGAATAGGATTGAGGTGTTCTCCAAAGTGAGGGAGAAGGGTGTCCTCAAGTGTATGCAAAGGGAAACATACATTCTATAAAATAGTGTTTAGAAATCCTTGGTAAGGAGCCAAGGTAGTGGAGTAGGCGGTTGGCCGAACCACTATAAATTGATTTGTTTGCATTGCTCTTTACTTGCTTTCATTATTGTGATTGAATTGTGATCATATCATTCATTAAAGAATAATTCCATTAAGCTAAGACAAAATTAAGTTAAAAGAAATTTAAAATGGGGATTGACACTATTCAACCCCCCTTCTAGTGTCAAGGTCCATCCAACAAATTCTTCATTCTCCGATGATGATGATGATGATGATGATGATGATGATAATGATGATGATGTCCTATCACCAAATGATGTTTTTAAGGCAATGTTCTTGCCTTTGGGAGCATCTTCCTCCTTTTTTGCCTTAATATGGATCTCATGGGTTATGAGGGATCCAATGAGTTCGGTGAGCTTCATGGTGCCAAGATTCTTGGTGTAAGACCCGGAAAAGTTTCCTAATATAAAAATCTATTTTGGTGTAGCGCGTCGAACTCGAGGGTAGTCGAGTTGAGCCTCAGGATCATCTCGAGTGAAAAGGTATGACTCGGCTAATGGATCATGAAGTCTATTTGGATAATTAACTTTCCTTTTATGAAATCATACCTTAAATTAAGTTAACTCGAGTCATGTTATGGGTTGAGTCGGAACCCAAGTCGAGTTTGTATTTAGGTCAAGTTCTGGGTATGACTTAAGTGAGCTTTGAGGCCATCTTTGGAAAGATGGTTGAGGGGATAAAATCCCCCTTATGGCAGCCGTGCGACTCACCCATTGAGTCGCACATGGCCGCAAGGGAGAAGAGGAGAAGGAGAAAGGAGGAGGATTGGGGGCTTGGATCGATTCGAAACTCGCGTCATCTCCGGAAAATATCAAGTCATCGTCACCCAGTCCTTGTTTCTTGGCGATCTAGGTGAGTGGTTAATGTTTAAAAGGTTTGGGGGAGGCGGGTGGCCAAACCCTAGATGATAGGTTGAGTTCTCGCTATTTTTCCAACGATCCATGATTTCAACGACATGTGTTCACTATTTTATTAAGTTTCATGTCGGACCTCACTATTTTAATCGTCGATTTGCATGTTCTTGGGGCTGCCGAGTCATGGGAAAAGGGGAAAGGTCATGCCGAAAATTTTCCCGATTCCCTTGACGGCAAGAAGACCCTTAAATGACCTTATATCACTGTTTTGATGTAGTTCCTTTGAACATCTCGCGTGTTATGAAGTGTGCCCTCTCTAAAGTCCCTTGAAGTGGCCGAATGAACCCTGCAACTCATGAAGAGGGTTCGGCCAAGGGTGAGGGGAAGATTAAGTAGTTCATTGGTATTTAAATTGTATGCGGAATTGAAGAGGTAAAGGTATAGCTAGAGTCTCCTCCCTCTTTTCCTACCCCAAGGACCTTGACCGAGCAAGGTCTTCCTTGCTCATGGTTCGGCCAAGGTTAGGGACAGGAGGAGAGACTTGCTTTAGATGGAAATTTCATGATTTTAAGGATCACACATAAAGATATGACAATACTTAGGAAGAACACCAAACTTAGCAAGTAGCTTAATTGATTTTGAATTGTAGAAATGCTAGTTTTGTAACCATACTTAGCATTAGATCCTTAAACTTTGGATGTTGACATTGTTACCATATTTTGTATTTCATACATGTTATTTAAATTCATTACCTACCTTACCATGCTAGATAGCTGCTCCTTATTGTGCTAATATTCCCAAGGTAGTATAAGAATTGTTATGTATAAACATTATGGTCATATATGATGAATGTTATAATATTTGCACATTTTTCTTTGGATTATACATGCTGCCGTATATATTATCGGATGGTATTCCAAGGTCGATTCATGGAAATTCTCACCTAAGACAGTTTAGGAGGATAGGTAACATGTAAGGCGTCACTAGATGATCATAGCACATTTATGGAAACTTAGTTATGAAACGATAACACTTCTATGTCTGCTTATATACTTTTGGAAACTTAGAGCTCGTACATGCATATATATTGAAAGGGTGGCATAAACTATTGACCCGGTAGCCGAACATAGGCCAGATACGGGCAAAGGCCCGATGTGTGTATATATGGAACCCTAGGATATTGATTGTGTAATATGCTTGAGATGGTCCGCCGAGGGGCGAGGAGGTCGGAGATGACCAATGCCCAGCTCGGCCAGTTGGGTCTAGAGGTGCGCCAGCGGGCCTGCTAGGTGCCAGACCCCAGTTGGGTGGGACTAGCTATCCTTACCCCAGACGGTGTCTGAAAACTAGTGGACCATCCTAGTTGAGATGATGTGGCTGATGGCCAATATGATACTACCTGATATGGTAGGGACGGCGGTAGCCGGGATATGATTCGATGAGAAGGCCCGAGAGCCAAATGCCGAAGGCTTGATAAGCCGAGGTAGCAGGTTATCATGTACAATTGATGTTGATGGATCCGTTGAGGGTTTGTAGTCGCATTAGAAATAAATTTTACCCCCTTGTACATTCCTTTATTGCCTTATATGATATATATGCATGGTAAGGATGGAGTGAGGCTTTACCAATGTGCATCTTTTTAGTGTCGGGTAGAACAAGACATCGATTGAGCTCCCCTAGTCTACTAGGACGTTCCTGACAAGGAAATCGCCAGTGATTATGGAAATAACGACAGGATCATGCAAATTTTAGTCAATTCCCTAGAAAATAGATTCATAAAAGGATATTACCAAGGTAAGCGCATGTGGCCTTTACGTACAAGTTGTATTGTCGATTGCCATGATGGCTTAGAGTGATTCCTTTATGGCCGAGCTTGTCTCGCCTCCTCCTGCTATGTAGTTGATGACTCCAAGGATTTTGTTGTTCAGCTACTCAGCTTTGCGATTGTGTGATTGCATGTTGTGCTGTGGGGTCGCAGTGTCCTACTCGAAGTTCGTCGCTGGAGGTCGTAATTATGTCGGTCTTGGCTGCGGCTTCATCTATCGTGGATGTAGCTATCCTAATCAAGCGCTCAATTTGATCTCGGAGCACCACACACTCCTCGGTGGTGTGTCCATAGGTGTGATGGAACTCGTACCTTTTGCTTTTCTCGATATTAGATGAGGGTTTCGGCTTCTCCGTGCTGCTGGGAGGTCTAAGCAACTGTAGATGATAGATCTCCTGAAGGATGGCCTATCTCCTAGTGTTTAGAGAAGTGTATTCGTCGAACCTGGAGATAAGTCGGGAGCAGCGACCTCCCTCTCCTGTCATGATCCTGGCTGCGATGGTCTTTGTCTTCACCCTTTCTGTTAGGCTTCTTGGCCTTCTTGTCTTTGGCGATATCTTTGGCGTTCTGCCTATCGGCCTTTCTGGCCTCTAGAAGTTCTTCCATCTCTATGTGACACATGGCATTTTATTGGAACTTAGCCATATCTTTCGGTTTTGATAGAGCGATTTGGTCGGTGAAGTGTCCGGGCTTCAAACCATGCTTGATGGAAAATAGCTCGACGCATGGGTCGAGGTTCGGGATCTCCATGATTATAGCTTAGAATCTCTTCGGGTAATCTCTTAGTGACTCGTGTTTCCCCTGCTTGATGTAGTGGAGGGCATCCTCAATCTTGGAGTAGATTCGTGATGAAGAGAACTGGTTGGTGAAGGCGCGGGAGAGCTCCTGGAAGGTGTGTATGGACATTGGTGAAAGAGTAGAGAATCAGAGTAGTGCGGCCTTATCTAAAAAGGTTTGAAACGCTCGGCAGAGGATGGGCTCGGTTGCTCCAGTGATGAGCATCATGAACCTGAACATCGTCAAATGTGTGTTTGGGTCGCTCATGCCGTCATATGGTTGTAGGGTAGTCGACAGCTTGAAATTTTCTGGGAGACGGATTGCCATGATGTGCTCGCGAAAGGGCCTCGGGTCGATGTTGGTATGAGGAATGGCTTGTTGGGTGAAATGGCGACACTAGAGGGGGGGTGAATAGTGTGTTTACTAATCTTTTTGCCTAATTCCGATTTTAATCATTTAGTCAATTACTTAGGCAATTAACAAATTGAATAACAAGCGGAAGCAAAGTAAATATGCTAATTAAGCTAATGCAAGGGGAAGGAATGCAAACACGGTGACTTATAGTCGTTCGGCCCCAATGCCTACTCCACTACCCAAGCACCCCGCTTAGTATTTTCAAACTAGCTTTACTCGATTATCTTGTTTCCTTTACAATGAGGACGTTTTCACCGGAGAGTCTCCGCTCTCACACCGAAGGCACTTCCACACCCGGAAGTATCCCACCTTCCTACCGCGAGCACTCTCCCACCTCAATCCTAAGGACAACAAGAACTAATCCTAGCAAACTATATTTACACCGGTGGATTTAAACCTTAAACACCAAGGTTACCACCCAATTTCAAGACCTACACTTTAGGTCTTACTCTAACTCAAATACAAAGAAATAAACAAGAAAATACAATAATAAATGGAGCAATAAATCAAACAATGAAGTACTTAGCTCCACAATAAGATTCCTAGCTTCTTCTTGATGCCTTTGATGATGAAATAATGAAGGTAAGGCTCAATCAAAGGGATGAGATATCAAAGCTAGGGTTTCTCCAAGAATTGGTTCAATAAAAGCTTGGAATTGATCAAGGATGGCTCAATGAAGTGTAGGAGTGATCAAAAGTGTGTGGGAAGGCTCTCATGGCTTCCTATTTATAAGCCATGAAGAGAAGGAGTGAAACAGGCGGCTCAACGGACGAAAAACTAGCCATTTTCACCGTCTGATCGATGGCCGATCGATCGTCGGTCGACCAATCGATCGACCGAAAGCAAACTGCCGCTTTCTGGCATACTTCGATCGACTGATCGGTCGACAGAATTGGCTACTGCCAATTTTTGGCTTCGTCCGGTCGATCGAATTGGCTACTGCCAATTTTTCTCTACATTCGATCGATTGACCGGTCGACCGAACCTAGGCTGAACTTGATTTTTTTAGCCTTCTTCTTACGTGCTTCATTTTCGGGTTCTAACCTTCAATGTTTGTCAACTTGGAGAGCTTTCCATGTGTTCTTTAGACTCGTCCAAGACGTCTTTGGTACATACGCCGAACTTCGAGAGATTTCTACGACGAACCCGAACGCGCCGATCAATGTCCTTCTGATTTTCTGATTTCTCCAATATTTTTGATCGAGGACATTGAGCACTAACCGATATGGAACCTGAAAATATTTCTCAATGAAACATTAGTTTCATATTTGTTATCATCAAAACCGAGATTAAGACCAAGGTAGAAAACCTTAGGCCAACAATCTCCCCCTTTTTTACGATGACAAACATCCTTAAGAAAATATCTATAATTAAGCATAGATGATATCAAACATGGGATTTCTCCCTCTATCAACATGCATATCTATATAATAGAACTCTCCCTATCTATATGCATGGTTTTCCTATATTTTCTTCTCCTATACCTATATTTTTCTCCCCCCTTTGACGTCAATCAAAAATGGCAAGAAATATCAACCTATAGTCAAAGTTGAGACTCTAAATTTTTTTTTTCATAAAACATGAAAATCTCAACAAAAGGGATGAAAAATCAAATATCTAATATGAGACTAAATCATACATGACAACATTAGATGATAAATACATTCCAAGTCTAGAAATCATGTATAGGCTTAAGTATTGATATTTTTGTGTATCGATCAATGAGTCAAAAATCATTTTAGAAATAATTTTCTCATCACATGAGAGGAACGATATCAAATGTGAATTCAAAATATCATACTTGAAGTCTCATTCAAAAATTGGACCAAAAATTAAAGTATCGAAAAAATGAACATTTGGAAAGAACGATACTCTAAAGTTTTGAAATTCAATTTCAAAAACCTATATCAAATCATATTCTTACTGAAATTTTTACTAAAGAAACTAGATTTTTCAGAAAACATGCAGTTTCAAGAATCATCCAAAAATCAATTTTCTGCATTTTTCTAAAAATAACTAAAATCTAGTGGCATTTTCGTAAATATTAGCTATTTTCAAAAGTTTTCAGTTTTCATTCAAACTTTCCAGATATCAATATATAATCATTTGAAACATGTTTATCAAGTTTGAAATGAAAATAAAATCATTTGGTCAAAATTTTACTTTGCATGATTTCATTCAAAAATAAGCATGTTAACATGAAATTACTAAGTATCAATCTTTAACTTATACTCATGGTTTTTCAAACGTAGACACATGAACACCTAACATGAGTAAATCTAAATATGTTTGTGAAGTTTGAGGTCAAAAAAAAATTTATAAGTCAAATTATTGACTTAGGTCAAACTTTTTCAATTTTGAGTCTCCTAAAATGAGCTAGTTGTCATTTTATCCATTTACATATGATTTTTCAATTTTAACCACATGGATGTAAATCATGAGTAAGCTCAAACATGTTTATCAAATTTCAACTTAAAATGAAGTCTCTAAGATGAATTTCTATCTAGAGCACATTTCATTCAATATAGATGACATGAAATTGTCTAAGTATCAAAATTTTATCTACTCATGAGATTTCAATCAATTATCATGAAAAAATATTCATGAGCATAGAGAAATCATTTTACCAAGAAAATAGAGGTGTTATGCAAGAATTTTGCCAAAATAAAACTCTTACCTCATTTCTTGAGGAATTCCAAAATTTCCACTTTCTTTCTATTTTCCATTAGCCTTCCAAATTTTACCACTTTCTCAACTTGCAAGTAGGCTTCATTAGTATCATAATGAAATCATATACCAACTAGCAAGCTAACTTACTAAATAGCAAAGGTTTAATGCAAAGTTTCATTTAAAAATCTCAACCTATGCTAGATAGTAGAGATTCATTTTAAATGAGTTGTCATGATATCAATATGAATCAAAGAGATCTTAGGATATGAAATATTTGAAGAATAAGATCTCTAAACATGTTTAACTAGTTTGGACTTAAAAAGGATGTCTCTAATTGTGAATATCAACCTAGAGCAAGTTTCATTTAATGAAATTAGCCTAAATGCTAAAATTCTACTTACTCATGAAAATTAAAGGGTTTAATATACAATTCTAATCATGAGTATTGAGACATAATTTAAGCTTAAACATTGAGGTATAACACTAAGATTTTAAATTTATAGAAGTTATACCTTATACTTGAAAATTTAGCCAAACTAATCTTTTTCATTCTAGTTAGCCTTCCATTTAACGTTAGATTTAACTTGCATGAGGAAATCATTGGTAACATAATGGCATAATTATTTCAAGCAAGTTAATCATTCTAGATAGCAAAGTAAGCATCAAAGATTTCATTCAAAATCCAACTTTGCTAAATAGTTCAAAATTTATTTTACAATAAATTTTCTTGAATTCGAAACGAATCGAGAGATCTCAAAATATGAAATATTCGAAATATAGATCTCCAAGTCTTCCTATTGGTTGAAAACCGAAAGGCCACAATGAGCCTATAATTTAGAACCGCAAGGTCGCATTATAGCCCGTTATAGGCTACATAGGTCTCCGAAGAGACCGAAAATCAAAAATCAAAATCATTTTTCAAAAGACTATTATCAAGAGCAGAAAAAACAACTCAATTTAAACATGTATCATACACTCTAATTTAAATGATATCAATCAAAGTATGGAGATGATACGAAGTATACCTAGATGCCAATTTTCATACCTATGGCATCATGATGACTTGAAGTTGCAACCTCATGGATATTTTTCATTTGAATCCAAGGTTAACTTCAATACATCATTTTTCATTCATCCTTGTGTGGTAGCTCCCCCTACAAAAGAAGATGAGACTTTTGGTACCCAAATGGCTTTGGGTCCTTGGGGGTGAGTTGGCCTAGGAATCCAAAGTGTCTTAACTATGTTTGAATTTCTTTTAAATGCACAATCATGGATAGCATGGCCATATACCACAACAAAAACAATTTTCATTAAACTTTTTATTTTCATTTGTCTTTTGAACATGAGGCTTAAAAGTAAAATGTCTAACATGAGATTTAACATTAGCATGAACATTATTTTTTGAAAAATCATTTCTACTAAAATTCTTAAATGAGGAAATATTTTTCATTTCATTCACTTTCTTGTTTAGGTTTAGAACCTCATTTTTCAAATCAATCATGGAGTTATGTAAAGCATGCATTTGAGATTTCAATATATAATTTTCCTTTTTGATTTTTGAGTTTTCATTTTTCAAAATCTCATTCTTAATTTTGAAACCATTTTTCAAATTTTCGTTTTCAAGCTTTAAGTCCTTAAGCTCAAGTTTCAATGTATCATGACTAGGATCAAATGAGCTAGATTTTAATTTCTCATTTTCTAATTCTAGATCATGCAAATGTGCACTAAGTCTAGAGTTCTCCTTTTTAATCGTCTTGTTTTCCTTATCCTTTTTCAAAAGCAAGGCATATATGTTTTTATACTCATCCATCAATTCATCAAAATCATGAGAGCTATATGTGTTAATGCTATCATTATTACAAACATAACTAGAAGGAGAAGAGTGTACCTCATTGTTATCAATCATGAGGCATTCTTTTAAGATGGCTTCATAGTCATGGCAAGAGGATGCTTCACTTGAGTGGAATAAGGATTTGGAATCATTCGACCTCTTATTTGTCTTGTTCTTCATGATAGGGCAATTCCTCTTCACATGCCCTTTTTCTTTTCACACATGGCAAATCACATTCCTTTTCCGATTTTTAGTGCTCCTATGACTAGAGGCACTATGGGCTTCAAAAACCATATTAGTATTGGGTGGATGACAATTGTCATCACTCCCCTCATCAAACATATTGAGCTCTTTTATTTTTGCATAATTATAAAGCATATTTAAGGTAGCTCAAATATCGAATGCGAAAGTACAATGCATGATCTTTTCAAAGACATTATTTTCCAAAGAACAAAATATGCAATTTGTAGCTTTAGCATTTAATTCAAACATATCAATTTGTTCTAAGGTCCATGCATTCATCTCTTCCTTAGGTTCAATATATTTAATTTTTATTATGTTAAAAGCACCTAAACCTTGAGTCTTTAAGAAGGTGTACATCCTAGACTTCCAAAGACCAATATTCGAGTCATCGAACCTAGGAGGTGAAGACGCTACCAACTCTAGTGTCATTCTCGGATCGAGACAAGGTGTAGAAGAGATGGTGAAATCTCAAGCTACGGACCTGCTCTGATAACAATTGTTGGGTGAAATGGTCATACTAGAGGGGGAGGGTGAATAGTGTGTTTACTAATGTTTCGCCTAATTCCGGTTTTAATCTCTTAGTCAATTACTTAGGCAATTAACAAATTGAATAACAAGCAGAAGCAAAGTAAATATGCTAATTAAGCAAACGCAAGAGGAAGCAATGCAAACACGGTGATGTATAGTGGTTCGGCCCCAATGCCTACTCCACTACCTAAGCACCCTGCTTAGGATTACCAAACTAGTTTTACTAGATTATCTTATTTCCTTTACAACGAGGACGTTTTCACTAGAGAGTCCCGACTCTCACACCGAAGGCACTTCCACACCCGGAAGTATCTCGCCTTCCTACCGAGAGCACTCTCCCACCTCAATCCTAAGGACAATAAGAACTAATTCTAGCAAACTATGTTTACACCGGTGGATTTAAACCTTAAACACCAAGGTTACCACCCAATTTTAAGACCTACACTCTAGGTCTTACTCTAACTCAAATACAAAGAAATAAACAAGAAAATACAACAATAAATGGAGCAATAAATCAAACAATGAAGTACTTAGCTCCACAACAAGATTCTAGCTTCCTCTTCATGCCTTTGATGATGAAATAATGAAAGCTTGGAATTGATCAAGGGGTGGCTCAATGAAGTGTAGGAGTTATCAAAAGTGTGTGGGAAGGCTCTCATGGCTTCTTATTTATAAGCCATAAAGAGAAGGAGTGAAACAGGAGGCTCAATGGGCGGAAAACTAGTCGTTTTCGTCGTCCAATCGATGGTCGGTCGATCGGTCAATCAATCGAGAGCAAATTGCTGCTTTCTAGCACACTTCGGTCGACCGAATTGGCTACTGTCAATTTTCTGCCACATTCGATCGACCGAATTGGCTACTACCAATTTTCGGCATCGTCCGGTCGACCGAATTGGCTACTGCCAATTTTTCTCTATATTCGGTCGACCGAACCTAGGCTGAACTTGATTTTTTCAGCCTTCTTCTTGTGTGCTTCATTTTCAGGTTCCGGCCTTCAACGTGCGTCAACTTGGAGAGCTTTCCATGTGTTCTTTAGACTCATCCAAGACGTCTTTGGTACACACGTCGAACTTCGAGAGATTTCCATGACGAACCCGAATGCGCCGATCAATGTCCTTTCGATTTTCCGATTTCTTTGATATTTCAGATCGAGGACATCGAGCATTAACCGATATGGAAACTGAAAATATTTCTAAATGAAACATTAGTTCCTTGTTTGTTATCATCAAAACCGAGATTAAGACCAAGGTAGAAAACCTTAGGCCAACATGGCTTTTGTTGCCCTAGAGTTACCCTCTTCTCTTTGATGATGTGTGCGGAAGATTTCATCTCAGAAAATGGAGGTCGGCCTCCTAAATCTCTCAGTGTGGTCGTCTTCATCATGTTCTAAGCGGTGGCGCTCGTGTTCGGCTGGGATATTCCCGTAACCGCGTTAGCGCCTCGACATGGGCTGCTAATCGCCGATTCTCCGCCTGAATGTTGTTTATCAGACGCTAGGATTCTTCCGATGAGAGGTTGGCTAGTGCTAGAGCATCACTACTCACTATTTTAGCATCTCCAAGTAGCGGGGGGACGTCACCTCTAGGGTGCTGCCTCCGTGCGGGGCAGGTAAGATTTACTCGGTCCCACAATGGGCGCCAAATATTCTTGCCCGAAGTTAGGGTAATGCGGTCTGGCGCATCTCCTGATCCGGTGCGACTCCGGCGGGGGAACCTGCAAAAGACACTCTGACGCTTAAGTAAGAATGGGTTCTAGGTGAAGGTAATAGAAATTGGAATCTAGGGTACCTTAGGATCGTTGTGTCTGTATATAGTGCATGATGAGGTATGTTTGGCGATGATGTTGCCCGATAATCTTGTAGAGATGTTGCTCAAAATTGGTCGAGGCTGATCCCGGAGATGTCGGGCTCGTGAATAACGAATCCCTTGTAATTAATATGGATAGAAGTATCCTTATATGGCCGGATGGAGCCCCCGGACTAAGTCGACTAGCTTGACTTGAGTATGATTCATGAGTGTGGGCACTTCTAGGCCTAATCCGGTCGGGCCCAAAGGTGCTAGTCCAGCCTAGTGTCCATTCTAGAAATCCTTAAGTCTTACTACTTTGGTGCTAGCTGCTAGTTCGAAGGCCTCGAGAGAACCATTCATCCTCTCCTAAAGATGAAAACAAGAATGGGAAGAATTTGTCCATAAATAAAACACCTATATCTGTCTTACCTAGATTTAAATAGGGAAGGAGACTATTTTTGTCATTCTTGAAATGCTCTTTGCTAATTTGAACTATTTGAATTCCATTCTTTGATCTAATGACATATTTAATTCTCAAGCAGAACCAAGTATAAAAGGAGGCAAACAAGTAATGAGCAATGCAAACACAATGAATTTATAATAATTTAACTTCTAATCAAACCTATATTCACTACCTACGTTCTCTGCTTCAAATTTCAACTAGTCTACTAAATAGAAAGTTTTCTCCAAGATGATTTATAAGCAAAGATTACAATCCTCTACCCGAGGTTCACTCTCTCCTCGAAAGCACCACCACCACCTCAAGCTCTGACCAACAACTAACTAAACTAACAAATTCTATTGGACTTATGCCTCTACACTATAAGGCTACCACTCAAATCATAAAACCTACACCTTAGGTCTATCAACACACAATTTCAATCAAATAAATACAACACAAAATATAATTAAATTGAGCAATAATGAAACAAATATACTATTACGATGCTTCCCCATGGTCCCGAAGCCTTAAAATGCTCCTTGAACCCAAAATACAGATTTTGATTTAAAAAATAAACAATAAACTGTTCACATGAAGGTTGACTAAAAATCAATCGGTCGAAGATCAACTTAATATCATCTAAGCTATCTTAAACAAATATTAGTGTTCAACCAAAGTCTAGTCAAAGGTTGATCATTTACCAAACAACGTTCAAACTTGTAATGACTAGTTTTAGACTCGTTGAAGCTTTACCAAATTCAATTTTTTTAATCTCTATTCCTATATAAACCATTGTAGATCGACATACTTATTATGGGTCCTAGATCTCTTACAAATTTAATCATTCTTGAGTTATGTTCCTCGTACCTTAAGATATCATTGTGCTAATCTAACCTGTCTTAAACAAATATTAGTGTTCAACCAAAGTCTAGTTAAAGGTTGATCATTAACTCAACAACTTTCAAACTTGTAATGACTAGTTTTATACTCGTTGAAGTTTTACCAACTTTGATTTTTTTTAATCCCTATTCCTATATAAACCATTGTAGATCAACTTATTATGGGTCCTAGACCTCTTACAAATCTAATCCTTCTGGAGTTATGTTCCTCATTCCTTAAGATACCATTGCGCTAATCTAACCTATCTTAAACAAATATTAGTGTTCAACCAAAGTCTAGTCAAAGGTTGATCATGTTGAACTTGAAACGAGAGATGCATTAATTCACTAAATGAAGTAGTCTTATATAGGTTTTATAAGACGTTTTGATAACTCCTAAAAACTTGGTAATTAACTGATAATTACTCACTATTCTAACAAGATAAATATCTAATAATTAAAGAATTACTACAAGGCTTAGTCAACCAAGCCTTGCCCATCTACGTGAATTGGTGTTGCATTATCTTCAATAGTCCCCCTAACACCAGCTTTACCATCTCAAGCTTTCGATCATCATCCTCTGTCTGACGTCGCACACATGTGTCTCTTTCCTCGTGTATATCTCTTTCGTCTCTTTTGTCTCTCTTTTTCGTCTCATGTGCTCTTCACGAAGACTCGATAAGACTTTTTTCATCCTCTATGCTCTCCACGAGGATCCAGCGAGACTTGTCCTCTGTGCTCTCGATCTCCTTTGCAAGATCTGGTGCAACTATTTTTCTCTTTCAAGCAGCAATAGAAACGTTATCTCCTTCCTGTGTGAGCTGCACTACGGGCTGTCGGCGTCGGCCTCGCCGATGCCTTGCTCGGAACGGATCCGATGTCGATGTTGCTGCACCACCCGAGGAGACGGACGAGTGAACAAACTTCACTTCTTCACCTCTGTTCAAACAGAGGACTTTCTTCTTTGCTACAATATATGCTTCTCCCTCTTTTGGATATAGCTGCCGTCGGACGAATTCGACTTCGTCTCGTTCGTTCCCTTCTCTACGGGAACCACCCCCTGTGCTCCTCACGGGGACCCGGTGAAGTCTTCTTTCGCCTTCTCTATACGGACGAACGTTCGAACCTCCTGCAGCGACGAGTGTTTGCCTCTCTCTCCCTCTCCTCGGCTCTCACTTATGGCGATCTCTCGTCCTGGGCTCTAATACCAATTGTTGAACTTGAAACGAGAGATGCATTAATTCACTAACTAAAGTAGTATTATATAAGCTTACAGGACGTTTTGATAACTCCTAAAAACTTGATAATTAACTAATAATTACTCACTATTGTAATAAGATAAATATCTAATAATTAAAGGATAACTACAAGACTTAGTCAACCAAGCATTGCCCATCTACGTGAAGTGGTGTTGCATTATCTTCAACAGATCATTCACCGAACAACATTCAAACTTGTAATGACTAGTTTTATACTCGCTGAAGCTTTACCAAATTCGATTTTTTTTTAATCCCTATTCCTATATAAACCATTCTAGATCAGATGTATTATGGGTCCTAGACCTCTTACAAATCTAATCCTTCTTGAGTTATCCCTTTTTGAAGCCCATCCTTTCTCGTTAAAAAGCTTCGAAGTAGTACGTGTTTTTGGATTTTCTCTAAGCTCGTCTTTGTTGTTTATTCTTGTTTATCTTGCTATTTCGTGGTTTGGTTCTAGGAGTGTAGGTAAACATCTTGTTTTTGTAGGTTTGATTGTTTTCCTTTTAATAAAGATAGAGGCGCCTTCTATGTTAAAAGATAAATCTTTGGTGTATCCTCTGATAAGGAGAATGATATCTTTGTATTTTGGTATTAAGAATATGATATCTTTGTATTTTGGTATAAAATTCTTAATGTAGAGCCAATGTAGTGGATATAAACAAGGTTACCAAATCATTATGTATCACTTTGTTTGCATTGATCTCATTATCTCTTAGATTTTACTAGTCTATTGCATTTTATCAATCATTGCATTGTTTACCAAATATAGATCGAATATTAAATTGAATTGCTTGCATTTTGATCACTTCAAACTGTTTCCAATTTTAGAAAAGATTGTACTTTAATGAGAAAATCAAGCAAACATGTATGAATTATAACCAACTACAAAATGAAGGTGAAATCACAATGCAAAAGCATTAGATGAATTTTATATACATGACAAGGCAGAAAAATGGTTGATTTTAATTAGATTTAAATATTGTTTACTTGTGCAATCCCTGGCAAAAGACATAAGGGCATCATGAAGAATATGGTATCAGCCTTCCATAACCATTTCTGTCAAGCTTATTTGAATAGAGGATGAACATCACAGTTGGGAATCAGATTGATGCTAATAGTAATTATCCTGGCAGCATGCCAATATTAACAAATTGACAAGTCGATATTTTCCCTTTTCTAGTTGCATTTTATCGCTGGAGAAAGTCTTTAATAAGGCTTCCAGATATAACAAAGGATGAGCAGATACGAAGAGAAACAAAAAACAATGAGCCTTTGCTGGTTCCTTTAGCAGGATAAAGTAGCATAACCCATACAAGTTTTCATTGTCTAAGCATTTCCAAATTGTTGCCTGAATCCACCTGATTTACCATCATACATCATCCTTGGCTGATTTAAATACCATGTATCAGTATATCTGTTCATTTGACAAGTGCATTGTATTAAATAAATTCAAGAGAGAAAAATGCTATTTAAATATGAAGCAACACGCTTTTGGCATCCAGTTAAAAACCCGACTTGTAGTACGAATTTTAGAGCAATGATATCTTTTACAATACAACAACAACTACGCCTCAATTTCATAATTTCATAATGACATCTTTTACAATAATAAAAAAAAAAGCTAGCCAAAATACACTGTGATACACATATAGGGAAAATTATATGTACAAGGACTCTATGTAACATGGCATGTCTCTCATATCTTATATAAATCATAAGGCATTGTAGTCGTGTGGATTATGTTATAGGGGACCATGTAAAGAAGTCTGCATTTCTAAGACAATTTGTAGAGTGATTCTGTGTAACATGACACATCCCTTAAGATTGAAAAAACCATAAGGTGTTTGTAAAGCCAATAATGTCAAGTGTGCTGAAATTTTAGGCACTGGAAACCATGTACAAAAAGTTAGCATTGCTGAGATATTATGTAGAGGGATTTTATGTGACATTACATACTATGCAACATCACATCCCTTAGATTAAAAGGAAATTATAAGGTGTAGAAAAGCCAATAATTCCATGTTGGCTGAAATGTTAGAAAGGTGGAATCGGCCTGCTAAAGAAGTAGTTGAAATGGATGTGTGGAAATTCTTGCAAGAGCAGATTATTGAAATTCTCATATTTGGGATTAGTTACATGTATCTCCAATAAAAAATAAAATGAACAAAACTATTTAGTGTCATGAAAATGTCAAAAAAAACCCTGCAAATTATCCAATCATACTAGAGAATACGGAAAAAAAAAAAAAAGATAAAGAAAAACCTAAAGAAAAGTTTAGTATTAATGACAAAACATATTTAATTCTCTTTATCCTTGCTAGGGGTGTTTAAATAGAGCACGACAACATGAAATGATTTGCCAGCTTCATCGATGAGACATTACAAGTGATTTTTTTCCACAATGCATCAATGATTGTTGAGGAGCACAAAGAATAATTTACTAGATTTTCACCTAGCAATTGTCACAGGTTAGCACTAGTGAGTTGGATGCCATAGGACATTTAGTATTCCTTTTTATTTTGCATATGTATCTAACTCATAATATGCAAAGCATCATAAATTTAAACTAACGACTAATTACAAGGCATAAAACTAAATGAGAATGTATTACGAAGAGTTCAGCTCACAATTATGACCAACATGGATTCCACACCATAAATAACAAAATAAGGTTCCAAACACAAAAGGTAGACAACATCAAATTTTTATAGAAAACCCATAACAGGTACAATCATCTGAAATCTATAAAATTACTCATTTTTCCCTAAAAATAAATAAACTCATTCACTCTTCCACTAATGGTCCACCATTATTCAGATGCTATTAGTAAATTTTATGCTAACCATCTTTAAGTGCCTGGCCTTCATCTAGTTTCATCTTGTCCTACAAAAGGAAAAACAAAAGAAAGATGTGCTCTTGCATCAAAAATAGGAAATATGTCAAGATATAAAAACAACTATTGTGTTCAAACAAGTAATAGAATTATTAATAGAAAGAAGAATGCTTCTTCTATTGAAGCTCCACCCTATATTAGCATGGGTGGTAATTAAATTTGTTTCCAATACATCAAATGCAAATAACCACAACATGCTCAAATAGACAACAAGAACTAAGCCTCAATCTCATACTAGATGAGGTCAACTATATAGATTCTCTGTCTCCACATACATCTGTCCAAGGCGAGATCCGTCCCAATATCCAGTGACCGTAGATCCTTAGACACTATTTTTTTTCCACATAATCTTAGGCCTAACTCTACCTTTCTTCGTACCTTCTCCTAATAGACTATCACATTTTCGAACCGGGGCACATGGGGATCTCCGTAGAACATGTCCAAATCATCTAAAACGACCTCTTAATTTGTCTCCAATATATGCTACATGTACCTTCTGCCGGATATATTCATTTCTAATCATATCCAATCTTATATGGTCACTCATCCATCTTAACATCTACATTTCTATCACATTCAAATTGTGTATATGTTAAACTTTAGTTGCCCAACACTCGCTCCCGTATAGCATGGCTCTAACTGTTGTTCTATAAAACTTTTCATCACTTCGTTAGGTATCTTCCTGTCACATAGCATGCCTGTGGCACTTTTCCATTTCAACCATCCTACTTTGATTCTACAGGTTACATCTTCATTTGTCATCCCATCATTTTGGAATATAGAGCCTAGGTACTTAAAATGACTACACTTTTGCACTACTAACACCACATAAACTCACATCCCCTTCATCCCTCTTAGACTAAAATTATAGTGTATATATTCTATCTTGCTTTTACTTAACCTAAAACATTTGCTTTCAAGGGTGTTTCTCCACACCTCTAACTTATGCTTAACTCTCTCTCTCTCACACATCTCATCAACTAATACAACGTCATTTGCAAACAACATACACCATGGGATATCATCTTGTATACTACTATTCAACTCATACATTACCAAAGTAAATAAGTATGGGCTCAAGTCCGAACCCTGGTGTAAACCCACTGTTATAGGAAACTCTTCTGTAACTCCTCCCCCTACTCTCACACTTGTAACTGCTCCTTCGTACATATCCTTAATAACCTTTATACATTCAACAAGGATATCTTTTTTCTTCAATGTCCACCAAAACACTTTTCTCAGCACTCTATCATATGTTTTTTCTAGGTCGATGAGAATCATATGGAAATCCTTCCTCTTCTCTCTACAGATCTCCATCAACCGCCTCAGTAGAAATATAGCTTATGTTGTAGATCTGCCAAGCCTAAAATGGAATTAGTTCTCCAACACTTTCGTAATGTCCCTGAGTCTCACTCTCTCCTAAAGTTTCATTGTATGATTCATTAGTTTAATGCCGATAATTGGTACAATTTTGAATATATAAGAACCAAAATGCTCTTTCACCAATCGTTTGACATCTTTCTCCCTCTTAAGATAGAGTTGAATAACTTGGTTAACCATGCTACCGTCACTTCTGCAAGGCACTTCCAAACCTCATTGGGATACCATCTGAGCCATAGGCTTTCCAACCTTCTTATTTTTAGGGCCTCCTTGACCTCATTAATATGCTAAAATAAGTAAATGAAATAAAAATAAATAAAACAAGTAGTCGCATAAATTTAACTAGTAGAAACATGGTAGCTTCACCGCACAATAAAGCAATCAGTTAATTATGTACAAGTAATATCACCCAGGAAGAGAAGCATGAATAACCACAAAAGAAAAGAGCGCAACAAAAGACATGCTGATTAGAGTCCATATATAGCCTCCCTTTCCATTGTTAAAAAGATTTATCTTTGACAAAAGTGAGGATTAAAGGTTGTAGTTAACATCTCATGGTGGAAATGCAGAAATTTACAATTGTTAGTTGCTAACAAGGGAATGGAGATTATGGTCCCAAGAATTATCTTCAGCTGGAGGGAAGGGGTGTACAATTTCAAAATGGGTTTTTACATAATTGCTTCATAGTTTTTTCTAGTAGTAACTTTCCACATCTGCATGTCTAAATGGGCAAACCAAGAAATGTTAATTGATTTGTCTATGTGCAGTCAAAGGTTTCCAAGTACACAGAATTCGAATCCTCACTTTACCAAATCAAAAATCACTGAATGAACTATGAAATCAATCATCACCTAACAATCAGCTGAGAATGATGTACAGATGTCTGGGGTTAATTGAGGTTCTATAGCATCATGCCATTATACATGTCTTCATCAGAGTAACAGACACTATCACAGTTGCATCAACCAACTCAATTTAAGAAATCGAAACATTCACACAAAATCTACCCAATAAAATGACGAAAGAAACAAGCAGCTGCAGATGATACCTTCGGAGAGCCATCCGTATCCCCTACGCGTAACGTAGAGCATCGAGGTCATCATCGCCGAGGCTGTCGCACTGTGCATCGGTAGCAGCGACTCGACGCAGAAGCTCGCCTCCACAGGAGACCTGAAAGATTTGGCGCAAAGACAAAGAAGAAATTGTCAGAGGGAGCAGAGCGCGAAGGCAGCAAAAAAAAATTTGATCCAAGTTCTAATGGAGGAGAGGATAAGAGGTCAATTATTTAGTTGGGACGTTACCTGAGGAAACGAGCGGCGGTGGAAGGACGCATTTTGGGAAGACAGCCAAGCGATGGGCGAGAGCCCGCTACGGCCTCGGCGGCGATCCGCGCCGCGCCGACTCGGATCGAAGTTGAACGAAGGACTGACCTAGCGGCGGCAGACATGGCGAGCGGAGGGAATGGTGGTGCGATGGACGGGGAGATGCCGGGCGGCTTGGGTTTTTGGACGACGAATTAAACCCTAAATTACAAGAGCCGTTATCAGCTTAAGTTCGTAGCTGCTTGATTTTTTGAGCTCGAGCTTAGCTCAAGTTCAACTCGAATTTACTCTTGAAATTTTAACTCAAGCTCGCTCACTTTAGCATATTTATGTTAATGAGTTTCAACTTAAATTTCATCTGTGTTGAGAAATGCAACTAAATTTTAAATAAATCTGAATTATATCGAACAAATTACACTAATTTTGATCACTCTTTTGGTTTTTACAATTTGTTTTATAAAACAACAAATGAAAGATAATAGATAGAAAATTATCTTCTAAGAAATTTTATTGAAAATGTTTGATTGTTTAGAATCATATTCATTCGATTCGATGTATAATAATAATTTCACCTAAATTATTTTTTATAAAAATAACATATTTTAAAATATCATGTTATAATCTTCTTATCAGCAATTTTGTTCCATTACATAATTCATTAGATTGATTAATATTTTTGAACACCTACCTTCGATACTAGCTTATGAGGTGGAAGATGGGGATTCTAATTTTATTAATTAATTCTAAAAATGCATATCAATTACCAATTTTATTAATTTTGAATATTATTAATTAGTTTTTCAAACTTTCGAATCTTAAAACACATTTTTAGGTAGACACGCATCACTTCAGCATGTCATTATTTTCTTCCTATTTTATTTTTTATGTCAGCTTAATTTCAGAAATTTGAAAATTAAGCTTTCTTAATTAAATATAAAGAAATGGAGTGGAGAGTGAAGGGAGAAGATAATTCTTTTTTATATTGTCAAGAGGAATAACATCAACCAAAACTTGTGCAACCTTTAATTTGTCAAGAGGAATGACCTTTAATTTGTAAAAACATCAACCAATTGGTCTTCGGTGCGTAGAAAACAAGTTCCATGATTCCTTTAGCAATCACCCTTTTGAAATGAATAGGGTTGTCCAGTATTCGGTTCAACTCGAATTGAAAAACCGAATCAAATTTTTCGGTTCGATTCGATTTCAACCGTTGTAGGTTCAGTTCTTTGACCCGAACCGAATCAAAATTTGGATTTCGGTTCGGATTCGGTTCTCAGAATTCGGGAACCGACCCAACCGAAAATTGAATTAATTAAAAAATAATATATTTTTAAAAAATTTAATATAGATAAGTAAATGAGTATTATAAAATAATTTTTAATTTTTAATTTTTAACCGAATTAATTAAAATTTTGATTTTCGAATTGAAAATCGAACCGAACTGAATAATTTCGGTTCGGGTTAGATCAGTTTAGGTATAGTTCGGTTCGGATTCGGATTGGAATTCGGGCATAAAAAAAAATCGATTTGGTAAAATTCGGTTTGGTTCGAATTCACGAATGGACAGTCCTAGAAATGAAGCTTAATTCTGTGATGTCTGATTTTAGCTTGCATTGCAAGAATATAAGCAATAGCACCACAGTTGCAGTTGCAAATGGCGAGATGCTAAAGTTGCAGTTACAAACTCAACTTCAGTTGAGTATATATAAAGCAATTGAATTCTTTTTTTTCTTTTTTTTTTTAAGCTTTTGAAGCTTCAACAAACACAACTAGTTCCGTTACAAAATAAGTACACTGAAGCACTCTTTCTATCGTCTAAGACACCAGCCCCGGTCACTATCACAATAACCTACCAAATTTAAATCGCAATCTTTAGAGTAAAAATATATAGGGTCTGTTTGGTATCTTATATAAACTTTCTGTATAGTATTAGGATAATACTATACAGTGTTTGAGAAAAATATTAATTAATACCTGTACTAAAAATAGTATCTCATAAGCTGCCATAAAGTGTATTAATAATACACTCTTAAATCTCTTCATTAGTTTGTACTAGAACTTTTAATATTTTTGATACTCATTTTACCTCCGGTCAAAAATTAAAATATATATAAAAAATAATAATAAAATAATTTTAATTTATGAAATATTTTTAATGATAAAATATATTATATAATTTCTTATATTATATTATATATTATATTATATATTATATTATATTATTATAATATATTACATATAATATAATATTATAGTGTATATTACTATATATTATATTATATTATTATATTATATTATATTATATTATATTATATTATATTATATATGTTAGTCAAAACATACTAGTACTATATAGGTTAGTACATGTGTGCACCAAACACGATATAATAATAGTACAATATAGACTAGTACTATACAGGTCAGTCAATACAGATTAATACTATATAGATTAATACTATACGATGTACCAAACGAATTCATAATTCATAATTGATTGTACCTTCAATGTATCTTAGGGATCTTTTGACTACAGTCAGACGAATTGTGCTTGGCTCTAACGTGAATTAAAAACTCATAAAATGTCTAGTCGAGTTTGAGATCAATCATGCTTCTATAAAACTTGTGCTCTACTTTTATCACACCTTCAACGCTAAGATGCAACTTCAAAATCATTAGAGGTGTACCAATAGCGCTACTGCCTTCTAATACAACCTCCATGTAACATACACAAACTTGAAAAAAAAAAGTCCCTCCTACTCATATATTAATGGATACGACAAAAAAGGATAATAAATAGGAAGGTACTGATATGATTTTTTTTTAATTTTATATACATCAGATATAGTATAAATTTTATATTCTTTTAATTCATGCATCGAATAAAAAATGGATATAAAGTTCATCACTTATCATATCCTCTTTATCCTATGAAACAAATATGTCTTTAATTTTCTTTCATATAAATCACCTATTATCCGATCAGGTAATCATTTCATTTATAATTATGCTTATCTTGATATCTCTTGGACACATTTGTAACATGTGGTTATAATAGGGTCTTTTGTGTAAAACTATTAATCACTATTATAAAAGTTAATTAGGGTAGATTATGCCCTAATTTTTTCTCTCTTCGAAGTCCACTCTTCTTCTTGGTATCAGAGCTCTTCCACCGTCGCCGCACACCTTCTTTTAAATCGAATATAGACAAATAAATTTAGTTGACATACTATTCACCCCCTCTAGTGTGATCATTTCACCAACAAGGCTGATCACACCATGATAACCAACTAATTTCCCATGTCATGTAAGTAAGTAAACCGATCTCTTCGGCCCTTACCAAACTCAGTATCACTCGGCCACTATGGGCCTAAACCTATGTAGGAGGTTCGACCATGCCGGACTTCCCCTCTCTACAGAATCAGGCCAGATCGGCCTCCACAATCACACCAATGATGCATATATTATTTAAAACAATCAAATCACCAGGTCCATCGACTAGGATGGTCGACCAGTCTCAGAAACCCTCCGGGTTAGGGATAGCTAGTCCCACCCAACTCGGGTCTACCGTTAGCGTAGCCCACTGACGAAATCTCAAGACCCTCCGCCACTCGGGTCTAACACCTAGCGGGCCCGCTGGTGCAATCTCAATACCCTAATCACCGCTGAGTCGAGTAGTAGTCGTTCGGCTATTAATACTCCTCAATAGACCATCTCAATCACAATACACAATCAGGGTTTCTCTAAATATTTCCATTTAGCCTTCCGGGCATCGCCCATATCCGACCCCTCCCTCGGGGTTCCATTAACCGAGCACTAATGCCCGTCGTCTGTTCCCTAAGTGTGAAACCTCGTCTATGCACACACAAGTGTCTCTATCCACAATACTTATAATTTCCTTAAGTGGAATCGGTAAATCATACAACTACTACCACAAACAATTTAGACGATGCTAATAGTAACATAATTGAACTTTTCATATATAAAAATTCAACAAGGTGCATATTGAACTAGCATGAAAATAATTGTTCTGACAAAATAGAATTTCAACAACATCAACAATTCAATAAGGAAACTCAAGAACATTTACTATCTCATAAATTTTGCTACATATGTGAAAACTAAGAATTTAATTCCTATCCTAATGATGAAATTTCTTGTCAAGTTTAATAGTTTACAATTCATGCTATAAACAAGAATCTAGCCTAATTAAGCCTATTGTAGGATCATTCTCTTCCTTCCCCATGTTCATCCGAGCCTTGAGCAAGGTTTACCTTGCTCGGCCGAACCTTAAAGGATGAGAAGGGTGGAGTTTCAGTCATGATTTTTACCTAGCAAGTCAATAAACAAAGTTTTATCAAAAGGAAAAGTGATCTAATGATTTAAGCTGCTCGAGGAAATTGGGGGAAATTTCGGCATAACCTTTCCCCTTTTTCCCCTATTCAACCAACCCTAGAACCACAAAATAAATCTTCAAAACACAACGATTCACACATGATTAGGTAGTTCGATATATAATTCCGAGAAAAATGAGATCGATTGACAAGATTCATGCATCAAAACCCGAATCACACAACTTAGGGGTTCGGCCACTTCACCACCCCACAACAATAAATCCAACCACTCACCTTGATCAGATGAAGGATGAAGACGATCCCGATTTCTCCGACGGCGACACGAGACCGGCGTCGTCCACAAGCTTCTTCTCCTCCTCTTCACCTCGGGCTGCGTGCGGCTCTCTCTTGCTTTGAGCCGCATGACGGCTTGGGTTGAGAGGGTTTTAATTCTTCTTTTCTTTTCTTTTTGATAAAAATGCCCTCTAGACTTAAGTTCCCTCACTCAACTCAACCCGAGCCCGAATTGAGCCCCGACTCGATCCGCGAACCTGATTCAACCCGACTTCAATCGATCTAACACATAAATCATAAAAACATAATTCACGAGTCAAGCAAATTGAATTATATCCTCCATTCGGTGATTTTTGCGACTCAATCCGGATAGCTCCCGATCCGGTGGGCTGCACCAAGGAAAATTTTGATATTAAAAAACCTCGGATATTACAGTAATTAACCTCAACAAGTTTGCATTTTGGATGAACTTTCATGTCCCTATCTACTGTATCGAACCAATGACATTTAAATAGGATATCTGATTTTAAGCCAAAGTAGTGCAACTCTAGCACTTCTTCCAACAGTCCATAAAAATTCAAATCACATTCAACATATGTTGTCCCTTTCACGCAGACCCCAACATTAATCGTCTTTTTTGTAATTCATATTCAACCGTGTGAAATTTATACTCATTAACAAAATATTCGTTATAACATGACACTAGTCGCGACGGTCCACTAACAAACTCAAATATTTTTTCATCTATTTCAGCTCTGTGATCATTGCTATAAGATCGAATCCAAGTAGAAAAATCATGATTCTATAATCTCTCCAATTATTGATCATTGTGAATAGAGTATTTTTGCATCATCTGTCAAATATTTCAATGAATTGGTCAATCTGTTGGCCTAATGTTTTCATTCTTGGTCTTAATTTTGGTTTTGATGATAACAAACATGGAACTAATGTTTCATTGAGAAATACTTTCAGGTTCCAAGTCGGTTAGTGCACGACGTTCACGATCGGAAAAATAAGAGAAATTGGAGAAATCGGCAAGGATGTTCGTCGACGCGCTTGAATTCGTCGGGTAGTTAGAGTTTAGGTTTAGAGTGCCTAGATTGAATATGTAATCCTCCTTTATGATGCAAAGAACCCAAAAACCAAACTCGAAATCCGGAAATGAATAACGCGACAAGAAATCAGCAAAACAGCTGATTTCTCAAGTTCGGTCACAGGGGCGATCGACCGAATCGAGCCCGAAATGCACAGAGTGCTCCGGTGGCTCGAGCAATCGCTTGGTCGATCGACCAACGTTCAACCAGACCAGCGATCGGCGGCATAACGGCTTGAAAAATAATCAGTTATACCCGTTGTTCCCGACCACCACTTGGTGGTTTGCCTATTTAAAGGCCTTCTAAGCCTTCCTATGACCTTCTAATGCTTCATGAGACATCCTTTGACACCTACAAGCTTTGATTGAGCCATCTTTGTTGAAACCCTAGCTTTATACCTTGTTTTTCTTGAGTTTGCCTTCAAGCTTGATTTGATTCATCATCAAGGCATCAAGAGGAGCTAGGATTCATTGTGTTTGAGCTAAGTATTTGTGTTGATGTATTTTTGCCCCATTACTTGTATATTTTCTTGTTTATTTTCACTGCATTTGAACTTGTGTAAACCTAGGTTGTTAGCTTTGATTAAGTTGGTGTTTGCCTTGGTGTTAAGGCTTAAATCCACCATTGTAAACTTAGTTTACTAAGATTAGTTGAGTTGTCCATTAGGTTGAGGTGGGAGAGTGCTCTCGGTAGGAAGACAGGATACTTCCAGGTGTGAAAGTGCCTTCGGTTTGAGAGCGGAGACTTTTCGGTTGTAAAGTCCTCTTTGTAAGGGAAACAATATAATCTAGTAAACTTAGTTTGGAAATCCTAAGCGGGGTGCTTAGGTAGTAGAGTAGGCATTGGGGCCGAACCACTATAAATATTTGTGTTAGCATTGATATATTATTTTGTGTTAATTGCTTCATATTAATTTATTGCTTCCGCTTGCTATTAATATCGTGCTTAGCCTAATTAATCAAGAAATGATTAAAATCAAAATTAGGCGATAAGATTAGTTAACACACTATTCACCCCCCCTCTAGTGTGGCCATTTCACCAACATTTGGTATCAGAGTGGACCATGGATTGAGATTTCACCATCTCATCTACATCTTGCCACGATCCAGAAAATGGCACTAGAGAGTATAGCATCTGTACCACCTAGGTTTGATGTAGAAAATTTTGGTGTTTGAAAGAGTAGGATGTATACATTTTTTAAAACACAAAGTTTAGATCTATGGTACATGCTAAAGAATGAATATGTTGAGCCCACCATTGACATTAATGATTGGACTCAAGAACAAGTTAGACTATTTAAATTGAATGCTAAAACAACGCACATTCTACATTGTTCATTCTCAAATGATATAGTTGAAAAAGTTATGCATTGTTCATCCGCATTCGATATTTGAGCTTGTTTAAACATGCTTTATGATTATGCAAAAACCGAGAAGCTTATTACTTTAAATGAAGGAGGTGATGACAATTGTCATACCTCTAGTCCTAATGAATGTGGTGATGACAATGGTCATCCCCTAGTACTAACCTTGGTTTTGATGCCCAAAGAACTTCTAGCCAAAAGAGCACAAGCAAGAATCGCAAATGGAAACTTAGGTGCTTCCTTTGCCAAGATAAGGGACACAAGAAGAAGAATTGTCCACTCTTGAAGAAGAAATCCAAAAAAAAGAATTGTGCTCCCTCATCCACATCCAAATCAAGTGAAGCCACTTCTAGACATGACGATGAAGCTACATCAAAATTTTGCATCATGGGTCTTCGAGATGAGGTATATTCTCCATCTTCTAGACATGTTCAAAATGTTAATGATAGTGATTCTAGTAGCTCAAAATCCCTTGACATGTCGTATGAAGAACTACTAGAAGAATGTAAAAAGATGTATGAATTGCTCATGAAAAAGAATAAGGAAAATGAGAAATTAAAGAAGGAAAATTTAAGGCTTAGTTCTCATGTGCATGAATTAGAAAATGAAAAACTAAATACTAGCTCTTTTGATTCTTGCCACGATGTTTTAAAACTTGAAATTAAGGACTTGAAACATAGAAATGATGAATTAGAAATTGAAAATGATGAGTTGTTAATTAAGATTTCAAAAATTAGAAATGAAAATGAGAACACGAAAAATATTGTGAATCTCAATGGTAAGGATTCTACAAATGATTTTAAATGTGAGCATGATATTTTGAGAAATGAAAATTGCTTGTTGAAATCTCAAATACAAGCTTTACACAAATCCATTAATGACTTAAAAAATGAGATTGTTTTCTTGAGTAGAAAACTAGTAATTTATCACATGCTTCATCTTTGAGAAATCCTAGGAAGAAAAATATTTCATCTAAGAATGCTCATTCTCATCATCTTTCTCATGCCAAGCATTCTAACTTTAGACCTCATGTTTATAAGAATGGTAAAAAGAAAGAATTTCATGGTCATTATTTTCGTTGTGGTGTTTACGGGCATGCTATATATGATTGCGTATTTAAGATGAACCCAAGTGGTTTTAAGACACTTTGGGTAGCTATGCCCTCTAACCCCCAAGGAGCCAAAGCCATTTGGGTACCAAATGTCTCATCTTCTATTGTAGAGGGAGCTACCACACATGAGTGAGATGAAGTTGGTTGATTGAAGTTGCTTGAGGGCTTGAAGGATACATCACTTCAAGGTTGCAACTTCAAGTCATCGTGATGCCTTAGGAATAAAAATTGGCATCTAAGTAAACTTGATATCATCTCCTTTACTGTCACGCCCCGACTCAGGGTACGCGTGATCGGCCAGGGTACGGGTCAGTACCCCGAAGCCTACCCTATGCATTGACCAACTCTCATAGAAATACAACCAGAATAACATCGAAGTCATAAACGGAAGCAACAATACCAACTTTATTAACTGTTTGAAATCAGTTTGATCAAACCAAGTTCGAAAAGAACACAAGTTTTAAGATAACATCCAAAAGTTTTCAAGAAACATCACAACGTTTTACAGAAATAACACAGTGCATAAACATGACTTTACTAGACACGACTACGACTAACAACTGCTAGCTATGAGATCTGCCCCCACGCCCGCTCTCCTGCGCGCCATGCTACCAAGTCGTACCTCACTGGTCGGGCTCTATAAAACAACAATAAATAAACCGTGAGTTCATGAGGAACTCAGTGAGCGGTTCTTTCGAACCTCTACTTAAAACCTCAGCAAATAACACATATAATGAATTAAAAATAAGATCACACCACATAAGTTAATCAGTTTGCCAAGACAGAAGAATGGATGAACTATCCACTCGGACCCTTATCCATTACAGTAGCTCGGCCCCTAATGGCCTCAATTATATATGGAAGGTTTGATTCTTCCCTCTATGAAACTAGGCCGGTCGGCCTATTCACAATCAGCCCATAAGAGCGTCTCAACTATGAATTATCATGCCTCGGATCCGTCGACTAGGATGGCCACTAGCCTTAGGAATCCTCCGGGTTAGGGATAGCTAGTCTCACCCAACTCGGATCTACCGTCAGCGTGGCCCACTAACGAAATCTCAAGACCCTCCGTCACTCGGGTCTAACACCTAGCGGGCCCACTGGTGCAATCTCAAGACCCCATAAAACCACTGAGTAGTGTGGTAGCTGCTCAGCTAATGACATTGCTTAGTAGACCATCTCAACCACAACCAAAATCAGGTTGTGCATATTTTCTCATGTTTTGCTTTCCGGGCATTTCCCATATTCGACCCTACCCCCTCAGGTCACCTTATTTGGATGTTGAAATCCGTTGAC
The DNA here is from genome assembly GCA_034359265.1 of Canna indica. Taxonomy (NCBI): domain Eukaryota; kingdom Viridiplantae; phylum Streptophyta; class Magnoliopsida; order Zingiberales; family Cannaceae; genus Canna; species Canna indica. Next base: position 47,158,797 of record CP136898.1, read on the forward strand.
TATCCCTAGGTGTAGAACCTAGCAATTACACTTGTTTCTAAGTTGAATGTCACAACAAGGTACCAAGACCTTTCTTTCTAATGTTGTTAGAACGTACCAAATATAGATGAGTACGCGGTCTACTATTAATAACACCACTTACCAAATATATCATGAGCATAAATTTTCATGTACAAGCCGAATTAAAGAGGATAATTACACTAATTAAACCGATAAGGAACATGCAATAAACATAGCAATAATTTAACATGATATAAGAAATTTAATGAAACCTTTCCTTGGATGCATGTTCCATAACCATCATGTCCAAATGGGCATTAGCAAGAACATTTCCATACTCATGAGAATGTAGATTAAAATTGCTATCAATTAACAAGATGAATAGTAAACATATAATTCAAATAGAACCTAATATTAAGCATGAAAGTGGAAATTTAGACGACATAACGTGAGATCCAACGAATCGATCTGAACCCCCAATTTCCCTCCCCTTTCCATGGCTCGACCGACTCAAGCAGGGTAATAACCTGCTCGGCCGAACCCCTAGGGGTGGTAAACATGGTTGCGGCGTCAACACGAGTATCAGTCCAAAAGTCTAAAACATATTGAACACAAGATGATACGTGGGTTGCAAGACGAGCGAGGAAATTGGGAAAAATTTTGGCATGACCTTTCCCCTTTTTCCTCTACTCGGCCAGCCCTCAAAAATGAGAAATCAACACATTTTAAAACACAAGATCACTGTATAAACAATGATTAAAGTTCTAACATGAAGAAACTCGTCAATCGGCAAGAACTCGCAAAGAAAAACTCGATTTTAAAACTTGTAGGGCCGGCCACCCGCCTCCCATCAAACACTACACTAACCACTCACCTTGATCAGATCATGAAGAAGCCTTGATGAAGATGAGTTCCGATCTCCTTAAGCGTCGACGTGAACTCGGCGCCGACAAGATCTCCCCTCTCTCTCCCTTTTCCTCGAGCTGCGTCGGCTCTCTCCTTGAGCCGCATGGCTGGCTTGGGTGAGGGGTTTTTATCTCCCCTCATCCAATGACTCATTTACCCCTCATTCACTTACTCACCCCTCTATCCGACTCCACCTAGCCCAGTTCGAGTCCTGACTCAATCCGTGGACTAAACTCCAACCAAACTTGAGTCAAACAATATGTTCATCCACTCAAACACTAACACTTTGATACGACTTAAATAAATTTTACCTGTTATTCGAGGCGATCACGCGACTCGACCCGGCTAGCTCCCGACTTGATGGGCTGCACCATGAGAAATTTTATATTAGGAAACTCCGGGTATTACAACCTTCCCCCCGTAAGGGAAATTCATCCTCGAATTTTGTTGGGTTACAAGGACTTACCGGCTCTTCAAACGAGGAAGGGTAGCGTTCTCTCATGTCCCGCTCTACCTCCCAAGTGGCCTCTTGCCTGTAGTGGTGCTCCCACCTAACTCTTACCAAGGGAATCTCCTTGGACCTCAGCTTCCTGATCTGCCTGCCAAGTATCTCCACTAGCCTCTCCTCATACGAGACCGTCGTGTCCACCTCAACCACAGTCAGCTCGATCACATGGGATTCATCCTTCACATACCTCCGGAGCATTGACACATGGAAAACTGGGTGAACTCTGCTCAGACTAGGAGGCAAGGCCAGTTCGTAAGCCATTGTGCCCCTTCTCTTGAGAATAGGGAAAGGCCCAATGAACCTAGGGCTCAACTTTCCTTTCTTCCCAAATCGAAGCACCCCTTTCATAGGAGAAACCTTTAGGAATACCAAGTCGCCCTCAGTGAAATCCCTGGCTTTCTTATCGACATACATTTTCTAGCGACTCTGAGCCGCTAACAGCCTTTCTTTTATTAGTTGCACCTTCTTCACCGCCTCCTCAACCAAGTCCGGACCAACTAGGAGAGTCTCTCCAATCTCAAACCAGCCCACAGGAGACCTACACCGCTGCCTGTATAAAGCCTCGAAGGGAGCCATGTCAATGCTACTGTGATAGCTATTGTTGTAGGCGAACTCAATCAATGATAGGTGTTTCTCCCAATCGCATGCTAGGTCTAGAACGCAGGCCCTCAGCATATCTTCCAAGGTTTGGATGGTTCTCTCAAACTGTCCATCTGTCTGTGGATGGAAAGTCGTGCTGAAACGCACTTGGGTGCCCAAGGCTTCTTGGAAAGACTGCCAAAACCGAGCTGTGAACTGGGTACCTCGATCTGATATGATCATCACTGGGGTACCATGGAAAGCCACAATCCTGTTTAGAAATAGTTGGGTGTACTGCTCCGCAGAAAAGGTCATCTTCATTGGAATGAAGTGCGCGGTCTTGGTTAACCGGTCCACTACCACCCAAATGGAGTCAAAGTCGTCTTTTGACTTAGGCAACCCGGTCACCAGGTCCATGGTGACTTTCTTCCACTTCCACTCGGGCACTTCGAGGTTTTGCAGCAGCCCCGCAGGCTTCAGATGTTCGGCCTTTACCTGTTGGCAGACCAGACATTTGGATACAAACTCTGCTACCTCTCTTTTCATGCCCTTCCACTAGTAGTGTTGCCTTAAATCTCGGTACATTTTTGTGGCCCCCGGATGCATCGTATAAGTGGAACGATGACCCCACTCCAGGACTTTTCTGCGCACCTCTGCCATATCTGGCACCACAATTCGATCTTTGAACCTCAGCACACCCTCTGAGTCCAATTTGAACCCATTCTCTGCATCACCTCTCTGTACTAAGTCCTTCGTCAGCGCACAAAAGGCGTTATCTCCCTACGCGGCACGCAACATACCCACCAGTGTGGATTGTACCCGCAGGTGTGCTACCAGAGCACCTGAAGCTGACACTATCAAGGTTGTACCTCCATCCAGGCACAACACCAGCTCTCGAGCTAAAGGCCTCCGCTCAATTTCCAGATGAGCCAAACTGCCCATGGATTTTCTGCTTAGAGCGTCTGCTACCACATTGGCTTTCCCCCGGTGGTATATAATGGTGAAGTCATAATCTTTTAGGAGCTCCAACCACCTCCGCTGCCTGAGGTTCAGCTCCTTTTGGGTAAGCAAGTACTGAAGGCTCTTGTGATCCGTATAGATCTCGCAAGTCTCCCCGTACAGATAGTGCCGCCAGAGCTTCAGTGCAAAAACCACCGCCGCTAGCACTAGGTCGTGTGTCGGATAGTTCTTTTTATGAACCTTCAGTTGACGGGATGCATAGGCTATGACTCTGCCAAACTTATCAAAATGCAGCCTAGGCTAACCCGAGAGGCATCACAGTAAACCACAAACCCTCCTGAGCCGGAAGGTACAACCAATACGGGTGCCGACGTCAAGCATTCCTTGAGCTTCTAAAAGCTCGCCTCACACTTGATGTCCCAATCAAATTTGACCTTTTTCTGGGTCAACCGAGTCAAAGGGGCTGCAATCCTGGAGAAGTTCTCTACGAACTTCCGATAGTACCTAGCCAACCCAAGAAAACTGTGGACCTCGGTCACGCTAGTTGGCCGCCTCCAGTTCTGCACCGTCTCCATCTTTGCAGGATCTACCCTTATTCCTTCCTTGGACACCACATGGCTCAGGAACCCCACACTTTCCAACCAGAATTCACACTTGGAGAATTTAGCAAACAACCGGTGCTCTTTGAGGGTTTCCAGGACCATCCTCAAGTGCTCGGAGTGTTCCTCTTCACTCTTGGAGTATACCAAGATGTCGTCAATGAAAATGATCACAAAACTATCCAGGTACTCCTTGAATACCCTATTCATTAGGTCCATGATGGCAGCAGGTGCATTGGTCAAGCCAAAAGACATCACTAGGAACTCATAGTATCCATAGCGAGTCCTGAAGGCAGTTTTAGGCACATCGCAGTCCCGGATTCTCAACTGGTGGTATTTGGACCTTAAGTCTATCTTCGAAAACCATCGTGCACCCTATAGTTGGTTAAACAAATCGTCTATCCTCGGCAATGGGTAACGATTCTTGATTGTCACCTTGTTCAGCTGCCTATAATCGATGCACATGCGCATCAAGCCATCCTTCTTCTTCATGAAGAGTACCGAGGCACCCCACGGTGAGACACTCGACTGGATGAAATCCAGGTCCAACATCTCCTGCAGTTGCACTTTCAGCTCCCTGAGTTTGGCCGACACCATCCTATAGGGTGGGATGGAGATTGGCTTTACCCCGGGCTGCAGATCAATGCAGAAATCCACTTCCCTCTTGGGCGGCAATCCCGACAGCTCCTCGGGTAATACATCGGGGAACTTGCAGACTACCCGAGTACCATTGATATCCCCTGCCGCATCTCCCTTTTCCTCTGCCATGGATACAAAGGCCAGAAAGGACTGGTAGCCCCCCTGAAGTAGTTTACGAGCCTTAAGGGTTGAGATGACCCCAATCGGCTCGCTTCTTCCCTCTCCTTGGAAGGTGAACTGCGGCAACCCAGGCTTGCTGAACATGACTGTCTTAGCCCTACAATCCAGCAACGTAAAGTGCTCCGGCAGCCAATCCATGCCGAGAATGACATCGAGTTCAAGCATGGGCAGGAGTGTCAAATCTGCCCCCAACGCCTGGCCGCAGATAAGCACTTCGCAGCCTTGAAAAATTGATTTGGCTAAGATTGCCTCGTCCGTAAGCGTTGATACTAGAAATGACCCATCGAGTAAAGAAGGTGCCATAGGTAACTCAGCCGCAAATTTGGCAAACACAAATGAGTGCGTAGCACCTGGATCAAACAGAACATATGCAGCAGATGAACATACTAAAATAGTACCCGTCACTACTGCTCTAGATGCTTCTGCCCCATCGTGGTTCATGGCATAAACTCGAGCAGACGGTTTCTTAGAGTGACTAGCTTGTGGTCCTCTGCTCTACATCTGACCTTTCTATGCCACTGACCCCACTGACATCGTCGCTTTTCCCTTTGACAGCTCAGCTCTCTGGCCACCTCCGTCTGGGCATTCCTTCCTAAAGTGTCCCACCTGCCCACATCTGAAACACGCATCTATGCGGCCATAGCAAGCTCCCCAGTGTTTTCGGTTACAACAACCACACTGTGGCATGTCCGACTTCTGCGTAGCGCCCCCTGACTCTACCTGTCTCACCGCCCCTGTCCCTGAACCACCGCGGCCTCGGCTACTGCTGTGTCCATGGCTCTGCTGGTGATCTGCGGTGGTCATAGTTCTCTCCGAATGCCATGGCAGACCTCCTGACCCTTGAGACCGAAACTTTTTCTTGGGTGGCTCATCTTTCCTCTCGAACGACACCAGTGTTTCCTTTCGAAGGGCCTCATCCACTACCCGTGCAAATGTGAAGTCCTCGGTGTAATGGATAAACCTGCCTATCTGAGGTCTCTGACCCTCCACGAACCTCTTCATGCTGGCAGTCTCGGTTGCCACTAGAGTTGGGTGGTACCTAGAGAGCTGGGTGAACTCCATCTCAAACTCAGCTACTGTCATACCTCCAGACTAGCACAGTAGTTCAAAATCTCGTGCCCGTTTATCACGGACACTCATCAGCAAATACTGCTCCTCAACAGCTGCCTTAAATTCTTCCCAAGTGGGAGGTGGTGCGTGTGCTGCCCTACGACCCCTCCAAGTATGCAGCCAATATTTGGCAGGTCCCCTTAGCTGCAGGCCAACCATGCATGCCACTGCCTCTGGGGAACATCCCAACTCTATACACAGCTCATGACAGTCCCCCAGAAATTCAGTGACTTCCACTTGCTGGTCTGTACCGATGAATACTGGCGGCATGAACTTGATGAAATCGGTGTATGTAGGTGCTAATGGGTCCCTAACCTGCGGTGCTACCTGCTCAGCCACCTCCGGTACCACAGGGGCTGCGGGTACCGACCGGGGCGGTTGCTGTTGCTATTGCATCTATTATCTCAACTCTTGCTCCCTGCGGAGTGCTTCTGTTAGTTGAGCTACCCGTGCCTGAAGTTGCACAACTGCCGGATCCTGGTCCTCTTCCTCAGACTGCTCTCTGTCATGGCCCCGGCCCCGACCTCGCCCCCGGCCTCGGCCTCGCCCCCGACGTTCGGTGGAATTGCTACCGCTACCACTCAGAGCAGCATTTTGAGCCTCCATCAAACTAGCATAAAATAATAATATCACCATTAATATTAACCAACTCATTCAATTAAAATTTAAGTTACTAACTGCATGGTGCGCTGAGTGCAGTCGTAGTTGTTCGATCTCATAGCATAACTATACCGCACGTAGACATGCTAGCATATGTCTCGTTCGGTACCCACTTCCTCGTTGTAGTCAAGACCTCACCTGAGGCTCTGATACCAACTTTGTCACGCCCCGACTCAGGGTACGGGTCAGTACCCCGAAGCCTACCATATGCACTGACCAACTCTCATAGGAATACAACCAGAATAACATCGAAGTCATAAACGGAAGCAACAGTACCAACTTTATTAACTGTTTGAAATCAATTTGATCAAACCAAGTTCAAAAACATCACAAGTTTTAAGATAACATCCAAAACTTTTCAAGAAACATCACAACGTTTTACAGAAATAACACAGTGCATAAACATGACTCTACTAGACACGACTACGACTAACAACTACTAGCTATGAGATCTGCCCCCACGCCTGCTCTCCTGCGCGCCATGCCACCAAGTTGTACCTCACTGGTCGGGCTCTACAAAATAACAATAAATAAACCGTGAGTTCACGAGATTTTAAGTGGAGGTTTGAAAGATGATTAGTACACAGTTTAATGTTGAAGTAAAGATTCTTCGCTCAGACAACAACACTGAGTACACCCATAGGGAATTGTGAGCCTACTTGGTGGAGCATGGCATTCTTCATCAAACAACATGTGTTAATAGACCAACTCAGAATGGAGTATCTGAAGGGAAAAATCGTCACCTACTAGAGGTCACTTGATCATTGTTGTTTTCAATGCATGTGCCAAAGTATTTATGAGGAGAAGCAGTACTAACAGCATGTCATCAGATTAATCGAATGCCACTTCGTACCTTGGATTATCAGTCGCCCTTGGAGTGTCTCATCGAAGCAACTGAGTTTATTGTGCCTCCAAAAGCGTTACTATCCACCTGAGCAAAAATTATTTGTCAATACGGATGTAACCTTCCGGGAGCACGAAACTTACTATCCTTCACCTTCCTCAGATTTCATATCTATCTCAAATGTTGATGACTTTATTCCCTTTCCAATACTTAATTGGACTCACCGTGAGGGGGAGACTGTGTCTGAGCTTGAAACTTCTCATGGGACAATTCATGAGCAAGAGGAGGAGATCCAACTCAACAAGAGGAAGAATCAACTTAGCGAGAGGAACTTAGTCTCTCACCTAGTGATACTGAGACCATTATGCATTCTCCCAGAGCTCTGGAGGCTTCTCCTCTTGCGGCTTCAGATACGTCTAATGGTAACATCTCTCCTATCTCCTCTACTTTAGACCTTCATATTGCTCTTCGAAAGGGTACTCGTTCCTCTATACTTCTGTCTTGTTACTGTTATGATATTTCTCAATATGTTTCCTATGATCACTTGTCCTCTACCTATAAATGCTTTATTTCAGCTCTATCTTTTGTCTTTATTCCCTCTAATTGGATGATTGTCATGGCGGACCCTAAGTGGAAAGAAGCAATGATGGAAGAGATGAAAGCCTTAGCTAAAAATAATAGATGGGAAATTGTACCTCTGCTTGAAGGAAAGAAACCCGTTGATGGGGAGTACACAGTAAAGCAGACCCCTGAAGACAAAATTGATCGTTTTAAAGCTCGATTAGTGGCAAAAGGCTATACTCAAACATATGGTATTGATTATGATGAGACGTTTGCACCCATGGCGAAGATGAAGTCTATTCGCACGCTTTTCTCATGTGTCGTGAATTTTGGGTGGAAACTTCATCAATTAGATGTAAAGAATGCGTTCCTCCATGGAGATCTACATGAAGAGGTGTAAATGGAAATACCACCTAGTTTTCAAGTGCTGACACAATTGGTATGGTATATCATCTGTGACGATCTTTGTATCGATTGAAATAGTGACCAAGAGCCTGGTTTGACAGATTTCGCAGAGCTGTGGTATCAATGGGTTATACCCAAAGTAATGTTGATCATACCTTATTTTTCAAGCATCATCAAGGGAAAGTAGTCATTTTGATAGTCTATGTGGCTGATATCATTGTCACAAGAGATATATTTTTACCTAAGGTTTTAGCAGTAGTTTGTTTCTTTCATGTATTCGTAAGATGAGTTCATATGACATATATGTACCATCTTGAAAGGGAGTCTTGGTATCTCTTGGACACATTTGTAATATGTGGTTATAATATAGTCTTTTGTGTAAAACTATTGATCACTATTATTAATAGTTAATTAGGGCAGATTATGCCCTAATCTTTTTCTCTCCCGAAATCCACTCTTCTCCTGCTTATTAATTAGAAAATCACTATCATTTGACCTCTTATGTGTTTATACACAAGAAAATTACTACTAATTATTCAATAGGGTAACCAACTTATTGACCTTTTTACATTCTTGATAAACTAAACCAACTTATTTTAGTGAAGCACTTGTTTTGTCATGTAGAAATGTTTTCATTAGCCTATACATACATGCATTTGTATGCATTTGTATTTATATGTATCATATACTTAATGATTCTTTAGCACTCCAAATTATTAATTACTCCAAACAAATATTTTGTGTGATATTTTCTTCAATGAAGTTTGTCAGCTTTCGGCTTTCGTCTTCAATCATTTTCTTTCATCTTTCTTTGATATAATATTATTAATTTGAATTCCCCCATGTACTCTTCAAAATTTAATTCTCGTTATAGCTAGTCTCTTCCAATCCATGGTTCAACGGACAAGAGTCACACGACTATCATTGATGTTTAATTTATAGACACATATGAATGCAGAAGACAAGGATAAATCTGAACCTTCAATATCCACCTAAAAACATAACATTAGCATATGAGCATAACCTCACCTACCTTCGCCTTATGTTGAATTGCTTTGATTTATGCATTGGTCTGAAAATCAACAATGATAAAACTAGGGTTCTCAGCATACTTGGAGATGATCTCACTGCAAATACTATCGCAACAACTCTAGGTTGCTCCCTAGGTACTTTCCGAATCACTTACCTTGTTCTAACTCTCCGACCATGACAGCTTCTAAAGGAAGACTAGGTGAAGGTTATCAACAGATTGGATAAGGCCCTAGCCTCTTGGCAAGGTTCTTTTCTTTCTAGAGCCGGTAGACTCACGCTCATAAATAGTGTATTGACAAGTCAAGTTTCTTATATTTTCTCCATCCATTAATCACCAGCTTGGGTCATCAAACAAATTGATAGAAGGAGAACATTCTTTTGGACTGAAGCGAGGAACGTGATCCTCCAAGGAAAATTCCATGTGAGCTGGGACATTGCCACCTTGAGTAAATATGACGGATGACTTGGTATTTTCAACCTACGGCAACACAACAGAGCAAGTCTAAGTGGTTGGTCATGAAAACTCACCAACAAGTCTAGGTGTGACATTGTTTCATCCTTTTATCCAACACTTGTTAACTTGAGGGTTCAGCCGAGGGATAAACTTTTTGTTATTTGGAGAGAAATCATGAAAGGCTGCGACACAGTCAGAGTTGCTCTACATTATCATGTGGGATTAGGTGCCGTGACACGATTATGGATGGATCCTTAGTTAAATGGAAGAAAACTCGGTGACAAATATCCTATAATCTTCCAATTATCCACCTCTCCCTCTACACTTATCATTGAATCCAAAGATTTTGGTGACCAAGGTGAGATCCTGGGCAGGATATTTCATTCAATAACTATATCAAGATTGATTCTCTTGAGAGACTGCCTTCCGACCTTGCTCCTATCTTGTTTAAGAGTGGAGAATACCACATTTCATGGAAATGAACTTCAATCGGAGTTTTCAGCACGAGCTCTCTTTATAAAATTCTAGCCTATCAAGGTATCACTCACCCTTCACCCTTCAGCTAAGTTTGTTTGGAATCTAAAGTGTCCTAAAGGAATTTCAGTAACCAACTAGTTAATCAACAAAAAGAAACTTCATACCAAGGACCGTTTAATTGCGACACACTTATAACCTCATCCTGGTTGCTTGCTCTATTCCACGGCAAACAAATCGCACGAACACCTATTTTTTTTATTGTGACTATCTTAAACAAGGTTGGGCATCCTTGCTCAAGCTATTCAACCATGAGAAACCAATTCATCTGTCCGTTAATCCTCCTCCCCCTCACCCATGTCCTCTTCCATGCATGGCTCTATTGCAACACCTCGTTTTACCTTAGAAAGAGGCTTCTCTCTCTGAGTGGAGAACAAGTACGACTTCTCCACCTCTCCGGATGGAACCTTTGCCTGTGGCTTCCACCAGGTTGGTTGCCCAAAATGGGCCACATGCCACCTTGAGAAAATTAAATGGAAATAATTCAAAATCAAATGACAACCTAGCATAGCTTGGTCGCCCAAAACGAGCCACATCAATGCATGTTGTTATCAACAATTACACGACTAGAAAGTATTAATTGTAAATACTATTTAATTAGTATAACTTTACCACAATTGATCTTTGCTCCAAACATAGCAATTGTTGCTATCTTTAGTAGAGCAACTCATGTATAAATAAATGTGTTGTGTACAATTGATTCAATCAATAAGCCAGAAACATATTCCTCTCTCTTTCTTTCTCTCTACAAACTTTATCATGGTATTAGAGCCATTTCAACTGGTCTAACTTGATCTTTTTCTTAGGTGGTACACCATTGTTGATTATGCCCCTTGAAGAAAATACAACAATGACATCTGGGGTCAACTCATCTAAAAATGAACCAATGTTGACATTATCACTTACCTCCTTATCTCTTCCTACAAATACAATATCCTTTCTTCCTTTGACGTTGCCTCGGGACAACTACCTACTATGGAAGACAACTTCTTCCTCTATTGTTGTTCATGTCTGAGGACCAGAGTATTCTGGTCTGGTTCAGTGTATCTCTTGGTCAAGTTCAACGTCGGCGGGGAGACCTGCAAAAGACACTATGACGCTCAAGTTAGTGGGACTCTAAGGTGGAGGTAATGAAATTAGAACTTAGGTTACCTAAGACGTGTCGTGTCTGTATTTATTACAAGTTGAGGTGATGACGACGCCCTGTAATCTCACGAGGATATTGCTTAGAATGGATCGAGGATGATCCCGGAGATGGCAGACATGTAATGGTGTATCCCTCGTGATAAGGAGAGATGTGGATGTCCATGTATGGCCGGGTGGAGCCCCCGGGCGGAGCTGCTTGGTTCGGCTCGAGTTGGATTGTGGGATGCTGCTGGGTCTAATCCGACCGAGCCAAATAATTCTAGTCCAATACAACTGTGTATCCATGATCTTCTCAACATAGTTGATGGCACCATCCCTTGTTCCGTCTCCACCGATCCAACATATGATTTATGGGTAAAGATGGATCGTGCTAACATGAATAATTTTAACACTTTTCATGTATGTGCTGCAAATAGTGGTCGGCCTCAATACCACCACGCCATTCGCGAGGCCCTTGCCCGAACATTCTCATCCCATTCACTAGCCAGAATTCTTCAACTTAAGGCCAATTGCAAATTATTCAAAGAGGTGGTGCATCCATTGATGAGTACATGCAATCCATTAAAAATATAGCAAACAACCTTGTAGCAATCAAACATCCTATATCTGATCCTGGTTGTTTAATGCATGTACTCACTAGATTGAGACCCGCCTATGATAACTTTGTTCCCACCATCACAACTCGCCTAGATGACTTCACTCTTGAACAAGTTCATGGTATGCTATCTTCTCATGAACGTTTACTTTCTTTGCAAGCAAAGCACACATCAAAAATATCTTTTCCCTCTGTCAATGTTGCTGGTCATGGCCACCCCTTCTCATCTTCTTCCAATCAGGGTGGACGTCAGAATTATGGTCTTGGAAAAGGGCGTGGCCGAGCTAGGTGTCAAATTTGCTTCATTCTTTGATACATCCTTCATTAGTGGGTTCGCCTCCCAAGGAATTGGACCATCTTATACTCCAAGAGCAACTCTCCCAATCTCCTATCCCACACAACAACCAGGTGCATATGTCTTTCAAACAACACCAGACTCTACTTCAGGAAAAATGGTATCCTAACTTTGGAGCCTCACATCATGTCACACCGGAGTATCATACTTTAGTCGATCCAATACCTTATCAAGGGACAAACATAGTGCAAATGGGCAACAATCCAAGTTTGCATATTACTCACCTTGGAAACACATCAATCCCTACTTCATCTTGTCCTCTTACCATCTGCAATGTCCTCCATGTCCCTTCCATCAAGAAAAAATTACTCTCTATTCGTCAATTTACTACTGACAATAATGTTTTTTTTTTAATTTCATCCACATGAATGTCTTGTAAAGGATCATGCATCGAAGAAAATTTTGCTCCAGGGAGAAACTAAGGACAACCTATATCGTCTCTCACCGACCTATCCTACTGCTCTTGTCAGAGAACGCACTAGCACATCCTCTTGGCATGCTCGGCTAGGTCATCCTTCTCTGTGACTCGTTCATCAAATTATCAATTGTTATGGTTTACCTTCTTACTCTCACTCGTCGTCATCTATTTGTCATGCATGTATGAAAGGCAAAATTCATAAATTATCTTTCTATTTATCTAAACATGTGTCCTCGTCTCTACTTGAACTTATTCATTCGGATGTTTGGCGCCCAACTCCTACCTTATCTAACAATGATTTCTCTTATTATGTTATTTTTATCGACGACTTTAGTAAGTTTACTTGGCTATTTTTGATGAAGTGGCGATCTAAGCTTTTTTATATCTTTTCCCGTTTTCAACGACACATAGAATGCTTCTTTGATTGCAAAATAAAGTATGTCCTTTCGAATTGGGGTGGAGAATCAAGCCCTACATCACTACCTTGATTCGTTGGCATCCTTCATCGTGTCTCATGCTCTCACACACCGAAACAAAATGGTTCTGTGGATCGAGCGCAAACATCTCCACATTATAGAAACAACTCTTACTCTACTACAACATGCTTCTGTTCCATCCAAATTTGGGGATGATGCCGTCTCCACCGCCATTTACCTCATCAACTGCCTTCCCTCCCCTTCCCTTAATCACAAAAGTCCACTTGAAAAACTATATGATCGTTCTCCTGACTATAGTTTTCTTCGCATTTTTGGATGTGCATGCTATCCTTGGCTTCGAGCATATACAACACATAAACTACAACCTCACTCTCAGTTATGTGTTTCCTTGGTTATAGCACTATCCATTATGGCTATCATTGCTTACATATACCCTCTGTGAGAATTTGCATCTCTCAGCATGGTACTTCTGATGAAACTGTCTTCCCCTTTACAGAGAGCTCATCGACTATAACTCCTCTAGATATATCTCGTTGTGATGCCAGAAAATTAGGGTGGTGGCCTTGATCTCTTCTACAACTTGTACCAATATCAGGTATTTTGGGGCTCCCTCCGTTAGATGCACATGCTCTTGATGAGCAGCCGCCTACGCCCGCAAGGACTCTTGAACCAAGTACCTTAAGCCGACCTCCATCAAATGAGCCTACTATTGATACTCATCCTTCCTCATCACCTCCAAGGACACCTACACCTCACTCCAATTTTCAATCCTCTACATCATCAAGCTCCTCATCCTCTAAATATGATATCGCAAAACATGACGAGGACTCCATTCCAAGTTATACTCGTTCACTAGCTGATATCTATGCATAACTAGATAATCCTCCCACTCCTCCGGCTCCACGCAAGTGTCCTACCAATCATCCTCTACCAAATGCACTACTCGATGTAAGTTCTTATCCTAAGCCAACATGATTTGCTCAGGCCTCCAAAGATCTTGCATGGCGCAGTGCAAGGGCTGCTGAATTTGATGCCTTCCTCCAAAACGGCACATGGACTCTGGTGCCCCGAACTCCCTCTATGAATGTTATTGGTTGCAAATGGGTATTCAAGCTTAAACACCACCCTAATGGCTCCATTGCACGATATAAGGCTCTCTTAGTTGCTAAAGACTTCCGTCAACAACATGGCGTTCACTATATTGATACATTCAGTCCGGTCATCAAGATCACAACTGTTCGTTTATTACTCTCTATTGTCATTAGTTCTAATTGGATAGTACATCAACTTGATGTATCTAATGTCTTCCTTCATGGCAATCTTAGAGAGATAGTTTACATGGAACAACCTCCCACCTTTCTTCATTCACAATTTCCTAATCATGTTTGTCACCTCCAGAAATCTCTCTATAACATTCGTCAAGCTCCTCGAGCTTGGTTTCAGTGACTGAGTGGTTGGCTACAAACTCAAAGTTTCACTAGGTCTAAGATCGACACTTCTCTATTTTATCGTTGCTCTCAATCTTCCATGATCATTATTCATATATGTCGATGACATACTCGTAACTGGCAATGATTCTAGTGGCATCAACGATTTGCTCCACTCCTTTGGTCATGAATTTGTCATATGAGACCTTGACAATGCTCACTTCTATCTGGGCATTGAGGTTTTACAACATCATGATGGTTGTCTATTATCTCAAAGGAAATATATTGTGAAGCCCCTTCAACGTGCTAAGATGGATGGTGCTTGTCCTAATTCCACTACAATTGCATCAACTCCCATAGAGCATTCTACTCTCTTAATTGGTCTAACCTTTTACCGAAGTATTGTCGGGGCCCTTCAATATATAGATATCTGTCAGCCAAAAAAGGCCTATATAAACTATTATAAATTATAGAGAGTGCAACTTATCTAAAGGAACTTACGTATCTTACTTCCTATATTTTGCAAAAGATGGAACTTTACAAGGAAACTGCACTTCCTACGTATTCCCCATTCCTACCAACCTGACAAGATCCACTACAAGAAATGTATTAATCAGCAACGGCCATCAGCAACGGTCGCTCGTGCCGTTGCACTTTCTAACGGCTTTCTTATGGCCGCTCGGGTCATTCCAGATGCGATATATCTGCAACGGTTATCTTACGGCCGATCTAGCTGTTGCTATCAAGCGGATGGCACAAACATAGCGCGCAAATGATATAACTTATCAACAACGGCTTCCTTAAGGCCGCGTCGGCCGTTGCTAATGATATTATCACATTAGCAATGACTTATTTACAGGTTCTTTACCCGTTGCTCTTTAGTGATGGCGCGCTCGCGATGCGAAAATGAAATACTCATCAGCAACAATGTAGCATAGGAGGTTTGGTCATTGTTGATGATATGTATTTATCTGCAACAACTTTGTAACGGATTAATGAGCCATTACTGAAAGTTTATTTAACTCGATCGATCGCACCCACCCCCTTTCCCTGCTTCCTTCCTTCTGTGCCGACGCTGTCGACCGATTTCTCCGTCGAGTGAAGCTTCGCCCACAGACACCGCCCGCTGATGCCGCCCACCGCCGAACCCTCTCCAAGTCATCTCTGCGCCCCCTTCCCTTCCTCCTATACAAGGGCCGACCAAAACCCTAAACCTTAGGGTTTCGGTCGACCGCCGGTGCAATGTCCAGTGTCCAATGTTGGACAGTGGACTCCGGCGCCGCAATAGTGATTTAGGGTTTTTAAAATCCTAAATATTTTATTTTTATTATTATTATAAATCCTAAATCACTATTAGTTTAATGTTTACTAATGTGTAGATTAGAATAGATTAATGTTTGGGATAATAGACTAAAAAATCACAAGGTTTGCAAAAATTTTACGTTCTACCCATGATTTCAAATTTAGCCTGTAAATGCACAACGTTTGCTTTCCGTTGATGCCATCTACCAAATCGTCATGTGTCATCTCAACTTAGCTAACGTGGAGGTAAACGGCTCTTGCGTGTCCTAACGGCGTCATACGTGACCTGCCACGTCATCTAAAACTTAACTTTTACTTAATCTTTTAACTTTTACCCAAAACATCAAAACAATCGGCGATCGGCGCAGGTGGATGATTTGGGTAGGAGATTAGGGTTCTTCTCAAGGCCATCTCTGGGCGGGTGAGCGTGGTGCCGACCTGTCGGCCATCTCTAGGCTAAGATTCGAAGATTCTGTGGACCATCTATCGGCGCAAGTGAGTACAATAGTTCGTTAGTTGTTTATTTTGGCGACAAATTTAATGTTGTATTCTACCACTTCATTTTATCTTCAGGTAACTGTAGTTTCCTTGTTTAATTTTGTCTCCTTATGTTGTATGTTTGTTGTCACAATTTGCAGGGTAGTTTATTGATTCCAAACAGTGAGGGCAGTTGTGGTCCCTGATATGTCTGTCTCATTTAATTTATGTTTGTACCATGGGGGGAACATATTTCATCCTCGAACAGAATATGTAAAAGGGGAAGTGAGGGAAGTGAGTTTAACAGAGGAGAATAGTAAAAAAATGTCAATGGGAGAGCTCGAATCGATTCTACATGATTTAGGCTATGGTCGACCTCAAAAAATATGGTATCGAGTTCCAAATTACAACCTCGATACTGGGATTACAGAATTAAAGACTGATAGTCAGGTTAGGGAGATGGTTGAGCATGGGACCAACCATGGCATGATTGATGTGTATGTAGAATCTATAAAGGAAAGAGAGACCGTGGAACATGAATTTCCTGAATCTGATGATTCTGATTATCTCCCAGAAACTGATGGTTCTGAGAGTATGGTCGATGATGACAATGCCACTAATATTGATGATGATGATGACTTTGTGGTTGCAACAGAGAACATGAGAACTTATAAGCAAATAAAGAAAAACAAAAGAAGAAGTAGAAGAAGGATGACTGAAGGACAAGGAGAGCAGCATGAAGTTGTTCAGCAGCATAAGGGACAGCAACATGAGGGACAACAGCAACAAGGTGTACAAGAAGAAGATGAAGCAGGAAATTCTGATGAGAATCCTTCCACTCCTAATACTAGTGAAGATGAGTGTGCAGGCGGCAAGGGAAAGGAGAAGAGGGTTTACTTCAATCATGAAAACATAAGATCAGGTAATCCTTTTTCTGCTGGAATGTGGTTTGAATCACATGTCCAATTCAAGCATGCAGTACAGGATTATGCTATTATTGGTGGCTTTAACATAAAATGGAGGAGGTCAGGCAAGGATAGATGTGTGGCAGTGTGTACTGAGGGTTGTAAGTGGACTATTAAGGCTAGTGTGACACGAAAGAAGGAAGCTTTAAGTGTCAAAGAATACACAAAGGAGCACACATGTAATAGACCTTCTAGGAATAGGCAAGCCTCATATCAGTGATCTTGGTAGATCTTAAAATATTTTGAAACTACGTGAATTTTTAGGTTTGAAGTTTCCAAAGATGGCAATAGGTTTGTAGTCGATCTTTAGCTCAAAACTTGCGGTTGCAGGATGTGGCAACTTTGTGGGATCCCCTATCCCTATGCAATAGCTGCCATTAATTATTTGGGTCGTGACCCTGTTCACTTCGTGAACAGTTACCTGAAGAAAGAAACCTACATGTTGGCTTATCAATCCACTATTGAGCCTATGAATGGCCAAAATATGTGGCCAAGAATGAATGAACCTTTACTACCTTCAAAAATTTTGAAAAAAGCAGGTAGACCCAAGAAAGTTAGAAAGAAAAACAAGTCTGACAAAGATCCAAACCCAATGAAAGGTGGCACAGTCAAGTGCACCAGATGTGGTGGATATGAACACAATAAAAGGACTTGTCCAAACAAGGGACAACAACAGACATCACGCTCCGGAGCTCAAGTGCAGAAGAAAAGAGGTAGACCTCGAAAGGACACCACTATTCCACCTCAGAAAATCAGTTCAGTAGAACTTGAGAAACTTATGAGCCAAGGAAATGAAGCATCAGCTGAGAGGAGATCTAAAATCCCAATAAGAAAATCGAATGCACCATCAGCTCCTCCTACTGAAGCACCATCAGCTCCTCTTACTCAAGCACCATCAGCTCCTCTTACTCAACCACCATCAGCTCCTCCTATTGAAACACCATCTCATCAAAGCCAAGGCACCTTCTCAGCATCTCATCAAAGCCAAAGCACCTTCTCAGCATCTCCAAGAAAGAAGGGCGCAATAATAAAGAAGAAAGCACCTTATGAGCAGCTGGTACATAAAGAGAGAGCCAAAGCTATGCAGGGTTATGGGACTCTCACCAGCACTAAAACAGGCAATATTTACGCGAGGGTAAGTAATAGCCTCTTTTATTAGACTAAAAAATTCACATACTTTGATATTATTTTAAGTTCTACAAATATTTTTGTCTCAGATGCCTGGAGAATAGCTCCGCACAACTTACATTGGTACACGTAGAGCTCAATTTACAACTATAGTAAACCAACAGCAATCACAGAGCACAAGCATAGCAGACAAACCAGACCAGCACCAACAAGAAGTAGCCAACTTGGGCACACAGTAGAGCAGCACCAGCACAAATAAGAGAAAATAGAAAGAATTTCCATCACCGACAAGAAGCAGCCAAAGAATGAGGAAGAAGAAAAAAAATTTTGAATGAGAACAAAACTATGTGGTCCTGAATTATGACATGTGATTTTGAATGTTAAACATGTGATTTTCAAGGTGGATAGTAATTCTGAATGGTTGTTGTTAAACATCTGAATTATGACTTTGTTGTGACTTTATGTGAAATGGTTGTTGTGGATAGAAAACTTTATTGTTTCATTTTGTGAAATGGTTGTTGTGACTTTGAAATGTTCATTTGGTGCATACTTTGTCAGGATGTAATCAGACTCATGAATGTAAATTTACAGATTGCTGTGTCAAAAATTGGTAGATCGTAAAATTTTGACAAACTAAGTGATTTTTTTGTCAAAGTTTGATAAAACTATGTGATTTTTAGTCGAAGTTGCAGAATGAGAGCTGAGAAACGACTCGCTTCTCAGATTGATTGACATACAATAAACAAGTTCTTTATTACTAACATAAACATGTTTTTAGTCTAACAGAGTGACATTCTTTGGTCGACGTGTTCAGGTTCGTCATGAAGGTTTCTCAAAGTTCAACGTGTGCACCAAAGACATCTTGGACGAGTCTAAAAAATACATGGAAAGCTATCCAAATTGACACACGTTGAAGGTCGGAACCCAAAAACGAAGCGTGCAAGAAGAGGGCTAAAAAAATGAAGTTCAGTCTAGGTTCGATCGACCGAATGTGGTCAAAAATTGGCAGTAGCCAATTCGGTCAACTGAAGGTTGCCAAGAAGTGGCAGAAAGCCTTCGATCGCTCAGCGGTCGCTCGGTCAGTCGACCGATGATCGATCGGCAAGCGACCGACCGTTGAGAAGAAGGGAGCTCTCTCTTCTCTTCATTGCTTATAAATAGGAAGTCATGAGAACCTTCCTCCATGATGTTCATCACTTCTAACCTCCTTGAGCCATCTTTTGATCAATTCTAAGCCCTCATTGAGCCAATCTTGTGAAAATCCTAGCTTGAGCAAAAAATCTTGATCTTGCCTTCATTCCTTCATTGATTAACCATCAAAGGCATCAAGAGGAAGCTAGGAATCTTGTTTTGGAGCTAAGTATTTTATTGTTTGATTTTTTGCTCCATTTAGTATTGTATTTTCTTGTTTATTTTTTTGTATTTGAGTTAGTGTAAGACCTAGAGTGTAGGTCTTGAAATTGAGTGGTAGCCTTGGTGTTTGAGGTTTAAATCCACCGGTGTAAACGTAGTTTGCTAGGATTAGTTGAGTTGTCCTTAGGGTTGAGGTGGGAGAGTGCTCTCGGTAGGAAGGCTGGATACTTCCGGGTGTGGAAGTACCTTCGGTTTGAGAGCGGAGACTTTCCGGTGTAAAGTCCTCATTGTAAGAAAACTAATTAATCTAGTAAAACTAGTTTGGAAATCTTAAGTGGGGTGCTTAGGTTGTGGAGTAAGCATTGGGGCCGAACCACTATAAATCATTGTTTTAGCGTTGTATCTCTTGTGTTTGCTTAATTGTCTTATTTATTGCTTACGCTTGTTATTCGAATTTGTGAATTCCCTAAGTAGTTTAAGAAAAGATTAAAATCTGAATTAGGCAAAAAGAATTTAGTTAACACACTATTCACCCCCCCCTCTAGTGTGGTCATTTCACCAACGATTAAAATCTGAATTAGGCAAAAAGAATTTGGTATTAGAGTGGGCCCGTAGCTTCAGACTTTACCATCTCTTCTACACCTTGTCTCGATCCAAGAATGGCACTAGAGTTGGTAGCGTCTTCACCTCCTAGGTTTGATGAATCGAACTTTGGTCTTTGGAAGTCTAGTATGTACACCTACTTAAAGACTAGAGGTTTTGATGTTTATAACATGTTAAAATTAGAATACATTGAACCTAAGGTTGACTTGCATGATTGGAGTGAACTTGACAAGAAAATGTTTCAATCTAATGGAGATGCTATGTATTACATATTTTGTACCTTACCTAATAGCATCATTGAAAAAGTCATACATTGTACTTCAGCTTTTGATATTTGGGCAACTTTAAATATGCTATATGATTATGCCAAGACCGAAGATTTGGCACTTCTAATGAATGTGGTGATGAAAATGGTCATCCCCTAGTACTAACATTGGTTTTGATGCCCAAAGAACTTCTAGCCAAAAGAGCACAAGCAAGAATCGGAAATGAAAACTTAGGTGCTTCCTTGGCATGCCAAGAGACGGGACACAAGAAGATGAATTGTCCTCTGTTGAAGAAGAAATCTAAAAAGAAGAAGTTTGCTTCTCCATCCACATCACAATCAAATGAAGCCTCTTCTAGACATGACGATGAAGCTACATCTAACTTTTTGCCTCATGAGTCTTCGGAATGAGGTATATTTACCATCTTCTAGTCATGATCAAAATAGTGATTCTAGTAGCTCTAAATCCCTTGACATGTCTTATGAAGAACTACTAGAAGAATGCAAAAAGATGTATGCCTTGCTTATGAAAAAGAACAATGAAAATAGAAAACTCAAGAAGGAAAATTTAAGGCTTAGTTCTCATGTGCATGAACAAGAAAATAAAAAATTGAATACAAGTACACTTGTTTCTTGCCATGATTTTAAGCTTAAAATTGAGAATTTAAAAAGTGAGGTTAAAGATTTGACAAATGAAAATGAAGATTTGAAATCAAAAATGAAACTTAGAAGTAATTATTTGAAAAGTAGTTTCAAACTAGAGAATGAGAATTTGAAAAATGAGAATTGCATATTAAAATCTCAAATGTGTGCTTTGCATAAATCTATTGATACCTTAAAAAATGAGGTTGTAGTTTTAAATAAAAGAGTAAATGAAATTAAGGATGTTTATTCTTCTAGGAAATTTGAAAAGAAAAGTGTTTCTTTCAAGAATGCTCATGCTAACCATAAATCTCACATCTCAAGAGTTAATGTTAGGCATTCCACATTTAAACCTCATGTTAAGAAAAATAAAAATAAAAAGTTTCATGGTCATTGTTTTTGTTGTGGTGTTTATGGGCATGCCATTTATGATTGTGGTTTTAAGATGAATTCAAGTGTGACAAAGACACTTTGGGTTCCTAAGCCCTCTAACCCCCAAGGACCCTAAGCCATTTGGGTACCAAAGATCTCATGATCTTTTGTAGGGGGAGCTACCACACAAGGATGAATACAAATGAAATATTGAAGTTGACCTTGGATCCAAATGAGAAATATTCCAAGAGGTTGCAACTTCAAGCTATCATGATGTCATAGGTATGGAAATTAGCATCAAAAACTTTGGTACCATCTCATATACCCTCTTGCTTAAATTATAGTTGGAGTTTGATATATGCTTAATAGTAGTAGATTTTCCGCTCTTGATAAGATTCAAAAACGTTTTTAACTTTTGATTTCCGGTCTCTTTGGAGACCTATGTAGCCTATAACGGGCTCATGCGACCTTGCGGTTCTAAATCGTAGGCTCATTGTGGCCTTTCGGTTTTCAACCAATAGGAAGGGTTGGAGATCTTATTTTTCAAATATTTTATATTTTAAGATCTCTTAATTCGTTTCGGATTCACGATAATTTATTTTGAAACGGATTTCAAATTATTTAGCAAAGTGGACTTTGAAAATGATACTTGATTCCTCTCTTTGCTATTTGGTTTGGGTTGCTTGCTAGTAGCTTTAGTTTCATTAATGAAGTCTACTTGCAAGTTGAAAATATTAATGGAAGACTATGTTATCATAAAGAAAATGGAAAAGGAAATGAAAAGTTTGGAAAATTTCACGAATGAGGTATGAGTTCGGTTTTACAAAAATCTTTGTATAATACTTGAATATTTATGCTTTATTGATGTCTCTATACTCATGATTGATTTTGCATGACAAATCTATGAAATTTCATGAGTTGGTAAAATTTTAATAACTTGGGCAATTTCATAATATCTTGATTGAATGAAACTTGCTCTAGGCTAAAATTCATATTAGAGACCTCATTTTGAGTTAGTAGTTGGTAAACATGTTTACATACACATATCATATGATTCTAGGTGTTTAAACTTGAAAATTCATGTGTAGATGAACAAGGTGATAACTAGATCACTTTAGGGGACTCAAGCTTGGAAAAATTTGACCCGGGTCAATAAATTGACTTGGACACTTCATTTTAAGTCCAAACTTCATAAATATGTTCATGAATAGATATGACATGTTTCCATGCATTTAGAATGAGAAATTATTTTGGATATGGATAAAATGACATAGAGGCGATTTCATGATTATCTCTTTTGAACCAAGTTGACCCAAGTCAACAAATTGACTTAGAGATCTCATTTTTAATTCATATTTGAGCAACATATTTAGATTTATTCATGTTAGGTGTCCATTGGTTTAAATTTTAAAAACCATGAGTAAATGATAAGATTGACACTTAGCAAGTTTCATGATAACTAGTTTAGTTTTGAATGAAACTATACTAGGTTGATATCTTGAGTTAAGGACATAATTTTTATTTCAATCTTGACATACACTCTTTACATGACTATTTTATGGTGTCATAAAAGTTTGAAAAAAAAATTGAACATATTTTTGAAAAATAACTAAAAATTACAAAAATGCCATTGAAAATTTAGCATTTTCAGTTATTTCTAAAAAAATATAGAAAAATCATTTTTAATTGATTCTTAAAACTACATCTTCATTGAAAAATCTAATTTATTCAATAAAAATTTTAGAAATTTTCATCAAGAATCGGATTTATAATGGAATTTTGAAGTTGGATTTCAGAAATGCAAAGTATCACCTTCTTGAAATATCAATTTTACCGATACTTTGATTTTTCGTCGGAAACTTTAAATGAAAGTTTGTGTATACCATTTTGATTACATTTCTAATATCATTCACACCATTGCTTGAATAAAATTATTTCTATGAATGATTTTGATAATTTGAATGGTAGCTAGAAATATCTATTTTTTCATTGAAATCAATATATGATGAAAAATGAACTTAGACAATTTATTTTGAGCTCAAACTTGACACGCGCATCTTAAATGATCATTCAGAGATATTTGGAAAGTTTGAAGAAAAATTGACAACTTTTGAAAAAATACCTGAAATTTATGAAAATGCCCTTGGACTTTCAGAAATTTTATGAATTTATAGAAAACTGATTTTTGACTAATTCTTGAACCTGTAAATTCCTTGAAAAATCTAGTTTGTCCAGTTAAAGTTTCAAAAAATTTCGTTAAGAATATGATTTTATAAGGATTAAAAAGTTTGATTTTTATAAATTTGAAGTATACTTTGACCTAAGTCAACAAAGTGACTTAGAAATTTCATTTTATGCTCAAACTTGACTCATATACTTAGATTCACTCATGTTTGATGTCTAGATGTCTAAGTTAGAGAAAACATGAGTAGATAACAAAATTTGATACTTAGTCATTTTCATTTTTTCATGCCTATTTCGAATGAAACCATGCTAAGTTCATATTTTGATCAAATGACATTCTTTTCACTTCAAACTTGATATACATATTTTACATGACCATATCATTGTATTTTCAAAGTTTGAATGATTTCTGAAAATATCATAAAAATCTCATTTATTTACGAAAATACCACTAAAGTATCACTCTTCTCAAGTTGCTCATTTTTCTGATACTTAAAATTTTCATTAGATTTTCAAATGAGACTTGAAGTATGATATTTTAAATTCACTTATGGTATCGTTCTACTCATTTGATGAGAAAAATTATTTCTAAAGTGATTTTTGACTATTTGACCGATACTTGAAAATATCGATACTTATAAATAGGAAGCGACTGATACTTGAAAATCATTTCTAAAGTGATTTTTGACTATTTGACCGGCAAGCTATCGGCAGTCGGTAACGGGCAAAAATTTGCCCGTTGAGAAGAGGGGAGCTCTCTCTTCTCTTCATGGCTTATAAATATGAAGCAATGAGAGCCTTCCTCCATGATGTTGATCACTTCTAACCTCCTTGAGTCATCTTTTGATCAATTCTAAGCCCTCATTGAGCCAATCTTGTGAAAACCCCAGCTTGAGCCAAAAACCTTGATCTTGCATTCATTCCTTCATTGATTAACCATCAAAGGCCTCAAGAGGAAGCTAGGAATCTTGGTTTGGAGCTAAGTATTTTATTGTTTGATTTATTGCTCCATTTAGTGTTGTATTTTCTTGTTTATTTATTTGTATTTGAGTTAGTGTAAGACCTAGAGTGTAGGTCTTGAAATTGGGTGGTAGCCTTGGTGTTTGAGGTTTAAATCCATGTCACACCCCAACTCAGGGTCGTGTGACCGGCCAGGGTCTATGTCCTATCCTGAAGCCTACTACATACACTGACTAACGAGAAACCGGAACACATAAATAGAAAACAACAATGCAGCTTTATTTGAATTTCAAGAAAGTTCACAATTTTTAATTAAAGGGAAACTTGCTAACATCAAGCACAAAATGAAACAACTCAAGTTCAAAGTTGAATACATGTTTAAAAATAAACAACTCTCAGTGTATAAAAATAACAAATCTAGACATCTAGAGTATGACTACTGGACGCCTCTACGAGATCGACGCCACCGCCTGCCCTCCAACTGCACCATGACTCCAAGCCTCAACTCACTGATCGGGCTCTGCAAAATAAGAAAAATAAATCGTGAGTCCACATGGGACTCAGTGAGCGGTTCTTCCAAACCTCCACATAATCCCCAATAAGCATATACGTAAGTCAACAAAATATAGAGTTAGGGATCTAGTTTATTTCTGATATGACAACTGACCCCTAGGGTCGTCCTGTATAGACCATACATACATACCACCGGCTATAACAGCCCAACTATGCCACATGGCACCCGGCCCTTAGGGCCTGCTCGTGATCTAGTGGTTCGGCTCTAACTAGCCCTACCACATAAAGATAGTAACATACTGGCCTTAAGGCCTACATAACACACAAGTACATCAAGAAAGTCTTCGGGCTGTCGACTAGGATGGTCTACTAGTCTCCGGACACCTACTGGGTTAGGGATAGCTAGTCCTGCCCAACTGGGGTTTGGCACCTAGCGGCCCCGCTAGTGCAACCTCAAGACCCAAATCACTGGCCGAGTCAAGCATTAGTCATTCCGACTATCCATGCTTCTCGGTAGACCATCACAATCACATCACACAATCAAATGTCCTAGGGTTTCCTTATTTAAAATCCCGGGCGTCCGCCCGTGTTCGGCCTTTTGCTTCGGTCGTATCATGCGCACACTATTGTTCGCAGAATGGTTCTTAGGTGTGAGACCTAACTCATCTACTTTTGAGTTTTCATATCTAACACACACTTTTTAATTTCATGCAAATCATCTAGCGTCATATGCTACCTTTCACTAATGTAAACTACATGTCATAAACTTGGAAATACACCCAACAACAATACCGGACAGCATATAAACTATAAATGAATTACTCATGTCTCCTACTAAGTATAGCCACTCGATTCATTAATAATGAATTTAAATTCTGCATTTACAATAAATTCAACCAGGAAAGAGATTATCTAACATGGTAAAAGCATAACCAAATTTCAGAATTTAAAGAGGGAAGACTCAAGAATGGTTACTATACTACCATACTACAAATTTTATGCTCCAACGTAGTAGCCTTCCTTAGTTATAGTCTTGCCTAAATGTCATCTTGATTCTAATTGTCAATCTAGGCAACTTTTCATTTCCTATTGTTTGAGTATTCCTAAACATTAAGTTTAGCTTCTAGAGGTCACCACCCCCTCCTTCCTTCTCGGCCGAGATTTGAGCAAGGCTTGCCTTGCTCGGTCGAGTCCTCATGGGTAAGAACAAGGAAGAAGAGCCAACCCCAATCTTAGTATCTTGATTCCAATCTAGCCTAACCAAGACCTTGATCATTGTGCACATCCTTTTGCTCGGCTGAACCATGGACACGGGCTGTCCTTTTGGTTGGCCGAACCCTACAAGGCCTAGAGAAGGGGTTTCAATATTCATTTACAGTAAATAAACTATACATCTACTTGGTATAAATTCAAGATCAATTGAAAAGGGGTTTATACTCGTCGAGGGAATTGAGGAAAATTTTGGCATGACCTTTCCCCTTTTCCCTCTACACGGCAGCCCCTATAACAATAAAATTTGAGAAAAACCAAGGTAGATGTAATAACACTTAAATAGCGATCCGGAAATCAAAGTACCTTAAATCGATGAAACCTCGCGATAAAATCTCTACCTAGCAGTCCTAGGGGTTCGGCCACTCGCCTCCCCCAAATCAACCATGGAAAAATAACCACTCACCTTGCTTAAGGAGGAAGAAGGGTTGGATATTGGAGATCTCGAACTTTTAGACGACGACACAATCTTCGGCGCCGACAAAGCTCTCCCCTCCCTCTCTCTTGCTCGGGCTGCGTGCGGCTCCAAAATGAGCCGCACGGCTCATGATGAGGGATTTTATTCCCTCATCCCCCAATGACCCATATGCCCCTCTAAATGACTTAGCCTCTACTCGACTGGATTCGAGTCCGATTCAGGCCCTGATTCGATCCGCATACATGATTTGAACTCTACTCAAATAGGACATCTAATTCTTAATAAGAAAATATCCATCTAACCAATTTAAACTTCATAAGCTGAGTTATACCTTTTACTCGAGGCAATTTCTGCGGCTCAACTCGACTAACCCCTGATTCCGGCGTGCTACACCAAAAATAGATTTCTATATTAGGAAAATTTTGGGTCTTACAATCCACCGGTGTAAACGTAGTTTGCTAGGATTAGTTGAGTTGTCCTTAGGATTGAGGTGGGAGAGTGCTCTCAGTAAAAAGGCAGGATACTTCTGGGCGTGGAAGTGTCTATCGTCACATCTAAATTTGATTTTTTAACATTTTGGGACATCATATTTCTAGACATAATAGAGTAGTTTTCATAGGATTATTCGGGATTTGACACAATTTTGTATGTGTATTTCGGTAATTAATAAATCGAGTGAGTGACTTTACCGAGGAAATCATTATTACTACTCCTATCTAAGCTTTCGAGAAAGTGAGAAAGTCTTATCGAAAAATTCTCCACGTGAAAGCTCTAAGGTAGTGTTTGATTAGATGGAATAGATGAGGAATGTAATACTATTCCTTATGCCCAACTTATTCCTTTGTTTGGTTGCAACTTATTCACAAGAAATAGGTGGACCATAAGAAATAAATAAAAAATACTATTCCCCATGAATGGGGAATACTATTTCTTACCTCAACACAAATAATAGTATTCTCTATTTATTCCTTATAACATTTTTCTATATTGTCCTTCAATATTTATAATATTACATAAGAATATAAAAAATTAAATTGTTAAATTTAATTTAATAATTGCATATATTAAACAATAATTATTATTTTATCATTAAATATTATTTTAATAATTATTTTTTTGAATATTTGGTTCTTTATGAAAATAAAATAAATAAGAGTTTTTATTATTTTAAATTAATAAATTATTTTACATTAATCCATATTTTATTATATTGTTATTAATTAAAATAAATTATAATATAATTTATTATATTTTAGAATGGCATTTTGATCATTTTCATATATTATCCTTCAATATTTATAATGAGAATATAAAAATTAAATTATTAAATTAATTTTAATAATTGCATATATTAAATATATAATTATTATTTTATTATTAAATAATATTTAATCATTAGTTTTTGAATATTCAATTATTTTTTTATGAAAATAAAATAAATAATAGTTTTTATTATTTTAAATTAATAAATTATTTTACATTAATCTATATTTTTGTTATGTTGTTATTAATTAGAATAAATTATAATATAGTTTTATTATATTTTTAGAATGGTATTTTAGTCATTTTCTTCTCAATTCATTGTATATTCCTTATGTTAAGCAAACAAAGTAAATATATTCGATTTTATTAAGAATGATATTTTGGTCATTTAACTTTCTATCACTACTAGAATTGTCGTTGTTACCGACGGCTCTTGCCGTGGTTGAATTGTCGGTGATGACTATCATGGATGCTATGAATGGTGGCAAAACATTGTCACTGATGTGCGTGTCTCAGTTAAGTTGTCACGGTCGAGGTCGGTCGTCACAAGCAATCATCAGCGATAGGCACGCGTGTTGTCGCTTATTTAAACACATTAGTGATGGCTCTCGACGGTTGTCGCTAATTTAAACACATCAGCCGCGGCTTGGAGCCGTCGATGATATTAATAGCAACCGTGATATTTGGTGCTGCCTAGGCCATCAGCCATTTACGATACGCTTTCAGCCACGGCCTAGTGACGGTCAGCTGTGGGTAAGTCATGGCTGAAGTTACATCTTGTAATTAAAAAAATTAAAATTTTGAAAATTCATATATACAACAGTATTTATACATTAAAATCTATTTACAACCACAAAACATCATACACATATATTTTCAACCAACCATACAAGTTTTACTTAAATATCATCAATCTAAGCCTCAAACCAGAGGCAAACAAGTATCAAATATCAAATGTAAAGTATATATACAACTATCAAGTATATAAACAACTATAAGCCTCAAACGGAGGCAAACAAATATCAAAATATCAAATGTAAGTATATGAACATTTATCAAGTATCTAAGCCTCAAACGGAGGCTAACAAGTATCAAATATAAGCAAAATACTAATACCAAAATCTCACGACTGCGGTGGAGGCGGTGGAGTCGACAGTGACTGGGTCGGGAGTGTCGACTAGGTCGAGGAGGACGACGACTGGGACATCATTGGTAGAAGTCCCAAGTGAGATGCAATCTGAGTGACGAGTGTTTGTATGTTCTACATCGTCTGTCTCAACTCGTCATTCGTCTATCTCTGCTCCTCCATCGTATGTCTCTACTCCTCGATCTTCTATCTCTGTTGTTTTAGCTTGGACTCCAAGGCCGCTATCCGGCTCTAGTCCTGCATTCGGGATGTCGAGGGCTGCTCACTCGCAGCGGGAGGGGTCGGTGCCCCAAGTGGCCCTAACACGACGCGTGCATGGCCACTATTTGTAAAGCCATAAACACAGTCGTGCTCCCAGCCACTTGCGGCCTCGGCCCATGCTCCCGCATCAAACTCCTGTGGCGTGCCTCCGCGCTCGATCACAGTCCTCGTGTATGTCTCCTACGCACGTTTATATTTTCAATACTACATATATATAAACTATAAATAAAATTACGTAAATCAACTAGACATAAATACTTACCATGATGATCGAGGCCCTGCTATCGATGTAGTCCCCCGCTCCTCGTCGCCGATGATGTGTGCGCTCAAACACCTACATCAGCGAAGGTGTTGGATGGTGTCATCCTCCGCCACCCACGTCTTACATTAGAAAACAAATACATTAGTATACACAATATATAATTTAATTAAAGTAAGGAAATTATACATAGCATACGACGCTCATGCACCGCAAAAGACACGGAGCCACCAGTTCTAGCATGGACATCTAATTTTTTCATCACTAAGAAATTTTTTATTCAAGTAGGAGAAATTTAATAAGTAAGTTACGTCTACTTGAAATTCGTCTGTTATAGCTCCACAATGAATTTGTCAGTACATCCAACTTTGATTATCCGACATATGTTCTGTCAAAAAGTTGGCAATATCTTTAGGTAATGTATTTAGGTGGGATGGTCCTATTCTATTCGAAATTTATGTTATTTATATTGCACTTAGTATTTCTTTAGTCATTAACTTCATTCTAAATTTCAGCAGCATCTTCCTACAGTTCTCTGAATACGCATATCATCTGGGCGCGTATCGGAGAACAAGGAAGATATATATAAGCCAAAATTTAAAAATAAATAATGACTAAAAGAAATAAACTAAGGGGGTGTTTGGTACATTACCACTTAAGATTACTAGAAATCTAGATTACCACCCGGATAGATTATCACTTTTAAAATTACCAGTAATATTACATTACCATATTTGGTATGTACTATTAATCTTGCTAGTAACCCACATTACTATATTTGGTATAAAAAAGATTACTAGAAAACTTATATCTTTAACTAAAAAGTAAAAATAAATAAATAAATAAATAAATAAATAAATAAAATAGGGATTACCAATTTACTATGAGATGAGACAAATGAGATGAGGCGATGATTTTTTTCTATATCAATAGAGGATATTTTAGTTGGGGTATTTTTGTCAAAAATAAAAAAATAACATCACCACCTTACTAGTAATCCACATAGCCCTCCCTTGGTAATGTGGATTACCAATTGAGTGGTAATGTAGATTACCATGGGCATCCATATTACCAGTAATTTGTTTCAACCAAACACGATAATCTGATGGGGCCCAAGTAATTTTAATTAAGATTACCAGTAATACATTTAGATTACCTCATACCAAACGCCCCCTAAGTGCAATATAAATAATTCTGTTCCCAAATTATCCAATTAGAGAAAATTCAAGGGTTGTACATCGTATAAAAGATCATCTACTTCGTTTACACGAACATACAACCCTCGAACTGATCTAAGGTTTTGCAAAATTAAAACTTGGCTCGTCGATGCGTACGTGAAATGTATCAACTTGTCATGATTATTTTTTAAATTGGTGGATGCTAGTGCGAGTCCATAGTGGCCGATTCTAGTACGAATCCACAATGGACGATTCAAGCACAAGTCCGCAGTGGATGATTTCGGTGCGAGTCCACAATGGATGATTCTGATGCGAGTCCAAAGTGGACGATTCTGTACTAACAAAATCTTTTAACTAATTATTCTAAATTAATCAACAAACTAATCAAAATTAATCAAAATTAATTTACAAAATTAATCTAACATGCATTAGTATATCTAATAATTAATCTACAAAATTAATCAACATTAATCTAATAATTAATCAAAATTAACACTAATGTAACAATTAATCTAACAATCAACAACAATTAATCAACATTAATCTAACTTAACAAATAATATATATATATATATATATAACTTAAACTACAATCGGTCGAAAGTGGCCGAAACCCTAGGTTTCGGCCACTGCCAACTAGAGAAGGGGAGCAATAGGTTACCTGAATGGTGAGGAGTTACCGATGATCGACGATCGAGCCGAGAAGCAGCGACGAGTGTTAAGCGTCGAGCATCGAGGGTCAGGCGAGGTCGAGTGGCAGCACTGAGCGTCAGGCGAGGTCGAGTGGCAGCACTGAGCGTCAGGCGAGGTCGAGTGGCAGCACTGAGCATCGGGCGAGGTCGAGTGTGATAACCAAAACTTGATTAAATTTATTTTGGTTTTATAGCAGGAGAGGGTGGACTTAAGATAAACGAGTTAGCGGAATTTTCAGGTCTAATTCGGGTAAGCTTTTGGCGTAGAAAAATTTTGAGAAATTTTATATATGTTATCTCTATAATTTGGCATGTCATGGTGAAAGTAGACCTCAATACGAGTTCAACGGTTTGATCGGAATTCGAATCGAACCTAAAATGGACTTATAACGAGTTTTCTAGTCGGGTTTAATAAATGAAGGGTAAAATGGTAAATTAGGGTTTAAAATAAACCCCAATCTACTTAAGTGGGTTATGCGGCGGCGGGGAGCCGCACTAGGGGTGTGCATAGGTATCGAGTAGACCCGGAACCAGTTGGAACCGACCTGATTGGGTAGGTTCCAAATAGACCAGAATTAAATTTGGGTAGGGACCGGGACAAAAGTGGCCGAAACCCTAGGTTTCGGCCACTGCCAACTAGAGAAGGGGAGCAATAGGTTACCTGAACGGCGAGGAGTTACCGGTGATTGACGATCGAGCGGAGAAGCAGCGACGAGTGTTAAGCGTCGAGCGTCGAGCGTCAGGCGAGGTCGAGTGGCAGCACTGAGCGTCAGGCGAGGTCGAGTGTGATAACCAAAACTTGATTAAATTTATTTTGGTTTTATAGCAGGAGAGGGTGGACTTAAGATAAACGAGTTAGCGGAATTTTCAGGTCTAATTCGGGTAAGCTTTTGGCGTAGAAAAATTTTGAGAAATTTTATATATGTTATCTCTGTAATTTGGCATGTCATGGTGAAAGTAGACCTCAATACGAGTTCAACGGTTTGATCGGAATTCGAATCGAACCTAAAATGGACTTATAACGAGTTTTCTAGTCGGGTTTAATAAATGAAGGGTAAAATGGTAAATTAGGGTTTAAAATAAACCCCAATCTACTTAAGTGGGTTATGCGGCGGCGGGGAGCCACACTAGGGGTGTGCATAGGTATCGGGTAGACCCGGAACCGGTTGGAACCGACCCGATTGGGTAGGTTCCAAGTAGACCATAATTAAATTTGGGTAGGGACCGGGACAAAAATTTAGGAACCGGTTAAAACCGGTTCCGGTTCTGAGTCTAACACATCAAGTACCAGGAACTGGTACCCGAAACCTGTACTCTGGAACCTGTTCATTTACAGGTTCCAGGTGTTGGTGAAATGGCCTACACTAGAGGGGGGATGAATAGTGTGTTAACTAAATTTATTTGCCTAAATTCGATTTTAAACTTTTCTTATACTACTTAGGCAAATTGTAATTTATCGACTAAATGCGAAAGCAATAATAAAATAATTTAAACTCAAGCAATATATCAATGCTAACACAAAGATTTATTGTGGTTCGGCCCCAATGCCTACTCCACTACCTAAGCACTACCTAAACTTTACTAGATTAATTTTGTTTCTCTTACAACGAGGACTTAGACCTGAAGAGTCTCGCTCTCAACCTAAGACACTTCCACACTCGGAAGTCTCCGTCTTCTTACCGAGAGCACTCTTCCACCTCAAGCTAAGGGACAACTCAACTAATCCTAGTAAACTACGTTTACACCGGTGGATTTAAACCTCAAACACCAAGGCTACCACCCAATTTCAAGACCTAACACCCTAGATCTTTAAAAGCTCAAATGCAATGAAAATAAACAAGAAAATATACATGTAATGGAGCAAAAATACAACAACACAAATACTTATCTCCAACACAATGAATCCTTGCTCCTCTTGATGCCTTAATGAAGAATCAAATCAAGTTTGAAGGCAAACTCAAGAAAAACAAGGTAGAAAGCTAGGGTTTCAACAAAGATGGCTCAATCAAACCTTGTAGGTGTCAAAGGATGTCTCATGAAGCATTGGAGGGTCATAGGAAGGCTTAGAAGGCCTTTAAATAGGCAGACCACCAAGTGGTGGTCGGGCACAACGAGTATAAATGGTTATTTTTCAAGCCGTTATACCGTCGATCGCTGGTCCGGTCGAACGTCGGTCGACCGACCAAGTAATCGCCCGAGAGACCTGAGCACTATGTGCATTCCGGGCTAGGTTCGGTCGATCGCCCTTATGACCAAACTTGAGAAATCAGCTTTTTTGCTGATTTCTTGTCGCGTTCTTCATTTTCGGATTTCGAGTTTGGTTTTTGGGTTCTTTGCATCATAAAAGAGGATTACATATTCATTCTAAACATTCTAATCCTAAACTTTAACTACCCGATGAATCCGAGCGCGTCAACGAGCGTCCTTGCCGATTTCTCTTATTTTTTTGACCGCGGACGTCGTGCGCTAACCGATATGGAACTGAAAATATTTCTCAATGAAACATTAGTTCCATGTTTGTTATCATCAAAATCGAGATTAAGACCAAGGTTGAAAACCTTAGGCCAACACCTGGGTACAAATTCCAATAGGGTACATTTACATGTTAACAGGGTACCCGGAACCTGTACCCTAGAATCTGTATATGAACAAGTTCCAACAGGGTACCCAAAATTAGAACCAGAACCTGTGGTTCTGGATAGGGTCCGGTTCCAAAACTTAGGAACCAATCCTATACAGGATAGGGTCCGGGTATCATGAAAAATACAGGGTACCCGAACCCACTCACCCCTAAGTCGCACAGCACTCAACTTTGGTGAGGGGCAACGACAACGCGTGAGGAAGAAGGCAGTCGACGGTCAAATTTTGGCGAGCTCGTCGGAGGCGATCGTTAGAGGATTTCAAAAACTCTTCTTCCCTTTCGTTTCCTCTAAACAGTGAGTAGTTTAATTCCTCTATTTCCTTGCTTTTGGAATCTAACCGCCACCCCCTGTTCTTGCATTCTTTGCCATGGACTTTGATGTCCAGTTAGTTAAGCTTTAATTATAACATAGGAATTCATAGCTAGTGTGTGATTTGTGAGTGGATTCTTCTCTCTCCCACCTTTCTTCCTCCTTGTGCCGCCCATGAGATTTGGGTATTAAAAATCTAGAATCTTCTCATTAGTTCGTATTGATTCATCTTATTATTGGTTTAAATGGTTGTTCACCGAAAGAAGATACACCTACGGAAAAGGGGGAGGTACGACAGCCGTAGGCATGCCTTAAGACCGGCTGGCCATGTGGGAGGGGTGAAGTGAAGGTTTTCTAGATGGAAAATTTTAGATGTATGCTTCACAGTTATTATATTCGATTTCTTATGCTCGTCGTATCGGTGGATTGAAACCCATATGCTTGGTGGGTGATGAGTAAAGGATTGGTGTCGTTAGGGGTGACGTGGTAGGACACACCTTAGGATCTCCAGGTTCGGCCTCACAACTCAATACGGGAAGGAAAGGAACTTTATTTTCTTTCAGCCTAGACGTTAGGATAAGAGGCCGAAACAAACTTATAAAACAGTAGATAAGGTGGGAAAATTTAAAATTTAAAATACTCAATCGGGTAGAGACAGGAAATGGAAAGGTAGGCTGGTTCTTGAAATTTTGGAACCCCGGCTCGAGATCAACTTGTATAGTACCTTAAGTTTCATGTTTTGACTTGGAAATTCTTAGAACTTGGTATTCATTTCAGTTTGGTATTAATTGACTTGTTGGTGATTATTTCGAATTATGATTTAATCTACGGGTATTATGGCATGAACTACATCTACGGTATCTACATTAATCTACAGTGATCGTATGGTAAACTGTTTTAGAAACATGGGATTAATAAAATGAGGCGAGGGGATTTTCAACCCAAGCCACCGGCCTTATGGGCAGATTTAAGATGATAATTAAATGTTTCTCTTGCATGGAATTAGAAATTATTGGTATGTTCCCTGGTTATGGCATGTTTGACAATATGTAAAGATGAATGGTACCTCTTTATGTTTTATGGATATGGCATGTTGGGATTATATAAAGATGAATGGTATTGCTTGATTTTAATTGTGCTCATGTAATTAATTAGATCTCTTTTTGGGAATGGTCTTTATTCACATGTTGTGTATAATATGGGTCATGCGCCTATTTACTTGTGGTTACCAAGGGCTCGGGTGGCCCTAGGATGGTTTACAGGCATGAATGTGTTATGCATTTTTACATAAACTATTGATTGCTTATAAATGATTGGATGTGCTTGTGGATGTGGACCGGAAAGCTCGCCAGCCGTCACACTGGCGACCGACCAGGGTGGCAAGAGCGGGAAGTACGCTGAGATAGAGATGATCAGCGCCCGACTCGTGGACCGACGGGTCTCTGGATTATTGGACCGACGGGTCCTTCGATTTTCGGATTGACGGGTCCTTGGACCGGGAAGCTCGTTAGTAGGCCACTCTGACGACCGACTCGAGTGGCTTGATTGGATGATTGGTTAATTTTACTTGTTATTTACCTCCTGTTGGATTATAATGTGCTTGTATTAGTTGCGGCTTATATCGATGCATGGTTATACTTGAGGATATATAATTCTTGGCACATCTAATATTGCATATGAGGTATTTTGATTTATGGAATATGTATATATATACCCGCTGGTTTGGATTCTTTAGCATGGTTGTAGAGGATTATACTACTCACTAAGTCCTAGTTGGACTTACTATTTTATTTACTATCTTGCAGCACCTGAGCATGATCAGGCAAACACTAGGATGCAGTAGCGTGGCTGGTGGCGTCAGGGACAACGGATCTCGTGACACGTGGTGGTCGGGGGTTATGTTAAGACCGTAGTATCATTTATATTCTTCTTTTAATAGATGGGCGTCTAAAACTTTGTTTCCGCATTGAATGTCAAAAACTTTGTCTATGATTATTTGATTCATTTTAAATGAGTTTTGAACATTTGTAATTATCCGATTATTTATTGATTGGTTTTGGAATTTTGATCATTTATGTTTATTGCAAGAAAACTAGTTTTCTTATATGAACTGTTCAAGGTTTCGTATTTATTGGTTATTATGTTTGGGTTAGGTTTCAGGGTACACGTAGTACTCTGGCCGGTCATGCCTGGGTTTTGGGGTGTGATAATGTGGTATCAGAGCGAGTACGGCAATAGGACTTAGGTATCGTATGAGGTATTGCTAGCGTGTCATCATATGGTATATCCTAGTCACGAGATCGACAGCTGAACCTGCACACCAACGGTGATACGTATTTACAGTTAAGATCTTGGTTATTTAATAATTATAAATTAAAAATGCTTAAATTGATTATTGTATATTTTCTTGGTAGTCAAATGACAATGCATTGTGAGTGGAATCTATCCCTTCCTCCTTTGGTAGAATCTTCACCATGCCTTGACCAAACCTAAGCAAGCCCTAGCATAAATCTGAATTTTATTTTCTTTCCATGGGTTGATTGCTTGTTGTGATGATTCGAGTACGGTTGACAAGGGAAGATGAAGATCATGTAGGGAAGTACTTTTGTGACACCCTTGGGAAGGGCTGCTCCTTGAATTAGGTTGGGCGGCTTGGGATATATGGAACTAGTAGTTCCATGAGATTATTTATTCTCATGGTTTGTGGTTGATTCTTTTCCCTTAAATGGACACTTTGGAAGAGAATTGGGGCTTTATTCACTGTGCTTGATTTGGACAGCCCCTAATAGCTGAGGGCCGACCATAAGATTGAGGCCAAACCCTACAATTTGGGGTGTGTTTTGTTGTGAGAACCTTAGATGTCATCATGGTAAATTTTAAAATCTTATATGCTGAATCTTCGAATGGTTTGGGCTAAATTTCTATTTTAGATGATAGATATCAGATTTAATTATGTTAGGGATAGTATTTGTGATGAGTTTATACCATGTCAAATTATCGCTGAAACGTACAAGAGCTATATGTGACTTGATTATTAGTTTTCATTCTGAAAAGCATGCTGAAATTATTCTGTTGTGTACAATTATATGGCAGGAATTTTGGATTCATGGCATGTCAGTGTAGAGTTTATTTTGTTATCTTTCATATTATGTCATCTAAAAGGTAGACGGAATAGGGGAAGGAAATTAGCTTTAGTAAATGCTGAAATTTTAGTTTGCATTTTATCATACAATGTCTTACTTATATATTTGACCTTTAAAAGAGTAGTTTCTAATATAAAAATAAATGCATAAGTGAGATAAAATTTGTTTATAGGCTACCTGCGGTAAGAGATAGACTTCCATGAACTCATCTCATCCCATCGTCTCTCAATCAAAGGCTTCAATTAATATCAGGAACTCGTCGGCTTCTGATACTTGTTTAAACATTCTGAATTGTTGATCCATAATCACCAGATATTCTTGTAAATTGACGCAATCTACATCTTTATCATCAACGGCTCAGTCACGCCGCGCTCCTATTGTTGATATTTTTATCAGTAACGGTTCCGCACTAGCCCCTCGGCTGTTGCAGATATTGACTTCAGCAACAGTTGTTGAGCCGTGGTAACGCCGTTGTTGAAAGGCTGTTGGTAAGCCATTGCTAAGCCATTGTTGTAGTTCATCAACAACGTCTTTGAGATTACGGCCCAATAAATACGATACACTTTCTGCCAGAGGGGTTGGTGCCCCAAGTGGCCGCTCATCGGCTGCCGGAGGGGTCGGTGCCCCAAGTGGCCCGAGCACGGCTCGCGCATGGCCACTGTCTGCAAAGCCATACACGCGATCGTAGTCCCAGCCACTTGCAGCCTCGATCCACACTCACGCGTCAAAGTCCTCGGGGGTGCCCCCGCGTTGTATCACCGTCTGAGTGTAGTTCTCTTACATGAGTTTGGTTTTTGTTTCATATTTTTCCTAAAACTTAAATTATAAATAAATAATGCATAATTATAACAAATATACTTACCATGATGACTACAGCGCGGGTGTCAATGTACTCCCCCGCCCCATGTCCTCGACGGTGAGTCCGCTCAAACACCTCCATTTGGGAGGGCCGTTGGACAGTCCGGTCATCCATCACCGTCGTCTACATTTATAAAATAAATACATTAATTAGTACACAAAGTAACAAATAAAATATATAATTCAAAATAAGATATAATACTTACCATGCGTCTCGCGTGCACTACAAATGAAATAGAGCCGCCAGTGTGACGTGCTCCTCCCCCAGACATGCGATTTCTAGCCGTAGTCCTAGATACCTCCTACCACCGCTCCATGGACCATATAGCCACGAGTTGATCCCATATATCAGGAGTAATCCAATCGGGGCCGTATCCCTGAGTCTCTACTATGTTTGTGGCCCTAGCTCGGGCCATCGCCTGTGTTCGAGCCTGCCCCAGATGGCAGTTCGGGCCTTCCCCAGTTGGCAGTTCGGGCCTGCCCCAACTGGCAGTTGTACCTCTACTTGGAAATGGCCTCCCACGCATTGTAAATGAAGGGTCTCTAGTCTTCTGGCCAATGTATAGCGAGCCTGCAAAATAATAATTATCATGTACATAAAAATTTTAAATGCGTACCTCAAACTCGCACCAGAGCATGTCCACGTGCTCACGGGGCACGTGAGACCAGGTGGGTCATGCCCCATGCATGTATCATCGGATTGTCCCCGATATAGTCTTGGGGACATCCTCCTGCTTGAACATGCACAACAAAAATAAAATACAATATTATATTATGATATAATGAATTATATATATATAATTCATAATTTTTAATACATTATCGCTCCCCGATCACACAAATAAGTCTACATTGTTCCGCAGCTGGCAGAGGCTGAATCATGTTCGGCCCGCATGGCCGTCTGCGTCTCGATGAACTAGCCTCGATAGCATGAGGATCAGCGGCAGCGCGCAACAAGTGCTAGAGTCTGACCGATCGAAGACTCTGAGGTGTTGTTTGGTTAGCGAAAACTATTTTTTGATTTGGTTTTAGTTAAACTGAAAATTTAGTTTCGAAAACTTAATTTTGGTTTCTAGTTTTTAATTTTTTGAAAATGCATTTGGTTAATGAAAACAACATATGTTTTAGTTAGTTGAAATCAGTAAATATTTATTTGGTTATAAAAAATAATATTAATTTTCCTTAAACATTTTTAATAGTAATTAAATATTTAGTTAGTTTACAAAATTAAATGTTTGTTAATATGGTTATAACATGTGAATATATCATAATTAGTTGTTACATATATCAGTTAACATTAAAGAATGAATGAGTTTAATGTTTGTAAGATTTAATTAATTAATTAATTTGTAATTTAAGATTTTTTTGTTCTATTAGATATAAAAATTAATTAATAGTTATTATAAATTTTCAAAAAAATGTTCAATAGTCTAAAATTAGTTTTGATTAAATTATAAATAGATTAATTTTAAGAAAATTGAGTTATTTTAAAATTTGGGTTTGAGTCAATTAGATATAAATTGGTTTAATTAATTTGTAAATTTAACATAATAGTTTGAGTTGAAAATGATGATTTTTCTTTTTATTTTTAAAAATTAGATATTGTTTGATTTATTTTTAAATTATTAATTTTATAAAAAAAATATTTATAATTACAAAATTGCCATTGCATTTTGATAACGAAAATGATAGTCTCGAAACCACAGAAAACAATATTATGATAATTTCATTTTTATTAAGAAAACTGGTTTCGTTTTTATTTTGGTTTCGATTCAGTATCATAAAAACACTGAACCAAATACGTTTTCGTAAGCAGTTTTGGTTTCAGTGAAATCGAAACCATGAAAACAGACTTGGTTTCGCTAACCAAACAAGCCCTGAAGCTCTCGTCCGACGATAACCTCGACCGACCATAGCTGTCAAATAAACATATAATTAGATTATATATATGGTATTGATATATTTAATAGAAGATATACTTTACAATTATTCCTCGTCATCTGAGTAATAGTCTTCAAATTTTTTTTCTTCATCTTCTTCATCTTCTTCAAATTCTACTTCTTCATCTTCACCTTCCTCAACTTCATGGTCGTCATCATCAACATATTCAACTTCTAATTGAACTAACGTTGTGTCTGCATCCTCGAGTATTATAATAATACGATCTATTGCGGGAGGATCCGCTTCTTGATAGAAATTATATGTCACATCAGGTATCGGCTCATTTTCTTCCGCTATCAGATCAATTCTTCCTCTAGCTTTAGTCTTACAAACTACACGTCAATCTGCTCTATCTTTATTTCGAACCGGATACTTCGCATAATACTTGTTCGGCTCGTGATGCCAATATAAAAGGCTCATTTGCTGCAAATTTTGATTTGTAATTAACCTTAATAAATTTGTATTTTGGATGAACTTTCATGCCCTATCTGTTGTATCGAACCAATGACATTTAAATAAGGTAACTAATTTCAAGCCGAAGTAGTGCAATTCTATCACTTCTTCCAACAGTCCATAGAAATCCATATCACATTCAACATACGTTGTCCCTTTCACGCAGACTCTAACATTCATTGTCTTATTTGTAAATGCATATTCAATTGTGTGAAATTTATACTCATTAACAAAATATCCTCTATATCACGACACTAGTCGTGACGGTCCACTAACAAACTCAAAAAAATTTTAATCTATTTCAGCTATGTGATCTTTGCTGTAAGCCCGAATCCAAGTAATGAAATCACAATTCCGTAATCTCTCCAACTCTTGATCGTTGTAAATATAGTATTTTTGCACCATCTCAATGTCAAATATTTCAATGAATTGTTCAATCTCTCGACAATTGAGTAATACGTACAATTGTGCCAAATGATACTCTTTGTCGCTTAAGTGTGGAGACAGACGTGAACAAAAAGCACAACCAGAGTGACAGGATATATTTAAACGCCCATCTGAATGTTGAACTACCCCATCGTCGTTACGTGGAAGACAATTAAATCTTGTATGCACTATCGATTCAAAGTAAAATGAGCAAAATGTTAAAATTTCTTGGATGATATACGATTCACATATTGATCCTTCAACAACTGCGGTGTTCTTTACTTTTTTCTTCAGACGATTCATGTATTTTTCAAAAAAGTACATCCATCGGTATTGAACGGGGCCACCGACTTGTGCCTCCTATGCCAAGTGTATCGGTAGATGCTCCATCAAGTCAAAAAAGACATGAGGGAAAAATTGCTTCAGCTTGCATATAATTTCAACAATATTACTTTCAAGTGCTGACATATCTTCGACTCGAATGACATTTGCACAAATGTTATTAAAAAACATACTTAATTCAGTCAACGGGCCCCAAATATTATCAGGTAGAACATCTCAGAATGCTATCGGAAGCAATCTCTGCATGAATACATGACAATCGTGGCTCTTCATCCCTGATATTTTATAATCATCGACGTTCACACATCGAGATAAGTTTGAGGCATATCCATCGGGGTAATCTGAGTTCTTTGATCCATTGACAAATATCTTTCATCTATTGTTTATTTAACACATACGGGGTCTTCGGCTTCAGATATCGTTCATTGACCTCTTGTAACTCCAACTCCGGCCTCTTACAAAGTATTTTTAGATCATGTCAGGCCATGACATTATCTTTAGTTTTCCCGGGAGCATCCAATGTGCATGACGTCCAAATTATGCCGAATCAGTAATGAACTCCAATATGGCAATTCCCAAAAGATACTTTTTTTTCACCCAGTTATGTGTTTGACTAAAGCCCGACACTCTTTCATTCCGACCAAACACTTTCTCTAGAAGTGCTGAAACACGTGCTAACATTTGTTCACCAAACAACATCGGTGGTGGTTCATCTCTTTCAACTCTGCCCTTAGTAAATTTATTACAAATCCTTCGATACTGATGGTTAGTCAGCAGGAATCGACGATGATAATCAAAGAATGAGATTTTTTGTCCATTCTAAAGACTGGATGATTTAGAGTGTTCTATACAATACAGACAAGAGAGTCGGATGTGAGTGCTCCAACTAGACAACATGTCGTAGGCCGAGAATCATTGATTGTCCACAAGACTGTGACCTTTAAATTGAAGTTTTTCTTCCGGTGACAATCATAAGTGATAGCTCCCTCGGTCCACAATGTTTCCAATTCATCTATTAGGGTTTAAGAAACACGTCAATTTCTTTTCGCAGACCCTTATGACCCGAAATAATCATCAAAAGATAACTAAATTTATCTTTCATAAACATTGACAACGATAAATTAAAAATTGTTAGCAGCACTAGCCAAACTGAATAAGGAGTTGGAGAATGACCAAACGGATTAAAACCATCCGTGCACAATCCCAATATGATATTTCTAATATCCCTAGCAAATGAAAGATAACATGTATCCAAATGTTTCCATGCTTCACTGTCGGATGGATGAGTCATTACTATATCATCACGACTTCTTATATGCCAACTCATGTAGGGGGCCATCTTTTTCGACATGAATAATCTTTGAAGCCTCGGTGTTAGTGGAAAATACCAAAGCACCTTAAACGGAATATTTTTCTGTCAGACCGATTTCTTCTCCATGTAATGAGGATGTTCACATACAAGGCATTTATCCAACTGCACATGCATTTTCTTTATAATATAAAATGTAGTTATTTTGGCACGTGTGTATTTTTTCATACCCAAGCCCTAATTTTCTCATCAACTTTTTAGTCTTATAAAAAGTTAGCTCAAACTTGTTATCAGTAAGCAGCATTCCATTAATCAATCCCGCAATCCGATCAAACTTAACCCCGCTGATATTATAATCGGCCTTGATATTCGGGAGTTGCGTCATTGCCGAAAATCTAGTGTATTTAGGATAATGCTCATACAAAGGTTCGTTGGCAGCTTTCAACATCTCGTAAAATTTTGTGGATTCTTTATTCGGCAATTCAATCTCTAGCTACCGCAGGTTTTACTTCTGGTGACACTGACATCTCAATAACGGGCCGATCGACATTATCATTCAGCTGGAATTGACCCCAAGACTATCAAGTATCATAGTTCTATATGGATTAGATGGACTGGATGAAGAAACACTAGTAGAAGAAGATTCACCATATGTTTGAATGATAGGATTGCTCGACGTCCCGACTTCACGTGACTCCCCATGACAAGTCCATTTAAAATATGTTGGTGCAAATCCTTTGCTATACAGATGCAGAGTCATAGTTTCTCGATCCAAAAATCGTGCATTCAAGCAAATGCGGCATGGACATCGGATTTTATCACCAGCGCTAATAAATTTTTTATTCTAATAGGCGAAATTTAGGAAGTAAGTTACATCTAATCAAAACTCATTCATTAAAGCTCCACAATCAACACGTCGGTACATCCAACTTCGATCGCCCAACATGATTCTATCAATCAATGACAATATCTTCAGTAAATGTCTTTAGGTGAGATGGTCCTATTCCATTCGGGATTCATATTATTCATATTGCACTAAGTATTTCTTTTAACCGTTAACTTCATTCTAAATTTTGGCAGCATCTCCTTATAGTTCATCGAATACGCATATCATCTGGGCGCGTACTGGAGAACAAAAGAGATACAATAGCCAAAATTTAAGAATGAGTTAAAGGTTAAAAGAAAAAACTAAGTGCAATACAAATAATATGTTCCCAAATTGTTCAATTAGGGATAATTCAAGGGTTGTACGTCGTATAAAATTAAGATCATCTACTTCTTTTACACGAACATACAACTCCCGAATGGATCTAAGGTTTTGT
The DNA here is from genome assembly GCA_034359265.1 of Canna indica. Classification (NCBI taxonomy): domain Eukaryota; kingdom Viridiplantae; phylum Streptophyta; class Magnoliopsida; order Zingiberales; family Cannaceae; genus Canna; species Canna indica. Next base: position 47,203,142 of record CP136898.1, read on the forward strand.
TGAATCACATTCGACTCGTCGATGCGTACGTGAAACGTATCAACTCGTCTAATAGATGATTATTTTTTAAATTTGTGGATGCCGGTTCAAGTCCATAGTGGACGAATCCGGCACAAGTCCAAAGTGGACGATTCCAGCGCGATTCCAAAGTGGACGATTCCAATTAATCTAATTAATATAATTAATCTAAAGTAAAATTAATTATTAATTAACAGATATAACCTAAATCTAAATCTAATTAACTTTAAAATATAGATTAATTAAACATTAACATATTAACCATTAACATTTAACCATGATTAATTAACATTTAACCTAGGTTTAAATATTGAATTAAGTTCTAACATGTTGCCAATTGTGAGTAATAAATTTTATATGATCATCATTTTATAATGCTTGGTTGGGTTATTAACTTTTGTTTTCGAGTTGGCATGGCTTAGTGGGTGATTCTTGTATCTTGACTCTCAGTCAAGATTTCATCGCGCCTGGGCGTCGGTGGTCTGCCTGGGCTCGGTGGGCTGTGTGTGGAGTAGGTGTTCGGCATGTGCGCTTCTTGTGTGTTGGCACGAGTCTCGCTCCTCGGGTCTCGAGGAGAAATTAGGGTTTCACTACTAGAAAAATGGGCATCAGCAACGCCTGATGCCGTTACTGAGCCGTTGCTGAAGATCATCAGCAACGGCTGGCGCCGTTGCAAGGGAGCCGTGGCAGAAAATCGCGTTGCTGATAACTTAGCAATGGATCAGCAACGACCTCTCGGGCCGTTGCTAAAAATATTATCAGCAACGGTTTTTCCACGGACGCGGAGCCATTGCTGATAATATTAATAGCAACGGCCGGTGAGCCCATAGCAACGCCGTTAGTAAAAGCCTGTTGCTAAGTCGTGGTTGTAGGTCATCAGCAACGGCTTTCGATAAACTTTTAGCAACGGCTTTCCCACGAATGGCCGTGGGAAAGCCGTTGCTGATGATGTGAACCCGGTAATGAAAAAATTTCAAATTTCAAATTTCCATACATTGATACATTGATACATTATCTGATACATAACTCACACACCCATACACTCATACACACATTCATTCACACATCACAAATACACCAAGATATACATCAAAACAATTATATTTATATTGATAATTATCCACAATAGTATAAAAACTATTCAAATGCAAAATTGAAGTATCAATATCCAAACAAAATAAATTAAACAAGTCCAATATCTCAGTAATAAAGTCAATATAAAAAAAATCTCACAATGACGATGGAGGATGGTTTGGATCATATGGCGGGGTCTGAAGTGCTTGAGTGTACACCGGCGTGGACTGACTTGAGGACGATGGATTAGATGATGTCGAAGAGATGCCTGCTTCGGGATGACCTGACATGTTGCGTAGCATAGCATGCATCTCCGCCATCATCTGACTCTGACGCGCGATCGTCTCCTCTAGAGTCCTTATTCTGCTACTATGATCATAACTGGATCTAGAGGTGGACGGCCGCTCACCAGCGACCGGAGAGGTCGGTGCCCCAAGTGGCCCTAGTACGGCTCGCGCATGACCACTATCTGCAAAGTCATATACGCGGCCATGGTCCCAGCCACCTGCGGCCTCGACCCACGTTGCTGCGTCAAAGTCCTCGGGGGTGCCCCCGCGCTGCACCACCGTATGGCTGTAGGTCTCCTACTCGAGTTTGATTTTTTGTTTAATATTTATCATAAAACTTAAATTATAAATATATAATGAATAATTTAAACAAATATATAGTTACCATAATGTATGCAGCGTGGTTGTCGATGTACTCCCCCGTCCCATGTGCTCGACGGTAAGTCCGCTCAAACACCGCCATCGGGGAGGGTCGCCAGACAGTCCCGTCATCCGACACCGTCGTCTACATTTATAAAACAAATACATTAATTAGTACACATAGTAACAAATAAAATATATAATTAAAAGGTATACTTACCATACGGTTCGCGTGCATTGCAAATGCAACAGAGCCGCCGGTGTGACGCGCTGCTCCCCCCGACATGAGATTTCTAGCCACATTTCAAGAAACCTCCTGCCATCGATCCGTCGACCATATTCCCACGAGCTGGTCCCATATATCTGGAGTAATCCAATCGGGGTCGTATCCCCGAGTCTCCGCGATGTTAGTGGTCCCAGCTCAGGCCATCGCCTGGGACCGAGCCTGCCCCAGCTGCCCGTTGTACCTCGAACGGGAAATAGCCTCCTAGGCAGCGTAAATGAATGGCCTCTGGTCCTCGGCCCATGTAAAGCGAGCCTGCAAAATAATAATATCAGTACCAATATTAATCATCATGCATGTAAAAAAAAAAAAAATACATGCCTCAAACTCGCGCCATAACATGTCAACGTGCTCGCTAGGCACGTGAGACCACGTAGGCCATGCCCCGTGCATGTATCGTCGAATAGTAGAAGAAATGCTCCTCGACACTTCTTCTTGCTCAAACCTGCACAACAAAAATAAATTTTAATATTATATTATGATATAATGAATTTGTAATGATTCATAATTCATGATATATTACCGCTCCCCAATCACGCTAATAAATCTACGTGACTCTGTGGCTGGTGGAGCCTGCCACCTGTTCGGCCCACGTGGCCGCCTACGTCTGGATGTACTAGCCTCGGCAGTATCATCGGCATGAGGATCAGCAACAGGAGGATCAGCAGCATGAGTAAGTGTAGGAGTCTCACCGATCGGAGACTCTGAAGCTCTCCTGCGACGATAACCACGACTAGACATATCTGTCGAATAGACATATAATCAGATTATTGTATAAATAGTAGAGATATATTTAATAAAATATATACTTTACAATTATTCCTCATCATCTGAATAATAGTCTTCGAATTCTTCCTCTTCTTCCTCTCCTTCCTCTTCTTCATCTTCTTCATCTCCAGCTTCCTCAATTTCATGATCGTCATCATCAGCATATTCAACTTCTAATTGAATTGACGTTGTGTCTGCATCCTCAAGTATTGGAATAATACGATCTACAGCAGGAGGATCATCTTCTTGATAGAAACCATGTGTCATATCAAGTATCAGCTCATTTTCTCCTACTATCGGATCAATTTTTCCTCTACCTTTTGTCTTACAAACTACACGCCAATCTGCTCTATCTTTATTTTGAGTCAGATACTTCGCGTAATATACTTGTTCGACTTGTGATGCCAATATAAAAGGCTCATTTGCTGCCAATTTAGATTTATAATTAACCTCAACAAGTTTGTATTTTGGTTGAACTTTCATGCCCCTTTCTATTGTATCGAACTAATGACATCTAAATAGAATAACTGATTTCAAGCCGAAGTAGTGCAACTCTATCACTTCTTCCACCAGTCCATAAAAATCCATATCACATTCAACATAGGTTGTCCCTTTCACACAAACCCCAGCATTCATCGTCTTCTTTGTAAATGCATATTCAACCGTGTGAAATTTATACCCATTAACAAAATATCCGCTATAGCACGACACAAGTCGCGACGGTCCACTAACAAACTCAAATATTCTTTCATCTATTTCAGCTCTGTGATCTTTGCTGTAAGTCTGAATCCAAGTAGGGAAATCACGATTCCGTAATCTCTCCAATTCTTCATCGTTGTGAATAGAGTATTTTTGCACCATCTCAATGTCAAATATTTCAATGAATTGTTCAATCTCTGGACAATTGAGTAATACATACAAGTGTGTCAAATGATACTCTTCCTCGCTTAAGTGTCGAGATGGACGAGAACCAAAAGCACGACCAGAGTGACAAAATATATTTAAACGTCCATCTGAATGTCGAACACCCCCGTCGTCGTTACGTGGAAGACGATCAAATCTTGTATGTACTGTCGATTCAAAGTAAAATGAGCAGAATGTTGAAATTTCTTGGATGATATACGATTCAGATATAGATCCTTCAACAGCTGCGGTGTTCTTTACTTTTTTCTTCAGACGATTCATGTATCTTTCAAATAAGTACATCCACCGATATTGAACTGCTCCATCGAGTCAAAAAATGCAGGAGGGAAAAACTGCTCCAGCTTGCATATGATTTCAACAATATTATTTTCAAGTGTTGACATATCTTTGACTCAAAGGACATTTGCACAGATGTTTCTAAAAAACATACTTAATTCAGTCAACGGACCCCAAATATTATCAGGTAGAAGATCTCGAAATGCGATCGGAAGTAATCTCTGCATGAATACATGACAATCATGGCTCTTCATCCCTGATATTTTGCAATCATCGACGTTCACACATCGAGATAAGTTTGAAGCATATCCATCGGGTAATCTGAGTTCTTTTACCCATTGACAAACATCTTTGATCTGTTGTTTATTTAATACATATAGGGCCTTCGGTTTCAGATATCGTCCGTTGACCTCTTGTAACTCCAACTCTGGTCTTTTACAAAGTATTTTCATATCATGTCGGGCTTTGACATTATCTTTAGTTTTTCTGAAAATATCCATCAAAGTGTTGAAAATATTATCAAACACATTTTTTTCAATGTGCATGACATCTAAATTATGTCGAATCAATAATGAACTCCAATAGGGCAATTTCCAAAAGATACTTTTTTTCACCCAGTTATGTGTTTGGCCAAAACCTATCACTCTTTCATTGCGACCAAATACTATATCTGGAAGTGCTGAAACACGTGCTAACATTTGTTCACCAGACAACATCGGTGGTGGCCCATCTCTTTCGACTCTGCCCTTAGTAAATTTATTACGATTCCTTCGATACTGATAATTAACTGGTAGGAATCGACGATGACAATCAAAGAATGAGATTTTTCGTCCGTTCTGAAGACTGATTGATTTAGAGTGTTCCATACAATATGGACAAGAGAGTCGGCCGTGAGTGCTCCAACCAGACAACATGTCGTACGTCGGGAAATCATTGATTGTCCACAAGACCGCGGCCTTTAAATTGAAGTTTTGCTTCCGATGACAATCATAAGTGACAGCTCCCTCAGTCCACAATGTTTTCAATTCATCTATCAAGGGTCTGAGAAATATGTCAATTTCTTTTCGCGGACCCTTAGGACCCGGAATAATCATCGAAAGATAAATAAATTCATCTTTCATACACATTGATGGTGGCAAATTATAAACTGTCAGTAGCACTGGCCAAATTGAATAAGGAGTTGCAGAATGTCCAAACGGATTAAAATCATCTGTGCACAATCCCAATCTGATATTTCTAGTATCCCTAGCAAATGAAGGATAACATGTATCCAAATGTTTCCATGCTTCACTATCAGATGGATGAGTCATTATTGTATCATCACGACTTCTTGCATGCCAACTCATGTAGGGGGCTGTCTTTTCCGACATGAATAATATTTGAAGCCTCGATGTTAGTGGAAAATACCGAAGCACCTTAAACGGGATATTTTTCTGTCGGACCGATTTCTTCTCCTTGTAACGAGGATGTTGACATACAGGGCATTTATCCAACTGCACATTTTCTTTATAATATAAAATGCAGTTATTTTGGCACGCGTGTATTTTTTCGTACCCAAGCCCCAATTTTCTCATTAGCTTTTTAGTCTTATAAAAAGTTGGCTCAAACTTGTTATCAGTAGGCAGCATTCCATTAATCAATCCAACAATCCGATCATACGCAACTCCGCTGATATTACAATCGGCCTTGATGTTTAAAAGCTGTGTCATTGATGAAAACCTAGTGTATTTAGGACAATTCTCATACAAAGGTTCATCGGCAGCTTTCAACATCTCGTAAAATTTTGCAGCTTCTTTATTCGGTAATTCAATCTCTACCGTAGTTTGTACTTCTGTGATATCAACCGCTATAGTATCTGGTGGGACTGATGTCTGAAGAACTGGCCGATCAACATTATCATTCAGGTGGAATTTACCCCCAAGACTATCAAGTATCATAGTTCTATAGGGATTAGATTGACTGGATGAAGAAGCACCAGTAGAGGAAGATTCACCATATGTCTAAATGACAAGATTGCTCGACGTCCCGACTTCGCGTGACTCCCCGTGACAAGTCCATAGAAAATATCTTGGTGCAAATCCTTTGCTATATAGATGCAGAGTGACAGTCTCCCGATCCAAAAATCGTCCATTCAAACAAATGCGGCACGGACATTGGATTTGATCACCGATGCTAACGAAATTCTGATTCGAATAGGCGAAATTTAGGAAGTATGTTACGCCTAATCGAAACTCATTCGTTAAATCTCCACGATCAAGACGTCGGTACATCCAACTTCGATCAGCCGACATGATTCTGTCAATCAATGACAATTTCTTTGGTTAATGTCTTTAGGTGAGATTGTCCTATTCCATTCGGGATTTATGTTATTTATATTGCACTAAGTACTTATTTTAACCGCTAACTTCATTCTAAATTTCGGCAGCATCTCCCTACAGTTCTCCGAATACGCATATCATCTGGGCGCGTATCAGAGAACAAGAGAGATGTTGCCGAAATTTAGAATAATTAGTTAACAGTTAAAATAAAAACGTAAGTGCAGTACAAATAAATATATTCCCAAATTGTCCAATCAAGGACAATTCAAGAATTGTACGTCGTATAAAAGATCATCTACTTCTTTTACACGAACATACAATCCCCAAATGGATCTAAGGTTTTGCTAAATCATATCCGACTCGTTGATGCGTACGTGAAACATATCAACTCATCGGATGGATGATTATTTTCTAAATGTTTCGAGACAGTTCGAGTCCATATTGGACAATTCCGACACGAGTCCAAATTAGACGATTTCGGCAAAAGTCCGAAGTGGACGATTCCGGCACGCGTCCGAAGTGGACGATTCCGGCGCGCGTCCGAAGTGGACAATTCCGGCACAATGCCGAAGTGGACAATTCTGAAATTAATCTAACAAATTAAACAATTAATCTAAATAATTAATTAACATATAAATAAAAAAATAAAAAATCATAAATCTACTCTTTCCGGCGCCGGAGTCCGGTGGACTCTAGCGCCGGTGTACAGTGTCCGGACAGTGTGTCCGGACACTGTACAAGATCCGGCGGCGGCCATCGGCTGACCATCGCCGGCCAAAACCCTAAAAATAGGGTTTTGGTCGGATTTCCCGTCGGCCGCAACGGGAAGAGACGGTCGGGCAGCGATGAATACCTGAAATCGGCGGTCGAGGATGGAAGGCAGCAGCAGCTCGGCGTTGTCAGTGTCGGCAGCGGCAGCGAGAGGCGGGAGGAGGAGGCGGCGGCGGCAGCGGCAGGAGGAAGAAGGGTCGGGCGCGATCTGCGACCTATATAAACTTATCAGCAACGGCTCACTCGCCCGTTAGAAAGCCGTTGCTAATAAGGTATCATCAGTAACGGCTCACTTATCAGTTAGAAAGCCGTTGCTGATAATTAAAATCATCAGCAATGACTCGCGTGTCCGTTAGAAAGCCGTTGCAGATACAACATATCTGCAACGGCTTGAGCGGCCGTTGCTGAAGACTCAATTTCTAGTAGTGTTTTACCCCTGTGATTTAAACCATCCTTCCGTTGTTTCGCCTCTTGGTTTTTCTTTTCCACCGTTGTGTTAGGGTTTCCCTCTCGGAGTTGCTTCCAAGATGGGAAGCCCTACGGTGAAGATGAAGATGGAGGATTCTAGTTTATCTCCTGATGGTAAGACGATTCCGCTTTCTATTGGTTTATCTACTGATCTCTCTATCTCTGGTGGAGTTGTTGGTGCTTTAAAGAATGGCTCTTTCAGTGATGATGTGTCGACAAACTTGCTGAACACTCGTTCACGTCTGCCCCCTCTTGGCGTGAACCTGGCGACTTTTCAACGTGAGACAATGAATAAATCGCTTTTAGCTAACACTGATGGTGTGGCCATTGGAGCGATTTCTGTTGCCCTTGGTCGAACTGATCTAGATGACCCTGGCTCTACTAATGCTATGGATCGTCGTAAGAACTCCTTACCTTCTAATAAATCTGGTGGTGCGACCCCTGGTAACACCCTTCCCCCTAATTCTTTAGTACCTATGTCTGCTAGTAAAGCTTTTGTTTCGATGAATAATACTAAGTCATCTTCGAATAATGTTTCTTGGGCGAATTTATTTAAAGCTAGGGCTTCTGATACGGGTTTGTTTTCCTCTTTGAACTTCTTTCTTCCATTAAGTCGTCGATTTTTTATTTCATATTGTTTGAGGATTCTGAACTTAAAAATATGTGAAAACCTTGGTTCGCGTCTTTGATCGGCGGATTCTTAAGGAGATCACCTCCTCATTTTCAGGTCCATGAATGGGCCTTTACACTTTGGTCAAATTTTAATATTTCTAATGTCATTGATCTCGAAAATGGTTTTTTACTTTTCCGATTTTCCTCTGAAGAGGATGCTATTAAAGTCCTTATCGAGGGTCCATGGGCTTTCAGAGGTGATCTTATTAACCTCCAGGCATGGAAATCAGATTTTAAGGCTTTAACCGAGACTATTTCTTCTGCTCCCGTTTGGATTCAACTTTCGGATTTACCCATGGAATACTAGCAAAATGATAGCCTTTTTAAAATTGCTTCAGCTATTGGTAGGCCTATTAAAGTGGATGAAAATTCTTTTAATTGGCTCAGAGGTAAATTTGTTAGAATTTGTATAGATCTGGATTTCAGTAAACCTTTAAAACAAGGTATATGGATTGGTTGACCCGGTGATGGTATTTTTTAAGCTATTCGGTATGAAAGGTTGCCCTCTTGTTGCTTTAGATGTGGTATTGTTGGCCATCAAATTACTAATTGCTCTAGTGCTTTGCATGTTTCTGATTCTAATGATGTTGACACTGTTATGAAAGATTCTTCTGTTACTTTGCATGCTTCTGATAAGGTTAAATCTTTAGATAATAATAGGCCTATTGTTTCTGCTTTTGATCCTAAGCCTGTCTATGGGCCTTGGATTCAGGTGAGCAAAAAAGGTAGACCTCAAAATAGGAATAAACCTAGAAACAGTAGTCAGGATTATAGGTTATATCCTAATCAGACTTTTGAGCACGATACCCTTGCTGATTTTGATAGGAATACTGATTTAAATCTTGAAATGGAAGAGGATAGAATGCCCCAATCTCCTATATTGGAACAGTAGGAATTGGGTGATCATTCTACTCCCAACCACAATGGGACTCCTCTTAACCATCAAAGAAACTCTGATATGGATGCCATTTTAAAAGAGTCTTCAGATCTTGTTAATATTCCTATTATGGTGATAGATAGCAAGGAGATTCATAAGGGTTCCCTTAACAATGGTCCCAAGCTTGATGGGATTAAACCTAGGGAGAAGGGCAGTAATACTTTAATTACTAACTGTCCTACTATGGAAAACATTTCTTTCTCCGGCTTAGTTAATCAGGCTGCATCTAGTTTGGGAACCCATGGTGGTAATAGTGTAGAGGCTTCTGTTGCAAATTCTGTTGAGGGTATTAAAAACTTAAAACCCTAGCTAAGAAGGTAAGTTTACCCAGGGTGAGATAGCTAAAAACCTTGTCAAGCTTGACAATATTATGCAAACTAAGAGAAAGAAAAAGGTTAAGAAGGTTAACCCCCAACTAAACTCTGAGTTAGATAGTTGGCTCTTAAACTCCATTCCTTTTAAGTCTGCTGAGCCTCCCCTGCCTAACCTTTCCGAGGGACAGATACGACCTGATATTGAGGTTGGAAACTCTCTTAGGAATCAGGAGTTGATTATTAACAAGGTTACTAGCTACACAATTAATCATGCCAATGAAGATTGTTAGTTGGAACTGTAGAGGCCTAAGGAGGAAACCTGTTAAAGATTTTGTGAAAACTCATGTTAGAAATAATTTTGTTTGCTTATTCTTCTTGCAAGAAACCCATGTGCAGGCTACTATTGCTTTAGATTTTATTTCTTCCCTGGGTAAAAATTGGTTTGGTACTGTTGTTAGTTCATTAGGAGCTTCTGGTGGTTTGCTTGTTGCTTGGAATTCTTCTTTTGTTAAAGCTCATGTTATTTCTAAATCTATGAACCTTATCAATTTAATAGTTCAATATCATGATCGTAAACCCTGGTTGTTTTCTGGTTTATATGCTGATACTAACCCTGTCGAATATCTTATGGAATAAGCTTAGTAGTCTTGACATAAATGATAATCCTTGGTTACTTATTGGGGATTTTAATTGCATTATTAATTCATGTGATAAAATTGGTGGTTCCCCTTTTAATGAAAATAATAATGTGCTTTCTTTGCGTAAATGTATAAGTGATTGTGATTTTGCTGATTTGGGCTTCTCAGGTAATAAATTTACTTGGTGTAATAATAGAAAATATCTTCAAAGAATTCTTGTTAGGCTTGATAGAGCTTTTGCTAATTGTTCATGGATTTCTTTTTTCAATAATTCTTATGTTACACATTTAAACAAATCTGTGTCTGATCACTGTCCTATCTCTTTATGTGTTGTTGACTTCTTTTAAAGGTGTTCATAAATTTAGATTCCAAAATTACTAAAATTGTTGCTGAAATTATGGAGGATAACTGAAAAATTTAGATTTCTTTTAAACAAATCTTATCCTTCAAACAATATTTCTAGACTCATTATTCTCAAGTTACTGAAATTATGGAGGATAACTGGAAAATCTGTAATAATGGTTGTTCTATGATGACTTGTATTTTTAAAAATCTTATTTCCCTTAGAAGTAAGATCTCTTTTTGGAATAAGCATGCTCTTGGTGATTTAGAAGTTAGTCTTTGTTGTTAATGCTCACATTGATGACCTTGAGGCTAGAGATGCTACTCATTTGTTGTCTGACTATGAAATTGATTGTCTTGTTTGTTTATATAATAAGGCTAAAGCATTAAGAAAATAGATTAATCTTAAATGATGGGCAATGTCTAAAGAAAAATAGTTTCATGATGGTGACATGAATACAAAATTTTATCATAGAGTTGTAGTGAAGAATAAGAGAAGAAATAGGATCTCTTCCATTTTTGAAAATAATATTTGCATATCAAAATCCGAGGATATTTGTAATTATTTTACAAAATTTTATTCTACTCTTTGGTCTTTTGATGATACATGTTCTTTAATTAAACTGTAATAAGCTGCCTGTTACGAATAAAGTTTTGATGTTGATCATAATTTTTTGATTAGACATTTCTCTTTGGAGGAGATTTCTATTGATGTTAAATCTTTAGGCCAAGGCAAGAGCCTTGACCCTGATGGTTATACAGGAGAATTCTATAAATCTTATTGAAACTTTTTGTCTGGCTTTTTTCTGCAAGCTTTTAATGAATTTTATGATACTTCTTTCTTGCCGGCTAGTTGGAATGAAACTGAAATTATTTTTATTCCTAAAAATGATTCTCCTTACTCTATCAAAGATTATAGGTCTATCTCTCTTTATAATGTCAGCTATAGAATTCTCACCAAAGTTTTAGCCAATAGGATAAAACCTCTTCTTGATGGAATCATTTCTAAAAACCAATCTGTTTTCATTAGTGGTAGATTCATTCATGATAATGTTACCATTGCTCAGGAGGTTTTACATTCCATTTACAACTCAAAGGGTAAAAACCCCTATATTATCATTAAAATAGACCTTGAAAAGACCTATGATAGAATTTCTTGGAGCTCCATTACTAAAATGCTTGGTTTGCTTAATTTTCTCAAAAAATACATTGATTGGATTAAGTGTTGTATCTCTTCTACCAGTTTTCAATGCTGCATTAATAATTATAATTCCAAGTCTTTTCATGCCCAGTGTGGTATTAGGCAAGGGGACCCCATCTCCCCCTATCTATATATTATTGTCAGTCATTTACTCTCTGAAATGTTGAATGATGTCATGAATAAAGGTAGGATTACTCCGATTAGAATTAAGAATGATTTTAAAATCTGTCATCTTATATATGCTGATGACATCTTATTATTTTTTAGAGCTAATGATAAATCCATCAAGACCATTAAGCGCAATTTTGAGACCTATGGTTGTTTTGCTAATTAGAAAATTAATTTGTTTAAGTCTGAAATATTTTTTCCTAGAAATATTGATCCTATTGTTAAGCTTAGGCTTGAAAGAGAGTTTAAAATGAAAATTAATCGTTACCCTATGAAGTATCTGGGTGTTAACATTTTCCCTCGCATTCATAAGATCAATGACTGTAATCACATTATTGATAAAGTTAATAATAGGCTTAATAATTGGAACATGGGTCATCTTTCTCATGCTGGGCGCCTTGTGCTCATTAATTCTATCCTAAACTCCATTCCTTTACACACTCTATGTGTTACTTGGCTCCCTGATAAGGTGTTAAGTAAGCTGACTTCCATTATTATGAATTTTCTTTGGTCCTCTAAAGAGGATAACAAAGGTCTTCACATTATTGCTTGGAAGGAGGTGATTAAACCTAGAGATTGTAGTGGTTTAGGTATTAAGGACCTTAGCATTATGAGCCTTTCTTTGAATGCTAGAAGAATCTCTCAACTTTTCAATAATTCTGATTCTCTTTTTTCTAGTATCATTAGGTCTAAATATAATTGTGGCTCTCTCTGGAATCTTAAGTTTAGCTCTAAAGGCGGTAACTCTTGGAAAATGCTTTGTTGTGCTATTAATTACTTGAAATTTGGCTTTAAAAAATTGATTGGCAATGGCTGTACTACTTCTGTGCTTATGGATAGTTGGATTTTTGACATTTCATTACATCTGAAACCTTCATATATTAATGTGGCACTATTTGATTTGAATGTTTCTGTGGATTTCTTTATCAGTAATAATGCTTGGAATATGAACTTATTGCTTGAATTTTTTGGTGGATGTAATTTTCGGGTTGCCCCTCCCCTCCGAGCCCTGTGATGACAATTGGGTTTGGTGGCTAAATGATAAATGGATTATTAATTCTAAATATGCCTATAATTTTATCCTAAATAAGAAACATCCCAACCTAATTAGCCTCCAGCAGTGGAAAATTCTTTGGAAGGTCCCGGTTGCCCCTCGAGTTAAATTTTTTGCCTGGAAGGTCTTATATAAAAAACTTCCAACTGCTGATAGGCTGTTTAGGTTTGGTATGATTAATTCCTCCGGTTGTGCCCTTTGCGGCAGCCCTCAAGAAATCATGCTTCATGTGTTTTTTTGAGTGTGAGGTAGCTAGGGCCCTTTGGAAATTAATTGATGGACGATTTGCGGGTATTAAAAGAGAGCTTTTAGAGTTGATTTGGATAGACTGCCTAACAATGGGGATGGTAAGTATTCTCCTATTGCTTTGGCACTCTATTTGAATGCTCTATATTCTCTCTGGTTGGCTCGAAATCAGGTTGTATTTCAGAATATTTATCCTCATGTTGAAAACTTGTTTTTAACTTCTCTGACCCTGACAGTTCACTATGCTGACACATCACTGTCTAAGGGTAGTCCCTCTAATATCACTAAGGAGGATACGATTTGAAAATTACCTCCACCAAATTGGGTCAAATTTAATACTAATGGTGATGTTGATTCTGCTACTAACTCTGGTTCTTATGCTTTCATTGGTAGAGATAGTAGTGGTTCTTGCTTGGTTGCTGCTGGTTTTTTTCATTATAATGATTCTGCTTTAGTGAATGAAGTTATGGCTATTAAGAACGCACTTACTCATGCTGCTAATTGCAAGCTTAAAAAGATTATTATTGAAAGTAATTCTAGTATATTAGTTGATATTTTCTATGGGCGCATGGCTCCCTTTTGGAAAATTAAAAATATTCTTACTAATGTTCGATCTCTTGCAGACCAATTCGAAGAAATCAAAATTCAATTAATTAGGAGGGACAATAATCAAGCTGTTGATTGGCTTGCAAAGAAGGCAAAGCTGTTGAAGCATAATTTTATTTGGACCAAAGACTGGCCACCTGATCTTATTAACCTGATGTAACTTGAGACTTGTTGTACTTTTTTTCTCTTTTGAATTAAAAAAAAACCTAGGTTTAATTAAATATTTTGCCTTTATTAATTAAATATTAATTAAAATATTAATCTAATTAACCCTAAATCAAAACATTAATCTAATTAAACATTAATCAAAACATTTAACCCTAAATCAAAATAATAATCTAATTAATCAAAATAGTAAACCCTAAATCAAAATCCTAAAATAATATTCCGGCACTGGAGTCCAGTGGACTTCGGTGCTAGCGTCCAATGTCAAATGTTAGACACTGGACATAGGTCCAGCGACCGATGACATAAGATTTAGGATTTCGGTCAGCCCTAGTAAGGATAAGAAAAGGGGCCGGGGAGCTTTGAGAATACTTGGAGGTGGAGGGCGCAGTGACGGCGTTGACGGGCAAGCTCGATAGTAGTGGACATTGGCGTTGGCGGCGTCGGAGAAACAGTAGTGGTAGGGAGGAAAGGGGGCGTCGGGCGCGATCGCGAGTTATATATATAAACTCATCAGCAACAGCTTATTTAATCGTTGCAAAGTCGTTGCTAATAAGTAATATCAGCAACAACGGCTTCGCGGCCTTTAAAAAGCCGTTGCAGATAATTATTTCATTTTCGCACCGCGAGTGCACCGTCGATTAAAGAAAAACGAGTGCAGAAGCCATAAGTACGTCGTTGCTAATGTGATAATACCATTAGCAACAATCCACACGGCCTTTGTAATGCTGTTGCTGATAAGTTATTTCATTTGTGTGTCGTGTTCATGCCATCTAGTTATTAGCAATGGCCCTAACGATCGTAAGAAAATCGTTGCAGATATATCACATTTGCAACGGCCCAAGCGACCGTAAGAAAGATGTTAGTCATTGCAACTGCTTGGGCGACCGTTGCTAATTAACATATTTTTAGTCGTGTTATTTATGAAAATCTAGGTATACGAATATTTAAATTTAAATTATTAAGAATATTAAATTATAGTTACAAATTTAATTTAAAATTTAAATTAAAAATTAATTTACAATTTAAGTTTAATATATATATATATATATATATTTAAAATTTTAAAAATTAATTTTAAATCTAAATTTATATAAGTTCAAATTTGAAATTATGTTAGAAAATATGAAAAATATTTTTAAAAAATTGATACACTATTATATATATATATAAAAATATATAAAAATATAAAATTTAATTTCAAAATTTTTTATTTTTAAAACCACATTTTAACCGTGCAAAGCACGGGTACTACAACTAGTATAATATAATATAATATAATATAATATAATATAATATAATATAAAATATATTTTTTTATTAAAAATATTTTTTCATTAAATTAAAATTATTATTATTTAATATTTTTTGTATTTTTTAATTTTTGACCGAAGGTAAAATGTGTATTCAAATTATTGAAAGTTCTAGTGTAAAGTAATGAAGAGCTTTGAGAGTATATTACTAATACAACTTATGTCAACTTATAAAGTATTATTTTTAGTATAGATATTAATTAATTTTTTTTTTAAACACCGTATAATATTATTCTAATATTATACAAGAAATTTATATAGGATATCAAACTAGCCCTCGGTGGATAGGTGCGCATCATTTGCTCCTGAATTCATCCAACAAATCTATCTAGAAACCCATAGATTTCTTAATTCGACCTTATAATAATTAGGCCGGTCTTCATTATTTGTATCAACCACATGGAGAGAGAAGTTAAAAACGCTGCAATGGCATGAGCTGTTCCACGTTTAGAAATCAATGTGATCGATACCATAATTAGCAAGTGAACGTGCAACTGTAAGTAAAATATAAAACAAAAAGAAGAAGAAAAAAGTTCACGCTATAAGGGCTGAATTCCAACTTAGCTTCTCTTTAGGGCGATGAATATTTTGGAGGACACGTCAATCCCGGATGACTAAGTAGAGATGGGCAGTTTTCCAGAAGCCATATTCTCACAATCTTAATTATACAATGTTATAATAATAAAATAAGTAGGTGTTAAATATCTTTTATGAATTTAATTAAATTATAAATAGTTATAACAAACTTTTCTACTATTATAAATGGTACATACTTAATTTAATTGATTCAAATTGCAGACCTCATTTCATTCACTAATTTAAATTTTTATAAATTTTTAAAAACTTTAAGATGTATTTTCATGATCAAATAATCACTTTCAAAAGTTTTTATTGAAACTCTTAAAATATTTTAAGAGTTTTAATGAAACTCTTGTACATATTTAATTTCATTAATTAATGTTATGGATTTTATTTTATTCACTAATTTAAATTTTTTATATTTTTTAATAAATTTTAGGACCTATTTTTATGCACGATGGAATGACCATTTTTTTTAGAGTTTTAAAGTGAAATTCTTAAAATATTTTAAGAATTTCAATACAATGGTACGCTGAGAATTTTTTAACTTTTGCTCGGATTTCAGAAGCTTCGGAGATTATATTTGATTTAGAAAAATTTTAAAAATTCATATTGGGGTGAGTTTAGGGAAATTTCCTAACTTTTTTAAGTCTCATCACTAGTCTACGGATAGTTCAAAACCTTGCATTGACGGTGCCTATTTGAATAAAAAACCATGCATGTTGTTTAAATTCCATACTTATTTCTCGTTTTAGTCAACACGTACCAATCATTAAAAACCTTAGCCGGCGGCGAAAGAGGGCAGAAATCAGGGTGAAATTCTTATCAAGGAATTGTCACTTTCATTTCATCAATAAAATAGTTTTCCTTGAATTATTGATCGGATTCGCCCTCAATTTTATTCATATTCATGCAATCGACTATCCAATATATTTAGGCTTCGAGAGAGAGAGAGAGCTTATCCTTCAAACATGAGATTCCAATTCATCTTTCCCTTAATCCTTCTTTCCCTCCTCCATCGCTCTCTTGCAGCACCTCGTTCCACCTTGGAAAGAGGTTCCTACCTCTCAGTGGAGCAAACAGACGACTTCCTCACCTCGCCGGACGGCACCTTCGCCTGCGGCTTCCACCAGGTCGGCACCAACGCCTTCTACTTCGCCATCTGGTTCGCCAATTCCAAAGAAAGCGCCGTCGTCTGGACCGCGAACCGCGACAATTACGTGAACGGCCGTGGCTCAAGGATCTTCCTCCACAGCGACGGCGGGCTCGTCCTCAGTGACGTCGATGGAACCACCGTGTGGGAGACCAACACCACCTCCACCGGAGTCTCCGCCGCCGAGCTCCTCAACTCCGGCAACCTCGTCTTGAAGGACCAGGACGGCCATGTCCATTGGCAAAGCTTCGATTCGCCGACTGATACTTTGCTCCCTCTGCAGCGTCTAACCAAAGGGAAGCGGTTGCTCTCCGGGATCTTCAAGGATGCCTCCATCTCCGGCTACTACAGCCTCTACTTCGACAACGACAACGTCCTCCGTCTGATGTACGACGGGCCGGAGATTTCCAGCATCTACTGGCCGAGCCCGGACTACAACGTGTACCAAAATGGAAGATCCAACTACAACAGCACAAGAATCGCATTCCTAGATGAGGCGGGCCAATTCCTCTCCAGCGATGGCTTCAAAGCTGTCGCCTCCGACTCGGGCGCCCTCATTCGACGGCGGCTAAGGATGGATTATGACGGCAACCTCCGGCTCTACAGCTTGAATGAGTCGAGCAGGAGTTGGTCCATCACGTGGCAAGCTCTGCAGCAGATCTGCAACGTGCACGGGCTCTGCGGCCAGAATGGCATCTGCGAGTACTCGCCGGCCGGGATCCAGTGTTCGTGTCCGCCGGGATACGAGATGAGCGATCCCACCAATTGGAACAAAGGCTGCAAGGCAAAGTTCAACATCAGCTGCGGCAACGACACCCGTCACCGTCAGCAAATGCATTTCATCGAACTCCCCCTGACCGACTTCTACGGATTTGACATGAGCACCTACAGCACCATGATGACCTTCGAGGCCTGTCGGAATGATTGCATGCGGAGCTGCGACTGTCAGGGTTTCGGCTACCGGCTCGCCGGCAATGGGGCCTGCTATCCGAAAAGTTTCCTGTTCAACGGCTTCAGGTCCCCAAATTTTCCAGGCAGCACCTTTCTCAAAGTGCCGGCAAATGTCAATGCGTCATCCTTCTTCAACTCCGAGCAATCTCAGCTCACCTGCAACTCCAATTCTTCGAGTGTCCCGCGGAGTTCATCGGATTTGTACGCAACCAGAAGGAGCAAAACCAAGTGGGTGTACCTCTACACATTCGCGTCTGCACTGGGGGCAATAGAAATCCTCTTCCTCTTCATAGGGTGGTGTTGCATCTTCAGAGGACAAGACACGGCCAAGTCGGTGGAGGAAGGCTACAAGATGATAAGCAACCAGTTCAGGAGGTTCACCTACCGCGAGCTCCGCGAGGCAACCGGAAAGTTCAAGGAGGAGCTCGGCAGGGGAGGATCCGGCCGGGTGTACAGGGGAGTTTTGGACGACAAGAGGGTTGTGGCGGTGAAGAAGCTGACGAACGTGATGCAGGGGGAAGAAGAATTCTGGTCGGAGATGAGCGTAATCGGAAGAATCAACCACATGAATCTGGTGAGACTATGGGGGTTCTGCTCTGAAGGCAAGCACAGGCTGTTGGTGTACGAGTACGTCGACAACCAATCATTGGACAAGTACCTCTTCAGCCGCGGTGACAGCGACAGCGGTAGCTCTCTGGGCTGGAACCAGAGGTTCAAGATCGCGCTCGGGACGGCGCGAGGCCTCGCGTACCTCCACCATGAGTGCCTCGAGTGGGTCATCCACTGCGACGTGAAGCCGGAGAACATCCTCCTCGACCGCGAGTTCGAGCCCAAGATCGCTGACTTTGGGCTGGCCAAGCTGTCGAAGCGCGACGGCTCCGGCATCAACTTCTCGCGGATGCGGGGGACGATGGGGTACATGGCGCCAGAGTGGGCGCTGAATCTTTCCATCACCGGTAAGGTGGATGTATACAGCTACGGCGTTGTTCTTCTTGAGCTGCTGAAGGGGAGCCGGGTGTCGGATTGGGCGGCGGCCGCCGGAGCGGATGGAAGAGCGAAGGATATGAGGGAACACGTGGCGGAGCTGAAGGAGAAGCTCGCGGCCGGCGAAGATAGAGCGTGGGTGAGGGATGTGGTGGATCACAGACTGGGCGGGCAGTTCAATTATGAGCATGCGGTGACAATGGCGGAGATTGCAGTGCGCTGCTTGGAGGAAGAGCGCAGCAGAAGGCCGTCCATGTATGAGATAGTGAAGATGTTAATGGCGTGCGAGGAGCAAGACTCTCATCCGGCCTATTCATGGTGATCGATGCAGATCCATTAATTGCTTAATTTATTGTGAATTTTCTTATACTTTTACTTGATCGTTAATTAGTAAATAATCGTGAACTTACTTTTGCTCGGGTGATAGTAGCGTAGGAATATGTAGATCCATTAAGTGCTTAAAAATTCTTCTTAATAAAGTATCCATGATTATAGATGAAATTATAATTCATCAATGGTTTAAAAAATTATTAGGTACATAGTAATACTCATTAAGTTATACTATCTAGGAGGAGAAAACTGTTGTTGGTTAAGAAGCAAATCATTTTTTTTTCCAAAACATAAGGTAACATTTTATTAAGGAATCAGATTCCTACAAGATCAGAGAGCAAAATGCCCTCCAACTCAGGAGGCCGAACAGAAGGCCAAACAAGATGATTCTTACAAATCCTAGCTCTATTTGCTGCCCAATGGGCAGCTTCATTTGTCGTTCGAAAACAAAATAAAAACTCCAAACAATTACATTGTGATTTTAGCAATAAAATATCTTGAATGATGGAGTCAATTTCCCATGGAATGACAGTTTTGTTATTAAGAGCAAAAATCAGAACTTGTGAATCTGATTCAACCACAAAATTCGGAAGCACATGCTCAATAGCAAATCGAAGCCCATCACAAATAGCACAAGCTTCTAAAACCAAGCTGGACTTAGCATGCCAGTAAAAGGACCCTCCACCATGAAAAGATCCATCAGAGGCTCGGAGAATAAAGCCAATACCACCTGCAGAGCCATCCCATGAAGCATCACAATTCATTTTTAAAATATTAGGCGCTGGTGGAATCCATTTTCTAAGTAAGTTGTAAGATATGATATTTCCCTCAGATGGTGATTGTGCGTAGGCATACGTAAAGGCAACAATTTTGGACACTAGAGTACAGAGAATAGGCTGCTTAGCCTCATGAACTAACAAGTTTCTAGAGTGTCAAATGAACCAACAGGTAGTAGCAATGAATGCTTGAGCAGACGGTCTAGCCGTGATGAGCGGCAAAGAGAGATGGAGCCAGTCACCTAGCCCCCAGGCAGAACGATCAGTGAACACATACCCAGTTTTAAACGACAACAGGTGCCAAATAGAGTACTAAAGTCACACTCAAAAAATAGGTGAATAATAGTTTCAAGGGCATTAGAGCAGAGTGGGCAAGCATTTGTGGAAGTGATATGCATTTTCTCAAGGCGCTCAAAAGTAGGGAGGCGGAGGTGAAGGAGTTTCCAACGAAATATTTTAACCTTAGGGGTCAGCTCAAGCTTCTAAAGAATTTTCCACCAGACCAACCGAGGGTCATTCAGATACTCATGGCTTATTAGAAACCTCATCGCACACTTGGCGGTAAGACCACCCCCAATGAACTCTTTCCAAATATATTTATCCTCACCGGGGATCATAGGCGACCACAACTTAGAAATGGAATCAACCAGCACCGAGCCAAACACATCCGCACACAGATTCAAATCCCACATTTGATCAATAATTAAAAAATTCATATTCATAGCAGTATTCAAAATATTGCAATCAAAGTAAGTGGGCTTTAAGCATAAAGGGAGATCAAGCAACCAATTATCCAGTGTAATAGAGGAATTATAATCGAAATTAATCATTCGAAGGCAACCAGGCAAGAATATTTCAAAAGTTGATCGAAAAAATTTCTAACTCCATGAGGAAGGAGGGCATTTATTCCATCCTTCCCTAAGATCTGGATATTTGATACTCACCAGATCCAACTATGGAGAAGAAGCCTGATTAAGGTACCCCATGTCCCTTTTAGCTTGAAGAGCAAGGCATTTATTAGAGAGATCATGGATACCAAGCCCTCTAAGAAAGTTTGGAAGAGTGACAGTTTCCCAGGATAGGAGATGCATCGCATTCTGGCCAGAGGATCCGACCCATAAAAACGATCGAATTGATTGCTCAATTTTATCTAAAATTTTAGTTGAAACCCAAGTAACACTTAAGGAGTGTACTGGGATGGAATTCAGCACCGAATTAATTAAAATAATCCTCCCAGCTTGGGAAAGATAATTAGACTTCCAACCAGCAAACTTAGCTTGAATTTGATCAATTAAAATTTTTTGGGTATCAGCAGGTGACCTACGGGGGGCCACCATAGTACCCAAATACTTGAATGGAAAACTTCCAGCCCTCATGCTAAGAAAGGAGCAAATAGTGGAAATCTGTCCCCGAGAAGTATGTTGAGGAAAGAATATCTCGGACTTACTAAAATTGATGGATTGACCCAAAAATTCTTCATAGGTTTGAAAGATTTGCTTGATTTTATTTAAACTTTTTTTTGAAGCTCTAAAAGTTAAAAGGATGTCATTAGCGAACATCAAGTGACTAATTTTCACATTGCCTTTAGAAAAAGGTTTAAGCCTACCTGATTCAACAGTCTTGTCCAGCAAACAGGTCAAGGCTTGGGCAGTGAGCACATAGAGGTAAGGAGAGAGAGGATCTCCTTGTCTAATACCTCTGAAAGATTTGAAAAAAGGAGACACCTTATTATTGATCAAGCATGTGAAACTGACAGTGGATAAACAAGAAGATATCCAATCAATAATTTTTTGTGGAAACTTAAAGGCAGCTAGCATAGAAAGAATTGCCCTTCATAAAAGCTTATCATTAGTTTTTTCTAGGTCTAATTTGATTATTATTATTATTGGGTTTTTGGCCTTAGAACCAAACATGGAATGAGAGATTTCCTGAGCCAATAAAATATTGTCATGGATGCTCCTGCCTTTAATGAAGACAGATTGGGAGGTTGAGACAAGGTTAGGGATAACAAACTGAATACGATTTGCTAACAACTTAGCAAGGATTCTATAATTGAGATTACACAAAGCTATAGGCCTGTAGTCTCGAATGGTCATAGGACTGGCCTTCTTGTGTATAAAAGTTAGCATAGTCTGATTCCAATCAAATGGAAGGAAAGTAGACTTATAGAAAATATCCAAACAGCTTAAATAAGAAGTTTTTATAATTCCTCAATAATGCTTATAAAATTCACTAGTAAACCCATCAATCCCAGGTGATTTACCATTAGGCATGGATTTAATCAACCCCAGACTTCATCAGACGAGAATGGCATAACAAGATTACTAGCTCAAACATCATCAATGGAAGGAACAACCATAGAATTCGAAATATCTAGAAAGCTTGCAGATACCTCATCAGACCATAGCAGTTTATAAGCATCAGCAAAAGCAATCAAAATTGAAGAATCATCAAATAAAACCAAATTGGGATCAATGGAGAGAGAATTAATTTTGTTCACCCTCCTTCTCATCGAAACTATTCTATGAAAGTAGGCAGAATTGAGATCACCCTCAGAAATCCATTTTTGTTTGGATTTGGCCCACCATTTTAAGGTGATTTGCCTCCTGATAGCCGAAGCCTTATTATACAACATGCGCAATATACATTCATCATTTACACTCAGACCATTCATCGCATCAGACAATTCTAAAGTCGAAATTCTATCAACAGTTTCAGAAAGCACATTCTCAAGCATACCAAGACAGTTTCGATTCCACTTAGACAAAACAGATCTAGTGAATTTTAAACCAGTGGAAAATTTACTGAACGAAGTAAGAGATGGGGAAACCTCATTCCAAGCACCAAGAACCACATCCGCAGATTCTGGGTACTCGACCCAAAAGTTTTGAAATCGGAATAATTTACACTTTTGCACAACATCAGAAAAACTAAGCAAAATGGGGCAATGATCAGAAGTGCCCCGATTTAGATGCTTAACAGAAGCGTCATCGAAATAATGGAGCCAAGCAGCATTGCAAAAAATACGATCGAGGCGAATTTGAATCCGATTAACACCTTGTCGATTATTGGACCAAGTAAAGGGGCAACCAGTAAATCCAAGATCAATTAAACCAAGATCATGCACAAATGTCCGAAAATCTAACAACGGTCGAGAAAGCCGAAATTGAGAGCCACCTTTTTTCTCAGATTCATTCAAAATGCAGTTGAAGTCACCCGCAAGAATCCAAGGAAAAGTGGAAAAATCAAACGATAAAAAACTTCGAAAAAACTCAAGTCTAAGAGCCGGGTTTGTACTAGCATAAACGTTTGAAAAAAGAAATGGCTCGCTATTTTCAAACTGAACAACTAAGGATATGTATTGAGGGGCTAAAGAGAGGACCTGGGCCCGAATAAATAAAGAGTTCTATGCAACCAACAAACCTCCCGAAGCCCCAAGCGAAGCTTGGGCAATCCCACACCAGGATCGGCCAAAGGAGGAAATCAGACGATTAACACGATCAACATCCAGATGAGTTTCCTGAATAGCCATCAAATGAACCGATGAGATTTTAATAAAATGAAACAGATGATCCCTTACCTGACGGCGCATAGTGCCTCGAGCATTCCATGACAGAATAATCATCGAGGAACAATAGCAAGAGGGTTTGGATCAGAGGCCGGAGTAGCGGTAAGCGGAGGGAAAGAGAAGCCATTGTTGGCTTCCCTCGGTCGTTTAGTGACCTTGGGGACATCCGGGGATGCCGGGGAAGGAACCTTCAACACCTTCCGAGGTTTATGAGGGGGACGGCCAACCGGCTTACCCGATGGCACAAGAGGAATGGAGGAAGGGAAAACAAATTGAAGCTCTTTAGCGAGCTGCTCAAATGAACGAGATGGAAGCGCAAGGGATGGAGAGGGAAGCGAAGATGAGGGAGGACGAGGAGCAGAAGAGGGCGGCGATTCAATTTGGGTCGGCGACGGTTGCGGGTTGGGTGGGATTAAGGCGTTAGGGTTATGCGAAACATGAGGAATAAAAAGGGGCGGCGATTCATTATGGGGGAGCGAAGGCTGCAGTGAGAAAGGGGAAATGAGTAGCGTGTTAAGAAACATATCATTAACTAGTAATGAGTACCGTGTTGTACACAATGTTGTGTGCCGCCGCTGCACTGCATCAATATCCTGCCAACTATTATTTTTTGTTTTCATGTTGCACGTGGTGACGAAAATATTATTTTTCTTTATTCATTGACTATTGTCATTATTAGGCAATTATTGTCTTATCACTAAAATCTACTGGTCAATGGAAAATTACATTTCCTGCCAACTAGATTGATGATATTAAGAAGAAAAAAAAAAGCGGCTTACTTCAGCAAAATCTGACCATTTATAAATGTAAGGCGTCTGGTGATAACATTTTTCTTAAAAATGTATTGATTTCCTGAAGAAATTGTTTTTTTTTTAAGAAAAGAAAAAGGTCAAATTTAAGCCGTTATCAGTGGATAAAAAAAGGAAGCAGATCATTGGAGGTGCACCCTTTTCAGTGGGTAGGAAAAGAATTAGTTAGTCAGGAGTCTACGTTATGCGCGATTATGTACAAGTAATTGAGAATTCATGCATTGCTCAATTACATATAATATATGTAGTTTAAATAATTATAAATAATAAAATTTGAGAATTAAAAATTAAACATTATTGAGTGAAAAATTAGTTAAGGGATATTATAAGTGAAATAAATAATATTTGACTAATATTTTGAATAATAATAATAATAATAATAATAATAATAATAATAATAATAATAATAATGTTTCTGCTTGATGATCAGAGTAATTTGATCGTGTTCGGTGTCTCTCCTGGTTAGGTTCAATGTTGGCGTGTGTGGGGGGGGACTGCAAAAGACACTCCGGCGCTCAAGTCAGTGAGACTCCAAGGTGGAGATAATGAAACTGAAACTTAGGTTACTTGAGAAGTGCCGCATGTCTGTATTTATTGCAGGTGGAGGTGATAACGCCGCCCGATAATCTCGTGAGGATATTGCTCAGAATGGGTCGAAGCTGATCCCGGAGATGACGAGCTTGTAATGGTGTATCTCTTGCGATAAGGAAGGACGTGGATGTCCTTATATGGCCGGGTGGAGTCCCCGGGCGAAGCCATTTGGTTCGGCTCGAGTTAAGCGGTGGGGTGCTGCTAGATCCGATCCGACCGGACCCAATAGTTCTAGTCCAGTCCACAACCACCGAGCTCAGTTGGAGTCTGGAGGAATGTGTATCGAGCTCTTAAGTAGGGTTAACTTCCTTGTTTCTGATGTCTTTGTGGTTTAAGAAACTTCTGGAAATGTTTGTCGTGTTGTGTTTAACCATTGTAAAGGCTGAGTTGTATTGAGTGGCCTTAGAGGCCAGTCTCAAGCAGGTGATTACGAAGGTCATGTTGAGGTGGATGGCTATGAAAGCCGAGCTGAAGTGAGTGGATGTAGAAGCCGAATTGAGCAGACAGCCGTGAAAGCCGAGCTAAAGCAGGTGGCCATGAAGGTCATGTCAAAGTGGACGACTACGGAGGCCGAGCTAAAATGAGTGGTCGTGGAAGCCGAACTGGAGCAGGCGGCCATGAAGACCGAGCTGGAATAGGTGGTTGTGAAGGCCGTGTTGAAGTAGATGGCTGCGAGGGTCGAGCTGAAGTGAGTGGTCATGGAAGTCGAACTAGAGCAGGCAGTCGTGAAGGCCGAGCTAGAGTATGTGGCCGTGAAGGCCGTGTCGAAGTGGACAGCTACGGAGGTCGAGCTAAAGTGAGTGGTCGTGGAAGTCGAACTGGAGCAGGCGATCGTGAAGGCCAAGCTGTAGTAGGTGGACGTGAAGGCCGAGCTGGAGTAGGTGGTTGTGAAGGCCGAAACAGTCCCCTGTCTTGTCCTGGGGTAAATCGAGTCGGCGTATTTTTGTCATGTTGTTCTTGTGTCTCTTCGACTTTTGTGCCTCTTATGACAGCTTTGCAGTAGAACTTTCGCCTTCTTCGTGGTGCCTTCTGATTGGTTATTTGCTTCCTTAGTTTAATAGGTGATTATGGTGGAAAAGGTGCTCACACGTTCCCCATCATTTCCTAGGAAGCCGTCGCTTGGGCATTCGTTTGAACGATCTAGATTTGCCTCTGGCGAGATCGCCAACCATTTGATGAGGCGAGGTTCTTTCGCTCATCGTACCACTTATAAATTAAGCATTTTTCTTCTTGTTTTCTAAATCTAGTTTTTTCATCGACTTGGTGCTTTAGAGATTTTCTTCGGCAACAAGTTCGCAGTTTGTTCGTCTGATCGTCCACTATAAGAAAAATGAGCATCTGTGATGAAATTTTGTGATAACTAAAATCCGTCACAAACTGTGACGGATTTGTGATGACGTGAAATGAAGTTTCTTTTTTCCAAAACAATGATGGATTTGTGACGGATTTGTGATGGAAAATCTGACACATGAAAGTTCTGTCATAAATTAGTCACATAATTTTTGATCAATTTGGCTTAAATTTTTAATAAATAGCATCAGTGACAGAATAACATAAGAGGCAGAGGTTGTGCTACCAATCAAGCGACTCAGGAGGAGGCAATGCGAGATCCCAGAGCTGTGCTGTTAGAGACCTAAGTGACTGAACTGACTGAGGAACTTCGTAGGGAATGAGACGAATTCCGTAGAGAACGGCAGGAGTTCCATAGGGAGTGAGAGGAGCTTCAAGGAGCAAGAGCTGGCGCAGTAGCAGACCCACCTGTATCACCAGTGGCACCCACAGTGACTGAGCCGATCGAGCTGGATCAGTCTGGATACGGGGAAGAGGACTGGAGCGAGTCGGTGGTACGCAACTCATTATATATGGACTTTGTTAAGCTGAAGCCATCGATATTCACAAGCACAGATCAGGTAGTGGAGGTGACGACATTCCTTAACGATTGTACGGAGCTATACTCGGTCTTGGAGTGTTCCTCTGAGGTGATGGCACACATAATTGGGCTACAACTTAGGGGCCCAACGAAGGAGTGACACCAAGCATGGAGGGCACATAGGGGGATTCATGCACCAACCCCTACATGGGGAGAATTCTGGACTTCTATCATCGAAAAGTACCTACACAGGAATGTCCACGAAAGATGGGCAAGGGAGTTCGAGCAGCTTTGCTAGACGAGCACAATGACGATGTTGGAGTATGAGATTGAGTTCACACGGTTGTCCCATTACCACCCATCTCTAGTGGTGACTAAGGTAGACCGGGTGAGACGATTCGTGGAGGGTCTGAGGGTACAGATTGGCAAACTGATACGCTACACCGAGGACACTACCTTTTTTGGACGAGGCGATGCAAAAGGAAGCCATGGTACCTACCAACCGGCAGGATGGACCACCTCGGAAGAGGTTCAAACAACACCATCAAGATGACAAGCACACCATGTATGAGGGTGTCAGCACTAAGACGACGCGCCCGTAGAGCCACAGACAAGGAAATTTCAAAGGCCGTACGCGGACAAGATCATCGATGGCTACTCAGAGTGCTACAATACCAAGAGGGCAGAGAGGCGAGGTGCCAGAGTGTGGGCAGTGCAGGAGGAGGCACAAAGGAGCTTGCTACGGTCCGAGTACCTATTTTGGGTGTGGCCAGCCAGGCCACATCAGGAGGGACTCCCTGCAGGGGGCGTTCAAGCAGTAGAACCACCCAGAGAGAGAGCTCCTATGTCAACAGCTTTAGTGGCGCAGTGGACTCAGACTCATGGGATAGGGCAGTAGCGCACGGCGGATCCAAGGAGGCCACCTGCTCGTTTTTGCATTGACTCCTGAGGGCACGGAGGCGTGCAATGCAGTGGTGACAGGTATCATTTCAATTAGTACATTACCTTCTTATGCAATATTTCATCCAGGTGCTACGGATTCGTTTCAATCTGAGTTGCTGGCATCAAGGTTGGGAAAGGATAAAAGTTGGCTGGTTGAACCTTTAGCAGTGTCTACACCTACAAGCGGTACTATTATTGCTAAGACGGTCTTTAGAGATTGTGATATCTCCATAGGTGGGCACGATCTGAAAGCGGAGCTGATGCTATTACCAACCCTAGAGTTGGATGTGATTCTGAGCATGGATTGACTATCAACCCATTATGCATCTCTTAATTGCAAGACAAAGGTGGTCACATTTGCAAGCCAGGGATACCACCCTTTACCTCTCAAGGAGATGGGAGAGGAGACTCTATCAGGGTGATCTCTACTCTCCAGGCCCGTAAGCAGATGGTGGGTGGTTGTCAGTCATTCTTGGCTTTTGTTTCTACAAATGTTATTGGTGAGGACTCGGCCAACAACATAGAGGGTACTCCAGTGGTCATGGACTTCCCTGATGTATATCCTGAGGAGTTGTCGGGACTACCACCGGTGTAGGAGACCGAGTTTTGCATTGAGCTACAGTCGGGGGTGAAGCCTATATCGATTCCCCCATACCCAATGGCACCCGCCGAGCTGAGGGAGCTTAAGGTACAATTGCAAGAGCTGTTGGACATTGGGTTCATTTGCCTAAGTGTCTCACCCAGGGGGAGCGCCAGTGTTGTCCGTGAAAAAGAAAGATGGATCCATGCGAGTGTGCATTGATTACCGATAGCTTAATAATGTGACGATCAAGAATTGATACTCATTTCCCAAGATAAATGACTTATTTGATCAGTTACACGGGGCTCAGTGGTTCTCAAACATTGATCTGAGATCAAGGTATCACCAGTTCAGGATCCGAGATCAAGACATTCAGAAGACTACTTTTAGGACGCGGTATGAACATTATGAGTTCCTGGTCTTATCCTTTGGGCTTACTAATGCCTCGACAGCCTTCAGGGAGCTGATGAACCGGGTGTTCAAGGACTTTTTGGATAGACTCGTCATAGTATTCATTGATTATATTCTGGTATATTCCATGAGCGAGGCTGAGCATATGGAGCATTTGAGGGTAGTTCTAGAAACCCTTAGTCGACACTAGCTCTTTGCAAAGTTTTCAAAGTGTGAGTTATGGCTGACCAGTGTGGGATTTCTGGGGTATATAGTATTCCGGGATGGTGTAAAAGTCAACCCTACAAAGATTGAGGCAGTTTAGAACTGGGAGAGGTCGACCAGCATGATCGAGATCCGCGGTTTCTTGGGATTGGTCGGTTACTACAGGAAATTCATGGAAATTTTTTCCAAGGTTGCCGCCCCGCTCACGCGCGTAACTCAGAAGAAAGTAAAATTTATCTAGAATGACAAATGCGATGAGAGCTTTTAGAAACTCAAGGACCGCTTGACTACCACTCCTGTACTGGCACTACCGTCGGGGTTGGGAGAATTTGCAGTATATTGTGATACTTTTGGGGTCAAATTGGGGTGCATACTGATGCAGCACGGCAGGGTGATCGCATATGTTCCAGGTAACTAAAAACCCATGAAAAGAACTACCCGACTCATGATTTGGAGTTGATGGCCATAGTCTTTGCCTTGAAACTGTGGCGTCACTACTTATATGGAGAGGCATGTGACATATTCACAAATCACAAGAGCCTCCAATATCTTCTTTCACAGAAGGATCTGAACTTGAGGCAACGGAGATGGCTTGATCTATTGAAGGATTATGACTGCACTATACAGTATCACCCAGGGAAGGCAAATGTGGTAGCAGATGCTTTGAGCAGAAAGTCGATGGGTAGCTTAGCCCACTTGGCCGTGAGTAGGAGATCCCTGGCCAGAGAGCTGACAGTGAGCCTAGGTCCAGGGGACTTGTTATCTATGGCTGATTCGGGTGGATTGGTGGCACACATGCGCGTGTAGTCCACCTTGGTTGATATGCTACAAGCGGCTTGGGGTGAGGATGTTTTCTATTCCCTGACAAAGGATCTGGCTGTGAGGGGTGATGTAGAGGGTTTGAGAGTGGACTCCATGGGGGTTCAGATATAGAGATAGAATTGTGATACCATACATGGTAGAGGTCCGTAGGCGGGTACTAGAGGTGGTCCACTGTTCCACTTACATTATGCATCCGGGGGCCACAAAGATGTATCGAGATCTGAGGCAGCACTACTGGTGGAAAGGGATGAAACAGGAGGTGGTAGAGTTTGTATCTAAATATTTGGTTTGCCAGCAGGTAAAGGCCGAACACTTGAGACCCGCAGGGTTGTTGCATAATCTTGAGGTGCCAGAATGAAAATGGGAGAAAATTACTATAGAATTTGTTACCGGATTACCGAGGTCAGGGAAAGGAAATGACTCTATCTGGGTAGTGGTGGATCGCCTGATCAAATCGGCGCATTTTATTTCGATGAATACCACTTTCTCTGCGGAGCAGTACGCGTGGTTCTTTCTTGACCGTATTGTGGCTTATCATGGGATCCTAGTGATGATCATATCCGATCGAGGCACACAATTCACCGCTTGGCTCTGGCAATCGTTTCAGGAGGCTCTGGGTACGCAGGTGCGGTTCAGTACCATTTTTAATCCTTAGATAGACGAGCAGTCCGAGAGGACCATTCAGACACTTGAGGACATGCTTAGGGCATGCGTGATGGACCTGGAGGGTAGTTGGGAGAGACATTTATCTTTGGTAGAGTTTGCCTATAATAACAACCACCACACCAGTATCGGCACACTACAACATTTTTTACCTATGGGAATGGCCGAAAACTGTTCCCAAAACATACAAAATTGTGGCCATAGACCTATGGGAACGGTTTCCCCATGTGTACTAAAATTTGCCTTCCCCCTAGGCTATATGAACGATTTTCCTACCTATGGTCATGCTGCCAAAAAAACCGTTCCCATAGGCCAAGCTTATAGGAACGGTTTTGAAAGTGTTCCAATAGGCCAAGCCTATAGGAACACTTTTGAAAGTGTTCCTATAGGCCAGGGTTATAGGAACGATTCCCAAATTGTTCCTATAGCTCGAGCTTATGGGAACGATTCCTATAATTCATGTTTAGGAATGATTTTAAGCGTGTTGGGTGGACCTTGACACTAGAAGGGGGGTTGAATAGTGTCAATCCCCTTTTACACTTTTTCTTTTACTTAATTTAATCTTTAAGTAATGCAATTGTTTTTTGATGATTGATATGATCAAAATTTAATGGCAACGATAAAAGCAAGTAAAGAGCAATGCAAACAAGAGTATTTTATAGTGGTTCGGCCAACCGCCTAGCTACTCCACTACCTTGGCTCATTACCAAGGATTTCTAAACACTACTTTATAGAATTTATGTTTTCCTTTGAATACACTTGAGGACACCCTTCTTCCTCACTTGGAGAACACTTCAATCATATTCACCTAGGCAAAACATAATTCTACAAAGTTGAACTCTAAGTGCTTCCTAGTACACCTAGCAAGCTATCTCAAACTTGAAAGCAAGATACAATGAAGATCAAATACAAGGAAAGAGCTAAAGAATGAAAGATTGAACCAAGCTTCTTTCCACCGCCTTCTTGTCTTCAACTTGCAACTGGATGATGACTCAAGAAGTGCAGCATAGTTGAAGCAGAACAGCGCCTAGTATTGATGTCGAGACTGGGAGTAGAGAGCGCGCGCAGGACCTACAAATCTTTGAAGGCTTTAAAGAACTCTTTTTAATGCTCAATAATATTTGCAAGAAGTTCTAAAGAAGTTAGGTGAGGGGTATTTATAACCCCTCACTCGAACGGCCCGTTCAACGGGTGAAAAATCGACCGTTGAAGCCATTCGGTCGCAGGGCCGATCGATCGATCAGTCGACCGATGGATCGACCGCCAGTGCGACCGCTAGTAGTTGAGAGAGGTCAGTCGACCGACGGGTCGATCGCCCATAATTCTTCCGACATTCGGTCGACTGAATGGCTACAGCGAGTCCTGCGATTAGGCTATCTTAAGGTCGGTCGACCGCTACCTTTCTGCCAAATTTTCACCTCTGTCGGTCGACCAATCGGTCGACCGACGCAGCCCAGCTTGTTTGGCTTTTGCCACATTCGGTCGATCGACTGGTCAACCGAATGGCTTCTGCCAATTTTTTGCGATCTTCGATCGACCAGTCGATCGACCGAATGGGCTACTATGCTATACTATTGCCCTGTCCGGTCGACCGAACCCAGGCTAAGGATGATTTCTTCCATGTCTTTTTACATGCCTTTTCTATGGGTTTGGTTACCAAGTTTCAACTTGGATAACCTTACAATTTTGGCTTGGGATAAACTATCCTAGAGACATATTACATTAATTCTACTTGTCTTAATCCCGAGCCTTCTTCAACGATTTATTCTTCTATTTCTTTGACGATCTTTTCCGTCGTCCCGTTTGAACGGATTTGGCATGCGTATCGCAACCTCAACCTGAACTCAAAACTTCACACTTTGGATTAAATACATGTTTGTTATCATCAAAATAAAGATCGAGGCTTAAGAGAGATCCTTAAGCCAACAAAGTGTTCATGTATTATTCATGTTTTACGAATAATTTCAGTGTGTTCCTGTAAGTTGTTTCGGAAAACAGTTTTCAATTTCATAAGACTACAATTTGAGATCAAATCTCCTAAAATATAAATATTAATTAATTATAAAACAATTTTCATTCGTAAACATTCCATATAAACGTAAAATATATTTAATTGTTGACTAAAAAAATCAAAAGTGTTCACAATTAAGGTACTACTATTACATGTGAAATTAATCTATCACGCCTATACATCTTCCAAATTAGCCAAGTCCTTGATGATCATCTCCTCCGTGAAGTTCATCTTTCATCTCCCAAATCACCAAATGACAATCACCCAATCCCTTGTACAACCTTTATCTATGATGCAAATTGTTCATATTTCATGATAGCAACTGACCAAGGGAGGAAGGCATTCATCTGCATGCCTTCTGAGCACCTCCTGAGCACTGAGAAACCCCCATGAGTGCTTGTGTCTGATGCAGTTAGGGTCTTACAGAAAGAACGAACGTTGCACTTCAGGTTTAGATGATGGAGGATCTAGGTTTGTGACCTCGTCTTGCTAATTTGAAATAAGAGACAAAAAAGAAAAGGTTAGTAAACCAATTATGTGCTATCAAAAAATCTGATTGAATTCCTAAGGTATATATATATATATATATATATGCTAATTTAAATATTTTTAGTTCAGAGATGTATATATATATGCAGTAAACTACTATGTTCTTACTTTCAAAGTCATTAATCTACATGAGAAAATAATATAAACATCCAACCAACATACACTACAGCAGAATCCAAATAAACAACACATGAGTACTTACATTTAATTCAGGCTGCAATGTAATATGTGCATATACTTCATCGGTATCTGGTTCAGCCTACATAGATTGGCACAACAATAGAACATACTTATAGTAACTTTAAGTATGAAGAATATGAAAGTTTGCCAAATCATGTGAGTATCCACAACAAAAAACCCAAATAAATAAGTTATGATGCAAGCGAGCATTCAACGCCACTTTAGAAACAATTGTAACATTCGAAATGAACCGAAGTACATGGACAAAAAATAGCAAAAATAATGTAGAACACTAGCAAGATTCCCCGAATCAAAGATTGCTTTAACATGCAAGCAACAGAAAACACGGACGAGAAGATATGGATGGACAAAGTAAACTGTAGCTAGAAAATAGAATTAGAGAGCTTAAACTGCAATTAAACTAAAAGAAGCAGTCATAAGCTAGTCATAGATGTGCAAACATCTTGAGAAAGAAAAAAAAAGCATGGAAACCAAGCTTCAATTCTAAGCAGATACGAAGTTTTATATAGGTCAGTAGAAACAAGTTAAGAATAAAAACAAAGTATCTTTACCATCCATCTGACTTTGTTGCCATTGCAACGGGGTTAGGTGGAATTTTCTAGATCGATGTGAACGATCAATGTGTCAAAATTCTTGACTAACTAACCAAAGTGTGAGGCCTGTAGGTGAGCAATCACATCTATCTTTGTTGAGGACTACCAACTGAAGAAGTATAAAAAGACCCATGAGCATAAAAATGACAATCTGAATACAATTTGATTTAACATGTGTACTAGCATCTTTCTAAGGCAAAAAATGATTGTAACTATATACCTTAAACAAATGTTAAGCATGAAGAGATTTCCTAGTTAAAATTATCAACTGCATGGAAACCAAGGAGTGCTACATAATGAAAATATTAATGGATAAAATAAGATTATTGTTGTACCAAATATTAGATGAACAAACCAATAACTGTATTGTCATTAGAATGAACGGAAAAAAAACCCATTTTGTCATTAGAATGGAATTCTG
Source organism: Canna indica (assembly GCA_034359265.1). Lineage (NCBI taxonomy): Eukaryota > Viridiplantae > Streptophyta > Magnoliopsida > Zingiberales > Cannaceae > Canna > Canna indica. The sequence continues at coordinate 47,237,353 of CP136898.1, forward strand.
AGATGATAAAGACAATTAATTAATTGCATAGTATACAACTCATAACTATGAGCAAACACCAAGCCAGTATATCCCATGCTTCTAAACTTTAATCTTCAACCATTAATAGTAAAGAAAAATAACTGACAAATAATTTCCTAAAATGACAACACCAACAGAAATATATTTGCAGCATATTCATCATACTCAGCTTCAAGGAAATGACGTTGAGCAGCGGCCATAGCAAGAAGCCTAGGGTCATGCAAATCCAAAGGGGTGCCTCTGATGGTCGAACCTCCACTGTATATTAACAAGGCAAAGTAATATAGCTCAAAGAGTTAGCAATACGTGCTGAATGAAAATTAAGAGACACATTAACAACAGAACATATTTAAGAAAATGAAACAAAATGAAACAAGAGTTATTTGAGGACTTGCCTTATGTCAATGGTGGTTTCTTTTGGATTAACTCGCGGAGGAGAAGTGTATCCAGATTTATATGACTGCATATATTGCAGAAAATTTTCAATTCTATATCTAATACGATGCCTCAGATTCCTGATGTGTCATTATTATATTAAAAAAAAACAAAAATAGTTATCAGGTCAGGGTGTCAGGGTGCATTAGCTATATCTCTGACATCCATATGAATTATTCTACAACTTAAGTTAGACTATAGCAATCAAATGCATGTAAGATGGTTCACTTCACAAATAATAAGGCACATTAACTCTTTTTCAAGGTAAAGAAATTGGAGCACCCTGGAACCATACAGAGAACACGAATACTCTATGAGACTCAAAAAACACAGAACTCCAAAGACAAAAGCTTCATAAACAGTATATGACTTTCAATGCAGCATAACAAGGAGAAAATAATGGAAAGCATTAGCAAGTGGCTGGCAAAAATATTCAACTAACCTCATGGCAGATCTCACAGATTATATCGCCTTTCTCATTACACCAGTGTTGCACACGCCCTATGTGGATATGTACCATAGATCATAAAAATAAGCCAATACATTAGGATGGACGCGATGTGGCGGCGTCACCGTTGGCCTAAGATTTTCAATCTTGGTCTTAATCTCGGTTTTGATGATAACAAATATGGAACTAATGTTTCATTGAGAAATCTTTCAGGTTCCAAGTCGGTTAGCGCACAACATCCGCGATCGAAAAAATCGAAGAAATCAGAGAAATCAGCAAGGACGCTCGTCGATACTCAGGATTCCTCGGGAAGTTAGAGTTTAGGTTTAGGGTGTCTTGTGTTGTAATCCTTTTTTATGATGCAAAAAATCCAAAAACCAAACCCGAACCCCAAAATATGAAAACTCGGAAACTGCCCTAAAATTCACTAAGCCTAGGGAGCTCCTTGGAGGGCTATATGACCTAGATATTTTCTTGGCACAAAAAATAACGGTAATTATTCCTTGGGTTAAAACTTAATAACGAGATATTTTTAAGGATTTTTTGGAAACCTTTAGCCTACCCATACTTAACCCGGAAGATTAGAAAAATTTTGTTTTTCAGAAATTTGTACTAGACCCCAAAAACTAGATTTTGATTTTTTAGATATTTCTATTGAATCCAAATGGGGGTAATTCTTATATAATATTTATATTTTAAATTTATTAACTTAAACTTAAGAAATATCATATAAGTAGACTTAGCGAAGATGGAACCCAGAAACGAGCAAACAAGCAAAAAAACCAGCCTAACCAAACTACCCTGCCCAGGTTTGGTCGACCGACGACATTTTGGTCAATTGATCGGTCGACCGAACATTGCCCAGAATGGGCAAAATGCTCTGGTCGCTCGGGCGGTCGCTTGTTCAGTCGATCGACGTTCTACCGGACTAGCGACCGGTGGTATAACGGCTTGAAAAATAGTCATTTATACCCATTGTGCCTAACCACCACTTTGTGATTTACCTATTTAAAGGTCTTGTAAGCCTTCCTATGACCCTAAAATGCTTCATGAGACATCCTTTGACACCTACAAGCTTTGATTGAGCCATCTTTGTTGAAACCCCAGCTTTATACCTTATTTTTTCTTTAGTTTACCTTCAAGCTTGATTTAATTCATCATCAAGGCATCAAGAGGAGCTAGGATTCATTGTGTTGGAGCTAAGTATTTGTGTTGTTGTATTTTTGCTCCATTACTTGTATATTTCTTATTTATTTCATTGTATTTGAACTTGTGTAAACCTAGGTTGCTAGGTTTGATAGATTGGGTGGTTGTCTTTGTGTTTGAGGCTTAATTACACCGGTGTAAACGTAGTTTACTAGGATTAGTTGAGTTGTCCCTCAGGGTTGAGGTGGAAGAGTGCTCTCGGTAGAAGGCGGAGACTTCCGGGTGTGGAAGTGCCTTAGGTTAAGAGTAAGACTCTTCAGGTCAAAGTCCTCATTGTAAGGGAGAGATGAACCTAGTTTTCGATCGCGATGTGACGAGGCGGACGACGGTGTCATGCCGTTCGGCGTCGTAGAGGAGTTTGAGGGGATCACCGTTTGGATCATCGTTTGGATCACTGTAGAGGCATCGCATCGCAGAGGGTTTGGATCATGTCGAACTCTTCTTCGGTGAGGACGGTTGAGGGTTTGAGGGGAGGTGGAGAAAGGGAGTTCCACAACAAACACTATTCGCCACCGAGGGTTTGAGGGGGACGGCCGAGGGTTCCGCAGCATACTCTATTCGCCGCAATGGAGTTTCGTAGAAAGGGGAGGTGGAGATGACGAGGGTAGTTCCGCATCAAAGGTTTTTGGGGGTTTTTGTCGCGGGCAGAGGAAAAAAAAGAAAGAGTCAGGGCGGGATTTTTATCTACTACGGAAAAAAAGGAGTGGGGTATTTTAAGTATAGGAGCGGTTTTAATTATTTAAGTATTGTTTTGGCTACATGAATAGTTTCTTTATATGTTCCCATAGTGTATTGGCTACGGGAATAGTTTTGAAACTGTTCCCATAAATTGGCTACGAGAACGGTTTTTTTTTTTTGTGTTCCCATAGTATATTGGTTAAGGGAACAGTTTCGAAAACCGTTCCCATATATTGGCTACGAGAATGATTCTTTTTTGTGTTCCCATAGTATATTACTAAGGGAACGATTTTTAAAATCGTCCCTATAAATACTATATGGGAACACATTTTTAACCGTTCCCAAAAGTGGCGTGGCCACAGAACCAAAATATAGTAGTGGCATGACCCCATTTGAGGCTTTGTACGGGCACAGGTGTAGGTCGTTGATGGGCTGGTTTGAGGCTGGTGAGTCCCAAATGATGGGGCTAGATTTGGTTCACGACGCCATTGAGAAAGTGAAATTGATCAAGTAACGACTTCTAGCAGCTCAGAGTCATCAGAAGATGTATGCTGATTATAAAGTCTGTGACATGGAGTTTCAGGAAGGGGATTGTGTTTTACTGAATGTGTCCCCTATGAAGGGGGTTGTGCGCTTTGGGAGGAAGGGAAAGTTGAGCCCTAGATTCATCGGGCCCTTCCTTATTTTGCGGCGTAGAGGAGCAGTTGCTTATGAGTTAGCTCTACCGCCTAGCACGGACCGGGTGCATCTTATTTTTCATCAGGCCATTTCTCATGAGGAATGGTCTGTAGAGATCCTAGACAGGCAGGTCAGAAAACTGAGGTCCAAAGAGGTCCCCTTGGTGAAAGTTCGTTGGGAGCATCACTCAGGACAGGAGGTCACTTGGGAGGTAGAGCAAGACATATGAGAGAAGTACCCATACCTTTTTGATACTGAGGTGAGCTTCTTTTCTCCATCTCAAGAATTCTAGGATGAATTTTCTTTAAGGGGGGAGGAAATTTTAATGCCCAAAATTTTAATAATAAAATTTTATCCTTAAGTAAGGGATCGTACGCTCAAGCTAGCGCGGACTAGCGGAGAGCTTCGGGATTAAATCCGAGTAAGCATTTAATGTAAAAAAATTTACAAAAAATTTATTTGCTATATTTCTGTGGTTTAGCATGCTAGGATGATAGAGGGTCTCGAGTCAAGTCTAGCGGTTCAATCGGAACTCGAATCAGAGTTAGAACGGATTAGATATGAACTTTATAAGTCGATTAACTTAAGAAGGGACAAATAGGTCATTTGGGGCCCAACCTGGCCCCATAAAAATGAACCTAGGGCATGCGGTTAGAGGTTTAGCCACATGCCACTTGAGGCATAGAGAGAGGAAAGAGAGGGCGACGCCAAGAGGCGTAGATCCAATCCGAAGTCAGAATTCCACGAGTTCGTCGACGTCGATTGTAGGAAGATCCTTAGCGCCTTCTTCCTTTCCGTCTTATCCAAAAAGCTGAGTGGATTTAGCCCTTTTCCCCCAATTTCTTCATCCATGTCACCGCCCCTATTTCATGGGGATTTCATCGATTTTTTATGTGTTTTTCTCGTATCGGATTGGATCTTCGGATTGAGGATATTCTCGTCGTCGTCGTGAATTCGTCGAATTGATTTTTGGACAATTTGGCCGCCTTTTTCCTTGTTGTGCCACCCCTCTTCTTCTTTGATTTCTTGAGGAAATCTTGGTTTTTCTTGTTGGTTGTTAGGTAATCTTGATGCTTGGTTGGTGTCTTGGTGAAAGAAGGAAGATTTGAGGATTTTAGAGTATGCTGCCCCCCTTAGGTGGTTCCTTAAGAATCCTAGGGTGGCCGGTCATGTTAGGGATGATTTTTAGGGGTCCTAGATATAATTTCACGCATAGGGAATACACTTTTAGGGTATGTTAAATTATATCTAATAGTTGTAAAATTGTAGAGATCTACAATTAGAAAATTAAGGATCCTAGGGACACTTAGAGACATTGGAACGCTAGGATGACACTTGGATGAGTTGACCCTAAGGAAACCCAAGGGGGCCGAACCCTCCTTGCCTTTAGGGCATTCGGGTGAGGGAGGTAGGCCAACCCTAGGGTACACGGCTAGGGACACTATGGCGAGTTTAAATTGCGTAGGTCGCTAAGTGATATTTTCTTATTCTAGGGTCACTTATGCTCTTTATTTTCCTTACCTACGTGCTTATGTTGTATACTTATGGTGTTATGCTTATTGTATATGTTTAGCCAGATTGGAATGTTCCTACGTTGTTGGATGCGCTATATTTCTTTATTTATGATTTGCTTATTTATGTTGAATAATTATTAATTCTGAGCATCATTATGATATATATATGTGTGTGGTTGTTGAAAGGAATAGTATCATTGAGCCAATCACATGTCAATGTGTTTAGGGACTATTCAAGGGTAATCAACTTAATGAGATAACTTTTTCATCATATGTTGCATCTTTACTCATAAAGATTGTGATGAACCCCATGAAACCGAGCAAATGATTTTGAGGCCATGATGAGATCATGCCAGTGAGACTTGGAATTCAGATGCCCATGTTCTAAATATTCATAGTTGTAGGATCACCAATTAGGGGATTTGTGATTTCGGATAGACTAGTTCACTTGGTACATGCCCTATACGATAAGGGGTAGCTGATCTCAAAGTTACCTATGAACCGTCATTAATATACAAGTGCAGGTGCTCATTAGGGAATGAGTTCACTGAACGGATCTGCACGAGGAACATAAAATGAAATCCTTACATGAGTGTCAATAGGATGTTCCTCGGGTGATAGTAGGTGCAAACAGTTCTTTGACCTGAGATTGTCATGGTTACCTTATGAGTGACGACCTATTGCTTTGGTTCTATCCCTACGTGGCCCTTAGTGTCATGTGTCGGGTATTACTAGGCATGGAGAAACATTCATGGAGGTAGGTGAGCAACCAACATGAAATCGATTGCTCCTAGTGAGAAGAGATAATGTCCTATGTGTCCCTGCAAGTGTCGACTCGGGAATCTCTGGTTAGAGTAGACATGACAGTTAGGAAGATGTTTCTGACATTTCATTACTGAGGCGACATCTTGACGGGTGGAATACATATGAATCGGTATTAGGGATTGACACTTCTTCCGTACCCTAGCCGACTTTGGGACATTGTAACCGAGGGACTTAGTTGCACAGTAACTAATCACCGAAGGGCGTTCGATCCCTGTAGATTGAACCTCACACTATCCAGGTAGTCATGACACGTTACTAGACGTCAATCTTGACTAGTGATTAGAGTCTCTCACGGCCACACTAAAGGGGTTTAGTGGAGGCTCGTAAGATTCGAATAGAAGTCGTTCTATCGGATCCGACTCTCTGTTATGCACAACTCACTGTTGGCTTAGTATGGGGTCCAATGGGTCACACACAACAGGCTAACCTCGTAACAGGTCTTATGAGATAAAGTCCGAATGTGACCCTATATGTTTACTAGCATAGTATGGACATGCTAAAACTCGATCATGGATCTCGTTTACGGACATGATAGGAAAGATGTTTCGTATAGGAACGAATGTGCGAGGAAGGAGTTCCTCTGTAGCCCTAAATTGTTATGCATCCCTAAATTGTAGGGATTGACAAATGATAATATTTTACCCTTATAACCCCCCCCCCCCCTCTCTATATATAGTGGCCGAACACCCCATAGGGAGGAGTTAGTTAATTAGTTCTTCATCATCTTGGAGAAGATTAAAGGACTTGATTTTTTAGAGGCTTCTTGAAAAGAAAGGCTCCAAAGAACTCATCCTCCTTCCCCGATTTTTGCGAAGCCAAATTGAAGGTGTTCTCTTCTTGGGCGTGCCGCAATCTTCATCTGCTTGGAGGAGTCCAAGAGGAAGTGAGGTATCTTCACCTCTTCTCTTTTGTTCCGGTGTTTTCTCATCCTCTCTCCTTCCCTCTTTGGTCCCCGGTTCTTGGTGGAAGGGTTGGCCTTGCCTTGGTGGATTTCAGGATTGTGAAAGCTTCTTCGTTGAGCCACAATGAGCCCCGATGTTCACTGCCTCTGTTGTTGCGAGGTACTTGGTGTGGACTTATGTTGGAGGATATGTGCGTGTGCGTCTCAAAATGGGTATAGGAGTAGCCATACCAACTGCGAGTTGAGGTCTATCTTCTCCTTCTTCTCCTATGTTGAATTCCTTAATATTGCTAAAGTAGATCGCTGTTTTCGGGATGGTTTGAAATTTTTAAATTGCTATTTCTGATGCGTTTCTTATTCCCATCCCAATAGTTGTGATGTATGGCATGAGGATGTGGAGGTTGAGGTATGTCCTTAACATATCCTTGATTATCTGTTGAGTAACGCATCTTTCGTTATATATATACCCGCGTGTATGATGTGTTTGTTGCATTTCCCGAAAACCTCGCTGGTGAGGGGAGGGTATGCCCCAAAGAGATAGTGTTGGCCTTATTCCGGAAGTCCGACTCGTGAAGGGAGATCATACCCCCAAAGAGATAGTCCGAAGACCTGATCAGTGAGGGAAACATATGCCCCAAAGAGACGGACCGAAAGAGCCAATGTCAATGAGGGGAGAGCATGCCCTAAAGAGATGGCACTATGATGTGTGGTAATTCGGCGGCCACACTGTCTACCTACCCTACGTGGCTATGTGAGACCGATGGGTCTGGTAAGCATTCATGTGATTGAGATGTTGAATTCATCATACCTTGATTTATGTGATTATTTATATATCTGTTGATGGATGATTTTATCATGCGCAAGTAGTGGATAAGCATATGATATTGTTCTTGTCATTTACTACTTATGTTATATGCCTGCTTATTATTGGTTTTGCATGATGATGATATGGATGATTGAGGACTCGTCTACTCACTAAGTCCTAGTTGGACTTACCCTTCATTGTTGTTGTTTTTCAACACGTGAGCGACATCAGAAAGGTACCAGGGTGAAGTAGTGCGACTGGTGGCGGTAGGGCAGCGGGTCTTGTGACATGTCGTGGTTGAGGGGGATACCTGAGTCGTTGGTTTTTCTTTTGAGTTGTTGAGTCATGTAGACTTGAATTATTTGTTTTCCGCATTTTCTTACATGTAGCTGTCTTGGTTTGTTAATTTAAGTTTCTTTTTAAGTAACTTGAACATTTGATATTTATTGAGTTGTTGGTTTGGTTTGGAATTAAATGTCTATTCTAAGTCTTTTGAAACGTCATAAACTGTTTAGGTTATTTATTGTATTTGTGGTTTGAGTTGGGTTAGGCTTCAGGGTACGTGGCGTACCCTGGCCGGTCATACCGGATTTGGGGTGTGACATCATGCCACCCGAGTTACCAAAAATGCTTTCGCCCAGACGAGAAGTGGACCACAAGATAGAGCTGGAGTTGGGTGCTAAACCCCTGCCTTGACACCTTACCGTTTGGCTCCACTTGAACTAGAGGAACTACGAAGACACAGTTAACAGAACTGTTGGATACAGGAAGAATCCAGCCCTCAAAGGCATTCCGGTATCCCCTCGACCATGACATATCACGAGACCCGCTGCCCTGCCACCACCGATCGCGCTACTACACCCTGGTACCTCTCTGGTCTCGCTCAAGTACTGAAAAACAACAAAAATGAGGGGTAAGTCCAACTAGGACTTAGTGAGTAGATCAATCCTCATTTCCACCACATCATCATCATGCAATCAATTATAATAAGGAAGCATAATATAAGTAGTAAATGACAACATAACTTAATATGCTTATCTACTACCCTGCGCATGGTAACAATATCTACCACAGATAAATAATCACAATGCAATGACACATCCACATGAAAAGCATATGTATATAGCCTTAAAACATGGTATCACCACTTAACAATCCTATGCAATTTAAACCCGCCTTGGTTACTCTAGCCAAGTACCCTAGGGGCAGCCTACTTCCCTCACCCAAGTACCATAAGGCCAAGGAGGGTTCGGCCCCCTTGGGTGTCCTTAGGGTCGGCCCATTCGAATGTCAAACTAGGATCCTAATATCTCTAGGTGTCCATAGGGTCCTAAATTTCCTAATTGTAGGTCTCTACAATTATTATAATTATTAGAAATAACTCCACATACCCTAAAGTGTGTTCCCTAGATGTAAAAATATATCTAGGACCCTAACATCCAACCTTAAAGTGGTCGGCCATCCAAGGGTACATAAAGAACCCTAAAGTGTAGGGCGGCATACCCTAAAACCCTCCAAAATATCCTTCTTTCATAAAGACACCAAACAAGCTTCAAGAATCCTTAACAACCATCAAGAAAAATAAAGAAATCATCAAGAATTCAAGAGGAAGAGGGGCGGCACAACAAGGGTAGGGGCTGCCAAATCGCCCAAAAATTGATCTGATGAAATCACAACGACGACGAGAAAACCCTCAATCTGAATACTCAATTCGATACGACAAAATCGAATAAAAAAATCAACGAAAAACCCCATGACATAGGGGCGGCGACATGGCTCAAGAAAAGGGGAAAAAGAAGCGCTAATCCACTCACCTCTTTGGAGAAGACAGAAAGAAAGAAGACGCTAAGGATCTTCCTTCAATCGGCGCCGACGAACTCACGGAATTCCGTCTCTGAATTGTGTCCTCCACCTCTAGTTGTCTCTCTCTCTCTCTCTCTCTCTCACACACACACACACACAGGTGGCATGCGGCTAAACCTATAGCCGTGCGCCCCAATTGGTATTTTATAGGCCATGGTTGGCCCAAATTACCAAAACACCCCCACTTACGTGACTCGACTTCTAAAACTCATATCTAATTCGTTCTAGCTCCGATTCGAGTTTTGCTTGAATCTATAGACTCATCTAGAGACCCTCTATCATACTAGCATGCTAAATCACAAAAATAAGGTAAATAAATTTTTCTAATTTTTTTCTATATTTAATGCTTACCCGGATTTAATCCCGAAGCTCTACGCCAATCTACGCTAACTCGAGCCCACGGTCCCCTGCTTAAGGATAAAATATTATTATTAAGATTTTGGGCATTACACTGATGCATGCCAAAATGCTTTAAGAGATTTGAAGGCAATCGTGAGCTCAGTCGATGTTGATGTTGCTCGACTTAGAGGTGGCAATGGGCCGGGCCGCACATGGGCGGCACAGGCCCGGCCCAATTCTGGGCCATGCCTGACCCGGCCCGACTATGCTCAAGGGGCGTGCTGGGCTCGCCCCCTTGGGCACGTGGGCCGTGCCGAGCTCGGCATGACACAAGCTCGGCCAGGCCTAGCCCTGCGTCCACAAGCTAGGCCTAGTGCCACCCTACTTGGTTGCTTATACTCTAGTTGGATCATTCTCCATACATCCATGCCTAGTGATTGAAGGAAGCCATTCGTACGTATCTTCCAATAGGCATAGTTGTTTCCATCAAACAATGGTCGAGTTACGTAGAAGCCCCTTGAGCTAGTTGGATTCACTAAACATTCTAGATTGTAGGATATATGGTTAAGTATAATCCTACCACATTGCTCTGATCCCAATTGTTGATCAAATACCCGCACTAGAAGGGAGGGGGAGGGGGGGGGTTGAATAGTATTGGGTGAGTTTTAACTTCTATTCGATTTCTTTCGAGTTCGATTTCTAATGCAATCAAATTAACGTGCTACTAGATAGATATGCTTGATGAATAATAAATAACAAATAAGTGTTGGGTGAAATGACCACACTAGAGGGGGGGATGAATAGTGTTTTAACTAATCTTATCACCTAATTTCCGATTTTAATCGTTTACTTGATTACTTAGACAAGTTGCAATTTATCAACTAAATGTGGAAGCAAGTAATCAAGATAAGCAATGCGATACACAAAGAAAATAATGCTAACACAAGTATTTATAGTGGTTCGGCCTCAATGTCTACTCCACTACCTAAGCACCCCGCTTAGGATTTCCAAACTTAGCTTTACTAGATTATATCGCTTCCCTTACAAAGAGGACTTTACACTGAAAAGTCTCTGCTCTCAAATCGAAGGCACTTCTATACCCGGAAGTATCTCACCTTCCTACCGAGAGCACTCTCCCACCTCAACCTAAGGGATAACTCAAATAATTCTAGTAAATTAAGTTTACAATGGTGGATTTAAGCCTCAAACACAAAGGCAACCACCCAATTGCAAGACCTAACAACTTAGGTCTTCACAAGCTCAAATACAATGAAATAAATAAGAAAAAACACAACTTAATGGAGCAATAAATCAAACAACTTATACTTAGCTCTAAACAAAGTTTCCTAGCTTCCTCTTGATGCCTTTGATGGTGAATCAATGAAGTCAAGGCTTACTCAAGGAGTTGAGAGATCAAAGCTAGGGATTTCAAGAATGGTGGCTCAATCAAGCTCAAGGATCATCAAATATGGCTCAAAGTATGTTGGATAATGGGTGGAAGGTTTGCTAAGGCTTCTATTTATAAGCTAGCCTTGAGGAGATGGCATGAAACAGGAGGCTCAATGGGCGAAAAACTAGTCGTTTTCGTCGTCCGATTGATGGCCGATTGATTGTCGGTCGATCGGTCGATCGATCGAAAGCAAACTGTCACTTTCTGACACACTTTGATCGTCCGACTGGTCGACCGAATTGGCTACTGCCAATTTTTGGCACCATTCGGTCGACCAAAACTGGGCAGACTGCACTTCTTAGTTTCTTCTGCTTGTTTGCTCGTTTTCTGGTTCCGTCTTCGCTAAGTCTACTTATATAACATTTCTTAAGTTTAAGTTAATAACTTTAAAACATAAATGTTATATAAGGATTACCCCCCATTTGGATTCAATAAAAATATCTAAAAAATCAAAATTCTTAAGAATCAAAATCTAGTTTTTGGGGTCCAGTACAAATTTCTGAAAAATAATTTTTTTTTAATCTCCCAGGTCAAATATGGGTAGGCTAAAGGCTTCCAGAAAATCTTTAAAAATACCTCGTTATCTAGTTTCTACCCAATGAATAATTATCATCATTTTTTGTGTCAAGAAAATCTCTAGGTCATATAGCCTCCAAGGAGCTCCCTAGGCTTAGTGAATTTTAGGGCGATTTCTGGGATTTCATATTTTGAGGTTCAGATTTAATTTTTGGGTTCTTTTCATCATAAAGAGGATACATTCTAGACACCCTAAATCTAAACTCTAACTTCCCGAAGAATCCCGAGCGTCGACGAGCGTCCTTGTCGATTTCTCTGATTACTTCAAATTTTTCGATCGCGGACGTCATGCGCTAATCGACTTGGAACCTGAAGGATTTCTCAATGAGACATTAGTTCTATATTTATTATCATCAAAACCGAGATTAAAACCAAGGTAGAAAAGCTTAGGCCAACAATAAGCATAATCAAACAAGCAATGCAAAGATGAGTAATTATAGTGGTTCAGCCAATCGCCTACTCCTCTACCTTGGCTCCACACCAAGGATTTCTAACCAACACTTTATAGACTATGTGTTTCCCTTTAAATACAACCAATGCCTTCCTTCTCAACCCTTTGAGAATACCTCGAACCTATTCACCTAGACAAAACATAATTCTACAAAGCAAACCCTAAGTGTTTACACTAGCACACCTAGCAAGCTAACAATGAGAATTACAATTAAGGAACGATGAAAAACAACAAAGCTAACGGGTCGATCGAACCTAGGCTGAGATTGTTTTTCTCAACCATCTTCTTGCGTGCTTCGTTTCCGGGTTCCGTTACCAAGTTTTGACTTGGATAACATTACAAATTAGCTTGGGATGAATTCCTAGAGATATATTACATAAAATCTAATCCCAACTCTAGATTTTCTACTTGCTTGTTTTTGAAGCCATATTTGCCGATTCTTGTATTTCTTCGAACGAACTTTGTGTGCGTATCGTAACATCAATCTGGACTCAAAACTTCACAAATACATTAGTTTCATATTTGTTATCATCAAAATAGAAATCAAAGCCTAGGGGGAACCATTGGGCCAACACATAATATATTATACTTACTAAAATTATATAATAATATATAAGAGCAAATAATAAGCCTTGGTGTGGTGGTTAGTTCATCAAAAAAAATAGTGAAGGTTGACAGTTCAAGTCTTATAGCCAACCTTTATATTTCATCTTTTTAATAATTTGGGTTGAGCCACCCCATTGAGCAGTTGGGCCGTGCACGGCCCAGAGGTGGCCGGGCTTGGGCCGGCCTAGGCACGATCCATTGCCACCTCTAGCTCGACGCAATTGGAGGAGTGCGGGAAAAGGAAACAAAAGAAACTCACTCCAAAACAGGCAAGATGACAGGACTTCTTGGCCGAGTTTGATTATGTGTTGGAGACAAGGCCAATGCGGTGGTAGACGCACTTAGCCGCAAAGCAGAACTTGCGACCTTAAGCATGGGCAGTGGGGATTTACAGCGGCACATCAAGGAGGTGATGGAGAACGACTCCATTGCGAAAGAATTGAAGTAATTAGCAGAAGATGGTAAAACCCGACAATTTTGGGTAGAGGAGCCTACTCGCAGGATTATTGGAGCCATTACCAGTACCTGACCGTCTATGGGACTCTATTACCATGGACTTCATTAGCTTTTTGCCAACACCTGAGGGGTTTGGATCAAACCTGGTCATGGTGGACCGATTCTCCAAGTACGACACATTCATACCAGCTCCAAAAGATTACACAGCCGAGGAGGCAACATGACTATTCTTCAAAAATGTCATGAAATACTGGGGACTACCGAGGTGCATCATAAGTGATAGAGATCCCTGCTTCATGGGACGATTGTGGATGGTACTTTTCAAGCTCCTTGGGTCAGAATTATGTTCCCTTTACAAGCTTTGACCGGCAGACCGATGGCCAAACTGAACGGGTGAATGCGTTGTTAGAGTGTTATTTGAGACACTTTGTGAGTACCAACCAGCAAGACGCAGCACAGTTTTCATTCAACTTGCAAAGGAGCGAAGCTACAAGACATAGTCTGTTTGAGCTAGCAACAGGACGTCAACCACTCACCTCACACACCATTGAGAGAAGTGACGATTAGAGTCCCGGAGCAATCAAGATGGCTAAGTCATGGGAGGAGCAAGCCGACTTAGTGCGGTCATATTTGGAGAATGCCCGCAAGAAAATGAAAAGGTGGGCTGATAAAAAGCGGCAAGCATGAGAATTCAACATAGACGACTAAGTACTTATAAAGTTGCTGCTGCCTCAACAATTCAAGATATTCAGAAGCATGCACAGAGGCTTATTGCAGAGGTACGAGGGGCCATTTCCCATCATTGCCAAGGTGGGCAAGATTTCCTATTGCCTTGACCTACCCAGCACATTAAAGATTCATCCAGTCTTCCACGTGAGTATGTTGAAATCATACGATGAAGATGTGGAAGACCCAAGCCAAGGAACGTCAACAAGAGCACCACCTGTGGTAACCAAGTCCTATGGTAAGGAGGTGGAGGAGGTGCTCAGCTGGCGAGTAGTGCGGAAAAGGGGTGTACCACCAAGCACATAATATTTAGTCAAGTGGAAAGTGCTACTTGGGCCCGAGGCAACCTGGGAGACCAAAGAAGATCTTTGGCAATTTAAAGAGCAACTTCAGAACTACGAGACGACGAGGACAACACCAGATTAGGTGGGGGAGGATGTCACCGGGCTTCAACATGGCTGGACCAATCACAGTTGACCATTTAAACAACCTTTGGAGAAAGACTGAGATTAATCAAAAAAGGACATGTCCATCCAAGAAGAGGTGCAACTAGCACTAAAAATAGGGATATGGACCTCACTTGTAATCAATCATTTATTGAGTTGTAAACTCTTCTTTAAGTGAATATAGTGAAAGTTTTTTTCCACCAAAGTTTCTTTCATGTGTTGTGTTGGAGGAAGTGCCAAACAAGTGTTTAAAAGAGTCAAGTCCTGATAAGTTGCTAAGTAAAAACATATAGCTGAGCTGATAAAGTCGTTGAGCTCAAAGAGATTGACGTGACTTTAATACTAGTTATGGCTCCTAAGATGCAATAAACGATTGCTTTTGGTTTCCCCTAAAAATAATGAAATTATCATCTTCTTTTTCAAATACTTATCATGGATATTTTTTCTTATGTCCTTGTCAAGCTGCAATCAATTTGGGTGATATGTATGCTCGGCTCGATTAACTTGCCTACTGTACCGAAGCCGTCAATTTGATATCATCCAAATTGATTTGGCATTCGATCCGAGCGAACCACACCTTAACCGGACCCGAACCCGAACCCATTCGGTCCATTCGCCATCAATTAGGGTTTCTTTAGCGGCTCAAAACGACACCCGCGTATAAAACACATGATCGCAGCGCCGCTCTCGACAACGTTCCGACGCGGGCCTCGATCTCCTACAGCCACCGGCAAAAGAGAACAGGGAGGATGGTGGCGTTTAGGGTGAATCCCGTCCTTCCTTTTCCCTTGCATCAATTATTGTTACATTCGTCATTTGGTTTTCGCGTTTTTGAATTTCATGGATCCATCGAAGATTAAATGCTGTTTCTCTTTGTTGTTTGCAGTTCCATCAGTACCAAGTTGTCGGGAGAGGACTCCCGTCGGCGATCGATGAGCATCCTAAGATCTACCGGATGAAGCTGTGGGCGACCAATGAGGTCCGCGCCAAATCCAAGTTCTGGTAGGCTTACGGAGGTCCCATTTGGTAGATACGTATTTACACGCGACTCTAAATTCGACTTTTTTCATGATATTTGATTGGTATTGTCTACGATGGGTTGCAGGTATTTCTTGCGGAAACTCAAGAAGGTCAAAAAGAGTAATGGGCAAGTCCTGGCGATCAATGAGGTGAAGTCTATTTCCCTTTCCCCTGTATTCTTGGTTCTGCGATTTTGTTTCTAGTACTTTGTAAACCACTTTGGATACTGTATTTTTGGTCCTAGAAATAGGTGATGCTTACACAATTTGAGCTTGACATGATTATCTTCATGCTTAGACAATTTGAGCTTGACATGATTATCTGCTTCTTATTCCTAGTAGATTTATATTGCGCAGGCTACTTGTTCAAGAAATTAGAAAAAAGACAAACCATTCTTTTCCTTGTCTTTGCGGACTATAGATAATTCTAATATAGGGCCTCTTAGATGTATTTTCCTTTTTATCCATGGTCTGTTTAAGATTGTAAATTGACCAACGCTCCTTCAATTTCAGTAGTCTACAGATTGGGGATAAATGAATTTGTCTCTTTCTCTTTTCCTCTCTTTCTTTATATCCTATAAAGTTAGATAAAACCATACTGTAGTTTCTAGGGAATGAATTTCATCATTGGTTAGTATGAAATTCTTGTGGTCTTATTAGTCTGAACTATAGCAAGTGGCAAGAAAGACACTTTAATTTGTTAGTTTAATAACCTAATCTTATTAGAAGAACTAGTTCATTATCGAATGGATCTCTCCTTTCTAATACCCTATCAAGAACTATCAAATTTGTTGCTAATATAGTTGATTCATTCTCAATATCCCTGCTTCTTGCCGGATAGCCACTTAAACATATATCACGAAGGAGGTCAATGATTTTTCTTTTGTAAAACCTTATACTTTCAATTCTGTCAATTATAAGAATGGGTTAGTTTGGTTCATTCCCTTTATATCATCCATTAGCTGATATCATTTATTTTCAATCCTTATAGGCTTGTAGCAAATCTTCTCTATGTTGCTTGTCATAAAGTTGGAAGTAGGTAGTTATTGATTACTTGTTTTCCTTATCATTCATTTATTGTTTTGAAAAACTGGATGTCCATGTTGAGCACTTGAGCTTATTTTCTTTGTACATAACTTTACCTCTTTTAGAATGATTATAGCCTCAATGAACTATTTTATCACAAGCCTAGAACTAGTTGTTTTTCTTACTATATTAGGGTTTCTTATATTTTAATTCTGGATACTACTATGATTATAGTTGTTGATCATTCATAGTCTTTTTTAAATAAAAAATATTAATGATCATAGCACAGTCCATCTGCACGAAAACTCTACAACTGGGGATAGAACCATTGAACGCCCTTGATACAAGTTACAGGTGTACTAAGATGTTGACCACTTAAGGTTTTACGCTTTTAGAAAAACCAAAATTTTTAATTGATGTTTCTTTTATAGTTAGACATGATATCTTTGTTAGCATACATATGGGATGAGGTTGAAATTTACGGCAGTAATATTTCAAGTGGTAAATATTACTTTTTTAAAAATTAACCATTTCTATGTTTGGATGATACTAATTGTCAAAAGGGTAAATTTTAAGATCTCAAAATTTAACATTTTAGGATTTCAAAATCAAGTTCAATTAATAGGGCCAATTGGGCTAGCCGTACTTGGGCCTAACCTTTTAGGTCCAATTAGGTTTGATTGGATTAGATTGTGGTTGGATCTATCAAATTGACTTGTCAACTTGAAATTGGATTCAGCTGGGTTATAGTTGAATTGACTCAGGAGGATAATATTATTCGATTAGGCCAAGATCATGCTCGTTTGCCTTGTGAGTTCATATCAATTGGGTTAGATCCACTTGTGTCAAATTAGATTAGTTTGAAATTGAGTTCAATCGAGTTGAATTGGATTGAGTTAAATTCAAATTGATCATTTCGAGTTTGATCATCTAAATTGTCTCAAGTCACTTCTAGTAGAATCAAGTTAATTCCTGATCAAGTTAGATTGAGTCAGGCTAGACTGGAAAGGGGGTGAACAAAGATATCATTTATATGAGGGAGAGTGGGAGCATATTAAAAAAATTACATAAAATGATAGACCCATGGGGTTAAAATTCCAACTTAACCTTTGCTAGGTTAAAATTTACCCCTAAGAAGGTGTAAAACATATGTCTACCAACCGGAGTAGAGGAGGTTAAATTTTAAAGGGGTAATTTTTACCCTCCTTAAAACTTCATTCCACACATGGCCTTAGTGTTAAGTAGAACTTCAAGATGTTTAGCGGTATATATTGAGATATAGTAAGTAAAATTTTATAAGATAGTTTTATTATCAATTTTTTCTAATGTATCTTTTCTGTTTTGAAAGGGTCTTCGTGAACAGAACTATATGAGCTATTTCAATTCATTTTTTACATTACTTTGGAACATATGTAGGATTTTATAGTTTTAGTGCTGGCTAAGTTGTTGCATTTTTCATGTTTCGAAATTTCAGGTATAGGGAAATGCTTATTGCAAATCAATTCCTTGGAATTTAGTTAACTTCTATATTTATCATGTCCATAGCTTATGACATATTGACATGACATTTTAAGTCCGCATCTAGCTCATTGTTGGGCTATTAACAACTTTTTAGGTTTAAATTGTGTATGCATCTGCTCCATATCCCAACACATAAAAAATCTTTTACCAAAAAAAATAAAATTAGAGTTCTATTGGACCATATAGTATCAATGATGCACATATACATATACATATATATATATATAATGTTACCTTATCCAGCATATTGTTTCAAAAGTTCCTCATAAGCATTGCAAGCTACTTGCAGATTTTCGAGCGTAACCCCACGAAAATCAAGAACTATGGGATTTGGCTTCGATATCAAAGTAGGACAGGTTACCACAACATGTACAAGGAGTTCCGTGATACCACTCTAAATGGTGCTGTGGAACAAATGTACAACGAGATGGCCTCTCGCCATCGGGTGAGGTCTCACTGTATCCAAATCATTAAGACTGCCACAATTCCATCTAAGCTTTGCAAGAGGGAGAGCACTAAGCAGTTCCACGATTCTAAGATCAAGTTTCCCCTGGTATTCAAGAAGGTTAGGCCTCCAACAAGGAAGTTGAAAACTACATTTAAGGCATCAAGACCCAATCTTTTTATGTGATTTACAGTTATCCTATTTGGGGAGCTGAGTCATCGAGGGAATGTTGTCTTTAGCAAGTATTTGGAGGATCTTTTTGTTGAGTTAGCTTAGTTTTGTTTAATGTTGTTTTGCAAGTTTTGGAATAACTTGATTGAATGGACCTATTTCAGTTTCTCAAATGTTTAAGAGTTTGGATAGCTTGGCAGTTTATAAATCTAAGATGTCTTGACCTAGTAGATTATTTAGTATCTAAAGCAGTTCTACCTATTAGTGTTTGATCGATATCTTATCTCTTGTATTTTACCATTAGTTGTTTCTCATAACTTATGGTTGAATAGATGTTCTTACGTGAAAGCTAGTGAAGATGTAATGTCTTCAATCTCTTATGCTCAAGGTGGATGCTTTTATTAATGCTGACGTTGTGGTGTTTGGTTTCTAAATGGACAGCAGACTTTGTATTTCGGTCCAAGAATGATACAAGTAGGTTGTTTTTCCGGATAGAATATGATACTATAGCCTGTTTGTTTCGTTAAAAAAATGAGGGATTGAACTAAATTTCGGCTCGTCTCTCGTTTGTTTTGCAAAAATGAGAAGGGACATGATTTTAATTCCTGTTCGGAATAGAATTTTGGATTCTTTCGGTGTACCGAGAATTTTCTCGGTACACCAAATAGAGCGGAGGACATCAGATCTCAATGCCCTCGACTATTTTTGAAGTTTAGTTTGGTTGGATTTCTCTCCCCCAAAGAGCTACCTCTCCGACGATATCCTCTAGATTTTTTCCTCCCTCTCCCCAGCGCAATGGGTCATCCTCGGCGTCGTCTCCAGGGGTGGCACCGTCTCCAGGCCCTCCTCCCTTGTTGTGAAACTTTCTGCGCCAACATCCACCCCAACGCACCCCTTCCGCCTTTCCCCGCACCGCCATCATCGCTACCACTTTGCCTGCTCGGCCTTGACTGGCCCGGAGTCGCAGGTCGCCTTCGTCTGAGCCGCCATGGACGCCTACATCGAGGAACTCTTCAGGAATTTGATCGATGTTCATCATCCGATTGACATCCCCGACCTCGTCTTCGGCATCAAGTCGCTGAAGTCCCTACTCTGGAGAGCCGCGGCTCCGGGTTAAGTTCCTTCTTGCGGCTCCGCCTTCTACCGCGATCGGCCTCCGACGCTCCCGTATTTGCCTACAGTCATCTCCGGATCCTCAAGGTCACTCATTGCATCATCGAGAAAGATATCCTCGACGGCGTCCTCGCCAATTACACGCTCCTCGAGACGCTTCACATCTGGGATTGCTGCGGCTTCGACAAATTCAACATTCAATCCGCCAGCCTAAAGGATGTGCTCATCTTGACCTTCATCTCGACGAGATTCAAGACCCTTTGCATCGACGCTCCTAATCTGAAAACCATGGATCTCGATGTTTACGATAACATGGAGGCTTTAGAGATCCCAAGCTCCCACAGTCGAAGCCGCGAGGGTCAGTTTTATTGATGTTGCCTCGTTGACATTGCGTGCGAAAGAATCCATATGGAGTTTTCTTCTCCTCTCCAGGGATTTGACCCGCCTCAGCATTTCTCCAGAAGTTACAAGGGTACGTAAGAAAAATACTCTGCTATACACGTTTTGCATATGCTTGTATGCATGTCCTTTAATTAATTCTTCTATTATGTTAGATTTTGGCTGCACTATCTGATGAGGTAGAGAGCTTCGGCAGCTCCTTTGCGAAGCTCAGATCGCTCTCCTTTGAGATGGATGTCAAACAAGAACGACAAGCTATGTTGCTGATCAAATTGCTCGAGAGCAACTCGCATTTGAAGCAATACGTCGTAAACTTAGAGTTATGGCTTAATGAGAAGAAATTTCATGATGGAATATTTTATTGAGAAGGAATTCTTTTAATTTGTTACAGTAATGTTTAATGTAAATTGTAAATTGATCCTTGAACTTGATCAGATGATATATCATGTTGTAGCTTTCTTCATGGCTAATATTGGAGAAGAAATTTGTAAGTTCACATAAGAATTTATCTCTGTTGACTTTACACATGGATCTCACAAAGGAAAATATTCATGTAATGAAATTGCTGCACTTTACACTTGTGCTACAGGCAAACAAATCGTGGCAATAGAATCCACCGTATAGTAACAATGAAGAATATCAAAGGAATCGCAAAGGAAAGGCTCCAGCATTGTATTTAAATGGTGCAGCTGAAAACTGTCAATCAAATAGATGATCTCTTTGAAGAAACTAGCCACGGGGGAGTGCATTGTATTTAAATGGAATCAATCAAATAGCTAAGATGGAACAAATCTACTGGAATCAATCAAATAGCTAAGATGGAACAAATCTACAATTAAAGTTTATGCAAAATCTACAACCGAAAAAAACCCAAATATTTTAATGAAGCAACAACGGATTTGTTTGAATTTTTTTTTTATCAAGCGACAACGAGCTCGTTAGGCAAAGATAACGGTACCTGTTGCATGATATATATTTTTGTTTTAGTAATTTTGATTGAAATTTTCATCGCGAATGCAATGAACATTTTGGTGTAGTTTATGCATTAAGAAATTTTAAGACTACTTTATATATGAAAATAATTTAAGACTATTTTAAGTATGAAGACTTTTATGCTTAAAATTAAATTTGAGCATTAAAAATTATTATCTTGTAAAGACTATTTTAGCAAACCAAACGCAAGACATGACTAGATATCGTGTCATGTTCTTAACGAACCAAACATGGTATAACTACTGTCCCAGGACACATGGTGTTCTGTGCTTGTCTTTGTCTGGTGTAATGTGACAAGCAGTTTGCGAACCAAACGGGTCCTATAAGATAACAAATGAAAAAAAGAGTTGGATATAATTTTTCATTTGGTTAAAACATCAATTATATTCTTGTTTATTATTCTTATTGTTTATTTTTTATATAGATATAATTACTTGTTTAAAAATATAATCATTGAAATGGAATTTAAATTGTTTTAGAAATTGGATAGATATTTTAATTTGATAAATTTAAATATTTTACCAAAACATAATAATTTAAATGAATTATCTTTTTACTAGAATAATATCATACAAGCTCTTTTTAGAGAATTTTGATATTTTAGCACGGTGAAAATCACAAGCAAATATCAATTATGTGATTTTTTTTATGACACGTGTTCTATTAATTGTGCCTATGTATACATTAGTCTCGGAGTCTTAGTATGGATAAAATTTTAGATGAAAGGAGTAGAATGTGTCAAATACTATAAAAATATGTATATTTCTTAAGGATCGATTAGAGGTTGAAAATAAATTATAAGATAAATTTGAAAGAGATGAAACTCAAGCTAGGTAAGTAGGAGCTATCCAAGAGATGCGAAGCCCGTGTAATGTCAAGGAGGTGCAGCGGCTCACTGGGAGAATGACCGCCTTGTATAGATTCCTTTTTAGTACCGAGTCGGCCTTTTCTACAAGGTCCTATGGAAGAAACAGACTTCCAATGGAATGAGAAGTGTGAATACACATTCGACGAGCTCAGAGTCAGGAGGGACACTCTTCGTTTACCTCACAGCCATAGAGAATGCCTTCAGCTCGGTGTTGGTCCAAGAATAGGGAAAAGATTAAAAGACGATTTACTTTGTCAACAAAGTTCTCCAATGGCTTGAATCAAAATACCAAAGGCTAGAGAAGCTCGTATTTGCCCTGGTCATCTTGGCCAAAAAGCTAAAGGCCGTATTTCCAAAGCCACTACATCTAAGTGCGCACAGAACAATCTATCAGACAGGTACTGGCCAAGCCCGAACTCGCTGGTCGGATGATATTTTGGTCAGTAGAACTCTCAGAGTTCAGCATCGAATACCAACCCAGAGGTCCCATCAAGGCCTAGGCACTGGCAGACTTCGTCGTCAAGTTCACCGATGAAGAGGATATACCCAACCATGGCAAAATTGGGACAATGTTCATGGATGACACCTCCAATGAGAAAGGAAGCGGAGCGGGCATCATTATGTAGAATGGTCAAATAATCACCGTAGATCAATCCCTTTAGTTCCAATTCAAAGCCAGCAATAATCAAGCAGAATACGAAGTTTTAATCGCCAAGCTAAAGCTCACCCAAGACGTAAAAGCCCAGAAGATGATCATAAAAAATGATTCACAGCTTGTCATAGGGAAAGTTAACGACACTTGCCAAGCAAGGGACCCCATCCTTGAAAGGTACCTCTCATTAGTACATTCTTCAATTGTTAATTTTAGTAGTTGTGTGATCCAACACATATCTGTTGGCTGAAGGTTTCTTCTTTCATGCTCTATTCTCTTCGTGACTATTTTGATGATAATAAACCAAATCTATTTAACAAAATTCTTGAAGTGTTCAACGCGCCAGATCGATAAATGACAAGTCAAGTTTCACGTCTTGCGATCGATCTTATACAAATCAATGCGTGCACCAGAGATGGCTTGGACAAATCAAAAGAAAACATGGAGAGTCCTTCAAATTGAAGCACGCTGAAGAACAGAACCAAAAAATAAAGCGCGTATCGAGAAGATCAAAAAGAAAATTTTCCAGCCTAGGTTCGGTCGACCGAATAGTGTTAAAAATTGGCAGTAGCCAATTTGGTGAACCGTCGATCGACCAAAGATGGTTAAAAATCGGCAGTGGCTACTTCGGTCGATCGACCAAGGCCCAAAACTGACAGTGCCTGCTTCGGTCGACCGGATAGCAGAGGAGCAGAATCGCGACCCAGTCGGTTGACCCTCCGGTTGATCGAACAGAGCGGCAGAAGCAAGAATTGCCAGCGATCGTTGGGCGGTCGATCGGTCGATCGACCGACAAGCGACCGAACAACGTCCAACGGGCAAAAAAATGCCTGTAGAGCAGCTGTTCCGTTGAGGGTTTATAAATACCCCTCACCCAACTTTTTTAATCCTTCTCCTAGGTATTTTGTGATGCAAATAACCTTTAAAGAGTAATCTCTAGCATCCTCCAAGCTCTTTCATTGATCAAATTCTTCAAACCTAGCTCTTGATCCCTCACCTTCAAAGAGTTCTTCATCAAAGGGTTCATCAAGGGTGCTAGGCTCGAAAAGAAGAGGTGTTTACATTGTGATAAGTTCTTTTCCTCCTCTTCTTGTAATAGACTTGTTTTTAATTTATTTTCACTTCATTGTATTTGAGCTTGTAAGAAGACCTAGTGTTAGGTCTTGTGTGTAAGTGGTTACGTTGGTGTAGAAGGTGTAAAGCCACTTGTGTAAACATAGTTTACTAGGATTAGTTGAGTTGTCCCTTAGGGTTGAGGTGGAAGAGTGTTCTCGGTAAGAAGATGGAGACTTCCAGGTGTGGAAGTGCCTTAGGTTGAGAGTGAGACTCTTCAGGTCAAAGTCCTCTTTGTAAGGGAGATAATTAATCTAGTTAAACTAGTTTGGAAATCCTAAGCGGGGTGCTTAGGTAGTGGAGTAGGCATTGGGGCCGAACCACTATAAATCCTTGTGTTTGCATTGATATCTTGTTTGTATTAATTGCTTTATCATTTATCGCTTCCGCATTTAGTCTTGCAATCGTGAATTGTCTAAGTGATATAAGAAAACGATTAAAATCAAAATTAGGCGAAAGATTTAGATAACACACTATTCACCCCCCCTCTAGTGTGGTCATTTCACCCAACAATATCTTTGGAAGAAAATACTTGAGCCGACATGTTGTCCAAGCTCGCCAGCACCAGGAAATCTCAAAACAATAGGTTGGTCATTCAACAAATCCTCAGACAACCGAGCACCGAGTTGGTTGACACCTCGGCCGTGGTCCAAGCAGTCGAACAAAGAACAAACTAGAGGACTATGTAAACAACCTACCTCAAATAAGGAGAAATTCCGGAGCACACCTCCAACCTAGGCAAATTTAGGAGGATAGCGAGCTACTATACACCCTCCTCAGTGATCGGCTCTACAAAAGAGGATATTCTCGACCACTACTCAAGTGCATCGGCCCACCTCAAACAGACATTATAAATTTATAATGGCAAAAGTCTATGGCGCCATCTGCGACAATCGAATTGGAGGAAGATCCTTGGCAGCCAAAATCCTCTGGGCCGAATATTTCTGGCCGACCATGAAGGCAGATTGTAGCTCCTATGTCAAAAGATGCGACAAATGCCAGAGATTCTTCGAAGTCTCGCAACAACATCTCGAGCCTCTCCATAGCTCGGAAGTCAGCTGACCATTCCATAAGTGGAGCATCGATCTCCTCGGCCCTTTCCCTCTAGCACCAGGACCGATCATGTATTTGCTAGTAGCAATTGACTACTTCACCAAATAGATAGAGGCTGAGCCCCTAGCCTCAATTGCAACCGAGAAGGTATGAAAGTTCATATAGAAGAACATCATTTGTAGGTACGATGTACCTTGTGAACTTGTCAGTGATAACAAAATGCAATTTACGAATCGACGATTTTGAGAATTTTGCTCGGACCTTAGTGTTTGCAGCTCTTTTCATCAGTAGGGCACCCACAAACAAACGACATGACTAAAGCAACCAATAAGGTCATCCTGCGGGACTCAGGAAGAAACTCGACCAGGTTAAGGGGTATTGGGACAAAGAACTACCCGAAGTGGTTTGGAGCTACAATACAACCTCACAATCTTCTACCCTAGAAACTCCCTATCGGCTCGTCTACAGAGCAAAGGCCATGATCCCAATCGAGATCGTAGAGCCTAGCCTCCGTAGAATTACCTTTGAGGAGCTAAACAACTTAAAAACCTGAAGGGTCGAGCTCAACCTCATCGAGGAAGAACGAGAACATGCCAAGATCAGAGAAGAGGCTATGAAACTCATAATAACTTAGAAATACGACAAGCATGTCAAGTTGAGGAGCTTCGCAAAATGAGACTTGGTCATATGAAAGATCGAACCTCAGAGAAAGCCAACTGGAGAGGCGAAGCTCGTCTCAAACTGGGAAGGCCCTTACAAGATCACAGAGGTCCTCAGGAAAGGCACCTACAGAATCAATGAACAATTCGAACGAGAACTCCCACGATCGTGGAACGCGGCCTCCTTGCGGGCCTACTACAACTAGGCTCTCCACCTAAACCGTAAGTGGTCGGTGTACTCTTTTTCCTTCATGGTGGTTTTCTCCCACTAGGTTTTCCCTTGAAAGGTTTTAACGAGGCACCACCATGCACCGGCCGAGCACAGTTCTCCGTTGGGTACCATGTACTGTTACAATCAATAATAATATTGCTCTCCCTTTCCTGTATATCTTCTTTGTGTCTAGATTGTCTGCAGCTATTTCACAGCATACACAGGAGCAACCTCTACGATCTTGCAATAGCTCTTGCCCTGGCCTGCGTGACGCACCAATCCTTCTCGACCTTATCGCCATTACTCCTAACCCCGGAGCCCCTACTATGACCAGGACTCAGTTTCCACCAGTCTGGCTCACCGGCCACAATGCCACACTTGGATTCCAACAGTGACTAGGACTCGGTCTTCACCAATTGGGCTCGCCGACTTTAGTTCCTATCTTGGGCTCCCATGCCCTAACACGATCAGGACTAGGTTTTCACCAGCTTGGCTCGTGGGCCACCGCGCTGCTACTTTCGGCCTCAGAGCCCTAACACGACTAAGACTCAATTTTCACCAGTCTGGCTCATCGACCATCGCGACACTACTTCTGGGCCTAGAGCCCTTACACGACCAGGACTCATTTTTCACAAGTTTGGCTCGTTGGCCACTGTGCCACTACTTCCGGCCTCAGAGCCCTTATACGACCAGGACTCAGTTTTCACTAGTCTGGCTCGTCGGCCACCGCGCCGCTACTTCCGGCCTTAGAGCCCTTACACGACCAGGACTTAGTTTTCACCAGTCTGACTCGTCGGCCACCACACCACTACTTCCGACCTTAGAGCCCTTACAAACTCGACCCCAGTGCCCTGCTCACAGCCATCGTACCGATAATTGCAGCCTTAAAACCTCATCCTTTTTGGCTTAAATATTCAATCAAAGTCTAAACATATCCATGGTGAATAAGAGGTCGATCAAGCTCGGCAAAACACATCAAGCATAAAAGAAAAAAAAAACATCATCTTTATTCATAGAAACCCCACAAAGGAAACATTGATATTTACAAACCCACAAAGGGCAGTTTACAAGCAAGAAAACAAGCCATAAAGGTACACTATGTTGGCCTAATTTTTTCTACCTTGGTCTTAATCTCAGTTTTGATCATAACGAACATGGAAGTTATGGAACTAATGGTTTCATGGAGAATTATTTTCAGATTTCATATCAGTTTGCGCGTGATGTCCCCGATCAAAAAAATCGAAGAAATCGATAAGGACGCTCGTCGACGCTCGGGATTCATCGGGAAGTTTGTGTCTAGGTCTAGAGTGTCTAGTTTTATGTATATTCTCTATCTGATGCATAAGAACTCAAAAACTAAAATCCGAATCCCAAAATATGAAAACCAAAAAAAATAGAAAATGGTCTAGAAATTCTCTAAGCCCAGGGAGTTCCTCGGAGGGCTACATGACTTAGATATTTTCTTGACACCAAAAGTCCCAATAACTGTTCCTTAGGTAGAAACAAGTTAAAGATATATTTAAAAGGAATTTTTGGAAATATTTAACCTATCCATATCTGACCCGAGAGATTATAAAATTTTTGGTTTTTGCAAATTTGTAGTAGACTCCAAAAGTTAGATTTTGATTCTTAAGGATTTTGATTTTATAGATATTTTTATTGAATCCAAATGAGGGATAATCCTTATTTAATACTTATATTTTAAAGTTAATGACTTAAAGTTAAGAAATGTTTAATTCAACTTATAAGGGAATGAACCTTGTTGAAAACTACAGTCAGTGCAGTTTCGGCCAAATGTCTGGTCGAATGGTCGGTCGATCGACTTGTGATCGACGTGCCACCGACGAGAGACCAAATTCAGTCAGATACCCACAGTAGACATTCGATCGACGTCCGGTTGAATTTTCCATTGATCGAACCATCGACCGACAGATCGACCGACGGAAGGTAACGACTCCATTTTGAGCCGTTGTGTGGTTTCATCAGAGCCATACTCTTTTGGCTCTCTATAAATACTTCATCTATAGTCTTTCCATGGTGACTAATACTCCATTGAGCCATTCTAACATCCTTTGCAGGTTTTTCTTGAGTCACCTCTTTGCAAACCCTACTTTCTATGATAAAACCTTGATCTCACCTTTGAACCTTCAAGATTCATCTTCTCCAGACATCAAAAGGATTAGGGAATTCGTTTTGGAGCTAAGTACATTTTAATTTGTTTATTGCTCCATTTGTTATTGTATTTTTGTGTTTATTTCATTGTTACTAAAGTGTGTAAACCTAGGGTGCTAGGTTTGTTGAATTGGGTGGTAGCCTTTGCGTTTGAGGTTTAAATCCACTAGTGTAAAATTAGTTAGCTAGGATTAGTGATTGTTGTCCTTTAGGGTGTGAGGTGGAAGAGTGCTCTTGGTAAGAAGGCAAAGACTTACGGGTGTGGAAGTGCCTTAAGTGTGAGAGCGGAGACTCTTTGGGTAAAAGGTCCTCATTGTGAGGGAAACATTCATAATCTAGTAAAGTTAAGTTTGGAAATCCTATGCGAGGGTGCTTAGGTAGAGGAGTAGGCATTGGGGCGGAACCACTATAAATAGACATGCTAACATTGATACTCTTGTGTGTGATTAATTATTTTATTATTGCTTCCGCATCTAATTGTTGAATTTTGAATTAACCTAAATAATCAAGAAATGATTAAAATCAGAATTTAGGTTAAGATTATAGTTAACACACTATTCAACCCCCTCTAGTGTAGGCCATTCGACTTACACACTAGCAAAGCAGTTGTTTGAAGAACATTGCAGCACGAATGCCATCACCAGAGATGAACCAAGCCGCATAAACAAAAATCCCAAGCCCAGGGATATGCTACCAGGATCTAACGGCATACGCAGACTTGGTCGAACCTCCCGCAAATCGCAGGAGGATTATGGAGGGGAGGGTGTGTTGAATGAATACCCACACTAGAAAGGGGGGGGGGGGGTTGAATAGTATTGGGTGAATTTTGACTTCTATTCGATTTCTAACGCAACCAAATTAATCGTGCAACTAAATTACGATGTCTGACAAATATAAATGGCAAGGTATAACAAATGAGCAACACAATGCAAACATAAGCAATTAGAGTGGTTTGGCCAACCGCCTACTCTACCACCTTGGCTCCACACCAAGGATTTCTAACCAACACTTTATAGACTATGTGTTTCCCTTTGAATACAACCGCGGCTTTCTTTCTCAACCCTTTGAGAATGCCTTGAACCTATTCACCTAGGCAAAACACAATTCTACAAAGCAAACCCTAATGATATGTTTGCTTCATTGGATAGGATATGATTGGATTGGATAATAAATGAGGTAGGATTGAATATGAATTATTTAAATCCGGTGTACATAGGATATAATATCATTTTTATATTCTTTTATTTCTATTTTCCTCTAATCCATGCACTAAACAAACAATGGATATTAATCCACTCCTTATCTTATCCTCCCTTATCCTATGAACCAAACATGCACTAAGTGTTTACACTAGCACACCTAGCAAGCTAACAATGAAGAAATGAGTTCAAATAACAAGTAAAATTACAATGAAAAGAGCTAAAGAGTAAACCACAACTAAGAGCTATTTTCCAAGCCTTCAACGCCTCCAACTCCACTCGATGTTGAGGTCGAATCGAAGCCGGAGTTGATGGAAGACGAGCGCTTGAGAGAAATCGTCGATCAGAGAAGCAAGAACGAGCAAATCAACTTTGGAAGGCTTAAATCACACTTAGGAAGCTTTAGATAGTTGTTAGAGAACCTTAATGAAGGTTGGTGAGGTGTATTTATAACCCCTCACTTGGCAGTTCACTCCAACAGGCATTTTTCTGCCTGTTGGACGCCGTCCGGTCGCTTGCCGGTCGATCATCGGTCGACTGACTGATCGACTGCCCAGTGACCGCAGGGCTACTGCCACTTTTTGGCCACATTCGGTCGACCGACTGGTTGATCGAATTGGCTACTGCCAATTTTTTTGCTTTGTCCGATAGATCGATCGGTCTGTTGGGTTTCGGTTTTCAACCTTAGCCTTAATCTCAGTTTTGATGGTTTTGATGATAACAAACATGGGACTAATGATTTCATTGAGAATATGTTTCAGGTTCCATATCAGTAGCGTTCGATGTCCTCAATCGGAAAAATAGAAGAAATTAGAAATCGGAAGGACATTGATCGTCGCGCTCGGGTTCGTCACGGAGGTATCTCGAAGATCGATGAGTGCACCAAAGTCGCATTGGACGGGATCAAAGATCACATAAAAGCTCTCCATGTTGATTCTCGTTGAAAGTCGGAACCCAAAAACAAAGCGCGGAAGAAAATCGGCTGAAAAAGAAATCTCAGCCTAAATTCGGTCGATCGGGTGGTCGACCGAACATGGTAAGGTATCAGACAGTAGGCTTATCAGTCGATCGAACATTGCCTAAGATAGGCAGTGGCTACTTCGGTTGATC